>CM062368.1:27994375-30494375 GCA_031216125.1 Dalbergia cochinchinensis
TATGAATTAAAATCGCTTTTAGATGTGTATTTACTAAAAAGACAAGAGTATTATTTTATATTATAATATTATTTATTTTTTTAAAGATATTTGAAAATTATATTAATATTGTTATAAAATTATATAAATACTGTTAAAATGAAATGTAAATATCTATCTATTTTAACACATATTAATTATTTTTAAGATACATAAAACTATTAATTAGTGATAATCTATATCTATATAATAATACTAATATTTAAGACTCATTACATGGAAAGTTTCCTATGTGTCATTCTTAGAGAAAATTATACCCCCACCATTTTCATAATCTTAATATTTAAAGTAAATATTTTATCTAATTTACCTTCTTATTATTAATTATTTTTTCAATCATACCTTCATATCTCTCTTACATGAACATAATAAAACTACTCTACACAATATTTCAATCAAAATTATTTAACATCAAAAAATAACAAATAATATAAATAAAATGATGATTGAACATATTATTATATAATTAAAATTTTATGTGTATAATTATTGTATTAATGATAGCAAAGCTATTACAATTACGCTACCACAAAAAATATTATAATTAACTATAATTTTATTGATTATGTGTAACTATTATATAATTATATAAAAAGCTATTTTGATATTTTTTTTAAGTTGATGATGAACTAAAACTATAATCCATCTGTGATGTTAAAAAACAATAAATCATTACCCATATCCTTCTTTGGGTAAATTTTTTACCTAGTCTTATTTCATTACAAGAGGAGAATGAAATAGTTTGAGAGTGGTATCTGGATTGGATTTTAATGGACAAGTAGATGATTTTATTTTATTTTCAATCTTTTTTCCCTACAACCTTTTTCTTGTCTCAATAGCTGTGATGGTTTGACTTTGTTTTCAATTTTTCTATAATTTTCTTTTGTTGAGAGTAATATATATTCGGATAATATTTTCTTAGATCACCAATATTTCACAATGATGCTTGCAGCATCATAGGTAGTTAGAGGAGAAGGGTGTCACAATGATGGTGATGGCGTCGATAGAGAATGCATGAACATGAGGTGCGGCACAATGTGGAAGTTGAGGTAGACAATATGACTCTATATTACTAATAATTTAGACTCATTTCAAGAAAAGTTTTACTATGTGTCATTCATAGAGAAATTTATGCCCACCATATTCTCAACCTTTATATTTAAAGTAAATTTTTAATTTTGGTTTAATTATATTGTCGGTCCCTATAATTTCACTCAATTTTCAATTAGGTCCCTATAATTTAAAAATTTGTAATTATGTCCCTATTTTTTTTTAAAAAAAAATTAATTGGGTTCCTGTCATTAACCAGCATTATCAAAACATTTTCAGCAATGCTATGGTGCATCTAATGAAGTCAGGTGTACCATAAAGCTTATTGATATAAATTATTTATGTATGTAAAATAGAAGCCTATGGCTAAAAATAGCAATTTTATCAATGCACTCTTTTAATATAGTTTATAAAAAAATTACATAATAAAATATACTTTTTTAAAATTATACATACCACTCTTACAAAAATATTATCAATATATAACCAATAAAATGTTTTTCAAAAATTCCCACATTAACCTAATAGCCTAACACCCCATTTCCTCCAATTCTATCATACCTAGTAATAGCAACTTACTCCCTTATTCCTTCATCTTCCCCAACCAGATTCTTATCACCATCATATTGCATGGCAGCTTTGCGACATGGTGGCAGTAGCCTGTTACGGTCTCGAGGCATGACGGTGACGAAGGAAGCCGCGATGGGGTTTGCAATGCTTGGTGGTGACCACGGTGATTCTAGGCACAAGTCCACAACAAAGCCAGCGCAACCACATGACAACGAGGAAGGTGCAAGCAGTGGCTGGAATGGCGGCGATCGTGGCAATACTGAAAGGCTCTCCGCGATGGCAATGACGATAAAGCCTCAGTAAGGGATGGCTCCTTCCTTCCCTTCTGATTCTACTTTTTTTTTTCTATTTTTTGGTTTTAATTTTGAAAGGTTTGGCTTTAATATGGCTATAGCTTTGTTTGTTTGGTTTATGGTTTTTTGGTTGTGTTTGAGATATTGGAATATGCTTGGTGTTGAAAATGGTTTACTGAGAGAGATTAGTTATTGATGATCATGTTGGATGCAAGGGAGGGGCTCTCCACCTTTGCTTTTGGTTCCCAGTTGCTAAGTTCCAGTTGTGAATTCTCCTTCCTTCTATATATAGCTCCGCCTCTGTAGTGTTTTTATTTTTTAAACAATAACTTTGGTTGATACTAGAATGATTTTGGTGTTGAGATTGTTTTGGTTTGTTCTTATGCTTAGATTATTCTTGAGTTGAGATTGTTTTTGGTTTGTTCTTGAGTTGAGATTGATAAGTTTTATAGGTTTGAATTTGTTTTATTTTGGTTATTGATTGTTTGAAAGTAGGAAGTAAAAAAAAAGCCTTGAATCTATTATGGTTGTAGGGGAGTGGCATCTTATAGAAATTTAGGGGAATAACAGTCCTTTCATGTGTATTGTTATTTTGTTGTGTACTTTTTAATTGTTTGATGGTTTAGATAGATTGTCTATGATGGTTTAGGCATTGGGTAGTGGGTGGCGCAGAGGGAAGATGGATGTGGTAGAAGGAGATGAAATAAATAGAGATGGAATCTGCTAGGAATATTCTATTTTTTTTGGTAATTGTTATTCTTAGGGATTTAATTGAAAAATTTTATATAATATATGGACTTGATTACAAACTTTTAAATTATAGGAACTTAATTAAAAATTGAGTGAAATTATATGGATTTGCAATATAATTAAACCTTAAATTTTTATTTGTATTGTAATTATTAATTTTTTTGTTATACCTTCATATTTCTTTTATATTAAGACATACTATATTTAATATTATGCCACTTATCATTTCCACAATTTTTAAACATTTAAAATATTACAAGCTTAAAATCTTTAGAATGTTCAAAATATTATAATTGAAATTTTTTATAACTTATAGTCAACATTGCAATGAGAGGTATTATGACATCTAAATGTTATAACATCATTAATTAAAAAATAATTTGAAAAGAATAAAAAAATAAACACATTAATATATTTAATGGAAAAAAAAGTTGCATTACATAAATATAATTTTTGGAAACCACTTAAAAAATAATAAATCAAACCAAAAATTTAAAATTCACTCCTCTACTTAAATATTGAAAAAGACTCCTTCTATTATATTTTGGAATTTATTTTGCATGATTAATTTTTACGTGAATATTCTTTCCCAAATCACAACATATTTTCTCCTAAATCTGTCTCTTTCCTAAAAATTTATATCAATAATTTATTTTTCAATTCTTTCTCTTTCCTGAAAAGTCTCTAAAGTTTTTGAAAATCATTAAAACAAAAACTATCTATCTACATGTCTCGCTACATCATATTTAACCTTTTGAAACTCAAACATTCAAACTTATTAATTTTACAATATTTTCATATTATTTTTTTAATAAAAATTACTTTAATTTTTCAACATATTAAAATATTTTAAAAAATCAATTCAAAAATTTACACTTCTTTGATAATAACCTAATTATTTAGTATATTTTTTAATAATTAAATAATTACATTACTTTTTTATTGAAAATAATTATGTAATTGATGTAGTACTCCAATAATTCTGATGATATAAATTAGAATTATTTTTTTATCGATTATAACACATTAATTATAACATATATTTTAAAATTAATATTATAATTTACTAAAATGATGTACAAAGAAATGAGGTGTAATTGAAACCAACTAAATTAAATTTATTCATTATTTTTTATTAATTAAAAAATATTTTTAATTTACTAAAAATATGCAAATAGCTAGAGATGACAAAAAAAAACCCAATGAAGTGAGTACCGGCAGGATTACCCACAATGAAGATAAGAATGAGGGTAGGTTTAGTCTTCATATGCGGACGGGGTGAAGTCTCCATTTATTAAATAGGGTAGGGACGTGGAATAAGTTCCCTACTCTATACAAACCTACCAATTCACCATTTATATAAATTATTTAAATATTTACTTTATTTTTGTTAATTATCTATTATGCATTTATTTTCACTTTTAATTCGATTATGTTACCTTAGTAATATTTATTATTATGGATATATGTTTCAAATTATTTTAAAAATTTTTCTTTTTGAAATTTTTTTAATAAACTTGTGATTACCTATAGGGATTCATGTCCCGTGGGAAATGAAAAATAAGGACCCAAGATAGGACTGGGGATGGTGATGGGAGGCAAAGTTCTAAATGGGGATGGGGTGAGGGCATGTCCCATCTCTTATGAATACCCATTGTTATTCCTATTAATGGGTCATGACAGAGTAAAATTATCCACTTATTCTCTTTCATTATTCGATAATTTTAGCTTCCAAAACATGCAAAATTTCCATAAAGTAAGCTTTTTATTGTTAGTTAAAGGTCATTTATCGAGATTTTTTCAATCTTATAAACATGATATTCAAAGTAAGATATAAAATAGAATGACACTTTTATATTTTATTTATTTATTTAATTATTTATCTATTAACTTATTTTCAAAAGAAATTTATATAATTAATTTTTTATAAGATATATTTTTAAATAAATTATTAATTATTTTTAGCAATGGTCAATAAATTATTTTTTATTATCACATCGTCCATTGCACAAGCCAAATTATAATAAATCAATATAAAATATAGAAATACCTAAAAAGTGTAAATATATGAAAATTTCAAACCCATATTCTGTAGTTAATGGGAAGGAAGAATGTGATAATTGGAATTTAAAATTGCCTAGTGCGTTTGGGTGGATTAGTTTTAGAGGGTATTGTATGTTTTTAGAGGATTTCAAATGACTTGATATAAAATTTTTTATTTGGATATTAATACAAAGAAATTTCAAAATTCCAAATATTTTTTTGAGGTATTCTCAAAACATGAAAATAGTGCATGGATTTCAAATTCCCCTTCCATAAAGAGAATTATGAAATTCCTCCCTATCTTTTTCTCATAACTCTCACCCTTACAAGTCTATTACCATTTATTAGCCACTACTTGCTCACTATCCATCAGCATCAGTTGCCCATTCATCGTCAGTCGCTGGCTGCTTGCTTATTGCCACTACTACCCCCACCTATCGATCGCTAGCCACCCGTTTGTCGGTCACCACCTGTTGCCAGTTGCCTGCTGCCGTTTACTGCCTGCTTGCCCATTGGTTACTGCTTGCCCTTAGTTGCTAACACTCTAGTGCTGGTATCAGCTGCCCACCGTGCACCACCCTCAACTGGTCATTGGCCCCCACCATCAGTGTGTCGTCACCTATTGTCCATTGTTTTCCTACCATCCACCATTGCTTGGCTGTCGATGCATATCATTAAGTGCCCATCATCTACTCTTATTCATAGAGAAAGTGATATAATTTTATTACGCAAACAAAAGTATTTTGATACCTCACGAATGTCAATAGGTTTGTTGAGGCTTTCCTTGATTTCCTGGATATAAACACATCCACCATTCTACCCACACTCCGAATGTTTGGCGTAGCCAATTCTAAGAAGCTTCATGCAATAGGCCATTCATAAACACTAAAAAAAAAAACTCTCTTCTAGGTTATGATACCCCAGGTACACGTGTCAGTGGACAAGTTCCGTATAGCCTTAGGGTCCCTCGGGATCCACCCATGTTATCAGGTCCTGGATTTTGCTAAGTCTGGATCCTACACCTCCTTGGAAGGCTATATGATAGAGCCACTTTCTTATGATCAAAAGTCCTAGTAATTATTCCCAATGGAAAAACAAGTTAAAGAGTGATTTTTAACGAATTTTATGAAGCCTTCAAACATTTCATTTTTAGCCCATAAATTTGGACAATCGCAAAGCCTCTCGAATTTGAACTAAAACCCAAAATTTGGATTTTGATTGGTTGGGATTTGGATTTTTATGATATTTTATTTAAATCCAAATGGGGGCATTTCCTTATTTACATTTATGTTTTAAAGTTAATGGATATTAACTTAAAATTAATAAATGTAAATAAGTGAGTAGTGAGACAACCCAGATGCAGGAGCACCCAGAGGTGCTGACAGTAAGCTGAATCAGTTTTGCTGTCACCGCTATAGCGGTCACAGTGTGTACAGCAGGGCAATTTTGGGTTCTAGGGACCGCTATAGCGGTCTTGGAGCACAAGCGTGCTTGACCGCTATAGCGGTCATACACCGCTATAGCGGTGTTAGTAAGCCAGATACAGTGTCAAACGACGCCGTTTCATTTAAGTGATCCTCTACCCCCTTTATATACCCCAAAACTCGGGTTTCACTCCCCATTTTCAAACCCTCCTCCTCTTCCATCAATTTTTTCTCTCCTTCTCTCAAAATCTACTCCATTCCATCATTCCCATCATCAAGGGATGTTTATGTTAATAGATTTTGTCTTCGTTCTTTCCATTCTTCCATGTTCTTAGTATGAGATGTTATTTTCTTTTATTGTTGCCAAGTGGAGGTGCTCCCCCAAGGTTGTTAGGGTTATGTTAGAGTCATCTAGAGGTCATTAGAAATTAATCTAGATTAATGGTTGCTCTATGGTAGTTGTTGGTGCCATTCCATGCTCTCCTAGTCAAGTTAGTGGTGCCCATATACTCCTGGCTCTAAACGGTGAGTGGGTTCAAACTCATGACATTATTTTAGCCATTATGACTATGTTTGATGTACGATTTTTGTGAAATATGAAATTTGAGATGAGAAAAAGTGTAGAATATGATTTTATATGATTATGTCAAGTTAGAAAAATTATGATTTATGATGATAGCATGAAAGAATGAGTTTTTCAAACCCATGGGACCATGATTGCTATGTTGTATGCTTTAGAAAAATATTTTACATGGTTAAGAATGGATTTATTGAGAAAATATATGTTGCAGCAACTTTGCTTCTTATAAAATATGTTTTATGAGTTTATGACATTATTATGTTTTCAAGATTTAGATTTTAAGCTATGTTTTGAATATTCAGTTAAGATAGTTATACATATGTTAGAGAAATGTGAACCAGAGTATGACCCAGCTTTACAGATAAACATGTTAAATGATTTTCGAGTTTTATGATTATGAACCCTAGTGCTTTGAGCTATGATTTTGTATTATCAAGTATATGGGAAATTATGATTGTTTAAGATCAGAATTTGGAACTTCAGTTTTATGGTACCAAGAGGTATGGAAATTCAGTATGATTCTCAGCAACTGCCAGATACATATTCTGTGGGCTTGAGATCGGGTTGCCTACAAATAGGTGATCCATTGGGCACGATTCTCACAGCCACAGTTATGCTAAAGTTAGATTGTTAGAGTTATATGAATCCAGAATTCCTAATATACTAAGAACTTAGGGGCTTTGTTCACCAGGGACTGAATACTTATTTTTCAATTATGGTTTTGTCAAACTAGTTTAGACGGTAGAGATCAGGAAACAAACAGTTAGTTAACGGCTATATGAGATCGTTAACCTTGGTACCAAGTTGTCCATCAAAGCACAATATCACCCCATAACAGATACAGATAACGAGACCTAGATAGGTACCCACAGCTCGTCCGTCAGGGACATTTGACTTTACAGTTTCAGTTATTATATATGTATTTATTCAGCTCAGCAGATACTATTTCCCTAGACTCTGCCGCACTTTAGTTAAAATGATTTCAAGTTGCTTGTAAGTTTACAATTGTTTATTCATGAATTTATGAAATGATAAAAATGTTTTCCTATATAGCTATATATATAAATATCAAATGATTGTGGTTGTTGTATACATAGTATTATATACATATTCCTTGGATGTCCCATGTGGGTAATGGGTGAGAGCTCACTCACTAAGTCTGTTGACTCACCCCTCCCCCTTCCTCTCATAGTTGCAGGTACAAGCTCAGTTTCAGCTCAGTTTGATTGACTCAGTTCTTTCCCAGTGGTGAGCCTTATTTTGGAGTAAGGCTTAGTATAGGTTTATGTTAGTATTAGCAGGCTTCCGTAGATTTGTAGGCAGGATTTGAGCCACACATGTATTTTGAGACATTGTAGTTAATTTCGAAGTTTATGTGTTTCCACATATACTACTAGAATTCAAAGTGTGGACTTCAATCACTAATTTGGATTTATATTATGTAATAGATTGGCTAAGTAACTATAATCCAGTTTTTATTTATTTATTTGAGATTGAGCAGGATTTCATATTTATATTATATGATAACACAGTTTATGATTTCATGATCAATGATTTTGGCCCAGAAGTTCTTAGAGTTTGGATATCACTTCTAGTTTTATGAATTCAAGTATTATGTTTTAATTAGAGAAGTTGATATTTGTTTAGAAGAAAACCTTATTTGAAGTATTATTTACAATAAAGTATGCATATAGAGAGACACGTCGCCTAGAAAACTTACGTGGGGATGGGGTTCCTCATGTGTTGGTCATGCTCCCAAGTCGGGTCATGACATAAGTGTCCAAACTCAAAATCTTTACTTAGAGGAGTAGAGAACCTGTTTATATGAAGTGTCCTTTTGTGTTCCGTCTCCATTGCCAAGTAGTGTTTCCTTTAACATTTACAGACTCTAGAGAGTATAATGGTTTGAGGAAGAGTGAGTAGTGAGTAAGATATGGAGGTGAAGCGGTGGTAGCTATGGCATGGGATGGTTGTAGTGTGGTGTGCATCGCATGGTGAGTAAGAACGATGAAGTGTCAACAGTCATAGTTATTGGCTTGAGAACCTTTAAATGATGACAAACATAATCATATTTATCACTAATATATTTGCTAAGTGTTTCAGATTTGTATTAGACAGCAAATATCTCTTGTATTCACAGGAGACATCCACGGCATGGCTAAAAGCATTATAAACATATTGGCAATATATACAAAAGATTGACAGAAACTAACGGCAAGCAGAATTGCATCAATAAATAAGTATTCTTCAGCAATGTGTGGGAGCCTTCGAAGCAAAAAGAGTCTACATCACAAGTACAACAAAGCAAAAAGAAAGTGTACTCAACAAGATACAAGGTATGAAGCAAGCATGGGGACAATAACAAAAGGACAAAAGGCCTACTTCTGCCACATGATAGAGCACAACAAAAAGGATAGCAGAAAAGGGTACTGTAAAGAGGGTTTCAAATGGTCAAATATTTGCATAAACATAGAAGTCCTCTTTTTGAAACATTTCTGCATCAAACAAGGATACTCGTTATCTTTAATAAAAGAACAAAATGTATGTTCCTCTCTTCCCTAAGCTTCTGCTGCTGCTGAAGCTAGTTCTTCCTGTTGCGCCAATGTTACACTATAGCAAGCACTCCTCATACTTCTTCGTCCTTTTTTTCTGTGGTTGCTTTGAAGAGGTGCTGACTATATATATTTCGAGAAGAGCCCTTTTCAAATCACCAAGACTTATCAAGAAATACATTTGCTTCTGATTTTAGCTTTCAAGTTATATTTTGAGAAGAATATTTTGTGAGAAAGTTAGAGCTCACTATTTGATTACTTGTCTTGGTCTTTGTTTGGAATCTTGAGTTTGTAAATTGTGAGTGATTGAGGTTGGACAAGTCACCAACTTTGTTTGTGTTACTGAATCTATATTTGGAATTCATAAACTAGTGAAACTCTTACCAACATTGATGACGACTGGAGTAGACTTCACATTGAAGTTGAACCAGTATAAAAAGTTCTTGATACGCTCTCTTTAATTCTATCTCTTTATTTTTATTTTCATCTCAGACAAGTATCTGATTAGTATTGTTGAAGTGCATCTATCATTTGAATATTGATATTCTATCATAAAAGGAAAACAAACATATAAGTATTGTATCTAAAGTTTATTCAAAAAGCATATATTGTTACGTGAATATCTCTTGAATTTATAGGAGACATCTGGGTAAATATTTTAAATGTGTGTTAAGTGTGTAGAAAATTTTAAAGGATCACTTGATTCAAACCCCCTTTCTCAAGTGATCTAATACTATCAATTAGTATCAGAGCTAGGTCTCCAGGGGTCGAGCTTAACGCTTGGAGCAAAAAGATCCAAAGGACAAGCATAGCAAACATTATTTCATACACTCTCACTGAAGGTCAATCAACCACAAGGCCTCCATTTTTCAATGGAGTCAACTATGCTTATTGGAAAGAAAGAATGAGAATCTTCATTTACTCTACAGATTATAATCTGTGGAAAATAATCACGAAAAGAGCTGAAGTTCCCATGACTACAAATGAACAAGGACAAAGCATCATTAAAAATGATGAGGAATGGATTGCCGAAGAAAAGAAGAAAATCAAAATGCAAGCCAAAGCAATCAACCTTCTACATTGTGCCATAAGCTTTGAAGAATACAGAAAAGTTTCCAGATGTAGAAATGCCAAAGAAATCTAGGATAAACTTCAAGTAACTCATGAAGGTACAAAGAAGATTAAACAAACCAAAACTGATATGCTCATGAGAGAGTATGAGCTCTTCAGTATGAAAGAAGAAGAACACATTAATCAAATCTTTGAACGCTTTGCTATAATTATTAATAATTTGGACATGATGGGAAAATGCTTTGAAGATGAAGAATTAGTAAGAAAAATTCTCAAAAGTCTCACAACACCATGGCTATCCAAAATAAAAGCTATTCAAGAAGGCAGAGACATCAGCACATTGACTTATGATGAGCTAAGAGGCAATCTCATTGCTTTCAAAACAACTCATCTAAAAAATGAAAAGAAAAAGAAAGGGCTTGCTCTACAATCAAAACTGGAAGATGAATACAAATCTGAAACTGAAGAAGAGCTAGATGAAGATGACGAATTCAGTATGTTTGCGCAAAGAATAATGAAGTTTTGGAAGAAAAGAAGAAAAGGCAGAAAAGAAAACTTTCCTAAGAAGGACAACTACAAAGGAGAATCAAGCAAGAAAGACAAAACATGTCATCAATGCAAACAACCAGGGCATTTGAAAAATGAATGTCCGTTGCTAGAAAGAAAAGAAGAAGGAAAGACATACAAGAAAAAAGGGGCTATTATCTACATGGGAGGACCTGGAAAATGGCGCCTCCAGTGATGAAGAAGGAATGTTTGCTGACTTATATCTAATGGCAAATGAAGGTGAAGAGATAAATTTTCTTAATATGACAACATCTGAACTTGTTGACATTATTGATGATTTACTTGTTAACTCAAAGAACATGTTATCAAGATATGCTGTAATAAAGAAAGAAAAAGAGGTCTTATTAGCTGAAAATAAGTTATTAGCAAATGAGATTGAAACTCTAAAAGAATACTTGAATGGTTCTTCGATAAATATCCTGAAAATTGAAAATGATTTACTAAAATATCAAGTTAAAGTACTTACTTTTGACCTATCCAAATTTGTTCAAGGAACGAAGAACCTTGAAAATCTGTTAGGATAGCAAAGGTGTGCTATTAACAAAGCAGGTTTGGGATATTATGTCTATTAAAAAAACCACTTTTATAAAAATCTATTTGAGCAACAATCTGGTGCCTCAACCAACCAATCTTTTCCTAAGCAAAAACCATACATGAAAATTTTTTTTATAGCTTCAAAACCTGAAAAGAAAGTACAACATGTTGAAGAACGCTATAACTGTAAGAAATGGGACATTTATCAAATAAATGTTTCATTCGCTGAGCTAAAAGAGAAAATAGAGTTGTTCCTATTTTTGTAGATAGAAATGCTACAACTGAATTTAGAACTTCTTATAACAAGGTTCCTAAACAACTTTGGATGCGTAAAAGACAACCTATTGTTCCTCTAGAAACTTAGCAAATCAAAAAAGGAGAGAGAGGAGCTTTGGTACATTGATAGTGATTGCTCAAGACACATGACTTGAAATGAAGCCATGTTCTCTTCTAAAACATCAAAATGGTGGAAATGTGACATTTGGAGACAATGGAAAAGGGAAAATTATTGGCATTGGAAAAATAGGTAAATTATCTTCCACTACTATTGATAATGTGTTTCATTTAAATGGATTGAAACACAATCTACTTAGTATAAGTCAATTATGTGATAATGGCTATCGTGTTGTCTTTGATAGTGACAAATGCATTATTCATAAGAAGAATAACAATCACATATTATTTGTTGGCCAAAGATGGGGAAACATACATGGTATCACTTTAAATGATCTAAAAGCTCAAGATGTAAGATGTTTTGCATCTTTTGAAAATAATAAATGGCTTTAGCATAGGAAATTAGGACATGCTAACATGTATCAAATCTTTAAATTGCTTAATAAGGATTTGGTTAGAAGCATCCCAACAATCAAATTTGAAAAGGATATAGTTTGTAATGCTTGTCAAAAGGGTAAACAAACAAAATCCTCTTTTAAACCCAAGGATGCTGTCTCAACTACTAAGCCATTAGAACTCTTACTTCTTGATCTATTGGACCAACTAGAACATAAAGCTTGGCTGGAAAACAATATGGAATGGTCATTGTAGATGATTATTCACAATTTGGTTGGGTTCTATTTCTAGCACATAAGGATGAAGCTTTTTCTCATTTAAAAATTTCTACAAAAAGGTTGAAAATGAAAAAAGAAGCTCCATTATATTTATAAGGAGTGACCATGGCAAAGAATTTGAAAATTAACATTTTGAATCTTATTGTGATGAAAATGGCATTTCTCATAATTTTTCTTGTCCAAGAACACCTCAACAAAATAGAGTTGTTGAGAGAAAAAATAGATCTTTGCAAGAAATGGCAAGAGCTATGCTTTATGAAAATCAAACTCCAAAGAATTTGTGGGCTGAAGCTATTAACACAGCTTGTTATGTTCTTAATAGAACACTTATAAGGCCTATTTTGAAGAAAACTCTTTTTGAGCTTTGGAATGGAACCAAACAAACTCTTCATCATTTTCATGCTTTTGGATGCAAATGCTTTATATTAAATAACAAAGACAACTTGGGAAAATTTGATGCTAGGATAGATGATGGAATATTCATTAGTTACTCAACCAGGAGTAAAGCGTATAGAGTATTCAATCTACGTTCTAGAATAGTAGAGGAAACTACGCATGTTGTATTTTGTGAAACTAACCTTGAAATGGCAGAAAAGAATCCAGAATGTGAAAATTCTGAGATACTTCAGCAGGAAAACATATATGAAGAATCTAGAAACATAGATTCTACTGCAAATAAAGAAATTCTAGGAATGTCTCCTAAAATTATAGGAGACATCACGCCTTCAGAACCATAAATTAATTTTGAACAGTCTGAATCTGAACAACATCAAACTAAAGTATCTGTCCAAATGGTCAAAAACAAAATCCCAAGAGAATAGAAGGCCACTAGTAATTATCCAAATGATTTTATCATTGGAAATGCATCTCAAGGCTTGAGAACAAGATCCTCATTCAAAGAATGCAATATTGCATTCATATGTCAAGTGGAACCAAAGTCAATCAATGAAGCTTTAAATGATGATACTTGGGTTAAAGCCATGAAAGAAGAACTGCAACAATTTGACAAAAGCCAAGTATGCTCAATTGTTCCAAAACCAGAAAATACAACTATTATAGGAACAAGATGGGTTTTTCACAACAAGCTAGATGAACAAAGGAACATAGTGAGAAATAAGGCAAGGCTAGTTGCTCAAGGATACAACCAATAAGAAGGTATAGACTTTGATGAGACATATGCTCCAGTTGCTAGAATGGAAGCCATTCAAATGCTACTAGCATATACCGCCTGTCGAGGGTTTAAATTATATCAAATCGATGTTAAACGTGCCTTCCTAAATAGAATTATTAATGAAGAAGTGTGTGTCAAACAACCTCCCGGTTTTAAAGACAAAAGATATCCAAACCATGTTCTTAAACTCTCTAAAACTTTATATGGATTAAAACAAGCTCCTAGAGCTTGTATGAGAGATTAAGTATATTTCTTTTAGAAAACCATGTTCAAAGAGGAAAAATTGAGACCACTCTCTTTATTAAAAGCATAAATCAAGATTTTCTTTTAGTGCAAATTTATGTTGATGATACAATCTTTGATTCTACTAATGATTTCTTATGTGAAGAATTCTCAAAATTAATGGCCAATGAGTTTGACATGAGCATGATGGGAGAGTTAACCTTCTTTCTTGAACTTCAAGTAAGACAAACTCCAAAAGGAATTTTTCTCAACCAAGAAAAATACACCAAAGAACTATTAAAGAAATACAAGATGAACTAAGCAAAAACAATGGCACTCCAATGCATCTTTTGGCAAGATTAACAAAGATGAGGATGAAAAAAAATGTTGATGAGACAAAATATAGAAGAATGATTGGGTCATTAATGTACCTAACCTCATCAAGACCGGACATATCCTTTAGTGTGGGATTATGCTCAAGATTTCAATTTTGTCCAAAAGAATCTCATCTTGCTGTAGTAAAAAGAATTTTTAGATATTTGCTGGGAACCTTATCTCTTAGATTATGGTATCATAAAACTAACTCTTTTGATCTCAAAGGCTATTGTGATGCAGATTATGCAAGAGATAAAATTAAAGAAGAACCACTAATGGCTGTCTCACATTATTAGGAGACTCACTAGTGTCTTGGAGCAATAAAAAACAAGGAACAATGGTTCTATCAACAGTAGAAGTCGAATATATCTCTGCTTCAAGCTGCTGCTCACAACTTCTATGGATGAAACATCAGTTAATGGACTGCATTCTGATATATGATCCTCTTTATTGTGACAATGTGAGTGCCATTAACCTTACAAAAAATCCAATTCTACTTTTTAGGACCAAGCATATAGAAATTAGGCATCATTTTATAAGAGAACATATGCAAAATAAAAATGTTGAAGTTAGATTTGTTTGTACTGATGAACAACTTGCTGATTTTCTCACCAAACCTCTTCTTGAAGAAATATTCTGTTATCTTAGAAGAAGTATTGGTATGAAAGCCTTTTCTGAAATATAATTAATATAGCTTTATACTTCAATGTTTATATGTTCATTCATTCATTTGATGTTCATTCATTTTATAAAAAAAAAGGAGGAAACTATCGAGTATCTGTTGCAAGAAATAAATCAGTGTGTGATTATCAGCTGAAGAAGTTGTGTGTTATTTCTATTGAGCCCATATGGGCTACATCTTCTTAAGTCTTGTTTTGTTAAATATTATTTTTAGGTTGAATTTATGTTAGACCGCATTTAAATTTGTTTTACCTCGTGTTGTGTTCACAGCCCATGTTAATTATAATTTGTTTCTTCATAAGCATGAAATACTTTCAAATGTTTGGGTTGAGACTAATTTTTTTTTTTTTTGGGCCTAAACCACTTCACGCTGCCACCAAATTTTTTTGACATATTTTACATGAGCATTTTTTTTTAACCTTATCCTGATTGGAAATCTCTCTCACCCATCAAAAACTCAACACTTGTCCATTGTGTCAGCGATACTTTATCTTCTTACTGCTGTTTATTTTTAAATAAAATTGAAAGAGATTTTTTTACTAAACTCCTCATCTTCCTCCAAACTCTTTCTCTTTTGTTTCTTCTTCTGCAAACCAACTTGTTCCTATTCCCCTCAAATTGCCTTGTTCCATCTCTCTAAAACTGCTTCAGCCTCCATTACTCTCACTTATTTAAACCCGAAACTATTCACAAGAAATGCCAAGGATCAAACTTGTGCTTCAAAACCTAAATTTCCTGCATCGGAGCGCAAGAAAAATTCCTTTTTTCAACTGCATCCTTCTCCCTCTGACATGGCACAAACAAAGAATCCTGTGCGGAGAGGTCCAACTAGTGGAGGAACCGAATCGGAAAGGGAGGAACAACTTCCTCCATTATTTGCAAAAGGAAAGGAGTTGAGTGGAACTTCTACCCCTCACCGTAAGAATGACCCTCCTCTTTCCTCTTTCTCTATTCTGCAACATACACATTTTTCTTCTGTTCGAAACTACTATCAATATTTGAGTGATTTCTATAAAAGAAAAATAACTCCATGCTTCCGTGCTGGTCTTTAAAGTTTCTTTGAAAATGACCTAGATTTTACACAAACGTCTCGATACCAAGGGTGGCTTAATCTTTTCAATTTTAATGAACTTGTTTATCCCAATCCTGTCAGAGTCTTTTACAGTAACCTTCAATTCCAAAATGACACCCTCATATCCTTTGTTAAAGACCAACTGATTTCCGTAAACCTTGAATTGATTTTTGCTGTTTTGAAAATTCCTCATGATAGGCTCAGCTCTATGCATCTGGGAAGTGGCCAACCTATAACTATTTCACTCTAATGTATAAAACTGTTGTTTCAAGCATTTGTCAACATATAAGTCTTCTCCGTGGTGTGAAACCTACTCCGTTAGCCTTCGGACACAAAAAAACCTAGCTTCATCACCTTGTTTCACATATTCTTTTGCCAAAAAATGGAAGTTTCGGTAAAATTTCTTTTCATGACACTCTGATCCTTTTTGTATTAATCACATGCACCCCATTATCTCCTGGCTACATTATAATGAATCACATTACTGATGCTACAAGAAGCACCAAGGGAACCTTTCTTCTTTATGGAATGTTTCTAACACTCTTTTTAAGCACTTCAATATACCTCTTGAGGATGAGGAAGGTGAGCCTGTCCTCAATGTGATGAGAGGTAGAAGGAATCCTCTACCAAGAGAAGCTTGAGGAAGAACAACTGACAAAGGCAAAAGCGTGCTTGAAGACAATGAGGAAGATGTTCAAGAGGAATCTTCTCCTCGATCCTTCTTCAAAAAATCAGAGGCAAGTAGCTCCAGAAGGACAAAAAGGAAGACATCAAGTTTAAAATCTGTCATGCGTAAGTTGGTGACTGAACTATCCTCCTTCATAGAGCTTCAAAGGAGCATCCTCTCCATTCACTCCCAAGAAAGTGCTGATGCCGAAAAGCGATTGAAACATTTCAAGGAAAGATGGAAAATGCTTGAGAAGAGGATTGATGATGCTGCCTCCTCTGACTCCGAAGCCATTGCTATCTCTGATGATGATGATGTCCCTACCTTCACCGTTTAGGATCACTTCTGCTTTTCTGTCTTAAAACTTTTAACAAACCTTATTGTTTTTTGGTGTGTCTTTCATTAACTTTTATACTGGCACTGGATGACTGTAATATTTCTACTTATACTTTTAAATCTATATCCCTAACCTTGCATTATTATAGTTGTCTATTCCTGTTGGAGTCTTTAGCTAACTTTGTAGTTTTTTTTTTACCTCCCTTGTAGTGACAAAAAGGGGAGAAAGTGAAAAGGAAATGGAAAATGCAAGTGCTGAATATCTTGAAATTTTGAATATCTGAAGGTGCTGAGAATTGGTATATATGGTTTAATAAAGCTTAAAGCTCAATATACATTCTTACTATCTTATTGTTATATATGCTGCAAGTGTAAATTCTACATATAATTGATTTTTTGTGTGTGACTCGAATTTTATATTCTATACATGTTGAAAATATTTTGTATACTCTTGTGAACCAAAGTTTGAAAGATTATGTTCCAAATTTTTTATCTCAAATTTTTCAAAACCCCAAATCACTGACTGATTTGAACATGTATGGAGACTATCATAAGTCATTGTATGCTTGTATGATTGGATGACTTGCTTGGATTTGTGAGAATCTCACTTGCCTGTTGCATACTCTTAACCTTCTCTAATGCATGACTGCATGTGTATGGGCCCAAACTTAATCGTTCTTTATTTCTAAAGAAGGAGAACAAGTATAGGCAATATTTCAAATGTTAAATTATGTTACTTGGTTTCTCCAAATTAATTGGAATGGACTGAGACTCAAAATCACAAAAAAAAAAAAAAATGTTCCTTAAACTTACCTTGATTTCCAGGCAATGGAAATATAAGAATGAAATAAGGAAAACATTTTAATCTTGAAGGGAAAGCTCATATTAAGGGGGAGCTTACATAAAGGGGGAGTATTCTTTATTGATTATTCATCATTTCCTTTTATGTATGTTTGTCATCGAGGGGGAGATTGTTGGTTTGAGAACCTTTAAATGATGGCATATCACTAATATATTTGCTAAGTGTTTCATATTTGTATTAGACAACAAATATCTCTTGTATTCACAAGAGACATCTGTGGCATGGCTAAAAGCATTATAAACATCATGGCAATATATACGAAAGACTGACAGAAACTGAAGGCAAGTAGAATTGTATCAGTAAATAAGTATTCTTCAGCAATGTGTGAGACCCTTTGAAGCAAAAAGAGTCTATATCACAAGTACAACAAAGCAAAAAGAAAATGTACTCAACAAGATACAAGGTATGGAGCAAGCATGGGGACAATAACAAAAGGACAAAAGGCCTACTTTTGCCACATGACAGAGCACAGCAAAAAGGACAGCAGAAAAGGGTATTGCAAAGAGGGTTTCAAATTGTCAAATATTTGCATAAAAATAGAACTCCTCTTTCTGAAACATTTCTACGTCAAACAAGGATACTCGTTATCTTTCATGAAAGAAGAAAATGTATGTTCCTCTCTTCCCTAAGCCTCTGCTGCTACTGAAGCTAGTTCTTTCTGCTGCACCAACATTACACTACAGCGAGCACTCCTTAGACTTCTTTGTCCCTTTCTTCTGTGGTTGCTTTGAAGAGGTGCTGACTATATATACTTTGAGAAGACCTATTTTCAAATCACCAAGACTTATCAAGAAATACATTTGCTTCTAATTTTAGCTATCAAGTTATATTTTGAGAAGAATATTTCATGAGAAAGTTAGAACTCATTATTTGAATACTTGTCTTGGTCTTTGTTTGGAATCTTGAATTTGTAAATTGTGAGTGATTGAAGTTGGACAAGTCACCAACTTTGTTTGTGTTGCTGAATCTATATTTGGAATTTGGAAACTAGTAAAACTCTCACCAACACTAGTGAGGACTAGAGTAGACTTTACATTGAAGTTGAACCAGTATAAAAAGTTCTTGGTGCACTTTCTTTGACTCTATCCCTTTATTTTTATTTTCATCTCAGACAAGTTTCTAATTAGTATTGTTGAAATGCATCTATCATTTGAATATTGATATTCTATCATAAAAGGAAAACAAACATATAAGTACTGTATCTAAAGTTTATTCAAAAAGCATATATTGTTACACGAATATCTTCTGAATTTATAGGAGATATCTGAGTGAATATTTTAACTGTGTGTAAAGTGTGCAGAAAATTTTAAAAGATCACTTGATTCAAACCCCCCTTTCTCAAGTAATTTGATACCATCAATAGTGATAGTGTAATTCTAAGATCCTTAAAAGCGACATCATTTCTTACATATTTTGCTCCTTTGCGTATAGTGTTTACTACTTTAATTAAACGTGGATTTGGTAATGCCTCTCGAAGGAGTGTTCTATCTTATGAAAAGTATAATTCAATTTTTTTATATTTGGCAAGTCAAAAAATTTGAATGCTTTTGCTGATGGGAGGTTAATTACTTTGACTTTTATTGTAGCAACCTTTTGAGAATAGCTTTTTCAAGAGCTGTCTCTTGAGAGTCACAATACTACCAAACCCATCTTAGAGCTAACATGTGATACCTTGAAAAGGAGAATGAATCGCATGCCCCCTAAGCATTTTTTTTAAACATTTAATCAGCATCTAACATAATTTATTATCAAGACCAAATTTATTGTCATAAAGCTAGAATTAAAGCACAAGTTACATTGCTGCGATTATTGAATTTAATTTCTATGCACTAATAACATAAAACAATTTTACATTATTGATCATTGGAAATTTAAAAAAATGTTAAATCCTACTAGATAAACTGCTCACTATAATTTGACACTTTAATTTTTATTGGTTGATAGTTTACACTTTAAATGCATAAAATTAAACTCTTTATATCATTTCTATGAAAAAATATCACTAAAATTCCTTCTTACCTTATGTTTATCCTTCGCCCCTCCCCCCACAAACAAAATAATAATAATAATAATAAATAAAGACATGAAAGTCAAATGAAAACTAGACTAATGTTATTCGCACGTATTCATGAATGTTAATCGATCAATGGAAAGCACAAATGTTAATGATAGGGATTTTACGTTAATGATATGGATTTTATGTTAATCAATAGGAAATTAGAGAGAATATAATGTGATGAATGACAATGTTATCTCTCATCACATATACGTATATTAACAATGTAAATGAATAATACTCAGGTAAGTTTTCATTGATACTGGGAATGTATATATGTACATGTGAAAAGGAAATAAAACTGGAACGGCATAACAGCCCATGATTAATTGTAACAACCTGTAACTAACTTAGAGTAAGCATCATTAATGAAGTAACTACTTAACTGAAATAATAGAATTGTATTAATTCTAATAACGTAAATTCGCCTACATTTGCATATGAATGATGGATCCAACAATATTATTACTTATACACTCCTCCCTAATTTTCCATTCATAAATATAAAATCTCTACTATTAAGACTTGGACTATCCAATAATAAATACTTAATGAAACCATTAGACATATTCAATAAGTATGTCTATTAATTACAGGGGTACTCATTGAAACCATTAAATTGACTGACATTTGAAAAGGCTAGGATTAAATGTCAGTTTGTATCTTTCGGAACTAATTAATGAGATGCAAAAATTGATAGAAACAATTTTAAGTTTTCTTTCTTTCTTTCCTTTTTTTTATGTTTGTTCGCGAAAATGGTTTCTAATGGTGTCATGCAAACGGCAAAAACCCGACGATTGTCATTTTTTGCTTTTTTTTTTTCCAATTAACCATTGGCTTATTTTTGCTGTTGGGGAGGGCATTCGGTCTCTGACCTCGGAGCCGAAGCTTGACTCCTCCAGATGCAGACTTTCTTGAGGCAACAGACACACACCTGCCAATTAACTACTTCCTCCGGTGCAAAGTGTCTATCAAATTTGAACAGATGCGAATATTAAGAAAAATAATAAATAATATGATAATAGAGTATTCATATACAAAATTATAGTATATGAATTAATATATCCTAATGGTCATTAATTGTATAGCACATGAAATGGTTGAGAATAAAATATTACACTAATAGTCATTAATTACTCAGCCATACTGTTATAACGAAAATTTTACTTTATTGAAATGTAAAATTGACAGATATTTTAAAAGATAACTTTATCTGAAAGTAAACATATATTCTGAAAGGAATGGAGTATTAGCTTATGGTGGCAGAGTTTTAGTTCAGGCCATAGACATGGTATCTAGAAGTGTACGACGGATGGATTGGCCCCGGTTGGATAAAACCCAAACCCTACCCATTTCTGCACTCCAATAATTTTTAAACCCAAACCCGATTCGATTACACTGCCTACATGTCCTGAGTCATATCAAGTCAACTTGACATTTGAACAATATACATGAATTTAAGTATCATACATAGTAAAGTTATAAAATTTTACAAAAAAAGAATAGAAGTTTAGAAATATTTTATGGCATAGGTTTCAAAATAAACCATATCAATGTAGAAATAACATCAAGTTATGTAAAATATATTAATTGAACTTTAAAATCTTATAATTTTTTATAAATTATTATTATTATTATATGTATCTTAAGGAGTTATTTGACTTTGGACCCGACGTATGACTCGAACCCGGTTTGAAAAGTGTATCAAGTTAAATTTCAAGATCCAGACCCATCCCAATGAGTTTCAAGTCAGGCTGGGTTAGCGGATCGGGACAAACACGCCTAATGATAGCAATAGCTATAGCAATTTCTCACTGATATTTGCACGAGCCGAATAAATTAACGGTGCTCGGACACGATGTTATTTAGTTGCTTGCGGAAGGTGCAAACTATATCCTAAGGGAACCGATTCTTTTTCGGTTTTTAGCTCGAAAAGGGAGCCGATTCTTAGAATTGAGGATTGCTCTAGACACGAAAAAAAAAAAAAAAAACTATAGAGCTATCCATTTGTCCTTATCTGACCGGAAAAAAAAAAATCGAAGTGCTTAGGACAAGGCATAATTTTGATACAAGGAGGCTTTTACGGTGTCCTCTAATCATATTTCTATTTATAAAATTTTTATAGTATTGAATAGTTAAATCAAAATCTCTTCTTGATGTAACATGTTAATATCTTACTATATGTGATGCGTATCTTAGGATATGTTATCCCAATTGTACAATTTCGACATTGTTTTGTCCTTATCTTAATAAGAGTAGTATTAGTGTTACAATAGTTTCAGCGTTCGAACAATATCTACGATTCCCAGGGGTGGCTCAATGCAAGCACTACATGCCTCCTAGCATTATTTGCACTGCTCTGTCAACAAAAAGTAAAAGAATAAAAAAATACTCACAACCCAAGATTAACTACAATTCATTAGCTTAGAACATATTTTTGTTTTGCAACAAGGCCATTCACATGAATGTATACGCAGAATTCAAAATAATGTGAGCAATAATTTCAATATTCATAGTAGTTTTAGCATATTTGAATGCAAGACTAGCCAAAGTTCATGGATCAGAACTGAACCAAATTGGAAGAGGAAAAATGAGGAATACATAGATACACAGATAGAGGAAGTTCGGGTTAAGGCAACCCTCACCTCTTTTCTTGTTTCCCAATTCAACCGAGGGACATAATTTCCTACATACATAATATAATATATGTCGTCACGTGCAGTGAGATACATAGAGGAAATGAAATAGACATTCCCCGTGATCTTACATCCAAATATTTACACATACACAAGAACAACAAATATTTCAAAGACCAAGTTGCTTAGTTCAGCTGCTTGCAGAGGGCCCAAAGTACATGCAGATGGGGGGGTCGATCCTCAAAATAGAGAGGACTGCAGAAGGAATAGTCCATATCCCATCACCACATATCAAACCAGAAGCAACTGCTCCAGCATAGTCCTCTGCATCCTTTCTATTCAACCGCTCCCACACAAACAATATAACAGTTCCAATAAACATATCAATTGCAAAGTAAGCGCCAATGTAGAAAGGAACTGCCATGGCCATTGGGATAGGGATGTACTGTGAGTACTTCTTCGGAATCACATCCCTTAGAAGATTGATAACCAGTGCTGCCACAAAGAAACCGCCACACATGGCCAGGCAATGCTTTGGAAGCTCTGAGAATCCCTCGACACCGAGTATGGCCATTTCCCTGAATATAACAGCATATGGTGCTTTATAAGGGCCATCAGGTGACCCAATATCAAAGGCTGTCCAAAACATCCAGAATGTGAGGGGGGCGATTACACAACCCATGGCTGTTCCTATCAACTGGCTCACGAACATAGATTTTGCCGATGAGAGGGTGAGGTAGCCAGTCTTGAAATCTTGCATAAGATCAGCTGCGGTTGAAACAATCGACATCATCACAGCACAAGCTGCTATCCCTGCTATTACCCCACCATTTGGGCCAACTGCGGCTGCGATTATGAAAAGACCAATCTTCCCATAAGTGGATGTCAGATTCCAGTCCGTGAGCCCTGTGCCATAAGAGTTGCAAAAGGCGAGAGCAGGGGCAAGGATGTATGAACAAAGAACCAAG
Source organism: Dalbergia cochinchinensis (assembly GCA_031216125.1). Classification (NCBI taxonomy): domain Eukaryota; kingdom Viridiplantae; phylum Streptophyta; class Magnoliopsida; order Fabales; family Fabaceae; genus Dalbergia; species Dalbergia cochinchinensis. Next base: position 28,017,962 of record CM062368.1, read on the forward strand.
TACCATTTGAGGGGAGGGAAGATAATTGGTATTGTTGCGGTGGATATTGCGGCCAAGCCCACATATCCAGAGGCAGCAAACCAGGTGGGTATCCTGTCCTTTAAAAATATTTCGTCCCTCCTCTTTTCTTCTAATTGGAGTTGAGAAATCTCCCCATCTGAGAACATGCATATGAAAATAATTAACTTCTACAGACTACACACATGCATTCAAATCAGGACCACACGAGGTCAAGCAAGACATGGAGATCTGTGTTGAGATCCTCTGCCAATGTCTATGACGAAGTCAGGTTAAACAAAGGCTATACTAGTAATCAGATACCACATCAATCTACATGACATGGCTTCATCATCAAATGATAAAGATCATTTTGATGCCTAATGGAGGAAACAAAATTAACATTACTGTAGGTTAACATAATGTATATTATACCCTTAATACTTCCTCTTTCAGATGACAACCCAGGGAGCAGACAATCATACATGCATTTCAATTTGAGCTAACGCCATTAAGGTCATTTATTTCCCACTATGCAACCTAATTTCTTTATCCAGAGCCCAGCAGCCATGTAGATCAAGGACTACAGTCACCACAATAGGGTATTTTATAGGCAAAATGACACACATAAATGAATGAAGAGTGACGATATGTACATATGTCCTGCATGGGAAATGACATAATGGATACCAAACAGAATTGTGGCACTTTGATTGCAATTATAAAAAGGGAACTACACTCGTTGAAAGAAATATTTAGAAAGTATTTTATTGCACTCACCAAGAACCTCTGTCACAACAGGAAGGCTCTGTTTGGAGTTTGTCCTCCACATCTCCCTTACAGTTATCAGTACAATCTTGATCAGATTGTAAACACCATCCCCAAGAATAAGGGCAATAGATATGAAAACCTGCACAAAAACAAGAAAAAAGTTTTACTACACAATCATATTAGAACATATTAATCAATTAACAGAGAAAGAGAAATTATTAAAAGGCTAATAAGTATTTCAGAAGCCTTTAAATATGGATGCAAGGTTGCTGTGCTGAGCAAGACAAGGAGACCTTTCAAGACACTAAACTTTGGCGCAACCCAAAATCAAGTTCAGGCTGGCAGCTGGCCAAGTCATTTTAACAGAAAATAAGTAAAACTATTTCGGCACTACATCAAAAGATTGACAGCTAAATAGAACAATAAAAACTCTGTGTTGTACTCAACCATAACAAGCTGAAAGTAAAATTCCAAATTTTCTAATATTGACAATGATCTAATTTTCCTGATTGTATGTTATTGACTATTTTCTTTGGAACTAGAAAGTTAACACACATGGAAGAAGATAAATATCATGTATTACATGTGATAATAAGTTAACAAATAGTAGATTGTTCAAGCTTGGTTCTCTAGTTGCAAGTAATCAAGACTTTCCAATGTCAGTTCTAAATTTATAATCGCACTTCAGACAAAAGCTCAACTCATAGTGCCCCGTTATTATTGGGATAGACCTCAGATATAGATCACAAATAATGCTAGCACAAAGATATGTACATGGTATTCTGCAAGTTTATTTGCTTTTCCATACCTTGTATCCATATAGACCTTTAAAATCACTGCTATCAAGGTCAGCTGGATACCAGTCCCCAGCATGCTTGGAGACGAAAGGCCACAGAAAACCCCATGATATAATAGCTCCAAGAAGAACAGAACAGTTGACTATGTGAGGACAGATAAGACCACATCCAACATAGGTTGTACTGAAGTCAAAATAAAATCTGCATGAAAAGGATGCCACGTTAGTTTCTCGAAAACTACTTTATAGTTTATCCTTAGAGCCCTCCACATTCATTCCACAGCAGTGAGCAGACACATCTTTTGGAAAAAAAAAAAAAAATGTTGCTTGTGCTGCAGCTAATGCCAAAGAATACAAGTGACACTTGTGAAGCATGGGTACTTCAATTTTACAAAAGTACTTGCCCGGGTACTTTCTGGGTACAGATACGCATCGAATACACATGGGTACATACCCGATGACTCTATTTTTGGAAAAGAAAAAAAAACTAGGTATAGCAGGATACGACTAGGTACGCTCGGTGATAAAGGGCATTTGTGCCACTTATCTTATTTCTAAACATTAGCTTTTTACATGAGTTTTAATGTGTCGTTGACACAATAGATAAAGATTTTGATTTATTTCTCATTGTATAATTTTGATAGAATTGATGACTTTTGCATTAATTATGGGATAATTTGTAAATACATCCTATTGCGTTTGACTTGTCTCTTTGAGTATGATCTTGAGTACAAGAGCTTTGGATCAAATGCAATTGTCAAGAACAAGAGATCCAATTAAGACAAATAAAGATGTTTTGGAAAACTTAAGAAGTTCTCTACAATTTTCATGTTCAGCTCAAAACTCAGTTCTAAGCGTATTTTAGTGAAAATCGAGTTGCAAGATTAAAGATTGCTGATGTTCTGCTGCTGTCCAACTTGACCTCCAATTAGTATTTTCGCAATATCTGGAGCTACAGATGTCCGATTGAGGTAATTTTGGTGGCGTTTAAAAGCTTATTCAGAGGGCTATAATTGCTATTTCTAGTGCCGACACCAGACTCAATTCTGTCCAGAGCTGCAGCGCTCATGCGCTCAACAGCAGCCTGCAAAATGGCATTCATCAGCAAAGCTCACTGTTGAGCGCCGCAGCGCTCATTAGCACTGTAGCGCTCATGCGATGACGCAGAACAACTCATTTAACCTGTTTTTGGGCCCAGTTTGGACTATTTTAGGGAGTAGTGTTTAAAGGATTGTTATAGACTTTTACCATAGCTTGTTACTTAGTTTTAAGCAGCCACTTTCAGTTGCTATTATTCTCTCTCTACATCTCTCTTTTCTCTCTCTAAGGGTTCCATTGATGAAGGTGCTTTGTCTTTTGAGATTGTGACAAGGATCATTGCTATTATTTTCAAGTTCTTTTATCTTCATTATTGTAATCCTCCAGAAATGGAGGAACAGATTTCTTTACTAGTGTAGGGATTTCTAGATGGATTGGGATGACATTTGAGACTCTTTGTTTATGTTGAATGTATTGATTTTCTTAATGTTCTGTAATTTCTATTCGTTTAATTATTGTGGTGATTACTATAATCTTTATTGGAATAATTAAATTGACAATCGTCGTTTGGGGAAACCCTTTGGGCATAAATTGATAGATCTATTGGTTAATGTTTGAGGGAGAACATTAGAATTAACTTTTCGATTGACAGTTAGGCTATAGCAATTGGTTCATTAAATCAATGTGATTTCTAAATAGATTGGCAATCGTTGTTTATTAGTTATTTGTACTGGTCAAATTCTAGAAGTTGATTGATCACTAGTAGAATTGCCAATAATTTATTACTAATAGCCATCAATGTGTTTAATATTTGGTCAATGATAATTAATTTCCAATCCTAAGAATACTTTGCACTAGTGTCCTTCTCCACTGTTGCTATTATCTTATTGTTATTAACTTTTAATTTTAATTGTTTTAATTTTTATTCTTCCAAATCCTTAATTTTCCAACTAAGTATTGAAGCCTCCTTGAGAAACGACCTAGGTTGTGCCCCTTGCAATATTTTTTGTGCAACTTAGCACTTTATAAATTTTAATTTGTTTGTGAGTCGTGACAGCTCACATTAAATTTTGGCGCCATTGCCGGAGAGGCATTAAAACTCAGTTGTATTTTTTTTTATTTTAATTTTTTCCAATTTTTATTTTATTTTATTTTTATTAATTTATGTACTGTTTTTTATTTTCAGCAATTATCTTGCTCTGCAAAGAAAAAAAATTTTCTGTTCTCTTGTATAAGGCATTCCCCGCCTGTTGGAAATTTCCCTATCTGTTGAAATTTAATACCTCTTGATTCTGAAATTGAGAAAACTATGAGAAAAATCAGGCAGACAAAGCGTCGACAAGCAGAACCATCTGAGCGTTCTGATACTCTGTTTAGTGTTTTAGGAAATACAGGTGACATGAGAGATAGGAATAAGACACTCAGGGAGCTCACTGCTCCTGATTTCACCTAGCAGCCCTTGGTCATTACATACCCCAAGCTAGATAATGATTTTGAGCTTAAAGGGTACATGGTGCATGCTCTACCCAAGTTCTATGGGCTGTCTGAAGAAGATCCCCACTAGCACTTGAAGAAGCTACACATGGTGTGTTCTGGCATAAGGCCCAATGGCGTAGAGGTGAATGACGTTAAATTGAGAGCATTCCCCTTCTCCCTAAAGGGTGCTGCAGAAAACTGGTTCTTTAATTTGACAGATGGGATTGTAAATAATTGGATGGGTATGAAGAGGCTTTTCTTGGAGAGGTATTTTCCTGCCTCTAGAGTAGCTTCTATCAGAAAGGAGATCTCTGGAATTCGCCAGTCAGATAAAACTCTTCATGAGTATTGGGAGCGTTTCAAGGTCCTCTGTGCAAGCTATCCCAATCATCAGATTCCAAAACAACTCCTCCTTCAATACTTTTATGAGGGACTGATACCTCCTGATAGAGGCATGGTAGATGTTGCTAGTGAAAGGGCACTCTTAGATAAGACACTGGAAGAAGCCCAAGCATTGATTGAGAATATGGCTGCTAATTTTCAGCAATTTGATTCCAGGCCAGCCACAACTACTAGAGGCCTTCATGAAATGAGCCAGATAGAGAACCCATTGTTGACCCAGACTTTATAGCCGCTTCCTGGCCTTATGAAGCAATTGATGGTGAGCCAAGCAACAACTCTAGTGGTCCCTATGGTATGTGGCATTTACACCTCCACGGAACATCACATAAATATGTGCCCAGCCTTGTAAGATGACTCAACCACTGGGGTAGCAGCAACATACCCCTTTCAGAGTTAACCTCAAAATCAGGCAAGCCAGTTCCCATTTGGGAATACTTATAACTCCAGCTGGAAGAATCACCCAATTAGAAGTAGGGAAATAACTCTCAACCACAGCGCCAACCCTCACAGCAGAAGTATTTGGCACCTTATCAAAGGCAACAGACCCTTCCTGCACCTCTAACTTCAAATCCCACCACTGAGATGATGAAAATGATGATGGAGCAAATGCAGGAAATTACAAGAGAAAATGCCCAGCTGAGAGAGGAGGTGACTCAATGAAAAATAGTCAAAGCCAGCAGGCCCCAGCTGCCCAGCTACAATCTCAACCAATGCCTAATCCAAGAGGAAATATCTGTGCAATCACTCTGAGGTCTAGAATGAAAATTCCAGAAATGACTAGGCCTGTCTAGGAAAAAGAGCAAGCTAAAGACAAGCCTAAAGAGCATTTGGGTGAGCGCTACAGCGGTTCACAGAATCTGAAAAAGCTCCAAAACTCCTCCCCCATTGCCATTCCCACAAAGAATCCAACCCAAAAAGTCTGTTGCATTGGAATTGAATTCTGAAACTTGAGAAACATTTAAAAAGGTGCAAGTAAACATTCCTGTATTGGATGTAATCAAGCAAATTCCTAAATATGTAAAATTCTTGAAAGATCTATGCACCAATAGGAGGAGGACAAAAGGCAGTGGGGAGGACAAGGTGACTATGGGAGTCAATACTTCCTCCATTATCAAGCCAAGCAACCTGCCAACCAAGTGCAAGGACCTAGGCACATTCTATGTTCCTTGTACCATTGGGAACTTGCACATCACTAGAGCCCTGGCTGACCTTGGAGCAGGCATTAATATTATGCCTAAATCACTTTACCAGTCCTTGCACTTTGAAGAGCTCAAGCCAACCGGGTTGCAAATTTAGCTGGCCAATCGTAGCATCATAAGACCAGAAGGAGTATTGGAAGATGTTCTTGTCCACGTAAATGATTTAATATTCCCTGCTGATTTTTATGTGCTTTAAATAGAAAATGACACCAATGCCAACCAGCATACATTGATATTAGGAAGACCTTTTTTGAAAACTATTAAAACCTTGATTGATGTTTATGCTTGCACATTATCCATGGAGTGTGGGGGCATGAAAGTTCAATTTAACTTATCTGATGCTATGAAACATCCTCATGAGGAACATTCCGTGTTTGGCATTGATGTCATTGACTCTTTAGTTGATGATGCTTATATGGACCCAGATCCTCCTTTCCCCACTTTTTCTTCTTCCATGGGATATGATGCACCTGTTGTTTTAGAGTGTTCCAAGTTTTCAAATACAAGTACACCACCCAGGCAGCAGTCATCAGTTTGCCAGGTGCTTCATAACCAGCCCATATTGGGTAAGAAGCCCTGTAAGGGGCAACGGATCTTACTACATGAGCCTAGGGAAAAACTGATGGCTGGGAAGCCAAGGTCTAGATGGAAGGGACCAATCTTGGTCACCTATGTGCACCCTGATGGTGAAATTGAGCTGGAATTTTCTAGGATGACTCAGTATAAAATTGAAGGGCACCGGCTAATGCACCTTCATGAGACTCCCATAGATCTAAAGGCTCAGATATAAAATTGAAGTTGCTCACCCTCCATGAGGGTCCTGACCGTCCAGCTTCGGGACGTTAAAGCAAAGTACTGGATGGGAGACAATCCACCGTGAGGTTTTTCTTTACCTTTCCCATTTATTTTTCTGTATTTTATTTTTTGTCATTTTTAGTTTTAATTCTTGCATCATATTTATTTTCATTTGCATTTTCCACCATTCTTTTGGCACCTTAGAGATTACATGCCTAGGCTCACACCACATGCACCTTATGGACTTGCTTGGTATTGACTTTATCTTGTGTTGCATACTTGGTGGATTCATTGTGATGATTGGATTAAGTACATGCACTTTTACCTGGGAGATTTTGACCTTCTTTGGATTTGCATTCTAGAACTTGTTTAGGGTCTTGCTTGAAAATATGTTTCCATGTGTATGCTTGAATATGATTGAGGCATTTTTCTTGCCTTTAGCCACTTGCCCATACAGTCAATCTTTGCATGTTACCATTGTTTAGCCCCTTTGAGCCTCATTGCCCATTTTTTTATTTTAGCACATCCTTAGCCAAAAGTGAAAAACCATGAAAACTACCAATCTTTTAGGCTTACGAGAGCATTTGTGCAACTCTTATATGCGCTTGAGCATAACTGTGTGGGAGAGCATGAGGACATGCTCCAGTCTAAGTGTGGGGAAGGAACAATGTGTACAAAAATAAATTCAGCAAGTGGCACACCAAGAAGAAAAAAAAAATTGATTAAAAAAAAGAGAAAAAAACAATTCTGAAAAAAAAAAAAGGAGTTTGGTTGAAGGTGTGCCACGTTACAAAAGAAAGGTCTGTAATTCTGTTGAGTTGAACAAAGTGTACCCTTAGGCCCTTATACTCTTGGTGTATGCATTTGCTCCCCTTTGACTTGAGGTTTAACCCCATTGGCCTATATTTTTAACTACCTTCACCCAAGCCCCATTACAACTAAAGGTAAGTCCTCTTGATTCAGTATGCATATATGTGTGACAAAATGGAGAATGAGACCTATAGCAAGCTTATGATAATGTATTTTCATTTGAGGTGATTGAGTGTGCATCATAACCCAAAACACTTGAGTGAATAAGGGCTAAACACTAATATTGGGAGGATTTTTGTATTTGATTCATACATCATATATGGATTCTACCTTGTGTACTATGTTGTTGATCATGCCTTGCTTGTTGTAATTCTCTTGATTGTTGTTGTGAAAGCTTACTGTTTTGCCTCTAGGTTCATTGGATTGGTATATTATCATTTAATTTCATGCATCATGCATTTTAGGTTAGGCGTCTACTGTAGTCCTTGTTTACTTCTTCTTATCAATGCCTTGGTTTGATCTTAGTTCCACATGAGGACATGTGAAGGCTTAAGTGTGGGGGAGTTTGATAAAGGGCATTTGTGCCACTTATCTTACTTCTAAACATTAGCTTTTTACATTAGTTTTAATGTGTTGTTGACACAATTAATAAGGATTTTGATTTATTTCTCATTGTGTAATTTTGATAGAATTGATGACTTTTGCATTGATTATGGGAGAATTTGTAATTATATCCTATTGCGTTTGACTTGTCTCTTTAAGCATGGTCTTGAGTACAGGAGCTTTGGATCAAATGCAATTGTCAAGAACAAGGGATCGAATTAAGACAAATAAAGATGTTTTGGAAAGCTTAAAAAGTCCTCTACAACTTTCATGTTCAGCTCAAAACTCAGTTCTAAGAGTATCTTGGTGAAAATCGAGTTACAAGATTAAAGGTTGTTGATGTTCTGATGCTGTCCAACTTGACCTCTAGTTAGTATTTTCGTAGTATCTGGAGCTACAAATATCTGATTGAGGTGATTTTGGTGGCGTTGAAAAGCTTATTCAAGGGGCTACAATTGCTATTTCTAGTGCCGAGGCCAGATTCAATTATGTCCAGCACTGCAGCACTCAACAGCAACCTGCAAAATGGCGTTCATTAGCAAAGCTCACTGTTGAGCGCCCGCAGCGCTTATACGATGACGCAAAACAACTCATTTAACCTGTTTTTTAGCCCAGTTTGAACTATTTTAGATAGCAGTATTTAAAGGATTATTATAGACTTTTACCCTAACTTTTTACTCAATTTTAAGTCGCCACTTTCAGTTGCTATTATTCTCTCTCTACATCTCTCTCTTCTCCTTCTCTATTCTTCTCTCTCTAAGGATTCCATTGGTAAAGGTGCTTTGTCTTGGAAATTATGGCAAGGATCATTGCTATTATTTTCAGGTTCTTTTATCTTCATTGTTGTAATCCTCCAAAGATAGAGGAGTAGATTTCTTTACTAGTGTAGAGATTTCCGGATGGATTGGGATGACATTTGAGACCCTTTGTTTATATTGAATGCATTGGTTTTCTTTATGTTCTGCAGTTTTTATTCCTTTAATCATTGTGATAATTGCTATAATTTTTATTGGAATAGCTAAATTGACGATCGTCGTTTGGGGAAACCCTTTGGGCACAAATCGATAGATCTATTGGTTAATGTTTGAGGGAGAACATTAGAATTAACTTTTCGATTAACGATTAGGCTATAGCAATTGGTTCATTAAATCAATGTAATTTCTAAATAAATTGGCGATTGTCATTTATTAGTTATTTGCATTGGTCAAATTCTAGAGGTCGATTGATCACTAGTAGAATTGCCAGTAATTTATTACTAATAGCCATCAATGTGTTTAATATTTGGTCAATAATAGTTGATTTCCAATCATAGGAATACCTTGCACTAGTGTCATTCTCCACTATTGCTATTATCTCATTGTTATTAACTTTTAATTTTAATTGTTTTAATTTTCATTCTTCCAAATCCCTAATTTTCCAACTAAGTATTGAAGCCTCCTTGAGAAACGACCTAGATTGTGCCTCTTGCTACATTTTTTGTGCAACTTAGCACTTTATAAATTTTAATTTGTTTGTGAGTTACGACAGCTCGCATCACTCGGGGTATGCGTACCCAAACTTGGCTACGCTAGTTTAATAAGTTTTTGTATTTCTTTTTTTTCCTTTCTTTCCTTCTTTTTCTAATTCCAATGAGCCCTAACTTTTCCCCCACCCAAATTTACTTTTTAAAAAAAAAATTAGAATATAATATTGAATAATTTTTGGCTTGTTTTATGTTAAAATTTTAGTTTTCATCGCATGAAATTTATAAAATTTTAATTATATATACAGTACTCTACTTTTTTCAAAATTTTCGTACCCCGTACCCGTATCCATGCAACATCAAGTGACACCATATAAATGAGTCACAATAAAATCCCTTTCAGCCAATATTTGCCTATTGTCACACTTTTATCAATGGCTATTCACTCTCTCCGCCTAATAGCAAGTTAGCAAGCCTACATGAACATCCAATGTAATTCTCAGACTCTTATAATAACAGTCAGTTGGTTTCACTGATATGTTTATATAACATAATGATACGCAAGAACACTGGTGCATAATTTAATGCAAGAGGGAAAAGTAAAAGTGACTTCAGACAAGTGAAGCAAAAGCCAAAATCATAAGAGCCTTACGTGTTTTTAAATAGAGTCAAACCAAAGCTAGGGAAGTTGTCAAATCCACATGAATCACCAATACCACTGAAGAACCACTTAAAGCAACTCCAGCAGAAGCTCAGGCTTAAATATTTTCCCAGTTCCCGAACTTGGCTCCTGTAGAATTATTACAGACAATAAAGCAAGAAAAAAGAAACTAAAATAGCCTACAGATAAACACTAAGAAGGGCTTAAAAACTTTCCGGTGTTTCTACAGTGCTCTGATCATAAAAGGTTAGGTGGAAGTATAACCTATATCAAAGTGCAGGATATGAAAAGCTTCTGAGTGGCCTGAAACGTATTTTACAAATCAAAATAAAATAAAACCGGTGAACTTGAGAACAGTTATTATTCGGAGAAGTCACAATTGAAGAAACACATTTTTCATGTGTTATGTACAGCACACATCCATTGGGCTTAAAAGCCATGACTTGAGGAATAGTCATAAAGTGAAAAGAATGACTTTCTTTGAACAGTCAAAAGCAAGAGTCATCACTTTATGAAGCAATAAGCGGGCATATATGGGTCACAATGCTTCACAATTGGTATTGTTTCATGAATCAACAACTGAACAGTGGCTTGTTGCAATGCTTTGTGTAGTATACATGACATTTGCATAGGATGTGATGGTTCACTTGCATCTTCTTCAACACTATAAATATCCCCTATTATCAAACATTTCATAAACTTCTATTTTGTGTATTGTGAATTAGAGTCTTCTTAAATTTTCAAGTTCAAAAAGATAGGAAAATTTCTTGTTATTGGTAAGCAATAAATTTATAGAGGTTTTATTGTATCATGTGAGAGAATCATAATCAACCCAATAGCAACTATGTGTAAGGGCGAATATCTCTCTAAAGAAAGCGAAGTGATTCATACCTTGAAACCACAAAAAACTTGAATCTTCTACACTAATTTTCTTAACATGGTCAAATTAGCATGATTTGTAATGCTTACCCTGCAAGTTCAGCTCCTGTCTTTGTATGGAAGCTGTTAATTAACATTGCTGTGGCTGTCCCGCTGGGATATGTAAGCTTATAATCCAAGACCATAACCTGAAATTGCAGTTCACAGAAATCAGATTGCATTAGCAAAGGAAATGAAGTGAACAATGAGTTACATCTATATACTGAGTAAAAATCCATAACCAAAATTTGCACTCCATCCAGTTTGTTTATTATTTATTTTATTATAAATGCATTACAAAAGCAATACCATTCCAATTGTTTCCTTTTTTTTATTTTTTGGTGGTGGTGGTGGTGGGTTTTTTTTTTTTTTGGGGGGGGGGGGTGATAAGGGTGCATTTGTTTGAGCTTTTTTGGCTTGAAATTACTTTTTCACTCAAAAAATCACTTTTCATATATTTGAATAATTCTTGAAAAATGATGAGAATCTCAAAAAACAATCAATTTTAAGCTTTTTGGCATAAGCTTAAGAAGAGTAGTTTCTGAAAAAAAATCATTTTTCCTCTTTTTTCTGTTAAAAGTAGAATTTAAGTTTCATAATCATTTTTTTTCCAAATTCTGAAACAAACGCACCCTAAAAGCCATTTGAAAAGTTAAAAGTACTCAATTACGTAATTCTTCTCTGAATCAACTTTTCCATTCAGATTTTAAGTTCTTAACAGTCACTGGCATCAATTTAAAAAAAACTTTTATCCATATCAATGGATAAATATTCATATCACCTGGACCACTACACATTAAAGTTTGTACTTTCAGCTGATGTAACAAAATGAACAGGATGAAGGTAGCATTATTTTTGCCACAAGATAATTGACCTCCGTACAAGCTTTCATATAGTTTTCAGAGTAAATATAACAACAATTAAGTCTTTCTACGTGGATCAAACAATGTTGACCTCCGTACAAGCTTTCATATAGGTTTCCGAGTAAATATAACAACAATTAAGTCTTTCTACATGGATCAAACAATGTTGTTGCGTCCTATTCTAAATCATGTCTCTAGACAAGCAATTTAAATCAAAGTTTTCGATTATTTCTTCAATAGTATTTCAGAATGAATAAATAAATAAATAAATGGTTTGCTATAAAATATCAAATATTCAACAACAAAACACCAATGTGAAAGTTAATTAAGAAAACACAACCACCACATCAACAGTTTAAAATTTATAAGGTCCTTCAAATATTTTATTTCATTCTTCTGCTTGTATTCCCTGTTCTATCCTCTTTAAATTTTCTTTTGATTATGAAGGGGAAAAAGAACAAAGATAGAAATTAGTTCAGGCAAATCCAATGTAATGGTAATGAACAACATAGATTACCTTACGAAGTGGCACAAGGCTAAAAAGTCCAAGAAAACTGACAACAAACATGAAACCTATCATCCAACCCAAGCCCGGGTTTTTAACATCTTCAGCTCTATTACCGGGGTAATCGCGGCCTATGAGTTCGTATGTTCTCTGATCCATTGCAATCATGGATGAACCAAAACCCCCTGCCAACAATGTCACAGTGAGCTCAGTAGAGAAATTTATTTTTCAAAAAAAAAAAAGGTCACTATTAAAAGCAACTCTTGTGACCAAGAACTTTGAAGGCAAAACCAAATGTTTTTTTTTTTTTTGGGATAAAAGAAGAAATTTCATTAACAGGAATAGAAGAATAATACATAGAACAAAGAGGACAAGAGATCATCAATACCAAAAGAATACACTAAAAAAGACATCAAAAAATCAAAGATTTACAATCTCTTAGCATATATGAGATGGAAATCCCTCCCCTTACACCAAGTAGATGCCAGATATCTAATCCTATCCTAAAAAACTTGCCTATCTAAATGCATGTTGTTAAAAATGTGAGAATCAAGCTCTAGCCAAATACACCAAACAAAATCCAACAAATCTAGTCAAAAGGAACTGATCCAGTTCTCGAGGACACACCCAACATTCACCAAAAATGCCAAACAGTACATTTCATAAAAAGTCATCCATGGGGCAATGCAAAAAATTTTGTGAAGTTGATTCTGTGAAGACAAAACAGATTACTTGAAATACCCATTTTGTATAGTTTGTACAGATGTTCTAGATATGTAACTAATATTTATACCATAATTTAGGATAGAAATCATTCGGAAATAATTACTATTCAATGGTAATAATTGTCTACATGTATTGTGAACTTTTTGTCCAGGCTGATTAATCAGATAATATTCAGTTTGCTCATTTTCTCAAATTTCTTTTCAAGTTTAACTAAAGTTGGAACAAAAGTAGAACAAAACATCATGTGTAACACTATTTTTACCTTATAAAGTAATACATTTTAGCATTCACTATTATTTTATTTTCTTTTCTTTTGCAGAGAACAATTTAGCAGTCTTTTAAAGCTTTTCAATAGACTATATTGCTAAGGCAATCAAATTAGAAGGTTTTGAAAACAAATCAAATCTTGCTCAACATTAATACTAGAGGAGGAAAAAAAGAAAACAAAAGTGTTATGCTTTCAAGTAACAAAAATTTTAGTGCTCTTCAGAGTTGAAAGTCTTAATTATTCATATTTTTAAACTGGATTGTGGTTCAGCATTCCCCCATGAAAAGGAGAGAAAAAGGAAAAAACACAATTGTAAGAACTGAATGACCAATACTTAAAGGCAAAAATAACATGTGCTATGTGAAGATAAATTCAACAAGAATCAGATAATTTTTCCTTTCTTTCCAGAAATACACTATCCTTGTTTGAGCAAAACATATTGTTTATAAAGAATCCACAGTAAGAGCAGAATGAAGAGAAACAAGAAACAGAAAACCGCAAACCATACTAGATCAAAGATCATCTCAAATTCTTCCTCAAAGTGACTAAGTCTTGGTCAAAACATCTAAGCCATTAAAGTCCCATTAGAGGATGTCAACAAAGAGAAGATCACCACATCAGCTAACTGCCAAAACACCCTCGAGTAATTTGATTTCTCAGAGGAATGTTATATCTTTTTAATCTTTGAACTCTACACCTCTTTTTTTTTTTCCTGTTTTTAACTAATTTACAAGTGCAGAGGTGTTAGTCAATAATCTGAAGAAAATTCTTTTTGACCTACTTTTGTTAGTGAGAATTCAAGGAGAATTTCTCTTTCCAAATAAAAGCATAAATTTCAACTAAAATACAAGGAAAACAATACTTAAACTCCAATCTCATTAAACATAGGTAAGATTATAAATTTACAGTAAGTGACATGACTCGCATTCATAGGCAAGGTTTCAAATGTTATGCTGGGGAGACTGCTTTTATTACTGGCACCTCCACTTGGACTGCATTTTGTTTGAAATTAGGTGTAATGAATTTTGTTAAAATAGGCTGCACAGCTAAACTTTAAAACTAGGCCCTATCACCAACAGTGTAGATTGCAGCACTGAGCCTTTAAAGTGTAAATCCAACACTCAACTCGCATTGAAAAGGTTCAGACGGAGGATAGCCAGAAACAATGAGCACAAACAAGGGCCTAAAGACTAGAGAACTAATCTTCTCATTGAATCTACTTCATTTTCAAGATTCTACGGGAATTATTTATTTTAAATTTTTAATTGCACTCTTTAGACTCTGACAATTAACTTGATTCATTAATAAGAATCACAGCTCATCATTTGGATAACAAAGGGAACAATGAAGCTGCAAAAGTCAACAGTACGGAAAAATCAATAGATAAAATTCAAGGACTGGATGAGTAATATCCATTTCATGCTCCCTTGTCAATTTACCTTAGTTTTTTGATGATTTTTGTGGAAACTAGTCTTTAGAAAGTTCCTAAAGTACATAATTGGTGTTTAGTTTACTTTGGATTCAAATTCAATAATGAATCCCTAGCTCAAGGAGGTAGTTTCCTACAAAGCAGACTAAAACAAAGGAAAGAAAATAGAATCTTATCCTCAAAAACAAAAAGCAACTTTTTTTTTTCCAGGATTTGTGAATTTTTCAAGTCCATTGACTAATGAGGCAGGCAACAGTGCACGTGAAGATCAAAAGTGAATTCAACAGCAACAGTCACATCCACAAGAATATACGAAAAATCCTAATCACAACCAACAAAAGCACCCTTTGACTCCCAAATAATAATAACAACAACAACAACAACAAAGGTTTAATGCTCTCTTCGATCCCTTAAAGTTGTATATAAGTGAGTCATTTTGATTCCCAAAATTTAAAATCTAGCTTTGTAATTGTGAATTACGTTAGCTCTTGAGTACACGAATCCTAACAAATTAATGGACTAATTTGAGTCAAAGTTACTACTTTTAATGACCAGTACAAATCATTTATGCTTCCAAGAACTAGCGAGATTCACAGTTACAAAGTCAGGTAGTCAGATCGACTCAAGCATTTAATTTCAGGACCAAAAAGAACATTAACTCCTGGAAAGGGAAACAAAAAAAAAAGTGCGAGACCAACGGCACAAAACGCAACCAAATGGTAGTTAGTGAAGATAAAGAAGCTTTCATTTTTTTTTTTCTTTTACCGCTGAAAGCAAGGCCATAGCAAGCAACAACACAGGTCTGAATGACGGTGTTCTCTTGTCTTGTGAAGGGCTTCGTGAATATCCCAACCTGCGACAAGAAGCCAGTCCACGTCTTCACGAAGAAGAATCCGAGCAACCCAGCGGCGACGTTGAGGGACGGGATGATCCCCACGGTGAGGTTGAGCTTGTGTGTGATGATGCAGAACAGGCACCCAAGCACCGCACTCACCACCAGCCCTCTGATCGTGATCTGCTCCTTCCACTCCGGTACCCGCTCTGATTCCTTGCCGTCGCTTTCCACGATCAACGGCTCAGAAATGTCCGCAGATGAGGAGGTCTCAGTACCCATGATGATGAATTGTGAAACTATGATACGGTTGTGTGTGTGTGTGTGTGTGTGTGTCTCTCTCTCTCTCTCTCTCTCTCTCTCTTCGCTTTTTTTGTTTTTGGGATTAGAATAACAGAATGTTGCTTATGGATTCGGATATGTTTATGGAGGGCCTTTGAACGGAAGGAAGGAATGAATGATTGGGGTGAATGGGGATGGTGATGGAATTTGATTGATTTTTGAGGGAGAATGGAGAGAGAAGCGTTGAGGGGTTTGGTGACGGAGGTTATCGCGAATTTGAACTGTGCGTGGTTACGTTTTTAGCTTGGATTTGTTTTGTTTAATGGAGAATGGGCAAGGTGGTGGTTGGTACAGGGAAGTGACAACACAAAGGATAAGCAACCTATTCGGATATGACAGCAAATGGTGATCATTTCTTTCTCTTTTTTTTCTATTAAAGTTGATTTTACTTTTACCTTAGTCTTCTTAAACAAGTTACTTTTTTTACCATTATCCTAACCTCAAACACTCCATCCTAATTACTATCTCTTCCCTAAAACCTCTTATGTTTCTTCACAAACTCTCCTTTCAGTAATATGCAAACCCTTACTCAACATATCTTCATCTCTACAATCCCTGTCCTCTCTCCTGCTTTATCAAACCTTAACTTGCTTTCTTTTCTCTTCAAAGTTTTTCCATGGCTGAAGGTCGAGAAATAGAAAGAGATTCACCTAGACGAGGAGCTTTCCTTATATACAATGAGCCCCATATGTAGGAGACATATGAAGAAGATTTTTTTCGAATGACTATAGGCCCTGGAAAAAGGTCAAACAATGCAATACTAAATCAAGTTTTGATACTTAGGGAGGTGTTTTCCTTCCAAGGATGGAAATGCTTTTTGGACTTCTCAGACAGAACCTTTCTAGGAATGGCTAATGCTTTCTATTGCTTTCTGAAAGCAAACAATCGAACCACTCTCTCCACCCCAATCAAGGATGTCTTCATGGAGATAGAGCTATCAAACTTGGCAGTTGTGATTAGGGCTCTTATTGGTGGAGTCAACTGTCTTACTGACGAAGATTGGGCAAATTCCCTTGGGGTAAATGCTGAGGAAATGTCAAAATGCCTCACTGATTCCATAAAATACAAACCTGGTAACATTACTACTGCTTTACTTAGTTCTAGGGCAAGAAAAGTATTCTCTGTGGTACAATTCACTATTCTTCCTAGGCGAGGAAGTACAGATATTTTATTGGGAATGGACCATATGCTACTCTTCTGTTTGATGACACCCTGATTTTCTCTAAGCGTAAAAATGACCAAAATCTTTGAGTCATTTTTACGAAATCGAGAACGGCCGACCTCGGCCATCCTCATAGGGCTATTGTAATGTTTGAAGGGGATTATATGTGATGGCGTGTTTAATAGAGCAGAAGAATCTCATTTTTGAGATTTCTGCGTGTAAATGACCAAAATATCCTTCTGATAATTTAAAGCGAGTTTAAGTTCCGTTTTGACCCGGACCTTGCCCGGAGGTTCAAAACAATGATTTTAAGGCATGAACTATGTTTGTTTAAGGTTTATTTAAGTCCCAGTGGTCCCGGGCAGTTTTTGAATAAAATTACGATTTTGCCCGTACTTAGTACATTTTGGGCTTAATGAGTTATCTAACTCAGAACCTAGGCAATATTATACTCTAATTAAAGGTTAATTAATTTCCATAATTAATCTAGAGCCAAAATAATTATTTAAAACTAATTGGAACTTAGAATTGCTTAAGGAAATTCAAACTTAATTCTAGTCTCTTCCTTTAAAGAGAGAAAGTATCTATGAATAGTATTTTCACTATTCAAGCTCCCATTTCCAAGAAAGGTTGTCACACTCACATCACTAGTCATGGAGATTTTGACTCCATTAAACCTACAAAACCACTTCTAACCTAAGGAATTATAGCTTTAATTAACTAATTAGTTTACTTAAAGTATCTACTTAACAACCCTTAATCCTAAGTCTAATCCATAACACACCTAAACACACATTTAAACCATGATTAGCGGAGATGAATTTTGCCCCCATGGCTGCCCAAAAAATGGCGCCACTTTTCCCTCCACTTTGCATCACATGTTGTTTGAATGTGTGGCACACAAATGGCCATGTCTCCAAGACAACTTCTCATTCATTCTCCTCCACACACTTCCCTCATTCTAGAAGAAAACCACATGGCCTCTTCCCCTCCACTCATTCATGACTCAAGGCTCTATATATAGCTTGCCTTGGTGAACATTTTGCTACTTTAGTTCATTTGCAAAGTTTAAACTTCCAAGAGCAAGTTCTAGTCTCTTCAAGTTCTCTCAAATTTTCCTTTCTTCCTCCTTGTCCAAGCCAAAACCGCCACCTTCTCCACCTCCAATCTTCATCTCTTTTTCTTCTAAACACACATCCAAGTCCAAACACAAGCCAACAACACATCCTTCCCCCATTTCCTTGTTTGGCCGAAAATACATACCCAAGTTCAAAGGAGATTTCTTCTTCTTGTTTTTCAAGATCAAACCTTTCTCCATTTTCAAGAGCACAAGTACTAGGTAGGGAGTTTTTCTAAAAATGCTTTCCTTGTTCTCTATGTCTTGATCTTGTTGGAAAAATGTTGTTTGGATGAACATCCATGAAGTTTTATTTTCGGTTTCATCCTTTTCCTTTTCTTTTATTTTCGGCCTCAAGGCCAAGATGATGATGGCTTGATGATGAGTGCTCTCCAAGATTTAACTATGAGTTCATCTCAACATGAGGCCTCTAAAGCTTGAATCTTTTTGAAGAAAAGCCTCACCTTTTTTCAAGTTTTAGTCAAGTATGAGCTATGTTTCTCTTGAATCTCTTGGAACCTCACTTTCCTTTCCTTGAATGTTTCAGCCATGTAGGCCTTGGATGCTTGGAAAAATGGAAGCTTGATGATGAGGGTTTTATGTTGATGCTTGTCACATGAACAACCTCTAAAGCTTGAGTTTTTCTCAAAGAAAAGTTTCATCTTTTGCAAGTTTAGTCAAGAATGAGGTTATGTTTCTCTTGAATGTTTGAACTTCTCTTTTCTCCTTTAATGTTTCAGCCATGAAGGCCTAAACCCATGAGAAAAATGAAAGCTTGATGATGAGGTTGTCATGATGGTGCTTGTCACTCAAGAACCTCTAAAGCTTGAATTTTTTTAAGGAAAGTTACATCCTTTTTACCAAGTTTGAGAAAGAAAGGAGTTTATGTCTCTTGAACTCTTTTGGACTTCACTTTTTCCTTCCATGTTTTCGGCCATGTAGGCTTCTAAGACTTGGAAAAATGAAAGCTTGATAATGAGTGTTTCATGTTGATGCTAGTCATATGAACAAACTCTAAAGTTTGAAACTTTGATCTTAAACCAAGCATGGTTTCGATTTTGCTTTCTTCTCTAGCATAAACTTTGTTTTAAATGTTGGTTTTAAGGAAGCTATGTACACAATGATGAGGACTTAGGATGTTGATGTCTTAGATCATCAAGATCTTGGTCCCTAAAGTTTAAAAATGGTTCATTCTCCATGATGGGGATTCGGCCACTTCCAAGTTCTTTAAGGTTATGATTTATTTTGAGTATTCTAGCACTAGTAATTTCCTTTTCTTGTGAGGATGTGGTTTAGGTTGGAACTATGTTCTTTTTAAAAGTCTTGCAAGAGCTCTAGACAAGATAAAAGTAACTTGCATTCACATTTACTTTATGCTTTGCATAGCACGTTTATTTCTATGCTATCACTAAACCCCAAGATAAGGAATGAACTTGCATAATGCACGTTTAAATTCCAAGCTTCACATTCCATGTTTATATTTCAAGTCATCACTTAAGAACTTAAAGATGTAAAACGAGAGCTTGCATATCACCTAAAATAATCTCGAAGCCTTTCTATTTCGGCCTTAAAGTCGATTGTTACTGGGCCTAGAGCACTAAAATAAAGAATGGAACTTGCATATTTACTTTCAAGTTTTGCATATTTACTTTGAGCCTCGCATATTTAATTTCAAGTTCTTGCATTTCATATTTACTTTGAAGCTCTTACTTTACTCTCTAATGAAGAATAAAATGGAATGCATAACACGTTTATTTTTATGCCATCACCTAAGAGACTAGAGCTCAAAGACTTGCCTATTTCATCTTGAGAAAAGATCTATCAAGGAGGTATTTCTTGGATATGCATTCAGCCATGTGATGATAATGGCTCAAGCATGAGTTTCATTTAGTTACAAGGGCCTATAACCTATGTTTTAGGATTTTCTTAAGCATAGGTAGTCTTGAAGAATGCTTCAAGCATGTTTTTATGATTTAAATCCTAACCATGAAAGAAAATAGATAGGTACTGCCCTATGTCTTTTGTAAAGGTTTTTGACAAGATAAATTGATTTCCAAAGAGTTTTAGAAGTTTCAAAAGTGTTCCAAGAGAAACTAGCAAACTATGTGAACTAGAAATGTTTTATTTTGAGCATTTACATGCCTTCAAGTTTCGATTCTGCCCTTTTATTTTCCAGCACCTTAAATTCTGTTTTGGGTGGTCTATATGTGTTTGAATACCTTGCCTTATGTATGATAGAGGTTCTAGGCATCTTAGGCATGCCTAGTGTAACGCCCCAATTTTTACTGTAATTTTTACTGTCATTAGAAATTACTCAATTACCGAATTACCGTAGGTAATTATTACATAAAATTTGAGGCCAAACAATCCTCAATAAAGGAATATAACATTAGAAGAGAGGTTAGGAACGATTCATGCGAGAGTCGCAAATCAGATTTCAGACGTATAAAATGACCAAAATGCCCTTGAAGTTATTTTACTCAGAAAATAAGGATCGTGGGCTCCACCTATTCTCAAGGGGATATTTTGAGGATAATAAGGGATTGTTTGTGTTATGTGTGTTAATAGAGCAGAATGATCTCAATTTTGAGTTCCGACGGGCGAAATGACCAAAACGCCTCAATGTTGTTTTAACTCAG
Source organism: Dalbergia cochinchinensis (assembly GCA_031216125.1). Lineage (NCBI taxonomy): Eukaryota > Viridiplantae > Streptophyta > Magnoliopsida > Fabales > Fabaceae > Dalbergia > Dalbergia cochinchinensis. The sequence goes on from CM062368.1 coordinate 28,038,773, forward strand.
ATGTGCGTCTTAGTGAGCACGAACCTCACTAAAATGTTTTAAAATGTGTTTTTAAGCCATGATTAACCATTGGTTAATCTCGGGTGGCCTCGGGCAGTTTTTAAGTGAAAGTACGATTTTACCCCTGTTTTGGGCAGTTTTGCGAATTTCGGGATTTTTGATTCGTATATCAAAACCTAAGCAATATTAGGCTCAAATTAAAGCTTATTAAATTCTAAATATTAATCTAGAGTCAAAATTATGTATTTAGATTGATTAGAACCCAAAATTGCTCAAAAACACCCAAATTCTTTGACTAATTCACTTAAACCCTTAGCAGTAAATTCTCTAAATTACATGAATACCTTGCCTACACCTAAATAATGCATGGAACACACAAATTTCACTTCTTTGGGCTGTAATGGATGAAATTATTGATGCCATTATGCAGCTGAATTATTGCCAAAAGTTGCACTAAAACAAAATGCCAAAATGTCACCATAAGAGACATAATTCCTTAATTTCATACAACTTTGTCTAAAATGATTTTTCTTCCCTTATTTCTCCTGCAAAATTCCGTCCACTACCTCATCATTTTGGCCAATTAGAAGCCTCAAAATCTTCTATAAATAGGCTTGCTTGAGTGGTCTTGGAATGCTTGGTTCATAACTAGTTTTTAAGAACATCAAAAACTTTCTTTCTTCCTCCTCTTTGGCTGAATTCTTTCTTCAATTTTTTCAAAGAGATTTTGTTTCATTTCACTTCAAGAAACCAAGTTCTCTTCCTCTTCTTCAACTCAGATTAGGTAGGGAGTAGTTTCTAAATTTATTTCTATGCTTTGAGGAGTTGTGTTTTTAGCTCAAAATGATGAAATTATGAACTTACCTTAGCTTTTCATTTTGGTTTTCCTCTTCAATTTTTCTTTAACCAATTCAACCATATGGCCTAGGTGGAACTAAGATGATCGCTTGATGATGAGGACCTTGAGGGTGGATTGTAAATCCATCACAAGTTAGGCCTCTAAAGCTTGAAAATTCCACTTGATGCAAAACTTTAAAGAATAATGCTTTATGATGCTAAAACAAAGATTTTTAGTTTAGAACTTGAAAGATGTATTTTCCTTTTATGTTTTATTTCTTGTTAAGATATGTATTGGGTTGAATTTATAATTCTTTTAAAGTCTTGAAGGAGCTCTAGTAAAGAAACAAAATGAATTTGCATCCATGATTAAGTTTATGCTTTGCATAACCATGTTTACCTTCTATGTCATCACTAAATTTTCAAGAATGAATAAATGAACTTGCATTTCTCATGTTCAAATTCCAAGCTTGTATTTCATGTTTATGTTTCAAGTCATCACTTAATCTTTCAAGATAATAAAGAGATTGCATCTCATATTTAATTTATGCTCTCACTATATTTTATAATGGCTAAAAGAATCAACGCATGACATGTTTATTTTATGCCATCACCTAAAGATCCTAGAGCTCAAAGACTTGCCCATGTATCACAAGCAAAGAAATATGATTATTGGAGTTAAAGAATTTATTCTTTAAAAAGTCTTGAGATTGCAGCTTAAAAAGATGTAATAATAATTCTCTTCTCCCTCTACTGGTCCTGTGCGGACTACCGCCGCTCTGGTTTCTTAATATTCTCTTATCCCTCTACTGGTCCTGTGCAGACTACCGCCGTTCCGGTTTCTTAATATTCTCTTCTCCCTCTACTGGTCCTGTGCGGATTACCGCCGCTCCAGTTTCTTGCATCATGTTTATATTTCAAGTTCTTGCATCATGTTTAATTTTCAAGTCATCACCTTAAATCTTAAAGATAAAGAAATGGAATTGCATATCATGTTTATAATTCCAAGCTATCACCTTATAAAGATAAGATTAAAATAAGGTTGCATAGCATGTTTATAATTCTAAGATGTCACCTAAATCTCTAAAGCTCAAGACTTACTCCTTTTATCTTAAGTGAGAATTTTAATGGTGAAAATCCTCCCAAATTTGACAAAAGAACTAGTTTCTAAATGAGTTTTAAGGCTTTGCAAGGATTTTATGGGGAACTAGTATTTTATATGCACTTAAAATATGATTCTATGTAATTGCATGAGGTTCATGATTCGGCCACTGATCTGAGTTTAGTATCAATGTGTGATAATGATTTGATATGATTGAAGTTGTGATAATTATGGTTTATTGTTAAGAGAATGATTCATAATTGGTTTAGTAACTAATTAGTTCTATAATTGATAATTCTATGTAAGGATTGGATGCTTATTGAATGATTTCCTGGCTTGCATGTTATAGTTCTTTGTTGCAAATAATGAGAATGCTTATACATGAAATGTTCTTTATTATGTAAAATTTACCTTTGTTGCTAGAAGAAAGCGTATCATTGTAAAAGTGTAATTTGGAAAGGTTCACCCTAAGGAAACACTTGGTATTTACGCGTGTCCATTGTGACCCACCTCTCTTTCTTGGGAATCTCCCATAAGCATGATTACTGATTGATATATATTATTCTAGCTTAAGACTATAAATGAGAAAATGTTATGATGTTTATGAATTGTATTATGATATAACATGCAAAGATTTAATGGTGACTTAAACTTATAAGAAAATGATCCTTTGGAACCATCGGACTATAGGTGGTGAAAAGGTGATTTTAGCCCCTAACCCGTTCTCTCAAAAGGGTAGAGTCGGGACTTTAGCTTATCAAAGGGATAAGTATATGCTAGTGACGACTAGTAAAGTATGAGCTCATAACCTAAATTACTCCCAAAAGGGTGGAGTATAGGGTGGCCTAAGGAAAATAATGATGATGATAAGATTTTAAGTCACCTAAGGCACTAAAGAAATGAAATATGTGCACTATGTCCACATGTAGCTAATATTATATGACGTTCTTTTATGCATGTTATTTGATAATGATGATGAGGAAAATGATGTAATGATAAAGGAAAAGTTCATTGTAAATATGACATGTTAAGATTATGATGCATTATAAGACGCATGATTAAAAATTAACGAACCTCGGTTAAGTATTTGTCCGAACTTAAAATGAATCTTTGCATGCTCACTATTTTAGAATAATCCCGAGGTTACCGGGGACTTTGATGACGACACTGTAGAAGGAGGTACCTTCTTGAGAATTCTTTAGCAAGATTCTCACTCCTTTTCTTTATTTCCGTCATTGTCTCCAGATTCGGATGGCGACATTCGTCTGTTCGTTGATACCCCTACTTGGGAATTTCACTATGATCCGTGCATCGCTCGTATCATTTTGAAGGGAGGTCTTGTGATTCGTGTTTTTATTTACATAGGTCGTCCATTTGCACATCCTGTCCCTAGTTATCGATTTTCTCCTACTTCTCCCTATGGCGATGAAATGGTTTTCGAACATGCACGTCCACTTGATGAAAGGATGTTACGTTCTTATCCCGCTTCATCTGCTTTGTCCATGGATTTCCAGAGTATGTTCCGGAGACGAGATATTCTGAAACTGATCTTTCAGAGGACACTCCTACTCATGTATATTCTGAGAGCTCTGCTCCTACTCCCACACGTGTAAGAGAGGGTAGTGAGGAAATAGTTGTTCAGCCGAGGTTAGCAAGAAGGTCGTCCATGCGACCCCAGCCTGGTGCATCTCGTGTGTCCCTCCCGAGGGAGCTCATCGATGGATCGATTTATTCCCCCATTTCCAGGACAGTGGCCATAGAGGGTTCTTAGTAGATTTATGTGTGATCATGCACCCTAGTTTTAGGATAACCTTCCCGGCTTATGGAGTTATCTAGTTTAGGGGCATGTATTTCCTTAAGTATATTTTCTTTTATGGGTTTGCATAAGATAATGATGTATGAACATAACCCACCCTTTGAGTGAGGTTATTGTATGTAAATATATGCTATAATGTGCTTATGGATGTTATATGATGGAGCCTAAGTAATATGATGTGATATATTCTTAAACGTCTTATTATATTCCGCTTATTCGTTCACGTTGTACTCGGCTCACGTTTTCAATTATGTGTTTAAAAAAAATGGCTTGTAATTTCACTAAGTATTTTCAAATTATGAAGAAAGAACCAAAGCAAGGAGTAAAGTCTAGTCATTAATCAGATTCAACCTAGGTGTATCTGGTTAATTACTAGGGTGTTACACCTAGTAACTTGAAATGATTGAAAATGTGAATTCTAGAACACTTAGAATCAAAAGTAAAACTGTTTCTGTCCAGCAACCCTTAGGTGCAGAAATCATGTTTTATAATTAGTTTATATGTATAGGAATCCCTTACAATTGGTTTAGGGATGATTTATAGCGCCTTAGGCGAAGACAGAACTTAAAAAGGGTCTGAAACGTAGTTTCTAGAACCCTTGCGGAACTGAACTTATACATTCTGTTCCAGCCTTGTTTAAGTGTATAGAATCACATTATATGATGTCTAGATGAGTGAGAGTGACTCATAATTGGCTTAGGTATTAATTCTTGCATCATAGGAAAAGTCGGTAAAGAGAAAAGATCTAAAACGCAACTTCTAGAACACCGTAATCCATCAAAACTATGCTTACTGCCTATGCTGCCCAGCCATAATAAATTAGGTTCTAGGACTTAATAAATTATGGTAATGAGATTAATCAATCCCTTAGAGGCATAAGGAAATAATTTGGAAGTTTGAGGTTACCCGATTTAGGGGTTTATTCTTAAGGGAATGATTTGTATGTTCTATGTGAATGATGATGGATTATTGTGTTGTCTCATGACCACTATGATGCTATGCGAGTTATTGCTCTTAAATGATGATTGTATCATTTGCATGTTATGGTTCCCTTTAGAAATTTAAAGATGCCTATGTTAGAATTACACGATATATGTGACATGCATGAAATATGTAGCATCTTGCTATGACTAAACTATGAGAAAATGATCCTTTGGAACCATCAAACCATAGGTGGGGATGAGGTGATTCATATGTAACATGCATGAACTATGGGGCATCTTTTCATAACATGCTAAGACTTAAGGTGACATTAAACTATGAGAAAATGATTCTTTGGAACCATCAAACTATAGGTGGGGATAAGGTGATTCTATGCCCCCTATACCCGTACTTTAAGTCGGGATTTTTAACTTATCACAATGTGATAAGTCCAGATGCTAGTGACGACTAGCTAGGTATGAGCTCATAACCTAGAGATTTCTCAAAAGGGAGAAATATTAGAGTGGCCCCCAGGAAGAAAAGAATAATATGTCAACGTCACCTAAGTAACCAAGTTAAGCTACCATGCACCATGTTTTAAGTACCAAGTTCTACGTTCCACGATTCATGTTTTATGTACCATGTACTATGTATCAAGTTCCATGTTCTATGTTTTATGATCTATGTTTTTATGACCCATGTATCATGCACTATGTCTATGAATGCTATACTTGCTAAAAAGCTAGTACTGTTTGCATATGGTATTGACATGCATTCATTCAATATCTATTGCATTCATATCATTAAGACTCATGTTAAAAGACACCCACTCCGGATAAATAGATTTAAGAAGCTTAAAATCGATCCTTATGTATGCACACCCTTTTTTATAATGAAAACCGGAGTGGCTGGGGAGGATGACGATGACATTTGTGTTAGAGTCGGAAATCCCTACTGAAAATCTTGAATAAGTTTCTCATCCCTCTCTTTTCTTCCGTGTCGTCTCCAGACAAGGATAGTAACGAGGTTTGCGACTTCTTCTGAGGTTTGTGCTTAAGGTCACTTCAGCAAATGGATGCCGAGGGTCGTTGCGGAAGAATAGATAGGATAGTCTCTAGGTTGTTACTTATCCAACCTCGTAGGTGGATAAGAAGTATTTCATATATATATACATATTTTGGTGTGAACACTGATGCTAGTACTATATAACTATAATGATGTGGTTATGATATGTGGTTAATATAATGTTGTATTTCATGTTTATATGTGATTTCTTTTCCTTGTAAGTTATGTTTATGACGAACAAAAGGTTTTATATTAATGCGAGGCTCACGTTTTTATTTTCAAGTTCAAAAAGAAAAATTTATTCGTATTTTCCGCTAAGTAATTTAAAGAAAAGATGAAACTAAGAAGTAATAGACTAATGGTTAACCTAAATACGTTCTAGGAGTATTGGGTTAAAAATTAGGATGTTACATGTTTTCCTTCCAAGGATGGAAATGCTTTCTGGACATCTCAGACAGAACCTTTCCAGGAATGGCTAATGCTTTCTATTGCTTTCTGAAAGCAAACAATCGAACCACTCTCTCCACCACAATCAAGGATGTCTTCATGGAGATAGAGCTATCAAACTTGGCAGCTGTGATTAGGGCTCCTATTGGTGGAGCAACTGTCTTACTAACGAAGATTGGGCAAATTCCCTTGGGGTAAATGCTGAGGAAGTGTCAAAATGCCTCACTGATTCCATAAAATACAAACCTGGTAACATTACTACTGCTTTACTTAGTTCTAGGGCAAGAAAAGTATTTTCTGTGGTACAATTCACTATTCTTCCTAGGCGAGGAAGTACAGATATTTTATTGGGAATGGACCATATGCTACTCTTCTGTTTGATGACCAAATAGAAGGTAAACCTACCAAAGCTGATAATGGACTACATGCTTAGTACCATTACCAAGGATAAGAGAAGAACTATAGCAGTGCCTTATGGAATACTGCTAACAAAAGTTTTCCAGTACTTTCGATATCCTCTTATAGAATAATAGTTTGAATACACTCCAGGAATTGACTATACCATCAACTTTTTCAGATCAAAGAAGAAGACTCAGTCATTTCCTTGTGAAAATGAGCTCTAGGAAGACAAGATTTCTGGTTAAAGAGACCAAGCCAGCAAAGAAAACTGTAAAGGGGAAGAAGGGAGTAGAAGATCAGAAGAAAAGGAAGTCTAAGAAAAATTTTATCCTCTTTGAAAGTAGTTTAGAAAGTTCCGATGAAGAAGAACAAACATCTTCTAAAAAAGAGTCTAAAAAGGCTCTATCAAAATTGCTTCAGAAAGGCAAGGGTAGGTTAACCAAGAGACAAAAGCTCTCAAAGGCTACATGATAAGGAAGTCAATACATCAGAAAGCAAGCTTCCTCAAGGCAGACTAGAAAAGCTTCCCATTTGAAAGAAAGTTCCAGAAAAAGAGGCACGCTCTATGCCTAAAGGGGTTTAAGGAGCTGCACTCATTCTGAAAAATATGAGTAAAGCAGAGCATACTGTTGTAGCAACTAGGGAGGCTGAGCTATCTAATGATGAAGAAGAAGCAGACCTCATTCTTAAAGAGCAAAGGATTCTATAGGAGAAAAGAAGACTTGGGGAAGTAAGGAAAAGGCAAGAAGCCAAGGGAATTCAGGGCTTGAGCAGTAGAAGAGTAAACATTGTTCCTGAACCCTTTGTGGTTATTGAAGAACTACCTTCTCAACCTATGTAAGGCCCAGTGATGAAGTTAGGGAATGAACACCAATGCAAGAAGGCACGGACAAGGAGCAGCTTCTGACAGACTTCTAAGTGGAGGGGTACATGAATGAACCGATTACATGCCCGAATGAGAGGGATCCTGAGACTGTATAGGTATGGGACTACCCAGTTAAGGGGAGGCTTATATGAATTGATTTGTACTATCTATGCTAATAAGATGCATCTTCTTTTTGGTTAGCCCATCGCTAAATAACTCCACAGTTAAGCGTGCTTGACTTTGAGCAATTTTGGAATGGCTGACCTCTTGGGAAGTTTTCTAGGAAGTGTGTGAGTGAGGACAAAGCACGCTAAAAAGACCCCGTGTTGGTTTGTGGTGACAGTCATTAATCCATAAAGCAGTAGGGGATGTTACAAATGGTATAAGAGCCTGCACCTCTCCTAGTACAGTATGGTTTGGGGACAAACCAAGCAGAAGCTGGTGGGCATGTAACGCCTGGTGATAAAGTAGGGGAGTGATCGCTGGTGCAAGAAGGCACGGACAAGGAGCGGCTCCTGGCAGACTTTTAAGCGGAGGGGTACATAAATGAACCAATTACACACCCGAATGAGAGGGATCCTGAGATTGTGTAGGTATGAGACTATACAGTTAAGGAGGGTCTATATGTATTGATTTGTACTACCTATGCCAACAAGATACATGTTCTTTTTGGTAGCCTATCGCTAAATAACTCTACAGTTAAGCGTACTTGACTTGGAGCAATTTTGGGATGGGTGACCTCCTAGGAAGTGTGTGAGTGAGGATAAAGTATGCTGAAAAGACCCCGTGTTAGTTTGTAGGGACAGTTATCAATCCATAAAGCAGTAGGGGATATTACAAACCATGACTCACAATTTGGGTATGCCTCTGGTCCTGTTCCTACGGTTTCAAATAAACCAGCTTTTGATGTCTTTGAGGACTTTATGACTGTTACTCAAGTCATGGAGATCATGTCAAAGTTTGAGGAACCAAAGCCACACTCAAAAGAAAAGGATATGGATGGTTTGCACTTCTTTGTAAATGAGGTCTTCTCCAATATGGAACCAATTGTAGAAGAACCTGAGGAAGAACCATCTGCACCACATATGGCAATCATTCTCATGGTACCTCAACCTCCTCCTTTCGTCATCATTACCCTAATGGAAGAAGAAATGATTAAGACATCTAAAGCACATATGGTGAAAGACACTGATGCTGTTGTGTCAGTTCAAGATGTTCCTCTTCCCTCTGCTTCTTCTTAAGAAGTTGTTGTTCCTTCCTTAAATCAAACATCTGACCATGGTGCTGCTATTTTTAAGTATTCCTCTATTCCTGCCACTTCTACAACATCTTGTCCTCATCCAACTGATGCACAGGGGGTTACTCAGGTTGAAATGCCTTAATCAGGGGAGATTGTGCCACTTGACATCCGTACGCCATCTCCTAGAGCTGCTCTTGCACCCATCAATATACCACCTCCATCCTCAACTACATCTTCAGCAAGCTATTAGGTCATCTTACAGAATCTAAGAGAGATTTCTTCCAAATAGGATAGATTTGAGACAACCTTGTCAGCACATGGTGCTCAGCTTCGACAGATAGAAGATCTATAATTTCAGATGTTTCAGTTTATGCAGCATGCGTTTCCTAGCACACCTCTTTTTTTATGATGCCAAAAGGGGGAGAAGTGTAGATTTGAAGAAAATCTATGCCAATAGGATTTAGAGGGAACTATGCTTATGAAGGTTGTGCTGAGGACTTAGGGGGAGCAAATACCGAGGGGGAGCCAAGAGATTTTTTTTGTTTTACCATAATTTCTCTCTATTTTATATTTTCTTTTGTATATCTCTCAACATTTGTCCTGTCTATATAAATTGTTTCTTTCTTCTTTATCATGATTTTTTTATGCCTTATGTCATCCTTAGCTCATGTGTTTGATGCATACATGTTTTTTCATGTTTTATGCATTTTTGTATCTTAAGCTATGAATCATATTAATGCTCTTTCTACGCTTAGCTAATCACATATCTCTCTATCAAATGTTTGCTTTTTATCTTGAATGCATATGCTTTAACATGTTTATTCATATATGCTAGATATTAGCTTATATGTGTTCTGTGATTAGCCATGGCCAAGTATCTTTAGGAGCACAAGTTGGTTGTTACTTTGATACTAGTTTTATATGTTGAGTTTTGATATGCATGATGGGCTTAATTGTTTTCATTATCCTTTACTCTTGCAAGAGATGTTTTTCTAAAATATTGTGTATAACTTGATCAAAGTATGGTTGTAAATAGTTTTTGACTTGTCTTCAGAAATTTGTGCTTACATGTGTTGAAATGACTAAGATCAGTTAACAAGTTTCATAGATCTCTTGAAGAGTAATGTGTTAATATGTGTTATGTGTTTACAAAACCTGTTTTTAAAAGATCATATATCTTTTGTTTAGAAAATATCTTTTCATGATCTGATTCTTAAGGGAAAGTTTCATAGCTCAGTACAAAAGCTGTTTCTTGCAAATTCAAGGATTGATCCCTAATAAGCTTCAGAAACCTTGTATAGCAATATGTTTATCTTTTCTTTTCTAAGGTTTCCCTGAGCATAAAAAATTACATAAGTATTAGTTTGCAATCCAAAATTACGAATGCTATATTTCATTTATCATATCCTTGAGTATTCCTTTCAAAATCTCTTTTGGATTAAGACGTGTTGAAAATGGATCCAATCAAGATAAAATATCACAAGTATTACTTGTTATTTTTTTTTTTAAGCACAAAGATCTTCAAAAAGTTTCTTCCTTTGACAAATGATCAAGTTGGTTGTTTATCCATAGCTTAAACATCTTTCTCTTTAACATCTACACTAATAACGTTTAGAAAGTACGTTAAGCATGTCTTAGTTTCAAAAGAAATAACAGCAACTATGATTAAATAACACGTAAGGGCAAAAATATTTTTATATGATCCACATCATACCTTAAGGGAAAAAACTTCCTGAAAATCTCTCTTAATGATATATTGAAAGAATATGTATATCATGTTTACATTCCTATAATATTTCTTTCAATTATCTCTCCAAAAGATTTTCTTCAAATTGGTTTGTCATCATCAAAAAGGGGGAAATTGTTAGCTCTAGAACTCTTTGCACTTATTTGTTTTGAATGACAGCAAAGCCAATTTAAAGAAAATATTTTAAAGAATGACAGATGTCTCTATTGAGTTTCTTGTAAGATTATAACAGGTTTCTATCGTTTAGCAAGAGCAAGGCTTATTCAAATGAGAATATATTTCACTATAAATGTGTAAACATATTTATCTCATGTTAAGAGATTTGAATTAAAATAGAAGTGAAATTATATCCTTATTCAAGCATCTAATAGCTAATGATAAGAAAAGGATTTCAACGCTACAAAGAAACCAAGTTCAAAGACTTCAGAAAGTAGCACGGGACATTATAAAGTATGCTCAAAATGAAGAAATCAACTTATGTCTAAGAGCAACTTGTTACTTAATCTTAAATCATCACAATCACAGAGAAATTATCAGCAAATAGGATTGGATTGAAGATCAGAAAGTATAAAACTCTTCAAAGAACTAATTACGTATATCAGAAAGCTTACCTGTGTATGGAGCATAGAATGCTAAAAGAAAAGGAGGGAAATTTGAATTTTGAATTTCAAATGTTCAAGTGAAACTCAGTTTCAAACTAGTACATCATCTCTTCTGCCTGTTTGATCAACCACCCTGAATTCATGAAAGAGAGGTTTAGAAAGCATGCTCAGAAAGTAGAAAAGTAGTTTCTAAAGAAAGATCAGAAAACTTAACATTACAACGGCTTCTGTAACTGATGTGACAGATCTGTCAACCTTTCTTTTAGCTGTTTCTTTCAAGACATAACTGATGATTAACACGTGTCACTTGAAGAATTGATGAAGGGTAATGGTCCCAAAGGAATACCACTATATATGGAGATGCTGTGCTTAAAGGCCGATGAGAAATTTGAAGATTCAAAAGAGGAAACTTTGCAAAAATCTCATCCTACTTCCTGAAATATTCAATATTTATCATGTAATCAGTTTTATCCTTGAAGTGTAATAAAATCTTCCTTCTACATTCTTAGTTAGATTTATGCTCTTCCTAGGGAAGAAGTAATAGAAGAAAGTCATTCATGTTTTCCTACGAACTTTTCATGTAATATGTTAAGGAAACTTGAGTGTAGGTTAGTTTGAGTAGCAACCCAAACACTTAACCTTTGTATCCTCAATCTGGTAATGATCGCTATGAGATAGCTTGGACTATAAAACTACTTGTAACGCGATAATAGTGGTTGCTACTGCTCACGGTTTAGGCTTGGAGAGGCTAATATCAAGACTACTGTCAACGTGATAGTAGAGGTTGCTACTGGTCATGGTTTGGGCTTGGAGAGGCCAGTGTCAAGACTACTTTCAACGTGACAGTAGAGGTTGCTATTGGTCACAGTTTGGGCCTGTAGAGACTAATGTCAAGACTACTTTCAATGTGACTGTAGAGGTTGCTACTAATCACTGGTTAGCTTGGAGAGGCTAGTACAATACTACTCGGTTTAGCCTGGAGAGGTTGGTAAACTTGTGACAGTTTCTGAGTTTGTGTACTGGCACAAATGAGAGATTGGGAAGGTTAATGTAAAAACTATCGAGTTTGCTTTCTCAGGTTGAGAAAGTTGTTGAAATGGAACCTCAATAGTTGTTGAGTACTGGATGTAGGCTGTTTTGCCGAATCAGTATAAAATCCTCTATGTCTATTCTTTCTTTCTATAATCTTCTTTATATTTCTTTGTTGTACCTTATATTTATTCATTGTTGATATATCTTTCTCCTCATTATGTTATTTCGTGTATTTATGAACATTTTATTTAACAAAGTTCAGAAGTATACTTTCTGAAGCTCCTGATTTTGTTTCTGCTGCACTACAAGTTTCATACTTGATAGTATTTGTTTTCAGAAGTTTCAGAAAATGCAAAAAAGAAGCTATGCACAATTCAACCTCCCTTCTTGTGCACATTTGCATTTACAGTAGTGTGTCTAGTTCGTGGTTAAAGACGAGAAAAAGAGCGCAATTTTTGTGGTGATGATTAGGATTGTGCTGATACAATTTTTGAGATGGTAGGCATAGTTGTGCACGGCAGCTGCTATGTGCCATGGAGATTGATGACGATGGGGTTCTCAGGAGATGACTTGGCTTGGTGGTGTCATGGTTTAGGCTGGCTCACAGTAGTAAGACACATGATGGTGGTGGTGCAATGTTGGTGCCTTAGGTTGCTTGGGCAAAAGGTGATTAAGGTATGGTGGTGTTTGCCCATTATCACTATTCACTTTTTCTCAATTATCTCATTCTCATTCTCCTTTCCCATATTATCTTCTTCTATTTTCTCATATCTCCATCAACAATTTTAAGGGTTTTAATTGGCATCAAGCGGTGTAGTGGTCTATAGTAGCTATGGTAGTGAAATGCAACATTGGTTCCTAAGGAACGAGGTAGCACCAAAGAACGGTGGGATAAAGGTTGAAAGTCGGTGTCGCTTGGTGCGGTGTTCAAATCATGAAGAAGAAGATGATGTTGGTGTAATTTTAGTAGGTATTTGGGTTCTTGTTTCAACTTTCAAGTTTTCCTTTTTTAAGCTAAGTTTGGATTGTTAGGGCATATCTAGAATGTTGGTAGGGTTCTACTATTTGTTGGAGAAGAAAAAAAGTTGAGCACTGGTGCTTTGTTTGGCAAGGGTAATTGTATATGTTTGATAAAAGTTTTATCTGGTTTGATTTTTGTTTCTTTGTTCAATTTGGTGGGGGTGAAGTTTCCCAAAATGTCGAAGGTCTGATTTGACTAATTTTTGGAAATACGATTTTGAGCATCCTAAGGACTTAGAACAGCTCTAAGTGAAATTCTGGTTCTTAAAATTTGTTCAGGGTAAACTCGCTAAATGCATCAAAATAAATTCGACAAATTCCTAAACATGTGAATTTGAGCTTTCTAGGGACTTAGAACAATTCTGAATGGAAATATAGTTCTTGAAAGCATGTGATCAAATTTCATTAGCATATGAGTTTGACAAAATGTGTTCACAAAAAGGAAGTGCCAAGCGGTTATGAAGTCTAAAGGAATATGTGATGGTTACCAAAGTTACAAGCCAAAAAACTGCTTCTGATATAAAGGCCGGAATAATTATCGATAAATTCGAATTGAATGATTCTAGAACTTCAGATCCGGAAACTATCAAGGACACTTAGTGAAATCTGATAGCATTAGTTTAGTCTATAAATACAGAAGTAGTTATAATCTAAAAGGCAATTTATTACGAGAACAAACACTTGCACACCTCTACAGCCTCCACTCGCATAATGACATCACACAACATAAGGAAAGCCAAGTAAAATCCCATGAATTCACCTTTATTTTATTTTTTTCTTTCTTTATTTTATCTTTCTCATTATCGACGTCCCTTTCATTCTCTTTGTATTTCTAGTTTGTACTATCAAACTTTATTTCTTTCTTTCTTCCTCTTCTTCTTCGTCATACTCTCCTCAGATCACTATTTTTTTTGAAACCTTTTCTTTTCTCTTTCGTGTCAATTACTATTCATACAAAATCGTCAAAAATAAATGTTGACGGTTTATACGAAATCGTCAAAAATAAGTATTGATGGTTCATACGAAATCATCGAAAATAAGTATTCTTATGATAAAATTATGAAATCTAAGAATCTATAAGAGGAGTCGCTTCCACTCTCCAAATTAAGATTTGGGAAGCAAAGTGGGAATTATCAACTATTTGTTGTCTACGATAAGATCCATAATTCCTATAAAACAAATTAACATGCCTGGTTGGACTAGATTAAAAAGAATTATGTAAAAAAAAAAGTTGTCAAAAATATCTGTGTAGAGAACAGAGAATGAAAACTCAGTTGGCACACTACATGCATTTGCATAGTGGAACTATAGTGTCAAAAATGTCTAGAGCATTGTCAAGAGCTCATCTTCTAATAATAAGGAGATTAGAGGAAATAAAAGGGGAAAATAAGTTACTACCCCAAAATGTCGAACCTACTGTTGTGCCGATAGGACAAACAAGCACAAATGAACCCCCAAGGGGTCAAGTGTTGTGAACACAACACCTGTTAAGGGGTCAAGTGCTATGAACACAACACCTGTTACATGGCCACCTTATGGTTTGCCACATGGATATGTTCCCCCTATTGCAATGCAGGCCTTGACAAACTCTCTCTACTCCATGATGTAAAATCCTTTGTTCAAAATACTTACACTAATGCATTGATGGCCAATATGCCATTTATAGGACAACAATCAAATCCGAATGGGATTCTTCCTACACCACTTTTGGGTTCATCAGGTAATCATGTTATGAACATGCCTTCTTTGTTGATTTCTCCAACAACTCAAAGGACTAACAATATTGGTTTGATTTTCCAAAATATGTTAAGAAACATGCCAATAAGGATCCCTAGCAATACCCTGAACTCGTTAGCAATGTTTCATTAACAATTGGATGAAAGTTACCATGATTTGGTCAACATGTTGACACATTAGATGACAAATTCTCTCATAGAGTCCAATAACAATAGGTATCAATAGTTATCCCAAAAGTGGGTAGATTGCAAAAGTTATTAATATAGATAAAGATCCTAATGATCCTATTATTAGGCAAGTAGGAAATGTAAAAGTACCTTCTCATAGTAATGATCAAAATCCTCCTGACCTTAATGTCCACTTAGTGGGATGTGACCAAAACATAGAAAATGTATTGAATAGGATTCAATAAAACAATGTAGAGGGCATCAAAATTTGACTAAAGCAGTCGAACATATTTCAAATCATTTTGATTTCAATATCGGTTATGCTAACCAACCTTTCTTTGTGTTGGCTTTACCTAAGTACATTCAACAAGTAGAAATGCCAAAGGGATGAAAAGTTCCCAAATCTTTGACTAAATTTTCTGGGGACAATGGAAAATCAATAGCGGAGCACCTTGCTCATTGTATTGTTGAGATAAGGGAGATAGCATCAAATGAATATCTTAAAATTAGATTTTTCCCTTCTTCTTTGACAAAAAATGCCTTTACGTGGTTTGTAAGTCTAAAACCTAATTCTATCTATTCTTGGATGCGATTAGAAAGGAGGTTCCACAAACAATTCTTTTGTGTTGAAATAAAAATAAGCATGATAGATTTATTCGCTATCCAACAATTCCCAGGGGAATCCGTTGACAATTACCTATCTAGGTTTATAAACATGAAAAATAGATGTTTCACTCCTATCCTAGAGGTCGAAGTGGTGAAAATGGCCATGAATGACTTAGATTATGGGATTAGGGAAAATTTTGTTAATCAACAATTCTTAGATATTGCTCAACTAGTAGAAAAAGTTTGATTAATTAAGCATTTAAGAGCGAAAAAACAGAGAATAGAAGAAGAATTTAAATTTGAGAAAATGGCCTATGTTGAATATGTCTATTTTGATGATGACTTTGACCAAACTAGAGTTCATATAGTTGAGTTATAGGCCGAGCCACTATGTGTGTGCCTCTTTGAAACCTGTAAGAGGAAAAGAAAAATTGAACACAACCTTCTTTAACTCATATTCATTTGAAATAACTAAGGCTAATTAAATATTTGATGTTTTTTGAAAGACAAACAAATAAGTTTAACTAAAGGAAACAAAATGCTTTACATCGATGTGATTAAGAAAAGAAAGTTTTGCAAGTTTTATCAAATTGTTGATCATTCTACTAACAATTGTGTACATTTTAGGGATTTGATATAGAAGGCAATCAATGAGAAGAGGTCAAAATTTGAAGATAAACAAAATTCTATAAAGGTTGAAATAAAGCCATTCAATGTAGATCTAATTATGTTAGATTGATCCAGTTGTCCACAAATATGATTGGTGTTGATGGTCAAATTGAAGAAATTGCCCATGATGATAGTAATTGCTATTATAAGCAGTTACATGTGGATTTCAATATGTAAAATCCAAGAATGAGGCTATCGTCAACCTATGCCGAGAACCTTAACTCTATATCTATTGAGAAGTGTCAAATTGGGTACCATGGTTTCTGTATTGTACCCATGGATAAGGTAGGGTTGGCCTTAAAAATTATATGATGAGTCGTGATCTTGAGAACCAAATGGCTCGACTCACTACAAGAAAGTGGCGGGTAACCGACTGTCTTACCGACGGTTTTTCTGACAGATAAGAATATTACCGACGGGTTTACCGATGGTTTTTGGCCATCGATCAAATTATATTGATGGTAAACAGTAACCTATCAAAAATTACTGATGGGTAAAAAAATAAAAACTAGTTGGTATAATTTGATTAAAGGCATCACGATAGCATTGGGAAATTAATATTATCAATGGACTGTTCTAATATTACCGACAGGACACCTAAAATAATAATAAAAATATTTATATTACCGACAGACTTACCGACGGGTTATTGTTTTTCAAAATTAATTTAATTGAAAATTATTATTTACCAATGGTTTTACCTGTCGATAACAGTTTTAATAATTTTTTTTGTTTATTTCCATTGCAGTTTAGTACAATACCTATATAGGCTATGGATCGCATTTAGTTTTTTTTAATGTATAATAATTCAATTACCAATTAAAATGATATTAAGTAAAAAATTATAAAATAACCATTAAGTAAACAAACAGATACCATAACAAAACAAAGTATAATAAATAAAATAAAAAAGAATAAAATACCAAAAATTTATACAGGGGGTGATAGATGAATAAAGTATCAAAAATAAAAATCTAGCTAAAGTCCTGTTGCTCGTCAGTGTCGTTGGTGCCATCATCATTATCAGACCCAGCAGAGTCATATGCAACATCGGAGGGAGAAGATGCCTCCGCAATGGAGAGGAAAGGAATCTGTGGTGGCATCTAGCCTGAGCCAGAGGATCCTAAAGCCTGTCTCTTCCTGAAGAAGGTCATAAGATTAGTAGTGACCTTTTGCTACATCTTCTGCTGTAACTTTTTAAACTTGATCTTTTCCTTCTTGGCCTCCTCGGCTTTCTCCCGCTACTGCTCCTTTAAGGATAGCTTAAGTTGTCGCACCTCCATCAGCTCCTACTCCACTACAGCTCGGCCTACTCTTGGAGTTGCTGAAGCTGCTCCTGCTGTTAGTAGATGAGTTGTGCCCACTGCTGGAGCTCTTGATTTAGAGCATGCACACGCTCCCTTGGGGCGTCATCCCCAGTAGTAGACCCAGTGACAGAGGATGGGGATCTACTATTAGGGTAGTACCCCACCCCATATATGCGACCCTTGTATAGGCTGCCAACCACCTGTGTCCATACATCCTCCTCATTTGGAGGAGGAGGGATATCAGCATTTGGCCCAGCTTCAGCTATTTGGGTCTGATACTGGGTCTACGCCTGCTCCCACAGGTCCGTGAACTCGCGCTACAAAAGAGGAAAGATAAAAAAATTTAAACAATAATTAAGACATAAATGGAAAAAGAAATAAAAGTAAAGTAAAAGGATAACTGAAGTGAAACTTATGTAAGTGGTCTCGGAGTGAGGATCTACCCGAACCTCTGCGGAATCCTTTCCTGTTACACCCTTTCAGGTGTGGGTCTCCTTAAAGAGCTCTCCCTGGGTCGGAAGACGGTTTAGCTCCCTCAACTGCACATATATCCAAAAGAAATAAAGTCATGCAATCATAGTAATTGTCATAATTCAAATGTAACGAGCTAACATTTAAAGACTTAAATACTTACAAGACTCTTTCGAATACGCTCCTAGGTGCTCGAGCCACCGGTGTGCAATGACCCGCCTTTCTGGGATGCCCGGGTTGTCCTCTCCTTCTCTGTCCTGTCCTTAAAGTTCGAGTTGGAGGCCCAATGGCGCTGTAACTCAGCAAAAGTAGCATCACTCAACCACGAGCGATCCATGTGCCCCTTGCGGACATCGTGCATCATGTCTCGCAAGCGCTTGGAAAACCTAATCCTCCAAGCCCTCTTAACAGCGGGTTCATGCTCGGGCTGAATGTAAAATGTCATCTGCATGCACAAAAATAAAACATATTAGTAATCATAAGCAGATAATTAAATAATATAAACATATATAAATTACCAAAAGTGAATAGTTCATTTTGATTACCTTCCACTTCCACCACCACGTCTCCTTAACATCAGGGGGGATGTCAGTAAAGGTGGGCCATGGATGGTTATACAACATCTGTATAATCTCGGTGATCCTATGGTGAACCTCAGTAAACGGGTCAAAACAGTTATAAAAATATAAACATTTTAAATATCATATGCAATGCAAAATTAGAATGTAAGAGAATACTTGTACAAGAACTTACCTATTTCTACCATCTGGCCTAATATGCCGGAGCGGTCTATCGTCAGGCCCAAGGGGCCTACCATATGGTCCGAAGGGTCTCCTATCCGGGTCTCGGGTTTGCGACCCATCCGAGGATGTAGGAGTGTGGTGAGCTGCGGGGCTAGGAGTCGGGATAGTGGTAGGGCTGGGGGAGGGGTCACTACTATAAATGAGCTATGACTGGGTGTAGGGATAGGTGGGGGCCAGTGTACCCAGGAGTGGGCATCATCCTAAAGGGAAGGGTGGTGGTGGTAGGGACAGAGGTGGAGATGGTGGAAGGGACAGTCACAGAGGTGGTGGAGGGGTAGTAGCAGAGACAATGGGAGGGATAATCGCAGTGGTGGTGGGAGGGGTGGTGCCGGAGGTGGTGGTGGAAGGGGTGGAGATGGAGAGGGTGGTGGGTAAACTCACCTTTCGAGGTCAGCCTCTGCCTCTACCAGCCATGTTGGAACAAATAAAAGAGGTAACAAAAAAAAAGTATAAATTGCATCAGAAAAAACCACTGACAATTTCATAACAATATTGCACATAATATTAGACATTTTAGTTATTCTGAAAGTTCAAGGCTGTTTTCATCATCACTTTGTTGTTGATCATTATCCGAGTCATCACCATTACTATCACTTAGTTCGTCTTCGTGATTTCTCATTGTGTGATTATTTGTACATTCAATTATGTCAACGTCCCCAGTTGTCAATGGAAAAGGATATTCAGGATTGTCTCCGTTAACCACTGCCCTCAAGGGGGTAGATCGTCCACCTGATAAGCATCTTCAACATTATCTTCTTCTATTTCAATTCTACCTCTTGGTTTTATCTTGTTCACAACCCTCCAATGTGACCTACTCTTCCCCGGATAAGACATAATATTCTTGTCTAGCATTTTAGGCTATAATAAATGGATCATATCTTCCATATCTTTTGTTGTGGTTGATTTCAATGATTTTGTAACTATTGTGTTGTCGTGTCCTAGTGAGTCACATTGGATCATACTATTCACATTTGAATAACACATATTTTTTCATTGGCTCACCAATGTACTCAAACTCAAGGATTTCCTTAACGACCCCATACCAATTATATTCTTCATCCCCAGCATCACCTTTAACACAAACACCAGTATTGTCCATTTTTTCCCATACCCCAATCAGATGTGTGAAACTTGTACCCATTAACATATACATAGGCCAACTTACAACTTTATTTTTGGGCCCTCAAGCTAGGTTAAACAAATGCGGACATGTTACACCATTATTTTTGTTATGGATCTATGTAGAATAAGTTCGAAATGTCAAACTAACTGTTGTATCAAACAAAATAAACTGAGAAAAATATATTAGATTACATATTTTAACAAATGGACTTACATGTAATCTGAACCAGTCTGGAAATTGTTGAAGAGAATCTTCACTGTGTAATTGTTCAAAGTTTCTGTTGTTAAACAATATATTGTAAGTTATTGTAAGGATGCATAACATCTCATTAAAGACTTAAAAAAGGGGGTTATTGACTTATAATTTGAATGGTGCACCTCATCACAATTTAGCAAAATGTGTAAGTGCGTAGAATTCCACTCCTAGGAAGTCAGCCATCGGGCCTCGTGCTTTCTAGCGGCTTGACCGGGTTGATTGAATATAGACAATATTGGTGGAATAGAACACTTCCCTCCATCATTACGACCAACCTTAGTTCACCTAGATTTAACATGTGGCTGAAAGTAAAATGAGCAAAAATTTGAAGTCACTTTTGCAAGATAGGCTTAGCATATTGATCCTTCGACTTGAGACCTATTTTTCACTGTTCTTTTAAACCCTCCTATTTCCCTTTCAAATGGATACATCCACCTGTACTGAACTAGTCCACACACTCGTGCTTTATACGCCAAATGTACAGGCAAGTGTTCTATTGAGTCAAAGAACCCGGGACAAAAATTCTCTCTAATTTGCACAAAATTGTGGGAATATTTTTTCCATCACAAGCATATCATCAACCCTAAAAGAAGAAGAACATAAATCCCTGAACTACTGACTTAGCTCGGTTAGGGGTTTCCAGACAACATCAGGCAGTTCTCTGAATGCAATTGGAAGCAAACACTCCATGAAGACATGACAATTATGGCTTTTCGTGCCAACAAGCTTATCTTGTGCAACATTGATGCACCTATCTAAGTTAGAAGCAAAACCATTGGGCATTGTCAACCCCTTCTACCATTGACAAACAGCCTATTTCTAAGTGGAAGTCAGAGCATATCTGGCTTTTGGTTTATAGAAATGACCATCTCTTAATTCTTATAATTACAAATCAGGACGTGTGCAATATTCAGCTAGATCATGTCCTATATTATCATTGTCTTTGGTTTGATCTATATCCATTACAATATTCATAATGCTGTCAAACACATTTTTCTCAATATGCATGACATCTAAACAATGATGCACTAAATTGTCCTTCCAATATGGCAACTCCCAAAAATTACTTTGTTTGGTCCAATTATGAGATACCTCATACCCTGGCCATCGCACTATCTTTCCGACTTCTGTTATTTTTGGAATATCCTTAACTCGATCCCACAATTGGCGTCCACTTGCTCTAACTAGAGGATCCTTATGTTCAATAGAATTACTTTTAAATCCCTATCTACTTCGCCTATATAGATGATCAACATCTAAGAACCTCTTGTGATAATCAAACTAAGAGTTCTTTCCGCCATGTTTCAAGGTGAATGTCTTAGTATCCTCCATGCAAATCGGGCATGCTAATTTGCCTTAAGTCATCCATCTAGACAACATTCCAGTTGGAAAGTCATTGATGGTCCATATCAATGCGGCCCTCATCATGAAATTCTGCTTTGTTGAAATATCATAAGTAAGAACACCTGGGCGCCACAACTCATTCAATTCATCAATTAAATTTTGAAGATACATATCAATCTTAGCTTTTGGATTATCAGGGCCAGGGATTATACATGTTAAGAATAGGTAGGGTTCTTTCATGCACATTTCAGGAGGGAGATTGTAAGGTGTAACAACCACGTGCCAACATGAATAGGGTTTACTAAATTGGTTATTCGGAGTAAATCTATCTGAACAGAGGCCTAATCTAACATTTCGAGGGTCAAAGACAAAATTAGGATATTGTTGATCAAAATGTTTCCACGCCTCACCATGCGATGGATGCGTCATCATACCATCATCCCTCTGATTTTCATTGTGCCACCTCATATGAGAAGCCGAGCTCATTGATGCATAGAGTCTCCCGAGTCTAGGGATTAAGGGTAGATAATGCGTTCTTTTCTAAGGGACATCTTTATACTTCCCTCTTCCACGTCTCTTGGGTTTACACCTAGACTCTTGATAGAACTTACACGCAGTCAATGAAATATCATCTTTGTAATAAAGTTTGCAACTTTTCAAGCAGTAGTCAATCTTTATTTCCTTCAACCCAAGTTTAGAAACTAATTTTTAGCTTGATAAAAATCTTTTGGAATTACATCAGGACTTGTACTTAGCTCACTTATTAGTGCAGCTCACCGATCAAAAAAACTTTAGCTTTGGTTCCCTTCTGACTTAATGCTCAACATTTGAACCATTAATGATAACTCGAAGTACACACAATCCTCTCATAAAGGTTGATTGGCAGCCTTTACGAGACTATAAAACCTAGCAGCATCTTGGTTGGGCTCCTTGATTGAAGGATGCGAATAACGAACATCAAATTCAGGACCAGCGGTATCAAAAACCATCTCTTAGTGTCTAACCAGGTTATCCTCCCACAACACATTACCCACATCATGTTGACCTACATTGATCCTACCAGAACTACTTCCAATCTGAAACATACCCACTTCATTCCATGCATTAACTGCCTCTCCATGCTCAGTTTAAATCCAATAGTCTGGCATGAATTCCCACTTGTACAAATGAACCCTCATCGTATTATCATCTAAATATTTCCTACATTTGCATTTATTACATGGATACCTAACTTTTTCCTCATTAATAAACTGTTATGTTTGACATGTTACCCGTATAAATTCCTTAACACCACTATAAAATTCTGGTTTAATCCCCCCTTTGTTAGGGTTCAATCTATCGTACATCCATGACTAATTTGAAGGTAACATTGTGCTTATGATAAACCCTAGACCCTACAATTTTGTAAAGACATCAAATTGTTATTTTCAAATACAAATTCAATTACTATTTAAATTTATAGTACAACTACTTTTAATCTTTTTCACTTAACAAAAATTTAATAGAATTTCGACAGTATCTTTCTTTAAATTAGGAGCTTCCGTCATAAGATATTTCTTTTAATCAATCTTTAAGTTTTTTTTAATACGGCTATTTTTAATCCTTTATCCCTAAAAAAATTTTACAAAATTTTGACTATACCTCCCCTTAAATTAGGAGCTTATAGCATAAGATATTTCTTTTAATTGATCTTTAAGTTTTTTAAATACGGTTATTTATAATCTTTTATCCCTAAAATTTTTTTACACAATTTCGATAGTATCTCCCCTTAAATTAGGAGCTTCTGTTTCAGTCAATTCAAT
Organism: Dalbergia cochinchinensis; assembly: GCA_031216125.1. NCBI lineage: Eukaryota > Viridiplantae > Streptophyta > Magnoliopsida > Fabales > Fabaceae > Dalbergia > Dalbergia cochinchinensis. The sequence goes on from CM062368.1 coordinate 28,062,150, forward strand.
AATTATAAATATTAGTATAAAGATTAATAACAGAATAGATATAGTGATAAAGTTACATTTTAATAATTACATACAATTCACATAATCTAAAAAGCCGTTATATTACGCACCCCCTTATAAATCCACAACATGCATCCTACAGTCTTTGCAAACACAAAGAATCCCATAGCAAACAATGCAAACAAGTCGGGAAAGGACCTCTACGCCCTTCCCCCCAGTCATGCAATCTCCATTTTCTACAACTCTATCCTAGAAAACATAAGTCTCTATCCTACATACATACTAAAAAACTATATAAGTAATAAGAATTCACTTACTAACCTCTGCAACAGTGGAAATAAATAGAATGCGTAAGCTATTCGTGTCCAAGTAAATCAATCCCGAAATTCCAACATGAAAAATTTATATCTACACACAATTATATACATAAAAAACATAAAATAAAATAAGATAATTAGAATGGAAAACTGATCTCAGTTAATAATCGATGCCACCCTCAAACAGTACTCCTACATTAAAAATAAATGATAATAATTACTCTCCATTTCAATTAAAAAACCCCTAAACACAACACTATACCCACTTATAAACGAACAAAAAAACCAAGCCAAACCAAAAAACTAAACCGATTAAAGTGCTCACCAAAGATCCTAGATTACAATGGCAGTCTCCATTTGTCGAATGGAGCTCTGATGGTGGTGCACAATGGGAAAAGAGGCGTGGCAGCGATGGGGAGCGAGAGAGAGAGAGTTGCGACGAAGTGAGGAGGAAGAAGGTGATCTGGGAACATATCCACGCATTATCGACGGGTACGCGATTAAATAAAATGGTGCATTTTAAATTTCACAGTTACGAACGGGTTTATCTACGGGTTGTGGAAAACCAAAGGTTGGGTGCACAATGTGTTGAAATTCAAATACCCATTGGTCAATCCATCGGTAAACAATAAAAATTATTAAAATAACTTAATATTATAAACCGTCGGTATAGTTGTCAGTAATAAATAACTAAACTTGTGAAAAAAATTAATTAATTTAATCATTATTCCAGTCGGTACATTCGTCGGTTATTTTAAATTAAAAATATTTGGAAAATCAAATTATACATCTGTCAATAAACCCGTCGGTGATATACTAACAATCAAAAAATTATAAATTAAATATGACACCTGTCGGTGTACCCGTCGGTAAATATTAATATAAAAATAATTAAAAATCAAAATATTTTACCCATCGGTAGCACCGTCGGTGATATAATGACTAAATAGAAAAATTATAAATTAAATATGACACCTGTTGGTATATCCGTCGGTAATTATTAATATAAAAATAATTAAAAATCAAAATATTATACCCGTCGGTGTAACCATAGGAAATAATGCACGCCATATAGCGGGATTTAGTGCTAACATTTACTGACAGATAAATCGACGGGTATTTATGTAAATTTATTTTAATTAGAAAAATATAACTTTCCATCGGTAACTACCGTCGGGTACGAACTCATCGGTAAAAACCGTCGGTATCCCGTGAAATTCTAGTAGTGCATATCGATAATTAGCGCCCCATATCTGGTGCCACTTGGTGCAAAGTTTTCCGGCAAATTACCAACGGAAAATCTACCAGTAATTATTTGAATTTTTGTTTTGTGTCTCTTATCTTCGTTTTCAATTGATAATTCCGCCAGTGATATCGACGGCAAAAATCCATTGATAAAATCCGTCGGTAACTTTTTTGTTTCTTGTAGTGAGATTTTTTTTTTTTTTTGCACTACCATTACCATTAGAAAATTTGCTAGTAATCCATCAAAAAATCTAGCACCATGTGGCGCTAGTCTATGCACGCCCATTGTCAGTGAGAAATGGCATCCTTACCCAACCTGTTTTCATTGTTTGTTATGAAGATCGATTGTGTATGTAAAAACTGCAAGATATGCATGTTGTAATGTTATAAGGGAGTGTGCTCTATAACGATTTTCGGATCTTTAAATGTTTGTTTGACTGAATTGTGAAGTTTATTTGATTGGATTGATATATGTATGTATTGAAATCAATTTTTTATTTTTTAAATTTAAAGAGTGAATCTTAAGAACCAGTGGTTCTACCGAAATTTTGTTAAGTTAAAGAGGACAATCTATTTACTTAAAAGATTTTTTACATTTTGAATTTAAATTCATAGTGTTTATGATTTATTAAGTATATTTTTATAATTTTTATTATCAAACATATTTATGTATTTATAATTAGTGTCAAATAGAAAAATTAGCTTTTAATATGTAGATAACATCAAAATTCAACTACAAAGTTAAAAAAAATTACCGGTAACATTATCAAAATAATAAATTTGCTGACTTTATCAGTGGAACAAATCTATCGGTAATTAAAAAATAAATTTTTTTGAAGAATTACTGACACTTTCTATTGATAATTGTTTTGGGTGTTTTTTTCACATGTATTACCTAGGAAAAATTCGTTAGTAAATCTAAAGAAATTCGCTAGTAACCTGATGAATTTTTTGATGAATTTTTCAAGCTATTTCTAATGGATTTTTCTTTTGTAAAACTCATAGGTAAGTCCCACCATAATAGTTATCGACGAAAAAAAAAATCCATTGGTAATAATTTTTGATGACGTTATTGTCATGCATCAAAATCTGCCGGTATCTAATTTTTCCGCTGGTAACACAAAAAAATCCGCAAGTAAATTCTGCAGATAATAGTCATTTTCCTGGCACTGAGGGTGAGGAAACATGGTCAACAACAGTCTTGCTTGCGATGGAGCCAATGTTAAAAAATAGGAGATGCATGGAATAGAGATTATCTGGTCTCCAATATAGACAGGCAGAGCAAGGATTGCACTTTGAGGTGGCAAGACTAATATCTAGATATCAACCTTATTGAAGAACTTATATTATATATATGCAAAAGTTCCAATGTGGGGCCATGGGCTCCCTCACTGAATATGGTACAGGAAATATGAAACCGTTGTGATCCTTGTTCCAAATTGGTGGGTGTGCCTACGAAGGGCTCGAGCTGGGGGATGTTCGAAATACTGAATATAAATAGAAATATATGTGTAACTGAATTATTTATTTAGATGGTTTCTTATAGAGATCCAAGAATTTGAGCTGAATTGGTTGAACTCCTCCTTTAGTGGGATTTATCGCCATTTGAAATTCTCTTTAATTGCTTGAGGATCTCGAAAAGTATGATAAGATAATATCCCTTGAATGGCAGTTTCGTTATCGGAGGGTAAGGGAATATGCAGGCTTCAAATTCTGACTTATTGGGCTTTTAAACCATTATGTAACAGAAACTATTAATGTCCGTACCAATAAGGTGTACTCATTAGCCACTACCAAAACCCTAATTTAGTCTATATCAGATCTATAATGAAGAATAAATTAGTCATTCAAATTTGAAAAGTTCCAGCATGGTCCCTCAAATTTAAAAAATGGGGATAAGTTAGTTCTTCTATTAAATTGTTATCTGAACCGTTAATGAAAATGTCCACGTATCATGTTAACTTACTTACGTATATTGTTAATTTTAACAGTGAGTCTTAACTTGCCTCACTTCTCTAAACAAAATCATTTAGACCTTCTTCTTGATCTTTTCTTTCTCGATAGCTTTGTTCAGAAGAAATATTGACTATAAGTTGTCTTTTGCTTTGAAGAGAATTGAGGTTTCTAAAGTTCTTATCTTCCTTTTGCTCTCATAAGAAATATTTCTTTAAGTTCTTGTATTCCTCCTCTCAAAAGGCATGGACGGTATAGTACTCTATCCCTCTCTTTGATTGTTCACTGTAAAGCATGTTAGGGACCCCAATGAAAATTAACAACACATATATGTAAGTTAATAAAATACATGAATATTTTCGTTAATGACTCGGACGACAATTTGATGAAGCGACTAACTTGTTCTCATTCCTGAAATTTAAGGGATCACATTGAGACTTTCCAAATTTTGAGGAACTAATTTGTTCCCATTTTTAAAATTTGATGGACCACAATGAAACTTTTCAAATCTGAGAGACTAATTTGTCTCAACCATAAAGGTTTAGACCATTAGCGACTATTTTATGTCCAAATCAATATATACTATTATCTAGACCAAGACAAAAGGTTTTGAAGATGTCCTATATGTGGGTATCAGTGTTTAATTTTACATACTTCCTTCAATCCACAATATAAGTCTTTTAAAGTAATAATTAGATTTCATTGATCTTTTAAAAGATTAAAAGCAAAAAATGAAAATATATTCTATCACTCATCATAAATTATATCTTCATTAAATACTTATACTTATATCCACTATTTCTCACTCACTATAAATATCGGATAAATTGGACAAAAAATAATTAATGATTTATTGAAATATGAAAGCAACATATGTTTTGGACCAGACAAAAAAAAATCCAAAAAGAATTTATATTTTGGATGAAAGGAAGTAACAAAAAAGAGTTTTGTGAATGTAGACTTAATATGAGTAAAGATTCTTCATAAGCCCTGCTGAAAACGTGATCTATGATAATGAAAAGCAGACAATTCTTTACACAGCTTTCAAATCACAACCGGACAAGTAGTTGTCATTTATTTTGAAACTATACTTCATTAATTGTTGTAATACCTTTTCTTTTTTATCGAATTTCATATTAAAGAATAGCTTTATAAAGTAATGTTTTGAATACATTAATTTTGATCCATTATCGCAATCTATCGTACAATATCATAGGCAATATACTATACGGGAAAAGTGATTTATTGTGAGAATGAGATAAGTGAATTTTGACTGTTGAATCTCATATTAATAGTCAAAATTAAAATATAAAGTTATGTGATTTTTTTAAATGAGTATGTGAGTATTAATTATCATTAATCAAGTTTTAATGAGCATCTATGTATGGTTCGACGGTCCAAATTTACTCATCTCACTCTTATAATAAATCACATCTTTCATGTGATATACTCCTACACACATATATATAGTAGTGTAATGAATTAAAATTCAATTCAATTATATTTTAGTTTCTAAAAATTCAAACAATTTAAATACTTTTTAGTTAAAATTGCATTTAGTTCCTGATCAAATGAACTCTCATAAATATTGCACTTAGTTAAAATTTCTGCGTAAAAGAGTAATTCCTTTCTAGATCCTTCAACACCAAATGTAATATGAAGCGAAACTAAATTTTGCTCTTCAGTAATTTTTTTTCATTTATAAGTGTTTAAAATATTTTAATGAAAGAAAGTTATATTTACTGAACACTTATTAATTCTAATATCTCTTTGGTAAATTCGAAAAATAACTCTTCAATAAACTTTCTTCAGTAAACTTTTGTTTATAAAAAATATTTATATTTTAATTAGATTATGATATTAATTACAATAAGAAGAAAGTTTTACTATAATAACAGCAACTTAGTTAATATACCAAAAAATAAAAGGTTTTGAAATTCTTTAATTAACATTAAATTTTATGAATATAAGATTAAATAGCAACACATGGTCCGCTGGTGTGACAAATGCTCTTTCCTTTTCAGTGGTCTCAGGTTATACTCAATCAAGATTATCTCTCCATTAGAAAGATACGTGTGGAAAAAAAAATATTAAATGGTAATATTAATTTTTATAAACTAAAATTAAACACAAATACCAAAACCTCAAATTATCAATGTGATACATGCTGAATTGTTTGTTTTAGTTTATGGAACGTTATTTTAATATGTGTAAATACATTTATATTTAACTTAATGTCACTTTAAAAGTATATTATAATATTATATTACTAAATTATTTAAGAGTAGATACAGTTATTATATTTATCCACTTTAAAGACAAGTTTAGCTTACATATTTACAAGTTTAAAAATTAATAAAAAAGAATATTTCATAATAAATAAAATGAAAGAAAAAAGAATAAAATAAAGTATATAAGTCAATTATGTAATCACTTTATGAATTAAATGGTGAGCTAAAAAGAACAAGATGAAAGAAGCAGATTTAAAGAAAAGTTCAAAACAACAGAACATTATCATTTTATCTCATTCCTTATTACTTTAAAAGTATTTGTTTAGAAGCTCCCTTTTCTTCCGGAGCTAGTGGAGTTTAGTGGGTGATTCTCTTTGCTCTTTCGTGCTTGATATTTTTCATAATCCTAAGATTGTTAGGGGGATGAATTAAACTTTCTTATTTCTCTTATTCCTAAGATTGATCACCCATAGTTTGTGAAGCATTTCCGCCCCATTAGTCTTTATAATGTGGCGTACAGGCTGGTGACAAAAATTGTGGCCAATAAATTGACGCGCATCATGCTTATTATTATTTTTTGATTGAATATGCTTGTTATTATTGCCACAACTCCATGTGGATTTATACGGCGCTAATAATATTATCATGGCACGAGGTCATCTCTAAAATGCAGCAAGCTGCAAGCAGAAAGGGTTATGTGACTATCAAAATTTGATAAGAAAAAGCATATGACAGGGACCTCTTGGGAATTTGTGGTGAACTCTTTGAACGATGTGAGGATCTCAAATCATTTAGAGATAAATACATTTTACCCTGAATTTTAGGTCATATACAATTTAAATCCTGACTATTCAAAACGTGCATTATGACTTCCTGAACTTTTCAAATTGGGCAAAAAAAACCTACTTTTCAATCAGTGCATTAAAACACCCTGAAAGTTTTGAACTGTGCAAAAAACCCCCAAAAAATTTAAGTCATAGTAGGGTATCAGGTTGTACGCAATAAAAAAAAGGAGGTTAATTGCACATAATATTTACGGACAAGGTGTCAGGTTGCACAAATTAAAAATTTCAGAGGGTCAAGTGGACATAAATCTTACTTTTATTAGTTGCTAAAATTATACTAAGGAATGTTTTGCATAGATTAGAAAGCTCATGGTGTCGTAATGCACATTTTAAAAAGTCAACGGATAAATTACACATGATCTAAAATTTAGGGGGGTAAATTACATTTATCCTAATAATTTAATTAATACTATATGACATTGTATTTCTACATCCACCTAGAAATGTGTTTTATGGGGATTTTGGCTCATATCATGGACAACAAATAATTGACAATTTTCACTTTGCTTCATAGATCTCAATTTGGGGAGTGAAAGCAACTCCTCTTATGGATTCTTATATTTCAGAATTTTGTCAAAAGAACACTTAGTTTTGACAATTTCATACGAACCATGAATACTTATTTTCAACAATTTTATTATGTGATGCCCTAGGTCCACGTATCTGTACATAAGTCCAACAAGACCTTAAGGTGCCCCGGGACTCGCCCGTGTCGCGGGGAAGGCCTCGAATACATGAAAAGCCTCAAGAATGTAGAACTTGCATTTTTGAAACTGCTATAGCAGTGGTGGGTGCAATTGCACCATTTTCGATTCATTGGAGATCACTATGTATATCAATTACGTAGTTCAGCACGTAGGTTCCTTTAATTTTGGCTAGTGACCGCTATAGCAACCATAGACCACTATAGTGGTTCCCTCGATGTTAGAACACATCCAAAATGATACAATTTCATTAAGTGACCCCTGCTCTATATAAACCCCACACGTTTTTAACCTAAAAACATGAACCATACTCTCTTCTGCTTATCTTTGACTTGTTCACTCTCTTCCTTCTTCAATCCTACCTCCCCGAAGCTTCAAGATAAGGATTTGTTAATGGATTATGCTAAGTTTCTCCCTTTTCTTTCTTTTTCATGTAATTGGATGTTTATGTTCTTGATTATTGTCAGGTATAGGTCTTTCCCAATGTTCATATAATTGTTTTAGTATGGTTACAGGTTATTCATGGATTTTTATTGCTTGCATGGAAGATGTTGGTACTATTCTTGCTTTTTGGAGCTCCGTTCGTGCTGGAACCTCTCTTTCAACCCTTGCAAGTTAGTGGATTTAAGGGGCTTCATTTTTTGCAATTATTGATAATTTCTATGTATCATACATGCTTTTCATGAATTTATAAAATTATTGAAGTGAGGAACATGTTCTACAAATTATGCCAAATTAGAAAGATTATGATTTTACAGTCCTCTATGAAAATGCATGACTTTTAGTAAATGCATGGGACCATTGTTAACTGTTGTATGCCAATTTTACCACCATGCTTATTTCAACTAATTTCAAATAAATTATTGGCTGAGAATATCTACTTTAGAAAACTTGAATACGAATTGTAGATGTTAGAAAGTACTAAATTAAGATTTAGCATATAAACTCTCAACATGATGCTTATGACTGCAATTTGGATAGGACTTAGAGAGAGAAACAAAGATGTGAGTTAATGATACTAAATTTATTAACATTGGTATACCATGACACCCATGAGCTGCAATTTCTATCTACTTAGATTAGTTTGCGAGTAATGCGATTTATGAGAAACTGTTAAAATCTTAGTGACTAGGTACTCTTGTTCGGGAAGGGCTGAGCATCGCCTTTATAAATTCCTTGTCATTCTATCTCATTTTAGTCCTTGATAAAGTTTATCACGACTTCTTATAATTTTCATGAAATAATAATATTATTATCATCATTGTTATTGTATAATATTAATGGAAGAATTTTGAATGTTGCACTACTATTATATATCTACTTGTCCCATGTATGGCTGTGGGTGAAAATTCACTCACTAAGTTTTAGATGAAACTCGCCCTCTTTTGCCCTCTATAGATACAACTACTGGTCTAGAGTCTTCCCAAATACCTCTTTCTCAGTAGTTGTTAGTTTTATTTTTTTGGGAGTTTCACTTTGGAGTGACGTGATACCTTTCAGTTAAGACAGTAGTGCTCCAATACATTGCAAGTAAGATTCATAAACCATGCCTACATATATTTAATTATGTTATTATGACATTTTATGTAAACTTGATTAAACGATTTTATGACTTTTGGAACAACTACTTTATCGTATGGATATTGTTCATGGTTTCTTTTATGATTTATATGATAAGTGTTTATCTAGTTTATATTTAAATCATGTTGAATTGGAAGTCACAAGGTTTTTATGCATGTCATGTCATGTGAGGACTTCCATGGGATCGGTTCCCCACATGCTAGTTACATTCCTAAATTGAGTTGTAACATTGTATGAACCATTAATACTTATTTTAGACAATTATGCATGAACCATTAATACCTATTTTTCACGATTTTGTATAAACTGTCAATGACTTCATTTTCTCATATGTTGATTTTGTCAACAAATTAAATGAACAAAAACTAACAGTAAAGAGAAAAGAAAATGTCTTAGAAAAAGGGTGAGAAGAGAATAAAGAAGAAGAAGAGGGAAAGAAAGAGTAGGAAAACAAAGAAAAGAAAATAGAAGAGAAGAAGAGGTAAAAGAAGATAAATGCAAACATAAATAAATTAAAAGAAACTAAGTGCAGAAAATAAAGATGTTGAGAAAGGAATTACATTGACATTCTAACAAGTTTGACAATACAAAATAAACAAAGCGAAGGAAAGGGAAGATAATGAGAAGGATAAAATGAAGGAAGAAAAGAATAAAATAAAGTTACGTTCATGGGATTTTACTTAGCTTTCCCTGTGCTCCATGATGTCATTGCAATGGTGGAGGTTGTACGGGTGTGCAAGTGTGTTTTCTTGTAATGAACTGCCTTTTACATTGTGACTACTGCTATATATATAGACTAAACTGATGCTATTAGATTTCACCAGTTGTCCTTGATAGTTTCTTGATACAATGCTGCAAAATCATTCAATTCGAATTTGTCAATAATTGTTCCTGCCTTTATGTTAGAAGAGCTTTCTGGCTTGTAATTTTGATAACTGTCACATGTTCCATTAAACTTCATAACCACTTGGAACTTCCCTTTTGTCAACATATTTCATCGAACTCACGTGCTGAAAAAATCTAATCACATGCTTTCGAGAACTAGAATTTCAACTAGAATTGTTCTAAGTCCCTAGAAAGCTCAAATGCACATATTCAGGAGTTGGTCAAATTTACTTTGATGCTTTTAGGGAGTTTACCCAATAGATTTTATGAACCAAAATTTCACTTAGAGTTGTTCTAAGATCTCAAGATGCTCAAAATCATATCTCCAACAATTCATCGAATCATATCTTTGACATTTTGGGAAATTTCACCCCTAACATAATGTGTGCCCCCTTACAATTTATGATTCATCATTTAAATTCAGAAAGTGCAAATCCTTTTACTTCTTTAGTAGCTTGATTAATTGCCTCTTGAATTTCAATTGGTAAAAGCTTGTTGACATAAGTTGATCAAAATTGTCCTTCAATTCCAATGTCAATGTCCTCAAAATGATGTTGAACCTTTGTTTTTTTAGCATTACTAGTTTCAATTTCTCAAAACCTAAAGCTCATGGATCATGAATATAATAATAATTATTGCACCATCAGTAATGCCAATTTTTTTTATCATTCAAGTATGTCGATAGTCACTACTAGAATTTTGCGGGATATCAACGGGTTCGTACCCGACGACATTACCGATGAAAAGTTATATTTTTCTAATTAAAATAAATTTATATAAATACCCGTCAGTTTATCTATCGGTAAGCGTTGGCGCTAAATCTCGCTATATGGAACGCATTATTTCTGACGGTTGTACCGATGGGCATAATATTTTGATTTTTAATTATTTTTATATTAATAATTACCGACTGGTATATTGGCAAGTATCATATTTAATTTATAATTTTTCTATTTTGTCATTATATCACCAACGGTGTTACCGACAGGTAAAATATTTTGGTTTTTAATTATTTTTATATTAATAATTACTGATGGGTATACCGACATGTGTCATATTTAATTTATATTTTTTTATTTTGTCAGTATATTACCGATGGGTTTACCAATGGGTGTATAATTTGACTTTCCAAATATTTTTTATTTAAAATAACTGACGGGTGTACCGATGGGAACAATGATTAAATTAATTATTTTTTTTTACAATTTTAGTTATTTATTACCGACAGGTATTTGAATTTCAACACGTTGCATGCCCAACCTTTAGTTTTCCGTAACTCATCGGTAAACCCATCGGTAACTGTGAATTTTAAAATGTATCGTTTCATTTATTTGCTCACTCATCGGTAAACTCGTTAATAACTATGAAATTTAAAACGCACTGTTTCATTTAATCGTATACCCATCAGTAAAACCGTCGGTAATGCGCGGATATGTTCCCAGATCATCTTCTTCCTCCTCACTTCATTGCCACACTCTTTCTCTCTCCTGTAACACACTCTCTCTCGCTCGCCATCACCGCCGCGCCTCTTTTCCTGTCGTGCACTGCTACCAGAGCTCCGTTCGACAAACGGAGACCACCATTGTGATCTAGGATCTTTGGTGAGCACTTTAATCAATTTAGTTTTTTGGTTTGGGCTTGGTTTTCCATTCATTTATAAGTGGCTATAGTGTTGTGTTTAGGGGTTATTTTTATTGCACTAGAGAGCAATTATTGTTATTTATTTTTAATGTAGGAATATTGTTTGAGGGTAGCATCGATTACTGATTGAGATTGTTTTACCATTCTAATTATCTTATTTTATTTTATGTTTTTTATGTATATAATTGTGTGTAGATATAAATCTTTCATGTTGGAATTTTAGGATTGGATTTGGTTGGACGCGAATAGCTTACGTATTCTATTTATTTTCACTGTTGCAGAGGCCAGTAACTAAATTCTTGTTCCGTATCGTTTAGTATGTATGTAGGATAGAGATTTATGTTTTCTAGGATAGAGTTGTAGGAAATGGGAATTGCATTACTGGGGGGAAAGACATAAAGGTCTTTCCTCGACTTGTTTGCATTGTTTGCTGTAGGATTCTTTGTATTTGCGGAGATTGTAGGATGCATGTTGTGGAGTTACAAGGGGATACGTAATGGAACGATTTTCAGGATTATGTGAATTGTATGTAATCATTAAAATGTAACTTTATCACTATATCTATTCTGTTATTGATCTTTATACTAATATTTATAATTATTGAATTGACTGAAATATCTTATGATGGAAGCTTCTAATTTAAGGGGAGATACTATCGAAATTTTATAAAATTTGATTTAGGGATAAAAGATTAAAAATAACCGTATTAAAAAAAATACTTAAAGATCTATTAAAAGAAATATCTTATGATAGAGCTCCTAATTTAAAAGGAGATACTATCGAAATTCTATTAAATTTTTTTTAAGTAAATAAGATTAAAAGTAGTTGTACTATAAATTTAAATAGTAATTGAATTTGTATTTGAAAATAACAATTTGATGTCTTTACAAAATTATAGGGTCTAGGGTTTATCATAAGCGCAATGTCACCTTCAAAATGGTCATAAATGTATGATAGATTGAACCCTAACAGAGGGGGAATTAAATCGAAATTTTATAGTAGTGTTGAGGAATTTATGCAGGTAGCATATTGAACACAACAGTTTACTGATAGGGAAAAAGTTAGGTGTCCATGTAATAAGAGCAAATGTAGGAAGTATTTAGATGATGATACGATGAGGGTTCATTTGTATAAATGGGGATTCATGTCAGACTATTAGGTTTGGACTGAGCATGGGGAGGCAGTTAATGCATGGAATAAAGTAGGTATGTTTCAGATTGGAAGTAGTTCTGGTGGGATCAATGTAGGTCAACATGATGTGGGTAATGTGTTGTGGGAGGATAACCTGGTAAGACATCAAGAGATGGTTTTTGATGCTGGCGGTCCTGAATTTATAGCTCGTTATTCGCATCCTTCAGTCGAGGAGCCTAACCAAGATGCTGCTAGGTTTTACACTCTCGTAGAAGCTGCCAATCAACTTTTATGGGAAGATTGTGTGCACTTCGAGTTATCATTAGCCGTTTGAATGTTGAGCATTAAGTCAGAAGGGAACCAAAGCCAAAGTTCTTTCGATCAGTGGGCTGCAGTAATAAGTGAACTAAGTTCGAATCCTGATGTAATTCCAAAAGATTTTTATCAAGCTAAAAAATTAGTTTCTAAACTTGGGTTGAAGCAAATAAAGATTGACTGCTACTTGAAAGGTTGCATGCTTTATTACAAAGATGATATTTCATTGACTGCTTTTAAGTTCTGTCAAGAGCCTAGGGACATGGAAAAAGGAAGTATAAAGATGTCCTTCAGAAAAGAATGCATTATTTACCCTTAATCCCTAGACTCAAGAGACTCTATGCGTTAATGAGCTCGGCTTCTCATATGAGATAACACAATGTAAATCAGAGGGATGATGGTGTGATGACGCATCCATCGCACGGTGAGGTGTGAAAATATTTCGATCAACAATATCCTGATTTTACCTTTGACCCTTGAAATGTTAGATTAGAGCTCTATTCAGATGGATTTGCTCTGAATATCCAATTTAGTAAACCTTATTCATGTTGGCCCGTAGTTGTTATAACTTATAATCTCCCTCCTGAAATGTGCATGAAAGATCCCCACCTGTTCTTAACATGTATAATCCTTGGCTCTGATAATCCAAAAGCTAAGATTGATGTGTATCTTCAACCTTTAATTGATGAATTGAATGAGTTGTGGCGCTCAGGTGTTCTTACTTATGACATTTCAACAAAGCAGAATTTCATGATGAGGGTCGCATTGATATGGACCATCAATGACTTTCCAGCTTATGGAATGTTGTCTGGATGGATGACTCAAGGCAAATTAGCATGCCAGATTTGCATGGAGGATATTAAGGCATTCATCTTGAAACATGGCGGAAAGAACTCTTGGTTTGATTGTCATAGGAGGTTCTTAGATGTTGATCATCCATATAGGCAAAGTAGATATAGATTTAAAGGTAATTCTATTGAACATGAGGATCTTCTAGTTAGAGCAAGTGGACGCCAATTGTGGGATCGAGTTAAGAATATTCCAAAAATAACAGAAGTCAGAAAGACAATGCGATGGCCAGGATATGGGGTATCTCATAATTGGACTAAACAAAGTATTTTTTGGGAGTTGCCATATTGGAAGGATAATTTGGTGCGTCATTGTTTAGATGTCATGCATATTAAGAAAAATGTGTTTGACAACATTATGAATATTGTAATGGATATAGATCAAACCAAAGACAATGACAAGGCAAGACATAATCTAGCTGAATATTGCACACGTCTTGATTTGCATTTACAAGAATTAAGAGATGGTCATTTCTATAAACCAAAGGCCAGATATACTTTGACTTCCACTGAGAAACAGGCTATTTGTCAATGGTTGAAGGGGTTGAGAATGCCTGATGGTTTTGCTTCTAACTTAAGTAGCTGCGTCACTGTTGCACAAGGTAAGCTTGTTGGCATGAAAAGCCATGATTGTCATGTTTTCATACAGTGTTTGCTTCCAATTGCATTCAGAGAACTACCTGATGTTGTCTGGAAACACCTAACCGAGCTGAGTCAGTATTTCAAGGATTTATGTTCTTCTTCTCTTAGGGTTGATGATCTACTTGTGATGGAAAAAAATATTCCCATAATTCTGTGCAAATTGGAGAGAATTTTTCCTCCTAGGTTCTTTGACTCAATGGAACACTTGCTTGTACATTTGGCATATGAAGTACGAGCGTGTGGACCAGTTTAGTTCAGGTAGATGTATTCATTTGAAAGGGAAATTGGAGGGTTTAAAAGAACCATGAAAAATAGGTCTCAAGTCAAAGGATCAATATTCCAAGCCTATCTTGCAAAAGAGACTTCAAACTTTTGCTCATTTTACTTTCAGCCACATGTTCAATCTAGACGAACTCGGGTTAGTCGTAATGATGATGGAGGGGAGTATTCTATTCCAACAACATTGTTCGGATTCAATCAACCTGGTCGAGCTGCTGGAAAGAGCGAGGCTCGATGGCTAAATTTGGAGGAGTGGAATTCTGTGCACTTACACATTTTGCTAAATTGTGATGAGGTGCAACTATTCAGATTGTAAGTCAACAACCTAATCTCTTAAGTCTTTAATGAGATGTTATGAATCCTTACAATAACTTACAATATATTGTTCAACAACAGAAACTTTGAACAATTGCACAGTGAAGATTCTCTGTAACAATTTCCAGATTGGTTCAGATTACATGTAAGTCCAAATATGTAATCTAATATATCTTTCTCAGTTTATTTTGTTTGATACAACAGTTAGTTTGACATTTTGAACTTATTCTACGTAGGTTCATAACAAAAATAATGGTGTAACATGTCTGCATTTGCTTAACCTAGATTGAGGGCCCAAAAATAAAGTTGTAAGTTGGCCTATGTACTATGTTAATGGGTACAAGTTTCACACATCTGATTAGCGTATGGGAAAAAAGGACAATACTGGTGTTTGTGTTAAAGGTGATACTGAGGACAGAGAATATGATTAGTATGGGGTCGTTAAGGAAATCCTTGAGTTTGAGTACATTGGTGAGCCAATAAAATAATATGTGCTATTCAAATGTGAATGGTATGATCCAACGTGACTCACTGGGACACAAAAACACAACAGTTACAAAATCATTAAAATCAACCACAAGAGAAGATATGGAAGATATGAATTGTTTGTTATAGCCCAAAATGCTAGACAAATATATTATATGTCTTATCCGGGGAAGAGTAGGTCACATTGGAGGGTTGTGAACAAGATAAAACCAAGAGGTAGAATTGAAATAGAAGAAGATAATGTTGAAGATGCGTATTAGGTGGACAATCCAGCCCCCTCAAGGGCAGTAGTTGATGGAGACAATCCTGAATATCCTCTTCCATTGACAATTGGGGAAATTGATATAATTGAATGTACAAATAATCACACAATGAGAAATCACGAAGACGAACTAAGAGATAGTAATGGTGATGACTCAGATAGTGAACAACAACAAAGTGATGATGAAAACAGCCCTAAACTTTCAGAATAACTAAGGTGTCTAATATTATGTGCAATGTTGTTATGAAATTGTCAGTGATTTTTTCTGATGCAATTTATATTTTTTTATTGCCTCTTTTAATTGTTTCAGTATGGCTGGTAGAAGAAGATGCCTACCTTGGAAGGTCGGTTTACCCACCACCCTTTCACCTCCACCCCTCCTACTGCCTCCGACACCACCCTTCCCATCACTACTGCAACTATCCCTCCCACCGCCTCCGCGACTGTCCCTTCCACCACCTCCACCTCCGTCCCTGCCACCACCACCCCTCCCTTTAGGATGATGCCCACTCCTGGGTACATTGGGCCCCCACCTCCCCTTTACACCTAGTCAGAACCCATTCATAGTAGTGACCCCTCCCCCAACCCTACCGTTATCCCGACTCCTAGCCCCACATCTCACCACACTCCTGCATCCTCGGATGGGTCGCAGATGGAAGGGAGACCCCTTGGGCTAGATGGTAGGCTACTTGGGCTGACAGTAGACCGCTCCAGCAGGCCGGACGGTAGAGATAGGTAAGTTCTTGTACAAGTATTCTCTTACATTCTAATTTTGCATTGCATATGATATTTAAAATGTTTATATTTTTATAACAGTTTTGACCCGTTTACTGAAGCTAGAATCATGGAGGTTATACAGATGCTGTATAACCATTCGTGGCCCACCTTTACTGACATCCCCACTGATGTTAAGGAGAGGTGGTAGCGAGAGTGGAAAGTAGTCAAAATGAACTATTCACCTTTGGTGGTTTATATATGTTTGTATTATTTAATTATACGCTTATGATTACTAATATGTTTTATTTTTGTGCATGCAGAGGACATTTTATATTCAGTCTGAGTGTGAGCCCACTGTTAAGAGGGCTTAGATGATTAGGTCCTCCAAGTGCTTGCGAGACATGATGCACGATGTTCGCAAGGGGCACATGGATCGCTCGTGGCTGTGTGATGCTACTTTTGCTGAGTTACAGTGCCATTGGGCCTCCAAATTGACCTTCAAGGACATGTCGGAGAATGGGAGGACAGACTGGGCATCTTAGAAAGGTGGCTCGTTGCATACCGGTGGCTCGAGCACCCAGGAGGGTACTCGAAAGCGTATTGTAAGTCTTTAAGTCTTTAAATGTTAGCTTGTTACATTTGAGTTGTGACAACTACTATGATCGCATGACTTTATTTCTTTTGGATATATGTGCAATCGAGGGAGTTAAACTATCTTCCGACCCAGGGAGAGCTCTTCAGGGAGACCTACACCCAAAAGGGTGTGGTGGAAAAGGATTCTAGAGAGGTCTGGGTAGATCATCGCTCCGAGGCCACTTACGTAAGTTTCACTTCAATAATCTTTTTACTTTCCTTTTATTAATTTTTCCATTTATGTCTTAATTATTGTTTAAATTTTTTTTATATTTTCTCTTTTGTAGCGTGAGTTCACAGACATGTGGGAGTAGGTGCAGACCCAGTATCAGACCTAGATAGCTGAAGCTGGACCAGATGTTGATATCCTTCCTCCTCCGAACGAGGAGGATGTAAGGACATAGGTGGTCGGCAGCCCATACAAGGATCACATATATGGGATGGGGTACTATCCTAACAGTAGATCCCCATCCTCTACCACCAGGTCCGTTACTGGGGATGATGCCCTGAGGAGAGCATGTGCATGCTCTAAATTAGGAGCTTCAGCAGCAGGCGCAGCTCATCCAGCAACAACAGGAGCAACTTTGGCAGCTCCAAGAGCAAGCAGCAGGCTGAGCTGCAGTAGAGCAGGAGCTGATGTAGTTGCAACAACTTAAGCTGTCCCCGGAGGAGAAGGCCGAAGAGGCCAAGAAGAAGAAGATCAAGTTCAAAAAGTTGCAGCAGAAGATGCAACAGAAGGTCACTGCTGATCTTATGGCCTTCTTCAGGGAGATGTAGGCTTTAGGATTCTCTGACTCTGACCAGATGCCACTACAGATTCCTCTCCCCTCTATTACTGTGGCCTCCTCTCCCTCTGATGCTGCAGATGACTTGCTGGGTCTGATGATGATGATGGCACCGACGACGTTGATGACTGGCAGGACTTTAGCTAGATTTTTATTTTTGATACTTTATTCATCTATCACCCCCTGTATAAATTTCTGATATTTTATTCTTTTTTATTTTATTTATTATACTTTGTTTTGTTATGGTATCTATTTGTTTACTTAATGGTTATTTTATAATTTTTTACTTAATATCATTTCAATTGGTAATTGAATTATTATACATAAAAAAAATTAAATGCGATCCATAGCCTATATAGGTATTGTACTAAACCGCAATGGCAATAAACAAAAAAAAAATTGTTAAAACTGTTACTGACGGGTAAAACCATCGGTGAATAATAATTTTTTAATTAAATTAATTTTAAAAAGCAATAACCGTCGATAAGTCCGTCGGTAATATAAATATTTTTTATTATTATTTTATGTGCCCCATTAGAACAGTCCGTCGGTAATATTAATTTCCTGACACCATCGTGAGGCCTTTAATCAAATTGTACAAACTGGTTTTTATTTTTTTTACCCATCAATAATTTTCGACGGGTTACTGTTTACTGTTAGTACAATTTGATCAATGGCCAAAAAATCGATGCCCCATACCCGTCGGTAAAATTCTTACCTGTTGAAAAAATTGTCGATAAGACCGTCGATTTCCCGCCACTTTCTTGTAGTGTGTATTTTTTCACCGGTAACTAATTTTGAATTACATTTTTAAAAAAATTAATTTTATCAGCAAAAAAATCCGTTGGTAAGTTATTAAATTTTTTTATAAAAATTAATTTTACAAGCAGAAAAATCAGTCAGTATTTTTTTAAAAATTATTTAAAATTTTTACCGTTACAGGTGTTACTGGCAGATTTTCTACCGTCAATCTAAAAATAATCCGCTAATAATGTTTACGAAAGCACGTGTATTGCAATTATTACCAATGGATTTTCAGCTGTCTTTCCTCAATATATCTACCACCACTCTCCCTTTCTCTCCACCCAATCCGCGAGGTTCTGCGCTGTCGTCATGCCGTTGCTGGAGGAAGAGGAAGCATGCAACGCTCATCGTCGTCAAGGTCCATCTCGAGGTCCTCCCCCCGCTCCCTCTCACGGTCTTTTTCTCCTTTTGACTCTTGCTCCTCCTCCCGCTCCCGCTCCCGCTTTCCCTTTCACCACAGCCCCAGTTGCTCCCCTCCGGCATTTACTATTTGTTTTTCTTGTTCTAAGTGTAATTAGATTCCCTTACTTGTTTGGATTGTTTATTTGTTGATATTTGGTTCAATTTGGTTTCTTCTTGTTAATTTGGATCACAAGCAATGCTACTATTTTTTTATGACTACGTTTGGTGTATGGTGTCAGATCAAAAAGAAAGGAATTGCGCATGTGAAAATAAAAATCTCCATTTTAAGCACACTTGACTTCAACTTTAAAGCATTTGGAATAACCTCCAAGAGTAAATAAAGAAAAATCAAAGCCCATTTCTTTCTCAAAATGAAAAGGAGAGTAAAAAAGGAAACCAGATATTTGACTTGTCATTCTCACAATTTCTTCTCCTAAAACTACTTCAAGATTTCCAACACTAACATAGCATTCAAATAACATGTTGTCAAATTCCATAATCCATCAATGTAGGTCCATTAACATAAGTTTTTCTTTCTGGTTTGTCTAGTAGTTGTTGTGTTGTTGCATTTTAAGTTTAAACAGCCTTTAATGTTTTGAGTACAAATATTGTCATGGATGATTTAAGTTTTATAGTCAAAATGGTGCTCTTGTACTTAAAATTGTTAGTCGTAATTTATTGTTCAGAGTTTTGTCTTTGAAATGAAAAATAAGGTTTAGTTGGCACTATTCAAAATGGGAATCATGAAGCTATTGATTTGTTTTAAGTAGTTTGGTTCGTATTCTCATCATTCTTTTTCATCTTTAGCAGGATATGATAAAAGCAGCTTCAATAGTAGTGTAGCTGATCAGCAGGTAGGTTTAATATTCTTGTTTTCAATTGTCGTGTTGAAGTAGATTATATCACAACAAAATGGTGTTTCATTGTCCATTAAATGGTGCTGGACTACAACCTGTCAATTTCCATTTCAAATAATACATGAAAACATAATTGAACATATGTATGGGATTTGTTTGATTGGATTGAAGATAGGTTTTTTTTTCTGAGGTCTGTGAGGGGTATTTGATGTTGGTGTAATTAACATTACTTTGTGAACCATGCAATCTTTCAAGAATTTGTGCCCGGTCCAGAACTGTGGGAAAAGGAGTGGATAACAATATTTTATTGAATGAACTTGAAGGTGTAATAATTTAATTTCTTGAATAGGGGTTAGATGCCATATTCTTTCCCATCCTTTCTACTTGTTAAAAATGTCTGATTTGCCAAGAAATGGATGTTAAAATTGGTAGAAATTTTATGTTATCTATTCCTTTGATTCCACTCATGCAAATATCTAATAATCATTCTGGCTTATGTTGCGGATGTTAAAATTGTATATCTAGTCATGTATATAATGTAGGGGAGTTGTAGGTCATATTTGAAGGATTTTTGATTTATTAATTTAAATGATTGATCTTGTTAGAGAGCGTCGAATCCACTTGGAGCATTTCTTTGGTGGAGCATGTAATACTTTAGTCTTTTTTAAGGTAAGTGTCTGCTTCTCCTTATTTAATTACATTTTTTTTATTACAATAGAGACTCATAATTTCTAAGATAGAGTTATAAGAAATTGGGATTGCATGACTGGGGAGAAGGGCATAAAGGTCCTTCCCCGAATTGTTTGTATTATTTGCTATGGAGATTGATTATGTATGTGGAGATTACAGGATATGTATATTGTGATGTTATAAGAAGGATTGCTTTAGAATATTTTTAGGATTATTAAATAGTTGTTTGATTGAATTGTGAATTTTATTTGACATGATTGATATATGTATGTATTGAAATTAATTTCTTAGGATATCTTAGTTTCAAGGGAGGTTCTATCAATTTTTTTTTTTAATTTAAAGAGTGGAATCTTAGTTTAAGGGGGGGTTTTATCGAGATTTTGTCAAGTTAAGGAGCACAAACTATTTACTTAAAAGACTTTTACTTTCAGAAGATGGTCTATTGAAAGATATTTATAATTAAATAAAATTTTAATCTCTAAAACTTTAAATCAATTTGTTAGGTTAAATTACACATTCAAGAACCATGATTCCAGCAAATAGATTATGGATGTAGGATAGGGTGCACCCCCAGTCGTAGGAGAATCAAACTTGAATTTCATGTGGAGGTTAAACAGTTTGTAAGGGTGGCTTATCAGACAGTACAATTTATGAATGAGCAAAATGTTAGGTGTCCCTGTGCTAGGTGCAAATGTAGGAAATATTTTGACATGGATACCATTAGATATCACCTATATAAGGATGGTTTGTGGGGGATTATTGGGTTTGGACTATGCATGGGGAAGTTGCCATACAAAATTTTGAACATGCTAGTGTTGAGAATACCTATGTTAGAGGTAGTTCAGGTAGAGTTAATATTGGTGAGCATGTGATTGGAAATATTAATTGGGAGGATAATTGTAGACGATATGAGAAAATGATTTATGATGCAATTAGTCCTCAAACTTATGTAGATTATGAACTTTCTATCGAGGCTCTTGACATTTTACACTCAATCCAAAGTTCTTGTATCCAAAACTATACTCAAAGAGACGACATGTTTAATGCAACATGCTGTAATCATAAATTATTTCCAAAATCAGTGCAATAACCAATAACTTCATCAAAAATGCACAATGAGGATAAATTCAAAATGCTAATTATTAACGTTAGTAACACAATCAAAATTATGGAAAAGGCTAAGGTTTATAAGCAAGATAAGTGGCACTCCTTATCAGTGGTCTTATTCCAAAAGTAAGATGAAGCCCATAACATGGGAGTGTTATACTTGACTTGAATTCAACCCAATTGAAAATTATCAAAAATCCCAATTTCCTTCCGAAATGCGCCTTTGGCCACTTTGACCTTCGCTAGCCAGGATAGGTATTTTTTAGTTGGGTTGAAAAGGACAGCTCTAAACAACCTTTGATCCTTAGTGAAATAGTTTATGGGAATTCTCTTCCTAAATATAGCTATGGTTTCACTTCGATATTCTCACCCAAGATCTTCGGCACCCTCACGGAATAAGTTAGAAAAAGATGATTGAAGTCTTATGTGGGCTTACTAAAGTTGGTCACAGGTCCTACACAGCCTACAACAGAATCACCTCTATAAAAGAGGATAAGTACTTGATAAGTACGGATTGGTGTGCCATCAAAGTCATAAAAAACGTATAATCTAAGGCGCTTACTCCCATGAATGCACTGGTCAATGCCTATGATGCAGTCATTGGCGCCAGTGAATAGGAAAGTGACACATGCCATGGTGGGGGCAGAATAGTTATGGGGGCTAAAGTGAATATCTGACAAAAAAGAGACACGCATTGAAAAAGTAAAATAATTATGGTGAATATTTTTTTTAAGATTTGTGCAGTTTTTTAATTTGTCTTTGGTGTTACTTTTTTAGTTTATTTTAATTGTAATTATTTTTTAATATTTAATTGTGTTGAGACTTATTATTTCAATTTTTAATTTTTTATTTCCATTTTTTTGGTAGATTTCGGGATGTCCAAACTTGGTGTTATCAACAGTGTTTTTTTCCTAATTTTTTTTCTTTGGTGTTACTTTTTTAGTTTGTTTTAACTGTAATTATTTTTTAATATTTAATTGTGTTGAGATTTATTATTTCAATTTTTAATTTTTTATTTTCATTTTTTTGGTAGATTTCGAGATGTCCGAACCTAGTGTTATCAACAGTGTTTTTTTCCTAATTTTTTAAACTTTAGTTATTCTTCATATTTAATGTTTATATTCTTTAATTTGTTTTTAATTATTGAAGAATTCAGTTTATTCAATTCTATAGAGCGCACAATAGGTTTTATTTTATTTTTTAATTTCATATTTTTTGTTCTTTTGTTAGTTTTATGTATTTTTAATATTCTTTTTTATTTGTATTTGATTCCTCCGAATTCTATCCAATACCATTTTTATTTTTCTTTACGTATTGTTTTACTTTGGTTTTGTTAAATTTAATTATTTTTAATATTCATATTTTATATTTTTTAAAGTTGCTACTGTTTTTTAAAAAACAGTTGGATTATCCAAGTTATATGTAATGTACAGTGTTTTTTCCCTAATGAAAAATTGTTTTCTTTTTAGTATAATTTTTTAGTTGTTTTAAAAAAATCACAAAATAAAGAGCCTAAATTACACTCCACGAAATTTTTACACACCCCATAACTATTCTGCCCCCACCATGGCGCCAATGACTGCATCGTAGGCATTGACCAGCACATTCATGAGAGTAGGCGCCATAATCTAAACTAGTTAAAGTGTTTAGATTGGATAATGTGTAACTTTTTGTGAAGAAAGGTGGTGGAATAGATTGATTTGTGTTATTTCTAGAAGCTTAGAAATGAATGCCTATGAAGTTTTGAAAGCTCAAACATTTTTTAGGGTCATGAAAGTGGTGAATAGTGGGTGAGAAGAGAATTCACATGTTAAAGTGAGAGAGAAATCGAATCATTCTCAGCTATTGGATGGATGGTGGTTGATGTTGCAGAATATCAACTGTTGGAGTGAATCTTAGGATTTTAAAAATCACTTTCTGATTTTGAAAATAAAAAATAATCATTATAACACTTACATAGCGCCGTAAAAAGATGGGAAAGTTAAGGGGCTGTTTGGTTTGAGTTTCTAGTTTTCAGTTTTCATTTTTAATTTTTCAGTTTTCCAGAATTTGTGAAGGAAAAGCTGAAAAATCTGAAAACTGAAATTTGTCTGTTTGGTTTGGTTTGAAAATAAAAAATAATCATTATAACACTTACATAGCTCCGTAAAAAGACGGAAAAGTTAAGGGGCTGTTTGGTTTAAGTTTCCAGTTTTCAGTTTTCATTTTTAGTTTTTCAGTTTTCCAGAATTTGTGAAGGAAAAACTGAAAAATCTGAAAACTGAAATTTGTCTGTTTGGTTTGGATTTCTAGTTTTCAGTTTTTTAGTTTTCCAGAATTTTTGAATGAAAAGCTGAAAATTTTGAAAAATATAAATTCCAATTTTCAAAATTTTCAGTTTTTCTTTCATAAATTCTGGAAAATTGAAAACTGGAAACTCAAACCAAACAGATCCGTAGTTTTCAGAATTTTCAGTTTTTCCTTCATAAATTCTAAAAAACTAAAAAACTTAAAATGAAAAGTGAAAACTCAAATCAAACAGCCATAGAATTCTTGATTCATCTCATTCGACGATGAGATGCACTCAACGAAACAAGAACTTGGGGGACATTTATCGGTGTCAAATGTAAAGTTGACAATAATATTTTGTTTATTTAAAAGCCTTGATTTTTTTTTCTTAGGTGAAATTATCAAAATCCCTCTAAGGTGACTAAGCACGAGATCAATGATGATCGGTCACAATCATCACCCAGGAGTTTGTCATGATCAATTGATGGAGATATATGACGATTAGTTTATGTGTGTTGGTAATTAGGATTAATCAAAATAATTAACCCTTAATTAGCACTAATTAGACCTAACTGAGATTAATTAAGGATAATTAGTCTTAAATAAGATTTAAATATGCCTTAATTAATTAAGAGATAACCTAATTATCTTTTATTAATTAAAGCCTACTAATTATTAATCATACTTAATCTTGTTCTTGATCAAAATTAGTGACAAAAAGTGATTTCTTAGACAATAAAGTAAAAGCAGGAGATAAAGTTACTTTTTAACTTGTCATTTCTTCTAATTTGTAGGAAGAGTGTTTTCTTTTGAAATTCAAACTAATAGTATTGTATTGTGGAGGGAAGATATTTCATTTGACAATTATAAAATAATTATTTTTATCTTACAAAATTATTTAAATTGTTTTACAATTATTTTTAATTCTATAACCCTGAAATCTAATATTTTAATATGTGAAGAGATATTTTATTCTAAGCTTGTAGAAAAAGTTTCTCCTTTGGAATTCAAAATAATAATATAATATTAAAAGTAAGGAGAAAGTGTGCTTTTGTAAGAATGATTTTCCCAAGATTTGTCACCTTTGACTATAAAAAATTATATGAAATATTATTTTGAGGAAAGATGATGAATTATTTAATGAAATTATGATAATTTTTCATTTTGGACAAGTCATTTAAAATTTCCTTCATAATAATTTTTATACCATATAAAATTATTACGCATTTCTTTTACAATTATTTCTAATCTCTCAATATTTCAGCCCAATCCTAATTCTAACATTTCAAAATTCCTAAAACTACCTTTAGCCCCACCAGACCCCACAACCCACACAACACACACACACACATGTTCCATTATGCTTAAAGTATGTACATTAGCTGAGCCTAGTCCCTTGAACTCCGATAATCAATTAGGATGCATTAGAATAAATGAAGGAACATGATTATTGTCTATGACTGATTTTCTATTGAGATGCATGTTTGATGTGATGCATGGCATGGAGCAAATTTGGGGAGATTTCATTTACAACAGTTATTCTGTTTGAGTTTCAACAAATTTATGGACTTAGAGAAATCTATACAAGTTCATGAGCATGAAATAATGATTTATGAGTAATGATCATGATATGTGATGCTTTCTCATTATGCATATCTAAAGAAATGTTAAAGTTAAAATGTAACATAAAACACACGAAAATAATCCTACCACATTCCAGCTATGCTTGTAGAGGTGATTCAATGCCCCCTAAAACCCTTACCTCAGAGTTAGGAAAATTTATATGATTATACTTTTATGATGGTGATGATCAATTAGCTAGGTTTGAGACCCTTAGAAATTCAGAAAAAAAGAAAAGAAAGAACTGTGGTGGCTAGAGCATATATAGATAAAGATTAAATCACCTAAATAAAGAGACATGTTATGTGCCTAGAGACTTAAATCCTCATTTATGTTTATGAACTATATGTTGACTTGTTGCATATGGTATTGCCATGCATATATATAACTTATATGTTGCATTCATGACATCAAGAGTCATGCTAAAAGACATGAACTTTAGATAATGAACTTTTTGGGAAGCTTAAAATTGAACCTTATATGTGTATGCACACCTTTTTATAATGAAAACTAAATTGATTGTGAACGATGACGATGACACTCATGTTTGAGTTGGAAGCCTTACTGAGAATCTTGCATAAGCTTTTCACCCTTCTATCTCTTTCTATTTTTGTGTCGTCTCTAGACAAGAGTGATGGTATTATTTGTGGTCTTCCTTGAGATTTCGATGTGGAAGTTGCATTACGATTGGTATCAGGGTAGCACAACAAAAGCAAAGAGATAGGGGTTATAGGTTATCCTATCCTTTATGCATGTTTGTAGCTTAGTCTTTTAATGGATATATACCCACAATTGGTTTGGTTACGATATAGTTATTTTTACCTTTTATATTATTGCATGCTCAACTTGTGTCAGTGGGTACATTTATTATGTTATTATTCCTATGGAATGCTACTATATTATTATTATATGATACGATATTTCCAGGTCATGTTATGGTATGATGTTCTCAATTTATGATATACTCTGCTATGATTTTGCATGTATATTATGTGATGGCTAGTTAAGAATACTTTGATGAGATGTATATTTATTACATATTATGTGACAAATAGTTATGCGCTATAACCTATACGCAAATGGCTTATAGTTTTGTTTTTCAATAAAGAAAAGATATAAAAAAAAAAGGTCATATTTTTCGTAAGCTTATTTTCAAAGTTAAAATCAAGTAAAGTTTTGAGATGAAATAAGTAACAACTAATGATTAACTATTATGCATACTGGTGCATTGTATTAAGAGTTAGGGTGTTACAATTTGGCATAATTCAACTAGAGACGTTGTGATGTGATAAAGATTGTATTTAATGAGCCATGAATAGAAAGTGTCCAATTCGTTGAGGTGGGTAGTGAACATTCGTTGAATTAGGTTATGCCTTGATCGTCAAACAGATATTGTAAAAAAGATGTCGGTGTAGTCGTCGAAGTAATAAAACTGAGAACTTAATTAGCATATTCGCAACAAGTGAGTATAAATTCATGCTTTAAGGAAGCATGTATATTCTGAGAATGGCTAATTAGTTCCACGAAATAGTCAAGGTGGTTAACAATCATAATAGAGGTTGGCGACTTGATGCATGTCAGATGAGGGTTTGTTACATGATAAAGAATTTCAAAAACTTGGCTTTGATTGTGTTCATCAAAAAGGTAACAAGTATGGTTCTAATGTGATCAACGTGTGAAGATTGGTAAACTAAGAAGAATTTGAAGATAGATTCAGTCGAACGACAACATAGTAGGCATCAAGAGTGCAAGGTAGCAAGTGCCGACCCACACAATTCGACTCCGAGAATGTCGGAGTGGTTACATAATTATATACATCCATGAGGTGGAAATGCTGGCATGTGAAGAACGAGAGCTAAGAAGAGTTCAGCACCCACATCCAACCAATAAGAACGTGATATCTAGAAGAAGCGGTTACTGACGCTAGCTTAGAATTTGTTTATGTGAATATAAGAGCCTTAGACTATGATGCCCCAATAAACAATGGAGCAATAGGCTACGTACAAGTGAGATCATCTACCTTCATGAGTAGTTCTTTTTGTTTATTTTGCTTTGTTTTTTTATCTCATTTCATTTCATTGCTTTCATTTACATTTTGTATGCAAATTTGTATATTTCAATGCAATTCCCTACTTTATAACTTCTCTTCTTCGACCACTGAATCGTGGTTTATTTCACCTTAAATTAAACCATGTATTCTTTTTTAAACGGAAGTGATTCCCTTTCATGAACTTGGGATATGAAATCAAAGGGGTTGTTAAGGTAGCGTTTGGTTACTGTCCGGGAACAGAAATACGGGGATAGTGGAAATGGAGATATAAAAAATATTGTCTTTGTATCATGTTTGGTTAACGGAGACAACAAAGACAATTGACCGGTGGCTGGCCGGGGTTAACTGGTGACCGGACCACAATCGAAAATTACTACCTAAGGGGTTAAATTTCTATCTTCGTGTCATGTCTCTACTTTTTGGAAGGATAAAAATATATAAAATTTCTATCTTTGGGATAGAAAATTTTTCTATCCCCGTACCCTATTTTTATCACCAAATATGATACAGGATAGCCTATCCATGTATTTGTGTCCTGCGACACAAACTGAATGCAACCTAACTGCCGCCCTGACAGTAAACAAAATACCAATCAAACAAAAACATTATTGAAAGATCGCTTAAATCTAATGGTGATTTCGCAACATGGTAAATAACTTTCCTTTTTTGGAAAGAAAAAATTAAACGTTAAGTGGCCATTGAAAGCAACCCCTAGCAAGGAAACGTTTCTGCCACAATGTGGTTTGATAAAAAGTGTGGGCCGTACTGAATGGTTTGGTATGGATCCATGGACGCTCTGCATAGGGGACAACCATATGGGGATCCAACAAAATTGAAATATTTAGGGCCATATAAACCCATAATTCGCACAGAAGCCATTAAATTCGAACTTCACTATAAACTGGAGAAGGGTTGGCAAGTTTTTTTTATTTTTTAGGAGAATAAAAACTTTGAAATCAACTCAGACTCAAGGGGGGGGGGGGGGGGGGAATCCTTTGAAAGCATTCATGAGGTATTCATCTATGTTAAAAAAAAAAAATCATGGGTTTGACTCGCTTCTCAGCCCTAGATGAGACTTGTAACATGTTCTGACTCTTGGAAAGAAAAAAAAAAGCAAACTTTTCTCCCCTAATCATTTTTATTAGAAGGAAAATATCCGATATTTGCTACCATGAATTATGTACCATATGTGCTACTTTAGTAATGTTTCTTTTTTTTTTTTGTAGAAAATTAGTCAGAAGAGTACAAAGTGCAAGGCTTATAACAGCTCCATTACAAACATTGAAAAAGATAATATGCAAAAAACTGAGATAGGGGCTGTTACTTCTACCAAAAACTAATCTTTGTGCACGTTTAGATTATTATATGTTATTAAGATCTTCTTTATCATTGTAATTATGTTATGTTATATGAAAATAAAATAAGCTAATACAAGAAATTGGCATCATGGCAGTGTGTAAAGAGGAGAAGCCATGACCTGCCATGTATCATGAACTCCTTGACATACAATTATAAGCAACAAAAATAGAATTAGTGAAAGAAATCAATTTTATTTGGCGTCATGACACTTTCCTGCTACATTAGTGTGGATTCGATGAGTAACGAAATCCACAAATTGTGAAGCTAGGATTAAGTTGACGATGATGAGTAGTCTTAGCAATTCGAATGAGGATTAAATCTCATTCAAAAATAGTGATTTAAAAAATTGAAAGTAAAAGAAAAAGGCTATTGATAAGTGAAAATTCTTATATGCTCTATTATTGTCTTTTATTTTTTTTATATATATATTTAATGTGTCATATAAAACCAAAAATGACTCGAGTTCTCTAAATATAAGATCTTAAGTTTGACCTTGGAACTTATGTTTATGAAAAGTGCCATTGGAATGGGTCTTGGGCGCATGTACTTCAAAAGATTATTTTTTCACCCGATGAGGATACTGTGACAAATAAAAAAGAAGAGTTTTGTTAATTTAACACCCATCTCATCATTATTGAACGTAACGAATTAATGAAAAAAATAGATGTTATTATCATATTCAATTGGATACTTCCTAGTATTGAAATAATATTTGTCAATAAAGAAAGACTCTCCCCTCCCTCTATGATTACATGAAGGGATGACCATGCCCCACGTGGAATTCACATGATCACCATCTACATATCTTTGATCAGGGTCTCACCTGCACGTTGCACTGACGCCGAAGCGACCCATAACTCTGAAAGCATTAGTGCTTGTTTTGGTTAACACTGTGCATGGCTTATGACTTGGCTTTGTCCTTACTCCTTATTCCTCAAAAACCTCCAAAAGTGGCAACTCGCTTGTTTCAGTTCTGCCCGGTGTTTTGCTAAAAAAGAAGATGCCTTGACACAAGTGTCAAGCTCATTGGTAGGGTTCGCATGAATCAAACAGGCCTGGCCCGCCTTACAATTATTGGGGCCACATCCAGCGACACATTCCCCTGTTGAAACATAGTCTATTTGTGTCGTGATGCCAAGAAATTGTTTCTTAAATGGGAACGCTCCGCATGGTGTGTTGGGAGGGTGAGCCCAAGAAGGGAAGTTTCAAAGTAAGAAGCGTAACCAAGTGAAAAAAAAAAATCATAACAAATAAATATTACAGTTTTATCCAAAGTCTAAAAACAGCTAGCGTGTGTGTGGACGCCATCTCATTTTATGCACTATTCATTTAGTTATTTTGAACTAATATGAGATTTGATCTCACTTATTGAAATTTTAATATCCTCCTCTCTTAAGTTGGAAACTCAACATGAGATTCTCTCCCGCAACAAATGTTTGTTTGAGTATTCAATGGTGTTGACAAGAATCTCATGCTCTCTCTTCACGTGTGTGGCCGCCACTTTTCAGAACACACTGTTTGACCTTCTCATTATAGAAAGACTTTAAACACAATGGATCCTACCCCCAGGAACCGTCGTTACTCCAATTAAACTACTTTAATACCTCTTGTTGGGAAATTTTGTAGTTTTGAGTCAAATTTGATGTTCAACTATTATGATTTTTTATTTATCCATTAACTTAAATCTCCTCTTTAGTTTGTTGGACTCCTTCCCCAACACGGTGGCTGCTGGTTAAGTGTCTTAGGCCTTGCTCCACGTGCCAAGTACATAGAAAAATATAATACTGGTCATGTTTAACCCACTTGACTGGAAAAATTCACACACGAAATGCTAAACAAGATATGAGCTACTTTTGTATTCCCGAGGAGCAGGTAAGCATCTGACAAACAAGTGCATTTGGTCCGCTATAGTATTGCTGACGCTGTTTACTTTTTATCAACCAATCCAACATAGGGTATTGCTGGAACAACCGACTGATGACAGCGATCCAGTGGTACTTGATTCTTAATAATTCAACTCGTGATTGATGGTTTGTGCAGGACCAATCTAGACTCCTGTACTGTTTCGGGATCATTGTGGGTTTGTGCCTCGAAAATTGACTAGACATTGCTCGTCTTGAACCAATTAGGTTTGCTCTAATTTGGAAATGAATAGTATTATTTATTTTCACACTTTGTAGGATACTATACTGATATATTTTTATCTATCACTAAATGAGATGTGGGTCCTAAATTAAGTGAGATCCATACCTCATTTAATAGTAGATAAAAGTATATCGACATGATATCGCTCAAATAATGAGTACAAATGATATTTCCCTTTTAAAAATACATGAGCTGATGAACAAATACAGGTACGTTTGGGCAATGAGCCAAATCCGATTTTATTACAAATTACGGGAGGATTTTGCTATCAAGTAAGTAAGTTTAACACACTAATTTTTGAAGAGTTTTTCTAATTGGTTGCCGATTAAGGAGACGGAGACGGAGAAAGTTGTGAGGTATATTAAAAAGTTCATGTACTTAATTCCCTTTAATGAATCTCTAATCTCTACCTCACAACACTAGTTAGTAGCAATACTGACTCAATCAGACTCAATAACCTGATTCTGATTTGAAGCTTATTGAGTCTAGTTTGGATTGAAAATTTTGACCTAATATTTTTTTGGGTCGAGTTTGAATCATGTTTCAAGTTGGGCTGCTTTGACCTAATTAGTCAATATTTCTTTAAAAGTTATATTATTTTTAAAAAAATTAGCAATGAATTATAACATTTTATATTCTTCAATTAATACATTTTATATAACATAACGTCATTTTTATGTTGATATAATTTATTTTCAACATATATATTATCAAATATCATTTGAATTATATTTCTTACTTCTAAATTATTTTAAGATTTTAATATATGTCATATCCGAATCCTTATAAATTATCTAAAGGTCAAGCTAGCTCGATTTGACTTGGGCATTATTTGGGTCATTATCTGATTGGAAATGGGCTTAAGGAAATAATCCAATCAAAAAATGGTCTAGATTTGGGTCGTGTATGTGGCTTAACACAACCCAACCCATCCTTTTATACACCTGTATTGGTTAGAAAAATTCATTAAAGAATTAGTGTGGAAAGATACTGATCGAAAAGTATCATGGTTTGTTAGGTTTCTATTATTATTTTCTGTTTTTATATTTTTTTTTTCAGTTTATTTTTTGTTTGTCAAGATTTTACAAAGAAGTAATGAAGATAAGAAATGAAGAAAACTAACAATTTTCTTTATAAAATATTAGTTAAAAAATAAAGTAAAAATAATAATTAGAAATAGAAAAAATTAAGAAATCAAATCAGGTCTAAAGTTTTTAAATTTTTGATGCATTATAAAATTCTAAAATTTTCTACTTTTAATTTATTAATCAGTGCACCAGTTACTCTATATGGAGGGAACAAAATCTTGGGCAAGTTGTCCGTAATCAATTCATGAGGGCTGGCGTATAATGGGCAACAAGTGCAATAATTATGAATTATTTGCTCCGGCTGAACACTAATATTCACGCTCACTGCCGCTCAAATTCATGTGCCACACACATGTGAGAAAATAAAGATTATTATTTTAATATCTAAAAAGTTATAATATTTATAAAGATATTTATTTTATTATTATTGAATAGAATAATAATTTTATTTTTTAATCATTAAAATAATATTATTCTATAAAAAAAATATGAAAATCAATCATGAAAATTTCATATCACTATATTATATGTGAATTTTTATTATTAATTTGTTTTGTTTTTGGACCCAACATAGAGTATACTTTATTACTTGATAGTAAAAATTTACACATGGTACGGTGATATGAAATCCTGTGGCTTCTTTCCTGGAAAACAATGCATAGTTCAGGTTGGCTGGAATGAGATAGGAATAACGGTTAAAAAATTCATAGGTTATATTTATTACTAAAAATTACATTAAAATGCCAATCCGTAATCTGGGGTGCTAGAGTCCTCTCTGTAGTGGTGCTAGCATTGAAAAATTGAACACACCTAGAAAATAATAGAGTAATATACAATCTCTTTATTTAAAAGAATGTTTTATTACACTCTCATTTCCTTTATTTTTTAAATATATATTCCCTTCCATTAACAAAGCAAGAAAAGGCAATACTGTAATTTATTTTTAATTTTTTTTATTAAATCTCCATTTTGTCATATTTATTATTTTGTTTTTGACCAAAATAACCTTTATTAATAGTTATATAGATTAAGTTTTTTACAAATATACATGTGGTTTATAATAATGTAAAATATTAATATATTTATATATTTTTTATTTGATTTGATTTTTAAAATTTTATCATATTGATAAAATAAATTATTAATAGTAAAACTAATTCATAATAATTATTTAAAAAATTAAAAGTTGCATATTTTTTCAGCTGTTTGCGTAGGAAGATTAATATATACAAAATATAAAAAAGATATTTATTGATTTTGTATATAAAGATAAATAATGGAGAACATAACAACAGAATGTTGTGATGTTATAATCAAAATATACATTAATATTGTAAAACTAATAGTTGAAAACACATAATTTTCATGTTTAAAAATAATTATTACAAATTATTGTTTCTATTAATTATTTTTACTTCTAATAATTTATTTTCTTTGTATAAGTATAATTTAAAATTATATATATAACTCAATATTTTATATTATTATAAGCAAAATGTATTTTATTTTATAAAAAAATTAATATGTATAATCAATAAATGGTATTTTTGTTAAAAGTAAAATAATAATTATGAGAAAATGTGGAATCAATGAAAAATTTGAAAATGGGTTAAAGTGTAGCTTATATTAATTTTGCAAGGATTGAAGTGTATATTTTAAAAATAGAGGGGAGGGAAGTGTGATGATATTACCTCCTAAAGGGAAAGATTGTACTTTACTCAAAATAATATATTTCATTTAACCTAAAAATTTAAAACAAAGCCATAATATATAAAGGTAGATACAAATTTCATATTTAAAATTCAAGAGAAACATATATGCTTATATATATATATATATAATATTATTATAATATTTAAACAACTAATTAACTAAAAGATTTATAAGTAATAATCTCAAATATTTAAATTGCATCTTTTGATTCAAATATAAATAAAGTCAAAATATAAAACAAGAGTGAGATTTAAAAGAAAAAGTAAATCATTGTAGTTGGTCTCCCCAAATTTATTGGTCTCAAAAGGTTTTTTTGATTCTATTTATGTCTTTAACGTTTTTAAAACGTTTTAATTTTTCCTTTATGATAGATTCAAATTAAATTATAAAAAAAATAATATGAAAGTCAAATTATGGTATTAGAAAATCATAACAAAATATAAAATATCAAAGTGCTGTGCTAGGGAATTGGATTACAACAAAATATAAAATGTCAAGTTTTTATTCATAATTTGAATGTCATTCACATTTTGAAAATGTTAAGGACTTAAATAAAACCATAAAAACCAATTAGAACTAAATCAAAACCTTATTAAAATATGAACGATGTAAATAGAATTGTACCCTTCTTATTATCATGTTATCATTCAGGAACACATAAAAATATCATTTCAATATATTCAATTAAAGATGCTAGATAGCCAATAAATTTGTTCGAACTTAGTTGTCAGAATGATTCAACATATATGTATATCTGTTAACTCTTAGATGAATAAGTTAATCAAGTTTGTTTATTTCATTGATTCAACGATCACTATAATTTCAATTCAAAATTTGGCTTAAATATGTGTTCAATCCTAAAAAAAATAAATAAATAAATTTTGGTTTTGGTCTATAAAAAAATTATTTCATTATCCTCCAAATATTTTTAAAACTGCTTGGTTTTAGTCCCTATCATATATAATTGTTATCCGTCACATAAAATTGAATAATATAACCGTCCGTTAGCCAATTCAGCATTTGACATAAATAGTCTAGTAACAAAAACTAAAATTAAATAGATTTATAAATATTTTGATGACAACCAAATGAAAATTTTCAGGGGCCAAAGCCAATTTACTGAATTTTAGGGATCATAAAAGATATTTAACTCTAAACAATCATGATGCGGCCATTCTGGTCTCAAAATCAACCAATACAAAGAAAATCACTCAGAAATAAGGGTTTGCCTTTTTTTTTATAATTGGTTAGCGAATTAAAAAACAATTATTTTCTAAAAAAATCAATGAAAACTTTTAAAACATCTTTTGTCTAATTCTTTAACCATCAAAAAAATTCTAAAAAATCCTAATGGTAAAAACATTAAACATGGGTAGCATGTAGTGACGAGTAGCATGTTTGATTTTGTTGTTAAAAGCTATCAACCCGTGCTTCAACAAAAGCTGCACTCTTGTAAATTTTACTCAAATTATAATTTGAATTTTGAATCCCAAAACTAAATTTGATGTAGAATTTTTTTATTTAAATCAAAGTTGCGTAGTACTCTCGTCAAAAGGAAGAAAAAAAAGAGTTGAATTGTGAAATAATGGGAAGACGAGTCTATCTTAAAATCACATTGCTAGGCATACAGAAATTAAATTTCAAGAGAGGAGCCTTGAGTCAGGTTTGGTTCTTATTATTTTGAAGAGAATAATAGAAATTTTTATTTTAAAAAAGGTCAAATATAAACAAGATATTTTGTATCCAAAATAAGCTAATCTACACAGCCTTTTTAATCCATTGGCAAGTTCTGTGGAAGTTTCGGAGAGTTTAACTAATGATTTCCACTACTAGACAACACTAGTATATTATTGTGTACAAATTTATTTATTTAATTCATTTATTAAGAGAAATGTGTTACTTGTAATAGTACCTTAATTTAGAGAAATTAGTATCAGGAAATAATTATAAATTATAAGATAATAATTGATAAAAGTTTATACTGTTAATCAGTTGTATACTTTCATTATTAGAAAACATTATTCACTTCTCTATATGTATATTTTTATTCATATTCCATTTCAAGTTGGTATTAGAGCTCTTGATATAGAGCCGTAACATCTTTCGCTGCATTTATTGTATAAAATTGTTATTTCAACATCTATGAGTGTCTAATTAGGATATTTATTCTATCACCATTAGATATTAAATATGATGGTGGTTCCTATTTTTTTATCCATCCATCACATTCAATGATGATAACATGAGCGTATCATTTGCACACCAATTTTTAGATGTCAGAATAACAACACTCATTATTGTATCTCCTCAGCCTTCCTTATTAGACATTTTGAGAAATTTACAGCGTTCATTGTTGTTTGAGGGCTTTTCCTCTTCTTATGTATCATCTATTTCCCAATTCTTCTTCTTCCTTTTTTTCTTCTCCCTCTTTCATCGCTGTTACTATTGCCACCACCATTAGCCACCATTCCAACTACTTTTTCGACCAATGGACCTCACCAGAGCACTGTCGGAATCGCTGCCAAACGCACCCACACAATGCACCGTGTCTTTTACGCGTGTCCCACGCATCGCCTCTTCTACAACGTGGCTGCGCAAGGCCATTCTTTCACCCACCCTTTCTTCTCCAACCACGACCAACCCAACTCTAGCCACAGTGTATCGACCCTCCTTCCACCACTACAGAAGTCCACAGCCCTGAAAACACCACTCAACCCTTATTGTCCTCCTTGTCCTACTTATCACATGAATGGAAACAAATATTTAGACTTTGACTCAGGTCATCTAATAATATACTCTCAAAGGTCGCAAGAAATCAATCCAACATTGGCGAAAACTCCTATTGTAAAGAACTACTCTCACTTTAGTGTGGTTAGCGAATTCATGCATGACCCGAGAACGAGACATGTGCAAGCATGAAATAAGATCTTGCAGGATTTTTTTTAAGGTCACACTCGGGTGGGGATCGTTATTCAAAAAGGGTGGAAGCTTATCCATGGAAATATATATACACTAACATTGGCCATACGGATTCCCTGGTTGATAGAAGACTTGGAAAAGTAGGAAACAAAAAGTGATTGTTATGCTAAGGAGTGTGCAAGCTGCTACTTGCTATGCTGCTACTTGATATGAATGAAAACTATACTAAGATTAATTGAGAGTAAAATATGAAGCTCCTCTGAATATGTTTTGTGCTGATAAATCGGCAATCAACATGGTTCATAATCCAGTCCAACTTGACAGAATTAACCACATTGAAATTGAGTGACACTTTGTGGAGGAATAGTGGACAGCTGATTGATAGCCACAAGACGCTCCTTCGTAGCTCCAATTGACAATATATTGACAGAATAAAATAGTTTTATGAACTTACAAGAAATTATATATATCAACTTACGAGCTCGAGGGAGAGTGTTGATATTTGTGTGTTATTAAATGTTGGGCTCGGTTAATTAAAATTTTTAGAGAAGTATTTCTTCAGATTCTTCAAAAGCAAAAGCAGAAGCATAATCAGAAGTAGAAGTAGAAAATTTTTATACGTTTGGATAAAATTATAAAAGTATTTTTTATTAGAATCAGAAGTTGTTAAATTGTTTAGATAAAATAGATATAAAAGTATTTTTTTTAATAAAATTAAAATTAAGGATAAGAAAAATTACTTCCTAAGAAAGATTTTTGGATTTCCCGGTATTTTTTTGCACATAAAATTTTTTATATCAAATTATTTTTATTTCTTATTTACTTTTAACTAAATATAATTAATAAAAAAATATTTAAGTAAAATAAAATCAATTCTTTAATTTTTTATATTTGGTTATGTTACACAATATTTATTGGGTTTATTAAACTAATCTATATATATATATATATATTAGAGTTATGTTTTATTGAATTATAAAATAATCATAGAACAATTAAGTTACTGTGGCTGCCATAGCGGAAATAGGATAAGGGGGTGAGAGTGATTTAGTAAAAACTTATTTTTTTATCTCTTCATAAAATTTGTGAGAATAAATTTAAAATCTAAGTAATTTCAAAAATCAATCAAAAATATTTTCTCTTTTACTGCTTCTAAAAGAAGTAAAAAATACTGATTATTTTCTATTTTTACTTTTTTTAAGAAGCACAAATAAACATGTTAAAAAAATTCTAAAAGTACTTTTAAAAAAAAAATAAAAGAACTTTTTCCCCTTCACTTATCTAAACGAGTTCATTATAAGATTTTCTCATTTAATTTCATTTATTAGGAGATGCGTTACTTGTATTGGTACCTTAATATAAAGAAATTAATATAAAAAATTAATTTTTGCTTTGATACCCCGTAGATATTGACACCCTTTGAATCCAAGAATTATGATAAGTGTTTAAAACATTAATAAATTTAATTAATGGATCCAAAAGATATCAGTACCTATAAACTTTATAGGGTACTAAAGAAATCCCCTAAAAAAAATAATTTCCAATTACCAGCAAATAATTGTAGGTGTTGATATATTATAGATCACCTCTGTAGTTTATTAATTAGAGAATATTATTTACTCCTTATGTTTTCTTCCATATTTCCTTTTAATTCAACATAAATGAATTTGAATCCTTTAAAATGAGAATGTGATAAAGTGAAAAATTAATGATCCTTAAATCAATAATTATCATTGAGTCCTATTAAATAATCTAAAAGTTGTTAACCCCTCATTTTCTCACCTTACAATTATCGTAACTTTAGAGGGTACAAATCCAACAAGTGCAATGCTTCTTCTAACAATCCAAAATTAGTTTTATCAAAAAAGAATAAATCCAAAATTAGTACAATTAAATTAATCCAAAGAGCTTGCGGCTCAACTGGCATCACTCGCAGGCTCTAAATGAATGTGATATTGATGTCGAAGTTTGATCCTCCACTTGGCGACCGGTCCCCCTTCACTATCTAAGTGCTTGCAACTCCAATGTAAATAATAATAATATTACTATTATTATTATTAGCAGGAAACTAATGCGTTAAGCATATCCAAAATCTATGCATGCTACCTCTGCAAAGTACCACTGTAATTCAGCAAGTTCTATCAAGGTTCAAGTAACAATCAGAAAATTCGAAACACTGGGACATGGACTTCATAATCTAAACTTGGAAAACGTTACCAGTTACAGCTAATATTTAAAGAAATATAGTTTACACCTGGACAGAAAGTACTTAAAAGTATTTCCTATACAGTGGAAGTGCGGCTTCTGAATCAAACAGCCGTCTATCAAACAATTTCAGCACTTGCTTCTTTGGTCCAAAATAAGTAAAAATATTAGGAACATTTGTAAGACATTCAACATATAAAAATATTTTACTGTTCAGCAGTGACAGTGCTTCGGCCAATGATCTGTGCAAAGCTTTATCTTTCAAAATTGACAGTGCTTTGCCATCTGAATACAATGTGGCGTGCCTTGGACCAAAGGTAATAGATCTGCCTATGTGTGTAATCTACTCCATGAAAGATCATAATTCATACAGAGACAAAAGTAGACAAATAGCACCATGTTGGTATACATTCCACTCCCCAATTTGCCCACCTGATTAGATTTTGAAAAGAATAGCTAACCAAATTGTTGTATTCATCTCATTGTTTTTCTCTATGTACACATCTATCTTAGACCCTTCTGGTATATGCCTATTTCCAACTCATTAAGAGTGAAAATGACAAGGCCTTTGTGCTTTTTACTTTATCAATCATAAGTACCAACCAGTCCTAGAGATCTTTCTTCTCTGCACATTTATATCCACCAGCATAATCTATCAGTCAAGAAAATCTTGGTTACTGCATATCAGGAAAAGAGATCAAAATGAAGGTAAGCCCGGACTATGTTAAATTGGAATGAAACATTTCTTTCAATACTTCAGCTTCATTCCCTTCTTCTTGCAGTTACTCCAGTGGGTGCATCGAAAGCTTCGGCAGAATAGTATCGATCCTTTCAAGGATTTCACACTTGGTATTCAGCTGTCCTTATTGTCCCTTTTCCTCCAATTTTTATCTTGCTTTTCCTTCATGTGAGTGAGCTAATGGGGAAAAAAGGGAGGTTGGCAATGTAATTGGTTTTAAGAAATTCAGTGAATGCTGAAAACCATCAGCAGTCATACTTGGACACAACTTAGTTGTCTGGATGACTGCAACTGTTCATCAATGTAATAGCACAATAATATGTACCATATTGATTTTACTGAGCTGCACCAGTATCGGTGAGCAACAATATAACCAAAACTTTATGAGACTGTGGCCAAGGTAAAAATCAGGTGTTCTGCAAATTAGGCTTTTTAAACAGATCATGACCACTATTATCTTTGAAAAATCTGAATCCCATTTCTGCATGTTGGTTGTAACCACTAACCAACGGCAGATGAAAGTTACGCTTGTACCACTCCTAAGGCCCCTTGTCCACATTTAACTCATCTGACTATTATCCTTCTTTTTTTTTCCCATGTTCAGTATTCCTGTTTTCCAGAGTATAAGAGCAATGGAAAAAAATAAATATGCTTCACAAATTCTAGTAGATTGAGATCGTCTTTATTGCTAATTTCACCAATTCAATAATTTGCTTTTGGAATGATAATTTCAGGAAACCCTTGTACTTGCCTTACAGCGCAGCCAACAGTCAACAACCAATACTCCCATACAAGCTTCGGCTCCATAAATCAACCCAGTTTCTTAAAGCCACACCATCAAGAAAGTAAAGCAACTGATTCTGGGATTGATGACAATGGAGACGATAAGTCCCAAGAAACACCTGCAGTCATCTCTGAGCTCTTTGAAGGCTTTCTGACAATTGGAACTCTTGGAGTAGAAACACTCACCAATGAACCAGCAACACCAACATTTGCTATGCCTTTTGAAGAAATAACTATGAACAATGCAGAGGTGACAGGTGAGGTGACAGAGAATGACCTGAAGCTCATAAGCTATGAGCTTGAGAAATTTCTTGAGGCTGAAAAGGAAGAAAGTTTCTATGAATCATCTGGAAGAAACAGCCATGTTAGCACTATCACCCTTAGTGGCAAGCATATAGCCAGATCTGAAGCTGAAGATTATGCAAAGAAAGCTGTATGTCCACTGCAAGGATATTTACTGGGGTCATCAATTGAGCTGCCAGAGACAACAGAAATGAAGAAAGAGAGGGCATCACTTGGCGAGCTATTCCATAGGACAAAGGCAACCAGTCAAGAGTGCACAGAGACAGGACTAAGAGGAGAGGGACAAGTCAAGCACACACATAAGTCTGCCATGCATATTATGAGAAAGATGTTGAAAAAAGTCCACATTCCTTCAAAAAGCAATAACACTCCTGGGGATGATACTGATTCTGCTTCAACCAATAAAAAGCTCCGTAAGGTAGATCTTTACCAGATCTTCTGCACATAATACTCCATGGTTGTCCCTATCTCTCTCTGACTACGATTATTGCCTTGGCATCTTAACAACTAGCTAATGAAAATTCAAATGCATGTTCATTTTTTAAGTCAGGCAGAAATATAATGAAAAGAATTAGGAAATCAACCAGAGTCTACAGAAACCAGATTGTGCAAATCTTCTGATTCTCAAGTTTATTAGCCAAGAACTACAACATGATAACAAAAATTTACTAGTTACTTGTTTTCATTGAGAATAAAGTACAAAACTGTACATAGAGGATAATCAAAAGAAACTCATCATATGAACATTTAAAATCTGTAAAACAAGCCTAAAAAAATTAGCCAAGGGGGATTTCATTCAGACCTTTGACAAATGTAATTGTGCTAAAAAAAGGAAATATGCCAAATGTTATTCCAAATCTGGAAAGTCTTAACATCTGGCAAAATGAATTCAGCTATCAAAATAAGCCATGCTCTCAAGATGAATGTCTTAATTCTTAAATATATACTGAATCAGACTATATTGTAGATTTGATTCATGCATATGGATATGTAGGTTCTGCGTATGTTTCACAGAAAAGTCTATCCTGAAAACACCATAAATGCAAAGGATTTTATCAAATCTAACAAAGTTAAGATCAAGGATGGTCCCCATGACTGTTGCCATGAGTATGATAATGGAGACCCCACAATCCCAGACAAAGGCAGGAGATATCATTCAGACACCAAGTCAAGACAGTGGTGTCAAGTTCCACCACAAGATGGGCTAAGTTGCAGTACTTCAACTGCAAACAATGAGCACTGGATCAAAACAGATGCAGAGTGTAAGTACTATATATCTCTAGCATGTAATTCCTCACAGACCGACACGCACATGCGTGCACAAGAATTTGACAAAAAAATTTCACCAGCATCACTGTATGTATTCATTATGTCTTAACTACATAAAATATAGAATATAAATTTCCAAAATACTGGAAAGCCACGTTGATCATAGAAGTAATTATGCATCAAAATACAAATTATGTTAGGAAACCTTTTACTAGACACTTATCTGAATCAAGAAGTTCCAGCATAATTTCTCTTTCCCTTTGCATTAAAATGACTTTATAAAACATTGTGAGGAGCCCAAACACTATAACAAACTTCTTGAGCAAAGTGTATTTTCCTTGAAACATAAGACAAAATGGCAATCTGCAAACATCGAATGCCATTTTGTTTTTTGGATGAAGTCCACCAGATCACTGGGTCTTCTTACCAAAACCCGGACTAATCTGGCTAGATTACAGAGGTCCCAAAGAGGGCTTTAGGTCTCCTAGGGATGATTTTTTTCCTAGGGCCTGAATCCGAGATACTTGGTTATGGGGTTGAAGCAACTAGCCACTTCAACCAACCCCACGTTGGTCAAAGAAACAAGACAACTCTCACACTAAATCCTCAACAGATCTCTAGAGTTCAATACAAAATAACATATCAAGGAGCATCATAATATATGTAGGATTGCATTATAATTAGATTACATTTATGTATTTTGACTCATTTATAATTTTTGCTATTGTAGACTTGGTGCTGGAGCTGTAGCAATCTAAGCCATAAGAAAGTGACAGTGAGTTGAGCCTCTATAAGAGAGACTTGTAAAAACTAGTATTTCATAATACTATGATCATGTTGTGTGTGTACTTCTGAGTGCAATGTGATAATGCATTCAATAAAGCTGTGAGTTTCATGAACGCTTTCTAATAAGTAGACATGTTTCAGTTACTTTTACTAGATTCTTGTGGATAACAGGGGCTCATTCTTGCATCATAACTAAAGCAAGACCAATCATAATTAAGAGGACACGTAAGTGACTCTCTCAAATTAAAATATTATATGAGGGACTGAATGCTTAAAACGGAAAGATCTACCTTTCAGATGTTAAACACTTTATGAATCTCAATAGCACAGATT
Source organism: Dalbergia cochinchinensis (assembly GCA_031216125.1). Lineage (NCBI taxonomy): Eukaryota > Viridiplantae > Streptophyta > Magnoliopsida > Fabales > Fabaceae > Dalbergia > Dalbergia cochinchinensis. The sequence goes on from CM062368.1 coordinate 28,105,405, forward strand.
TTTCAACGCATATTATATATATCAGCCACTCACATAGGTAGGCATCAAGTAATTGCTTTCAAGGATCAAACATCCCAAAAGTTTAAGTTGACAAGTGAAAGGCCAATAATGGTTTATAATTATATCTCTAAAACTAAAATTATCCCTCATTCAAATGCCGTTGGCTTGAATGTGGGCAACCATAGGCTCAGCATAGCATGTGCTTAAATCATAATTTAACTATGAAAATGGGCATGGCAAGGAGCGAACTCCATGTTACAAGATCATAGAGAATATCAATATCCAAACATCCCAAAAGCTTAAGCCATTAAGAGATAGCCTAAGAATAGTTATATCTATCAATTGCTAAAGCAAAGTAAGCCTTTTTTTCTTCCTTGGCATAGATTTCCAGTCTACGCATCAAGATGCAGCTGAAAATATAACAACTACTGAAACTTATGATTCAAACCTCATAGCATCCCATGCTGATCAACAAGGCAGTGAATATAAACTATAATGGTAGTAATTCCTCTCTAAGGTTGCCACCCATTTCCATCCTCCATGATCGATCAACAAGACTTGCAAACTCTCTGACATGCACATAGGAAGCTCCATAAGTACAATGAGCAATTCTCATAGTATTATTCGATAGAACAAGAGAAACAAAAACTTCTCCTAATACTATAATTGAAGAAAAGATTAACTTCATGGATATAAACAATGTAGAAGGAATAAACTGGGGATCTCCAAGCTATAACACACATGCAGTATTGTAAAGAGCATCTATACTGCCAGGAAAAAAAAGGAAAAAAAAAAAAAGCTTAAGAATTTTGAGTTATTGTGATAGAACTACTTCAAAATATCAAAGAACAAGTGTTTATTCACTAATGGTTCTTGATCAAAGTGACCAAAGAACTTGAAACTGCACAATAAAGAGGATGTTAGCGAGGCCTCTCTGCTCTCCTAATCCGTGCTTACCCAATCCCAAGTCTGATTTCCCTCTACCCTTTCCCTCTAATTTTATCAATAAATAGTTCTAGTTTTCATACTACGGTTATAGTTTTCCAAATGAATAGCACTTTTTTATATGTAATGTTAAGATATATATCATTCATGTGTCTTTACCCAATAGCTTAAACTTTTAGGCAAGATGGTTCATAACAAACACCTACCAAAGATATCACACAATGTATATATTCTATAAAAATTCAGCCTAAGAATAGTGGCAAAATAGATATGTAATAGATACAAAACTCACAACACACATAACACACACATTAGGGGAGATAGCCCTATATGGTCATCGAACCCGAAGCATATCCTTGGTATCAACTCGGTTAAGCACTGTTATTCAAATAACGGATTTAACTCTAGAGCCAGTTTTGGTCTTCCCAACAGGTTTACCAAGTTAGAAGGAGGTTCTATTCAAGGAATGAGTTAGGAAGTGAAAGTATGATATACAAGAAAACATTCTTGATGCCATACTCCGAATAGCCCAGTGCAATAAGAAGTGAGACTCCGGATGAAAACATCATAGCCACATGGCAAATGCACCAAGAACCCCAAAAAGAATTACAGATAGGTAGAGTCCTCTGAGCTGTCAGGAATACCAAAAGGGCTAGAAAACTAGCTAATGATCATTTTCCCCCTTTTTATTTATCTAACAAACTCTCTCAACTGAATTTCCCTCCAAAATAACCCACCTCCAGCTATCACTTCTACAACAGACCTATACTATTGGGCCTGCCCCTCTCTTATTCCTCCTCTCATACACTTACCATACCTTGGTCCATAAAAACGGGGGCTGAGCTTCTCATTAGGTTTCCTAGCCAAGGATCTCATCCTGTAGGGTCGGAATTTCTAAAACACCAAATTCACCTCATCAAACTAACCTCTCTCCCATGTTTGTCCGCAAACAGTTTCATCCGCTGTTGAGCTAACTCCAAATTGACTTTATCCCTTGATGTGACAAAGGACTGCACATCTGGGACCTTACACGGGTATGACTCCCCTCTAACAAAACACTGGGCGTTTCCCATAATGTTCTTGCAACAGAGAGACCTTAGTGGATGCATTGAAGGTACTATTCAACAATTGCTCTGCCCATGCTAGCCATTGCACCCACTGCCGCGGCTTGGAAATTACAAAGCACTGCAGGTAAGTTTTCAAACAACAATTAGTGACCTCCATTTGTGAATGATAAGAGATACTTGGTCCTCGCCGCATTGAACAACTATGACCAAAAGTGGCTCAGAAAAATAAGGCACCTGTCCAAAATTATTACTTTAGGGAAGCGATAGAGTTGCACCACCTCCTTGACAAAAAGTTGTGCCATATCTTTTGCCAAATAAGGGGTGTGATAAGGGTAGAAAATGGGCATACTTAGTAAGGCAATCAACCACTACCATAAAAGAGTCCTTACCCCTTGGAATTGGGAAGACCAGAGATAAAATCCATTGAGAATTCAGACCAAACTTGAAGGGAATTTCTAAAGGCTACAGGAGTCCAGTAAGGGACAATGCTTCATATTTGCTAGTTTGGCAAACTTGGCAATTGGCCACATATTCCTTCACTTGCTGTCTCATTCCCTTGCAATATGTTACAGCAGCTAACCTCTTACAAGTGCAAAAGAACCCCAAATGCCCCTTTGCAAGTGAGCCATGAACGTCAACCAACAAGACCGGAATCTGTGATGAAGTCCAAGGACTTACAACCCATCCTCGGTAGAACAGGCGGCCTTGGTAAATGTTGTACCCCGAAATTCATCCTTCCCTTTTTGGATGCTGCGGATAACCTTCTGCAAGTTATCATCTCCCTCAATCTCAGCTTCAATTGTACCCCACATACTGGCTTGGACCACAGAAATAGCTTGGTACAACATTAGGCAAGACAGTACGTCAGCCAACTTATTTTCCAAACCAGGTCGAAATTGGATCTCAAAGTCCATCCCATCAACTTGGAGGTCCATTTTAATTGGTTTTCCCCAAATAGATGTTGCTCGGTCAAGAACTTCAAGCTCCTAAGGTTGGTGATGAAATGTCATCTAACGAGGTAATGGCCCCATTTTTGAACGGCTCAAATGATTGCCGTCAATTCCCTTTCATATATGGACTTTTGTTGAGCCCATGGAGACAAAGCCTTGTTGAGAAATGCAATTGGGCAGCCCACTTGTGACAATACAGTTGATCGACTATTCGAATTTCTCTTGTGGAGAGAGCGGGACGTCGTGCGCCAGTTGGAAGGGGCAAAATGGGAACACCATATTTGTAACACCCTAAAATTTATTTCAAAAGTTTTATTTGAATTTTATTAATTAGAATTTCATGAATTGGATAAAATTAGTCTTGACAAGAACGGCTTAGTGAAGGGAAAAACAAAAAGTGAGCAAGCCCGCAGGCCTATCGGGACCACCAAAACGCTAGAATCAGGACCAAGAGATGCCTGAAACTGAGAAAAGATAGGATTAATGTTAGAAATGGTTAGGAATAAAGATTTTAGACTTGAAATTAAATTTTAGGCAATATTTGTTTCTCAGATACTGTATTTTACCCGTTCGATAAAATTACGGTGTGCAATTTCTTACATCATATGAAACTTGTAGTGTAAATTAGACACCTAATATGATAAGTGTGTGGCTTAAGAGAAGCCACACCACCATTGCCTTTTTCAATATCCAATAGGAATCTTACAAAAATTCAAGATTTATCTTTAAGAAAACAATTTTTATAATGGAAAATTAGGTGTATGTTATGTTAAATGAAAAAAATCACAAACCTTATCAATTCCTTCCCTAAAAATTTGGTCAACCCTCCTCCTTTTCAGCCTCCATGTTCTTCTTGCTCCAAACCCCAAAACCTAGCTTCCATGGCCTCAAAGCCTAAGCTCAAAGTCACTAAAACACCAAGATTCCTTCACTAAATTTATTCTGCTCTCCATAATCTACAAAACTAACTTATTAGAATTTTAATCCATCACTATTTCCCCACTTTGAGCCATCATGCACCACTGCTAAAGATAGGGTTAAGGGCTGTTTGGAAGTGTTTTGAATGAAAAAAAGCACTTGGAGAAGATTGTTCTAGGCAAGGAGCTATGAAGATTCAAGTAGGACTTTCTTTGGCCTCTTTTCTTTCAAAAATTGTTCTGAAATTTTCTGATTGAATTAACTTGATATTTTTGGTTATATTGATTGATAATATGTAAATATTGATGTATTTAATTTGGTGGAGTGATTGGATGATGTTAGAAATTTTTTTTTGCCAAAATATGTTGTGAACTATGTTGCTGGAAATCTCGATTTTAAGCAAGCAAGTGAAATTATTTGATTTTTCTTAGCTGGTTAGAGACCTTACCTTGAGCTAAAATTTTTGTGTGATGAAGCTAACATATTAAAGTGTCTCCAATATTTTTCTTGAGTCATTTTGAGCACTTTCACTATTTTTAAAAATTCAACAACCAAGTTGATCAGGGTTTCCGCTTGAACAGTCAATTCTGGAGCACTGAATTTGTCTAATTTTGTTACTTGAAAATTTTATAGAGTGTTGAGGACATCTTTAAGTTCATCCCTGAATTTTTATAAGATTTTATATGTTCATTTGATAGGGTAATAAAATTGGGAACTTTGTTGGTTGAAAATAAGCAGTTTCTGACCTCCGAAATTTGTATAATTTTATTGACATAGCTAGAGACCTTATTTTGCTTTAAAATTTTTACAAGGTCTCATAGACATGTTGAACTAACTCTAAAAATTTATTTTGCTCCATTTTGATGAGGTTTAGTAGATGATTCATAATTTCCTTTAAGACTGAAAATCTGGACACATATTAAACTAGCTAAAACTAGGAAGAAATGTTCATCATGACTTGATGTCTAGTACGCTATATGAATTTAATGATGATGTTACACATATGAAAATGTGAGTGCTCTTGATAAATGCTCCTATATGAAAAGAAGATTGGGATTATAGCTTGAGATCATGAGTGATACGTATGCTTGATGCATTAAGAAACTCAAAAATTGATGCTTGTATATGTGAATCTATTGATGATGTTAGGCACATATAAATGTGAGTACTTATTACAATTGGTTCCAAGAATGAATATGTCCTATTGGGCCGGAGAAAAGTGAACCTAACTACCTTTGAAATCAATTGGGAAAAGTAGCCTGACTTGGAATAGGTCTGTGTGAAAATTGGAGAAGGTAATCCAATGATCATGTATAGGAATGAGCTCAATCCTGAAAAGCAGGAATGGAATAAGTCAAGGGCCAAGACAAGTCTTAGTAGCAAATGCCTAAGTAGTCCTTTATATTATGTGCTAAGTAAATGATTATAGCATCTATGTTGGGACCAATATGTTTAAGTTGCAAGTTAAACAATCTATGTTTTACATGGTATTGGTTGAACAAAGTGATTATAATTAATGATGATGATGATGTATATATGTATTAAGGGATTGAATGATAAAAGAGACCCATTTCGGAAGGATATTTTAAACTTTAAAAGAAATTTTTAACATATGTTGAATGATCATATTTTTCTAAACAAACCGAAGTAGCTGGGACTGGGATGATGACGATGACGATGACGATGACATAGATTTTACAATGTATTTGGAGATGCCTTACCGAGAATTTCACAATTCTCATCTCTATGTTATTTGTGTTCTCGTGTCGTCTCCACATTGCTAAAGAGAACAATGAGGCAGCTACTATGGAAGCTCAATACTTGAAGTCCCTGATGAAGTTTTATTTTGTTATGTGTATATGTTTGTAAATATATGAAAAGACAGATGTACAGCAAGACTCATAGAAGAGCTTCCTCTTGTATTTGATTTATATTAAATAAATACTTATTTCTTTGTTATATATGTTAATAGAGTTACGAATTAATTATTGTACGATTTAATCAACTTTGCTATAGATATTTAAGAAAGGTCCACTAAATTACAAGTAACAACTTCTGAATCTAATGTTATGGGTTAAAGATGATGTTATACTTGGGAGGGTGTTATACTCTTCTAGGTGATAGCTAAGCCTTTAACCAATTTTACCAAGAAAGATTTCTTCCAATGGCCAATCTATGCTCAGCAAGCTTTTGATTCCAGTGTAGGTTGTCCTGATTTCTCTAAGCCTTTCGTTCTTGAGACTGAAGCTTCAAGCCACAAATTAGGGTCTATATTGTCATAGGTGGGGCACCTATTTGCATTTCTCAGCAAAACTTTTTCTCTATGAGCTCATCTAAAGTCCACATACAAGAGGGAATTGATGGCAATCGTCTTAGCCATTCAAAAGTGGCACCATTACCTAAGAGCTCAAAGGATTCTTCCTTGTCCTCTACCTATTTGTACTTCTTTCTAGGGTTCTTGGTGCATTTTCCAAGGATTCCCAATTCAATACACACATATATTCAGTAATAGATATCAGTGCTAACATTGGTATGGCAATGTTTTTAGACACCAAGTTGCTGAGACCAAAACTCACTTCTTAGGATGATAGCACACCTTCCAACACATTGGTATAACCCAATGCCATACGAAGTGAGGCTCCTAATGAAAACATCATAGCCACATTGCTGCCATGGCAATGTTTTTAGACACCACATTGCCTATACCCAAACTCCCTTTATATGGAAAATAGCACAACTTTCAACTCACCAAATGATCATGACTCGCATCTGAAGTACCCCACCATAGAAAATCCTTGGTTATCTTTTCTATAGTTTCAGCCACCCGCACTGATATGATATGCGAAATAAAGACAAGAAATAGAGACGTATGGTAGAGAGACAAGCTTCAATGAGAGTAACCTGATCACCTAAAGAAAAATAAGCTCTTTTGCAAGTATGAAGATGCTTAGAAATCTTTTCCAACAAGATTCCAAAAGGAAACAAACATATACTGCCCAGAGTAACACCCAAGCAAAATATGGGCCACTGATAAATTTGACAACCTCCCAAAGAAGTTATAGAAGAAAGAGCTAGAGTCCATATTGATCTAAAGTAATCTTTAGCCTACAGGAAAACTCAAACCCGAGAAAGAGAACGGGCATTCAAAAAAGTTATCCCTATAAGGTTTTGAGAACAAAATAGTGTCCTTAGCAAATTGCAAATGAGAGACCACAAGCCCTTCTTACCCCACTTTGACACCTTTGATTAAATCACTTTCCCCATCTCTTGAGATCAAATGACTAAGCACACCCAGCACCAATATGGATAAAAAAGGAGGATAAAGGATCTCCTTGACTTATAGCCCTCTGCAATGAAACCAAGCTTTCAATTCTCACTCAACAATCACCGAAAAAGTATTTGTTGTGAGACAACCCCAGTCCAACTTCTCCGTCTAGGACCAAACCGCTTTCTCTCTGACTCCTTGTTTGAAAAACTCCCAAGTAGACCTACCATAAGCTTTCTCAAAAACTAGCTTGAAAATGCACCAAAAATGGAATTTCAAAAAAAAAATAACAAAACTCCAACTTGAAAGTTCAAGCAGGACATTGTTTTGATTTTTTCCTCATGTCATCAACCACTTAATTAGCTACTATCATAAATCATCTCTACCAGAAGTTTCAGTTGTTAAGTAAAGCCACATGAATAATTTTATATTTAACAAGCTCTATTTAATAAATACCATTGGACCTCACCCACGCACACTTTACCTTGTACTGAGATTTGATATTTTATCTAAAAGCATGGAGCAACAAGGATTTAACTCCAGATCACTCTGTCATAATGGCTTTATATCAAACAATTTCTAACAAGCATAGCATCATCATGATTTAAAGTCATCCAATGGCATTCCTCATAAACAACCTCATTCTTCTCAATGTTTCTAGCCACAAATATCTTTTAGAACAAGATTAAGTGTGTGCACAGAGGACATTATTACTTTCTTTGGGGCAACCACTTTAGTAGTGGATTTAATTAAGCTAGCTATATAATCATTTTATCCTTTTACTTCTAAGAACCATCAATAACTTTTAACAATGTAGGACCTCCATCAGAAGCAGCCATGAAATTAATGAGCGACCTCCTACATGCATTAGTCCATCCATCCATCATTATACTTATTCTTTCTTCACTTCAAGTACCTTCGACCGGGGCAAGTAACCTCTCAATTTGTCTTTCCTCTTTGTAATAATGTAGTTCTCAAATAATTGTAGCTGAGTGGAATAAATCCAGCACTAGAGTTGTTTGCAACAAATTGATATGCACAAATATAATAAGGATTGTGTGCAAGAGTGAAGGGCCAACCAGCAGAATGAAACATTCTAGCAATTATAAACTTGAGTTGCTCTCTAGCTCAAATGTTAGAAAAGAAATCTAATGGGTAACTTGCCCTTTGCATATTTCCTAACAAGTTTGTGATGATTCAACAAAAAGTTATGAGTACAAGATGAAAAAAAGAAAAGGAAGTATTTCTTGGTCTTCTTGATTTTGCAGTCCTTCTCACTAGTATTTCAACCATAGTAGTGGCTATGACAAAAAGTACATACCATCCTCTATATCCACCACCTCCAGGAGTGAGCACTTCATCTCATTTGACAAGCCCAAAAAGAAGTGACAGTATTTTACTTATCATCAAAGACAATTTTGCTAATAATACTCTTATATCATCAAAGACAATTTTTCAAATAATACTTTTACTATTAGCCTTAGACATTCTTAGAGATTACACTTATATAAAGGCTGAAATTGATATAGAAAGTTTAAACAAATTGATTTAGAAACAAACTAATCAAAAAGTAAAAATGAATTTAACATCCCAACCAATAAAATAAATAGTAAATGCTATTTACCAACCAGGCACAAAAGTATTCATTCAATACCAAAAACAGGCCTAATGTTGACATTTACAATAACAAAAGTATGCATGCTTCACTTGCTTCCTTAAAAGAAATTCTTCATTAATCTTCTTGACATACTTTAGCATCAACATTACAAGGATATCAAATTAATATTTTTAAAGTAGCAAGTATTGTCATTAATTTACTTGCATTTGCTTGATGTAAAATAAAAAGTAATTAAATGTTTTAAGATCAATCAGTGTAAAGCCATATTTACATTTTGCAATACTAAAAGTATGGACATAGTCCAAAAACTACAAGGATATAGTTGACGATATTACAATGACATATGGAGAATACTATTAATTCATGGTTAGACATAGTCAAACATTCTAAACAGCGACAAATACATGTTGGCAACAAACACATGGATCAGATAGATGATATTATTATACTTGTTAAGAATAGTGGATGGCTGTTGGTGTTTCAGCATGGGCTTAATGCGGAAATGAAAATATAGTCATAGAAAATAGCTACCATTGATTATCTATCATAGAAACTAAGCATATATTTACTCCATATTGAATATATATGGTGATAGGTATCTACACCTACATACTCAAGCAAAAACCTATTGAATCTAAACTATTCAGCCACATATTCTTCCACATTTCTTCTCCCTTTATATTTTCTACAAATTCAACATGGTATCAAAGCGATACCATCCTCCGTGACCTGTCCCATCACAATTCCGCTGCAGAGTTCCTAAGTAAAATATTGGAACTACATTGTTGAGTATGCTTTGAGAATTTCATGCCACCAAAGCCATGTAATTTCATTTGCTTCGGTTATTTTCTTTTCCCATCCTTGTTCTTGGACGTGAATCACTCTGACCACTGCCATATCACTTTCCAGTAGCCTTTTCTCCTCCAGACTAATGCTGCCAACAACTTTTCTAGTGACTATTTCTTCACTGGCAACATTCCAAGCCTTAGTTTTAATTTCAAATGTTTCTTTGATGGATCTCCAATATTTTCTCTACTTGTTCAAGGCTTCCTTATGTTGTTCTTCCAATCTATTATTGTATATTTAGGAAATATCCACCGATGGTCATTCCGGTTGTCTTGTGTTTTCTAGACATATCTAGCACCCCTGGTTGCATTGCCAGTGTTTTATGAAGTTCATTTTATATTTTTCTTGTTTTTAAGGGTTCTTTTGTAACAAGCATAAACTTATAGTAAACTTTTGCTAGAGGGGGCGTTAAGAATAATGAATGGCACTTGGTGTTTTTAACATGTGCTTAATGTGGTATTGGAAATATAGCCATAGGAAATAGCTAGCATTAATTATCCATCATAGAAACTAAGCATATATTTACTCCGTAATGACTATATATAGTAATAGGTATCTACATCTATGTACTCAAGCAAACACCTATTGAATCTAAAAGTTTCAGCCACATATTGTTCCACATTTCTCCCTTTATATTTTTCTACTAATTCAACAATACTAATACTTGCATTATCAAAGCATATAGACTTATGGCAAGAGTTTGGGAGAAACTGGGGAAGATGGAAATTGCAATGTCACCTAAGTCCAAGCAACACCACCAGAAAAATACACTTACTGCACCTGCAAGCAGCATTTGTCCACTGCAGACCATCATCAGAAAAAATGCAGAAGTTGCAAAATCCAAGACGATGGAAAATGGAAGTGGCACAACAAGGAATAAGGTTTACAGGTTGCCTTGCAGCTCCAGATATAGAGTTAACAAGAGTTAGAAAGTGTGAAACTGCTTTGAGAAAATGATGGATTCCCATTATGCTCCTCCTATCATGTTTCATGCTGTTTTCGAACGTTTCAGCATGTTTCAACTTTCAAAGCTTTCCTAGAAAGAAAAATATACCAATCCATTCATTTTCTGGTGTATAGAATGTGTTCCCATTCCCGATACATGTCAGACATCAGTATGGCAGCCTGAGAGCTGTATCGGTGATTCATAGCTTTCTAGTCATCAATGCACCCGCATATACCTCAATAACCCAAAGAGCATGAATTACCCTAAAATCACACTGAGACAAGTTAAGTGTGACATCCCATGACTAACCATAGCCACAAAAGTAGAAAGAACCCATGATTAGCTTCCAAGTCCAGCTACTTAGTGAGTCCAAAAGTTAGAAGTTGTTACCTAGCCTAAAACTAAGCATCTAAATCTACACTAAAGCAAAAAAGTCATATAAATATTAGCATCATGTTTATCCATCAATATATCAGCATGATTATGACACACATTTATGTGATGTCCTTTTAACGGTCAAAGTTAGAATTTGTAAATGATGTGCACAGAACATGAGCTAAAGCAAAATACAAATATGTACATAAGCAGAATATAAAAAAAGAAATGATCAATAATTATATTTAAAAAAGTCAAATAATTCTAAGTTACAAGAAAATTGAAACAACCTCAAATCATGGCTGACAACGAGCACAGTTAACTCCTTTTTTAGATGCTTTAAAAGCTTCACAACATCTGCACGTGCCTTCCAATCTGCTCAGTGGGAAAGTATCGGATACAACTTTTAAAAAACATATTGTAGTTCATATTAACAAGATATTCCTTGAAGGAGCAAAGATTCATATTCATATATAGCATAATAATACTCCCAAATCTACCCAAAAAAAAAAAAAGTAAAAATCTACCAAAAAAATAATAAGACTCCCAAAACTATAGGAATTCTAATATTCTAACAATTACAAATACAAAAATTTAGGAAAAACAAAACTAAAGCAAAGGCAGGATTTTAGTAGGACTTCATTGAATTTGTAAGAAGAAATCAGCAAGTTCATTAAGTGTAACAACAACAGCAAAGCAGAATCAAAAAGTCACAGGTTGCATTTTTAATACCAAGTCCAGCAAGAGGCTCATCCAATATCAATAGATCAGGGACTTGCACCTGAAAAATAAATTTAGGGAAACCTTAAAGCCAATTAATGCTTGGTTGCCTGACGCCTATAATTTCTTAAATGAGATTGCATCAACTACTCAATAGCCATTCAGGTGAAGGCACAAAGCAATAATTAGCAAGCATGTTTGAATCAGAATTTCTATTACAACAACAAATAAGCCTTGTTCCACTAAGTAAAAAGTTCTTACTAGTTGTATTGCCAAGGCAAGGCGGCGTTTGTAACCGCCACTAAGGGAGTGAGGATTTTTATCCAATGATATCCCATTTAATCCAACCTATAGTAACGAATGGAAGAGAATATCATTAGATATGAAAAATATATATAAACTAATAATAAAGGATTTAAATATAATATTGAGTAGAGCACAAATGAACAATACAAATTGCAATATAAAATGTGTGTGTGTCTGTATATATGTTGTATGGGGAGGCACCCTGTAATATACAGAGCCATAACTACCCAGTTAATTGCCCTCTGAAGCCCTACAGCAAGATTCTCTCTCAATTGATGGCTACCCTTTTGCCTTGGCCACCCAAAAGTGACTTCATCGAGCACATTTTCAGCCACAAAATACCTATGTCACAACAAAAATATGTGTAGAACTTTATACTCAGACAAGCTTTACAAATAGGTGATGGACGAAATTAGACAATTCAACAACATAAAACTCTACAGGTATCAAAAACAAGAATAATTAGTATAATGAGACATAAAGAGTTTTCAGTTACTGCAAATGTCATGATTATTTTGATAGAAGATCAAGAGAATTTCCCTTCAAAGTCCAAAAGATTTTAGTGATAAAAAATATGCTACTTATGACAAATGAAAAGCTCTATCTGCAACCCTAAAAGGGTATCAGGTTTCCGAAACAGAAGTCTGTATGACATTCTTATTTACATGTCGGACTATATATGTATAAAAAGTGAGCTTGAGAGCTTGCCAACTTATGACCCAGTGGTCACAAGTTCTAGTCAAAGATATACCCTCCCACGCTACCAGAATGGTTGGAGTCTCATGCACAAGGGTGCCCATTTAAAATGGAAAAAATAAAGGAGACATAAGGAGGATAAGAAATTCTCCATAGGAGACTAGGGAAGAACATAAGGGACAGACATCAAAGAAATACATAAATGTAATGCTCTCCAATCCCTCTGCAAAGTTGACAAGGAATTTTCACGAAAAAATCCCTGTGCCAAACATCAAAAAGAATCTTAAAAAACAATTCTATGCCATAACAAGGACAGAAAGTTGTCCTGAAATAATAAAAACAAGACCATGCACAGGCAGCATCTCTCCATATCAATATTCCCACTTTGATCATTCCAAATCCTCAAAATAGTCAACATCAGGGCACAATCAGATTCCACCAAAAACTCAAAAACTGTTTCTGCAGCCATTTTTCATCATCCATACAATGAACAGATTTTGATTATAAATGTGATTGTCATCATTTTGATAATCATTTTATCATATTAGCTAATATCTAACTAAGATATTAAATTTGTTGTTACTGTTATGTGTCCCCCCTAACCACATCTATTTCTATGTTTTATTGCTTACTCTTTCTACATATATGCTTCTTGGGTTGAGCCAATTAAATTTGTAGGAATCCCAGCAGTGAAATACTATAGTTGTTGTAGCACAAGATTTGCAACATCGTATTAAAACAAACACAAACCACAGAGTAACAACATGCCTTACTATATTAAAATCAACTTATATTCGTACCTCTCAGGAAATTGGAAGACAATACCAACTCTTTCTGGCAACAAGGGCTCTGGAGGTTGACTAGGATTTCCATCATTCCCATATTTTTGAGTGAAAATGGATCCAGAGGTTGGTTTGCTTATTCCTGCAAGAAGCTAAATGGAGAAAAGGGAAGCCATTGATGGAGGAGTAGGAAGAAGAATGATAGCGATCCAAACAGGTAAGTAACATGAATGTTCAAGAAACCAAATTCTAGAGTGTGTTTGGAATCATAGAAAAATAGAGATGATTAGATTTGTAAACCAAATCATTTGTTCGGAATCGAAAAAAAATTTAAGAAATGAATTGAATTGTAATTCATGGAATTCCATTCCTTTGATTTTGAAATCCTTTAAATTTTTGGTAGGATTTGGATGGAAATGGATTGATTTAAAGATTTAGACACAAATCAAATTAATTCATTTCCTTTTTTAATCATCCAAACACAATATTCCTATTTAATTATTCCATACATAAGATTTAACTAACAAATCAAATCAATTCTAATCATTTCAAAACAAATCAAATCATTTCCAAATTTTAATCATTCCAAACACGTAAACCGGAAAAAAAAGGGAAGAGAAAATGAAAACCTGTAAGAGAGTTGTTTTACCGCTTCCACTTTGCCCGAAAATTAGACCAAAACTGTGTGGAAATTGAAAGAAATCAGCTTCTACAGTACACAAGATCAGTTTTCATAAAATAGAAAATGCATCAACAACAAGCACCTACATGCCATATCATGCCACTGGGAAAACAGCTCAAGTGAGTTTAAGAGGGCAGTGCTACTGTAGACAGTAGCTTACATGTTATTAGCACTAAGCAATGATTTAACATTCACCCAATATTTTCCCTAACATAAAGCTCCACCTCTTTTAAATTACATACAACCATACGTAATGGGAGATACATTATTTAAAAAACTAATGCTCATTCTGAAGTTATGGAATGAAATTAGGACACAGACAAGTACCTTCTCTCCGGAAGCGAGAAACTAACTGAATTCAGAAGCTTGAGTTGAGTCCCCGGGGGCTGATAGCTAACATCTCTAACCTAAAGCCCAAATAACAATAATAATAATAATAATAATAATAATAATAATATCACATTTCCAAGCTACGATTATATTACATAAACTCCAAAAATAAAATAAAAATCTTCATGTCAAATGCATCATTAGCGAGACAGAAATGGAACTTTAAATTAAGAAAAAAAAAAGAGAGAGGTGTCAGTAGAACTTGACGAGGGCGTACTTCAAAACAGGAGTAATCGCAGTTGATTCTGAGAAGGTTAGTTCTTGGAAACATGGACCTGTAAGCACGCGTGCGATTGATGTCAGCGATGCTGAACTTCAAGTAACAAGCAAAGAGAAATGGAATTTAAGAGGAAAGAGGGAGAAAGGAGGGTAACGGTGCAGGCATGCCTGAAGCGTGGAATGGGAGCGGCGGAGAGGGGTGGTTGTTTGAGGAAGCGCAAGCCAAGCGGTGGGCTTAAAGAAGTGGTCATGATGGCCGGAGGGAGTGTGGGTGGGTGGGGGCCGACGCGCGGGATTGTCTGGGGAAGACACTTGGGTTCTTGACTATTGTCTCTTTCAGTTGGGACTAAGCCTCTCGACAAAGGATTTTTCTCCCGGATAAAATTAAAAAAAAAAATGTTTTAGTTACACCGGTCAATTACAGCTTGCTTGGATGTCATTTTTAAAAATTATTTTTGATTTTTAAAAATAAAAACATAAAAAATTTGTTTAGATGGATGATTTTTAAAAACATGTTTTAAAAACTAAAAAATAAAACTCTCATTTAAAAAATAGAAAAACAAAAACAACTTTAACATGTTTTTAAAAACTGTTTTCAAAACACTTTAAATGAGAGTTTTGTTAAATTTCATGCTGAAATGATTTTCATTGTATAGCTTTAAAGAAGAGGGATGAACAGTCGCCGCCAGCACCGTCGCTACCGCCAGCACCACGAGCAACCGCCAGCACCGCGAGCTCTGCCAACAACCCTAGGCTCTGCCAGCAACCTCGGGCTCCGCCAGCAACCGCGAGCTCCTCGGCCTCTTCCCTTTGGCCTTCCCTTGTACATATCAGTCGCCGGAACCTCCATCACCACCGACCACACTCCATCATCGCGATCTTCACGAGATCCGCATGGATCAATTGCTGACGCACCGCAGGAAACCATCGCGAAGCTGCACGTCGCAGAGCTAGCGACGGACCCCCTCCGATGCATTCTCCATCGCGCTAGGCTGCTCACAAAACGCCAGCGGAGAAACCCTAATCTCTCTCTTTACGCCACCACACCTCCGCCGGTTTCCCTCAGAGCACTGCATGTCCTCCATCGCGGAGCTCACAGCCACCGCCATAGGGAATACCCCTTCGCGCGCCACCCCGCCTCCTCGCTCACTGGACGGTCTACCATCCCCAACCGCAGCTCACGACCCTCCTCCTGGCCCCTTCCTCTGAGCGGTGACCTCCCCCTTGCGGCCTTCCCCTTTTCCGTCGCGCGCCTCCCTTCCTCTGACTGTTGTGTTTTATGATCTTGTTGATTTTGCTGATGATAATTAGTTGTAAATTAATCACAGTTGTTTGTTGATTTTTATTGTGGTTGTTGATTGCCAATGTAAATCTTTGTTGTAGTTACTAGTGGTTGTTGATTTTTGTTGTTATGATCTTTGCCAAACAATTTTTTGTTTTATCCATTTTAAAAGTTGCTTTTTAAAAAAATTACCCAAACAAGTTTTCTTGTTTTTTCATTTTTAAAAATTGAACTTAAACTTATTTTTTAAAACAGTTTTAGAAAACAAAAACAAAAAAACACTTCCAAACAACCGCTTAATGACTGTACCGAATTGAGATGCTAAAGGCTGTTTCATTTTTTCAATTAATTGTCAACGATTCAATTCTTAATTCTTAAATTAAAGATGAAATGGGTTTAAAATTTGTGGTCAGTGTTTAAACTCCTAAATAGATCTACATTATACAAAGGAATTAACCACTGTATCCGGTCTAGAAAACAAAAAAAAATTACCAATCAATTTACATTTTTTATTTTTCTAAAAATTTAAAAAATAATAATTTAAAAAAGAAGTTGAAGAAGTAACTGTAAATTATAGTTATTTTTGAAAATTGACATTTTTGAAATTATGAAAGTTGGATAACAATTGAGTAGTTATCAAGGGGAATCCTTTTTATGTATGTATAGACAAATGCTTGAAGTGAACATTAAGGTAGCATTTGGTTTCTATCCTATAGCAGTGGAGATAGAAATAGTAGAAATAATAGAGACAGAGACTTAAAAAATAATGTCTTTGTATTGTATTTGGTTGTGGAATATAAAATATGACAATTGTCTCTATATTTTATTTGGAAACACAGGAACAAGACAACAAATATATGATGGTCGTGGTGATGACACATAAGGAAATATTAAATATATATAGGGATATTATTGGATAAAAAATATTGAATTTCTGTTTTTATATACTGTCCTCATTATTTCACATTTTAAAGGTATAGAAATTTTTTTGTATTTTGTCTCCCAAGACAAAAAATTTTTCTATCCCCTATTCTTGTCTCTGCCACCCAATAGGTTTATATCTCCAATATTTTCATATTTCTGTCCTGAAGACAGCAACCAAACACTACCTAAGTATACAAAATATATCGTTCTTAGGTTTTTCTTTTCTTACGGGATTTGCACACGGAAAATACTAAACTATGATGTTTGAAAGAATTTTACTAGATTATGGGATTCAGATCTCACCAAAGGCTAGTTTAGTAAAAAATAATATAATAATAAATTTGCTCATGGCGAGATGTATAGAAAATAATATAATAATAAATTTGCTAATGGTGAGTTTAACTAAACATTATATTTTTGTAAAATTTTTTTATGGATTTGGCTCCTCTAAAGTGAGAAGATTGATAAGTATAAAATTGAAAGGTAAATCACTTTTAGATCATTTGGTAAGACACACACAAAATGAAAGCTATTCATCCAAAGATGGTTAATCCCTCAATTTTATACTTTACCAATCTAAAGATACATTCTAAAGATCCATGTACTGGAAAGAACTTAATAAGTAATTTTTATGTTGATTAGCCCTTTTATTTAGCACAACAGTATCCAACCATACTTTTTGAATACTCATGATTGTGAATTTCTATGAAGGATAAAAGCATATTTAAAGGCATGTATCAAGGTATGCATATCATATGTATCAAAGTAGATAGAGTATATGCATAACATGTAAATAGGCAGCAAAAACTTATAGCAGAAACTAACATATATATATATCAAAGAGGGAAGAAGTATTAGAGTAAAAACATAAAAAAGAACTTCAAAAGATGCTGAAAACATGCTAAAAAATAGGCTCCCCCTCAACAATAGCTGCCCTAGTATTTCACAGGATGAACAAATTTTCTTCATCTATGTTCCTCTCCCCCTTTTATCCTCAAGAATGATTATTTTCCTTTTCCCTTTTCTGCCTTCAGCTTTTGTGGCTGCTTTTTCAATAGCTGCATCTCTAATCCTTAAACTCTATCTCCTGATACTAGAGGGAAGCAGCACTTGTTGGTCTCATTAGGGTTCTCAAGGAGTTAAAGGTATACTCCATACCCTCCATATACTCATACTACTCGTTTGCGAGAGGGTAATGTAAGTGTTCAAAAACTTTGGTGAGGAGAACCCTATAAGGAACAGCAGCTGTTTTCCTTTTCTCAGAGAGATATGATCAAATACTAATTTGGGCAAGTTATCTCTTCTTTTTATTAACAAATAGAAGAATAACATACAATCCATCCTAACCAATAGGTGGGTGCTACCTAAACGAGGAAGTAAGGAGAACTAAATGACTGTAAAAACTTATCTTGCATTGGAGTTTAGTAATGCTATAATGATCTCACCTGGATAATATCTTAGAGAACTGGTGAGACATCTGGAGACCTCTTCTACTAAGACTCTAAGGGTTGTGAACCAATCTTCCTCAGAGGAGCACCTAAGACCTTCATTAGGAGTATTGATAACATTGGATAGATCAATGATGCTCAGCTCTATATCAATGCCTCTGATATATGAGATCAGCACAGAGTCAGAAACTTGAACCAACTAGGAGCAAAAATTGGTGACAATCCCAGTGAAGACAAAATCTATTAGGTTGAGGAACCCTTCCCATCCCTAAAAAGAAAAGACTTCTAGGAGAATGAGAACTTGGGCCATCAACTCAAGAGTCAGCCTCTTGCCAGGAGCTATAGGTCTGGGAGAGAAATTTTCTTCGTAATAGTCTTGATGCACCAACTCATTGAACATTTAAAGTGTTCCCATGGTAGCGATACGATCTGAGCAGTACTTTCCTTCAACCATATTTGGGTGATGTATGTAATCGAAAAAGATTGAAACTTTGAAGAAGATAGAGGTTATAAGAAACAGAGATTTGTGAGAAGATGAAACATTTGGAGGTTTAGAGTCGAGATTTGAGGATGATGGTAAACAAGGTAGTAACGCATGAAAAGTGAAGGGTATTTAAGTAATGAGACATAACTGACTGAAGGTGAAGCAACGTGGGGAAGAGAGACTTAAAAAGAAAGGGAATTATCCCACCCTATAGTCCTTCTTCAGAAAGAAAGATTTTTGATTCTTGAGAGCACTTTCTGAAGGTCTTTCTTTCTGAGCTTCTTTTCTCACTTTCTGATCCATTCTAGACTCATCAAAAAAATCCACACAAACTCATCTTTATATGCTGAAACCTTTTTTTGTATGAATCTCAAGCTTTATCACTTTATATCTTCTTTCTGTTCAACCCATATATAGTGTGAGATACCTGTCTTCTTTCTGATCTTCCCTTTAATCGTCAATAAATATACTCAATCTTGTAAAGTGAGATCTTTCCTTTTCGGCTTTAGTTTAGGAGTGATGAGGAGAGAGAGAGTACTCAGATATGGTTTATGCATGAGTGATTATGCAGTTTTGAAAATAGTTAAGTTCGAAAGTTTTTTCAAAATGCAAAATTGATTTTCAGCTAATAGCTTTGTGAATATATCTGACACTTGGTCTTCAGTATTCACAAATATTAACTCAACATCTTCTTTTTGAACATGATCACGTATAAAATGATGTTTAATACAGTATGCTTGGATCTAGATTGCTGAATAGGATTATTTGCAAGATTTATAGCAGTAGTGTTATCACAATAGATACGGATTTTGGAATACCTCAAGTGATAATCTTTTAGCTGATTCTTTATCCACAGCATCTGAGTGCAGCAGTTTGCAGCAGCTATATATTCAATTTCACCAGTAGGGGGAGCGATTGTGTTATGCTTTTTACACGACCATGTGATCAAGCTTTCTACAAAGAAGCAGCAGCAACTGCTTGTGCTTTTCCTTTCAACTTTATCTCTAGCAAAGTCAGCATCACAAAATCCTACAACATCACAAGAAGTACCTTTCTTATACCACAAACCAAGATTAGTAGTACCTGACAAATATCGAAGAATTCGTTTGATAGCGTTTAAGTGTGATTGCTTTGGATTAGATTGAAATCTCGCACAAATTCTTACACTTAATTGAATGTCTGGTTTACTAGCTATAAGATACAGTAGCGAGCCAATCATTCCATGATAATTACTTTTTGTGACTTTCTCACCATTTTCATTAGCATCTATGATTTGAGATGGATGCATAGGGATACTCATTGGTTAAGCTTAATCCATATTAAACTTTTTCAATAATTCCTTTGTATATTTTTCTTGATAGATCAGAATCCTTTCCTTTTATTGTTTTATTTGAAAAGCCAAGAAGAACTTGAATTCACCTATCATACTTATCTCAAATTCACTTTACATTAATTTTGAAAACTTTTCACAGAGAAAATGATCAGAAGCACCAAATATAATGTCATCAACATATATTGTAACCGCTAGAAAGTTATTATCTTGTTCAAGAGTAAAAAGAATAGTATCAACATTACCTCTCTTGAACTCATTCTTAAGCAAGAAGGTGCTCAGTTTGTCATACCAAGCTTGTAGAGCTTGTTTTAGACTATAAAGCACCTTTGTTAGCTTAAAAACATGGTTGGGAAGATTTGTACTCTCAAAACTAGGAGGTTGCTCTGCATATACTTCCTCAAAGAGGAATCCATTTAAAAGCGCAGACTTGATACCATTTAGTAGAGAGTGAATCCCTTGTAAGCAGCAAAAACAAGTAGCATTCTAATGGCTTCAAGCCAAACTACTGGTGTAAAGGTTTCATCATAATCAATTTCCTTTTATTGATTATAACCTTGTGCAACCAATCTTGCTTTGTTTCTGACAACTTTCCCTGCCTCATTGAGCTTATTTCTGAACACCCTTTTGGTGCTAATGAAGGTTTTTCCCTTTGGTTTTTCAACAAGAGTCCAAACTTTGCTTTTCTCGAACTGATCTATTTCTTCTTGCATAGCATCCACCCAACTTTGATCACTCAAAGCTTCTTCAATGCACTCAGGTTCAATGGTAGAGATGAAGGCACAGTTAATGTATTTCTAAGGGATGATATGGTTCTCACACCTTCAAAGATATCTTTAAGAACTTTGTTTTGAGAAAGCACTTTTAAATCAGAAACTCCCTTGTAGTTTCTTTGACTTTGAAGTTCTTCAGCTTCTCCTTCATCCTTAGATTGTTCTTCTTGATGATCAGAAATATCACTTTCTGATATTTTAGGAGACTTGATCAAAATTTCTAAAATACTTGTATTTTGGAGCTTACTTTCTAATGTTTTGTCTTTCATCATCTTGTTATAAGAAGTGTCCTTTAGATTTATCTTTACAAAGCTCTCTTCTAGATCTTTAAGATCATTAGCAAAGTCCTTTTTGAGCTCTTTAAACTTGATCTAAATGGTCTCTTCTATGCATGATGTTCTCTTGTTGTATACCTTGTAAGCCCTAGACATATTAGAGTGACCTAGGAAGATACCATCATCAGACTTTGGATCAAGCTTCATGAGTTTGTCCTTAGCGTTAAGTATAAAACATGATGAGCTGAAAATATGAAAATATGATATATTGGGCTTTCTACCGTTCTATAGATCATAAGGAGTTTTCTTGAGAATTGGCCTAAGAAAGATTCTATTTTGAATATAGCAAGAGGTATTTACAATCTCTGCCCAAAAACCTTTTGACAAACAACTTTCTAGAAGCATTGTTCTAGCCATTTCCAGTAAGCTTCTATTTTTCCTTTTAGCTACCCCATTTTGTTAGGGAGTTGTAGGTGCAGAAAACTCATGAAGAATGCCATGATTTTCACAAAACTTACTAAAAACTTGATTCTCAAATTCTCCTCCATAATTAGATTTGATAATGCTAATTTGAGAATATTTTTCAATATAAACTCATTTTGCAAAAACTTTAAATCTTTCAAAAACCTCATCCTTAGAAGCTAGCAAGATAACTCATGCAAATCTAAAGTAATCATTCACTATAACAAGGCAATATCTCTTTCCAGCTAGACTTACAGTCTTGGTAGGATCAATGAGATCCATATATAGAAGCTCAAGTGGTTTAGTGGTTGAAACCACATGCTCATGATGGAAAGAAGCTTTGGTTTGCTTGCCTTTCTCACAGAAGTCACAAGTTGAATCCTTATCAAATGTGATCTTTGGAAGGCCTTTAACAAGCTCTTTCGGAGAGATTTCATAAATAAGCTTCATATGAGCATGCCTAAGCTTCTTATGCCATAGCCACTTATCATGTGTTAAGGATGCAAAACATTTTACATTTTGATCTTTTAGATCATTCAAAGATAACACATATGTATTGTCATGCCTTTTTCCTAATAGAATTACTTGTTCTAAGGTAGGACTTACTACTTTGCATATATGAGCATTAAATATAATATTTAAACCTTGGTCACAAAACTAACTGATACTTAATAAGTTGTGAGCTAGACCATCAACTAGCAAGATATCAAAAATTTGGTGAGAATCATCCTTACCAACATCTCCTATGCCTGTGATCTTAGCTTTACCTCCATCTGCAAACCTTACTGATCCTGAGTTCTTGGGTTGCAGATTTCTGAACCATTTTTTTGATCCAGACATGTGCCTCGAATAGCCACTGCCCATGTACCATTTGTTTTTAGGTTCCATAAGTGTCCTTAGGCAGACCTATAATGAACATATTTTTTACTTTAGGTACCCATATTTTCTTAGGCCCTCTTAAGTAAGTTTGAGAAGAAGGTTGTCCAACCTTTTTGACAAACTTCCTTTTCATGAAACATTTTTTAGGTGGATGTCCTTTCTTAAAACAAATAGTAAAGGAAACATTTCTTTTAACTTTCTGGAGGAGTTGATTTTCCTTTTTCACCAAACTCTTTTTCATATCCCAGTCCAGTCTCTTGAAAATATGGCATCTGAACACCAAGCATTAGATCAAGATTCCTTGATCCATTTACCATATTTTCAAGGTTAGATTTAAGAAGCTTCGAAGCTCTTTCAAGCTCAAAAATGACCTTTCGAGTATGTTCATTTTTATTTTCAGCTTCACATTATAAGGCATTGACTTTTGTGTTTAAAACTTTGTTTTCACCTTTCAGTTCTTCTTTTACAAGCCTTAGATTCTTAGTTTCAGTTTTGGCCATTTTGAGTTCCAAAATAATTATTTTATGTTCCTTCTTTGGACTAAGATAATGTGAGGAAAGAGTTTGAAAATCTTCAAGTTATTCTTCATCGAGAGACAAAAGTTCATCGTATGAGAGATCAATATTATTTACCTCAGATTCACTTTCTGATGAATATCCAACCATGAAGCATAGATTAGCAATATCCATTTCTTCCTGATCTTCTGACTCTTTCTTATTTTCCTCTGATTCACTCCAGATGGCCAACATGCCCTTCTTCTTTAGTGCGAATATTTTCTATGGGCCTTTAAATTTGGGACAGTCTGGTTTGAAATGACTTTTCTCCCTACATTGAAAACATATAACACCTTCAAGCTTTAACTTGCCTTTTCTATCCTTTCTGAAGTTGATATCTCTTCTCTTCTTTGTTTTTCCTCTTTTGACTTTGAACATTTTCCTTACAAGCATGGAAAGCTCGTTTCTATCTTCTCCATCTGATTCATCATCAGTTTTATCCTCCTCATTAAAGGCTTCAGCAACTTTCATTGCCTTAGCTTTATACATTTTTGATGAGACGACTTCAACACCATAGACTTGCTCATTTTGCTGGATTCACCATGCATTTCAAAAACACAACTTTATGGGTTTTAATTGACCTAATAAGTGCATCCAGGCCAAGAGTATGAAGGTCCTTTGCCTCAGTAATGGCTGTGACCTTGGGCAACTATTTGGCGAGAAGGCTTCTTAAGATTTTTCTAACTATTTCTAAGTTAGAATATCTTTTGCCTAAGCCCTTTAGTTTGTTTACAATATGCATAAATCTTGTGGTCATTTCATCAATATTCTCTTGATATATCATTTTATACAGTTCATATTGATGGACCAACATACTGATCTTAGTTTCTTTCACTTAATCAGTCCCCTCATGTAGCATATGCGGTCTGTCCTATACTTCTTTTGCCATATCACAAGCAATGATTTTGTTATATTCAGCTTTGCTTAGTGCATACATGAGTAAGTACTTGGCTTTTGAGTTCAATTGAACTCTAGCTTTTTGTTGCTCTGTCCACCTACTCCTTAGGATTTCTCTAAATAATGAAGGTGCATCATCTGTTCCTGGAGCTTCTTCTCTTGGAACATAATCTCCTTCCTGTATAATTTCCCACAAGTCAAGACTTGTGTATTTTATAAATAGCACCATTCTGTCCTTCCAGTATGCATAATCTCCACCATAAAAAAATGGTGGTCTGTTGATGGAGTGACCTTTAGTAATATGAATATTTATGCTATTTGTTATTCGGATCTTTGTCCCCTGTAGTCGTTAGAATGCTCAACCCCTTAAAGGCTAAGCTCTGATACCACTTGTAGAAAGAAAAGCACATGAGAAAAGGAGTTGAATCATGTCTTTCCTTTTCTTTCGTTAGTGAAGTTTTAAAAAACTTCTATCAAAAGCTATCAAGATATGAACTTGTAGCACAGCGGAAAAACGTTAGATACTTCAGAAAGTGAACTTTCTAAACTAAACAAGTAATAGAAAAACGTAAGCTAGTCTTTTTAAAACAGACACTGATACAAGAACAGATATGAAAATAAAATAAAAGATGAAAGGAAAAGAAGATACAATACAGGAGATTTTTATACTGGTTTGGCCAAACTTGTCTACATCCAGTTCTTAACAACTCTTGAGTTTCATTAATTCTTTCTCCAACCAGAGAAAGAACAAATATAGTCTTTACAGTAGCCTTCCCAAGCTATGTTTAGTGATCAGTAGACAACCCCTATTGTCACAAACCAAGTAATTATTCTCCAGCCTCTTCAAGCTGAACCGAGTAGTCTTAGGCTAGCCTCTCCAAGTTAAAATCATGAACAGTAAAAACTTTTTTACTATCACGATGCAAGTAGTTTTTAATAAGTCTCTTCAAGCTCTCTCACAATGATCACTTCTGGATCAAGGATACAAAGGTTATATGTCTGGATTGCCACTTAAACTAACATACACTCAAGATTTCTTTAGATTTACACTAAAAGAACTTGAAATACTTGAATGACTTCTTTTTAGATATTCTTCCTTAGAAGAACATATGATCAATGAAGAATGTAGAAAGAAGAGATTATGAACAAGGAAACGATTACAAGCAGTAATGAATATTATAGAAGAATAAAAGGAAAACTTGGCAGCATTTCAGCTCTTTTTCTTAGCGTTAAGTCTTTTCTTTGTAAGTACAGCATCTCTATTTACAGAGGTCTTTTTGTAAATATTTTCCCTTTTACACATAGTGCTTTTGCATTGTTTTTGAGTTTAATTTCCTTGAGTTTGCTAACTTTTGTATATAATCCTCCTTGCACTCAATTTTGTTTGGTGTTTTCTTTTATGTGACTTTTGGACAATTTTGGTTTATGTCTCTTGCGAATTCTCTTTCTCACAGGGAAGTTCATGGTTATCTGAAGAATCACCATTGATAATGCTTGGAGTAAAGCTTAGACCACACATGAAAAGAAGAGTGAGAAGCTATTTGCCCGGACAGCCTTGCTGTAGCGAGCATTAGTCGCTGCAGCGAGTGTGAAAGATAGAGCTTGCCTAGAAATAAAGACATCCTCGTTACAGTGAACATCACTCACTGACCAAGCACGAGAAGTGGCGCCGGTGGAGTTTTTTCATGCTCGTTCATTGCAGTGAACATCACTCGCTGTAGCGAAAGTAGCGGGACTGAACCTGAAAGTTTAATTTTGTAATTTTGACCCACTTAAGCCCCTTTTTAGCAAATTTTATGTTGATGTAATGCTCTGAGACACAAGAACCGAGGCATTCTTTGCCAAATTAGGAAACATACCTAGGTTTTAGGGAGAGCTCATCTCATCTCTTCTTCTTCTTCTTCTTCTTCTTCTTCTTCTTCTTCTTCTTCTTCTTCTTCTTCTTCTTCTTCTTTCTCTCTTCCTTCAAGAACTCACAGATACACTTAGTTTAGTTTATTTTTTATGTAGATTTTGGTTTCTGATTCTTGCTCCCTTTACTTTTCTCTGGTTGTAACCTCCTTCATGGAGGAGTGGTGTTTTTGCTAGCTCAAGGGATTTAAGGGCTAGGGTTGTGCTTTGAAACATTGTGGTTATTAATGCAAACCTTGGTGTAGTTCTCATTCTCTTTGTGTTTTTCCTTTCTTTTCATGTCTATAATTTATATGTATGTTAAGTTAGATGTTGATTTATGTGTGTGAACATGATTTGTAAGCATACTTAAGTTAACTTGTTGATTGAATGCATGCTAATTGATAGATTAGTGAGTATTTAGTTAACTAAGAGAATAAAGATAATTCTTGATTGAGGATTGGACTATGGCAATTAGTATTTTATTTGGTTCATGCATTTATATGTTGTGATTGCAATCATTTAAGTGTATGTGCTCTACATTATCCTTTAGTTGATTGACTTTTAGGAGAATTGCTAGCTAATTGTGTGATTGCATGATTAGTACATAGTTCCTCACCAAGCGTTTGAGATTTTGTTATGTTAATGACTAGCACTCCATAGCTTGAGAATCCCTTAGGCTAGTTTCCTTTTATAGTTGTTAAATTTAATCGCTTGTTATTTCAATTTTTATCTACATGCAACAAAACCCTCTTTTTTATTCCAGCTAATTAGTTTAGCTTCCTTGTGAGACGACCTGGGTTGCATACCACTATCTAGGTGCCTTGTGCAATTCGGTTTGGGAATTTAATTTTCTATTTTAAACTTGGTGTTAACAACGGCTAGTTACTAAGTTTTTTGCGCCATTGTCGGGGAATTCTGTGCTATTTAGTTTTGTTTATATTGTGAATTTGTGAATATTTGTTTTCTTGTTTTTTTTTCCTCTTTTTAAGAAAAATCCAAAAATAGTCATTAGTTTTTATCTTTTTATTTGTCTTTCTTTTTATGTTAGTTCCTACACATGACTCGATCTGAGCTTGATCCTCAGTTAGCCCGCTTTGATCTTGAAATTGAAACGACTCTTAGGCAATTGAGACAGACTAGGAGACAGTTGTTCATCCTTGGGGAACCATCTGAAATTTTTCCTCATGATTCTAGTTTAGATTTAGAAACTATTTATACTTCTCCTGAACTTTCTCATTCTTCTGTTAGTTTTTCAGGGAGCTCAGACTACATGGTTGACCAAGGGAGAACTTTTAAAGAGCTTGCAGCTCCTGACATGTTTTAGCAACCCTTGGGAATCATCTATCCTGAATTGGAGGTGGACTTTGAGCTTAAATCTGGGCTCATACATCTATTTTCGAAATTTCATGGCCATGTGGGTGAAGATCCGCATAAGCATCTCAAAGAATTTCATGTTGTTTGTTCGAACATGAGGCCACTTAGGTTAGATGAGGATCAGGTGAAACTGAAGGCATTCCCTTTTTCTTTTGAGGGAAATACCAAAGATTGGCTTTTCTACCTTCTACAAGGGGTAGCAAATAGTAGGGCTGGGTTGAGAAGACTCTTCTTAAAGAAGTACTTTCTAACATCTAGAGTGCTGCCATAAAAAAGGACATATGCGGGATAAGGCAACTGAAAAGGGAAACACTTTATGAGTATTGGGAGCAGTTCAAGAGACTATATGCCAGCTGCCTCATCACCAGATCCCTGAGTAGCTGCTTATCTAGTACTTCTATGAGGGTTTGAAGCCTATGGATCAGAGTATGATTGATGTAGCCAGTGGAGGTGCCCTAGTTGATAAGACTCTAGCTCTAGCTAGGGCTCTAATTGAGAACATGGCAGAAAATTCACAGCAATTTGGGTCTAAAGCCACCTCAGGTACCAGGAGTGTGCATGATGTAGCTTAATCAGAGTCTCCAGCTTTGCAGCAAACTCTATAGGAGCTTTCTAGGTTCATGAAGAGGCTGACATTGGGTCAGGTGCAACTCTTAGCTTACCCTACACTAGCCATGGCATGTGGCATTTGTTCTTACCATACTCACATTACTGATGCTTGTCCTCAGTTGATAGAGGATTAATTTAATGTCTCTGCTACCAATGTTTTTCTTAGGAGACCTCAGAACCAGTAGCAATACAATCCTTATAGCAATACATACAACCCAGGATGGAGAGATCACCCAAACATGAGGTGGGGGAATTTTTCAAATCAGTAATTTCAGAATCAACCCCCATTTTTGCCAACAGCAGAGGTACCAACCACCCCATCAAAGGCAACCACAGCTACAGCCTCAACCATAGCTTCCACCACCACCTCAGATTCTTGTATCACCACCTCCAGCAACAGCTTCAAATCAGCCAACCATGCAAGAGATGATGAATTTATTATTGGAGATGCAGACTAACATTAATCAGATGAAGAGCTCTTCTTCCCAGGCTTAATAACCTGCCTCCTCACAGATTCCATCTCAGAACATCCCAAATCCTAAGGGGAATGTCAGTTCTCTCACCCTGAGGATTAGAACGGTCCTACCTGAAGTCAAGGACCCACATAAGGAGGAGAAATAAGAAGAACCAAAGGAAGTGGTTGAAGAGGATACACCTGTAACTGATGGAAAGAAGCAACTAATGGTAACTCTAGCTACTGAAGAGACAGTCCCTATCTTATTACCTTTCCCTTAGAAGGCCACTTCATTAAAAAGGCCAACTGAAGTTAAGCTAGACAAGGACTTGTTGGAGACATTCAAGAAGGTTAAGGTGAACATAACTCTCCTAGATGCAATTAAGCAAATTCTGAAATATGCCAAGTTTTTGAAGGAATTATGCACCCACAAGCAGAGACTTAAGGGAAATGAGAAGGTGAATGTGGGAGTGCATGTATCCTCCATCATAAATCCTAGCTTCCCCAAGAAATGTAAAGATCCTAGCACAGTTTCCATTCCTTGCACTATTGGGAACATGAAGTTTGGGGAAGCACTAGCTAATCTTAGGGTGGGAAATAATATCATGCCTCGGTCAGTTTATCGTGCTCTTCATGTGGGAGGGTTGAAGCATACTGGAGTGGTCTTGCAATTTGCAAATAGGAGCATTCAGCAGCTAGACGGATTCCTTGAGGATGTCCTTGTGTGGGTAAATGATCTTATCTTTCCTTCTAATTTTTATGTTTTAGATATGGCTAAGGATGAGGAAGTACACTAACATGTATTGATACTAGGAAGGCCATTTTTGAAAATTGCAAGGGCCAAAGTTGATATGTATGCTTAGAGTATAGTGACTTGAGAGCATAATTTAACCTGCATGATGCCATGAGATTTCCCATAGAAAATTATTCCGCTTTTGTAATTGACTTAATTGATTCATTGGTAGACAATGCATATGGTGATCTCGTGGGAAATCCTCTTGGAATGTTAGACTTTGAAAATGATTTTGCATGCCCTAATTGCGATGGAATATTAGACTTGTGCAAAGAGTGTGTTGAAATTGATGCTTCTTTGGTTGAAAATACTATTGATAGCACTGTTGAACCATCATGTGAAAAGCACAATGTTAGTATACCTCTCACAAGTTCTGAGACTTCTACAGAGTCAGAAGCTGTTACAGGCTCACTGCAGCAAACAACTCGATCCAAAAACTCTCACTGCAGCGAACAAAGTTCACTGGAGCGAGTGACTCTGTCCAAAACTCTGTAGAAATGCACAACTGGGAACTTTCAGTGTGTTTAGGAACTTTTAATGTGTTTAGGAATGCTTTTAACCCTGAAAATCAACATTTCTCTCTTACTTCTTGTCTTACCAATGAAAATTCGACTTTTTCTGCCATTTCTTCTTTTATTGGGTATGATGATGTGTTTATTTCACGTTTATATGAAGTTTTAGGTGCAAACACTCCGCCATCACAACCATCATCCACCCTTGAGCTGAAACCCCTCCCTGATCACTTGAAGTATGCATATTTGGGGGAAGGTGAAGAATTTCCTATGATAATTGCTAATGACCTCAAATATGACCAAGAAGAGAAGTTACTTGGAGTTCTTAGAAGCCATAAAAAGGCCATTGGGTAGACTATAGCTGACATCTCGAGCATTAGCCCCTCCATATGAGTTCACCATATTTTCTTGTTGGATGGTGCTAAAACTGTGAGACAACCTCAAAGGCGCTTGAATTTTCTCATATTGGATGTGGTCAAAAAAGAGGTCACCAAATTATTGGTAGCGGGTATCATATAACCAATTTCTGATAGCCAATGGGTTAGCCTAGTCTAGGTTGTTCCCAAGAATTCTGGCATTATAGTGGTGAAGAATGACCAGGATGAATTGGTGCCTACAAGGGTCCAAAGTAGCTCGCGAGTCTGCATTGATTAAAGGAGATTGAACTAGGCTACCAGGAAGGATCATTTCCCATTTCCTTTCATAGATCATATGCTAGAGCGCCTTGCAGGCCAATCCCATTACTGCTTCCTAGATGGCTTCTTTAGGTACTTCCAGATCCATATTGCTCCTAAAGACCAAGAGAAGACTAACTTCACCTGTCCTTTTGGTACCTTTGCTTACAGACGCATGCCATTTGGTTATGCAACACTCCAGGTACCTTTCAAAGGTATATGGTAAGTATCTTTTTTGATTTCTTGGAAAGTTGCATGGAGGTCTTCATGGATGATTTCACTGTTTTTGGTTCTTCATTTGACTCATGTTTAGAGAGCCTAAGCAAGGTTTTGAAACAATGTGTTGAAACTGGCCTTGTTCTTAATTTTGAAAAATGTCACTTTATGGTTCAACAAGGCATGGTTTTAGGACACATCGTTTCATCCGAAGGGATTTCTGTGGATAAGGCTAAAATTGATGTTATCTTCTCTCTACTTTACCCCCCATGCATGCGGGACAGCTGGCTTTCACAAGAGATTTATCAAGGACTTCAGCAAACTGGTTGTTCCCCTCATTTCCTTGTTGCAAAAAGATGCAGAATTTGTGTTTGATGACAAATGCAAGAAAGCCTTTGAAGCTTTGAAGGTGGCGTTGACCACAGCACCTATTATTCAACCCCCTGACTAGAGCCTTCCTTTTGAGTTGATGTGCGATGATTCCAACCATGCTTTGGGTGCTGTGCTTGCACAGTGGGTTAGTAAGATCCCTTATGCCATTTACTATGCATCCAGGACTTTCGATTCTGCCTAATCCAACTAGACTACCACTAAAAAAGAACTTTTGGCAATTGTTTTTGCTTTGGACAAATTCAGGTCCTATTTGCTCGAAACAAAAGTGGTAGTGTTCTCGGATCATGCAGCTCTGAAGTACCTTTTGAAAAAACTGAGGCCAAACCCTGCATTATCAGATGATGCTCCTTCTTCAAGAGTTTGACATTGAAATAAAATATAGGAGTG
Organism: Dalbergia cochinchinensis; assembly: GCA_031216125.1. NCBI lineage: Eukaryota > Viridiplantae > Streptophyta > Magnoliopsida > Fabales > Fabaceae > Dalbergia > Dalbergia cochinchinensis. Next base: position 28,136,743 of record CM062368.1, read on the forward strand.
GAGCTGAAAATTTGGTTGCTGACCATCTGAGTAGGCTGGAGCATATTGAGCCTGACCTCATTCCCCTTTGTGATGCATTTCGTGATGAACATTTAATGCAAGTGGATGTAGCAACTTGGTTTGCCCATATTGCTAATTGCTTGGTTGGTTGTACCATTCCACCACACCTCACTAAATCTCAAATTACGAAGCTTAAGAGTAATTGTAAATATTTCGCGTGGGATAATCCATACTTGTGGAAGTTTTGTTTCGACCAAGTGATTAGGAAATGTGTGCCTGATATAGAATTCAATTCCATCCTGCAATTTTGTCATTCTTATGCATGTGGAGGACACTTTGGGCCCCACCATACTGCTAGGAAGGTTTTGGATTCTGATTTCTATTGGCCTTCTATGAGTTTTGCAAATCTTGTAATCAATGCTAGAGAACAGGGAACATATCTTGGAGGAATGAAATACCCCAGCAACCTTTATTGTTCTGTGAAATGTTTTATGTTTGAGGCATTGACTTCATAGGTCCCTTCCCTATGTCTTCCAGTTTTGCTTACATTTTATTGGCTGTTGATTATGTCTCCAAATGGGTGGAAGCTAGTGCTACTAGAACTAATGACTCTTCAGTTGTTGTCGACTTTGTTAGGAAAAATATCTTTTGCAAGTTTGGGACACCACGTGCCATCATTAGTGATTAGTGATCAAGGCACACACTTTTGCAATCCTAGCATGGAGGCTTTGCTCCGTAAATATGGGGTTGTACATAAGGTATCTACTCCCTACCATCCCCAAACTGACGGGCAAGCCGAAGTGTCCAGCTGAGAGATCAAGCGCATTCTAGAGAAAGTGGTGAAATCGAATCGAAAGGATTAGAGTATGTATTTGCTTGATGCCTTGTGGGCATATCGGATTGCTTACAAGATACCTATCGGGATAAGTCCTTTTAGGATTGTCTTTGGAAATCATGTCACTTGCCTGTAGAGCTTGAACATAAAGCTTACTGGGCAGTCGAGCAATGCAATATGGACATGACAGAAGCTTGCCAAGAGGGGAAATTCCAATTGCAACAACTGGAAAAGTTACGGATGGAATCCTATGAAAGTTCATAGATCTACAAGGAAAAGGTAAAGGCTTTCCACGACAGGAACATCTTGAGGAAGGAATTTCAAATTGGCCAATTGGTGTTACTTTATAACTTCCGCTTGCATTGGATACCAGGCAACCTACGCTCTAGATGGGATGGGCCTTTTCTTGTGGCTCGCATACACCCATTCGACGCTGTGGAGTTGGAAGACCTTCATTCCAAAACAAAATTCTGTTTAAATGGCCACCTCTTGAAGAATTATCATAAAAGATCAGAGGAACCAAAGGCTGAAGTGGAAGTGTCATTGGTTGAAGCCACTTACACTCTTTGAGGGTTCTAGGCATCTAACTTAAGGATGTTAAATCAAAGTGCTTAGTGGAAGACAACCCACTATTCCTTTTCTCTTTCCTCTTTTTCTTTGATTTTATTTTATTTATTTTATTGTTCTTGATTTCAATTAGACATTATTTTATGTTAATTTTGATTAGATCAGGGAAATCAGCATTTTTGGAGAACTTAAGCTCTATCAAGCTCGCTCTAGCGAGGATCCTCGTGCTAAAGAGGTTTGCTGCAGCAAACCTCATCAAAAAAAAAAATCAAAAATCAATTTTTAGGGGAGCGCAAGTTAATGAAACGATGTGTTTCACATTGCTATGCTCGTTGTAGCAAATGGAACTCGCTGCAGTGAATGGGGGCTGACAGAAGATGCTCATATCTGTATTGAATGGCCTTTTTCCCCTTTATTCTTCATTTCCTTTATTCTAAAACCCCATTTTCCCCCCTCTTCATTCCTTCTTCCCCCCATTTCTCACCATCACTACTCAACACAATCGCCCAAATCCATACTTACACACATTCACCAGTCTCTTTCACCCTCTTGTTGCATCATACTCATCAGGTACCTCACTTTTCCTTTTCTCTTTTTTCATTTCTTTTGTTTGAGATGCTGTTATATGTGTTCTTTGCCTCTTTGTTCTGTGTTATCTAAGCTAGTTAGGTTAGTTTAATTGCTTTTTCTCGTTTATTTGTTCAAATTACTAGTATGCTGCTAGTTTTGTTTAGTACATTCCTAGGTTTTGTTAGCTCTAGATTTTCTTGGCATTTAGGAGTAGATTCAGTTAGTTCTTGGGATGATGGTATATGATTCAGGATATCCTGTAGTATGTGCCATTAAGACACTCGCTATAGCGAACGAAAGTCATTGCAACGAATCTATTTTCAACCTACTCGCTCCAGTGAGCCTGAATCCCCTGTTTTGCATTTGTTTCTGTTTTTGCATTATCTGCACTATTTTCTCATTCTCCTTATTCTCCTTTGCAGGTACATGGCTCTAAAACATCAGCACCCAGCCCATAATCCCCTTCAGGAGGTAGTTGCTCCCTCTCCCCCTGCAGACCCTTTCCGCTTTGAGAACATAGCTGTTGAACAAGCTTTTCAGAAGGCCATGCACAAAAGGCCCTACCTCTTCGAGAATCGAATTTTGTATGAGGATCCACCAGAGAACAAGCTGCAGGGGGTGCTTGATGAGATAGAGGCCAGAGGTTGGGGATTTCTCTTATCTGCAGACATGCCTGTGGATAATGTCTCATGGGTTTGCGAGTTCTATGCGAACCTATGGGACGAATCTGTTGAGATTGTGCACCTTAGAATGAGGCAGATTCCCTTCACTGCTACTAGCATCCGCACCATTCTGGCCCTGCTAGAGGACCTAGAGGAGGGAGAGCCCGATGATTATCAGCTGTTCCTGGAGGACATCTAGACCTTGGACCTAGATAAGATCAGATACCAGCTTACCCATCCAGGGAGCGAGTGGATGTTCAATTTGTATAATTAGCCCAACTTGCTTCATAGTGCTCATCTGACACCAGAGGCTAGAGCTTGGATGCGCATTCTTTTCTCCCACATCATTTCATGCTCGCATGTCTTCGACCTCAGCCTGGACAACGCTCTCATGTTTATTGCTTGGTGGAAGGTAGGCGGATTGATCTTCTATCCCGGATCCTAGCCCACATTCATGAGGCTCCTTCTGCTGCTATCTGTGTAGGGTTGCCCTACCCTATCCTCATTACCAGGATGGCCACCGCTTGTGGCATCTAGGTGCTCCCTGATGACCTCCTCTAGACCAAATTTCCTTCTATCACAGTTGCTGGTCTTGTGCCAAAGGATGCTGTGCCAAAGAAGAAGGCCAGTAGGGGTCCACAGCAGATAACCCCTATGGAGCTCTTTTAGCTGGATAGAAGACCTTAAGGTCCAGATGTGGGAGAAAGCCATAAGGCTCAAATAGAGCCTCCGCCAGCACATTACAGACATTGTTGTTGCTTTAGAGTGTAGGATTATATGGAGGCTAGCCCGGCTAGAAGTGCAGATAGTTGGTGTGCAGCAGGAGGATTCATATGAAGAGGCTAATGACCAGAGGGCTCGGATGCAGATGATGATGATGAGGAGGCCTCAGATGATTGAGCTGCCTTTATGTTGCCTTCCTCCTCCGCACTTTGTTTATCACACTCTTTTGTAGCATTGTGGACAGTGCTTTGTTTAAATGTGGGTGGGGGGTGATCTTCTTTTACAAGACCTTCTTTCCTTCTTTTTTTCTCTTTGTCTATATCATTTACTTCTATGTTGTTTCTGTTATATGTTTGGAACCTTTGTTTAGATGCTTTTACCATTTCAGTTGTGTTTAGATCTTCTGTTGCTTTGAGTACATTTAAGTTTTTACTTTTTTTATTAATTTAGTTCATGCTTAGCTGTGAAAAAAAAACTAGAATTTGGCAAACTAATGAATCATTTTGGTCATTTATTTTTGGGCACTCAATTTTCATTTGTGAACAATGAGCATGAGCTTAATCTTGATGTTGATTGATTGGGTGGATCTAGCTTGTAAGCTTTTGAGCCTTGATGATTTTCTTAATTTGATCATTCTTAATTCTTTTCTGTGTAGACACTTACATTGTTTGTCATTCTAGAACTTGCTTGATTCTTTTTCAAGCATTTCCAATACATTGCATGGCATATGTGTGATTGAGGCATTTTCTTTGTTTTTCTTTAACCACTTAACCCAAAAAGTCACCTTTTTTTGTGAATCCCTTTTTTGACCCTCTCTTGAGCCTTTTTTACCCCTTTTCTTGTCTTAACCTACCCGTAGAAACCACAAGTGAAAAACAAAGAAAAACACCCAACTTGAGTCTAGGGAAGCATCGATGTAATTGTTGTACTAGAACTTAAGTATGGGGGAAGCCTCTTTAGACCAATTGGGATTTTGAAACAAGCATCTCCATTTGAATAAGGTGAATTGCTGAAAGTTTTGTTATTAGTTTCGCCTTTCAATTTAAAAAAAAGAAAAAATGAAATATTGATAAAAAAATTCAATTCTCGAATTCACTGCTTGCTTAAATAAGAGTTGCAATTGCACTGCAATAAGGAGTCTTTGTAGAATCACCATTGGTTTAATTTTAGTTTCCCATTCACTATTCCCTCATGTAGGTATACACACCTTTGTTTTCCTTGGACTTAAGTTCAGCCCACTTGTCCAAATTCTATTCTTCCTTAACCTTAGCCCCGTTACAACCTTGAATAAGACCTCTTGATGCATGTTTGTGCTTGTGTTTGATTTGTGTGATTGAGATGAAAGGCAAGCTTATGGAAGCCATTGAATTGTGAAGTGTTTTGAGTGTCACATACCTACACACACTTGAGTGAAATGAGTGAAATGCATCCATGTGAGAATCCAATCCAATTATTCACGTTGTGATTTGAACTAAGCTTGTTTGATGCTCTTGTTTGACGATTAAGTTCCTAATTAATTTTTTGTCAATGCTTCAATTTGTGACCAATTAGATTTTATTTTCGTCTAATTCCAAACCTTTGTAAATATTGTTTTCTTCTATAGCTTTTCAGTAGAATTTCTTTCCCTCTTCCTAGTCTTCTTTACTCTTTCCTTTCTCTTTGATGTTTCTTTGCATGAGGACATGAAATTGCCTAAATGTGGGGCAGTTGATAAATGCTCTTTTTGTAAATATTTTCCCTTTTTACACATAGTGTTTTTGCATTGTTTTTGAGTTTAATTTCCTTGAGTTGGCTAACTTTTGTATATAATCCTCCTTGCACTCAATTTTGTTCAATGTTTTCTTTTATATGACTTTTGCACAATTTTGGTTTATGTCTCTTGCGAATTCTCTTTCTCATAGGAAGTTCGTGGTCATCTGAAGAATCATCGTTGATAGTGCTTGGAGTGAAGCTTAGAGTACACATGGAGAGAAGAGTGAGAAGCTATTTGTCCAAATAGCCTCGCTGCAGCGAGCATTAGTCGCTGTAGCGAGCGTGAAAGATAGAGCTTGCCCAGAAATGAAGATATCCTTATTGCAACAAACATTACTCGCTGCAGGAAGCACGAGAAGTGGCGCTGGTGGAGTTTTTTCAAGCCCTTTCATTGCAGTGGACATCACTCGCTGCAGCGAGAGTAGCGGGACCAAACTTGAAAGTTTAATTTTGTAATTTTGACCCTCAGGCCCCTTTTTAGCAAATTTTATGTTGATGTAATGCTCTAAGACACAAGAACCGAGGCATTCTTTGCCAAATTAGGAAACATACCTAGGTTTTAGGGAGAGCTCATCTCATCTCTTCTTTTCTTCTTTTTCTTTCTCTCTTCCTTCAAGAACTCATTAATATACTTAGTTTAGTTTATCTTTTATGCATATTTTGGTTTCTGATTCTTGCTTTCTTTACCTCTCGTTGATTTTAACCTCCTTCATGGAGGAGTAGTGTTCTTGCTAGCTTAAAGGATTTAAGGGCTAGGGTTATGCTTTGAAACATTGTGGTTATTAATGCAAACCTTGATGTAGTTCTCTTTCTCTTTGTGTTTTTCCTTTCTTTTCATGTGTATAATTTATATGCATGTTGAGTTAGGTGCTGGTTTATATGTATGAACATGATTTGTAAGCATACTTAAGTTAGCTTGTTGATTAAATGCATGCTAATTGATTGATTAGTGAGTATTTAGTTAACTAGGAGAATAGAGATAATTCTTGATTGAGGACTGGATTATGGCAATTGGTATTTTATTTGGTTCATACATTTATATGTTGTGATTGCAATCATTTAAGTGTATGTGCTCTACATTATCCTTTAGTTGATTGACTTTTAGGAGAATTGCTAGCTAATTGTGTGATTGCATGATTAGTACATAGTTCCTCACCAAGTGTTTGAGATTTTGCTATGTTAATGATTAGCACTCCCTAGCTTGAGAATCCCCTAGGCTAGTTTCCTTTTATAGTTGTTAAATTTAACCGCTTGTTATTTGAATTTTTATCTACATGCAACAAAATCCCTCTTTTTTTACTCCAGTTAATTAGTTCAGCTTCCTCATGAGATGACCTGGGTTACATACCACTATCTAGGTGCGTTGTGCAATTCGGTTTGGGAATCTAATTTCCTATTTTAAACTTGGTGTTAACAACACCTAGCTACTAGTCTTTCTTGTGACTGTTGCCATTGCTATAATCTTCCAGGGACACGTGTTGATCACCATTTATGTCTTGGAAAGATAATCTAGAAGAGTAGCTTGTCTATCTATCAAAGCAGTTTGCAAAAGTTATTAAGGAATAGAAGTTTCTGATACTCTTCAGAAAACTGCTCTTACTTTCTAAACCATAGTTTCTGAACTTTTTCTTCTAGAATTTTTGGATAGTTGACTTCAAAGGCAAAAGAGATGATCAACAGGTTCTAATTCCGAGATTTGACTTTTTCAAATTCAAACTCAAATTTGAAATTCAAATTTTCCTCCATTTCCTGGTAGATTTGCACTGTTTTACTGAGTGTAAGCTTTGTGAAGTGCGGTGATCTTTTCTTGATGAGATATGAGTCTTCTTGACTTCAATCACTGTTTATTGATGATCTAATCTTTACGAATGTAAGGATTGAAGATGGTAGAACATTTTGGCTTCATAGATTATGAGATATCTTCTTTTCTGGTGTACTCTTTAAAGTCCAGTGCTACTTTCTAAAGTCTCAAAAAGACTTGGTTTCTTGTATCATTGATTCCTCTTCAATCATTATTTGTTTTCTACTTGAATAAGGATATTATATTCACTTTCTTTATAATGTGTATCTCTTGTCGTGAGATAAATATGTTTGCACATGCAATATGAATTTTTATCCTTGTTTGAGTAAGCCTCGCTTTTGCTAAATGATAGAATCATGTTTATGACCTTAAAAGAAACTCAAGACAAACATTAGTTGTTCTTCAGAGTATTTTATTTAAATTGACTTTGTTGTCATTCAAAATAGATTAGTGCATCTTGATAGGGTTCTAGAGCTAACACAAATGGCATAAAATATTCATATAGAAGAAGGATACTCCATCAACAGACCGCTATTCTTTGATAGTGGAGACTATGCCTATTAGAGAGATCGCATGGAGCTGTTCATAAAATACCCGATCCTTGACCTATGGGAGATCATACAAGAAGGAGATTATGTTCCAATGGAGGAAGTTTTTGGAACCAATGATGCACCTTCAACATCAAGGGATGTCCCCAAGAGTAATTGGATAGAGCAATACAAAGCCAGAGTTCAACTGAACTCTAAAGCCAAATACTTGCTCATGTGTACACTAAGAAAGGCTGAATATGATAAAATCATTGCTTAAGTCATAGAAAACGAGATATAGGATAGATTGCATATGTTGCATGAAGGTACTAATCAAGTTAAAGAAACTAAAATTAGTATGCTGGTTCATCAATACGAGATGTTTAAAATGATAGATCAAGAAAATATTGATGAAATGACCACAAGGTTTATGCATATCATAAACCAACTAAAAGGATTAGACGAAAGATATTCTAACTTTGAAATGGTTGCCTAAGGTCATAACCATTACTGAGGCCAAAGACCTTCAAACACTCGATCTAGATGCACTTATTGGGTCTCTTAAAACTGATGAGGTAGTGCTCTCTGAAATACATGGTGAATCCATTAAGAAGAGCAAGTCCATGGCCCTGAAGTCGTCTCATCATAAGCTGAATAAGGATAAGGCAATGAAAGTTACTAAAACCTCTGAAGAAGGGGATAAATCAAATGATGAGACAGAAGAAGAAGATGGAAATGAGCTTTCCATGCTGGTGAGGAAGATGTCCAAAGCCTAGAGAGGTAAGACAAAAAGAATAAAGGGACATCAACCTCAGGAATGACAAAAAAGACAAGATGAAGCTGGAAAGTATCACCTGCTATAACTATGGGGAGAATAGACACTTCAAACCAAAATGCCCTAAACTCAAAGGTCTATAGAAGAAGTTCGTATCCTAGAAGAAAGGCATGTTGGCCACCTAGAGTGAATCAGAAGAAGAAAAGAAAGGATTAAAAGATCAGGAGTAGCCATATGTTGTAAACCTATGCTTTATAGCAGGATATTCATCAGAAAGTGAATCTGAGGTAAATAATTCTGACTCTAATCTTTCCTATGATGAACTTTTAGCTTTGTATGAGGAGTTACTTGAGGACTCTCAAACTCTTTCTTCTCACTATCTTAACCTAAAGAGGAAACATTAAAAAGTTATTTTAGAACTTGAAATGGCCAAAATCGAAGCCGAGAATCTAAGGCTTGAAAAAGAAGAACTAAAAGGAGAAAACAAAGTTTTAAATGCAAAATCCGATACCTTAGAATTTGAAGTTTCAAATGAAAGTAAAAACACTCAGAAGGTCATTTTTGAGCTAGAAAAAGCTTCAAAGCTTCTTAAGTATGACCTTGAAGAAATGGTAAATGGATCAAAAAACCTTGATTTGATACTTGGAGGTCAACGACCATATTTTCAAAAAATCAGGTTAGGATATGAAGAGAAATTAGATGAGAAAGGAAAGCAAACTTAGTTTAAGAAAGTAAAGAATAAGATTTCCTGTACCTTCTACTTTAAGAAGGGATATCCACTTGGCAAGTGTTTCATGAGAAAGAAGTCTATTGAAAAGGTTGGGAAACCTTCTTCTTACAAGGCTAACCTAAGAGGATCCAAGAAAGTATGGGTACCTAAATTAAAAACTATATTTTTTGTAGGTTTTCCTGAGAATTCACTTGGAACCTGACAACAAGTGGTATATGGACAGTGGCTGCTCCAGGCACATGTCGAGATCAGAAAATTGGTTCAAAAACCTAAGGCCCAAATGTTCTGGATCAGTAATGTTTGCTGATGGAAGTAAGGCCAAATTCATAAGCATAGGAAATAATGGTAAAGATGATTCCTACCAAATTTCTAATGTGTTGGTTGTTGATAGTCTAGCTCACAACTTGTTGAGTATCAGCCAGTTCTATGACCAAGGCTTTAATGTTATTTTTAATGCTCATGCATGCAAGATAATTAATCCCACTTCAGGATAAGTTATTCTGTCTAGTAAGGGGTATAATAACATGTATATGTTATTCTTGGATGACCTAAGAGATCAAGATGTAAAATATCTCACATCCTTTACAGATGAAAAGTGATTATAGCATAAAAATCTTGGGCATGCTCATATGAAGCTTATTTCTGAGCTTTCTCAAAAAAAGCTAGTTAAAAGCCTGCCAAAAATTTGGTTTGATAAGGATTCAACCTGTGATTTCTGTGGGAAAGGTAAGTAAACCAGAGCTTTTTTCCATAATAAGCATGTGGTTTTGACCATTTGAGCTTTTACATATAGATCTCTTTGGACCAACCAAAACTGCAAATCTTGCTAGGAAAAGATATTGTCTTGTCATAGTGGATGACTACTTTAGATTTACATGGGTTATTTTCATAGCTTCTAAGGATGAGGTGGTTGAAAGATTTAAAGTTTTTGCAAAACGTATTTGCATGGAAAAAGATCCCCAAATCATGTCTATCAAATATGATCATGGAGGAGAATTTGAGAATCATATTTTCAAAGAGTTTTGTGAGTTTTCTGCACCTAGAATTCCCCAATAAAATGAGGTTGCTGAAAGGAAAAATAGAAGCTTACAGGAGATGGCCAAGACAATGCTTTTAGAAAGTAGTTTATCAAAAGGTTTTTGGGCAGAGGCAATGACCACCTCTTACTACATACAAAATAGAATCTTTCTAAGGCAAATTCTCAAGAAGACTTTCTATGAGCTATGGGAGGGTAGAAAACCCAATATTTCATATTTCCACATCTTTGACTCATCTTGTTTTATCCTTAATAATAAGGACAAACTCGCAAAGTTTGATCCTAAGTTTGATGATGGCATTTTCCTAAGTTACTCTTCTGTCTCTAAAGCTTACAGAGTATATAATGAGAAAAGTCTATGCGTTGAAAAGACTATTGACATCAAGTTCAAAGAGCTCAAGAAGGACTTTGCTGATGATCTCGAAGAACTGGAAAAAGGTATTGAGAAAATGAGTCTCAGGGAAACTTTTGAAAGTAACTAGATAAAAGCCAAACCTTTAGAAAGTAAGCTCTGGAATGTAAGCACTTCAAAAAGCTTGCTTAGAACTTCAAAGAAATCATAAAGTAGTATTTCTGAACATGAAGCCACCATGGTTAGCTTTGAGATAAGGGAGTAACTCCAGGTGGATCATGTCCTTCAACAGTTTGGGGGATAATAGCATATTCCACAAGCACCGATCAGTATTAATAGGCTACGTGAAGGATAGGCACAAGCTTGATCGGGTGTGGTGGCCTACTAATCATGTGGGGTGCCATTAGTATTTGGATGACCACCACAACTTCACCATATGATATCTATACATGCAAGACATTTATTCATTCGTCGAGTATTTTAGGTGGTACTCGGGCTTTACATAGAGGTTTATAACCACGGACTGGGTCCTACAAGATCCCTATCAAGCAACCCTCCCTGACAATGTACCAATTGATAGGCCAATAGCACTTGTCATGGCATAGCTTGCAAGAGCTCCAAATCAACATTATTGGCAATGACGTATGCATGTTAGGACTCATGCCAGCCAATATGAGTAAGATATAGTGAATGATACTAGAGCAAACAATAGAGATTACGAGGCAAGGATGACAAACAACCCTCCATAGCTAATGTGAGTCAGTAATGAATGAGCTCTCAGACCATGGCCTAGTACATGGCTGGTGTAAGTCAAGAATGGCTCTCAGACCAGTGATGGGTTACATTTATGCACCCATTTTCCTTCCTAATTCTTAGTATTTTGCATTTGAGTTGTGTTGAATTAATGGTTAATTAGTGGATTTGCACTTTGTCCTCAACATGCATTTTTGAATAATTTTATAGTTAACAACATAATTTTCAGTGAATTCTTAGACTTTGGAAGTTCTCTATGCTTTGAATTTCTTTTTGGAGTTTCTTTTTGTAACAGGGACTTCCAGGAGACGCATTGGAGCAAAAATAGAAACTCATGCACATTGAAGACCGCCCAGGCAGTTGAAGCACCGCCCAGGCGGTCATGCTTTTGTGGGCCGCGTCAACTAGGCCTCATTTTGTGTTCGACCGCGCGGCTTCTCTCACAACGAAAAGGAAAAAAAGGCACGAAAACAGAGAAGGGGATGACACATTGTTTTCAGGATGGCTATTATTGTTTTTTTATTTTCTCTCTCAAGAATACACTCTCTTAGCATTTCTTTCACTCTCTCTCTCTAGTTTTAGGGTTCTCAGTCCTTGTTGGATTTTGGCATTTTATGGGTGGTAATCTACAGCTTTCCTTTAACAACGATTGTGACACTCCCTTTATAGAGGAGTAATCTCTTTACCGTGTGTAAGGATAACTAAAGGTTAAGATTGTTCTTGAGGTTCTTATTATTTTAATTGCAATTTATGGTTTTTCTTCCCCATTTGCTCTCTCTTTTGATATTAATTGTGATGATTATTGTAATTGTGTTTTTAAGAGTTGCTTGATTTTGCATTCATTCGCGTGCATAATCTAAGAGCCATTGGGGTATTAGGTCGATTGATTTAATTACATCCAATTGGTTGAATTAGGTTGCTGTAATTGGTAATCAGACTGGCATAAGTTCATAGAATCAAGATTGTGAATTACTAGTTCATATGTTAGCCAAACCCTTAGTGGGAGTGCGATTGTATAACTATTAAGTAAAATTGCACCATTGTTGTGTGATAGCATGACTTATGAAAGTAACCACCACCATGAATTTATCTTTTGAACCAATGATTGAATAATTAATAATATGAGGGAATCCTTGTGCAGGTAATTCTTCTTATTATAATTTTGTAATTTATTTTGGCTTATTATAGTCTCAAAAACCCCAATTTTCTTGAATCAATTGGAACACTTCCACGTGAGACGACTTGAGTTGTGCCCTTTACTACATTTTTAGGGCAACTTGGCACTTAATAAAGTTTAATTTGTTTGTGAGTGGAGACACTCGCATTAAATTTTGGTGCCGTTACTAGGGAAGTGGTGCTAATTGATTCTTTTTACTTTTTATTTTTAGTTTATTTATTTATTTTTATTTTTGTATTTATTTTTAATTTATTTTTATTTTTTCTGCCTTTTCATTTTTTATTTTAAAAAAATTAGTTTAATTTCATTTTAATTTTGTTCATAGCTTATTCTTTTTTTTTCTATTCTCTCAAACTTTTTGATTCTTTTGCTAGTGTTTCAGGTGACATGGGTGAAAATAATAGAACCTTGAAGGAGCTCGCTGCCCAAGACTTGAACTACCAACCGTTGGGGATCATCTACCCCGACTAGGGAGATGATTTTGAGCTCAAATTGAGACTCCTACACCACTTGCCCAAGTTCCATGGTTTATCTGGGGAAGACCTATACAAACACCTAAAGCAATTTCATGTGATTTGTGTGATGATGAAGCCTCAAGGGGTAACAAAAGACCAAATCAAGCTAAGGGCCTTCCCGGTTTCCCTTGAAGGAGCTACCAAGGATTGGTTCTTTTACATCCCCCATGGAATAGTTGACAGCTGGGCTAGCATGAAGCGCATCTTTCTGGAGAAATTCTTCCCAGCTTCCAAAGCAGTTGCTATTAGAAAGGATATTTGTGGCATTCGGCAGTTGCAGGGGGAGTCTCTCTATGAGTATTGGGACAGGTTCAAGAGATCGTATACCAGCTGTCCCCAGCAATAGATTCTTGAGCAACTCCTTATTCAATATTTTTATGAGGGACTGCTAGTTATGAAGAAGAGCCCGATTGACGCTGCATGTGGGGGTGCATTGGTTGACAAAACCCCTGTTGCAGTTAGAGCCTTGATAGAGAACATGGCAGAGAATTCTCAGCAGTTTGGGTTCAGAGCTAGTGTGAATACCCACAACGTAAGTGAAGTGTCTCCAGTGGATAATATCAAGGTAGAGCAGAAACTAGATGAGATGACTGGGTTCCTGAAATAGATAGCCTTGAATCAGTTGAGGTAGGCTCCTTCACCTCAGACAGCTTGTGGTATTTGTTCTTGTAATATCTGTAACACCCTAATATTTAACTTAATACGCCTAAGACGCATTTAAGTTAATTATTAGTTATTACTCTTTTGTTCCAGTTTTTAATTCAAAACGTCTTGAAAATACTTTAATGAAAATATAGGTATTTTTTTTTTGAACTTAAATACCAAAACATGAGCCGCACATACTAAGTATCTAACGTCATTCATCTTGCCTGCATAAGAGAGATGTTAGAAACAAATAACAGGTAAATACATAATACAACCATGGTATCACATAACTCATAATAATAACATATCAATAACTGTATCATAATAGTGATGTCCTATAAACATAAGGACATCAATATATATCCATTAATAGAATACAAACTGATAAATGAGATATGATCACTTTAAAGGCAAATATCCAAAGGGAAACTATTTTCGTTAAATCTCTTGTTTATAACGTAGCTCCTCGTCCACGTCTCAGAGAAAATCATGAACTACACCATCATCCTTGTCTGGAAACGATGTGGAAAAGAAGAGGGATGAGAAACTTATACAAGAATCTCAGTAGGGCTTCCTGACTCTAACACCAGTGTCATCGTCATCGTCCCTAGGAACCTCGGGTTTCATTATGAAAATGGTGGACATATATATAAGGTTCATTTATTAAGTTCTAAATACCATTAGCTGAGACTCATATCTTTTAGCATGAATCTTAATGTCATGGATGCTACATACTAATCATGAATGCATGTCAATATCATATACAAAATATCACAAAATTTATAAAACAATGCATATGATATAAAGAACACAAAATTATGATCATCATTTGTATAGATGACTTAAACTTCTTACTCTCTTTTCCTTAGGGGCCGCCCTATATTCTCTCTTTTCTCGAGAATTCTAGGTTATGAGCTCATATCTCACTAGTCTTCACTAGCGCAATCTTATCCCTTTTGATAAGTTAAATTCTGGACCTTTAAGGTATGAGATAGGGGGCATTAGGTTCACCTTTTATAACCTTTAATTCGGGGAGTCTGAAGGATCATTTCCTATTTGGATCATCTCTCAACCTCTAATTCGAGGAGTGTAGAGGATCATTTCCATGTGTCTTATGTCACCTTTAATCTTGGCATATTATATAGAGATGCAAACATGAATATCACAACTATAACTCATCATTTCAACATTTCATGCCCATAAACTTCATGAAATCATGCATCTCAATTTATCAAGCATAATCATAACATGCCATAATTTAAATCACATAAACATGCATTATATTTCATTGCATATATCCATAAGCCATTTCAACAAATGAGCATAGCCTTTAATAGGCATCATTCACATTTATGTCATCAAAATTATCGATATTTATGCTTAAGCCCTAAAGGGGTCAAATCGCAATTTCTCAAAGATTACGGGTCAAAACGTAAATACTTCTTTTTAATGCATTCTTACAAACTAAAGACCCTTAATGTTAACCAATACTTTCAAGAGACTTATAATCACTAGAAACCATTTAAAACTCATCGTAAAAACCTTTTAGGGCCATAGACTAAATTTAACACATTTTAGGGGTCAAAGTGCAAAATCAAACATTTTGAACATTTAATAGCAACCAAAAATTCTAAAACTTTTTCTAAACATTATAAATGGTATTTTGAACACGTGGACACATTCAACATCATTAGTTGCTCTAATTAAAAATATTTGGCTGAAATAACATAGTTGATAGTTCAAAACACATCTTTCCGTATTTTACAAAATGGCCCAATCTAACACTTGTAATTACTCTTTTATGCATCTATGATACCAAAAACAACCTTTACATCAAATATAAGCAATTGTTAAGTGTGTGAACAATGTGAACATCCTTGAACAATTCTTGAACATAATTAGAAAATTAATCTCCTTAAAGCTTCATAAAATCATGATTTTGATCTTTTCTAGTAACTAATTATTCCCAAATTGCTAAAAACAATTTTTATAACAATTATTAGTGACTCTCATGTGTGTGAACAGCAATGAATAGTGGTGAACAGTGATGAACAGGTCCGAATAGTGATAAGAAAAATTAGCATTCTAAAAGCTTCATGAAAACACAATTTTGATCATTTTTATTTACTAGTTCATCCTAAAACTGCTAAAAATAATTTTTACATCAATTATAAGTAATTTATACACATCCAAACTTTTTAAATCAGTATCCTAACCATTTTATTTAATTTAGGTCAGTAACCTAAATCTTTTAATACAAAAGCTTGAGAAAAACACAATCTTTAACATCTTTGAATTTCTAATTCTAACAAAAGGTAATTGAGTAATTTAAAGACAAGATCAAAGCCTTAAAAATAAAATAAACTAACTTCAATACCAAGAATATCAAGAGGCTAAAATTAACTTAATTTAAATATATCCATAATAAAAATTCCTATTTAAGATTAAAGAAGTAAGTTTTGAGTTTTAGAGATTTAGGTGACAACAAAAATCATGAACATGCTATGCAATCCCATTTTTAATCTTTATCATTATAAGGTGATAACTTGGAAATATAAATATAAATATGCAATATTTGAAATATAAATATGAAGATGCAAGTTCATTTTTAGATCTTCAAAATTTAGGTGATAACTTGAAAAATAAGCATGAAATATTATCAGACATATTTTTTCCTACATGCATTACATCAATACAGTGACGAACTAGATTATCCCCCCAATAAGGTAGCTCCCACAATATACTTTACTTAGTCCAATTATGATCTATCCCTTATCCTAGAAATTGTATAGATTTACCCAGTTCAGTTATCTTTGGAAAGTCTCTAACTTTGTACCAAACCTAGTTACCGCTTAGCCTCACAAGAGGCTTATCATGTTCAACCGTCTTCTTTTTAAACACATCTTTTTTACCCCTAAATTCATGATCAAGGTCCAAAAACCTCTGATGACAGTTAAACCACGAGTTTTTTCGACCATGTTTCAATGTGAATGCCTTTGTATCCTCCATACAAATTGGACATGCCAATTTTCCCTGCGTTATCCAACCTGACAACATTCCGTAGGCAGGAAAGTCATTGATAGTCCACATCAATGATGCCCTCAGTAAGAAATTTTGCTTTATGGAAATATCATAAGTTTGTACGTCTAAATACCATAACTCTTTAAGCTCATCAATCAATGGTTAGAGATAAACATCAATATTGGCTTTGGGATTGTCAGGGCTGGGGATTATACAAGTTAGAAACATGTAAGGATCTTTCATGCACATTTCAGGAGAGAGATTGTATGGTGTAACAACCACAGGCTAGCAAAAATAGGGTCTATTAAACTGATTATTCAGAGTAAATCCATCTGCACAAAGCCCCAACCTAACATTCATAGGTCCGCAGCAAAATCAGGATAAGTTTGGTCAAAGTGTTTCCAAGCTTCACCATGGGAAAGGTGGGTCATGACACCATCGTTTCTCTTATTTTCAAAGTGCCATCTCATGTGAGGTGCTGAATTCATTGAAGCATATAACCTTTTTAATCTTGGAATTAGGGGCAAATAGTGCATTCTTTTATAGGGAACATCCTTATATCTTCCATTTCTAGATCTTTTCAGTTTGAACCTAGGGCTTTCACAAAATTTGCATTGGGTTAGGTATGCATTATCTTTGCAGTACAACATGCATCCCTTCAAACAACAATCTATTTTTTCTGATTTTAGCCCGAGTTTTGAAACTAATTTCTTGGCCTGATAGAAATCCTTTGGAACAGAACTAAGTTGTGGACAAATCTCACTCATCAATGTTGCCCATTGGTCAAACGAATTTTGACTTTGGTTAGCTTCTGACTTTATAGCTAAGATCCTAACTGCTAAAGACAACTCTGAGTGTACACACCCTTCCCATAGAGGGGCCTTTACAGCCTCCAATATAGAGAAAAATTTCTTAGCCTCGGCATTAGGAGCCTCGATGAAAGGTTCATAATCTACATGAATTTGAGGACCAACTGCATCATAAATTATTTCCTCATATCGTTTAGAGTTATCCTCCCAATTAATATTTTCCATGACATGCTCATCGATATTAACTCTATTTGAACTACCTCCAACATATGTATTTTCAATATTAGCATGTTCAAAATTTTTTGTGGCAACTTCCGCATGCATAGTCCAAATCCAATAATCCGCTATAAAACCATCCTTATATAGGTGATACTTAATTGTGTCCATATCAAAATATTTTCTACATTTGCACATAGCACAAGGACACCTAACTTTTTCCTTATTCATAAATTGTACTGTCTGACAAGCCACCCTTACAAACTTTTCAACTTTTGCGAAAAATTCAAGTTTGATTCCCCTTCTATTGGGGTGCACCCTGTCATACATCCATAGTCTGTTTGCAGAACTCATGGTTCTTGAATGTGTAATTTAACCTTAAAAATTCATTTACAATTTCCTAAATTAAATTTTTATTTAATTACAAATATCTCTCAACAAACCATCTTCTAAAAGTAAAACTCTTTTAAGAAAATAGTATGTGCTGTTTAATGTAACAACATTTCAATAGCACCTCTCCTGAAACTAAGACATTACACTCTTTAAATTAAAAAAAAAAAATTGACAGAACCTCCCCTGAAACTAAGACATCCCAAAAAAAATTAATTTCAATATATATATATATATATATATATATATATATATATATATATCAAACCAGTCAAACAAACTTCACAATACAATCAAACAAACATTTAAAGATCCTAAAACCATTCTAGAGCACATCCCCTTATGAAATCACAACATGCATATCCTATAATCTCTACATACACAATCAATCTCCATAGCAAACAGTGCAAATAAGTCGGGGAAGGACCTCTACGCCCTTTCTGATAGTCATGCAATCCCATTTTCCTACAACTCTATTTTAGAAATCATAAGTCTCTATCCTAACAACAAATGTAATTAAATAAGGAGAAACAATTACTTATATTACCTTGAAAAAGACAAGAGAATTATATGCTCCACCAGAAAAATATTCCAAGTGGACTTGACGCTCTCGAACAAAATCAGATCCTACAAAAAAATGATGAGATTACAAGCCAGACTACTTAAAACAAATCAATAGTTTCATAATTCATATTTGGATTTAATACCAAATACACTAAGCCAAGCTCACTATTCTAAAAATGAATCTAATTTAAAAGTTTTTAAATTATACAAATACAAACTTAGCTAAACCAAACAGCACAACTGAACAAATCTAAACTTTTTGCAACCTAAATTAATAAGAAAATATCAAACCAAACTATATCAACAAATAAACAATCTAAATTTCTTGTAACAAAAATTAACAAACAATGACCAAACTAAACCAAATATTAACAAGTAACAAAACCTAACTACACTTTTTAAAAAAAATACAAACACTGCAAAAAGGAAGACAAGAGGAGGGAGAGCATACCTGGCTGGTGAGAGGGGTGCCGGCGTCGGAAGTCATGGTGCGCCGGGGGGTTTCCAGGAGTTGCTAATGGTCGTACCCTCGCGGGGCCTATCACGGTGGGTGATGTGGGTTGCGGTGGGTCGCGGAGGGGCGTCGGGTAGCCAGGCGTCGCTGGGTCGTGGGTTGGGCACAGGGATGATCGCGTGGTTGCGGGGGTGGCATGGGCGGCGGGGGTCGCGGCCTGGTCGCTATGGGTCACCGAATGAGGAGGTCTCAGTCGTCGATCTTTTCAAGTGGCAGGGCGGTGGTGGCGGGGAGGTGGTGGTAAGGCCAGTCATCGGTCTTTTCACGTGAGAGAGAGAGAGAGAGAATAAGTGAGAGAGAGGAGTTTTATTTTTTTTTTATAGTGATGGTTTTATTACAGGCGGAAATTCAAATTACCGACTTAAAAAATCCGTCAGAAAATTTCGGAGAGAACGCCAAACTGCCTTTTCATTACCAACGGAAATTCTTCAATTACCGACGGAAAATTCGGAGAGGCCCGTTCATGTTAAGATGAATCTTAATGTCTTGAATACAACATGGCAAGGCATGAATGCATGAATATACATTATGCAAGAAAACATTAGAACATAATCATCAAGAAACATCATATAAGTGGCATCTAGTGGCATATATAACTTTTCACGTAAAACTTGCATTTTTCTTAAATGTGTGACATTAAACTTCATACTTTTCATTATGGGGGCCAGCCTAAAAACATCTCTAGGTTATGAGCTCATACCTAAGTAGTCATTACTAGTTTTTACTTATCCCTTTTGATAAGTGTAACATAATAATCCCGACTTTTAGAGTACGGGCTAGGGGACATAAGGATCACCTATCATAACCTTTAATTCGGGGAGTCCATAGGAATATTTTCTTCTTTGAAACGCTCTATTGGTATCTAGTACGTAGCGAATTGTCTGCTTTGGCAAGCTCAATGTCAATACCCTTACGGATTTGCTTTCTCCCTATCGAAGCAGGAAAAATGCATCTCAGTGTTATGTCACATTTGTTTTTGGGCGTGCTCGGCTAAACCGGTGTTACTCAGAACGTATCTCAGTACAATTATCCTTAGGTGTGCTCGGTTAAACCGGTGTCACCCCGGACGTATCTTATGAAGTTTTCAAAAACTTTTCTTAAGTCCTCAAATTTGACGGAAATTCGACAACATAATGGCAGTATACCGAATTTCTTTCAAATTTGCTTTATGCCACAAGAGCTAATAGCACATGTAAATCAAGTCATCAATATTGTAACACCTTGATTTTCTGTCTGAGTGGAAAATGACCAAAATGCCCCTGAGGTCATTTTCGGCTCGAAATTCGAGGATGGCCGACTCGGCAGTCCTTGAAGGGCCAACTCAATGTTTGAAGGGGATTGAATGACCCTTGAGTGGTTCCAGAGGCGAAAGTCTCATTTTCTGCAGTTTTGGGTTAAAATAACCAAAATACCCCTATAGCGTTTTTACGCGGGTAAAGGTGCCGTTTGAGCCTGAAACTTTCCCCAAAGGTTTAAAACCATGTTTTTACATGTTTCAAAGCATCTGTTTGAGTCCCGGGCAGTTTTAGTGCAAAATTACGATTTTGCCCCGAGAATAGTATTTTTGAGCTTAATGATGTAATTAAGCAAACCTAAGCAATATTAGGCTCTAATCAAAGATTAATTAATTTCCATAATTAATCTAAAGTCAAAATAAATTATTAAAATTAATTAGGACCTAAGATTGCTTAGATTAGATTTAAACCTCCTTTCTAAAACTCAAGATTTCACTCTTGGAATCTTGAATAGTGTTTTCTCTCTCCAATTCCTTAAATCAAGGAATTGTGTCTAGAATTGTTTATACACTAAAATGAGTTTATAACTCACTAATCATGCAAGAACACTCCTTAAATGTGTCTTGACAACCTTGATTACACATTTTCTCACCTAAACACTTTCTTACAAATTCCTAATCTTAATCCTAATCAAAGATACATCTAAACACAACTCTAAACCACAATTAAAATGCAAGAAATCCTCCCCCCATGGCTGATGCACCTTCGGCCATCTCTCCCTCAATTACATCACATGTTGATTGGTTTCTCACTCAAAGAACCATGCTTGAGCCATACCTTGAACCGTACCTCACCATACTTTGAACCATACCTCACCATGCCTCAAGATCACAACATCTCACCTCATGGAACTCATGGGGCTGCTCATCCTTGGCCGAAACCTTCCCTCCCTCCTTGCACCTTGCATTTGTTTCATTTCTCTATAAATAGCATGCTTGGGTGAACTTGCATCATTTTGGGTTCATTTGCTAAGTGTAAGTTTTCAAAGAGCATTTCAAAGTTTCCTTTTTCTCTCAAGTTCAAGTCTTCAAGTTCTTCATCCTCTTCTCTCATCCCAATCTCCAAATCACTTGGTAAGGATTTTCTTTCAAGTATTTTCCTTATTTAAGTTCCATCTTTAGTTATGTGTTTATGGTTTCTCTTGAGTCTTTTTAGAACTTCTCTCCCTCTCCTTTTCCCTTTATCATTTCGGCCATGGGCCTTTGAGAGCAAAGGAATGAGAGTTTGATGATGACGTTTCATGATGATGATGTTCATCACTTGAACAATCTCTAAAGCTTGATCTTTGTCCTTAAGCTAAAGATGTTTTTAGTTTTTCTTCTTGAACCTTGAAACCTTTCACTTTATGATGTTTTAAAATGGTTACATGAACTCAATGATGGGGACTCATGATGATGGTGTTAATGCATTATCAAGATCATGGTCTCTAGAGTTTCAAATGTTTCTTTTTCTTCTTAAAAGTTTCGATTCCTTTTTCCTCTTCTTTCTCCAAATTTTCGGCCATGTTGGCCAATGAGGTTCTCAATGGCTTGATGATGAGAGCTTCTAGATGATGACTATGTGTTCATCACAATGAGGTCTCTAGAGCTTGAGTTTTAATAAAAATGTTATTTATGACCACATTTCAAGAAAAGAAACTTTGTGTTTTAAAGAACCTTTGAGGTTCACTCTTGTCTTTACTTTATCTTGTCATGATAAGTTTGGGTTGAGGTTTAAGTTTCTTTAAAGTCTTGTATGAGCTCTAATAAGAAATAAAATGGACTAACATTCATATTTAAATTCAAGCTTATGCATTACATATTTACTTTGAGCTTTGCATTCATATTTAATTTCCAAGCCATCACTTAAAGTTAAAGGATGAAGAATGGATTGCATCCCATATTTACATTCTTGTCTAACACATTTACTTTTCATCACTAAAGAACATAAAGATTTAAAATGAGAGTTGCACTATCACCTAACTAAATCTCAAAGCCTTTCTATTTCGGCTTTAAAATCGATTGTTGCTAAACCTAGAGCACTAAAATAAAGAAATAAACTTGCATATTTATATTTCAAGTCTCGCATATTTATTTCAAGCCTTGCATATTTATATTTTAAGTCTCGCATATTTATTTCAAGCCTTGCATATTTATATTCAAGTCTTGCATATTTACTTTAAGCTCTCACTTTACTTTGTAATGAAGGATAAAAATGAAGTGCATAGCATGTTTAAATTATGTCATCACTTAAAGACCTTAGAGCTCAAGATTTCCCATTTTATCTCAAGTTAAAGTCTAATGTGGAAGCATTCTTTGGATGCATAATTTCGGCCATGTAGTGATGATGAACTTGGAAGGAGATTCATCTAGCTACAAGGGCTAACAATCTAAGTTTTAAGATTCTCTTTAAAACCTCATGAAGTTTATGAGATTAAGACCAATAAGATTTATGAATATAATTCTCTTTTAAGGAGGGATTAAGTGGTCACTGACCTAAGGATGTTTTTAGTCTCTTTTACAAAATAAAATGGTTTGCAAAAGAGTCTTAGAAATCCTAAAAATGATTCCAAGAGAAACTAGCAACTTATGTGTTTTAAAAATATCAAGTTATGTATCTTCTTGGGACTTAATGTTTCGGTTCTTCCATGATAAGTTTGTTGCTGTATGATAATGTTTTGATGTGTTAGAATGTGTGAAAATTATGTATGATGAAGTAGGAACATTTCTATGCATGATAGGAGAGAAACTAGCTTCCTAGAAAAACCGTAAAGTCAAGATTTAGCATAATTTTAACCCATTTATTTTTTTGATAGTGCCCAAACTATTTCAATGGGAATATAATCAGATTAGGATTGTTTAATCATGAAAAATTTGGTTACAATCGAAGCAGGATTGAATTTTAGCACCTATAGAGAAACTAGTAACTAGAAAACCGTAAAACCGCAATTCTAGAACTCTTGGAATATTTAACTTTAGAATCTGTCCAGAAACCTTATAACATGGTAAAAATGGTTTATAATTAGTTCTTAGACATAGGAGTGCCTCATAATTGGTTTAGATTTAATTTATAGCGCCTTAGACGAAGACGGAACCAAGAAAGGGTTTAAAACGTAAGTTCTAGAACCCCGCAATTATAAGTTTATAATGTTTCCCCTAAGGAATGATGTTGTTCAGATTTAACAGAGAGCATAAATAATAATAAGATTTGTTAGAAGAGAACCCTTAGGTGCATAAAAGGTTGATAGAAGATGATAGGTTAATTACATCACCAGTTTAAGACCCGTAAGGGTCAACGCATAAGATACCGTAGGACCAAGAGCATAATGAATTTTTAATGTTGCTTGTGAACGCATAAGGATGATTATGTGAATGCATGAAAATTTATGATGGAGGATGCATGTTTGAATGACTTATGTGGCATAAAGAAGAATTTGGAAGAAATTCGGCATGCTGCAGTTATGCTGCCGAATTTCTGACAAATTCAGGGACTGAGAAAGTTTTTGAAAATCCATGAGATTTTTATGAGGTACTAAGATGAGTTCTCGGATGACACCAGTTCGGCCGAGCACCTCCAGAGAACTCATGTGACATTGGTACCAAGATGAATTCTTGGGTGACACCGGTTCGGCCGAGCACCCCCAAGAAATGCCCCCTAGCCCGTATTGGATAAGTCGGGATTATGTTTATGATTATGTTACGCTTATCGAGATTGATAAGTAAGAACTAGTGATGACTAGTTAAGGTATGAGCTCATAACCTAGAGATGTGACACGTTCTGGGTGACACCGGTTCGGCCGAGCACCCCCAAAGCGAATGTCTTTTAGGGTGGCCTATGAGGAAGTAAAGTATGATGTTTATATCACAAAGTTTCCCATATGAGAATTTAATTGCCACTTTATGCCACTATTATGATGTTTTTAATGCTATGACTACTTTCTTGCATTAAGTAGAGCCATGTATACATTCTTTAATATGAATGTATCGATGACATTAAGAATCATGCTAAAATGAATGGACCTTGGCTAATTATGTTTTAAAGCTTAAAAATGGACTTGATACATGCTCACTTGTTTTACATACTAAACCCAAGGTTCCTGAGGACGTAGATGATGGCACCTGGGTAGTAAGAGGCCTTACTGAGATTCTTTAGCAAGATTCTCACTCCCTCTATCTCTTTCTTTCCGTCACGTCTTCAGATGGCAACGTTTGTGGTTTTTGTGGACACCCCAACCTGGGAGGTACATCATGATCTGGACCACGGGTCATACCATTTTGTGGTCGCTGCGTCGTTCGAGTATTTATGTTCGTTGGACAGCCCTTTAGTCACCTCGTACATAGCCACTGATTCTCTCCTGTCTCACCCTTCGGCAATGACTTCGTGTTCGAGCGTGCACACCCTCGAGAGGAGCGAATCTACTGCACCCCACCGACAGCCTCTGCCATCCGGGACTACCCACAGTATGTGCCCCGCTCGCCCTCATCATTCTCAGAGACGGACCCTCCGAAGACTTTGCCACTCAGGTACCCTCCGAGGGATCCTCCCCCACTGTGCCGATGGACGTTGGGGAGGGTAGTGAGGCTTCTGTCGCTCAGCCAGTACGTGGAGGATGGGTGAGGATGACTCCCCGTCGTGGAGCTCATGCTTGACCGATGCAGTGCATCGCCACCTTGCCCGAGATAGCCCAGTGGATTGGGTACATCCCTCCCTTCCAAAGAGGCCCGCAGTAGGAGACGACTGCCGCGATTCTGGTGCTCAAGCTTTGACTAGGCTAGGGTAGCCTCCTTTTGTCTTTGGGGCTGTCCAATTATAGGCGCACTAGAGTTAGGAGAGTTCCTTTTTATGCCTTTGCTGTACTTTCATTTTCCATGTATCTTTATTCCAGTTGTATTAAACTAAGTCTCACTCTTTATGAGTGAGCATATCCTATTATATATGAATATGCAGTTCAGTTCTATTGTGATGTGCCTTTACTTGCTTATGTTATGCTGCTATGTGATGTTTGCTTTATTTCCTCTCGTGCATTATTATTTAACGTGTTGCGTGGCTCTCACTTTGCTTTTATAACTCAAAAAAAAATTTACCAGTATTTCTGCTAAGTATTTTAAAATGATAAGAAAGCTATGACGTAACAGACTAATGATTAACCTAAATATATTCTAGAGTATTGGGTTAAAAATTAGGATGTTACAAATATCATACAACACATCCATTCATGCATCAATCCATCATAGCATGTCATGATTCAAGAACAATCATTTCTAGCTCTTCATATATTTCTAGCATATGCGTCCCTAATGTTCCATATGAAACTATAACATGTAAAGATTGAGTTCCATCTCTAAGGATCAATTCCTCATAGAATAAACATACTTATGATTCATGAATAGTCATACATTTCTCATTAATTTATGTCAGGCAATCTCATAGTTTCATATGTAAACAAGATCATGGATTCATATCATTCAAGTAAGGAAAGTATTTATTGCGTACTTGGAGTTCTAGTAATCGATTACATGAGCCCTATAATCGATTACACAGCTTCAAGTTTCAAAACAGGTGAATTAAGGGCTCTGGTAATCGATTACATGAGCCTTGTAATCAATTGCACAGCTTCGAGTTTTCAAAAATAGGATGGTTGAGGGCTCTGATAATCAATTACATGGACTCTGTAATCGATTACATCAAACTTGGGCCCCAAGAACATCTGAGTAATCAATTACATAATGCTGTAATCGATTACTTAGGCCTAAAAGTTCATGTTTGAGTCTGGCAAAACTTTCTGGTAATTGATTACATGGGCCTTGTAATCGATTACCAGTACCTTTAAAACATGAAATTTTCAGTCTAAAACATCTTCTAAGTTATTCCTTCCTCCTCTAACCATTTTGAACCTTACTCCAACACTCAATTTGAAATCAAAACACTTTTCCAAGGTAAGAGCCCATAGCTTTCAAGATCTAGTTGAAAGAGAATCTTTGAGCCTTAGGTCTTTAGGTGATAAACATAAACATGTCAATGGACGTTCCATTTTAATCTTATCATTATAGAGTGATAGCAAGGAAAAGTAAAGATGCAAGACTTGAAAATAAACATGAGAATACAAGTTCATCCTTAATCTTTGGGTTTATGTGATGGCTTGAAACATAAACATGCTAGATAAGAAATACAAACATGAAATGCAAGTTCATTTCTTATCTTTGAGCTTTAGGTGATGACTTGAAAAATAAATATGATATGCAAGTTCAATTCTTTATTTTAGTGCTCTAGGCCCCTTAGAGTTTTCACTCTAAATCAACAACTAACATTAAGGTTGAAATAGGTAGGCTTTGAGATTAATTATTAAGGTGATTGCAAGGAAATAAACATGAATGCAATCTATTTCTTATCTATTTGAATTCTAGGTTCAAGATTACTCTTCACAACAACATAGCTTCTTTGTGTTGTTAAAAACCTTTTCAAAAGTGAAACCTTCAAGCTCTATAGGTCAAGCAAGTTATGGTTTTGCAATCAACACTCAAGATCCTCATCATCAAGCCATGGTTTCTTCCAAATATAGGCCATTTGGCCAAAAATCAAAGAGAAGGAAAAGGATAAATAAGAACCAAAAAAAGAAGTGGGGTCGGGGAAGGAAAGAAACACCAACATTGTATCTTTACAAGTCAAGAGATAAACAACAAAAGAAAAGAATACAACTCCCTACCTTGGATGTGCTTCTTGATTGAGAGGGAGGGCTTGGCCTTGAAAAGAGTAGAGGAAGAAGAAGAAGAGCTCATTGAGATGAGAGAAAGAACAAAATAGGTAGAGCAAGAAGAAGAAGAGCTCCTTGGGAGGTGTAAGAGAAATGAACAAAATGATCTCTAGAGGGGATCTTTCTATTTATAGAGAAAAAAAACTCATGGGGGGTGAAAAGGAGGGAAGGTAGCCGGCCATGATGGAGGGAAAAAGAAGGAAAATATCTCTTATGTGTGCCATTTCAAGGTATGGCTAGGTATGGTTGAAGATATGGTTCTTTGAGTATGAAATGTTATTAAAATAAATCAACATGTGATGAATTTTGGAGGGGGAGTGGCCGTGTGTTTTAATGGCCATGGGGGAGGAAAATTATTTCATTCTTTTTGTGTCATGATGTGGTTTAGAGGATAGGTTTGATTAAGTATTTGGTTAGGAGTTTGTGGTTAAGTGTTTGAATGAGAAAGTGGGTAATTAAGGGCTTCCCAAGACAAGTTTAGGAGTGGTCTTGGTTATTAGTGGAGTCAAACACCCTCTAATCAAGATTATTAATCACATCCATTGGTTCCTTGATTTAAGGAAATTGATAGGAAGAACACTATTCTTTGATTTATGACATAATGTCTTGATTTTGACAAAGGATTTTGAGTTTCCCTAAGCAATCTTAGGTTCTAAGTAATTCCAATTAATTGTTTTGATTCTAGATTAATTATGGAAATTAACCAATTTTTGATTAGAGCCTAATATTGCTTAGGTTTGCTTAATCGTGTGATTAAGCTCATTAGGTGCTCAATCAGGGGCAAAATCGTAATTTTATACAAAAACTGGCCAGGACCACCAGGACTTAAACAAACCTGTCCAGACTCATAAAACATCATTTGAATCCTCTGGGGTGGAGTTTGAGCTCAATCGGCTCACTAGTCGATGTTAAACAGCCATAGGGGCATTTTGGTCATTTAGTGCGTCGAAACTCAAAAATGAGATTCTTCTGCTCTATTAGCGTACATGCCACTCATAATCCCTTTTGAACATTGAGTTGACTCTTCAAAGACTGTCGGATTGGCTGTCCTCGAATTCCGGATGAAAAATGACCTCAAGGGCATTTTGGTCATTTTTGCTCAGACAGAAAAATTAGGGTGTTACATTTTTGAAGAACCAGATGAGGAGAACTTTGCAACTTGTTCTGCCCTTGTTCCATTTGTATCACTGACTTCCTCTTCCATCATATCCTTCTTGTTGAAGAAGAAGGAACAAAAATTCTGAAGATCCAGCACCTACTATTCTGGAAGCTGATGCCACTACACTGGGTCAAAATGTTCCTGACCTCTCTGCTCCTGCACAAGATCTTCCTGATCCTTCCTTAGCCCACATGTTAAATGCTAATGTTGTTGAACCTATCATTGTTCCTACAGTCTCTGCTTCCATCTTTGTCACGTCTGGAAATGCTCACGGACAACTATCTTTACCTCCTTCTGATGTATGAGATAACACTAGGGCTGACTCACCAAGACCAAGGGACACAGTAACTCTAGACATTCCAGAGGCATCTCCCAGAGCTGCTCCTGCACCTATCAATCTGCCACCTCTTTTCTCAACAGAAACTTTAGCAAATTATCAAGTCATCTTGCAAAATTTGAGAGATATTTCTTCTAGACAGGATAGATTTGAAGCAACCCTATCAGCACATGGTGCTCAGTTAAGACAGATGGAAGATCTACAACTTTAGATGTTTCAGTAAATGCAGCGTGCGTTTCCTAGCATACCTCTTTTTTTATGATGCCAAAAGGGGGAAAAGTATAGATTGAAGAAAATATATGCTGGCAGGATTCAAGGGGTGCTATGCTGAAATGAAGGTTGTGCTGAGATATCCAGGAGGAGAAAATGCTAAAGGGGAACCCAGAGAATTCCTTTCTGTTTATCATGTTTTTCATTTTTTTCTTGCATTTCTGTTGTATATCTCTGAATATTCGTTATGATTATATAAGTTTTTTGTTTCTCTCTTTTATCATGTTCTGTTTATGTTTCTTTTATGTTATATATCTTCCTTAGCTCATGTGTTTTAGTGTATATATGTTTATCATGCTTCATGTTTTGTTTTTATCTTAAGCTCTGAATCATATTAATACTCTATCTAAGCTCAGCTAATCACATGTATCTCTGTAAAATGTTTGCTTTTTATCTTGAATGCATATGCTTTGACATGTCTATTCATGTACGTTGGATATTAGCTTACAAGTTTTTTATAATTAGTCTTGGCCAAGTATCTTTAGGAGTAAAAAGTGGTTGTTGCTATGATACTAGTCTTACAAGCCGAGTTTTGATATATATGATGAGCTTAATCGTTTTTTCTTTATCCTTTACTCTTATAAGAGATGTTTTCCAAAGTGTTGTGTTTAACTTGATCGAAGTTTGGTTGTAAATAGTTTCTAACTTGTCTTCAGAAACTTGTCCTTACACTTGCTAAAAAGACCAAAATCAGTTAACAAGCTGCAGAAATCTCTCAAAGAGTAATGTGTTTCATTTTTACAACACTTGGTTTTAAAAAGGATCATATATCTTCTGTTTTGAAAAACATCTTTTTCATGATCTATTTCTTATGGGTAAGTTTCGTAGCTCAGTACAAAAGCTTCTTCTTACTTATTCAGGGACTGATCCCTATATGAGCTTTAGAAACCTTGCATAGTAATATGTTGATCTCATCCTTCTTATGGTTTCTTTGAGCATCAGAATTACATAAGCATCAGTTTGTTTTTCAAAACTTACGAATGCTCTGTTTCATTTATTATATCCTTGAGCATTCATTTCAAAGTCTTTTTTGATATAAGATCTGCTGAAAATGGATCTAGCTAAGATAAATTATCACAAGTATTACTTGTTATGTTTTCAAGCATGAGGATCTTCAGAATGTTCTTTTCTTTTGACAAATAATCAAGCTGGTTGTTTATCTATAGCTTAAACGTCTTTTTCTTTAACATCTGCTCTCACAATGTTTAGAAAGTACGTTAAGTTTGTCTTATACTTAAAATGAAAAAACAGCAGTCTTCATCAAATGTCACTTAAGGCTATAAAGGTTTTTATATGATTCATATCATGCCTTAAGAAAAAGAACTTTCTGAATGTAATATTTCTTTCAATTATCTTTTCAAAAGATTTTTTTCAAATTGATTTCTCATCATCAAAAGGGGGAGATTATTAACTCCAGAACCCTTTGAGCTTATTTATTTTGAATGACACTAAAATTAATTTAAAGAAAATGCTTTGAAGAACGACTGATGTCTCCTTTGAGTTCCATGTAAGTTTATAACAGGTTTCTATCATTTAGCAAAAGCAAGGCTTACTTAAATAAGAATATATTTCACTATACATGTGTAAACATGTTTATCTCATGTTATAGGATCTGAAATAAAATAGAAGTGAAATTACCAAGCATTTGATTGCTAACAATGAGAAGAAGTTTTCAACGCTACAAGGAACCAAGTTCAAAGACTTCAAAAAGTAGTACAGGATATCAGAAAGTACACTCAAGTTAAAGATATCAACCTATATAATTAGCAAAGAAGATTTAATTGAAGATCAGAAAGTGAAAATCTCTTCAAGGGACTAATTGCATACTTCAGAAAGCTCACCTGTGAGTAGAGCAAAGAATGTTAAAGGAAAGGAAGGGAAATTTGAAATTTAAATTTCAAATAATCAAGTCAAACATAGTTTCAAACTGGTACGTCTTCTCTTTTGCCTATTCGATCAACTACCCTGGCTTCATGAAGGAGGAGTTCAGAAAGCTTGCTCAGAAAGTAGAAAAGCAGTTTCTAAAGGGATATTAGAAACCTTAACTTTACAACGGCTTCTGCAACCGATGTGACTGATCTGTCAACCTCTCTTTTTGCTGTTTCTTTCAAGACACAACTGATGATAAGCATGTGTCACTTGAGGAATAGATCTATGGCAACGATCACAAAGAAAGACCACTATATAAGGAGATGCTAAGCTTGAAGATAGATGAGAGATTTGAAGATTTAAGAGAGGAAACTCTACAAAAATCTCTTCCCACTTCCTAAAATATTCAACCTTTATCATGTAATCGGTTTTATCCTTGAAGTGTAAAGAAAATCTTCCCTCTAAATTCTTAGATTTCTGCTCTTCCGATGAAAGAAATAGAAGAAGAAAGTCATTCAAGTTTTTTTTTAGGAACTTCTTTGTATATGTTAAGGAAACTTGAGTGTAAGTTAGTTTGAGTGGCAATCCAAATACTTAACCTTTGTATCCTCGATCCAGTAGTGGTCGCTATAAGATAGCTTGGAGAAGCTACTGTAAAACTACTTACAATGAGACAGTAGTGGTTGCTACTAGTCACGGTTTGGCTTAGAGATGCTAGTACTAAGACTACTTTCAATGTGACAGTAGAGGTTGCTACTGCTCATGATTTGGCTTGGAGAGGCCAGTGTCAAGACTACTTTTAATGTGATAGTAGAGATTGCTACTGCTCAAGGTTTGGCTTCGAGGGGCCAATATCAAGATTACTTTCAAGTTGACTATAAGGGTGACTACTAATCATGGGCTAGCTTGGAGAGGCTAGTACAATACTGCTTGTGTTAGCTTGGAGAGGCTAGTACAATACTACTCGGTTTACCCTAGAGAGGCTTGTGGAAAGAATTGTGTCAGTCTCTGACTTGATTTGCTAGCACAAGTGAGAGCTTGGGAAGGCTAATGTAAAGACTATCTAACTTTACTTTCTCAGACTGAGAAAGCTATTTTGAATGGAACCTCAACGGTTGTTGAGTACTGGATGTAGGCATATTGGCTGAACTAGTATAAAATCCTCTGTGTCTTTTCTCTTTTTCTCCTTCTCTGATTTCTTTTATTTATCCTTGTTGCATCGTTCTCTTACTCTTGATCTTATATATCTTTCTTACTTTCTGTTATTTCATTTAATAATGAGCATTTTACTTTATAAGGTTCAAGAATCTACTTTCTGAAGGTACTAACTATATTTTCGCTGTACTTCAAGTTTTACACTTGAGAGTAATTATTTTCAGAAGCTTCAGAAAATGCGAAAAATGTTCAATGCATGATTCAACACCCTTCTCGTGCACATCTTCACCTACATTATATCCTATGAGAGGTATTATGAGATTCACATGTTCCCTAAAAAGGTAACTAAGGATACACTTTGTATGATGCCTTAGGTCCAAGTGTCCGTAGATAAGTCTAGTATAGCTTTAGGATCTCCTGGGACCCATTCGTTTCACCAAGAAGGCCCCAGATACATCAGGTTATAGAAACAACAACCTTTTTTGTAGATAACCTTGCTATGGCAAGCCTTTTTCTTGCTATAGCGAAAGACTCAACATAGTAAGGTAGCATCTCACCATGGTGAGGTTGTTAGCCAGTCCTTGTGTGAGGCATGTTTAGGGAAACTTATAGTGGCCAGGTACCCCCTCAGCATGGCAAGCATGCTGATTAGTCCTTGGAAGGGATGCACTCAAATAAACTCGTCATGATGAGCCTTCCCCTACCATGGTGAGTTTCTCGATACTACAAACCAAAATAAATGACGCATTATTTTTATTAAAACACCCATGCTCCCTATATAAACCGCCCATGCATTTTGCACCAAAAAACCCCAAGTCCCAACCTCCTAACTCATATTCCATCCTTTTACTCTTTTCCTACTTCAATCTTACTTTATCCAAGTTTCAAGGTAAGAATTTCTCATGGTTTATGTTGGATTTTCTCCCTTTTCCTCTATGTTTATGAGTTAGGGTATTTATGTTCTTGATTGTTGTCAAGTTTGGATACTTTCCCAATGTCCTTAGAGTTGTCCTAATGTGATTATGGCATGTTCATGAGTTGTTGGTGATTCTATGGCAATTGTTGGTGCTATTCCTAGCTCCCAATATTAAGTTAGTAGTGATACCTTTCACTCGGCCTTCAAGGTGAATGGGTTTGAACTTATGACCTTATTTTCAGTCATTATGAGTATGTTCTAAGCATGATGATTGCTAAACATGAATTTAGATGTGAAAATGTGTATACAATATGATTTTACACATTATGCTAAGGCAAAATCATGGTTTTTGATTATAACATGAAAACATGTTTTAGAAAATCATAGGACGATGATTGATTTATTACATGCCACAAAAATGTCTTATATGCTGTGAAAAGATTTATTGGAAAATATGATTTAGCAAAGGTACCAAAATTGTTAGAAATGAAATATAGGTTGATAAAATTACTCTATTTTCAAAAATTTTGAATCTTATATTATGCTTGTAGAAGCCCAACTATGTTTTATTGGAAAAAAAATGTTGACTTGAGCACCTTTATCTCCATTGACAAATATGCTATTATGATTCACGAGTTTCCATGTTTATGAAATTATGTCAACTTGAAATATGATTTTGGAATTTCAATAACTCTGTATGATTCAGAACATTAACTAGACACGTACTCTGTGGGTTTCTAAGATCACATGTTTACAAGCTAGTAGAACGTAGCTGTATTGATAGTCAGACTGTTAGAATCCTAGTTATGTATTATTGAAAGAATTGAACTAAGTATAATTCATAACAATTATTGTTAGATACACACTCTTTGGGCTTCTGAAATCACTTTATCTACAAGTTGGTGATCCATTGGACATGATTTTATAACCACAATTATGCTACAATTAGTGTGAATCCTTGTCATTCATTTGAACTCTGATCTGATCCCCTATCCTTTTTGCCCTTTTTCTCAGGTGAGCTATGCCACCTGTTAATCGCCATTCCCATTACCACTATAGCAACACCAAGACAGTCAGTACCAATTTCATATGTCGCCTTGAGCAGGCCATTCTAAAATTGGCAAAGGTAGTTAGTGAGCACATTAGAGCTAGAGTGCATTAATAGGGAGCACAGCCAGGTATGACTAGCTTAGACAGAGGTCAGCAGCAAGCATTGTCAGTCAGGGCCACCTCCTTAGTGCCATTTTTGATACACCCTAATGTCATCCAACCTTGGAGTCAAGGAAACAACAAGCCAAAATAGCAGAGTTTAGTGTAGACCGGTCAGTCATATTAAGTTTGTTAGACGTATGGAAAACACCATGAAGGCCAGTGCCTATAAGGCACATTCTCATGCTATAGATGCAATTAGAAAGGGCACAAAAAGGATTGCTTGCTATTTCAGAGAATTATAAATCAAAGGCCAAAGCAACCCGGTGCCTCAATATAACCATTTTATTCCACAGTTAAAGATGGTGCAACCACCCGAGCCAATGGGGGTTCAAATTCAAGTGACTCAGGGATGGTAAGTAGAATCACATTGGATCCATCAGTCCCGTATGAAGCATCTTGTAGGACTGACGATTGGTTGCTAATGTGTTAAATTATTTTAAGTAATCTTTGATGCCATAAACCTCATGCATGTCATGTTTCTAAAGATGCATTGTTATATGATTTATGTTTGGAATTGTGTTTTTGTATGATATGAGTGTACTATGCATGTAGAATAGGTTAACAACATGATATAAATTGCTAATCAAGCTTGAAATATCAATTGAGTTGTTGTGCATGTTGATTGCTTCGAAATGCTTTTATCTACCTTTTTTCTTCTTCTTTTTGAATTTTATACATAATATAAAGGTGTTGGATGATATAAATATTTTGCTTATTTTGTAATGACTAACATGTATAAGTTATTATAACTTCTTATTAAAGCATAAATTATTGATTTCAAAGTAATAATATGTAGCTTTAAAAGATGAAGTAATAGAACTATATGATTGCATGTGCATGTATAAGTAGGCTAAGGAAACATTATATTTGAAAGTGTGTTAAATTGCAAGGTGATAGATTCCTCATGCTTAGTATGTGCTGTAAACAATTGTCATTAAAATTAATCAAACATGTAAAGTTTTGAACCTCATAGATCAAGAATTGGACTAAGGAATACTTTCATGTTATGTAACATTTAGAGCCCTGGTGTATGAATTTCATATGTTCTTACAAGGTTCTACCATGTTTTGTTATCATAATGACTTTAGTGAGCAAATGATATGTCTATGGCTTCATATATGTAAATGTTTAGTTGCTATATATTCCAGAATGATGAGTAGGATAGTTTTCCCTGATGCATTCATGGTCATGAAAACCTAAGATTTGTAGTTTCAAAGTTTTTGAGATGCTACAATGATATGTAGGCATGAGGCATGATTTGATGGCCATGTTCTTACCATTTTGTCAAGTATACAAATGCTTGAAGATTTTAATAAATATTTCACATGAATTTCAATAAGTAGGGCATTCATGGAGTTTTCACATCCATACTTCTTACAGCATACAAAAGATGAGTTTGGTATGATACCATGATTTACTTATGTTAAGGTTAAGATATGGGATAAGCGTTGTTTTAAGCTAATTCTTTCATGCTTGGGATGTCGGAGCAAGTTGAATTCTTTTATGTTATACCATCATGATTATTTCCTTTAAAAGTGCAAATGTGATTAAACTTGTTTTATGGTGGGAAGCTTGGAACATTTAAGTGCTTTATGCCCTAAACAATTTTGTTTCTTATCTAAGTGTTTTACTTGACTCAAAGCACAAATGCTGATGTAGTTTGCATTTTCTTTCTAAGGTGTTTTCTCTGATGTGAATGTATGATTAGATTGATTTTTAAGTTTTTTTTTAAGTTTTAAACCATGAGTTCTAATTTGACCAGGTTTATGAACCCTTATGTAAGAAGTATTTGTTCTTTTCCTAACTCATGCATGTAAACTAGATGAAAGAAACTTAAACTAATGAAATCTATCATGTTTAAGCTGCAACTTGGTAACATGATAGTAAAGTGTTTAATTGACTTAATAGGGTGATAGAGGCATGTTGAATTATTTAACTGTTATGTATGCTTGATCGATTATGATTTATCTTGATGGTGGCAAAGTTGAAGTTTATGCTAGTGTTGCCTTGCATGTTGGCTTTATCTTAGGGAAGTACTTTGTTTACCTTGACTACATATATTTGCATGATATATGAACATAATCTAATGTCTTAAAGCTATTTCCACTTGAAGGAACTAAATTGAGGATTCTGAAGTTTAGAGGCAAAAAGAGTTAGTTATGAGGAATTAATAGCGTATCTTGTCATGGTAGAATGTTTTTGCATCCTAAAGCATGTTGTGTTTGTTTGATTGATTGATGTGATCATTTATTCCCTGAGTTTTAATATATTCCTTTTTTAAAATGCATATGAAATGTTAGCTTGTTGCATGGATTGGCTTTTTTGTTTAAGATCACATTTTAATGAGCTTGTTTGAAATAGTTTGTCACAAAGGTATGTTTAACATGATTGGTAAATATCTATGTGATGTGTATGATGTAATGCATCTATGCATGCTAGGAATATAGGCATGTGGTTGATTAACATGACTTGACTAATAAAGCATAATAAAGAGTGATGCTTATGAATGCCATGTTTGCATTTTGCATTTTCTATGTGTATGAATGGATTTGTTTTGATTTTCATGCATGATGCTCACATAGAGACTAAGGAAGTTTAGAAACCGAGGACTCTAGGTCCTCACAGTATTAGTCTATGTCAGAAGCAAGAGAGACAAAGAGAGAAAGAGAGAGGGACAGAGTAAGGATGAAAGTTGACAATTAACACCCTCTATCCTCGAGAGCCCACGTAAGCGCTTTCTCAATGGAGCATGGCTCTTTATCTAGGACTTCTGTTGTGCAAAAGGCTGCCCTTAGAAGTAGAGTCGCCCAGTGTAAGTATCATGATATGTGTATTTTTGTTACCTTAACAGGAAAAGGCTACCCTCGGAGGTAGAGCTACCTAGATATAACAAATGGCATCCCTAGCTGGAGTCATGGAGTAGTGGCCTTCAAGATGGCATTTCCTTCCAGCTATCAGTTCTATAATAAGTGTATCATGTCAGCATGTTTTAGTCATGCATGCCCCTATTAGAAGCGCCACCCAAATCGAGTATCCTATCTCTTTGATCCTTATGATATACAAATTTAGATTTGGGGACCAAATCTTTTAAGGGGAAGTATGTGATGCCTCAGGTCCATATATCCCTAGATAAGTCTAGTATGGCCTTAGAATTTGCCGAGACCCAACCTGTCACTAGGAAGGCCTTGAACACATTAGATTGTAGAAACAGTAATCTCTTATGTAGATACCATTGCCATGGCAAGCTTCCCTCTCACCGTAATGAGTGACTTACCATAGCGAGGTACTCCTTACCATGGTAAGGTAGTTGGCCAGCCCTTGTATGAAGCACGTTTAGGGAAACTTGTCATGTCCAAGTACCCCTTTGCCATGGCGAGCATGGTGATTAGTCCTTGGAAGGGATGCATTTAGGCAAACTTGCCACAGTGAGCCTCTCCCTCATCCTGGCAACTCCCTTTACACCAGAAACCCTCCAAAAATGATACAATTTCATTAAAACACTCTTTTTCCCTATATAAACCCTTCCACATGTGTTTTGTACCTAGAAAACCCAAACCATAGCCTCCCAACTCCTTTTCCATCCTTTCACTCCATTCCTCCTTCAATCCTACCTCCTCAAAGCTTCAAGGTAAGGATTATTCATGGTTTATGTTGAGTTTTCTCTCTTTTCCTCCATGTTTATGAGTTAGGGTTATGTCCTTGAATGTTATCAAGTTTGGGTACTCTCCTAATGTCCTAAGAATGTCCTAGTGTGATTATCATATATTCATGAGCTGTTTGTGCTTCTATAGTAGTTGTTGGTGCCATTCATACCTCCATAGATCAAGTTAGTGGATACCTCTCACTCAACCCTTCAAGGTGAATGCATTTGAATTCATGACCTTATTTTATGTCATTATGAGCATGTTCTAAGCATTACTGTTGCTAAACATGAATTTAGATGTGAAAATATGCATAAAATATGATTTTACACGTTATGTTGAGCTAGCAAAATTATGATTTTTTATTATAGCATGAAAAATATGTTTTAGAAAACCATGGGACCATGATTGATCTGTTGCATGCCATGAAAATTTCTTTTATACTCACGAAAAGATTTAATGAAAAACATGATTTAGAAAGGCTATCAAAATTCCAAGACATGAAATATGGGTTGATGAAATTACTTTGTTTTCAAGATTTTGGAATCTTATATTATACTTCTAAAATCCCAGATATATTTTATTGGAGAAAAATACTGAGGTGAGCACATTTATCTCCACCAATAGATATGCTATTATGATTCACGAGTTTCTATGTTTATGAAATTATGTCAACTTGAAATATAATTTTGGAATTTCACTTTTATGTTATTGAAAGTATTGAACTCACTATGATACTCTATGTGTTTCTAAAATCATATGTCTACAAATTGGTGATCCCTTGGGCATGATTTCATAACCCTAGCTATATTGACAGTCAGACCGTTAGCTAGTTATGTATTATTGAAAGAATTAAACCAAGTATGATTCATAGCAATTGTCAAATGTATGCTCCATGGGCTTCTGAAATCACTATATCTACAAGCTGGTGATCCCTTGAACATGATTTCATAACCATAGCTTTGCTACGTCAAATTGTTAGAATCATATAAATCCATAGCTTTCAGATTTTTTAGATTTAGTCGGTTTATTAGCAAATTAGTTTTAGATGGTAACTATAAAGTAATAGACAGTGAGTTAATCGTTGTAAGATCATTAGTCTTGGTACCAAGTTGTCAATTAGAGGATAATCTCATGCCTTTAGAGTATTCCGAGAATGGAAACTAGTTAAGTGTCTTCCCTATAAAACATTGTTAGGTGTCTTTTCAGAGTTTAGAGATTAGAGTAATTATTAATATTATTATGTATAGACTTATCATATTCAAAGATTCCTGTTTCTCAAGTAATTACTGATTACTATAATATGAATTTAGAAATGTTCTCCTATGTAATTATGCATATATATATATATATATATATATATATATATATATATATTAAAATGATTTTTCTTGATGAATGTATATTATGTATATCTTGTTGGTTGTCCCATATAGGTGGTAAGTGAGAATCAACTCATTGAGTTTGATTATTCATCCCTTTCTCTTCATCCTTACAATTGCATATCAGGTTATCATTCAGCCACCATTTTAGTAGATGCAACTATTCTATTGGTGAAATTTACTTTGCAATAAGGCTTAGTCAAGGATTATGTTAGATTAGAGTGCTCTAGTAGATGTGCATGTAAGATTTAAACCATGCATTTTATTTTAAGATTATGTATTTATTTACAAAAATTATAAACATCTCTATATGTTTTCAAAATTCAGGTATGGATTTGAAATTCAGACCAAGATTAAATTTATGTAACGAGCTAGTTATGTACTCATTATTTTAGTTTAAAGTATTAAACCAATTTTCAAATTATGACTATGATCGTGAAATGAAACATTTTAGTTTTATAGATTTGAATATTATGCTTTAAATAGAGAAGTGGATAATTATTTAGATGAAATTATATTTCAAGTATGAAAATCACGTTAATCTATGCTTTTAGTAAGTCACGTTACCTATGAGGCTTAAGTGAGGACCTAGTCTCTCACATGCCAGTCATGTTCCCTAGTTGGATTATGACACTTTGAGAGGGTTTTTTCTAATATGTGTAGTGACATAATACTCTTTGGGTGTAAGTGTGTTAGTGTTGTTATTTATGTTTTTGCAAGTCACTAGGAAGTTTAGAAGAATTATGGTGGCAAGGTGATGAAGCATGTGATTGAAATCTTTGTGGGATACTTATTAGAAAAATAAGAATGTGATTGAAACACTTTGAGAGCGAGTTTGTGAGTGAAACATGGTGAGGTTTTGCTTTGTGGGATTAATGAATAATATGGCTTATACACAGTGAGAGTTTTGAGCGTTACATAGTGAGGAATAGTTTTGTGAGGCTAGGTGTATGATATGCAGTAGCGGATGTTTGTGACATATTTACTCAGTTGTGTGATTGATATTAGCTTTTAAAGGATCTTTCCATGACTACGTGGCCTGCACTAAAAATGCATGAAGAGTGATGATAACCATACTAGTTGAAAAGATAAAATTTGTTGATGGGTTACCATATTTTATGTTGAGAATGTAGGTCATAGGTGTTACATAGATTTCTTGATGCAATAAGTGTTTGTGAACGTACATGTATATGATGCTTATTTTGTGTAGATGAGAAAGCTCCATCTCATCTTTTTTCAATCTATTCCCCTATGGTGTTATATATTGTTGAGTTTTGGTGTTTTATTTGCAGAGTTTGAATTTGAAGACTTGGCTGATATTTGATTGGGTAAATGGTAGTGTGGGTATGATTTATAATAATCCATCTAAGTAGCTGGTTGCTCCCTATGAGTGTTTGGCCCATTTTGGCTTTTGTCTTCATATTTGATATTTTTTGTTTCCTAGTGTATTGATGGCACTACCAATTGTGACTTCTCTGGTTGTACTCAGCCTTTGGCTGGTTTTCTCCCCCCTTCATTTTTTGCTAGTGAGTTTCAAAATTATTTTTAAAAAAAATAGTATAGAAAACATTCATTATGAAGTAGGCTTCCTTTTAAGTATGATATTTATCTCCACCAATGCAACATATCTTTAATGAATGTATGGTCATACATAATTATAACATTTAAACATGAGCAAATATAATGTTCTTTCTTTTTATCTTTGTCTTTCACTTTAGGTGACTTAAACATTATATCTTTTGGCTAACCACCTTTCTCATGGCTCCTAATCCAACTGATGGCACTTAAATGCCGCATCACCGATTGCCTAGGCTATAAGCTCATGTATAACTAGTCATCGCTATATTTAATATGAGATCATAAGTAATATAATATCTCTTTCATAGAATTCATATCATGCAATTATTTCTTTTAATCATAAATAATCATAGTCATCATAATAATCAGTGTTCATGCCGATCACACTTTCATAGGCTTAGTTACACAAAACACAACAATCAATCCCACTTGCACTTTGTTTACTCTATTGATACAACAAAGAGACAACAACTTTTAGAAAATTAGTTCTAAAAATAAAGCTAAAAAGGTTAGTGAATGGCATGATAAGTTTCTATAAAAAAATAGGGATGTACCTCAACATGTTAGGATTCACGTTCATAAACTTTGGATCAAAAAAGAAATCTTAGATGAGGTTTTAAAATTGCACAAATTCGATGCTCAGAACACTTTTCTAGTAGTACAGAACCAAGTTTCATGAATTTTAAACCATACAAAACTATCCAATAACTTTCCACAAAATTTCAAAGGAAAACCTCAAGATGCTAATGATACCCTTTAAAAATTTCAACTCAAAATTACTTCATTTGACATGGTAATAGAAATAGGAAAATTTATAGTTTGCTGAAAATAGCAGAGGGTGCTTATACGAATAGTCTTGGTTTTTCAATTTTTAAGGATAGTAAATGATTATGTTTTCTCTCAGAAAAATTTATAGGAGTAGTCCACATGTTAGCTATATCCATAAAAAAAAGTCAATCCAAAATCACATATCCAAGTAATTTTAAAAATTTGTGTAATTTTACTGCCAATGCATAAAATTAAATTTTAGCAAGTCACACGACTTAGCAAAATGATCTTAAGGGCTTCTTGGTGGGTGTTAATTGGATGATGTTGAATGATCCAAGAATCAATTTTGAGTCATGGAATGGTGCTAGATTTAGTGGGAAGAAATTGAAAGGTTAGAATGTGTATTTCTATGCCACCATTCTCTTTATATTGGTGCTGAGGAATAAAGTTATCTTAAAAAATGAACAGGTTCATGGAAAAAACATTTCAGTTCAACTAATGAATAGATGTAGGTTGTGGTCTTATTTGAGAAGCTAGATATACTTTTCTTGGGGTCATGGAGGGGCAGACTCATGGAATCTGTTGTTGTGCCTATTGAGGTATCTTTTAAGGATTTCTATCCTAAGCACACTCTTGGTTTCTTCTCTCAAATCTGGGTATGTTGTATATACTAGATGTGTGTGTGCAATTGGGGTGTGCGTGCGTTGGGTGTTCGTGATGTTCTTATCTAGAGGTTGAGGCATGGACGCAGGTGACTTTGGTGTCCATGCAAACAAGTGGTGGGATACTTGCAAAGACACACCGACGCTCAAGTCAGTGGACAAATGAGGCAGAGAGTGGTAAAGTATGTGAAAGTGATAAAAATCATACCTAAGGGCACTGGCTCCCTTTTATAGTGAGAGGTGACCTCGTGCTAAATCTAGGGGCAATCTCCCTTGAATAAGAGAGATATTCCTGAGATTTAGTTGGTGCTAGATACTTTCCATGTTAATAAGAGATATGATCCAATATAGAAAATATAGTGGAATAATGAGAGATATGGAGAGTTAATAAGAGATTCTGTTCATGATTTAGGAGGGATCCTTAGCTGGATCAAGGGTGGGTCTTCAGGGACCTTGTTGCCACATGGCTAATCATTGGGGCCTCTTGTCTAAATTCTGTCAAGCTGGGCTGAGGTATTCAACCCATATTTCTGGTTCAGTACACATGGTATGAGTGAGTGTGTGTGTGTAATTTTGATCTGTGATTGATTCTGTAATGTATTATTTGAAGTGGTCCGAGCTTAAAAATGAGCAAATCACTTGGTGGTTGAGAGTTAGATCCTGATTCATGGTAGAGTTTGATGTATGGGTGTTATTATTCTACCAGATGGTCTTGGCTCAAATCTCGCTGTAGTTTTAATCTAGTATGGTAATACCAATTTCCTCATGCAATGTGTCATCCATTCACAGTATCCCGTGCTAGCCTTGATGACAATGCAAAGAGGTAGACTTGGGAGTTGTTTTTTGTGCTCATGGTTTAAGACATAGATGAGATGATATTCGACAATGATCTCCAATCATCCTCAAATAAATTTGTTGGTGTTTTAGCATATTATAGGGATGGCTATGCTACTGCTGCTTGCTACTGGTTGTTACTTAGATTTCCATTGTCTATTATCATGGTGATGTTTGCTTGATTTGATGTTCTTCAATAAACGATTCTTTATTACCTTTGCTGATTGATACCGGTTGTTTTGATATTTTCATGTCCTGCAATGTGCATACTGCGAGGTGAATTGCTGTCTACATTTGGGATCAATTTTTTTTATGTGTTTAGGCCTATACTGCATTGTAACTAAATTAGGTGGAAGTGAATAGCCATATGGTGAGGTTTGTCGCACTTGCACTGGGTCAGTTATGTATTCAAACTTTTATCTTGATTCCCCTCCGAGGTTTAGCTTTTGAGTTATTATATTTATACTCATGACGTATAAGATATCATACCGACTCATATTATTAGATGAGGTGTAAATTTTACTTGTATGAAATTCACACCACATCCAATGGTAGATGAGATATGGATCGATACAATATTTCATACATCATGAGTATAAATAATATTTTTCCAAGCGCTTTCCTAAACCGAAAAAAAAAAACAAAGGCATGCTAGTGAAGGTGAGGGTTCAAGAGGAGTTCGAGAAGGGGTTGAGAAAAATTAAAAATTATTTAAGATTATTATTGTCTACTTGTAAAAACTTTCTAGTCCTTCTCTTCAAATAATGTTTAATTGTTTTCTTTAAATAATTTTAATACAATTAATTCTTTTTCTTAATCGATTCTTGTTACCCATTCATAATATTAACTTTCTTTTTGTTTCTAGAAACACTTCAATTCGCAGCATAATACAAATAAATTTTGTCGGGATTTCTTATTGTAGAAAACAGTTCTTTTGGAACGTAACGATTCAGAAGGAAAAAATGGCTTCGAATTTTTTAATACAATACTTATCTACAACACTAAAACAAATACTTGACTAGCTCTATATGGAATTACTGATCCATAAATGGACAGCTTATGGCATTATCTATATATACGGCTACGCGTGACATTATACTGGTCTTGTTCCACCTCGCGACAAGAAACATTCACACCCTTGTAGTTTTCAAACTTTGAATGAAGTTAGAGAGCTAAAATGATTTAAAGAATCAAATTAATATATATATATATATATATATATATATATATATATATATATATATGAATGAATACTTCTTTTAGAGATGTAAGTATCTTTTGATTAAACTCACTGTTAAATTAAAAATGCATATGTAATTTTTATATTAATCCAAAATATTTCTTTCAGTGATGTAAGTATCTTTTGATTAAACTCACTGTTAAATGAAAAATGCATATGTAATTTTTATATTAATCCAAAATCATCGATATATATATATATATATATATATATATATATATATATATATATATATATATTGTTATTGTTACCTAATACTTTTTCAAATTTCGGTAAAATGATTTACTTGTGAATAGTTACAATTCAACACTTTAATGAATAAGAATTATATTATATAAAATGCCATTGAGTGTTGCAAATTTGTTAAGTCTTACACCAATCTCAATTATATATATATATAATTTTTTATTATTAATATAATTCTGAATTTGTAGATAACTTATATTTATATATTCAATTTGCCTAGCTATGATCTAAAAGAAGGCTTATACATGATAATATGCTAACTTCAGACCTTCCATTTAAAAGCATGCCAAACCAGTATAAAATTTGGTTTCAACCTGACTTGTTTTCACTCTTACCATGGGTGCTATACTGAAAAATCCAACCTAACACACAAGAAGAAAAATCTTAAGTTTCTATGATAGTTTTGATTTTTGGGTTCTCCCATCGGTAGGTAATCAATTAGTACCTTTGTTAACATTTGATACGTTTCAAGGCACGCCTGTAACTCATGATTGATGAGAGTTTTCTCTTCCACCTGAACTTTTGTTAGTAGAAAAACTTGTTAATAGAAAAACAAAAGAAAAAAATTACAAGTG
This sequence comes from Dalbergia cochinchinensis, assembly GCA_031216125.1. Classification (NCBI taxonomy): domain Eukaryota; kingdom Viridiplantae; phylum Streptophyta; class Magnoliopsida; order Fabales; family Fabaceae; genus Dalbergia; species Dalbergia cochinchinensis. The sequence goes on from CM062368.1 coordinate 28,181,546, forward strand.
AATCCCCACCTCTAAATTCATTGAATTTATAATAAGCGTAAGTTATTTTATACGCTTGAAACATGTTTAATTTAGGGTTCATTTGGCATGTTGATCTAATAAGATAACTTAAGAATAAACTGTCCTTTCCTTTCTTGAGAGATATGCTTATTATGTAATAACCCTCCCTTTGTTTTAAAGACATATACTTTAATCAAAAGTACCTTATTAATTAAAATATCTATGTAAATTTACAAAATTATCCATTATGCAAAGTACTTTATTAATTCATATTAATATATTTTTAAATATTTAGTGTTATTTTTATAATTTATATTTATTTATTAGTTATTGATAAATTAATAATTATCATTTAACATTATTAAAATTATATCATCTTTATATATTCTTGAGAACCAATATGCTAATATTCCTGATATTACATTTATTAAGAACAGTCAATCTCTATTTAATAATTTTCAAAAGGTAAAATATGCCTTTTGATCCCTAATTTCTATACTCAATTTTTCAAGTTGATTTCTTACATTTTGTTTTGCTCAAAAAATGTGATCTCAAGTGTCTATTTCATAATGCTGATGTGGTACAATATGAGAGATCCATGTGTAAGCCACATTTGTATTGTTTGTGCCGCATCAACAGTGTATGTCAATTATGTGGCAGAACATCGATTTTGGACCAAATTAAAAACAATAATTGACACATTAAGGATGAAATTGAGCAAAATAAAAGACAAGGGACCACTTGAATAATTTAGTAGAAGAATATATTTTGTCTTTTATAAAAATTATAAAATTGACATTTAATTTTGTTTCAATAAATTAATATAATATTTTACCAATATTAGTATATAATTATTACAAATTATAGTATAAAATAATTTCAAAAATTTAAAAAACTAATTATTTCTTACTTCTTTGAAAGAATCATTTCAAATTATTGCGATTGTTAATGATTTGTTCTCTTAATATAAAGATAATTGAAAATTATAACAAAAGTATTTTATATATATACATATCAACATTTTTATCTTATAATCATTTTTTACCTTTTTATTATAATTTTTTTACTTTATAAAAATAATTTTAGTATGTATAAATGTTAATAAAAGCGGAATTTCATTCCCAAAAAAATGGTAAAAATATAAAAATAAAAATAGAATCTCAAAATAGATTTAAGTGCAACTCTTTCTCATCTTTTTTTCAGTTGAGTGTGTATTTTAAAAATAGGAGGAAAGGCTATGAAATACGGATATCTCTTAGGAAACGGGAATGTAAAATTTATTCATAATTTGATTGAATATATATTATTAATTGATCGTTTATTTAATAAAATAGTATAATGCACAAGTTTATCTATTAAAACTCGTGTATATATTAACGGTAGATAATTTTATCAAGACTTGGGAGGTGAAAGCAGGGATTTAACTTTAAATGTACAAGGACTCTCTCAATACTTTTATCTTTTTTATTAAAACAAAGCATACATATTCTGTACCAAAAAAGCAAAGTATAATTATTAAATAACTATATAATTACATTATAATTAACATTTATTAAGTATTATAATAATTTTGTGTGATAAAAATGAATAAGATTTAAAATTACAATTATAAAAATAATATTTAAATATTATATTTTATAAATTCTAATTATATGAAGTGCATACGAACAATATAAAATATAGAGTAAATAATATTTTTTACCCTAACATTTTCAATTCTGATGTCAATTTGCCCCAAATAAAATTTTAAGTCAACTTAATCCTAAAACATTTATAATTTTGACAGTAATTTGGTCATTCTCCACTTTGATGTCATACCTAAATTTTGATGTCAAAACAAAAATATCAATACATGCTAAAGTAATGTCCAAATGAGAAATGTTATGATTAAATTGATGTAAAGGATTTTGTTATGATCAAATTAATGTCAGATTAAAATAATGTCACGAAAAACAAGATTGTTTACTCTTATATATGAAAAAGAGAGTGTTATATATTTATTATTTTTTGAGTTTAAAATTGATCCATTGATAGTGTAAAAAATTTTTAGTTAATTCAATGAAATATCATTTTTTGTATGACTTTTAAATAGTGAAGATAAAAATTAACTATATTCATTGATGTAATATTTTTTAATTTGATGATTATTTGAAATTTTTTCATACTGTCAATATATTAAAATTAAATTCTTTGGTTTCTTGACATATCCATTGTCAATAGTAGTAACTAATCCCTCTAAGGGTAAATCTTTGACATGAAATCATTTTCCATATGCAATGCCATCCCTTCTTTTTATATTGTATCAATATTAAAATAACTATTAAAAATATGTAAATAATAAAAAATAATTAATAATAAATAATTTAATAGATATGAGAGATTTTGCTAGAATACATGAAGTTATATCTTCAAACCCTGATGCCTTTAGATTCCAACATACCAAAACATTAACATTAATGTAGTATTTTTTTTTGTTGAATTTTAACTTGTAATTAGAATTGTTACTGACAGTAAAAAAATAATACTATCTCATATATTAAACTATCTCGAATAATTTTGCACCAAAAATTACACAATATTAATAATTTAATAAATGTTATCCTTTCAAAACCACACCAAGTAAATAGCGAATGCATGTTTTGGATAATCTTCACAATTGTGAGTTGTTAATTTACAGTTGATTTGTGAAATCAATAATGTGAATATGTGATCAAAAAATATTTTAAAGTCAATAATAAATTTTTTAAAGATATATATTAGCTTGGAAGAAAGTATATCTCGTTTGGGCTGTAGGACTCACGCACAGAAGTTCTCCGCAAGACTAGTGCCCCGACGTGGATTCTTCATCCTTGTGATATCAAGTATAATGTTACACTAACAAAAATATATCGAACTTTTTGGTAGAAAATAAAAGTGGTTGTTTAGATATTTAATTGCATAATTTATCATATATACGAGGGTCATCATACATACAGATCACATTATTCCGACAAATAAATCCAATTGCTGGATCAAGCGACTGTCAAAAAGCAAGACCTATAGATATTAGCATGAGTGCTAGTTTATTTCTGTATATTCTTTTAAGAACTGTATTAAACTTATAAGTTTAAGGGGGAATACCTATTACAAGTGTCCTGGGTTACCATATTAAGTCCATCAAATCCTAATGCGAGCTCGCTGCTGTTCAATTGACTTCAAATCTTATTATACAACAGGAGATGAGTTCGTGTTTGTTCCTTCTGTATTTTACAAATTAGAAAAGAATTAGAAGACCAGAACAAAGAACACATGGATAGCCCAAAAGCAGCAAAACTATTTTTTCAATATGGAAAAAACTGGTTCTAGTGCTAACCACTACGTGCGTACAGGGCCTAATCAAAGCGACAGATGAAAAATGAAATTTTGGTTCAACAAATGGAAAACATAGTAAGGTCATCATCTCGTGACACCCTTTCACAAATTCCACCCGGAATGGTGGTGGCACATAGAGAACGCGGGGGGAGAAGGTGGACCAAATGCTAGGAAAATAATTGATCTTAACTTGGTGCTTGGAATTTTCTCTACTCTTACGTTAGTTGAGTGACAATTTCGCGGAAACTTGATGGCGATGTGTTTGAAAAGAGGGATTGATGGGGAATTAGGAATCATAGAGGTTTTGAGTCCTTTTACCATCTACAAAAACAAGGAGAACAATAATGTGGCATGTGACCATGCACTTGACGTTTCAAAATGAGTTTGAATAATATGCAGCTTTGAAGCATGCTTTTTCAAAAGTATTACGTAAGGAAGAAAAGAGGCTGCGCGGACCTAACTTCTAATTAATTCATATTTTAATGTCTATTACTCCTCTTTTTTCTAAACTTCAAACCCACATGCTTCTCTTGTCTTTGTCATCCTCACGTTCAGCATCAATCCACACGTATATACGGTCAATTTTATTTTATTTTTTTCCCTCTCACTGAGGACAACCATGAAAAAGAATGATAGAAAATGTGAAAAGAGTATAAATAAAAAAAATAGATGTACCTCATATTTTTTACTGTGGATGTTAATTATGAGTATGCTAGAGTTATTATATACAGACACAAATTTCACCTGAAATTTTCAAGTGAGATGATTATCTATTCTCACCACATGGGAATTGATTGTTTCAGGTGAAAAGTCTATGTATCATGTATGAATTTTTATTATTGATTAGATATTTTGTGACTTGGATCCATTTTCTTAATTAATAGTAAAAATTGATTATATCTGGTAAGATTATGTGAATTTGTAGTTAAGAGAATCTATTCTCTCTTTTGTTTTTAATAATATATATTCCCTATTATGCATTATCTACCATTCTTCTGAAGAAAATAACTAAGAAGGATCTGCCTTGCAAAAAGAGTAAAAATCCCCCAAAAAAAAAAGGCAGAATAAACATTGTGATATGTGTCCTAGCTGTCTCTTTGATATTTGATATCCGTGCGTGGCTGACAAAGAAAACACCCGAATATATAGTGACAAAGATTGAAAATTTCACCTTGGCCTCTTTTCCCCATTTCTTGACCAGTCGACTATGTTTGGATTTTGTGATTAAATGACAGATTTTAGTCACCATCATTTATGAGTCAGCGAGATCTAAAAGTATATTCTCCCCACAAGACCACTCAATGGAAGAAACCTCGAACCACCTCTATCTTTTAACGTTTTTAATTATATATGTTCAAAACTTGTGTTTTAAATTGTGGTTATCGTTATATTATAATTATAAATATATATGTTAATAATTAATGGCAGAAAAAAAAAATACAGCTGCTAACCCACGAATAGTGGCTATGTTAACGTTGCAGAAACATATAAAATCATAATATTAGAGAGACCATTGCAGTTAAGCATGGCGGCTTAATAACTTGATCCTAATACGAAGGAAATTAAACAATGTTATCAACTTCAAAAGGGATAAAAAAAGGTTCTTGAGAAACAATATTATTAATAATGAGTATGTAGGCGTAAGCATACGTCATATATTTCCATATCATCGTTGTAAGTGAGAACTGGGTGCTTTTAGTGCAAGAACATGTATTTATTCTATTCCATTTAATAAATAATAAATAAATTATTGTATTAAATATGTAAAAAATATGAGAGATAATAATTATCTATGAAATTTATATATCATTTATTAAATAGAATAGAATGAATATATTCTCTTAGTTAGTCTGGGTACATCTAAGGATTTTTGGTTGTAAGGGGGCTTTCATTATATTCTTATTTCGGACACAGCATATATAAGCACCTAAGGTCCAAGTATAAACGATAACACATCATTTTGACTTGTGTGACAGCATTAAATACACTCTAGGAGCATATTTACCTAGAATATAAATATGCTACATTGTGTAAGTGCTTGATTGAATCAATAGGAAATCAAACAAATGGATTCAAAAATGATGAAAACTTTAGAGTCTAAATTTAGTTTGTGTTTTTAATTACTAGGGTTTAAATTCAATCCAATCAATTAAAATGGTTAAACCAATTTAATTCAAATAAAAAACAGTTCAAAATTATAAAAGATTGGATTGGATTGGATTGAATCTTATTTTTTAGAAACTAAATAGTTTGGATTGGATTAGATTTCGTATTCAATTTTTAAAATTGATAAAATCCAACCCAAACCGAACGAACCTGGCCTATGCTACAATAAATTTAATTTATTACGTAATTTTTGTTCTTTATATATCATTCTCTTTCAAAAAAAAAATACTTTTATGAATATTAAATAAGTTTTTTTACTTTCTGTTGCTGTGAATTTTGGGTTCAACTAAATATATTAGAATGAACAAAGTCAAGAACACAAACTCACACTTTAATCCCAAAGTGTAGGTGATTGCACCAAGGAGGAAAATCTACCCCTTGGTAATGGGTTCTCTAATTACTTGAAAAAATAAGTTTTGGATAAAGGCAATACGTGGAAAAAAAAAAGATTTTAGTGATTAACAAAAGCAAATACAACAACTTCACACCAAAGTATCATAATAAATTTGAAGGAGGATACTACACCTAAACTAAACTAAACTAAAAAGAAAAAGAGAAGTGCTATAAAATGAAAGACAAAATGTAAAGAGTTGTGTGTGTTGATCTAGGAATGTCTCTTCTTCACTCTCTTGAAACATTTTATAATCATAAACACAATTTTTCAACTTCAGCATATGTCTATTTGAAATAAAAACTACTCACAAGTGCTTGGCAACTACTCCACGATTGATTGGTAATGCTTCACAGATAATTAGCATGAAATATGACCATTTCCCATAATTTAACTACTTGTAGCTGTTCCATCATGTTGCAAATCTTCCAACATCGACAATATTTGGAGTTTTATACTATTTGATCAACTTAACCAAATTTAGGTGGCAATACACAAGGAGCAATAGTAGGAACTATACATACAATAACTGTCTCTTCTCTATTTGACACATAATTAAGCCCATTAACTTTTTGATGATAATATACACCCCCTGCATCCTTTAGCTGATGATAAACAAAAAGAAAGGTGAAGTGATGCATTTGTTCAAAAGGATTTCAACTCCATATTCCCTCACAGCTAACATGTTCTCATTAACAAATTAATCTACCAAAATCTAAAGGTATATCCTGAAAGTACTCTTTACTTTGGTAGACTTAGACTTGTCTCAAACTTTCCTCCATCTATAATCATAATTGATCCCAAGGATGTGTCTGTTGTCACTATAACTAATAAAGTTGCTGAACATCATGGCTAACAAAGTTGTAGGGAAAATTTAAAACAACCAAGTCAAATGTTCACGAATAACAAACTCTTGATCTTATAGCTTTTGTAACAATGGCTGCCACACAAAGAAAATTTAATGCAGTGACCACCATTGCTTTAGCAGCTATAGGAGACCAGGGATTATTAGCTAAGCCAAATTTTAGTTGATTCTATAATAGGTCAAATGCATGGTCTTCAAGAAATTTCCTCCAAACAATGCAAATAACACAACTCACATTGAGCAATTGGTCAACTAGATGAAGTGATATACATTAGTAGACTTATTGTTTGAGGTGGAGATAATCCCTATGGCTACTCTTGTAACAAAATCGTCCAATTCTGGTGACTGCCAAAAGAAATAGTTGATCATCTGATACAAGTGAAACAATTATCCATGGCTGCTCTTCAGCATAATCCACCATGATTCTAAACTGACTATGATTACTAATGCCATTGCTATCACCTGAGATTAATTTTGCCATTATGCCCTTTATTCCATAACCTAGACGCTCAACAAAAAATAAATAAAACTCCCATGACTAATTCTAGGCTTATTATCCTCTTAGCTAACAGCTAATATCACTCTTATGCTTCACAATTGAAGCTTATCTTAGCCATTAGTAATCGATTGAAACCGAAAATCAGCTATCAAGCCAAAGAGTATCAAAATGCTATTCTATCGACCATAATTTCCCCAGCTAATTTTTACGGCAAAACCAACAGCTTTCTTTTGGAAATCGTCACTACCAGCATATTATCCAAAATTAAGGCATGTTCTTCAATCTTTTCTCATTTAGCTTAATCAAAATCTTCAACTGAAACCAATTCTAGTCTTCTGTCTTCTAGTTCCTCGGTTGTCATTTGTTCTTTCTCATTTACAAATTACTCCATTTTGGAAGCTAAGAAATAATCCATGTAAATCTGGTGAAGTCATCCACTATAACCAAGCAATATCTCTTTCTAGTAAGACTTGCAGTCTTTATTAGTCCTAAGAGAGCTATCTATAAAAGCTCAAGTGGTCTGGTGGTTGAGACCATATTCTTGCTATAAAGCCTTGTTTTGCTTGCCTTTCTCATAGAAATCGTAAGTTGAGTCCTTGTCATAACTAATGTTAGGAAGGTCTTTAACAAGCTTTTTCTAAAATAGCTTAGAAATTAGCTTCATATGAGCATAACTAAGTTTCTTATGCCATAGCTAGTTATCACCCAGACATTCACAAAGGATGTTGGGCATTTGCATCTTGATCTAAGAGGTCATCCAAGAATAACACATAGGTGTTATCATGCCTCTTGCTAGAAAGAATTACTTATCTAGAAATTGGATTCACACATGGCATCCTTTGGCTTCAAACCATATATTAAAGTCTTGGTCATAGAATTCACTAATGCTTAATAGGTTATGAACCAAGCCATCAACTAATAGGATATCTGAAATTAGGTGAAAATCATCCTTACTAACATTTCTAATGCAAGTGACCTTTGTTTTTCCACCGTAAGCAAATTTCACTGATCTAGTGTTCTTGGGCTTTAACTTTCTAAACCATTTCCTTTTTCCTGACATGTGTCTGGAGCATCCATTTTCCATGTACCACATGTCATCCTTTTCAAAATTTGTCCCAAGGCACACCTATAACAGAAATGGTTTTGGTTTTAAGTAACCATATCTTCTTAGGTCCTTTTGTGTTAGTAGCTTTTGTAGGAAGGTTTCTAACCTGTTTATTTTCCTTATTTAGTATATAGCACTTATTAAGTAGATGTCTATAATAGAAAATACAAGAAGTTTTTATTTTCATTTTCATGGATGAAGTTACAGTCACTTTCTCATCTATTTCCTTCTCGAACCCAATCCCAGTTTTTTGAAAATATGGTCTCTGAGCACCATGCATCATGTTCAGAAACTTGTAACCATTTACCATTTTCTCTAAATCAGAGTTGAGAATCTCTAAAGTTTTCTTAAGTTTAGAAGTCTCCTTTTGCGCTTCTGATCCTTACTAGAAACTTTAGTTTCTAAGGCTTTTACTTTAACATTTAAAAACTTGTTTTCTCCTTAGATTGTCATAATTTGTTTTCTCTTTCCCAAGTACTGAAGATACTTTTTGATGGTTTTTCTTGAGAAAGAGATAATGAGAAATCAACATTTAAGAGTTTTCTTATAATTCATCATATGGTTTCAAAAGCTCAAGTTTACAAGGTTCCTTTACCTCTGTTTCTTTTTTAGAAACATAGTCAGCCACAAAGTATAAGTTTGCAACATTCTCTAGCTCGTCCTAGATTTCTGAACATTTTTTCTCATCTTTGGAGTTACTCTATGTTTCCAGCATTCCTTTCTTCTTGGGGCGAACTTCTTCTGTGATCCCTTGAACTTAGGACAGTCAGTTTTGAAGTGTCCTTTCTCGCCATAGTATAGCAATTTACATTGTCTAGTTTCCCTTTTCCCTTTTAATCCTTTCTGAAGTTAGACTCCTTTTTCTTTTTGAGTCTGCTCTTCCATGTTCTTGGCATTTTTTCACAAGCATGGAAATCTCATCTCCATCCTCTTTTGGGTCTTCTTTTGAATCATCTTCCTTATCAAAGACCTCTGCAACTTTCATTGCCTTCCCATGCTTTGGCTTTCTGTTGGAGGTCTTTAGAGACATATATTTGTTTTTATTCATGGATTCACCATAAGCTTCAAGGAGCACAATCTCATGAGTATTTAGACACCCAGTGAGAGCATCTAGGCTACAAGTCTTAAGATCCTTAGTTTTAGTGAGAGCTGTGACCTTAGGAAGCCATTTGGATGGAAAACTTCTTAGGATCTTTCTCACCATCTTAGAGTTTGAGTATCTCTTACCCAAGCCTTTGAGTCAGTTGATGTTATGCATGAATCTAGTGACATTTCATCAAATTTTTCATATTCAGTCATATTGAACATTTCATATTGATAAGCCAACATGCTTATCTTACTTGATATGTTACCTCATGGAGCATATGTAGTCTATTCTAGATTTCCTTTGCTGTATCACAAACAATAATTTTGTCCTACTCGGCTTTGCGTAGGGCATAAGTATAGAGGTACTTGGCTTGGAGTTTATTTGAACTCTTGCCTTGTGTTGATCAATTCATCTATTTCTTGGGATTTCTCTAGAGGTTGAAGGTCCACCTTCATTATTTTCGACACCTCTTCCATGGGGGTATAATCACCATCTTGTATTATCTCCCACAAGTCAAGATTTGTGTATTTGCTGAACAGCTCCATTTTGTCTCTCTAGTAGGCATAGCTACCATCATCAAAGAGTTGAGGTTTGTTTATGAAGTGCCCTTAGCAATGTGTACATCATTGTATGGCATCTTCTTCTAGGATCTTTTTCCTTTACAAGGTTTGGATGCTTAACCCCTTAGAGACTTTAGCTTTGATGCCAATTGTAAGTGAAGATGTAGCACGAGAAGGAAGGGTTGAATTATTCTTCAAATGTTTTTACTTTGTAAACTCAAACAAAGCTTATCAAGTATTTAAACTTGAAGGCGGTGGAAAACACAAGTTAATGGGTTTTAGAAAGTTACTTTATGAAGTGTTTAGAAACTTATTAAAACTTTGAAAAATAGTTTTAAACAAACATGAAGGTTCACAGAATAGAAAATAATAACACAATGCAATAAAAGAGATATAAGGAAGAGAATACCACAAAGATAATTTTATATTAGTTTAGCCAACTCTACCTACATCCAGTTCTCAACAAATTTATTGAGTTCTACTGTCAACCACTTTCTCAACTTGAGAAAGTCAGATATTCTTTTTACTAGCTTTCTAAAGCCAATTTCTAGTGAGTAGTTTGTACATTCAACCCCTACTCATAAGTAGTTTTGATCCTAGACTCTCCGACCTAGTCTCACACTAATCACTGATGGATCAAAGTATAAAAGATATAAGGTTTTGATGTTTAACACTCTAAGAAAACACTCAAGTTTCCTAAGATAATAAAATGTATAAGGAAACAACTTGAGAGTTTCTTTTATAATATTCTAATGAAAAATGTTTCCTAAAAAATACAAGAAAGATTTTTCCTTTTCAGAAATTGAAAATTGATATAAGAAAGAACTTTAGAAAGTAATAATTTTGCTTGAAAGTCTTCCATGAAAAAGTTCTTTCACGTTTAAAGGCTCTCTTCTTTTATTCTTGAATTTGAATAAATCTGTTGCCCTCTTATTTTTTCTCCATGAAACATGTTGATCAACTTTGTGTGTCATAGGATTTAGTCTTCTAGACATGTGACCTTAGTTGTGTTGGTGACATCTATTGCACTATAGCAAACCATTCTCAATTGTATATGAACAATACTTTAGAAATTGAATCTTCAATCTGAACATGGTTTCTGAACTTCTCTTCTTGTGAAGACCTTTCAGAAGATAATGAACATCCAAGTATAAAGATGATATGTCACTATCATCAATTTCTGAGGTTTTGAATTCATTTGAAATTCAACTATCCAATTTATGGTGACCCATTGTCATTTTTTATGTATGCTACACTTTCTTATGTACTTATACACTTTTTGAGCCTTTTATGTTCCATTTGAACTTTTCCCGAAGATGATCACAAATGGGAATGATGATAGTGTACTTGAATTAATCATGAGAAAGTGCATTCTCAGGTTGTTATGCCATTTTCTAAAGTTACAAAATAATTTCTGAAAGTCCAATCTCACTTTTTGATGCTCTAGCTTGCTTTCTTAAGCTTTTTACATACTATAATTCACTTTTTGAATCATTTTTCACACTTTTAAGAAATTGAATCTCTTTAAATGAGATTTTAATTATGCTAAATCATAATAACATGAAAAATGTATCAAGATCTAAGTCTCTTTAAAATAGCATGGAAATGGAGACCAAAGAATTTCGTGTAAGGACTTCAGATTGTTGTCTACTATAAGATGACATCTTAATTTGGCAAAGAGTCCATTTTAGACTAGGATTGAAGATCAATGGTTTTTTTGTTCAACATTCCTTTCTTGTAAGACAAAAATGATGTCATTTAAGGGATTCTAATCAATTGATTAGCACATATGCCTGATATTGGTTACTTTCTCAAGATTATGGGTTTTGCTTTAGCAATTGATAGCCAATTTGTGAAAAATGGTTCCACTAAGTGCACCAAGTCTCAAGTAATAAGAGTGAGTAAAGGGATTATCATCCTATGATAATTAAAATTTAAATATCAATTCAATTAGATGCTTTACTATTCAAGAAGAAAAGAATGTAATTGCATAAATAAATGATTTGAATTGAAAATAAAATTAAAATTGTACAAATTAAAATAAAATGTAAAACAATGGAGATGAAAACATATGTTAGAGGTTGATTTCGTCGAAGTTCCCTAATTTTGTATTATCTAATTGTGACCTTCCTTTCCTATTAATATTATTCTCAATCAAATTTTTCATTACTAATAGTAATAGCACAATATCTCGCTGCTACGGCCTTCTTAAAATATACCAGGTAGTCAGTCTCTTGCACCATTTCAAATCTATCTTAAGGATAAAAAGCAAGAATTCCCAAATATCAAATAGAAAAATACTTCTATCTCTAATTGCTTTAACCTATGGTAAAAATTTTATTATCGAACAAATATTCCTTTAATTATTTCCTTTATCTTTGCGAAATCTTCATAAAATTCTCAATCAAATTCTCCAAAGATATCACGAATCTAGTTCAAATCATGTCCAAATTTCCTTGATTTTTATTCTACAAATTAATTCAATTAGTGAGGATATTTTTCAATAAATCTTGATAAAATTAATAATTCACAAAATAAATCAATAGAAGGACCTTTCCTTTCTTGATTTCTCAATAAAATTCATCAAGAATAGCTCAGATTAAAAGTGAATAAAATCAAATAACTTGGATGAATTTAGGAAATTTTCCAATTTATCAGCTATCTCACAATGAGATGGTTGCCTAAACTATTATAAAGGCTATTATGGCTATATTTATATCTTAACACACTTCCTCATGCCTACGATTGAATATGTGGAGGATAAAGTTTATAAGAATGGACATCTGGGGTGACCCAATAAAACAACCATAGGAGTATGTATGTATATATATATATATATATATATATATACACACACACACACACCAGTTTGTCACCTATCTTTCCCTCTAGCTCAAATTTAACTCCTTCATCTTTATAGACTCCAGGTTGGAAGAGGATGGGGGATGAGTATTTTTTTTTGTGTAAATGATGTTTGAGACTAATTTGTTCGATAATAAAATTTTTACTAATATCGTTGTTGTCACATAATTTCACTAAGTGTTAAAATATCGAACTATCTTTCAACCTTGGTGAGATGAGGGCTATAATGAAAGAAATTTAACTATTGAAGCATGAAGGCTCTTGGTGATGACAGTACATAATGGATGTTTGACATATCAAAGTTGACCAAGATGGTGAAGTTTGATTTGCAAGGAAGAATAGATCAAAATGAAAAAGCTTTAAGTTTGTCAGTCGACATGTCGAAGCTGATGGTGGTCACTTAAGATTAAGCTTGAATATCAAAGATTACAAGCAAGTGATGACAAGATTCTCATGCCTAAGTTTGACATGTTGAAGTCCATGTTTGTCATTTGGGATTCACAAATTTTGGAAGATTTAAAAAGATTATCACAGTGATCAATATGAGTCGGATATTGGTCGAGCAATGGTTAACAGCAGTTGTTATCAATTTTTTGCAATTATTGATAGAAGCCTTATGAAGACGCGACAGAGTGGTTTTCGATGACAAAGGTGTATGACAAAGAAAGAAATTATCAAAGACATGTGGGCAACATCCAAAGATGCAACCAAAGACAAGTGTCACAATCTTAGAGTCCTAGGATGTCCAAAAATAATGATTCTATACAATTGTAAAGGGTTAGAATGTTTACTTACGCACTCGTTCTACCACATCACCCGATGAATTAATAGAGTCTAAAGTCCTTTAAGTAATTGTTATCAACCCTTTTTCTTGTTTTCCTAGGACTAGATTTCCTTTAGATTTTCTGTACTTTACTTACATTTGTCAATCAAAAATTCTATATTCTACAATTTTCTTACACTTTAATATTTTGTCAATCAACATTCCATACACAACAAAAGAATCACATGACGCATTCCATCCTTATCTCATTCACACACATTTGACACACGATTCTTTTTGGTGTTGAAAAGAGGAGTAGCTTTTTACTTCCTAAATCGAGATTTTGAAAAACAAAGGTTGACGTCCAAACTCTTGAGTTTGTTAACAAGTACCTGGTTTAAAGCAGTTTGACCTCCTATTCCAAGGAAATTGTTGATCATTTGTTATCGACGTAAAGTGTCAAAACCCACAATAAACAACTGTTAATATTTTCTGTCTAAGGACTACTAAGTGTCTAACTTTTGACATTGTTAGAAATCAAATTGATACTTTCCAATTGTCAGGGACTAACTTATTTGATGTTGAGATTGTCAATGATTAACTTGGGAGTTTACACCATTCAAAAGGTTTAAATATGTGTTTGGTTATTACAAATATAGGTCATTTTGATTTTAGTCTATCTAAAAAAGAATTTTGGCTTTTGGCTCATTTTTTTTAAAATAATTATTCTGTTTTTTGTCCTTTTGGCTTTTGATAAACTATATATTTAGGTCCCTTAAAGTAGTTTGAAACATGCATTTAATCCTTATGATGTTGAATATTTTGTTTTGTGTCATTAAACATCTTCAAAACCTCCATGTAATTCTTATAAATGTCACCACTTAATACTAGTAACTAATGGTAGGGACTAAAAACATAATATTAGAAAAATGAGGACTTAAAATTTTTTTGAAGGATTAAAACCAAATTAATCTATATTTATAGGGACCAAAAACATATTTAAGTTGGGGATGTATCATATGAGAATGAGATTCTTATATGAAAATGATAAAGAACTTTTAAACCATTAAATTAAATTAAATGGTTAAGATTATACTTTAATAATGAGGAAATAAAACTTAGGAGTAGATTTAGGAAAGTAATTTTGATTAGGAGGTGGGGTTGATGCGAAGAGGTCACATGATTATTTTATTATTAAAGTATAATGTTAACAGTTTAATTTGATCTAGTAATTGAAAAACTTTCTCATTTTTTGCGTAAGACTTTCATTCTCATATGACCCCATTTAAGTCTATTCTAAATATTAGGTAAGAACAAGTGTCTTGAGTCCTGCCACTGAGTGGTTCCACAAAGAGACAAAGCTCTTATAAAATTTATTTAATTTCAGTAAATATTTAAATGATATAATTTTTTTCAAATATAAAGACAAAAATCACTATTAAAAGCTGGTTTTATATTTCTTTATATATAATTAGCGTTTATTTTTTTTCGATGATTAGAAGAAACCCCAAAGAAGCAAGGGTTCGAGTTCTGACATGCTGAAAAAAATGCAGGAGCTAGCTCCATAAACATAATCCTTACCCTCCCCATCATAAACCATCCTTGCATAAACTTTGTATCCTTACACTAAGCCAATTTCTATAGTAGATAAATAAAGAAAACAACTGCTGCCTCATGAAATGTCCTATCAATGATGCATTTCCAAGAGATCCACAAAGAATCCCTCTACTTAATTTATTTGTACTCCTTATCTCAAACCAAGAAATTCATCTTCCTTACGTCCACCATCTGTTACCAAAAATCTTGAAGAACCAATTCCATGCTTCATAGACTCGACTAGCCAGGCATCCTCCAACACCTTACAAAAAAACGCTTGCAAATATATTACAAAATACAGGTCAATTATCTTAAAACACTGAAGATTAAAATCATCCATTACAAAAAATTTATACAGCTAAAACAACACTTATTTTGACAACACCCTTTTTAAATGTGTTATTTTTAATATCTAAAAAATGTTTTAATTTAAAAATATTATCTTAGACAATTATCTGTTCCTAATACAGCAACATTATGAAAAGTGAAGCCTTACCTTAAAAATTACACTCTTTGTTGTCACACTTAGTTTGTCAATCCTACAAAAAAAAATGTTACCTTAGCCTAAAAAGTGTAGTCTTCATTTTTAAAGAAATGTTGTATATGTCTACTCCTGGCAACATTTTTCACACTTTCCCAAAATGAGTGTTGCTCTAGGCCAAATTTTTTGTAATGATCCCTATTTCAATTCGTTCGACATAGTCATCAAGGTTTTCTTAGTGATGAAAATATCTATTGGAAATGACCAAAACAATGCGCAACAGAATAGTTAAATCCACAAATTGAAGCCACATATTCCGTATAGAGTGATGTTATTCTAATAATTAAAAATGAGTGTTTAAGTAAGATATTCATTTTATTATTATTAGATATAATAGATGTATGAAGATAGTGATAATCATCATCACATCTAATGATACTAGAGTAGATATTTTAGACACTCATTTTTACATATTAAAATAATATTTTTATTTGGTATACAAGCAATCATAGGTATCGTGCACACACCCCTAAGACACCAAGCGCAAATTTATCTGTAAGGCTAACCCCACACGGCAATTTATTTGAAAGACTCACACCAAATTAGCGTTTAGTTAATATTATTTTTAATTGAAATTAAGAACATATAAATAATGATGGAATTATCATCACTGCTAATAAGTTTTATAAAAATGAAAAATATATAACTACGGAGTAAGATATTATAAATTGTTTAGAAGTTATCATTTTTGCAAAATAGAAAGCATTAATGTTTTTATTTAAATTTTAGCATTTAAGAGTAATTAAATGATAATAATATAAGTTTAATTTGCATACAATGACAGACATAAAATATCTTTACACTGTTAGCTAATAAAAAATGACAAGTCATCCAATATTTATAACTTTTAAAATTTAAATTAGAGTTAGTTATAAAATAAGTTATGTAGTACTTTTTAATTGAATGATTGTATAAACCAACAAGCTCTAATAATATTGAAAAACAAAATTATGAACAAATGAGACATTTGATATTTATTTAGGTGTTGTAATAAAATTACTCTAAATAATATAAATTAATAGTTGTTAATTCTTTTTATTAATTGATATTAATGATTCCACGTCATCTGTACGTATTAATGTTAAACAGTAATAACTCGGAAGGTTGGAAAGTCGCACCACGACCACTTAGATCTAACAAAAGCAGTCCCTGATCTAAGTATAGATTTTATGTTCTATGTAGTGGTGGGTATGCGGACCGCTCCGGTCTATTTAGCTCGGTCTGCGATGGACCACCATTAAACGGGCTGGACCGCACTGATCAGTTTAATAAATGGACTAGCCTATAGGGTGGTCCGCGTCCGGCCCGCATAAACCCGCGGACCAGCTGACCGGTCCGCATAACCACCCCGCGGACCAGATCGCGGACCAGCCCATGGACCAGATGCGGACCAGTTGCAGACCAGCCCGCGGACCAGACGCGGACTGCGCGGACCTAATGAGGACCATGCGGACTGAACGCGGACCAATCGCGGACCACGCGGACCAAATGCGGACCAGCTCATATAACCCTCATTTTTTTTTTCTTTCATATTTTCTTCTTGACTTTTTTTTATACCTTATATTATATATTTATATTTATACAGTATATTTTATCAAATACAAGTACAAAAGATAATAGAATAAACCAATTCACCAAAATCTATCCATCAATAATATAAATAAATATCACAAATGGGAGCATTCTCTCACTAATGCGGGCTAGCGGGTTGGTCCGCGAACCCCCTCGGGCCAGGCCCATTTAGCCCGCGGGTTAAGCGGGGCGGATCAGAAAAGTCCGCGGGTTGATGGACTTAAAATTTTTTGGTCCATTTTCATATGGGTTGTGAGTTAAACGGGTTGGTCCGCGGATCGCGGTCCGTATACCCAGCTCTAGTTCTATGTAGTAGCCTCGCCTACTTCAGCCCATTCTTATTTTACAGCTCACTTAAAGCTCATCCCGATTAATACTTTCAACTAACTGAAATGGGAAAAATTGGGCTTTGAGACTCTTATTTCATATGAACTAGGTTTAATCATAGAGTTTAATTTTAACTTACATATAATATAAAGTAAATTTACATTAATAATTAAGCATTTATTTTTATTTGTAAGCTTTCTAGTTAATAGTGGGTAATTGACTCAAATATTTTTATTAATATAATAATATATAGTTAAAAATTTTTTTATTAATGCATGACTGAATGTTTGTATAAAATTCAAATTAATATATATATATATATATATATATATATATGTAGAGAGAGAGAGAGAGAGAGAGAGAGAGAGAGACCCTTAGTGGCAATTATGTAAAGTATACGTTGCATTGCACACATTTTCAATTTGGGTTTTATATTTTTATTTGTTGTTAAATAATAAGTTCTTGTACTTGTAGTTATTAACAAAATGATACATGTCATAGCTAACGGATTTTAAGACAACATCATTTGTGTCCGTATACCTGAAAGTATAAGAACAAAAATAAAATATATAATGCTTAAGTAAAAATTAAAATATATATTTTGTTTTAAAAATAGTATTTCGATATGTAGTCAATTTATAAATTTTTTTTAAAATAATTATCAACTCATCGTATATTCATATATATTATTATAAAATCCAAATACTTTATTTTGGGTAGAACGAATATTCAAACGCTTTTCATAACATAACAATGCATGACTGAATAATCTTTTTTTTTCACCATAACAATGTATTTTATTTTTTTTATTATTGGTACCATAACAATGTATTAAAGTTATATCTTTGAAGATATCGGCTTACTTATATAATCTTATATTTAGCAAGCTTTAATTTATGTCCCTAATTGTAGTCACCACCATATATATGATATATAGCTTTCATCTATATACTACTAATAATTTAGACTCATTTCAAGAAAAGTTTTGTCAACATCGCTTTAGTGATTTAGGATTCAAAATTTTCATAAATTTAATATTTAATAATTTTAAAAAATATGAATGCCATTATTATTTGTGATCAAATATTAAATTTTATATTTGTGATCAAGAAAAGTTTTATTAGGTGTCATTCATTGAGAAATTTATATGCCATCATGTTTTCAACATTTCTATTTAAAGGTAAATTTTTAAATTTTTATTTGTATTGTAATTATTAATTATTAGTTTTAGTTATACTTTCATATCTCCCTTCTATTAACACATAGTCTATATTGAATATTATGTCAATTATTAGTTTCACAATTTTTAAACATTCAACATATTACAAGCCTTAAAATATTATAATTAAAAAAATTTTATAAGTTATATTTGACATTGCAATGAAAGGTATTTTAACATTTAATATTATTAATAAAAAGGAAAAATATATTAAAAAGCATGAAAATAAATGTATTCATATATTTGAAGAAAAAAATGTAACCTTTGCACAAATATAATTTTCAAAAACTACCATAAAAGTAATAAATCAAACAAAAAATTTAAAATTCATTCCTTAATTTAAATATTGAAAAATATTCATTCATCCATTTTATATAGTTAATTTTTACATGCATATTCTTTTAAAAATTGGGCATATTTTCTCCTAAATTTGTCTCTTTCTTAAATAGTTATATCAATAATCTATTTTTCAATTATTTCTCTTTTCTCAAAAGTTTCTAACTTCAAATCAAGAGTTTTGGAAGGTCAAAAAAAGAAAAATTATCAATCTACTCATCTCATTATACCATATTTGATGTTTTGTAACTTATAATACATTTCAACTTATCACTTCCACATTTTTTTCATATTAATTTTTTTGTAAAACAGGCTTCAATTTTTCAACATTAAAATATTTTTAAAAAATAAATTCCACAATTTACACTTCATTGATAATGATACTAATTATTTATTAAATTTTTTAAAACTTAAATAATTACATGACTTTTTTATTGAAAATAATTGTGTAATTCATGTCTACTCCAATAATTGAGATGACATAAATTAGGATTATTTATACTATTTTTACTAATTATAAATTATTAATAATATAATATTTTAAAATTGATATTTTAATTTATTAAAAGAACATATAAGGAAAGGAGGTATACTTGAAATCACATATATTAAATTTATTTATTATTTTTTATTAATTAGAAAATATATTTTATTTTTTTATATATTAAATATTTTAATTTACTAAAAATATGTGAATAGTTATTGATTACAGAAAAACCTGCTAAGCAAGTGCCCGTAGGGACTACTTGCATCGGGGACAGATTTAGTCTTATTGGGGATAGGATGGAGCCCCCTCTGTTAAACAGGATAGGTACGAAGAATGAGGTCCCTAGACCATCCTATAAAACTTATCAATTCCTCATTTATATAAATGACTTAAATATTCACTTATATATATATATATATATATATATATATATATATATATATATATATATATATATAAAACCTTAGCACACAATTATTTTTCTAATTATCTTTATTGAATTTGCATTATATATTTTTATTTTGGATTATGTTAGTAGTATCTGTTATTATAGATATTTATATTTCAAATTTCAAATAATTTTTATATTTTTTTGTCTTTTTAAACTTTTTTTAATAAATCCGTAAATACTCGTAGAAATTAAAATTTTTACAAGAAATGGGGAATGAAGACCCATGATGGCATGAAAATGGGGATGAGAGCCAAAATTCTAAGGGAGAATAGGGGACGTGTCCACTCTTGATCTCATGGATACCCATGGTCATCCTTATAAATGACTCATAATATGATAAAATTATTTACTCATCCTATTTTATTATTTAACAATTTTTACTTTCAAATTATGTAAAATTTTCATAAATCAGACTCATTATTATTAGTTAAAGGTTATCTATCAAGATTTTTTAATCTTATAAACATGATATTCAAAATAAGATATAAAATAGAATGACACATTTATATTTTATTTATTTATTTAATTATTTAACTATTATCTTATTTTTAAAATATATTTATATACTCAATTTCTATAATATAATTTAAATAAATTATTATTTATTTTTAATAATAATTAATAAATTATTTTTATTATCATCCTATATATTGTAAGGGTCAAAGGACCTGTGTTAATATATAAATGCCTACACAAGCCGTATAATCAACATGTTCCAGTCTCATTAAGTGACAGATATCGGTCAACATAAACATACCATAATATATATTCATATATACTGAATGGAACATTTTTTATTAGCATTAGTACACCACTTTTGGCATCTTAAAATATCAGTGATTTATAATTAGAGAATTCCAATATTCTAAAAACCGGACCAAACCGGCCGCTGGTTGGACTGATTGAACTGAGAACCGCCTGCTATCTAGTCCGGATTATACCTAAAAATTGATCCAACCTTTTTTTTTGTAAAAAACTGTAAAATGGCATCATATTTTCTAATTTTTTTTTTCTAATATGGGAAGTAGTAATTTGAGAGATTTAATCCGTATGGATAATATTTATTTTGATTAAGAAATAAATTATGTTATATTTTATGGGTTATGTTGATGCCTAATTTAATTTTTAGTTATTTTATGACATATATTTTATTTTATATATTTATATAAAAACATGTTTTTATTATATATCAGCTATACTCCTGTTGGGCCCCAATTGAATCAGTTGAACCTCTGAACCCTTACTTCCACTAATTCGATATCCGATCTGGTTTTTAGAACTTTGGAGAATTCAGTTATGTTACTCACAAAATTATTTGTGCAGATTTATTTTATTTATAAATCTAAGGAAAAAAATTTCGCATACATTATTACTGGGAATTTTAGTTAATCATTATTTGATTAAAATACAAGAATGGAATCAAATGGATAACCAATGAAGTCGGACCGAGAAAAAAGACGAAGAGGAGTACCAACAACCACTCAGTCGAAAGAGACACCAAAAGTCATAGTTTTGCGCGCTTTTGTAAAATTGATCCTTGATGAATTGGTTATAGCATAACTGATTTTAATTAAACCTAATGTTAGAGTAAAGCAATTTATAAATTGGTAAAAAAAATTTAAAGTGAATTTCACAACTTCACCTCCCACATAAATGTTAAACCAATAGTAAAAGTGAAAATTTTTCACTTTCCACAAAATTGATTTTAAATGCTACAGTAGATTCTCTGAAATTTGTTTGAGATGAAAACCAAACACACTCAAAACCACATCAAATCGATTCTATGCCTTAGAATCGATTTTAGGCACTCGTCACCGTGAATCCAACATAGGCTATTTCTATTACTTTTAATGTTGGCTTCTGATTTCAAAATAAAAATACTCAATATACATCCAGTCGCTGAGTCGCTATAGTTTATATTTTTCTTATTTTTAGTTTATATTTTCTCTAACAACAGTGACAGACAATATCACCTCAGTATTAGTCAGAAAAATGTTAGAAGCAAAAACCTTGCGAAAATTTTATTGTTAAAATGATGTGTCATAATTATTGGTTTAATGGCAAAAGTATTTGCTAGATTATAACTTGTGTACTGATTTGCAAAGAAGAAAAGCAATACATGAATTAAATTGAAAATGTTAGAAATTATAAGTAACTGAATATATTTAAGAGATTAATTTTAATATATTATTGACAAATTATATCTTACCTTTTATACTAATTTTAAAATATTTATTAGAATTTTTTTAGTGACATGAGTATACATAATTGAATGATTGCCTAAGAAGATCTACATTAACGATATTTCAAAACTAAATTTTATGTATATTCCTGAAATCATATTGGTTGCAATGAGATTTAAACCTACTACATTATTCATACTACCTAAATTCTATATACTGGAGCTATAAACAGATGTAAAATGCTTTCAATAATATAGCATTGAATTCATGTAAAATTTATATGTAACAATATATCTATTATTCAAAATATAATTTTAAATTATAAATAGACAAATAATATTTTAAATTTAAGAAGCCGAAACTATATTATCATCCCTCGTATCTCTTTTACTTTCAATAGTTAACGAAGATAGTATTGGCTAAGGGATACACGGTCCCTCTTTTTTAACTTTTTCTTAGGAAAACTGTTACTCACAAAAGATTACAATTACAAGCATATAACTAACTGCAAATGGTTAAGACAAATCGTTTTATACGAGTCAAAGTGGATTTATTTAAGATGCTCTAGTCGTATGTAACCTTACTTTCTTGATCTTACAAATATACCATTTAGATATAGTACAACTTTTTAAATACAATATTTTTCAATTCTTTTAATGGAAAGAGTATTTATTTATTTATTTATTTTTGTTATCAAATTATATGTCTTCAAACCAATGTTCATTTACCTAAAACAAGAGTTAAATATCTCGATGAACCCCTATACAAATAATGCTGGAGCCAACTTTCTCAGGTCTATTCGCGCAATTATCGTTTTCCACGAGCCGCTAGTTATTTCATGGAAGCTGCGATGTTGCGCATACATGCACTTATCAGAACCTCGCACCTTGCACCCACCCACCCAGCAGCCACCCTCCCTCACCAAATACTATAGTCCATTAAATTATCTCATACACGTGTGAAGTGTGACCACAACCCTCATATTTATATAAGTCCAAAGAAAACTGCTTCTAGTCTTTGCCAAGACTACCACAACGAACCGAAAATTAAATACCATAATTTTCACACACGATGACCAAAGACCGTCATCCGCAGAGCTTTGAAATTTTAATTAAATCTTGATCTCTCTTAATAACTTGAAATATTCGTGCAAACACAGGAAAGTATTTTTTATTCTAATACTTTTTTCTCACACAAGGACCTCTTTTAGTTTTAAAACATGAGTAACACATAAATTCAATATATGTGGATCAAATTTCAGACCATTTAATAAATTCTGGAGTCATAAATCATCTCCTCTAAAAATTTAAATGGTTGAGTAAGACATATAAATGATTTTCTATATTATAATAATTTTGTAATTATAATTAAGCCACTAACTTATGTATATGCACGTATGACGTATTCAAATTTAATTTAAAATTATAATCCATGTAGTTGATTGGCTATGGTATCTGAAATACACAAAAAACCATAGTAAGGTCTTTATCCTAATCATGGAGCCGCCTCACAATTCCACCTTAGACTCTTAGAGCCTCTTATTTCCAATTGAACCCCTCCACGTATGATCATCAAAGAAGAGTTATATTACTTATATTCATGAGATATGGTATGAGATACTATATTAACTCATATTTTTTTTATTATTAAATATGATATGAAAATTTTATTTAAACAGAATTCATATTTTATTTAATAAAAAATAAAATATTAATCAACATGATATCCTATTTTTAAGTATAAGTAATATTTTTTACATTTTTCATAAAGAAAGTAAATCAGTTTTCATAGCACACTCTTTTGGGGCAATTTTCGTGCCGTTTACGACACTATCCACTGTTATATATACCCCTTTGGACTTTATTTTCTCTTTCCTTCACATTCGGTGTATGTATCCATTATACCTTGGCCGAACCAACATTAAAGGCCGCCCCAACCATTTATATTAGCTCTTCTTCACCTTTTTACCACAGAATTAACCTTTCCTACCTCCTCCTTAGCTCCTTTTTTCCGTTTCTTCTAGCTATAGTTACACATACATATAGTAAAAAGGAGCATTGGAGCACTTGGGTTAATAATTGTCAATGGAGAATTATTCCATGTTGTTTCCTTGTCCTCCTTCTTCTTCTTCTTCTTCAGGTTACCCGATTTCAACGAGTGGTTTGGGAAGTTCTCAGCATGGTTTTGGTGGTTTGAATAATGGTCAAAGCTCCAATGCATTCCTAGGCTTGAGGCCTGGTGAGCATGAAAGTAGTGATCCTGATAAGAGATCAGCAGAAGCTTCTAGAGATGCCATATTGCCTCAGTCTCAGATGAATGAGACCATTAATGTGACTGACCAGCTAGGTGGTTCAAGTAACAAAAAGAAAGGGGAGAAGAAGGTTAGGAAGCCTAGATATGCTTTCCAAACGAGGAGCCAAGTTGATATACTTGATGATGGCTATAGGTGGAGGAAGTATGGCCAAAAAGCTGTTAAAAACAACAAATTCCCAAGGTTAGATCAGCTTTCATTAATGTTTCTTTGTTTTTCTCTTTCTTCTTTCTTGTTCTTCTTTGCTTTTCAGGCGACTGCATGTGGCAAAAGATATGGATCGCCTGATTAGTTTGACTTGGTATAGGATACGTGCTTGTATTGTGCTAAGAATAAAACAAGGACCCCACAATGGTTCTAACTTTGAACTTGGAATTAGAAAAACGAGGTTCTTGTTGTGTACATACAAGGTAATAAAAAAGACTAGAACTTTGAGGTCTTGGTTCACTTGTTTCCCTGAGATTGTTGGCTAGCTGAAGGGTGTTCCTCCAAACCAAGAAATGAAAATACTTGATCTTTAATTTATTCTCTTAGCTACTGGATTTTCTCGCTTCACTCTTCTAGCTATAAGCTGCTATGGTATATATACACTTGTACGGTCAAATCAAAAGAGAAAGTATGCTTCCTGCGTGCACGCAATATAGTGTATATATATAAACCCAGAAGGGATCCATACAAGATATCAGATAATTTTTCTGGAAACTTGATGGTTTGTAATAATAATCCAATCTAAACTCGAAGAAGTTAGTGGATGATAATCAAAGAAATAATCAACATATAGATATCCATAAACTTTTGTCTACAAATAAAACACATATGTGGATGATGATTTGGTGTCGCATCAGCACTTTCCTTCCATCATTATGATCACTTGTTTACTTCATTTTTATTTTGCTAGTTTTTCCGTAGCTTGCCTTTCATATATTCATGATAGTTGCTGAATGTTGCCTATGTACATGTAAAGAATTAAAGATCCTCATCTATAATTAACACGACCATGCTTTTCAATGTAAAAACTAAACAAGCTCGAATTGTAATTGTGCATATATATGATATATGAATCATACATTCAAGAAAATAGACGTACATAATTGCCATTCTTGTGTCTTTGATTTGTCTCAAACACTTAGCAATAATAAAATAGAAGCATGTAAATGATTTTTCATTTAACATATTCTTTTACAACGTAAAAGTCTCTTTTTGGATTTAAATGGTGAACATATTTTGTTTTAATAGCAGGGTCAACATGAATCGAACTATTAATCATTTGATCATTCATACTTTAATATTATGTGATAAAATCATTTATTTCAAAAGTTTAAGATGATTAGTAGAGACATATGATATTTTTATATCTAACATCTTCATCTTAAGTATGCAGATATATTAATATGGAATCCAATACAAACACTAAACATATATAGTTAAGATAACCATGTTTTTTACTGTAACATCAAGTTCGAATTGTAATTGGTGCATATTATGTATGAATTATACATTCAACAAAATAAACATTAATAATTGTCATTCTTCTTCATCTTAAGTACTCAGTGATGTTAATATGGAGTCCAATACATGTACTAAGCAAATATAATTAATATGACCATGCTTTTCAATTAACATGTTCAATAGTAATTATGCATATAATACGTTATATATGAATTATACATTGAAGAAAATAACCATAAATAATTGCCATTCTTCTTCATCTTAAGTATGCAGTGGTATAAATATGGATTCCAATACATACATGTACTACACATAATATACATATTGATTCCATTTTTGGCATTTTTGCAGGAGCTACTACCGGTGCACGCATCAAGGGTGCAATGTGAAGAAGCAAGTTCAACGCCTAACCAAAGATGAGGGTATAGTGGTGACCACTTATGAGGGAGTGCACACTCACCCAATTGAGAAGACAACGGACAACTTTGAGCATATTTTGAGTCAGATGCAAATATACACTCCCTTTTGAAGCTTCTTTTATTCCAGATAAAAGTGAAAGAAACTGGCATATGATATATGTCTTTTTGCCAGTTAGATCAACATAGGGACGTCTAGTTTGGTTCCTCCTTTGTTAGAAAAATAAAATGTTGTCAATACAAGAAACTACTCTAGCTTGGGTAAAACTCTCCTTAGACAATCTTCTTCGTTCTTTATTTATTGGAATGTTAGGTTATGTACATTGAGCTGTACTCATATTATTCAGTACTGCTGAAAATATATTACAGGTGATATCGTTTATTTCTTTGTCATCATCGGTTGTTAATTAATTGGTTATGATAAAGTTGGAACTTGGAATGAAAGCCTGTAGAAACTCACGGAGATTTTTGAGCATTGAGGATGGAGCAAAATCAACAATGTTAGTTCAACGTCAAAAAATTTCAAACATTCTAAACATTCCTCTCACAATAAATATGAGATCTACATTATCTTTTATTCTCCACTTATTCCCTCTCATCATCTTTCCCTCTTTTTCTCTTAAGGTATTGGGTGTCCATGATTCTTTTGATGTTGAAATATATTTATCCTTCTCATTATATAACTACATGCATATGGTCTTCAATTGCGGATTTGATTATGGTGGCAGATCGCATTGGTAAGCTTTTGGGCCCACCCCTTTTTAAACAATGACCGGATAAAAACTCAAAACACTCATATAAGGATGAAGCTTATATATAGACTAAAAAATAACTATAAAGAAGTCATATGAAATACACAAGATAATAATACCAGAGGAATCATCAATTTTATGTTTCAATATGGCTTAGCATCAGTCACCTAATCCAATGGAAAAGCCATGGTAGCCTTCCACAAATGTGCAAGGCTACTACTTTGATGATTCATGAACATGCATTATTTATATATAGAAATGAATCACAAAGCTGTTGTTGTTATTCATTTTTAGTGTATATATATATATTATGTTGATTTTGATGTACACAAAAGTTTTATTAAATGATTTAAAATTGACTTGAAATTTTATAAACTTAATCTATATAACATAACGTAGACTTTTAATCCAATAGGGTTTTGTTAAAAATTTAATCTGATAGAAAGTTATTAATTATGTAACAATTACTTAAAGTTATAATAATATAACTTGATCCTAATCCTATATATATATATATATATGTTAAGGATTTCTTCATATATATAAATATTGAGAATTAGATTGCAAATTTATTAACGTCTAATTTTTTTGAAATTTGGCATACATAATTATATTATTAAGATGTTATCACACAATTTAACGGTTGTATCGATGTACAGATGAAATTGATTATGCATAAGATGTTATTAGTTAAGTCTATATGACTTATCTTTGGAGCAAGTGAATACCTTCGCGCGCGCGTGTGTGTGTAAATAAAGCATTTATAGAACAGAAATTCACGTTCACAGATTTTCCATTCTCAATTATCACATCCACATTTTTTGTTAAATATTATACGTGCGTATCTTCCTACACCATAACTTCTTCCAAAAGCTGAAGTCATCTATTTAACCAATATTAACATTTTCAGTCGGCAGTTAAAACTATTGCAGTCATAGTCATCAAGTAAATTTCATTATTGTTTTATGTACATATAGTACATCTTTGTGACTAACTGTTGTATCTCTAGATCATATGGTTTCTAAAAAAATATTATAATCTCTTTAGGAAGTTACTAACATCTGTTTTGTGAAAGTTAAATGTATTGTGTTATGTTGTGGGTTAGAAGGTTTCAAGTAGAGTCGAAATCAGACTAAACATGACTCCTTAATAATATTAATAGGTTTAAGTAAAAATATTTGTGTTTAACTAAAAACTTATAGCTATCAAATGATAATTATTGAATTTTAAGCAGGTTAAGGTGAAGAATGAAAGCATTTGAATATGAAACAATGAAAACTCTGAAATTCGTAGAATAATTTTTATTTTTGAGGCAACTAAGAAGAAGCACAAATTGTATAGTTGAAACAATTTTTTCGCTCCTAGGGGTTGGAACAATTTTTGAGGGGTATAGTTGAAACAATTTTTATTTTTGAGGCAATTAAGAAGAAGCACAAAAACCCTTCAAAATTCCTAGAATGGAGGACTTGTTTCGCTCCTCTTCACAATTTTTCCCTTCATACCCTATTTTTCCATAGTTGAAACAGAAGTTTTGCAGCATCTCACACTTTAGCATGACCCAATAGCTTCCTCTACCCTTCCTTGGTACCCAAAAACCAGTTGTAAGGGCCTGTTTGATATTCAGAGTAAACCTCATTCTCAGAAAATTTTGAAGGTGTTTCCCATCATTCATTATTAGGTTTTCAACTTCCTCCGCTACTGCAGTCTTGCTGCTACTTTTGAGGTTGTTTTTGCATTTAAGGCTTCCAATGGTACTCCATGAGCTTGTGTATCCAAAAAGGCACCATATCGTAAGAAACTTCACTAATATAACTCCAAGGATGCCACCGTTGTAAGCATAATAATTGTCCCATAACATTCCATTGGCTTTCTTCCATAATCTTCCTCGATGTATCCTACTTAGTGAAGTTTAACATGTAGGTGTTAGAGCCAAGGACTAGGATGGACATTATGTTGGGTTCTCCCCAGGCTCTTTTGAGAATGTTTTTCATTGCTCCTTTGTTTGTATTTTTCCCTGATGACCCTCCCTACCAAGGATGCTCTAACTATTGGCTTGTCTACTTCTTCACAATATTCAAGGGAGATACTGTCACACTCTAATGGCGCTGGCCTTTCAAGATCTTCTACTTCTGGCAACATCTCCTTCGCAATCTTTCTTCCATTGCTCAAGTCTCTCATGGTTGTTGACTTGAAACAAAAGGGCTTCTGTATAAGATGAAACCAGATAGGTGAGTTGTTTAATCTGCAAGGGTTGGCTTAGGTGTTTAAAGTTAGCGAAGGAAGAGGTAGGTGCGGTTGTGGTTTATTGAGCATCCTTTAAGGTATTTGTTAGTAATGGTAGTTTGGGTTAAAGGTTGGTTTTAGGCTATGATATGATATGAGAAGAGAAAAGGGGGGGATGGAAGCTGCCCGTTAGGCAGAGGTTTTCCCTAAAGGAAAGAAAGCTACCCTATGGGTAGAGGCTTTTTTTATTTTTTCAGTGTTTAGTTTTCGGCCGTCGCTTCTTAAACAACATAATTGTATGATGCAGTCTCAGTGTCATAACTAGATCCAAAACAAACTTTGAAAGCTCCTATATAAACAAACAAAGAAATTACTAATAAGGGTAGGGTTCAATTATATGTTAAATTTAAAACTATTTATATGTCTTTATCTTTTAGTTTAAGCTTTTAGAATATAAAGTTAATGACATAGTATTAAAGCTTTTATGATCAAATGGTTTAAAATTTGATTTTTGTTATTCTATAATCTTATAAAAAGATTTGACACTTTAAACCCAGAAAAGAGATTTTGCATAAAGGACACGTTAGATGTAAAATGATTAATATGCTTCTTTCTCTTTGTTTAAATTTTTAACAAAGATGGTTCATGATGGTTACAATAATGAGAGAGTTGTCTTTTTCGTTTTTGGGTTTGAAGGGAGTTGTATTTTTAGGAATAGAAGCAAAGTTCAAATCCTACAAAATGTAATTAATTAAAAAAAATTATCCGTAAGAGTGGATGAAGCGCATGGATGTTGATAAAAACATCCTTCAAAAGCAAGTAAAAACAAATTTAAAAGGTGAAAACTTTACCACAAGTTGAAGAATGGTCGCTACTCACAGCAACGGCATTCACAGCACCCGTTGAAAGTATAAAACCCAGTGAGAAATATATGACAAACATATTCTACAATGGGCCTATACATTAGAACTTTTCTGAGACTACAGTGTTGGGCCACATGAACTTTTCATGTAGCGAAAAAGAAAGTTTTGCCAAAGAAAAACGGATCAGACCAAAATAAAAGTCAAATAAAAAACACAGCAAGAAAAATCAGAGCAAAAAAGGAAAAAAGAAAGTAAAATCGATGACCACGTCAATTCTGACCCAAAAAAAAAAAGGAGTAAATGAAAATATGATATATCATGCATGGTGTATGTGACGGGACACCTGCATATTCTGAAACCAAGAATAAATATGTATTATTCATTTTTCTTTCAATAAGTGATGCAGCTGAATTAATTACATATTATGATATGTATAAAGATTTTTTTGTATCTAATAAAAATACTTTAATAGTATGAAGTTTAAGCTTCATTTGAAATAGATTAAGCTTGATATCAAAATTAATTACGTATTACAATATTCAAAATCTTTATGGTTGTGCTTTAGACCTAGGATGACATGGTTCAAACGTTAATTAAAACATATATACGTATTTCAATTTAAAAACTCTTTTGTATTTATTGGGTTTTCAAATGAAATAGATTTAAGGCATATATGATGGTATATAATAGGGAAATCTGCAACGTGGAAACGTGGTAAAAGGCCAAAGCAAAGTTTGATTAGCCATTTATCCTCAAATAACTGAGGCTGACAATGCATCCAATTACAATTTACTACTATTTGTTCCCTTCTTTCCATGGTCGTCAACAACCACTATGCAAAAGTACATGAATTTCAAATGTTCCGAGATTCGAATCTTTCCTTCGCTAAGTATTTATAAAGTATATGTACTCCTGTTGGAATTTGAACCTTTCCATATATTATGTTTATGATATTAAAGAGCATAATCTTTTTATTAAAGAAAGGAGTACGACTGAAACAACAACAACCTTCTATACCACCAAGCTAATTGCTAGGGTTTGGAATCCAAGATACCTTCAACCAATCATATTATAACACATAATTTAAATATATTTTACAAGAAAAACTATAAAATTAATTATCTTTAATTACAAATTATTCCTTCAAAAAATTTTAATTGCAATACATACATTATTTATTTTTTCTATTTTTCTAAATCTTAACCTAATCATAGTTACCAGTCAAACCCATTATTTTTTTAAAAATATTTTTATTGTTTAAAAAATTTAATATTTTTATTTACTTAATGTAATTTTTATTTCAATAAAATATTAAAAAATTAATTATAAAAACACACCTTATACGTTATCATATAAAAAAAATATCTTACGCATTCAAAATTAATCAAACCAATATTGTCTCCTTAAACTTGATTAAGTTCCATCATTTTAATTTATGAGAAATTTTTGAGAGATAAACTTACACAGTATATCCAATGCAAGAAATACCTAATAAAATATATTTAACTATTCTTAATAAATCTCAATGAAGGTGTGTTTGTCATTTTTCAATTACTAACCGACTAATATTTGATATGTCAAACTTATCAATTTACTAATTATTAGTATTTTGAAGTTCTAATTTTTAGAAAAATAAACATTAGTCTATTTATGCCTTTAGAAAAATAAACATTGTCATGTTAACACTTACTATATATCTAGGTTATAATAATATCAAATATTAATTAATATATTTATACATATAATTTACTTTTAAAGCTTTTAATATATTTGCATGTTTGGAAAAATTATAAGATTATACTTATTTCAATAGTTACTTATTTATATAATCATTTTTATATAATCACATATTTGAAAATCAATTTATATTTAGGCACTTTAACTAAAAGGGGTTTTAAGTTTATATGTGTTTTTTGGATTGTTAAAAAATAATCATTTTCTTTGTGGTAAATGAGTATGAAGTATAAATCATGTTAGATAAATTTTGTGGCAAATTATCATTGGTGACAATAGGTTGCATATATATATATACACATTTGTGGATTATAACTAAAATTCTCAAATTTAAGCTTCCACTCTTCTTTTTTCTAAAACAGCTTTTTTTTCCATATTTAAACCACTTAAATTATTGACTTAAAATACACAAATAAACTTAGCTTTTTGAAACAACATTTTTTTTGGACAAACAAAAGCTATTTCTCTAGTTTAATTTCCCAATCATGCACAAGAAAACAAATAATAATAGTAACAATAATAATTTACAATAATTATTTTTTCAAAAATAAAAGTTACATATTTTCTCAAGTAACAATTTTAGAAATGGATGTTAAAATAAAAATATTTATTAATATGGTGAATAAAGATGAATCCTAAAGAAAGTAACAAGAAGAATTTTGTTATTTTACTATAAAAATATACATTAGTATCAAAAAATTAAAAGTTAAGAAAATATGTCATTTTGTTTTAAAAAATAATTATTATATATTATTGTTACCATCAATAATTTGTTCTCTTCGTATATAGTAATAATAAAATTATAAATATATATATATATATATATATATATATTATATCATTATAAGCCACATATTTTTATTTTGTAAAAAAATTAAAATATATAGGTTTTAATAAAATTTATTTTGATAAAAAATAAAATCATAATGTGAGAAAATAGAGAATTAACCAAAAAAGAAAATAAAGGGGAGCTTATCTTAATTGTTTAGGGGAGAGAAATATATAATTTTAAAATAGAAGGGAAAAGTTTAATTATATAATCTTTCAAAGAAAGCGTTGTATTTGACAGAAAGAAAATAAAGATTCATTTATAAATTTTAGGGTTAGGGTTAAATGTATTTTATCACTCTAAATTAAAGCTTATGAGCAATTTTTATCTTGAATCTCCATAATGTGATAGTGGTTTTGCTACGTGAGGCCGTTGTTTTAATACAAATATCTCTATTGTCAACTCACCCTTATTAGGCTACGCCTCAATCTCACCATTAGAGTTTCCCCTGCACTTTTCATTAGCTACTTGTTTTCTTGGTTGTTGCAGAGACAATTAAATTTCATCCAATGGAATGGGAATATTTAGGAGACGAATGATAGAGATATATATAAGCATCTAGAAGTGATAACTTCCTTAGGAGTTATGTTTTTCCTTAGTTTTCTTTAAACATTTAGTTTGTTTTAGTTTTCTTATTTGCCTTTTCCACACCATTCAATTTAAATTCTTGCATGATTACATTCATATTTTAACCTTGCATTCTAGATGTATTTTCCATTAGTTTTGTGGCTTTTTGGAAGTAGAATTAGGGAAGCATTTGAGCTAGGAGTGCAAAGAAGCAAGAATTGGAACTGAAGGGATGTCAGAAATCCATGATGGAGCATAGAAATCCATGCTAGAGCATGGGTCCAGAAACTAAAGCCACGCTATAGTGTGGGAACTCATGCTGTAGCGTGAGTTGCTGTCAGAATTCTTATATTTTCACTTAAGCTACGCTCCAGCATAGCCATAGCCACGCTACAGCGTGGGTACACGGATCTGACATGTGGACTGGGCCTCTGTACTGACTCTAGCAGCCCATGATTGGCACAAAAACCTAGGCAAAGTTGTTAGAAAGCCATTACATAGGAGAATACCAAAATTGGAAAAGAAAGAGGCTAGAACTTGGAGCTTGGTGAACAAGAAGATGGAAGCTTCAAGAGCTTGAGAGAGAGACCTCTCTTGGGATTGTTCTTCAACTTCTTTTATATTTTTCTTTGTTCATGGCTTCTAATCTTTCTTTTATTTATACTGTTTTGATTTCATTTGCCATAATTTGTAACTAAACCCTTTGCCAAAGGTGATTTATGGAGACTATGTTTTTGACATTATGTTAATATAAATGAATTTATGTCTTATTTTCATTTGATAGTGAGCATTGTATTTGAGTTTATTTATCTTGAATTGCTTGATTACCAATTTAGGATTATAGGGGTTGTTACAAATTTGAGAAAAGGAGTAAGAGCCATGCCTATGAATGCAATGCCATGAGTTGAATGACACCTATAGATAGGCAAACATAATTTATGTAGTATTGAAGGGTTTGAAAATTGCTTGTAAACTTAAGTATGCTAAGAGATTAGGTGCTTGACTCTACTTGAGTGGCATTAGATGATCTTGAGAAAGGCTTTTAATGACATGATGACCCTATCATCACTTAATTAAATTTGGACAAGGCATATTGATATTTATGTTGCATTTTGTTTCCACAGGTGAGTTGCTATTTGATCCTGAGATTGAAAGAACTTGCAGACAGAACAACGTTGCATGAATGGCACTACTAGCAACCCGCAACACTGTGGTAGGTGTAGATAATCAAGGTCCAGAGATAGGCGATGTCAATAACAATCGTAGAGTGTTGAGGGACTATAATACTCCCAACTTGGATGGATATGCACCTAGAATAGTGAGACCTCCTGTTCAAGCCAATAACTTTGAGCTGAAGACCTCATTGATACAATTTGTTTAGAGCAACTGCCAATTCTCCAGGTTGCCAAGTGAGGACCCCAATGCTCACATTAGCAACTTCTTGAAGATTTGTGACACTATCAAGATCAATGGGGCATCAGATGACATCATCCAATTGAGGTTGTTCCTATTCTCTTTGAGGAACAAGGCCAAGGCATGGATGAAGAATCTACCACAAGGGACCTTGGCTACATGGGGGCAAGTTACTACAAAGTTCCTAAAGAAGTACTTTCCTCCTGGCAAGTCTGCAAAATTGAGGAATGACATTACCTCTTTTTCTCAAAATGAGGGGAAAACATTCTATGAGGTCTGGGAGAGATATAAGGATCTATTAACAAGATGCCCACGTCATGGCATTTCGGATTGGATGCAAATCCTAACTTTCTACAATGGTTTCGGTTTCAGTACAAAAGTGATGTTGGATGCAGCTGCAGGTGGTTCTCTCAATAATAAGACACCTACAGAATCTCAAGAACTCTTTGAGCTTATTGCCAGCAATGACTACTAGAAGCCTAGTGATAGACTGCAGAAAGCCAAGAGTGTTTTTAAGGTTGATACTACAACTACTCTCATGGCAAAGATGAAGGCTCTTTCAGTTCAAAATACAGCTATTCAGAAACAACTGGGAATGATAAATGCTTCATCTTCTGCTATTGTGTTAAGGTGTGACTTTTGTTAAGGTAACCATCTCAATGGAGAGTACTCAGCTGATCCGCCTCCAGAAGAACAAGTCAACTACATGGGGCAAGCTCCTAGAAACAACCCTTCTTCTAACACTTACAATCCGGGATGGAGGAATCATCCTAATTTCTCTTAGAGCAACCAAGGCCCTCAAAAGCAACAATATAATCCTCCTCCACCTTAACAAGAGAAGAAGTCTAGCTTGGAAGATATCTTTTAACAATTCATGAAGACTCACATTGCTCATGTAGAGAGGACTGAAGCTGAATTCAAGCATTATGATGCTCAATTCAAGAATCAAGAATCCTCTATCCGCAATATAGAAAATCAAGTGGGGAAAATTTCTCAACAACTAGCTCAAAGGTCACAAGGTTCTTTGCCAAGTAACACAGTCAAGAACCCAAGAGAAGATGTAAAGGCTATTACTCTTAGAAGTAGGAAAGAATTGGGTGATCCGGAGAGC
Source organism: Dalbergia cochinchinensis (assembly GCA_031216125.1). Taxonomy (NCBI): domain Eukaryota; kingdom Viridiplantae; phylum Streptophyta; class Magnoliopsida; order Fabales; family Fabaceae; genus Dalbergia; species Dalbergia cochinchinensis. The sequence goes on from CM062368.1 coordinate 28,217,575, forward strand.
AACATTGAAGAAGTAGAGAAAGAGACTAAGGATAAAGGGAAGAAGAAATACAAAATTCCCATGAGAAGAGGGGTAGAAGATGAAAAAATACGAAGACCTCTACTTATGTGGCACCACCACCCTATGACCCTCCCATTCCCTATCCTCAAAGGGTGAAACAATAGAAGAAAGAGAAACAAGACAAACAATTTGCCAAGTTCCTTGATATTTTCAAGAAGTTGGAGATCAACATCCCTCTTGTGGAAGCCATCACTCAAATGCCAAGTTATGCCAAGTTTTTGAAAGACTTCATTTCACAAAAAAGAAAGATTAATGAGGATGAGCTTGTGGTTTTATGAAAGAGTATAGTGCAATTCTCCAAAACAAACTACCTCCAAAGCTCAAAGATCTGTTTCACTATCCCTTGTGTGATTGGTGATGTTTATTTTAACAAGGCTCCTTGTGATCTAGGAGCAAGTGTGAATCTTATGCCTCTCTCTATTTTCAAGAAACTTGGGATTAGAGAAGCCAAGTCTACCATTGTCTCATTGCAACTTGTTGATAGATCCGTGAAGCATCCAAAGGGCATTATTAAGGATGTACTTGTTAAGGTAGATAAGTTCATTTTTCCAGCAAATTTTATTATTCTTGATATGGAGGAAGACCGAAAGGTGCCTCTTATCTTGGGGTGACCTTTCTTAGCTACTGGAAGAGCTTTGATTGATGTCTACGAGGGCTAGCTTGAGTTGAGGGTGCAAGAAGAGCAAGTCATCTTCAATGTCTTTGAGGCGGCTAAGTTCCCTATAGACGTAAATTCATGTTTCAGAATGGAGGTGATTGATGACATAACGGCTACTTCATTTCATACTATAGCTACTATTGACCCTTTGGAGGCATATTTGACAAATGCTAAGGTGCTTGAGCAGTTTCAAGATGATGATTTAGAGCAATGCCATGAGGTTATGCAAGCTCAACTTGTGGTCCCTCAACCAATTATTGAATTCTTGGAGCAAAAGAATGACACACAAGATCATGTGCAAGAGCCTCCCAAGCTTAAATTGAAACAACTTCCCTGTCACTTGAGGTATGCCTTTTTAGGTGAAGGAGACACCTATCCTGTCATCATAAGTTTCTCCTTGAATGAATTAGAGGAGGAAAAGCTACTGAGAGTGTTAAGAGATCACAAGACAACTGTAGGGTGGCAGATTTCAGATTTGAGGGTCTTTTTGCACTCATCAGATCTTTATGACGGATGATTTCAAGCCTCTAGTGCAGCCTCAAAGGAGGCTAAATCCCATAATGAAAGAAGTTGTTAAGAAAGAAGTTGTGAAGCTCTTGGTTGCTGGAATTATCTACCCTATTTCAAATAATTCTTGGGTGAGTCCAATCCAAGTTATGCCAAAGAAAAAGGGAATAACTGTGATGGAAAATGACCATAATGAATTCATTCCCATTAGGACGATTACCGGGTGGCGTATGTGCATCGATTATAGGAAACTTAACGATGCTACCTGGAAAGACCATTTTCCATTGCCATTCATAGACCAAATGCTAGAGAGGATTACGGGGCATGCTTATTACTATTTCTTGGATAGTTATTCAGGGTATAACTAGATTCATATAGCCCCAGAAGATCAAGAGAAAATGACTTTCACTTGTCCTTTCGGCACCTTTGCATACCGAAGGATGCCCTTCGGGTTGTGCAATGCTCCAGCCACTTTTCAGAGATGCATGGTGGCAATTTTCCATCACATGGTAGAAAAATTCATTGAGGTTTTTATGGATGACTTCTCAGTCTTTGGTTTTAATTTTGATAATTGATTATATCACTTGTCTTTGGTTTTGAAAAGATGCAAGGAAACTAATCTTGTGTTGAATTGGGAAAAGTGTCATTTCATGGTGCCGGAAGGCATAGTCCTTGGTCACAAAATTTCTGCTAGAGGCATTGAAGTTGATCGAGCCAAGATTGAGGTGACTGAGAAGCTTCCACCACCTTCAAACATAAAAAGGATAAGAAGTTTTCTAGGACATGTAGGGTTTTATTGGCGTTTCATAAAGGACTTCTCTAAGATTTCTAAACCTCTTAGCAACTTGCTAGTTAGAGATGTTCCTTTTGATTTTAATGATGCTTGTTTGTACGCCTATGAAACTCTGAAGCAAAAACTAGTTACTGCACCTATTCTTGTAGCCCTAAATTGGGAGTTACCTTTTGAACTTATGTGTGATGCAAGTGATTTTGTAGTAGGTGCAGTGCTAGGACAAAGAAAGAATAAATTGTTGCATGTTATTTACTATGCAAGTAGAACTTTGAATGGTGCATAGCTTTACTATGCCACAATTGAAAAGGAATTTTTAGCTGTTGTATTTGCTTTTGACAAGTTTCATTCTTACTTGCTTAGTGCAAAAGTGATTGTCTATACAGATCATGCAGCTTTGAAATACTTGATGACAAAGAAGGAAGCAAAGCCTCGGTTGATCAGATGGATCTTACTCCTTCAAGAGTTTGATTTGGAGATACATGACAGGAAGGGTGCTGAAAATGTGGTGGCAGACCATCTTTCTAGGCTGGTTTTTCCTTTTGAAATTGAGAAAGAAGAAATTCATGAAACTTTTCCAGATAAATAGTTGTTGGTTGTGCACTCAGCCCCATGGTTTGCAGATTTTACGAACTACATGGTGAAGAAGATCCTACTAGAGGGCCTCTCTTATGCTCAAAAGAAAAAGTTTTTCTCAGATCTCAAATATTACTTCTAGGAGGATCCATTTCTCTACAGACACTATACAAATCAAGTGATCAGAAGATGTGTCTCATGAGGAGGCTGCTAGCATCCTTTATCGTTGTCATACTTCCCTAGTTGGAGGTCATTTTGGTGCAACAAGAACAGCTTCCAAGGTACTTCAATGTGGATTTTATTGGCCTTCACTGTTTAAGGATGCATATGAGTTTGTAAAGAGATGTGATGAATGCCAAAGGACTAGGAACATCTCTAGAAGACATGAAATGCCCTTGAACAATATTCTTGTTGTGAGCTTTTTGATGTTTGGGATATAGACTTCATGGGACCATTCCCTACTTCTTATGGTCAGAAATACAACTTGGTTGTAGTGGATTATCTATCCAAATGGGTGGAGGCAACTGTATTTCCCACCAACGATGCTAGGGTAGTAACCAAGTTCCTCAAGAAGAACATTTTCTCCAGGTTTGGTGCACTAAGAGCTATGATCAGTGATGGAGGAACACATTTCTGCAACAAACAGTTTGAAACTCTTTTGGCCAAATATGGTGTGACTCATAAAGTTGCTACACCATATCATCCGCAGACAAGTGGCCAAGTTGAGGTCTCTAACAAGGAGCTTAAACGGATTCTTGAGAAAACTATGACCTCATCATGGAAAGATTGGTCTATCAAGCTAGATGATGCTCTTTGGGCTTATAGAACTGCTTACAAAACCCCTATTGGAATGTCTCCATATAGGTTAGTTTTTGGTAAAGCATGTCATCTCCCAATTGAATTGGAGCACAAAGCCTATTAGGCCACCAAACTGCTCAATTTTGACTACAAAGATGCAAGTTAGAAGAGCTTGTTGCATTTAAGTGAACTTGAGGAGTTCCGGCTCGATGCATATGAAAATGCCAAGATTTACAAAGAAAGAACCAAGTTATGGCATGACAAGAATATTATGAGAAGAGATTTTCATGTGGGGCAGAAGGTTCTGCACTTTAACTCCAAACTGAGGCTCTTTCCTGGTAAATTGAGGTCTTGGTGGTTCGGACCATTTCAAGTGACTCAAGTCTCACCATTTGGAGCAATTAAAGTCACACATCCCACCAAAGGCACTTTCAAGGTGAATGGTCAACGCTTCAAGCCATACATTGATGGAGACTTTGATAGGCTCAATGCTTCGAGTAGCCTCTTGGATCCCACTTGATTGGTACATCAATGTCCAACTTAGGGACACTAAACCAAAGTGCTCTTGGGAGACAACCCAAGTTCTTTTTATCTTTTCTCTCATCTTATCTTTTCTTTATATTTTGAATTTGAATTCATTTCATTTCATTTTGCATTTTGATCCAATTAACTTTTCTTGAGCGAGTTATTTAATTATGATTTAGAATATAAAGTTTCTGAGTTGCTGGAACAGGATACATAGGCTGGTAGCAATGCACAAGTGAATTTTCTGCAAAATTTTGCAGAAAAATCCATACTACAATATGGAAACTCACGCTACAGCGTGGGTCATAGCCCATCAGATAGTATACTGCAGTATGGCACCTCATGCTATAGCATGGAGATCCCTAAAATTGAATTTGGTGCTAGACAGTACGCTCCAGCATGACCAGGTAAGTCTTGTTCTAAACAAAAAAAAAAAAAGAAAATTTCACACTACAACATGGTGATCCACACTCCAGCATGACTTCAGAAAAAGGTTCTAGCATGCTATAGCATGGTAAGTCATGCTCCAGCGTGACAAAAAAAAATGACTTAAAAAAAAGGAAGGAAATTTCACGCTAAAACTTGTTTTGTCATATGGCTACAGTGTGAATACTTAGCCAAGTTCACTATCAGCACTTTAGTAGTGTGAATCCCCCCGTATTGAGCTTAAACTTTCAGACTCTCAATTCTTTCTCATCTCTCTTACTCATTCTCGCTTTTCTCTTTTCCCCATTCTCCATCAACTACACTATCTTCCCTTTATTCTTCAACCCACAGACTACCATCACTCTCTCTACCCTTCAATGTTCCTTTCTTCTTCAACCTACCGCTAACCCAAACGGTGAACACTAACATCACCACATCCCTCAACCGCAACCCAAAGTCACAACCACCTTCAACCCACAGCCACCAGCACGATTGCCTTCCTGTTCTCCATTCAAAAATTTCTCTTCTCACAACCAAACCTTAACCATGAATTGAGAAGAAGGATTGAGATTTGGGGTTTGATTTTTGTCAAATTGATTGAGGGGTTCTATTCTTTGAGGTTACATTGTCTTGCATTTACCATTTCATTATTCATCACAACTCAGGTATGCTTCCATACCCCTCCTCTTTGCATTTGATTCTTGAATTTGGTATGTTTAGCATTTGTTGATTTTGATTTTTAATTTCTTATTTTGTGATTGTTCTCAAAACACGAAAAGGGCTAAACAACATGAAAAAAAAATTGCATTTTGTTATTTTACCCTTTGTTCTTTATTCTTTCTGTTGTTTTAATTCAGTTAAAAAAAAATATGCTCTTTTGAATGTTTAGTTCTGGTGCATTTTCTGAATTGAGATGGTTCTAGATCTTATTGTGCTTACTCAAGGGTTTTGATGAGCTTGTAAGCATAGAAATGTTTTAAGATTGGCTTTGAGTAAATTGCAATTTTTTAGAAGTTAAGAACAATGTACTTGAAAATGGAACTCAAGTAATGTGAAGGAATGAAATCTTGTTGTGTGTTTGTGTTGAATGAGCTCCTTTGTTCAATTATAACTTTGGTATCACATGGTTTGATGTTGCAAATTGGACTTTGTGACCTGTGTTGGTTTGCACTTCAATGTTCTTACTTGTTGTGTTATTCCCAGGTACCCTCCATTCATGGCACCCAAAAGAAGCAACGGACAAGCCGGCCCTTTTCTTGCTCTCACTGATGGCAAGTTCATCCACCTTGACTCAAAATAGCGGTATAACTCTGCCCTTTATAACAAAAAATGCATTGTTGAGAGGGGTGAAAATCCTACCTGAAGGGCAGTCAGATGGTAGAGATTTCCAAAGAGCAATCAATGAGATTAATAGACAAGGCTGGGATTTCCTTTTTGATGCTCCAGCAGTTGGTAGTGTGCCTTTAGTCAGAGAATTCTATGCTAACATGCTCAAGGAGGGTGAGGACAGGGTCCCTAGTGGCAAAATCTTTTTGAGGAGGATGTGGATATGACTGACATTTGAAACAATCAATGCACACCATGAACTCTAAGCAGTAGAGGAATGTGCTTACACTTCATTGCTCAACAACCCTCCTGACTGGGATGAGGTTTTTCGTGTTATTGGTAGAGAGGGAGCTGAGTGGACATTTTATGAAAATGACACCGAATGTACTGCTCCACAAAACATCAAGAATATCGACCTTTCTGATTCAGCTCGAGTGTGGACCTAATCATTATGTCTCGCATCCGGCCATGCTCTCATGTCTACGCCATCCTCAAAGAGCCTTGCTTCTTGTTATACTGCATCTTAAATCAACAAGAGGTGAATGTAGGGACTATCATTAGTGATCATATGAGGCATATCCTGAGCAGTAGAAATAGCTTGCCTTATCCTTCTTTGATTACTGCCTTGGCCAGATTAGCTGGTGTAGTCATCTGGTAGAATTAAGAGAAAACCCCTGTTGAGCCTTTGATATTGCCTGCCTCCATCAACCTCACTATCTCTAGAGCAAGGAACAAGGTAGGAAGATGTGTCAGCAACACTTCAAGAATGATCAGATCCACTGATCAACCTGACTTTTCTAGGGGTAAGAGGCAGCAAACCTCATCATCTTCTCAAGGCCCAGATATTTCTTCATTGATAGCAAGGATAGATGATCTTGACATGACAATGAACATGCAGTTGAACAACATCTTTGAGCAGGTGGATAGGAGGTTCCATTACTTGGATGATATAAAAGGCATGGCAACCCAGATGCTTATCATGACTACCTAGCCATTGTCGCTCCGTTATCCTCTAAAAATGATGATGAGGATGCTGGAAATGAAGAGAAGTCAGGTGATTCAGAAGATGGAGAGGAGGATGATGAAGATGGGGATGCTGAAGATGAAGAAGAGGAGAGCCATTCAGATAATGATGATGATGACCTTGATGCTATGGAGGACTCGGATTGACATAGGGTGCTTTCTTTCCTTTTCCCTCTATTTTTGTGTTTTAATTCTGCATATATGTGCTTGGGGACAAGCATATTTTTTTAAGTTGGGGGTAAGGGATTTAGACTGTTATTGGAGTAGGTTGCAGTTGTTAACTTTTAACTGATTTTTATTTTAACTGTTGTTTTAATTTTAACCAAAAAAATAGAAAAAAAGCTGAAAATTATTATTGTTGTGGTCCATTCCAATGATTGACTGATTTTTGTTGTTGTTAATTATTTAGTAGCTTGGATTGTCCATTTGAGTGTTGAAAATCTTGTGCATTATTCTTTTTGGGAAATATTGACCATATTGCATGCACTATCATGAGTGACTTAGGATTAGTGATCATCATGTTTTAATGCCATAGTTAAATTGTGACATGCATTCTTTGCATTTGATGCTCTCTATAGATAAGCATGAGTAGGAACTAGCCTTAAAAGTGATCTAGGCCATTTTTGGAAGCCACAAAGAAACCGTTAGCCCACCTTTTGTCACCAACCCTTGTCACCCCTTTTGAGCCTTTGGACTTTTGTTTCTTGATTGAGTCATATTACAAGCCTAAGAATCCTTTTTGTTTCATTTCCCAATTTTGAACCTAGTTTACCCTCAAGCCTAAAGCTTCTAAGTTCATGAGTGTGGCTTGTGACTGGTGCCCCATTAAGAAATAGAAGTAGGTTATGAAAAACAAAACTAAAATAGAGGTAGCAATAAAACAAGTTGGGGGTTGCTTGAAAGTAATGGACTAGAAGTAAAGGGTTTAAGTTGAGGGTAATTAATGAGCCTAAATAAGTTGTCATCATATCTTAACCTTGGCCTAACATTACAAGTTTAATTAAGTCCTTTTGATCATTGGCTAGTTTTTACTTTTGTGGATGTATAAAGAGTGATTTAGCTTTGTTTTGGTTTTGTCTCTTTTTAACTATTGTCCTTGGCATGATGAGAATTAGTTCTTTGTCACATTTTGTACACATACACCCAATGGTTTGATTTTCTCACAAAGTTTTGCACATTTAGATGGTCAATTGCTTGGATTGTGGATCTTTGTGACTTTTGAATTAACTCTTGGAACAATGATGATGTGTTTGTGGATCAATAACTTGAAAATGTTTTGAAATGTAAATATTGTCTTGTTTGTTTAGTTTTGTCTTGAGACTTACTTGGGGACAAGCAAGTTCTTAAGTTGGGGGTTGTAAAACTTAGGAATTATGTTTTCCCTTAGTTTTCTTTAGACATTTAGTTTGTTTTAGTTTTCTTATTTGCCCTTTCCATACCATTGGGTTTAAATTCTTGCATGATTATATTCATATTTTAACCTTGTGTTCTAGATGTGTTTTCCATTGGTTTTATGGCCTTTTGGAAGTAGAATTAGGGAAGCATTTGAGCTAGGAGTACAAAGGAGTAGAATTGGAGCTGAAGGGATGTTAGAAATCCGTGCTAAAGCATAGAAATCCATGCTGGAGCATGGGTATTGAAACTGAAGCCACTCTACAGCATGGGAACTCATGTTGTAGCATGAGTTGCTGTCAGAATTCTTATATCTTCACTTAAACTACGCTCCAACGTAGCCATAGCTACGCTTCAGCCTGGGTACACGGATCTGACATATGGACTGGTTCTCTGTACTGAGTCTAGCAGCCCATGATTGGCACAAAAACCTAGGAAAATGTGTTGGAAAGCCATCACACAGGAGAATACCAAAATTGGAAAAGAAGGAGGCTAGAACTTGAAGCTTGGTGAGCAAGAAGATGGAAGCTTCAAGAGCTTGGGAAAGTATAACGCCCCGATTTTCTGTCTGAGTGAAAAATAACCAAAATGCCCCTGAGGTCATTTTTGGCCCAGAATTCGAGGATGGCCGACCCGGCAGTCCTCGAAGGGCCAACTCAATGTTTGAAGGGGATTGAATGACCCTTGAGTGGTTCCGGAGGCGAAAGTCTCATTTTCTGCAGTTTCGGTTCAAAATGACCAAAATACCCCCATAGCGTTTTTAAGCGGGTAAAGGTGCCGTTTGAGCTCGAAACTTTCCCCAAAGGTTTTAAACCATGTTTTTACATGTTTCAAAGCATCTGTTTGAGTCCTGGTGGTCCCGGACAGTTTTAGTGCAAAATTATGATTTTGCCCCTAGAATAGTGTTTTTGAGCCTAATGATGTAATTAAGCAAACCTAAGCAATATTAGGCTCTAATCGAAGATTAATTAATTTCCATAATTAATCTAGAGTCAAAATAAATTATTAAAATTAATTAGAACCTAAGATTGCTTAGATTAGATTTAAATCTCTTTTCTAAAACTCAAGATTTCACTCTTGGAATCTTGAATAGTATTTTCTCTCTCCAATTCCTTAAATCAAGGAATTGTGTCTAGAATTGTTTATACACTAAAATGAATTTATAACTCACTAATGATGCAAGAACACTGCTTAATTATGACTTGACAACCTTGATTACCCATTTTCTCACCTAAACACTTTCTTACAAATTCCTAATCTTAATCCTAATCAAAGATACACCAAAACACAACTCTAAACCACAATTAAAATGCAAGAACACCCTCCCCATGGCTGATGCACATTCGGCCATCTCCCTCCCATTTACAACACATGTTGATTTGTTTCTCACTCAAAGAACCATGCTTGAAGCCATACCTTGAACCATACCTCACTATACTTTGAACCATACCTCACCATGCCTCAAGACCACATTATCTCACCTCATGGAACTCATGGACTACCCATGAGGCTGATGGCCGAAGCCTTCCCTCCTCCTTGCACCTTTCATTTGTTTCATTTCTCTATAAATAGCTTGCTTGGGTGAACTTGCATAATTTTGGGTTCATTTGCTAAGTGTAAGTTTTCAAAGAGCACTTCAAAGTTTCCTTTTTCTCTCAAGTTCAAGTCTTCAAGTTCTTCAAGTTCTTCATCCTCTTCTCTCATCCCAATCTTCAAACCACTAGGCAGGGATTTTCTTTCATGAGTTTCTTTCATTTAAAGTTCTTAATCTCTTTATGGGTTTATAGTTTCTCTTGAAACCTTTTAGAACTTCTTTTCTTTTTCTTCTCCTCTTTGTTTTCGGCCATGAGGCTTGAAGATCAAAGGAATGAGAGCTTGATGATGAGGTTTCATGATGATGTTCATCACTTGAACAATCTCTAAAGCTTGATCTTTGTTCTTGAGCTAAGGATGTTTTTAGTTTTTCTTCTTGAATCCTTGAAAACCTTTCACTTTGAGGATGCTTTAAAATGGTTACATGAACTCCATGATGAGGACTCATGATGTTGGTGTTAATACATCATCAAGATCATGGTCGCTAGAGTTTCAAATGTTTCCTTTACCTCTTAAAAGTTTCGGTTCCTTTTCTTTTTCTTCCTTCACATTTTCGGCCATGTTGGTCATTAAGTTTCACAATGGCTTGATGATGAGAGCTTCTAGATGATGACTATGTGTTCATCACAATGAGGCCTCTAGAGCTTGAGTTTTAATAAAAATGCTATCTATGTTTACATTTCAAGAAAAGAAACTTTGTGTTTTTAAAGAACCCTTGAGGTTCACACTTGTTTTTACTTTATCTTGTCATGATAAGTTTGGGTTGAGGTTTAAGTTCCTTTAAAAGTCTTGTATGAGCTCTAATAAGAAATAAAATGGACTAGCATTCATATTTAAATTCAAGCTTATGTATTACATATTTACTTTGAGCTTTGCATTCATATTTATTTTCCAAGCCATCACTTAAAGTTAAAGGATAAAGAATGGAGTGCATCTCATATTTACATTCTTGTCTAGCATATTTACTTTTCATCACTAAAGAACATAAAGATTTAAAATGAGAATTGTACTATCACCTAACTAAATCTCAAAGCCTTTCTATTTCGGCCTTAAAGTCAATTGTTGCTGGGCCTAGAGCACTAAAATAAAGAAATGAACTTGCATATTTATATTTTAAAGTTTTACATATTTATATTTCAAGTCTTGCATATTTAATTCAAGCTTTGCATATTTATACTTCAAGTCTTGCATATTTACTTTAAACTCTCACTTTATTTTGTAATGAAGAATAAAAATGAAGTGCATAGCATGTTTAAATTATGTCATCACTTAAAGATCTTAGAGCTCAAGGACTTGCCCATTTTATCTCAAGTTAAAGTTTAATGTGGGAGCATCCTTTGAATGCATAATCTCGGCCAAGTAGTGATGATGAACTTGGAATGAGTTTCATCTAGCTATAAGGGCCAACAATCTAAGTTTTAAGATTTTCTTTAAAGCCTCATGAAGTTTATGAGATTAAGACCAACAAGATTCTATGAATTTAACTCTCTTTAAGGAGGGATCAAGTGGCCACCGACCTAAGGATGTTTTAGCTTCTTTTACAAAATAAATTGGTTTGCAAAAGAGTTTTAAAGGTTCTAAATTGGTTCCAAGAGAAACTAGCACCTTATATGTTTTAGAAACATCAAGTTATGCACCTTCTTGGGGACTTGGTGTTTCGGCCTTGTCATGATGAGTTTGTTGTTGTGTGATGATGTTTTAATGTGTTATAATGTGTGGAAATTATGTATGATGAGGTAGGAGCACTCCTATGCATGTTAAGAGAGGAACAAGCTTCCTAGAAAAACCGTAAAGTCAAGATTTAGCATAGTTTTAACCCAATTATATTTGGACACTGACCAAACTGTTTCAATGGGAATATAATCAGATTAGGATTGTTTAACCATGAAAAATTTGGTTACAATTGAAGTAGGATTGAATTTTAGCACCTATAGAGAAATTAGTAACTAGAAAACCGTAAAATCGCAATTCTAGAACTCCTAGAACACTTAATTTTAGAATCTGTCCAGCAACCTCATAATATGGTAGACATGGTTTATAATTAGTCCTTATACATAGGAATGTCTCATAATTGGTTTAGGTTTAACTTATAGCGCCTTAGGCGAAGACAGAACCAAGAAAGGGTCTAAAACGTAAGTTCTAGAACCCTGCAATTTTAAGTTTAAGGTGCTGCCCCTAAGGAATGTTGATGTTCAGATTTAATAGAGAGCATGAATAAAAATAAGTTTTGTTAAAAGAGAACCCTTAGGTTCATAAAAGTTTGATAGAAAATGATAGGTTAATTACATCACAAGTTTAAGGCCCGTAAGGGTCAGAGCATAAGATACCGTAGGACCAAGTGCATAACGAATCTTTAATGTTGCTCGTGAAAGTATGAGGATGATTGTGTGAATGCATGAAATTATGATGAAGGATGCATGTTTGATTGACTCATGTGGCATAAAGAAGAATTTGGAAGAAATTAGGCATGCTGCAGTTATGCCGCTGAATTTCTGACAAATTCGGGACTCAGAAAGTTTTTGAAAACCTAAGAGATTTTTATGAGGTACTAAGATGAGTTCTCGGATGACACCGGTTCGGCTGAGCACCTCCAGAGAACTCATGTGACATCGGTACCAAGATGAATTCTTGGGTGACACCGGTTCGGCCGAGCACCCCCAAGAAATGCCCCCTAGCCCGTACTGGATAAGTCGGGATTATGTTTATGATTATGTTACGCTTATCGGGATTGATAAGTAAGAACTAGTGATGACTAGTTAAGGTATGAGCTCATAACCTAGAGAAGTGACATGTTCTGGGTGACACCGGTTCGGCCGAGCACCCCCAGAGCGCTTGTCTTTTAGGGTGGCCTATGAGGAAGTTATGATGATTATGTCACAAAGAGAATTTAATTGCCACTTTATGCCACTATTATGATGTTCTTAAAGATATGATGATTATTCTTGCATTAAGTAGAGCCATGCATATATTCTTTAATATGATTGCATCCATGACATTAAGATTCATGCTAAAATGAATGGACCTTGGCTAATTATGTTTTAGAACCTAAAAATAGATGATTATGCATGCTCACTTATTTTGTATAACTAAACCCAAGGTTCCTGAGGACGTAGATGATGACACCTAGGTAGTAGGAGGCCCTACTGAGATTCTTTAGCAAGATTCTCACTCCTTCTATCTCTTTCCTTCCGTCACGTCTTCAGATGGCGACGTTCGTGGTTTTCGTGGACACCCCGACGTAGGAGGTGCACTATGACCCGGATCACGGGTCATACCATTTTGAGGGACAGTGCACGGTGCGAGTCTTCATGTTCGTAGGACGTCCCTTTGCTCACCCCGTGCATACCCATCGCTTCTCCCCGACAGCCCCCTACGGCGACGACGAGCGGATTTTTGAGCGCGCGTGTACACATAACGAGAGAGTGCTCCGCATTCACACCGCCTCAGCCATGCGTGACTATCCCGATTACGTGCCCCGGACCTACTTCTCGGAGACCGACCCGTCCAAGGGCCCGCCTACCCATCCGTATAGCGAGAGCTCCGCCCCCACTCCACCCCTGATGAGGGAGGGTAGTGAGGATACCGTGACTCAGCCACGGCTTGCACGATGATCGGAGATGCGGCCACATCACGGGGGTCACTCTCGATCCCCGTTCCGCCTCTTTACGCCCGAGGAGCTCGCCCAGTTTCCCGGATATGTGCCTCGCTCGTGAGATGGACGTCAGTAGGAGGTGACGTACGACCGATGGAGTACCCGGGTAGAGCACACACCACTTAGATGAGGATGGAACTCCTTTTGTTTAGAGGTTATCCCTTTAGTTGCACTGGGGTAGGGGAGTTGCTTTTACGTTTCCGTAGTATTTTCCTTTGTATTTTCTTTTAGTTGTATCTGTTTATGATGTATCAAACTAAGCCCCACTCTACACAAGTGGGCATATCACATATTATATAAATATGCAGTTCAATGTTATTATGGTGTGCCTTTACTTGCTTATGTCATGTTGCAATGCGATGCTTGCTTTATTATCTTTCGTGCATTATTAAATAACGTGTCGCGCGGCTCTTACTTTGCTTTTATAATTCAAAAAATAATTTACTAGTATTTCCGCTAAATATTTTAAAGTAATAAGGAAGCTATGATGTAACAGACTAATGATTAACCTAATTATGTTCTAGAGTATTGGGTTAAAAATTAGGATGTTACAGAAAGAGACCTCTCTTAGGATTGTTCTTCAACTTCTTGTATATTTTTCTTTGTTCATGGCTTCTGATCTTTCTTTTATTTATATTGTTTTTATTTCATTTGCCATAATTTGTAACTAAACCCTTTGCCAAGGGTGATTTATGGAGACTATGTGTTTGACATTATGTTAATATAAATGAATTTATATCTTGTTCTCATTTGATAGTGAGCACTGTATTTGAGTTTATTTATCTTGAATTACTTGATCACCAATTTAGGATTATAGGGGTTGTTACAAATTTGAGAAAATGAGTAAGAGCCATGCCTATGAATGCAATGCCATGAGTTGAATGACACCTAGAGATAGGCAAACATAATTTATATGGTATTGAAGGGTTTGAGAACTACTTGTAGACTTAAGTATGCTAAGAGATTAGGTTCTTGACTCTACTTGAGTGGCATTAAATGATCTTGAGAAAGGCTTTTAATGACATGATGACCCTATCATCACTTAATTAAATTTGGACAAGGCATATTGATATTTATGTTGCATTTTGTTTACACACAATTGAAGTGAATCACCCTAGCATTTTATTCCATCAATTCTTGTATCACTTTTGCATTGTTTCAGTATTTTAGTCTTTAAATTCCTTTGATATCATCTCTTTCAATTGTTCAACTTGTTGTCCAATTAACTAAAATCGGTACTTCAATTATCTTTGTGGGCACGACAACCTTATTTTTACTCTATTACTTGACGACCTAGCATACTTGCTAGTGTCATTCTCTTTTGGGAGCGATCAGGAAGCACACATATCTGTTTGTTTTCAGCATTTGTTGATTATTGATGGCTCTAGAGTATCATAGCTCTGGCTCTAACAAATTAGAAATCTGTAAAATAATCGAATGACAAAGAAAATGCATCACAACGATATAACCCGAGTCAACTCACATGGATATTTGATTACTATCTAGTCAAAAAGTACAAAGAAGATTAAAAGGGGGGTTGGCTTTTATATACAGCAATATTAAAACAGAGATAAAAGAAACTAACTAAAATTAACTAAATGGATACTAGCTAGCTCAAGGATGTCCACAGGCATATTTATCACCAATTCACCTATTATTAAACACATGGAATGTGGCTAATTTACATGACAGCTACTAACAACTCTGCAATTCATTTAACAATCGTCAAGCATTCAATTAACACATAAAAATTAACTAAATGATCAAGATGTCCACCTCCAATTAATTGGTATTAACCTTTAGTACTGATTGCATTAGCCTAAATTTCAACCGAGATCCAATCCTCAATTTGTTGTCAATCAAACATATATATTCAATCAACACCTTAATTATGGATTTTTATATCAATACCATTCAACCAAAGTACAAAATCAAGATTGTCCTAAATAATAAAACACAATCTCAATACCAGTACAATGAAGTTTCATAATTAGGAACCCTCAATTAGTCAAGGTCATATCAAATAACCAATCAATAATCACCTAACTAATCATTCAATTTAATTGGTTTTAAGTCAATAATTCTAGTTTTGTCTTAATAAAGTACTATTCATGTTATTAGGTAATTTCAATGCAAGGTATACTTGTGTTGTCGAATCTATTTTATTGTACGATTTTTGTTTTGAGTAAATCCCCAAATTGGTCCCTAACAATATCAA
This sequence comes from Dalbergia cochinchinensis, assembly GCA_031216125.1. Lineage (NCBI taxonomy): Eukaryota > Viridiplantae > Streptophyta > Magnoliopsida > Fabales > Fabaceae > Dalbergia > Dalbergia cochinchinensis. The sequence continues at coordinate 28,233,119 of CM062368.1, forward strand.
CGTCGAACAAGTGATCCTTGACAATTGGAAATTACCTACTTAGTCCTTGACTATGTCAATTTTTGGACACCAAGTGGTCCTTGATGTTCAGTGTAACAAAGTTGGTGATATGGTGTGTTAGTAAGTATCCAAAATCCCCCAAATTAGTCTTTGCCCCTAGCCCCACACCTACCTACCCTACTTGACCATATTCCCTTATCCTTACTACCTCCACCATTATCGTCACTACCCCTACCCCACCTGCTCCACCTCTTCCTCACATGCCTTAAGCCACCTTTCTTCTTTTTCTTCCTCCTTAATACCATCATCCTCACCATTGCTGCCTCCTCTAAGTTCCAGCACCCCACTTCAAGTCCTCCTCCTCCTCTTCCTCAACCACTTCCCCCTCCTACTTATGTCTCCAAGCATCCACTGCCACTACCCATACAAGAGGATCCAATGGTTCTTATGGATGTTAAGCCCATGGTGGTGAATGATGTGGTCGTAATGAAGGAAGATGGAACAACAACGTCAAAGATGAGTCCACCATGGGCACCAATGCTAGAGGAGGTGTGAAAGGCTATAATAGAGGAACAAGCAAGGATGAAGGAATCAGAAATGGTGAATTGGTGCAAGAGTATGAGAAGAAATTTGATGGTGTCTGTAACTACTATTACTTTGAGGAAAGAGCTCCAACTGCATCAAGGGTTAATAATGAGGTGTTGTAGTTTTTTGTTTTATTACTTTCTATGTTTTACTGATTTTGGGGTTTGCTTGGTTAATAGGGATTATGTAGTTGAAATTGTTTGTAATTTGGGGTTATGTAAGGTGTGGTGGTGTAGATGGTGGTGATTGCATTATAGGTTGTGATAAAGGTTGTGGAGGGGGTTGCTGAAGTGGTTATTACATATTGTAATTTTAGGTTCTATGAGGTTTTCCAAAGATGGTTGTGATGGGTAGTTTAAGGGTAATGATGGTGAAGAAGGTGATGAGGGGGTTGTGGCAGAAATTGTGGTGTAGTGTGGGTTAAAAGCTGGTGGTGATGGTCAGGATGAAGAAGGTAAAGAAGGAAGGCGATAAGGGGAGTTTTTTTTATTTTATTTTTTGGTTACTAACAAGCAAAATGACATTGTTTTACTAAAGCATAACTAACATTGTTAACTTTTCCATCCAAGGACCACCAAGTGTTCGACTTTTGACATTGTCAGGGACTAAGTTGGTAATTTTCAATTGTCAGAGACCACCTTGTCCGATGCTGAAATTGTCAGGGACGAAGTTGGAGGTTTACTCTTTTATTTTTAGAGTTTTTTGTGATATTAATTAGTGAGTATTTTGAGTTATTTGCTAAGGATATTTTGAGTCACTATGCTGGTTCTCCATTTTGTCTTGTAATGCTCTTCTTCGAGAGAAAGCTTTGAGCTTTTATTGAATTATAAAAAAATTAAAAGAAATTACCATATAGATTAGCTCTTTGGAGTTCAGTGCTATAGCAACTATGTACATGATAGAATATGACTAGCAATAATTGAATGATAAGTGATAGCTTACTCTTAAATTAAATATATTATTATTATTGTTGTTGTTGTTGTTATTATTAGAGAAAATTACACTAATCTCCTTTGCAATTTAATGTAATTACACTCAGCATCCCTTTATTTTGCAAAACTATCACTAGCCTCTCCTGAGGTTCTCTAAAATTACACTGACCTCCCCTATAAATACTAATTTGTTAATTTAAGTGACAAAAAAAATATAATATATGATATATACATAATTATTAATAATGAAATTATAATATTTTAGCAATATTTAACACATTAATTGAATAAAATAGTTTTTTCATGTAAGAAGGAAACTTATAGTTATAATTCATGATAAAAAGAAGTGGTATTTTAGTTAATATACAAGTCAAATATTGTCAAAATATTATCATTTTGCCATTAATAATTATATATATATATCTGTTATCTTTCTTTGTCATTTAAATTAACAAATTAATATCTGTAGGGGATGTTAGTATAGTTATAATGAACATCAAGAGAGGTTAATGATATTTTACAAAATAGAAGGATGTCGAGTGTAATTGCATTAAATCTAAGGGGAAGTGAGTATAAATTACTCATTATTATTAAGTCATAAAATTTGAAGAGCTTGGGATTTGTAGCAAACATGAATTTAGTGATTTATTGAAAAAACATGACAAAGTCTTGTGTGTTAAAAGCAAGAAAAATCTTTTTAAAAACAACTTAAATAATTTTATGAGAGTAATTTATTTTCACTTTGTATTTTTTAAAAGTTTCATTAATTAGGCATTATGTTCTTTAAGTTTTGCACATTCCTTCTAGAGAAAATTACACTCAACTTCTATGGGGTTTAGCAAAATGCAACTCGCACCCATCTATTTTCAAACTTTGCATGTCAAGTCCTTAAATTTTGGAAAATCCTACATCGACCTCCCATACTAATGTTAATCGGTAAGTAACTTTGATGGAACAATACACATATGCACATCATATACTTTTTTAACGACATTGTTGTAAATATTAAAGGCTTTTATAAATATTGAATGATCGTATTATCCTTTTATTAAGGGATAAAACACACAATCTTCCCATTTGTCCTCTTCCCCAGCATGGGAAGAGTGTATGTTTTTATTATTTGATAAAAGGATAATATGGCCATTTAATAGTTATATCAATCTTTAATTGGTGGAGGACCATGGTCAAAACCATGTTTAAAAGGGAAAAATTTCCAAACCAAGCTACACTACAGCACTAATATAATGGTGTGCAACACGGATCATTTCACATGAAAGTAGTGTTACCTCTAGAACCTTTTAGAAAGCTCCAAAGCTTTAAGGTTTTGAGTAACAACAAAGCAAATTTTGACAAAATATTTTGAAGAAAGGACTAATATTTCACTTAAGCTCTTATAGTGTTTACAGGACCATTCTCATAGACATATTAGTTCAATTAACGAGTCATTTTTCACAATATCATGTTTTAACATGATTATAATCTCATTCAAAGAGATTCAGAACCTCAATTATGTGAAAAATAACTCTAAGAGTGAATGTGTATATATTGGATACACGAGAAAGAATTTTTGATTTCTGAAAACAAGTCCAAATTTTCAGAAAATAGTTCACACGTTCAAAAAGTGTTAATCCATGAAGAAATCCAATTCTTATATGAAGCAAGTTGTGAATGCAGTCTTCAATCTCAATAAGAAGATTCCTATCAAGTTCAGATTAAAGAAATAAAGATCAATGAGAATGTCAAAAACTAAAAATACCTAATGAAAAGCACGCGTATCAGAAACCACGCACTTTGCTGAAAAAGAGGGAAAATTCAATTTCAAATTAAAGTCAACACCCAAAAAGGGCTGACAGTGATACCTTACTTTTTCACTTGGTCAACCTTCTCAGCTTCTAGAAGAAAAAGGTCAGAAATTATGTCCAAAAAGTAAAAAGTAGTTTTTGAAGCTTCACTCAGAAACCACATATTTGACAACGGTCTCTATGCCTGCAAAAAGTAGCTCTAACATAACCAAGCTACTCTTCTAGATGGCTTTTCCTAGGACACAAAAAGCATATCTATACATGTCAAGAGGAAGCAAGATCAAGGGGCAATGGTCTAATAGGATCAAGTACAAAAGGATGTCAAATGCTTACAACTTAAGACTTTAAAAAACATATTTTTGCAAGATCTTTGACAAGAACGCAAAATGCAAATCCTTCTTCTTTTTCTTCTGTAAATCAAACTACATCTTGTAATCAATTTCTGCATTTGTAAAAATCTTCTTTCTAGCTCTGATTAGATAATACGTTCTTCTTAGGAAGAATTGTTTAGAAAGAAGTCACTCAAAGTTTTTAGAACTTATACTGTTTCATTTACAATAAAACTTGAGTGTTCATTTGTTGGAGGAAACTAGCCTTAAACCAAATCATTATACCCTGATCCGTTAATGATCACTGTGACTTTAGCTTAAAAAGGCTAGTTAAAAACAACTTGGAAGTGATAGTAAATTAGAACTACTGGTCACGAGAATAGCTTAAGAAGGCTAGACAAAGACAATCATTCTTTCTCTGGGTTGAGAAAGGGATTTAGTGGAACTCAACAGGTTGCTGAGAACTAGATATATACAAGGTTGGTCGAATCAGTATAAAATCTTTATGCAATATCTCTTTATCCCTTCTTATCTCCTTTGTATTCTACATTTGATATTTGTTATATATATATATATATATCTGAAAATGTTTCCAAACTATTTCTAAGTTCTTACTTAGTTCATAAAGTAACTTTCTGAACCAAACTAACATATATTTCCACTACCTTTAAGTGAAGAACTTGATAGGATCTGTTTTTGTGTTTCAAATTCTAAAAGAAGTTAAAGCACGATTCAACCCCCATTCTCATGCTATTTTCAACCTACAAGTAGCACTAATTAATTGAAGTCCTTTGGGGGGGGGGGAGGAGTTGTTGCATGTGAAAATTAATTTGCAAATGAGTTAGGAAAGTGATGATAAAGGAGCTAAAGTTAGGGGATTTTCAAACTAGGGAATGTTTATCACTAACATATACGAAAAGACAAAAACTTGATGGGAAGCTATGTTGTCAATCATGCAATCACACAATTAACAAGTAATTCTCCTCAATGTTGATCAATTAGAAGGAAAAGAACTAACATATATACTTATTTAATTGCTATCACAATACCTAATTGTATGAGCTAGTTTAAGCACTAATTGCCATAGCCTAATCTTAAATCATGGATCAACTCTACCCTCGTAGTCAATTAAATATCTACTAATTAATCAATTAGCACTACAAGAAATTTATGCCTAAAAGAACACTTAGTTTTGGATACATATAAAAAGTGTTGCTTTTAATATAGCATATGTTACACTTTATTAAGTTAAGGTATTACTTTTTGAAGAGTTGCTATATTATATGTGGCTAATTGTCAAAGACAATATTTTTAAGCTAATGCATCATTTTTCGTAGTGTTGCTATACTAAGTGTGGTCAATTGTTTAAGGCAATACTTTTGAATAGAGAAGATAACATTTTTTAAATATCAAAGGCTACACATTTAAAAAAAGTGTTGCCTATGTGTACGAAAAGTAATATATTCCATATTTTCCAAAAAAATAAGTGTTGTTTTAGACCAAATTTCTTGTAGTGTAGACTGCATTCAATCAACTAGCTTAATCATGCATGCTTACAAATCGTGAACCACATGCATAACAAAAGCACTTAACTCAACATACATATCAAATCAATAGGCATGAAAAGAGAAAAGGGAAAAAAAAAAAGAGAAAGAGAACCACATCAAGCATTCCATTAAAAAACATATAAACTCTAGCTCTTGAATCCCTGGAGCTAGCAAGAAAACTACTCCTCTATGAAGAAGGTTACAAGCAAAAGAAAAATAAAAGCTAAAGAAATACAGAAGGAATATAGAAAATTTAACAAAGGAAATATGTGAACAAGTGTTGTTCAAGAACAAGAAGAAAAAGAGAGGAGAGAGCTTTGCCCTCCTAAACCTAGTTTCTATCCTAAAATGGCAAAAGGTATATCCAAATTCAAGCCTCCAGGTATTACATCATCCTTAAAATTGCTAAAAATAGGCCCAAGTGGGTAAAAATTACAATATTTAAATTTTTATCTCGGGTCGACAAGCTCGCTGTAATGACTAGACTTCAATCCCAGCTCTGGCTCTTCTTCGTAGGCTTGCTGCAGCAATGTTGTTCTTCCTCTTGACTCTTCCTCTTCATAGCACGCCTCCAAGCTTCAACTCCACATTGCACTCTTGAAGACCGTCCCCTAAATTCTACAAATTTGCAAAAGTAAGAGGACTCGCCAGTGATAAAACCAAATATACATAAAGCTACTAATTTAGAGCTATATTCAACAATTGAGTGTAGGGAGATTTAATTGCAAATTCCTAACAAAATTATGAGAGTTATACTCAAATTGCATGCAAAACTACCTACTATAAGAGGAGAATTATTTACAAAATATGTGTTTATCATTAATATTTACAATAATGCTACTAAAATTCATATACTATGCACTTGTTTACTGTTACGTCAAAGTCACTAATGAACTAACATTAATAGAGGAGGTCAGTATAGAATTTCCAAAATTTAGGAAATTGACATGCAAAGTTTGAAAATAAAAGAAGTGTGCGTGGGTTGTGATGTGTCAAATTAAACCTCATAGGTGAGCATAATTTTGCCTTCCTTGCATACACAAAAAGCATAAAAAGAAGATTGAGCAAAAGACAAGAGACTAGAGACGAACATACAAACATAATCACCTCCATCTGCTAAGAGCCTAGTCTAGTTGGCTAGTTCCAAGTTCATGAGGGTGAGATGTCGATTTTAGCGAAGTAAGCGTTAGCTTTAACATTGGTTTTGAAGTTTAATAGTGATTGTAAACTTTTTTACATTAAATTAACAGTATGAGTAAGAATTAGAATTTCCAAAGAGAGCACAATGTTCTAGAACTAATGTCGTAAGTTTAACGTTAGTGTTCCCCATCGGCATCTATGAACAAGTAAGCCGTAACTTACATTTGTTATTTTTTTAATTATTATTTTTTTCACTTCAGCCTGAACTAACTCAATTAGTGATTGGGACTGAGAGTTAAAAAAAATTAATAGTTTTAAATTTGAACCCGAAAATAGGAAAAAGAGTAGCATTAAACCCCAAGTAACACGTTAAATAATTTTAAGGTAACAAAGTTGAAAAGTAAGGCCGTTTTCATTCTACAATATTCCGCCTTATTTACAAGCAGGAATAATATCGCTTTTCGACTTCTTACACATAAAGAAACTGATTTTTTTTTTTTACTCATAAATATCACATGAACTGATACATGCAATAGATTAGTTTCCTCACTGCATGTAGTGAGTTGAGCTCCTTGTTCATTTATCAAAGAAAAGAAAAACTACAATAGATTAGTTGCCAGTGCATATATTCATGATAAGGAATGAAAAAGCAATTTGTCAAAGAAAAAAAGTGAAAAGAACATAGGAAAGTATAATTACAATAATTAGTCAACTCAGCTCAATTCCATATAGTAAAAGCTTGTTTAAAATGGATTATTCTCAATTACAATAATTGATTAAATCAGAAACTTATTTGATGGGACACGACAGCATTTGATTATTCAGATTCCCACTTTGATATTTTAATAACATGTATGATTTTTATAATAATCATCCAGGAATGCAAGTTGGCCTTATGGTTTCTCTTATAAACCACTAACTAATGCTATATGGCAGTGGGTCGGCCAGTTAATAGAATTTAATAAAAGTGAAGCCAAAATAAGAAAAAAAACCTAAATTTCCTGCTGCTTGCAAGTTAATTAAAATTGCTAAATGTAGTCTAATTCACTGAAAATGACATTAAAATTAAAGTAATAAATCCCACATAAGCATATAATTTACAACCACATTTATATTATATAATATCAGTATTCAACCTGATATTGTTTTAAAAAATGCAAGTGGATCCTTATCTGATAAGAAGAAACTTTCCTGTTGGTTTTCACTTTTCCACGAAAAATCATAATAGAGAAGACAGCGTCTCTACGTCAAAGAACAGGGACAGAATATTTTATTTTATATGATAAATAATGTTGATCAAGACCGCATTGGTTCTTAACTTGATTTTCTTTTAATAATAGGAGATTAGTTTAAAAAGAAAAATTAAATGGTTTTTCGTGTATATATATAGTTGTCTTTTTAATCAAATTTCTTAAAAACATCATATACTTGAGACTCTCACCATAGTAACTCTTATCTAATGAGTCATGCTGTCACTTCGACTTTTTATTTTCAATAATTAAAAAAAAGCTAGACTCGAAAACAAATAGAAAATGAGTAACTTTGGTACTAAAAATTTTTAGTGAAGCTTTAAATAATTTTATAATAATTATTTATTTATATTTAAATAAGAAAAATTTGTATAACTCATTTTTACTTTCAAGCCATGGACGAACTAAAAAATAAATTAACAAAAGGTCATCAAACTATTTTGGATGAAAAATTATTAATTAGAAAGTAAATTTTGTTAAAAGAAGGAGTATTGTGTAAATTTATTTATATTCATATGCATCACATATTTAATATAATTAGTTATTATTTTTTATTCGTATGGCATTTCTTAAATAATTCATTTGGTGCACTATTTCATATGAGAAAATCAAGAAACATCCTAAGCGTACACCATTTAGTTTAACTTTCAAAAAAATTAGTTTTGAAAGAATTACGTTTAAAAATTATTTTTAAAAGAATTAAAATTGAAAGAATTGATTTGTCTTTAGAAATTATATTTTAAAAGTGAATTAAAAGAATTATTGAAATACGATAAAATAAAATCATATTTAAATATATAATTATAAAAATGACACAATATAATTTTAACATAAAGGTGAGAAGAGTAACAGAAGAAAAATCATTTTTTTGGGCAATTTTGATCATCCATAGTGAAAAGCATTTAAGCATTTATTATCTCCAAAAGTAATTCTAGGTTGTTAAAAAAGTAAGTTTTCTATATTGAAAATGCCTCTGGAGAAACAATAATTTTGAGCCCTGATATACAAAATAAAATAAATACACACTAAATTTTGACCATTTATTTACTTGTCATCATTGGACTCCATTTTTGGTTGCAAAGGTAATTTCAACCCTCCAGAGTGCAAAATAAATAGGCATTAAAATTCAATCATATTTGTAGGTTTTTTTATTTAAATAGAAAAGATAAAATTTTATTTACATCCGATACATTTTACAAAAGTTTTGATTTAGTCTCAAATCATTTTTGATTTATTCATGTTCTTGACATTTTCAAAATGTTCCAACATTAATTTTTTTTAATAGATAATTGGTGCGAATGTCGCTACACGCAACAAATTAAAAATATAGTAATTGCTAAATTACACAAAAAACACAGTTAGGGTGCAACTCAAGTCGTCTCATGTGGAGGTGTTATATCATCAATTTAAAGGATTAATTCATGGTAGTGGTTACTCTAATTAATCATGTTTTCACACAAAAAGATACAATTTTACTTAATAGTCACACAAACACATTCCCACTAAGGATTTGACTAACACATAACTAGTAATCTACAATCATGGTTCTATGAGCCTATGCTAGTTTAATTACCAATTACAACAAACTAATATTCAAATAGAGTTAATTCCAATCTCTTATCAAATGGATGCAAATTAATCAATTGATCAAATACCTCGATGGAATCTTAATTATGCATGCAACTCACAGCATGAATGAACACACAATTAGACAGCTCTCAAAAATATAGTTACAATAATTCATACAATCTATATTAACGAGAGATCACAAAAGGGAAATAAAAATCAACCACAACTTGCAATTAAGATTAGAGCCCCAAGAACAAATCCCAATACTCAGTTATTTCTGGACAAGGTAAAGCAAATTACTCCATCATAGGGATAGGATCACAATCAATGTTCAAAAAGTACAATCGCAGTCCCAAACGGGAGTCAAAACAAAGATTGGAAGCTTCCAAAACCTAGAGACAGAGTAGAGAGATGGAGAGAGAGAGCGGGAGTAGAGAGAGCTCAACGACAATCTTAAAATTCATGAACAAAAGGTGTCTTACAAGTTTTACCTAATACTATTGTAGCAAAAAATCTAAAAAGGGGTCCACCAGGTACATTAAAAAATTTGCGCTGGCACTGTTCAACACGCACGACTGCTATAATGGTCCCCTTGGCAGTGGCCCAAGTCACATCCTTTATTAACCGCTATAGTAGTCTTGCTATATTAACTGTATCAATTATTGCAATTGTGTTTTTGAGAGCTATGTGATTGTGTGCTCAGTCGTTGTTAATGAGAGCAACCACCACAATGAGCACCCAAATTGCATTTTTAGTTTAATTTAGCATTCATTTTTTTTTTAAAAAAATTTGTTTGTGAGTTACAACAGCTCTCATCAGTGAGTCTATTTCCCCCGCCTCATTAGGCATCACATGGAGTATGTTTGTAACACCTCGATTCTTTTTTATCTGAGCGAAAATGACCAAAATGCCCTTGAAGTCATTTTTCACCCGGAATTCGAGGATAACCGACCCGGCGGTCCTCAAAGGGTCGACTCAATGTTCGAAGGGGATTGTATGTGAATGAATGTTAGTAGAGCAAAAAAATCTCTTTTTCTGAGTTTTTGGGTCAAAATGACCAAAATACCCCTATAGCGTTTTTACGCGGGTATAAGTGCTATTTGAACCCGAAAATTTCCCGAAAGGTTTGAAATGATGTTTTTATGAGTTTGGGCATGTCTGTTTATGTCCGGTGGTCCCGGACAGTTTTTGAGAAAAATTACAATTTCACCATTGCATAGTGCATTTTGGGTCTAATGATGTGATTAACAAAACCTAAGTAATATTAGGCTCTAATTAAAGATTAGTAAATTCTAATTAATAATTTAGAGTGAAAATAATTAATTGAAGTTAATTAGAATCTAAGATTACTTAGAGAAACTCAAAACTCTTTTCTAGTTTTAATTCTTTGAGAAAGGAATCTAGAAATAGTATTTTCTCTCTTCAATTCCCTAAATCAAGGAAACATGTTGGCATTGGATTCCAAGTTAACGAAGTTTGATTTCATTAATTTAGAGAAACCACCTTCTAATCTAGTCTTATATGACCCTAATTACCTACTTACTTACCTAAACACTTAGTCACAAAACTCTAATCTTTGGCCTAATCAAATACTACCCCTAAGCTTACTCCTAATACACATTAAATTGTGATTTTTCTCCCCTAATTAAGAAGAAAAACCGCCACTCCTCTTCCTCCTCCATTTAAAAGAATTAATTTATTTTAATTCCAAATCAAAGGCCACACTTGAAGCCATGCTTTAGACCATACCTCACTATACCTAGCCATGCCTATGCCATACCTTTCAAAGAGATATTTTCTTCCTTTTCCCTCCATGAGATTTCGGCCACTCCCTCCATTCTTACACCCTTGATGTTATTTTCTATAAATACCATGTCTAGATGGACTTAGTTCCACTTGGTTCATTTGCTAAGTTTAGCTTCAAGAGTAGTTCTAAGTTCTTTCTTTTTCTCTCAAGTGTTCAAGAGTTCTTTCATCATCATCATCTTCTTCTTCTTCTTACTCACCAAGAACCACTACTTCTCAACCATACACAACCTTCTAAACACTTAGCCTTGCCTTTCCAAGAATCAAGTTCAAGAAACACAACTTTCTTCCTTTCTTTTTCCTCCTTGGCCGAATATACCATCAAGCTCCAAGGAAGATTTTCCTTTTATCCTCCTCTCAAGATCAAGTCCTTTTCATCTCCAGAAAAACATATCTTGGTAGGGAGTTATTTTGAAAATTATTTTCTTACTTTGTTAAGCTTTATTCTTGGTTTAAAATGATGTTTTGAGGCTTTACCATTTTGGTTTCTTCCTTTTCCTTCCTTATGTATTTCGGCCATCAAGGTTTTGATGGTATCTCATGATAGCTTGATGATGAGAGTTTCTAGATGATAACTATGAGTTCATCACAATGAGACCTCTAGAGCCTGAAGTTTTACCTTTTTGCAAGTTTAATGAGCTCTAGTAAGAAATAAAATGAACTTGCATTCATAAATATATTTCAAGTTCTTACATGGCATATTTATATTCAAGCTTTGCATTCATGTTTATATTTCCTTGTTATCACCTAATAACTAATCTCGAAGCTCGCCTATTTCGGCCTTAAAGTCGATTGTTGTGGGGCCTAGAGCACCAAAATAAAGAATTGAACTTGCATTCATATTTATATTTCAAGTTCTTGCATGGCATGTTTATATTCAAGTTTTGCATTCATGTTTATATTTCCTTGTTATCACTTAATAATTAATCTCGAAGCCTACCTATTTCAACCATAAAGTTGATTGTTGATTTAGAATAAATACTCTAAAGGGCCTAGAGAACTAAAATAAAGAATTGGACTAGCATATCATGGTTATTTCTAAGTTATCACATAAAGCTTAAAGATAAGAAATGAACATGCATTTCATATTTATATTCTTGTCTAGCATATTTATATTTCAAACCATCACCTAAACTCAAAGATAAGAAATAAACTTGCACCTCATATTTACTTTGAAGTTCTCACTTTATTTTATTTTATAATGAAGAATAAAATAAGATGCATAGCATGTTTAAGATTTTGTCATCACTAAAAGATCCTAGAGCTCAAGGACTTGCCTTCTTTTTATCTCAAGAATGTTTTAATTTAGTTATTGCCCTATGATTATTTTTAGCACCTTTGACAAAGTAAATTTGTTTTCAAAGAGTTTTAGAAGTTATCTTAAGTATAATGCTTAGTTACTTGAAATGCCTTATTTTGTGCTCATAAGACATGTTACTTTTCAGCTTTGCCTTTAGACTTCTAGCACCATTAGATTTTGTTTTGGATAATTTCAATGTGTTAGACACCTTGCTACTTGATGTGATAATTGTTCTTGACACTTTTGGCAAGCTTAGTAACTAAAAAGAATTAAAAATGTGAATTCTAGAACTCCTAAGGAAATGAATTATACATTCTATTCCAGCACCTTTGAATGATTGTAAAACCATGTTATACCTTGTTTACTTAAGTGAAATTGACTCATAAATGGTTTATGAATTTATTTTAGCATCATAAAAAAATCCGGTAACAAGAAAGGGAGTAAAACGCAACTTCTAGAACACCTTAAATCATAGAAATTCATTTACTGCCTATCCTGTCAAACTTTGATTGATGATGTTCTTAAGGTTAATAATTAGCGGTAATGATGATGATTAGTCCCTTAGATGCATAAGAAAATAATTTGACAATTTGAGTTACCCAATTTAAGTGTTTGGCCATTTAAGGGAATGTTTATGTGATGATGATTTGAGATGATGAATTCTTGTGATGTTTGATGCTATGTGAGATATTAATCTCTAGAGATAGAATTCATCATTCGCATGTTATAGTTCATTTGGAACATTAGAGATGCATATATGAAGAGTTATGACATTTATGAGTTATGTATTGCATCTTGTTATAACATGCTAAGGCTTAAGGTGATTTAAAATATGAGAAAATGATCCTTTGGACTCATCAAACTATAGGTGATGAAAAGGTGATTCTTGTTTAAGGTGATTTTAAATATGAGAAAATGATCCTTTGGACTCATCAAACTATAGGTGATGAAAAGGTGATTCTTGCCCCCTAACTTGTACTTATCAAGTCGGGACTTCAACTTATCAAAAGGGAATAAGCTTATGCTAGTGACGACTAGTGAGGTATGAGCTTATAATCTAGTAGTACTCTCAAAAGGGAAGAGTAATAGGGTGGCCCCAAGAATGAAAAGAGACTTAAGTCTCCTAAAGAAACAAGGAATGTCATTCATGAACCATGTTCTATGTACATCAGTTTGCTATGAAGTTAGATGTATGCTTTAGAGTAATGTTGCATAAAGTATTGACATGCATATTATAAAGAAGTATGATGCATTCATTACAAGACTCATGATAAAATGAACGGGCCTCGGTAATAGATGTTTTAGAACTTAATAATTGAATCTTCGCATGCTCACTATTTCATAATTAAACCCGAGGTTCCTGAGGACAATGATGATGACACGTGTGTGAAAAGAGAAGCCCTACTGAGATTCTTGTACAAGTTTCTCACTCCCCCTACCTTTCTTTTCCATCTTCGTCTTCAGACAAGGTTGACAATGACGTCCGTCGATTGCCCTGAGGGGCCGACATGGAAGTAGCTTGATGATTGAGAACAGAGTGGTGTAGCGGAAGCAAGGACCTAGTCTTAGCTTATTTACATCATAGTTATGTGTGGTTTTTGAATTGTTATATGCTCAATCTTTACAGGTGGGCTCAATATATTTAATGTGGTATTATTGTGGAATATTCCTATATCATTAATACTATTAATATTGTTTGACTCGACATTTGAAGTTAATGTTATATGATGATGTGCTGGTGGTTGTTCTTTCTATGGAGCCTATCTGATGATTCTGTTTATGTTATTTTTTTTATGTTTACGCTTTACGTTAACGATCTTTTACGTTACACAAGGCTCACATTTTGTTTATGTTTTCAAAAAAAAATTCTACCTATATTTTTCGCTAAGTATTTTAAAGAAAGGTTTTAAAGAATGAGATTAAAAAAGTAATAGACTAATGGTTAATCTAAATATATTCTAGGAGTATTGGGTTAAAAATTAGGATATTACAATATTCATCATGATAAGGCTTGCAATGACCTACCATATCTCTCATTGATCAATAAGATGGCTATAGCAGCAGTTGTACCCACACTTTTAGATGATGTAAGGTGAGTCGAGTAAGGTGTTGTTGTGAAACCCCAAGGACTCAAAAGCAAAGAATAAATCACGGGGAGGTGCCAATTCTTCTAACCTATTAAGGGCAGTCCTAACTAGGTTGGGCACTATGCAGTAGGAGATGACAAAAGGGAAAGAAAAATCAACTACAAATTGCAATTAAAATGGAAACCTTAAGAACAAATCTTAATCCTTAGTTTTTCTTGCATAAGGTAAAGGAAATTACTTTTCCCTAGATAAAGGATCACAATAAATATTAATGAAAAATGCAATTGCAATCCCAAATAGGGGCCAAAGTAAAGATTGAAAACTCTTAAAACCTGGAGAGAGAGTAGAGAGATAAAGAGAGAGAGTAATGAGAGAGGGCTCGATGTTAATCAAAAAATTTGTGAATAAAAGGCGTTTGTAATATTTGACCAATCCTTATTTATATTGTAGCAAAAATAATGTAGAAAAGCGGGTCCAATGGGCTCAAGTTGCTTGTCATTGACTCTGGACGTATGCGTACGATCGTTGGGGCATTCAACACCAATCCTAAAGCTACTATTGCTACTATCAACCAGTAGGGTGGTTAAGGATCGCTATGGAAGTCTACCCTAGGGTGGTAATAGACCATTGTGGCAGTCCCATTGTTATTAGGGTGCGTCTAGAGATTATTTTTAAGTCTTTTTTGCTCTAACGCACTAACCTGGGATGTTCCTATTGCTAAACAGTACTTACATAAAGTGATTAAAAGCACAGGTAACTCCAAAATATGATTATTCATTAACAAATAGTTCATGATGAGGACGAAATACAAATCCACATTTATCAATCAATTAAGCACAGCTAGGATACACAATGTTCAGATTTAGAAACGAAAATTGGTGTATAAATGCAACCCATCAAACCTCACCACACTTAAATAGTTGCATGTCCTTATGCAAGTAACTCACAAGGTCAATCTAGACAACACATGGCAAGAATGAACCAAAATAAGCATGAGAAGGTTTATCTCACAGGAGAATATGTATCACTAACATACTCAACACATAATTGGAAACTTCCTCCATAGGCTTGCCCTTTTCTAGGTCAACACAAATCAAATACATACATGCTCATGTCTCAAGAGAGATTTATCCTACCAAAAACCTCATCTTGGGGTGCTCTAGTGTTGTTCGTAAAGAAGAAAGACAGATCAATGAGGATGTGCATAGACTATAGGCAGCTGAACAAGGTAACAGTCCTTTGCTTCACATTGATGACTTGTTTAATCAGCTCCAAAGGGCAAAGTGTGTCCCCAAGATCAACCTTTGTTTCGGTTGTCATCAATTTGAGATTAAGGGCAAGGATGTACCCAAGACGACATTTAGGACTCGCCGTGGGTATTATGAGTTCCTTGTGATGTCCTTTGGGTTGACCAATGTCCCCACAGCTTTCATGGATATAATGAATAGGTGATGGAGGCTATCACTAACTCTGTAAAATTAAATAGTTCAAGTACCAAATACACCAAAACTGTAGCTAGGATGCAACTCGGGTCGGCTCTCAAGGAGGCTATGCCACTTAGTTGGAAAATTGCAGGTTTTTAAGAATTCAATTAAAGCAATTGAAACTAATTGGTAATGAATATAGACTTAAAGGCACTAGTACAAGGTATTCGTAGGATGGGAATTAATTATAACAGACCAAGTATTGAACACATTAGTGGCTATTAGTAAATAATTACTGGCAATTATATTAGTGATCGATCGACTTCTAAAATTTAACCAATGCAAATAACTAACAAACATGATCCCAATTTACATCGATTTAAAGTACCAATTACTATAGCCTAACTACCAATCAGTAGATTAATTTTAATGTTCTCCTCCAAACATAAACCAATTGATCAATCAATTTATTCCCAAATGGTTTCCCTAAACGATGATCACCAATTTAGTTATTCCAATAAAAATTGTAATAATCGTAATAATAATTACAAGAATAAAAACTCAAGAACATTGAGAAAACTAATGCATTCAATATAAAAAGGGGATCTCAAACATCATCCCAATCTATTTGAAGACCTTTACACTAGTAAGAAAATCTACTCCTTCATCTCTAAAGGATTACAACAACGAGATTTAAGTAGAACTTGAAGATAATAGTAATGATCCTTGTTACAATCTCAAAGAACAAATCAAAATCACTAAAGGAATCCCTAGAGAGAGAAAAATAGAGAAGAAGAGGTAGAAAGATGTAGAGAGAGAATCCTAGCTACCTAAACTTCAGATCCAAAACTAGGGTAAAAATCTATGTCATTCCCTTAAATACTGCTTCCCCCAAAGTGGGGACCAAAAACAGATTAATTATCTGTGATCTCATCATCGCACAAGCATTGCAACACTAAATGAGCGATGTAACGCTTACTAGATCCTTGGCTTTGAGCTTGATTCTTGATTCTTTTGCTGAGTGCTATAGCACTAAATGAGCACTGTGGTGCTCAGCCAAGAGTGGCCTTTCACGGTTTTGCCCTTTTTTGTAACCTCTCAGCTCCAAGCTCCTTCCAAAGAGTTCCCAACCTTGTTCTTGCCATTTAGTAGTCAATCTAAAGCTCTTGTATACAAAACCATACTCAGAGACAGGTTAAACACAACAAGTTGTAATTACAAATTATTCCAAAATCAGTACAATAATCAATGATTCTATCAAAAGTGCATAATGAGGACCATGCCAAAATCATACTTATTTATATCAATAACACAATTAAACTTATGCAAAGAAGCTAAGGTTTAGAAGCAAAATAAGTGACATAAATGCTCCTTATCAAACTCCTCCACACTTAAGCTTTCACATATCCTCATGTGAAAACAAGATCAGGCCAAGGCATGAAGGAGAAGTAGTATACAAGGAATTAAGATACAACAACATTTGAGTAGACTCCTAACTCTATTAACTCTAAAAATGTATAATGCAAGAAAAGAAATGACAATACAATAATCCAATGGACCGAGAGGCACAAACAGTAAACTTTCACACCAATAATCAATAGGATCTCAACAAGCAAGGCATAAACAAGAACATAGCACATAAGGTAGAATCCACATACATGATGCATGGACTAAGTATAAAA
The DNA here is from genome assembly GCA_031216125.1 of Dalbergia cochinchinensis. Taxonomy (NCBI): domain Eukaryota; kingdom Viridiplantae; phylum Streptophyta; class Magnoliopsida; order Fabales; family Fabaceae; genus Dalbergia; species Dalbergia cochinchinensis. The sequence continues at coordinate 28,250,572 of CM062368.1, forward strand.
ATCCTCCTAAGGTCAATGTTCACCACTCATTCACCTCAAATGAAAATGCATTACCGTAGGCTTTCCATGGGTCTCATTCTCTATTCGTCACACACACACATGCATACTGAATCAAGGGGACTTACTTTGGGTTGTAATGGGGCTTAGGTGAAAGGTGGGTGATTATATAGGCCAATGAGCTAAACCTCTAGTCAAAGGAGAGCAAATGCATACACCAAGAGAATAAATGCTTAAGGGTACACTTTGTCTAACTTAACACATTCACAAAACCTTTGAATTGCAATGTGGCACACATTTAACTAAACTTTTTTTAGTTTTTTTTTTTCAATCAACTTTGCATTTTTTTGACAAAACCAAATTCAACCTCTAGAATTTCATGTCAACCAAATTGGTCCATGTAAAAAAAAAAATCTCTAATTGGTTCTTGCAAAATTGAATAGTCGAACATATTAGTCCCTATAAAAAAAATCTCTCAAATTAGTCCTTGCAAAAGTGAATTATCAAACAAGTTACTCCTCCCTATCTAATTTATCAGAGGGACTAATTTGACCGATTATTAAATTTTGTAGAGACTAATTTGTCCTATTTGAAGCTTTTACAAGGACTAATTTAAGAGATTTATTTTTCAGGAACCAATTTGTCTGGCTATTCAATTTTGTATGGACCAATTTGAGAGTTTGTTTTGTACAGGAACTAATTTGGCCGATGCAAATTTCTAGAAAAATGAATTTGATAGTTTTATCTTTTTTTTTTCTTGATATGCCACATGTTGAATTTTTTTATGGATACACATATACACATTGTCCCTCCTCCACACTTAAATTGGGGCATGTCCTCATGCTCTTCCCCATACTTATGCTCAAGAACATATAAGAATTGCACAAATGCTCTCCTAAGCCTAAAAGGTTAGAAATTTACATGTTTTTCACTTTTGGCTAAGGATGTGCTAAAATAAAGGAATGCACAATAAGGCTCGAAGAGGCTAGACAATAGTAACATGCAAAGGTTGGCTATATGGATAAATGGTTAAAAATAAGAGAAATGCCTCAATCACCTTCAAGCATGCACATGGAAACATATTTTCAAACAAGACCCCAAGCAAGTTCTAGAATGTAAATCTAAAGTGGGAAACACACATGAACAAATAAGGATGGCACATGATAGTTCAATCAAAGATGCTCAAAATCTCAGTTAAATTGCATATACTCAATCTAAACAACACAATGAATCACCAAGCATGCAATAAAAAATAGAGTCAATGCCAAACAAGCTAATATAGTGTATAGGGTCAGCCTATGCATGTAATCTCTAAGGCATCAAAGGGATGGTATAAGACACAAATAAAATAAGACATGATGCTAGACTCAAAATTAAAAATAACAATAACTATAAAATGCATGAATATAAAAGAGAAAAGTAAAGAACTCCTTCATGGTGGGTTGTCTCCTACTCAGTACTTTGCTTTAACGTCCCTAAGTTGGAGGATCAAGACCCTCATAGAGAGTAGGGGTGTACAAGGGATGGGTTAGGTCGGGTTGAGCAAAATCCAAACCCGGCCCGATTTTTAGATCGAGTCAATTTTTAAAACCCAAATCCAACCCGATAATGGCCCGACTATGTCCCGGGTCGTACCAAGCCAACCCGATATTCGAACAATATACGAGAATTTGAAAATCATATATAGTAAACTTATAAAATTTTACAAGTAAGAAATAAAATTTTAGAGATATTTTACAATATCGGTTTCAAAATAAAACATACCAATGTAGAAATAACATCATTTATGTAAAATATTAATTGAAGCTTAAACTCTTATAATTTTTCATAAATTATTATAAAAATATATATCTATTAAGGGATTATTTGACTTTGAGCCGAGTCAGGCCAGCCCAACGTATGACCCGAACCCGGCCTAAAAAGCGTATCGAGTCAAATTTCAAGACTTGAACCCGTCCTAATGAACTTCGGGCCGGGCTGGGTTGGCGGGACGGGATGGGTTATGAACACCCCCAATGGAGAGTGTGTAGCTTTAATCCACAGAATCGCAATCTAGGCCCCCAAATCCTTGGGAGCTTCATGGAGGTGCTGCAACTCGTGCCCATCAATTGCACAATGAATCCTGGACCTTGCTTTCTCTAACTTAATTGCACTACTAGGGAGAATGGTATCCCTTCCACCTAGACTTCAACCTCCTAATCATTAGTTTTGCCTAGGACTCATGCAGCAAGATCCTTTGCCGTTCACATGGCTTTCTTCCCAATATGGGCTGATCATGAAGCACCTTGGAAACTGATGATGCTGCTTATGTGATGTACCTGTATCTCCAAGCTTAGAGTATTCTAATACAGCAAGCTCATCATATCCCATGGAAGAAGAAAATGTAGAAAAAAGGGAATGTGCATCCTTACTAAAGAAACTACTCTATGTATCTTCCACTAGAGAGTCAATGATCTTGATGCCAAACACAGTGTTCCTCATAGGGAATTTCATAGCATTAGATAACCAAAATTGGGCTTTCATGTCCCTGCACTCCATAGACAATATGACAACATAAAAATCAATCATGGTTTTAACGGTTTTCAAAAAAGGTCTTCCCAAGATTAATATATACTAGTTGGTATCAATGTCATTCTCCATCTAAAGCATATAGAAATTAGCAAGGAATATTAAATCATTTACCTTTACTAGAACATCTTCCAATACTCTCTCTGGCCTAATGATATTGCGGTTGGCAAGCTGGATTTGTAACCCAATAGGCTTGAGCTCTCCAAAATGCAAGGACTGATAGAGTGACTAAGGCATGATACTAATGCCAGCCCCAAGATCAGCCATGGTTTGCTTTATGTGCAGGTTCCCAATAATGCAAGGAACATAGATTGTGCACTTGGGTGGTAAATTGCTTGGCTTGATATTAGAGAATGCATTTACCCCCATAGTCACCTTCTTCTTTTCACTACCATGTATCCTCCTCCTATTGGTGCACAAATCTTTTAAAATTTTGCATACTTTGGGATATATTTGATTGTATCCAATAGAGGTATAATCACCTCTACTTTTTAGAAGGTTTCCCAAGCTTTTGGATTAAGTTCTGCTATAACTGCTTTCTTGGGTTTCATACTCTAAGGGAATTATAGTGGAAGAGTAGGGTCTTGAGCTCTCATGGGTTCTGTGGAGCATTACGGCACTTAACAAAATTCTCATATGTTCCTTGCTCATCCTTAATTGAGCACTACTGTGCTCCTTTAGTGCTACGGGGCTCACCCAAGAGGTCTTCTAATGTCGAATCACTAGCTAGCCCTTCTGTGGAATGCTGCGTCACTCAGCGGAAACTTCTTCAGGCTCATTATCGTCTTGCTTTGCTTCCTTTATAGGTCTTCTTACCTATAGAATTGTCATACCAAACCTTAGGGTGACTGCACTAACATTTCCCCTGGGATTAGGCACAGTTTGAGAGGGAAGTTGGTAAACAAAGACCTGCTTACTCTAATTATTCTTCATTTGAGTCACCTCTTCTCTTAGCTGGGCATTTTCCTTCCTTATCTCCTGCATCTGTTCCATCATCATCTTAGTCATAATAGGATCTAATGGGGAAAATACAGGAGGGGCCTATTGCCTCTGATGAGGTGCCTGGTGCTTCTGTTGCAAAGCTTGGCCCTATTGTTAAGAATTATTTCCCCACTTCAAATTGGGGTGATTCTTCCAGCTTAAGTTATATATGTTCCCAAATAGGAACTGGTCTGATTGGTTTTGAGGTTGACTCGGGATAGGTTAGTTGCTGCTACCCCAATGGTAAAGTCATCTTGTAGAGTCAAGCACATATCTGTGTGATAGTTATTTGAAGTATAAATGTCACAGATCTTAGAAACCACCAGTGTTACTGCCTGATTAACCATCAACTGCTTCATGAGCACATGCCTGTAATCTAGGTCAATACTGGATTCTCTGGTTGGGTAACCTCATAAAGGCCCTTTGCATTGGTGGTCGCCTTGGAACCAAACTACCAAAAGTTTACGGCCATATTCTCTATCAAAGCATCGGGCCTTTACCACTATCTTATCTAAGAATGCCCTTCCACTAGCAGCATCAATCATGCATCTATTAACAAGTATAAGACATTCATAAAAATACTAGAGGTGGAGTTACTCTAGGATCTGATGGTTTGGGAAGCTTGCACAGAGAAGCTGGAAACGCTCCCATGTAGAGTTTCATCAAACTACCGAATTCTGGAGATTTCCTTTCTGATAGAAGCTACTCGAGAGGCGGGAAAAATACCTCTTAAGGAAAAGTCTCTTCATCGCCGTCCAATTATTCACAATCTCGTCTAGCAAGTTGAAAAACCAATTTTATACAGTACCATCTAAGGAGAAGGGGAATGCTCTAAGTTTGATATCATCCACTTCCACCCTATTGAGTCTCATGCTAAAGCATACCATATGCAACTTCTTAAAACGCTGGTATGGGTCCTTTCCAAACAGCCCATGGAACTTGGGTTAAGCATAGACCATATACCCCTTAACCTCGAAATCATTATCAAGCCCGGGGTACGTAATTGCCAAAGGCTACTGGGTAAAGTCAGAAGCAATGAGCACCCAAAATGTCATGTTGTAATCTCCCATGTTACCTGTGTTTCTTGAAACAACAAATAAAGGATCAAATCACTCAGATAGTTCCTCTTGTTAATGCCTCGCTTGTCTAATTTGCCTTAAAGTTTACTCAATTTCAAAATATAGAGGTAGTACATTGCCAACAGATAGAGAACGCCTCATAAAAGGAAACAATCAAAAAAAAAAACTATGGCCAGAAAAGAAAATAAAAATAAAAATTAAAAAATAAATGAAAAATAAAATAAAAACAGTAAAAAAAAAAGAAAACTAAGTTTTAATGCCTCCCCAGCAATGGTGCCAAAATTTGATGAAAGCTGTCGCAACCTCCTCAAATTAGAACTAAATAGTTCAAGTATCGAATTCACCAAAATTGTAGTTAGGATGCAATATGGGTCGTTTTTCAAGAAGGTTATGTCACTTAGTTGGAAAATTAGGGGTTTTTAAGAATTCAATTAAAGCAATTGAAAATAATTGGTAATGAATATAGAATTAAAGGCACTAGTGCAAGGTGTTCATAGGATTGAAATTAATTATCACAGACCAAATATTGAACACATTAGTGGCTATTAGTAAATAATTACTAGCAATTATGTTAGTAATCGATCGACCTCTAAAATTTTACCAATGCAAACAACTAACAAATGGGATTCCAGTTTAATTAGAAATTACATTGATTTAAAGTACCAATTGCTATAGCCTAATAGCCAATCAGAAGGTTAATTCTAATATTCTCCTCCAAACATAAACTAATTGATCAATCAATTTATGCCTAAAGGGTTTCCCTAAATGACTATTACTAATTTAGTTATTCTAATATAAATTGTAACAATCGCAACAATAATTATAAGAATAGAAACTCAAGAACATTGAGAAAACTAATGTATTTAATATAAAGGGGGTCTCAAATATCATCCCAATCTATCTGGAAACTCTTACACTAGTAAGGAAATCTACTCCTCCATCTCTAAAGGATGATAACAATGAGATTAAAATAGTACCTGAAGATAATAGCAATGATCCTTATTACAATCTCTAAGAACAAATCAAAACCACTAAAGGAATCCCTAGGGAGAAAAGAATAGAGAAGAAGAGGCAAAGAGATGTAGAGAGTTATAGAAAGGGAATCCTAGCTCGTTAAAGTTCAGATCCAAAACTAGGGTAAAAATCTACGTCATTCCCTAAAATATTGGTCTTTAAAATAGCCCAAAGTATAGCCCAAATACAGATTAATTATCTACAATCTCATCATCTCACAAGTGTCTCAGTACTCACCAGAGCCTTTGCCTTAAGCTTGATTCTTGATGCTTCTATCGAGCACTATGGCACTTAGTTGAGAGTGGCCTTTTGCGATTTTGCTCATTTTTGCAACCCCTTAGCTCCAAGCTCCTTCCAAAGAGTTTTCAGCCTTATTCTTAATATTTTGCACTCAATCCAAAGCTCATGTGTATAAAACTACACTCAAAGAGATAGGTTAAATGCAACAGGCTGTAATTACAAATTATTTCAAAATCAGTACAATAGTCAATGATTCTATCAAAAATACACAATGAGGAGCATGTCAAAATCCTACTTATTTATATCAATAACTCTGTTAAACTTATGCAAAAAACTAAGGTTTAAAAGCAAGATAAGTGGCACAAATGTCTCTTATCAATAGGGTCTTCAAGTAGTTCTTGGATTACTTTATAATTGTCTTCATTAATGACATTCTGGTGTATTCAAGGAGCAAAAAAGAGCATGAGTAGCATCTAAGAATTATTCTGCAAACACTGAGATAGAATCAGCTATATGCCAAATTTTCTAAATGTGATTTTTAGCTTGATCAATGGCATTCCTTGGGCATATAGTGTCTATGGAACGTATCCTAGTAGATTCAAAGAAGGTTGAGGCAGTGCAGTAGTGCCCAAGGACTTCAACAGTTTCAAAGATCCATAGTTTTCTAGGTTTGGCTAGATATTATTGGAGGTTTGTCAAGGATTTATTCAGGCTTACAATGCCATTAACAACAGAAGAATTTCAAATTATAGTGGTCAAATACATATAAAGAAAGTTTCTAGGAGCTCAAGACCTGTTTGGCCACAGCTCTAATATTGGCATTACCCTCAGGGACAGGAGGCTTTCTTATGTTCTATGATGTTTCAATATTTGGACCTGGCTATATCCTTATGTAGCATGGCCAAGTTGTGGCTTATTCAATCAGGTAGCTCAAGAAGCATAAGCAAAACTACCCAATGCATGATCTAGAGATAGCAGCGGTAGTTTTTAGCTTAAAGATTTAGAGGCATTACCTGTACGTAAATACTTGTGAGATCTTCACGGATTACAAGAGATTGAAGTACATTTTTCAGTAGAAGGACTTGAATTTCAGGCAATGCCGCTGGCCAGAATTGCTGAAGAACTATGATTGCACTATCTCTTATTATCCAGGCAAGGCGAATGTGGTGGCAGACGATTTAAGTGGAAAGTCCATAGGGAATTTGGTCCGCATAGCACCTCAAATATGCACAAGTTGAAGCCTGAGGGAGTCTAGTTCGGCCTCAATGATTTAGGAGTCTTTCTTACCTATATTAGAGCCCAGTCAACCTTAATGGAACACATTAAGGCATAGAAAAGGGAATATCCTAAGTTGGTCGAGCTTATGGAGGATGTTCAAAAAGGGGAAAATACAGAATTATCTGTCAATGCGGAATGTGCGTTGGATTTTGGTGGCCGTTTATGTTGATCCAATGTAGGTAAGTTAAAGAGAAAGGTAATGGACGAGTCCTATAGCATAGCATACATAGTTCATCTAGGTTCAATCAAGATGTATCAAGACCTCAGCCAATCATACTAGTTGGAAGGCATGAAGAGAGATGTTAGTAACTTTGTGGCACAGGGTTTGGTGTGTCAACAAGTTAAAGCTAAGCACCAAAGGCTTGCAAATTTACTTCAGTAAATAGAGATCCTAGAGTGGAAGTAGGAGTGGATAACCATGAACTTCATAGTCTGGTTTCTTAGACCATTAAGGGCTTTGATTCCATATGGGTGATCATGGATTGGATGACCAAGTCAGCACATTTCTTGCCAATAAAGACTACCTTCAATACAGCTCAGTATGCCTAGCTATACATTGATGAGATTGTTAAACTCCATGGCATGCCAGTGTCCATCATATTAGAGAAAAGATCTCGGTTCACTTCACGGATCTATATAACATTTCAAGAAGCTCTTGGGATGTGTGTGGACTTGACCACAGATTTTCATCCTTAGACAGATAGTTAATCAGAGAGGACAATTCAAACCCTAGAGGATATGCTCCAAGCCTACATCTAGTATTTCGATGGGAGTTGGTGTGATCGCATGCCACCAACAAAGTTCTCATCTAAAAACAATTACAAGGCGAGCGTCTAGATGACATTATTCAAAGCCTTATTTAGGAGACGCTCCATTAGATGGTTTGAGCTTAGGGTAGCTAAGACCTAAGGCCCAGACTTAGTTCAAGAAACCCTTGAACAATTTTAGTTGATTAGAAAATGGTTGTTGGCAACTCAATCCAGGCAGAAATCATATGTAGACAACCAGTTTTGAGACTTAGAGTTCTGGTGGGTGATCATGTGTTTCTGCTAGTATCTCATGTGAAGGAAGTAGTGAGGTTCAATAAGCAGGAAAATTTGAATCCCTTCTATATCAACCTTTTTGAGATTCTAGAAAAAGCTAAAGCAATGGTCTGTAGATTGGCACTGCCTCCTAGTCTATTAACTATCCATCTAGTCTTCCATGCCAACATGTTCAAGAAGTACATGGCTAATCAATCTCATGTGTTCATGTCGTAAATAGTCCAAGTTGATAAAAGTTTGTCATATAAAGAAGAACTGGTTACTATTATGGATAGGCAGATTAAGGATCTTCACTCAAAGGAGGTAGCCTTAGTGAAAGTCATTTGGAGGAACCATTTTGATTCTTCTATGTTTATGAGTTAAAGTGTTTATATTCTTAGTTGTTGTCAAGTTTAGGTACTCTCCCAATGTTTATAAAGTTATTGTAGTGTTGTTATAGACTATTCATGGGTTTTTGTTGCCTTCGTAGCAAACGTTGGTTCCATTCCTACGATTGGAGCTCTATTGGTGTTGACACCTCATATTCCACTCCCATAGGTGAGTGGGTTCAACCCTGTGACCTTTAATTTAGTCATTAATGATATTTTCTTTGCATAGAAATATTGGAACATGATTTTTTTTTCATGACTACTATGATTCATTAAGAGATTATGTCAATTTTATGAATATTATGTCTTCCAATTTTTCATGAAAATATGTTATAAAACTCATAGGACTATGTTTATTGCTCAATTATTTTATGAATAGATTTTGACTTTGACTATGAATATTTTGGAATGCCATGTTTACCCCAATACTTTCAAGAAATATATTTACGAAATTTTGCTTATCGGTTAAGATTTGGAGCTCAGTTATGGAATTTAGGGGAAAATTATTTAGTTTCATGATTTTAGTTTTACAGTAGCTATAGAAAAACAGACAATGAGTTAACGACAGTGAGATCATTAGCCTCAGTACCAAATTGTCTATTCAAGAACTATCTCGCCTTAGCAGAGTATTTACAGAATGAAGCCTGGTTAGGTGTGTGTATATATATTCAGAGATTTAGATTTCTCTATTAGATTACTGTTTCTCATGATTTACTAATTTTGGATTATTATATATTTGAATATGAAAATTATTTTACAGTTGTTGCATTTTTATTATTATTATTATTATTATTATTATTATTATTATTATTATTATTATTATTCTTGTTGGTTGACCCATGTGGGGATTACAAGTAGAATCTACTCACTACGTTTTAGATGAAACTCACCCTCTCTTTTCCTTCCTTTACAGATATGATTGCTGCACCAGATCCTTCTTAGCCTTTTCCTCACTAGTAGAATTACTTCAATTAGGTGAGCTTCACTTTATATTGAAGCACCAATTTATGTTTCTTATAGAGTGCTCCAATGATTGTGTAGGCTAGATCCCTAACCATGCATATATTTTGATTTTTTCATGTTTAAAGAATTATGCATGTATGCATATTTTAGTGGATTTCATGGTAGTAACTCAATTATATTTTATCACATGATTATGAATACTAGACTTGGTTTACAAAATGGAATTATATATGTACTTATCATGTTTTGATTTTATAAGTTTGGATATATTTGGACACGAAAATTATATTTAAATTATACATGTAGCACGACTAGTAGCCATGAGGCTTATGTAGGGACAAGATTTCCCACTTGCCGGTCACATTCTCAAATCGGATCATGACATAACATGAATGAATATAAAATTAGGTAGCTCTCAAAAACATAATTATAATAATTCATAGAAGCAATATTAAACAAAGATAGTAAAAGGGAAAGAAAAACTAACTACAAATCACAATTAAAATTGGAATCTCAAGAACAAATCTCAATCTTCAAGTTATCTTTGCACAAGGTAAAGGAAATTACTCCCTCATAGGTGGAGGATCTGAATCAATGTCAAGAAAAGTGCAATTGCAATTTTAAGCGGGGCCAAAACAATGATTAAAAGCTCCCAAAACCTAGAGCGAGTAGAAAGAGCTCTCAACAACAATCCTAATATTCATGAACAAAAGGTGTCTTACAAGTTTTACCTAATTCTATTAATAGTATAGAAAAATATTTAAAAATGACTTAAAAAATTCTCATTGATGTTGTTCAACACGATGACTGCTGTAGCGGTCTTGGACTACTATAGCGATCCTGCCTTGTCTGCTCCAAGCCTTGCTTTCCTGTTGACTGCTATAGCGATCCTACTTCACTTTGCTTCCACTAGCTACACCCAATTTAGAGCTATAGTGGTCCTGGAATGCTATAGTAGTCCTACTTCACCATGGACCAATGCTTTGACTTCTGTTGACTGCTATAGTGATCCTAGACTACGGTGGTGGTCCGAACTATCAAAAATCCAAGTGTCAACATTGTTGTGAGTCATTTTCACTCTAACGCACCAATCTTGGAAGTCCTTGTTACCAAACAATACTCACATAGAAACATTTAAAGCACAGATAATCCTAAAATACAATTATTCATTTAAAATGCTACTATTAGCCATGAATATGTCCATTGATGCATGATGAGGACTAAACACAAATCCACAATTTATCAATCAATTAAGCACAAGTATGATGCAAAATATTTAGAGTTAGAAAGAAAAATCGGTGCATAAATACAAACCATCAATAATATTTAAATTATAAACTGAAAACAAGTTGATATGGAAGTCAAATTATGATCTTAGGAAATCACAATGAAATAATTCTCCGGAATGGTATAAGGAAGAGAGTAGGAGATGTCTCCACAACTCTCTTTTGGCATGATTCTTGGGTTGGTGATGCCAATCTAAAAGAAAAATTCCCCAGATTATTTTCAATTTCAAATCAGAAAGATGCAACTATTGCATCTGTAGACTACTGGGAAAATGGACTATGGAGGTGGAAACTTGAGTGGCAACGGTTTTTGTTCACTTGAGAAGAGAATTTGTTTTCTGAACTTCTTCTAGCCATAAATGAAAATAAACTTGTGGAGATGAATGCATTTGGAAATATAAGGATCTGTTTGGTTTGAGTTTTCAGTTTTCAGTTTTGATTTTCAGTTTTTAATTTTTCCAGATTTTGTGAAGGAAATATTGAAAATTCTAAAAACTACAAAATTTAGTTTTCAGTTTTCATTTTTTATTTCCAGTTTTCAATTTTTCTTTTACAAAATCTTGAAAACTAGGAAACTGAAAACAAGAAACTCAAACCAAATAAGCCCTAATTTGTTTAGTAGTTTTTGTTTCCTCTTTCCCTTTACAGGTTTTTAAAAAGGCCACATCTTCTTTATCGGAATGGATGGTTGCCCCCTACATGCTGAACTTTTAATGCGATTTATTTTGCAGCCTAGCCTTAATATTAAGGACAGGCTCTGTGGGATTAACTGCATTCTTGTGACTAAGGTGAATTACCCTTGTGCTCTTCTATAGAGGAATCAATTGAGCACTTCTTCTGGTCATGCTTAGTGTTCTCATCTATATGATACAAATGCTTTAATCTTTAGAACTTGTCTGTATGTATTCCATCAAATCCTATTAGTTTTTACGATGGTTGGTGTGGTGCCCCTTTTAGAGGATTTGATAAAAAGATTTGGATATCTCTTCTTTATGTGGTTAGCTGGTCTATTTGGTGGATGAGGAATAAGATTGTGGTTGAAGGTTGTAAGCAAGATTGGGAAGTGGAATTTCAAAATATTTTTTTGAGATTAGGCTATTGGACCAAAGGTTGGTGCGATGAACTCCTTTTTGAAATAATATTTTATTAGTAATTTGTGACCAGGTTAGAGTATGGCAACCTTAACTTCTTTTGTTGAACCATATTCATTTTTATATTTATCTTTGGCATATGCATTGGCTCATTCTTCATATGGTTTCCTCATGACTTCACAATACGAATTTCATAAGATGATCATGAGTTGTGCATCACAACATGAACATTACATGACACTGTTGATTTTGGTGTTGTGTTGGTCTATGGTACATCTTTATGGACGTTATATTTGTGGTCATGCTTTTGAAGCTGCATTCCTAAGAGGTTCCACATTTAACTCGGATGGCAATGCTGAAGGGGTTATTCATGGCATCAGTTTTAGCTCCTTTGTGTTATTTTTTGTTTGTCTGTTTTGATCCTTTTGCTGCTGTTTGGGACATCTCTTTTGGTTTCCTTTTGGATCTTGTTGTTTGTATGGACTTTTGCTCACCAGCATATTTGTTGATTTGAGTTTTCTTTTTATTGAAAAAAAAAAGAAAATCACAATCAAACATAAAATGCCACATTATAATACTAGAAGATCACAACTAAACATAAGATAAATGTAAAGTTTTTGTTTATAATTTGAATGTTTTTGATTTTGTACAATGGCAGTAATAAGGTTCAAACTTAATCTCATACATACTATCCAAACCCCTTATTACTAGATTAGTCCTAGTGACTTAATTTGAATGTTACATACATTTTAAAAATGTTAAGGACTTAAATAAAATAAAATAAAATAAATTTGTAGGACTAATTTGAAACGTGGAAATACTTGAGTGATATAAATGAAGTTATATTAAAATGAAGCAATTTTTCTTAATTAACATAAAAAGAAGCAAATATTTGTTCTTGATTTCCATTCTAGTTCTTTTTAAATTTTGTGCATATTTCATGCAATCTATGTAGGCATCTTTTTCTGGGTGAAATATACTAAAATTTTATCATATGCATAGTTGTTTTATTTTTTATTGCAAATTAAACTTTAAAAATAAATAAATAAATAAATATTAGTTTCCAATAATGCAGGTCAAGCAATGCAATTAACTTAAACATTTTTACTTTTTTGATCAAATTTTGTTTATCCCACATGCGGGGACAAGTTCACTTTTCTCGTGTGATCACTTTCATTTATTTATTTATTTCATTTTAAGTGGTTAAAATGAAAATCATTATAAATGTAGTTGAATTCAATTATACTGATGGGCTAGTGTTAGTGAAAATGGGTAAGGATTCTCTAAAGTGATGATTTCATTTTAGAGAATAAAGTACGAAAGTTTTAATTTTGGATCAATAAAGTTAAAAGTGGAGCCCTCTTTACTTTATTAATTCAAAGGTGAAATTGCTCACTTTATCCTCTAAAATGATATTCTCACTGTAGAGGATCTAAATCCGATGGAAAAGCGCTTAGGTAATTTGAATTAAATCATATGTTCAAACATCATTATTTTTTTACTTTTAAAATTCTAAATAATTTATTAAAAAACAAAAATTGTTACAAATGTCATAGAATTCATTAATGAAAGAGCATAGAGGAATATAGACACCAAATCCACAAATGAAACGAGCATCATTTAGTGACTCAACCGTTATTTTTTGTTTTTCTTTGGTGAAACGTCAACCGTTATTTTTTTAAGCTAAAATTGAGACTTTTGCTAAATAATCATTAGTGATTAGTTGGTGACAATGCCTAATCCTTTCATAGGTGAAGTCAACTAGGTCCACAATGCAGGGTTTGGTGAAATTTTATTTTACTTTCATTTTCATTTTGCTTCGGCACACTCATTTAATATACAGCCCCACCTCTCCTGGATTTGTCCTTTTCCTTGTAACCATGACTTGTTGTATTAAAGGGCCATTCTACAATGAGGAGAGGGCTGTAATGGACCATGATGGTCTGGGTAGCTTTTTACAATTTTATACAATAGTGAGACATTTTGTGAGTTGAGACATTATACATTCTAAGTCATGGTTAGAGTTAAATACTTAGTGATCAAAGTATAAAGCAACTATGACAAAAACTAATAAAAAACTATAGACTAACTACAAAATTATTTTCCCTAAAAAAAGCAAAATTATTTCGTTAAATCTAGAAAATAGAAAATCTTATTAACAATAATATTTTTCATCTGAAAAAATCATATTTTACATTTAATAAGAAATGTGTTTTATAAAATCTGATAATTAATATTTAATTCTGACAAGTATACTGTAGAATAAGAGCTAATAATATTTAGGATTGACTTATAAAGAAATATAATATTTAGGTTTGTTTAAAATTTAATATCGCAACTTAATTGAAAAAAAAAAGAAATAGATTAATGTTAGGAAGTGTAACATGCAGGAATTGAAATGCATTTGTTTGTCTAACACCATCTTTCATTGATTTTTTTTTTTACTATTTTGCTTTGTTTAAATTTGTTAATCCTCTTATTTGTATCTATATAAATAGTCATGTGTCTAAACAAACTGGTAGTAAATTTTAGTGCTCATGAGAACAATAATTGTTACCAAATGAGAAAGCCAAAGCTTCAGCAGCTGATAACTTGAAAGGAAAGTACTTAGTAGGTGAACATTCTATTAAGTTTGTTACTTGAAGTCAGTTTGTTATCTGAAGTTAGTTAGCTTAGTGAAAGTTAGCATCAATGTATATAAACAACCAATAGCTGTATTTATGTGCCAAGCTCTTCATTCTTCTCAATAGAATCAATATTCTCTCAATTATTCTTTCTTTCTACTTCCTCTTTCTCTTGTTTTGTTTCTGCATCATGAGTTTAATACTCTTTTCACATGGCATCAAGAGCCATTGAAAGGGGTTTGCTATGCATCCATTGAAGAGCTATCTAGCAAGAATGGCGAATCAAGATCAACAGACTCCACTAGAGACACAGCAATCATCAATGGTGCATCAAATTCCTATCCTGTAGTAGCAATTTCCTACAACAAATCACGTTCTTATAGGCAATTTCATGCCTATATTCCCTTCTATGTCAATGCTAGTGATGAATCCAATGGCAGGTCAGAATCATGCAATACATATGGCATGTAATCCAATAGCGGATCCTATGAGCCCTTTCTTTCTTCACCCCAAAGAAAATCCAGGTACCTCCATCACTCCTTTATCTTTAACTTCCAAGAATTACAATCTTTGGTCCATAGCAATGAGAATGGCATTGAAATCAAAGAATAAATTGTCATTCATTGATGGCACCATCCTTAAGTCGGGTGAGGAGGATCCATTGTTCTTTGTTTGGGACAAATACAATACGTCTGTCATTTCATGGATTCAATATTCATTAAGCACTGAAATCTTACAAAGTGTATTATGGATTGAGGTGGCTTCTGATCTATGGCATCATCTCAAAATAGCTGATCTCCAAGAAGAACTCTTCATGATCAGGCAAGGAGATATGAGCATCACTGAATACTTTACAAAGATGAAGTCAATTTGGGAGGAACTAGAGAATCTTTGTCTTATCCTCGGATGCCCATGTGCTGGCCAATGCAATTGTGGATTAGGTGTTATTCGCAATTATAGAAGCTGTGATCATGTTGTACAATTTCTTCGTGGTCTCAATGATCAATATGCATAGGCCAAGTCACAAGTGATGCTCATGAAGCCAATGTCAGATGCTGATAAAGTTTTTTCCCTTATGACACAGCAAGAATAATAGATAAACAATTGTAATGGGGAGTCCAAGATATTAGCAACAGCTGCTTATACTACTCCCATATTCTCCAATCATTCATCCTCCAAAGGCAGAGGACGAGGGCGAGGCTACTCTTCCTTTTCAGCCAGTAGAAACAGTAAAGGAAGAGGAGCATCTGTCAAAATCTGCTCTTGGTATGGGAAATCAGGTCATGCTATTGACACTTGCTATGCAAAGCATGGTTTCCCCCCTGATCTAAAGCCAAGACAAGGGAAAATCAACAATATTGCTATTGATGGTGATCTTGAGGAAATCAGTTGCGCTGCACTAACTGCTTCTAACCAGATGGAAAATGCAACAAGGCCTGAGTTTCTTTTCACTTCAGAGCACAGGCAAGCTCTTTTAGCTCTCCTACAAAAAGCGCTACTCACCTCCTCTCGAGCTTTTCCCATTGTCAACCAAGTGTCCACCACTCAGTCCAACAGTGAAGGTACATCACACATATTCTCATATTCCTCCAAAATATTTTCCTTTTCTAGTACAAAACCTGACACCTGGATCATAGATACAGGTGCCTCAGATCATGCTAGTCCATTTTAGTTTTTATTCCAAAATTTTACAAAGATTAAACCAGTCCAAGTTAAATTGCCTGATAGCATTCATAACATCACTGAAATTTCAGGAACAATAGTTTTTTCCAAGGATTTGTACTTGACAAATGTACTTTTTATCCCTTCCTTTAATTTCAATCTGATATCTATTTCCAACCTTACTTCTTCCTTAAACTGTAATTGCACTTTTAATGATATATATTGCAAGATTCAGGAATTTTTGACCTTGAAGATGATTGGTGCAGCTAACCAAGAAGGAGGCTTGTATGTCATGAGAAAGCTACCACACACAACAACAACATATCCATTAGCCCAAATTCTCAGCACAACTACTGTAACAGATAACACACTATGGCATTTTAGACTAGGACACTTATCAGATGCTAGGCTCAATGTACTGAAAAAAAAATGTTTCTTACATTCATTCCCCTGTAAATAGTAGTCCCTATGACTGCTGTCATTTTGCCAAACAAAAAAGGTTACCATATGTTATAAGTACTTCAAAATCAAATGAACTTTTGACTTAGTGCACATGGATATTTGGGGACCCTTTCTATCCCTTCTACTGCTAGGTACAAATTTTTTTGACTGTTGTTGATGACAAATCTAGGTTTACATGGGTTTACTTCATGAAAACCAGTCTGAAACAGTCAACCTTGTGCAGTCTTTTGTCCAATTTGTCAAAACCCAATTTCAAACAATGATTAAATGTATTAGGACTGATAATGAAGCAGAATTCAATCTCAAATCTTTCTTTCATTCAACAGGAATCATACATCATACTAGTTGTGT
Source organism: Dalbergia cochinchinensis (assembly GCA_031216125.1). Taxonomy (NCBI): domain Eukaryota; kingdom Viridiplantae; phylum Streptophyta; class Magnoliopsida; order Fabales; family Fabaceae; genus Dalbergia; species Dalbergia cochinchinensis. The sequence goes on from CM062368.1 coordinate 28,267,579, forward strand.
TGAAACACCTCAACAAAATGGAATTATTGAGAAAAAGCATCAACATATTCTATCTGTCACTATAGCATTGATTTTTTAGTCCAATCTTCCTCATTGTTTTGGGCATTATGCAATCTCTCATGCTGTGCATTTAATCAATAGGTTACCAACTCCCTTTCTAAACAATAAGTCTCCATTTCAGGTTCTGTGTAATGAAATTCTAGATTTAACAATATCTCAAAATCTTTGGTTGCTTAGCTTTTGCATCTACTCTAGTCAATCACAAAAAAAAGCTTGATTCAAGATCTCAAAAGTCTGTATTCTTAGGCTATAAGCTTGGAACCAAAGGCTCCATTCTATTTGATTCTTCAACCAAAGAAATCTGTGCCTAGAAATGCCATTTTCTATGAGAGTCACTTCCCATTTAAGTTAACATTGAGCACTGTATCTGATTTACACAATCCTAACTCTCACATACCTGCCACCACACCTAATCCCTGTCACACCCTATATGACCCCATCTTTATCATCACAGGACACAATACCACTCATCACTTACCACCAATCACTCGTCAACCTCCTATTACATCTACAACCACAAGTAATGCAACAGAATCTAAACACACAATGTCAAATACCAACAGTTCCCAATCCCTTGCACTTATAATTAATGTTAACCAACCCACAAGGAAATCCACCAGAACCTGAAACCCCCCATCTTACCTTCAAGACTATCATTGCATGCTTGCCTCCAAAGGCAATGTTGCACTAATCCTCCGCAATACTAGGTATCCCATATGCAAACATCTTTCCTATTCTAATCTGTCTCATAACCATCTGTATTTTTCCCTTGCTTTGTCTACTAACCCTGAACCTAAGACCTTTGAGGATGCTGTGGTTCAACCTTGTTAGCAAGAAGCTATTGCATCTAAACTCTTTGCACTAGAGCTGAATAAAACATGGTCCCTTACTGCACTTCCATTAGGTGAAAATGCAATTGGATGCAAGTGGGTTTTTAAGGTGAAATTTATGCTAAATGGCACAATTGAGAGGCATAAAACCCGTTTGGTAGCCAAAGGTTTCACACAAATGGTTGGCATTGACTATCTGGAAACATTTATTCCAGTAGTCAAAATCACAACCTTGAGAATGCCTTTAGCACTTGCAGCTGCCAACAATTGGAACCTACAACAGCTAGATGTCAACATGACATTTTTTCATGACAATCTTGATGAAGAGGTTTACATGAAACCACCTCCAGGCCTTGAACTCCCACATCTCGGATTAGTTTGCAAGCTTCAAAAGTCATTATATGGACTTAAGTAAGCAAGTCAACAATGGAATGCCAAATTCACGTCAATCCTTATTGATTCAGGTTATGTACAATCCACAGCTGCTTATTCACTCTTTACTAAAGCTTCAGTAGCTGATCTCACTGCCATTCTAGTCTATGTTGATGATCTGGTTTTGGTAGGGAATAACCTTGCTGAAATCCAACATATGAAAGTCCTACTTCATGAAAATTTAAGATCAAAGACTTTGGGAATCTCAAATATTTCTTGGGGATGGAAATTGCTAGAAGCAAGAATGGGATTGCTTGATACCAAAAGAAGTACCATCTTGATTTATTGGAGGACACTGGTATGTCAGCAGCCACCACTCCAATGAACTACACTCTCAAACTCTCCAAAAGATCAAAACCCACACTCCCTGACATCAACTCATATCGCAAACTAATGGCAAATTACTCTACTTGACTCACACTAGACTTGGCATCAGCTATGCTGTGGGAAGACTAAGTCAGTTCTTAGATAGTCCCTCTTCATCTCATCATCAGGCAACTTAGAAGGTCCTATGATATATGAAAAACTCTCCTGCACAAGGCTTGTTTTTCCCAACAAAATCTAACCTTACCTTGAAAGGTTTTGCTAACTCAGACTGGGCTGCATGTGTTGACTCTCGAAGATCCATCTCTGGTTTTTGCTTTTTCTCAGGCGACGCTCTTATCTCCTGGAAAAGTAAGAAACAAGTGATAGTTGCAAGGTCTTTAGCTGAAGCTGAGTATCGGTCCGTTGCTCAAGCGACTTGTGAAGCACAATGGCTGGTATATTTGCTGAATGATTTTCGCATTACATTGTCACAACCATGTACAATTTGTTGTGATAATCCATCAGCATTGCATATCTTTACTAACCCAGTATTTCATGAGTACACTAAGCACATTGAAATTGACTGCCATGTTGTAAGAGACAAGATCCAAGCTGGAGTCATTCACCTGCTCCCAATATCTACTTCAGATCAACTTGCTGACATCCTTACAAAACCTCTAGCTCCTGGCCCATTTTCCTTTCTCCACTCCAAGCTGGGTATGATTGATTTTCACATGCCAACTTACGGGGGGGAGGGGGTGTTACCAACTGAGAAAGCCAAAGCTTTAGCAGCTGATGACTTGAAAGGAAAGTAGTTAGTAGGTTAACATTCTGTTAAGTTTGTTACTTGAAGTCAGTTTGTTATCTGAAGTTAGTTAGCTTAATGAAAGTTAGCATCAATGCATATAAACAACCAATAGTTGTATTCATGTGCCAAGCTCTTTATTCTTCTCAATACAATCAATATTCTCTCAATTCTTTTTTCTTTCTGCTTCTTTTTTCTCTTATTCTGTTTCTGCATCATAAGTGTAATACTCTTTTCACAATAATTCCTCACTAACTTTTATTATTTGTGGGTCTTGGTCCTATAAAGCATATAGTTGATGACCACTTGATGTAACTTGTTGTCCTCAAGACCAACTCATATTATTACTCACACTTGAATGCAATTACCTATCTTCATAAGAAAATTTTTTATATTATATGAAATACCTTATCATCTCATAATTATAGATAATTCTAATTTTAAAATAAATATTTAAAAATAAAATTATAAATAAGTTATTTATTTGTAAATTTTAAAAAATATTATTATCTATACATTTACTATTTGTAGTTATGTATATCATATAAAAATGAAAACTATAGTAAAATAATAGTTTTTATTTCTTATTCGAATTTATGTTTGAATTAGGATGAATGTAGAATGCCTAATAAAACATGCCAAATACACATTTAGAATTAGAGTAAGTGGGGAGGAGTACAATTTAGCCAAACCTCAATAGCAATTCTATGTTCATTGTTACTTAATTTTTTTAATCGAAACTTAGTGTTATTCCAAAATAATTTAATCAATTTACCTTAAAATCAATTTTAATTGATCAATTTTAAGTTTTTAACGTATCCGATTCTAACAAAATCAATTATATCCAAAATTAATTCTACAAACGCAAAACCAAATATAAACATACTACTAATATGACAAGCACTAATAAAGCTTGATACTATGTGGTCTGTCAATATTTTAAAACTATATATCAATGAATTATTGGCCCGAGTTGAATGGGTTTGGATCCCTTAAGCATGAGATACTATATTCAATTTAAGGGTTTATGTGCGTGAAAAAAAATGGTATTGGAAGGGATCCTCACTTAAGTGCCTAACCATACCCAGAGAGTTTAGTCTCTTACCAGTCAAGCAAAGGGGTATTCTGGGAAACCAAAATAATATTTTAATACTATAGTGTTTCATAGGACAATATAATAAGATGTTACATTAACTGATATATTATTATACTCTTACTATTACAATTAATTTTAATATTAAATAAGCATTTAAAAAATAAAATTATAAATAAATAATTTTATTTATACATTATATGATATACTACTATTTTTTCACTATTACAAATAATTATAATCTTAAATAATTATTAAAAAATAAAATTATAAATTATTTATTTTTTATGAATTTTAAGATAAGTATTATTATATTATATTTCTTATTTGTACTTATGTATGTTATATGAAAACAAAAAACTACATTAAAATAATTTTTCCTCATGAATTTTTCATTTTTATTTTTCCAAAACAGTAAAATATAAATTGGCTAAATAAGTAGTAATAATGTATTTATTTTATCGAACCTACTGCTAATCAGGTCAGCCCTACAGTGCACTATCGTAACAAATTACCACACTCTGAGCAAAAAAAAAAAAAAAAGATACAGCTTCCGCATTAATATGAGAACTGTTAACTGTTTTTTGGTAATGAGAACTGTTAATTATCAATATCTATTAACATTTTTCAGTTCAAAATATGTATTAGTATTTTATTAAAACCATTCCACTAACAGCATAAAAATGAAAATCAGTTCAAAAACACTAATTGCAAAATCAAATGTGGGCTCAAATATAATTTCATCATTTTTGTTCTTTTCATTTGAGGTGATTTGTGTAATTTCCATAAATTTCACAATGTCTTATGGATACAAAAATTTATGCATGTAGTACCAGGGCCATCAAGTCTATGCCCCATGATAGAAATATATTAAAAGAGGTATATACCACATACCACTTGTCTATGTGGAACCAAGTAAAATTAGCCAGCATTAATTTAGGCCATTTGTTTGTCTCCATAACAACTTCAGCAAACAAACCCTATAATCCAAAAATTTAAAAATCAAAGATCAGTGGATTAGAGAATTGTTTTATTAATTAGATTTATATATTTCTTTTCTCTCAAGAACCTTGGAAAGAAGTCACATAAGATGAAAGTGAGGGATCCACACACTTCATCCGACAACAGCACCAAAACCAAAAAGGCACGCCAAGTATATGGAATATATACACTCACATATGCCTATAATTTTTCACTAACTGAAAAAAACAGTTGCTGGATTAAACCATTACAAGTTCCAAACCAGTTAGAGCCTGTGCACAATTTCAATTCAAACTAGCTGGAACAGAAAAAAAAAAAAAAGGCATGTTTTCACAACTCGCTTAGCTGCCATGTAAACCATTCCCTCATTTTAGTTCATTTTGTCGTAACTTTTCCATCCATTCCTGTTTTTTATTGACTGGAAAGTTGCAAATCAATACAGTCCAAAGCTGCGGTCACTTTCCCTTGGTCTCTACCCCTATCCACCACTGTTTATTTCTACTTGGATTATTTATGTGTTATTCATTACTCTAACCGAACACCACACCCCCCCCCCACAAAAAGAAAAAAAGAGAAAGAAATGAAAAAGAAAGAAAATCAAAACCAGAGCAGAGAACGCCCACAAAAGATTAAATAAACAGATCTCACAGTTCTCCATAATATTTGGGTTCAGTAAAGGTAAATTATCTTCCTGCTGATCAAGGTTCTGCCTCTTTTTCCACCTCTAGAACTCATTGAACTTTAGTTGGTGAGCTTATTCCAAGCCTGCCTCTCTCTCTCTCTCTCTCTCAATACAAGTCTTTTCTGATTATCTACTCCCTGAGAGAGAGAAATATCCGAATTATGAGTTCTGCTGCTTCTGTGCCCGTTTTCTTATAGGGCTCAATCTGCAGCTGTGAGAATTTTAGGAGATGTAAGTTCTAGAAAACCATGATGGCTGGGAGGTGGAGTTGGTGTCTTTATGTTAAAACTTGTTGCTATTTTTTTTATCACAGAAAACAACAAACTCTCTGGATTGACATTAGTGTCTTTTCAATCCCCCACCGCCAAGTTGCTTGAGCTTGAGGTGACATTCATGTTTGTGCTCTTTCAGGATATCATCTTCCAATATCCTCTATATTTTTCTTTTCTTTTTCTTTTTTAATCTTTTTTCACTTTTTTTTTCAATATGTATGTGATGGATGCAATTTTAAATTTTGGGAACTAAAGTATTTGTTCTGTTGGCTTCCTTTGAGAACCCAATTCACATTTCTCTCTTGTTTTGATTGACCCCTTTATCCTATTGGGTTCCTCAAGTCAAAGCCTTGTGCTTGTGGTGATAATCTAAGGGGGTGTGAGGACTAAGTTCTGATTCCTGTGTGAGTGCCCTTGCAGGTTTGGCATCTTAGAAAGGATATATAAAGGAAAATAGTGTGGAAGCAAATTGCGGGCATCATGGAGTGGGATTGGAAAGAGTTTGCTTGGGATCCATCTGGGTTGGAGCTATCCAACCCTCCTGGCTGGGGAGTGCACAAGAATAACAATGATGCAGCTTCAGTGGACTTGAGGCTTGGTGAGGCTTCTGATTTGGTGGAGAAGCCAGCAGCAGATAAAGAAAAGGAACCAAAATACTCACAAGCTGTGTCATCGCCACCTTCATCAAAGAGATCCCGTCTGCATAATGGGTCACAGAACATGTCTTGCTTGGTTGATGGATGCAACTCTGACCTCAGTGACTGCAGGGAGTATCATAGGCGCCATAGGGTCTGTGAAAAGCACTCCAAGACCCCTGTTGTGTTGGTTGGGGGGAAGCAGCAGAGGTTCTGCCAGCAATGCAGCAGGTACGGATTGAAGTTTGTTGCTTGTGTTGGTGTTGGAGGTTCTTGAGGGGATGGGGAATTTCATCAATTCTGTTGTTTTTAGATGTGTTTTGAGATGTTGTTCCCAAGGTCTTGGTGGGATGATCGGCGTCGAACCCACCTGAACTTTTTATTATAAAACAAAAAATTGTTTTGAGGATGTTTTTGTGACATGGAGTGGTATCAAAATTGTTGTAGGTTTCATTCACTTGGGGAGTTTGATGAGGTTAAGAGGAGTTGCAGGAAACGTCTTGATGGACATAACAGGCGCAGGAGGAAACCTCAGCCACCATCTTTTCTCATGACTGCCGAGAAATTCATGTACAATTACAAAGGTTTGTGTGTGGCATCCCAAGATTATGGAGATGACCCAATTTTTTAATTTTTTTTTCCTCTGATGATCTTTAACTGGATCTCAAACTTATGATTATGAAAAAATGAGATGAAAGATGGAACAAGGGAGAAGATATTGTTGAATCAATGTGAAAGAATAACCAAATTAAGCTATAGCTGTCTCCTTAATAGAGAATTAGAAAGAAACAAGAAACCTTGGTCACCTAACAATACCTTCTTTATTAGTTCGAAGCTGGTTAGTGTGAAGCTGTAGCATTAGAATTAGATCTCTTAAAAAGTCATTTCAAACTTTTATGGTGAACTGAGTTCTCAGCTAAGGTTAGAATTAGGCATATAGCTGTTTGGTTAAATGTAATGATAAAGCAAGTAATTATTTGTCTTGACTGGTACAAAAACACATCATGGAAGAATATGAAAATCTGTTCATAAATTGTTCCCATGGAGTTCAATTACTGGATCAGTGTTTGCTATTGATTCTGCCCACATTACATCTACTTTTTCTTGCCACTGTTTCTCTTCTTCAACAAGTGTCTAATTAATGTGGACTTTGGCACTGTCTTTCCTTTCTACTACTTAGGACCTAGAATCCTGCAATTCGGTAACCCTCAGGCGTATGCAAACCCTGTTGTGAGAAACATATGGCCTGCTGCATCCAAATCTGGAGCTGAAACTGGTTATGATCATCATAGATTTTTATACAGAATTGACAAGCATAGGCAGGACAAGGAACTTCTTCTCTGGCAAGATAATGGCCCAAAAGCAGGCAATGCAAATGAAGCAATGCCTGGAACCCCAATTTATCAGCCTATTTGTGGTGCCATTTCCCCATCAGCGGGCAGAAAGTGCAGCCGGCCGAAGCCGCCTTCCGATAGCAAACCTGGATCTTTCGACTCAGGTTGTGCTCTCTATCTTCTGTCAACACTTCAAACTCAAAGCTCAGAGTTGAGCCTGATGCAGTCCAGCATCACCTGCCCAATGCCTTCAGGAGGAACCGTGCAATCTGATGCAGTGGATGAGTATTCATGCTCAGAAAGGGCTAAAGACAAGTCTAGTAATGGTCCAATGTTGGTTCTTGATGCAAACTCAACCAACCTTCATTGCAATGGGATGCTGCAAATGGGGCCTGATGGATTGGTTGAAAATGGGGATTCATTGACACTTCCCTTTTTCTGGGAGTAGGTGGATATATAGCTCAGTGGTTATATCCTCCTTTTGGGAAATTTGTGGAATTTTTGGTCTTGGAAAACAACTTATCCCTGTACTCCGATAATAAAGCTAAACTTGTTGAAGCTAGTACATGAACTTTGCCGCGGAGGTTGGATGGATTTGCCTGCCATCAAACATTGTTCTCTTCTCTCAGTTGTCATGAAATCAGTTTGGATTGTTTCAGAAGTTATTTTTTTTTTCAACGAAGACTTGTATCTCTATTGAAATTTTGGTTTTTGATAAAATAGAAGTTATGACCCAATGATAGATGATCACACCTAATATAGCATTAGACTTCATTGTTTTAGCCCCTCGTTAGGCATTACTCAAAATAGTAAAGTGGCACGAATGGGACGTTGATAGAGAAATGTTTTGGTTAAAATCAATTCAATAATTATTATTATTTTACATGGCCAGGATAATTACTTGCCATCCTTTGCCTAATATATATATATATATATATATTCAGTCACACGATACCTTTGCAACTTAGATTTATTTGAACTACGGCACAAATTTTAGATATCAAGCTTACTTATACATTCTCTCTAGAAGAGAAGTACATTTTAGAAGTTGTGTAATTTTATGGGTATTTGGTTGGAGAGTAAAAGTGGTGATAAAATTTTTATAAATAAATTTTATGTAAAATTACATAAAAAAAACTTATGTATAAAAATTTATATTCTATTTTTATCTCTCAATAAAATCAACCCTCAAAGAGCAAGTCAATCCATACTGAAAAACATATTTACTGAAGGTGGATAATTCACGTTGAAATCGATAACACTTGAGGGATGCACAAATAACAAAAACAACATTTTTCAGATTTTACATATTGAAGACGGTTTAGAGATCTTTTCTGGAAGATAACTAAAGATGTTACAAAATATGAGTCGGCTGAGGGAAAGCGATGAAATCCAGATGGCAACCAAGGCATTAGTAGGCCTTGGTTTTGGAGGTCTTTCTAGAGATTACTCATCAATGAAGGGATTAACCAGCACGATAAAATCAATGATAGTAGGGTCAATACCTTTTAGCTGTCCTGGTAGAAGCCACTAGATGGTGCAGGGGATCTTGTATAATTTTGGGTGGATGAAAGGTGGCAAACGGTGTTAACTTTTAGAAAGAAAACAGAACCAAATGTCACATATTGATAGCCTTTACCCCCTTGATGAGAGATGAAGAAAAGTTGGTGGTGTAACACTGTACATCCAACAACGACGGGGATTTTATCACTTGATTTGTTGATTGAAATCTCCCCTCTTTGAGGACCACTGAAAGGCCACTAAATCATCCCAAGGAAGTTATCCAAGTTACTCAAAAGTTTTTCACAAGCATTTGTGTCGTGTGATACCATCATTTATTTTTCCTTAATTATGAGGCTTATGAATGGATCTTGCAGCATGGACAAAGACCACCAACTAGAAAATTGTTGCTTTGGCATGTTCCACTCTCATGCCTGTCTGGACTAGTAGCTTTTCATTTTGCCATAAATTTCATCTGCATCCTGCAATATCATTGTTGCCAGGAACACGATCTCTGGGTCGGGCCGTGTAGTTTTCAGCGGTGTCGATTATAGTATATGAATCACACTCACATGAACATGGAACACAACACAGAAGCACATCAAATATATATATATATATATATTATATTATATTAACATTCAAATATAATATCAACAGATTACTAACTAATAGCCCCCTCAAGCTGGAGAATGGATATCAATCATGTCTTGAGTGGCAGTGCCTGTGTGTAAAGGTTTCCAACCCGTGAATAGGACCAAAGGTTTCCATCGAATGTGTGAATCTATGGAGTGTAGATAAAGATCACCAACACAATGCATTGGCCCGTAAACCTAATCAGCAGGATAAGATCAGATGTTCAAAGTCGAATCTTGAAGTATGGGAGACAAAAAGTTACAGTTCGGAAGAGGATGGATGTGAGTCCCAGAGAATGTGGAAAAGGAAGCAAAAGAGGTGGGTATAAAAGTTGAGGAACTAGCCAATCAAGCCAATGACGAGACTGACAGGCAAAGTGGGACCATCTCCATTGAAGATGATGGAAAAACTGAAGACTTGGTGGCTTTAGTCAAGGCGTCCTAACAGTTGGACGGTACTTTAGGCCTCTATGACTTGGTTGGCCCAAATTTGGGAGAAGTTAGTTCAATATGAAAGGACCATGATTCATTACACCCACCTGGTTTTGAGGTAGGAGATGATGGGCCAGCTCACCATGATGAAAGGAAAGCAGATTGTATTAGGGATTCACAAGAAATAAAGGGAGAAGGAATTGCTGTTTCCAGTAATGAAGAAGAAAAATTCCAAATGGCAAAGGAAGCATGGAGCATAGGCAAAGCGCTCAGGCTAATAATGGCAAACAATCTGAAAGTAGTTCAAGCTCTTGCTGAAGAATTAATAGAGAAAGAGGATAATAGCAAACAAAAGAAAAGAAAGAAAAGGAAGTTGTGGCAATAAAGAAACCCAACAACAAGGTTAGATTAGTCAAATGATTATCCATGATGTTTTTGTCTTGGATAATAAGGGGTTTTTGTGAAAGAGAATAAGTGGGAGTGGTGAGGGAGCTCATTCATAAGTTTAATATGTCATTGCCAGGGAGATTTGTTTCAATTGGTAATTCTAGAGGGGCGAAAGAAAATAATGTTTGGGTGTATTATTTGTGTTTTTTATGTTGATGTTTGTTTCTTGGGTGTTTTTTTAGTCGGTTGTCTTTGAGGAGATTCCGTCTTTGCATCTTAGGTGTTTTATTTCATATGTGTCAGTTTGGGTGTAGCTAGTTCATGCCTTTGTAATTTCTTTTTCCCTACTCCACTCTTTTCTTTAAGGGTGTTGAGTGTCTCAATAATTATCGAAAAAAATAGGGAGCAAGTGAATGAGACCATGCATCTCGGACCTTTTCTCAAACAACATGACAATCTAACTCAATGTGCTTAATTTGTTCGTGAAATGTTGGATTGGCGGTAAGATGGAGAGCTGATTGGTTGTCGCAACACAAGAGGACAGGAGAGACAAAATGGATGGAGAGTTCAAGAAGCAAATAGGTCGGCCATTGTACATCACATGTAGCGACTGCTAATGCCCTATGTTCTACCTTACTAGAGCTCTTGGATACAGTATGCTGCTTCTAAGATTTCCATGAGATCGAGAGTGTCCTAGAAAAAATGCAATAGTTGGCGATTGACCTTCTAGTCTCAGAGTAGCTTGGTGATGAGACTTCATGGGCTTGGAAAGAAACGGACTTAAATGGGTGACTACATAGCAAATTTGTGGATGTGTATTTGTAAGGTACGAAAGCTATGCTATAAGCCTCCTGTAAGCAAAAATGTCTTCAAAAGGATCACCATCTTCTCTCACTCACAAAAATGGTTCAAACACAATTCACATGCGAGTTAAATGCTTTAGATCAGATGATGGCGTAGAATTCATTTTAGTATCTTTTTTCAAACCAAAAGAGTCTTACATCACAAATCATGTATGGAAACTCCCCTACAAAATTGGCTCATTGAAAGAAATCATCAACAAATATTGAACATCACTCGAGCATTAATTTTTCAATTCAGCATGACCAAAGTTCTATGGGCATATGCTATTGCTAAGGATGTTTTCTTAATGAATCAAATGCCTAATAAAGCCATTGATGGAGTAATCTATGTGAGAAACTTCATCGGAAACTACTTGATCTGAGCTTCTAAAAAATTTTGGTTGTTAATGTTTTACTTCTACCATTACAGCCAATAAGAACAAGTTAGACCCTCGAGCTAATTGATGCATTTATTTAGGACATGGACTAGGCACCAAAGGTTCATTAGTCTATGATATGTCATCTAGAAATATTTTTGTTCTCAAAATGCCATTTTCATGAGTCCACATTTCTCTTTAAACCTCATGTAGGTCATAATCAGCATGTAGTTTGAGATTCACTTACAGCATTAGATTCTTCTATTCTTCCCCTACCAAGTTTTTCTATTGAACAACCTCCACCAATTATTCCATTTGCACACAATTTTCCCTCGCAGCATACACATACTGATCTTACCATACCAAACATTCCTACTAATACTGCATACATTCCTACAATCACCATCAATATCACTATAGACTCATGTGCTCTTGATTTAGCAAATAGGTCGACACCCTTCCAAGTTTACTTGATGTCATGTGTAATGATACCTCTATTAGCAGTCCTATAAAATCACAAATACGAAGAAAACCTTCTTACTTGCAAAACTATTATTCCCATTTAGCTTCCTCTATTGCAATAGTCCAATCTTCATTCAATGTTGTGTATCTTTTACACAAATATGTAGCATACCCCAAACTTCAACCTATAAAGTCCAAAATTTTCCCTCAAGATAAACACTCATTTAAAAATGAGTGGTTACAAATATTTATGTGAAAATGGCATTTTTTTGAGAAAAAAAAAAGCAAAACATAATTTTTCCATTGAAGGGAAAAACAAGAAAAAGATAAAAATATGCCAATAAAATAAATCCTCATGACAAATATTTAATAACATCAAGTTGATAATTTTATAAATGTCATTTCTTTTGGTTTTTTGCTAATTAGGCAAAAATAACATTTTCGTCTTTTCAAACCTACAGGTCTAGCAAATTGTATTTGCTGAAACAATAAAAACTTAAACCCTTTATGAGTTCCTTGACCACCACCCATGGTTGGAAAAAGAAGAAAGAATATTGTTAATTTTAAGTCTTGAAATTAGTTGATAAGATGTATTTCCAAGGAGGAAAATTAATACCTATTTTGATATTTTTTAAAAAAGGAAAAAAAATCCCCTTTCTCCCTATTCTAGCCATAGCCCACCCCTCCCCTGTACTCTCATTTTTATTTTTTCTCACTCATAATATGCACCCACAAAGGAGCACTCAAAGTGTTGATTCAAGAAAATTCAAAAGAAAGGGTGTAAGAGTTTTTCTCCATTCATGTCTTCCCAACATCATTCCCTAGTTCTTCCTTTTCAATCCTCACCTAATATAAGGATTTCATCTAGTATTTGCTAGTTCATGATGGTCATAAAGCTTGTTCAAGTCCTCTCATAACTTTGAATAGTTCACTAATCCTAAAAACATGCATATGAGTACCCCAGGCCTTCAATGGTTTTGAGTGTCTTGCATGATTAAATCCAATGAAATGGGCGAACTCTTCCCTTTCCAAGGATATGACTCAATAAGACATCTAAATGGATCTTTGGAATCTCTTAAAATTGGCCTATACCACTGACTAATGAATGAGGAAATGTTTGTTTAGAGGAAAACACTCAAAGATGTATTGGAAATATTTTTATAAAATTTTTTATTGGAGTTTTGTGATTTGATGGAATATGTTGATTCTCAATTCAATAATTTGGTTATTTCTTGTGATTCTTGTTTTTTTAAAAGAGAAAAATATTGTAAAATTACCTTACCCAAAGGAAATCCTAGTATATCTCTAGATTTCAAAGTGATTAGTAAATCTAGATAGCCCTTAATAAACAAAATTCGTTACTTAGTTCCTAGATGTCTGATTGAGCCCGTTTCAATTTTGTTTGAAAGATAAGACATAGAGCCACATGTCTATTTTACTTATGGAAAAGTCATGAAAAATCATAGAATAGATCTCATCTCCTACTCTTTGAATTATATATCTTGGATTCGAGCGAAACAAATTTTAAATGAAATTAAAGCGCACAAAATAGGCTAGTATTCTCAACATATTTACAACCAAAACCCTTTTTTTAGTATTTTTTTAAAGTTGTTGTAGCCTCTATTAGGCATGTAACTAAATAGCCTCTGTTTAATATTTTTATAAAAAATTTTATTGTATTTGACTCAAATTTGGTTTGTTGGAAAGCTCAAAAATTCAAGATTATCCCTATAAAATATTAGACTAAAATAAGAAATATAGGAGTCACATAGAATTTTATATAATAAATGCCAAACTATTATAAGTTAAAAAATTATAAAAAATTTAATATTGTAAGGAAAAAAGGTCTAAAATATTATTTTAATGAAATTCCCAAGTTCTAAGGACTAAAATAAGGGCCAGAATATAATAATAATACACTAATTAATTTTCAGAATATTGTTAGCATGAAGAAAAGAATTAAAAGGGGTCTCATGACCATATCATACGAATTCATAAAACATTCATGCATGTGTAGAAATCTTAAGTTATTATGATGTGTTATCAACGATAAGAATTGATATTTTATGGTAATATGTGTTGTATTGGTTATCCTGATATGTTATACCGAGTGTGTGTATGCTTTTGAGATGTATTAGAAATGACATGTTATAATTAAAATGTTGTGATGTATCTTTATGCTTGAGATAAAAACCCTTAAAAATTATTTGCCTTAAGAACGAAAATAGAAACCAATGGTGTGAACTTTACCTGATGTTAAAAGTGACTCTCAAAGACAAGATAAGGAATATTGCAACACCTCGAAATTTATTTTAAAAATTTTATTTGAGCTTTATTAATTAGAATCTTCATGAATCTAATAGAATTAGTACTCATAATGAGAATGCTTCAAAAAAAAATATGAATAGTAATCTTATGGGCATCACCGGCCTATCGAGACTACCAAAACTCTAGAATCGGGACCAGGAGATGCCCGAGACTGAGAAAAGATAGCATTAACATTAAGAAAAGTTAGAAATGAATATTTTAGACTCGGAATTAAATTTCAAGTAATATCTTATTACCTAGATACAGTATTTTACCCATTCGATAAAATATCGATATGTAGTTTCATAGACTGTATGAAACTTGCAGTGCAAGTTGCCACCTAGTGTGACAAGTGTGTGGCTTAGGAAAGGCCACAAAATTGCCTTTTACCAAGAGCCAATGAGAATTACACAAAAATTACAATCTTTATTTTAAGGAAACAATTTTTATGGTAGAAATTAATACACATGTTGTATAAAATAAAGAAAATCACAACCTTCACATTTCTTTTCCTTAAGATTTCGGCCAAGACCTCCTCCTTATAGCCATCTTCATCTTATTCTTCATAAAACACCAACACCTAGCTAGAACCCTAAGTTGCAACAACAAATTTCCAAGATCAAAGCATAAATTACATATTAGCTCTTGTAATCCCTACATCAACTCCCTATAGAGAACCCTCCCCCTACTTCACCATCAAGATTGTGGCTACTGTTCTTGGTGCCTTAGAGGAGGTTTTGAGTGGTTTAATTCAAACATTAGGTGTAGGAGCTTTCGGAGAAAGCCAAGATAAGAGAAAGAGGACATAAGTGGCAAGTAGGGTTCTTTTCAACCTTTCTTTTCTCGAAACTGGTTTTGAAAATTTATGATATGTTTAATCTTAAGATTTTTAGTTTTATTGAATATTTAGATGTAGATGTTGATGTGTTTAAAATGGGTAGAATGATTTGATATTATTAGAAAATCCTTTTTGTTAAAATAAGTTTTGGGCTACGTGCTGGAAACTCAATTTTTCAGTAAGCATGTGAAAATGCATGAATTTCTCATTGAGTTAGAGACCTTATTCTGAGCTAAAATTTTTATATGATGAAGCTAACTTATGGAGGCATCTCCAGTATTTTCCTGAGTCATTTTAAGCACTTTTATTATTCTTAAAAATTCAAGAACCAAGCTTGGCAGGGTTTCTTCCTAAACAATCGTTTTTGAGTACTGAATTTTTCTACCTTTGTTACTATATCAAATGATCTAATTTTAGATTGAAATTTTTACACGGTATTGAGGACATCTTGAAGTCAAATCTTGAATGTTTGTTGGATTTTATATGTCATTTGATAGGGTAATATAATTGAGAATTCAGACTGGAAATAAGTAGATTCTGACCTCTAAAATTGTATAATTTTGTTAATATAGCCAGAGACCTTATTTTGCTCTGAAATTTTTATAAGGTCTTGTAGACATTTGAATTAACTCTGAAAAATGATTTTGCCCTATTTTGATGATGTTTATTAGCTTATCCGTAATTTTCTTTAGAACTGAAATTCTAAACATCATGTTGAATTGCCGAATCTATGATGAAATGTTAATGACTTGATGTTTAGTATGTTATGTGAATTTAATGATGATGTTACACATAAATATGAGTGCTCATGATAAATGCTCCTATATCAAAAGAAGATTGAGATTATACCTTGAGATCATGAATGGTATGTATACTTGATCCATTAAGAAACTCAAAAATTGATGCTAATGCATATATGATTATAGTGCTTGTAAATGTGACATGGAGCATGATATTATGTTGAAATGGTGACTAGATGCCAATGAAACTGATATCATGTATACTATGTAAGCTTGAAGATGATATTATTCATATAATTGTTAATACTTTTGACAATTGCCTCTATACAAGAGAAAGAATGATATTATGTTTTCTTGGGCTAGAGAAAGTAAATTCGATAAGTTGGGAAAAGTAAACCTGACTACCTTTGAATTAAGTTAGGGAAAATAAACTTGGCTAGGAATAGATTTATGTGAGAGTTGAAGAAAGTAAATATGATGATCTTGTATAGGAATGAGCTCAATCTTGAAAAGCAGTCTATTACCCAAGAGTAGAATAAGCCACCAAAGATCAAGAGCCAAAACAAGTTAAAGTAGCAAATGTCATAAGTAGTCCTCTATACTATGTGCTAAGTAAAATTAGAGATCCACTTCGATATGTCAAGGGCTAGTAAAGATGACAGAGATATATATGAGATCCCCTTCAACATATCAGGGGCACGTAAAGATAGTTTCACTAAAGATCACTGCATTTATCATACGCATACTCATGTTGAATTGTTAGTCTAATATGATTTATTATGAGCTTGATCACTATGATATATAAGTATTAAGTGATTGAATACTAAAGTAAACTCACTTTGGAAGGATGATTTTGAACTTTAAAAGGAATCTTTGATATATGTTGTATGATCACATTTTTCTAAACAAACTGAAGTGGCTGGCACAATGATGATGACATGGATTTTACTATGCATTTTAAGGATGCCTTACTAAGAATTTCACAATTCTCACCCCTATGTTTGTTTGTGTTCCCATGTCATCTCTAGATTTCTCAAGAGAACAATAAGGCGGCTACTATGGAAGCTTAATATTTGAAGTTCCTCGTCAATTTTATTTTGTTATGTATATATGTATATATGTTTGTAATTATATAAGGAGACAAAGGTATATTAAATCTCATAAAATCCTTTTCTTGTATTTGGATTTGTACTCAATGAATATTGTCCTATCTTTCTATATGTTTTAGTAGAACTACGAATTAGTTATTACATAATTCAATCGCATTTGCTATAGCTATGTAAGAAATGTCCACTAATTTATAAGTAACAACTCCTAAGTCTAATGTCATGGTTTAAGGGTGAAGTTATACTTAGGAGGGTGATACAAACATGATCTTTCCTTGATGTGGAAAGTAATTCATAAGATCCTTTCCCAAAGTGGAAGATGACAAATACCCTTCACCCTAGGGTAGGATCAACTGTTGTTTTGAGCTCAATACCAATCACTAAAACTCTGAGGTTGATGTCAACAATTTGAGGAGGTAGGCCCACTATGGGATTTAAGTTAATGATTAAGTTAAGATCGAAGGTTAATGCCAATGATCAAGCCAAGAAAAGTTTATGCTAAGTTAATTTAAAAAAATAATTTTAGGTAACGAATTGCCCTATGCTATGTGCATTGTAAACTTTTTGTTATCATGAATTGTGATTATCTATGGAAGAAGCATGCAAAAGAAAATCCACCTTGGCTAATGAATGCCTTTCAAAAATAAAAGAAATGTCATATTTGTCCATTTTTTTTAGTAAATAAACCCGAGGTGGATAAAAGGGAAAATGATGTCATACATGCATTTACCCTATTGAATAATATTGTGCTTCTCATCCATTTTTTTCCTTTTCCGTTTTGCTTTTAGATGGAGAAAAGGACGATGGTGGTGTTGGAGGCTTCCATTGTTGAGCTGTAGTACCCGAGGTACACCTATCTATGGGCAAGTTTTGTACTGCATTAGGATCCACCGGGGCCCACCCGAGTAGCAGGATCGGCCCAGGATGCAAAAACCAAGTTATAGCACAAGGTTCTACAGAATTATACATAATAGGTTTGCTGCAGTGAGCTTTACTTACTACAACGAACAGGCGAGCCTACATGATCGCTGCAGCAAAGAATCTTCGCTGCAGCGAGTAATTCTTTTTCTTGGCTCGCTGCAGCGAGGAAAGCTCACTGCGGTGAAAAACCTATATCAGCACAGTATCAATAAAACAATGTCGTTTCCTTTTAACCCCAAAATAAAAGCCCATCGGGCTCCCCTCCCCCATCTAAAATAGAAGCCGAACGAGAAACCCATATCAACGCAGTATCAATAGAACAATGTCATTTCATTTTAACCCCAAAATAAAAGCCCATCGGGCTCCCTTCCCCCATCTAAAAAAAAGTCGAACCAGAAACCCTTTTCCCTCTATTTTCATCCTTTTTCTCTCTTTCTCTCCAATCTAGCTTCCCTAATCATCAAGGCATGTTTATATTGTTAGATTATGTCTTCATTTTCTCCATTCTTTCATATTCTTGGTATAGGTATGGTTATTTCTCTCATTGTTGTCAAGTGGGGGTGCTCCCCAAAGTTGTTGGTATATGTTTAGTCTAGAGCTTCTCATAGGTTGTTGATGAGTTTTATAGTTTCAATGGCACACATTGGTGCCATTCCTCCTTCCCAGAGTCTCCACAGTGTTGATACTTCATAGTCTAGCCCTCCAGGTGAATGGATTTGATCTCATGGCCTTAGTTTGGCTATTATATGATTATTTGCTAGCATTGTGGAGTATTTTGAGAATTTGAAAATGGATTCTTATATGATATTACTTTATGTAAAAATTATGTTTTACTAGAAATGTTCCGTTTGAACTTATGCATGAAATTATGATTTTAGAAATGCATGGGACCATAATTATTCCATAAAAAGTTTTGTATGATTTGATTCATGAACTGATTGGATTTGATTATAGTTGAATGGAATTTGCTATAATTTACGAAATGAGATTTAAGAATATATATTTGATAGAGTTGAGGAATGTTGAACTAGAAATATAAGAACCCGCTTTATGATTCCAGTTGGTTTTAGATTAGAGAGAGTTATTGAAAGGAGTAAAACCGTGAGTTAATGACAGTTATTCCGTTAACCTTGGTATACTAAGGCTCGCCAGGGGCAAGTCATCCTTGAGTTAAATCAGTCTGCCAGGGACACGGTTCACCAGGACCGTTCAGATCGCATTAGTTAGGGGTCTTGTCTGCCAGGGACTAAGCACCTTCCCTATAGTTGATGATTACTCTGTTTCCTTGTGTAATTCTTGAGATTTTAAAGATTATAATTAATATGTACAGAAAATAAAAATGTTTATGAATGCTGCATTAATATTATTATTATTTATTTACTATATTTTCTTATTCCATACATGGGTATAAGTGAGGATCCACTCACTAAGTTTTGGATGCAAAACTCACCCTTCTCCTCTTCATTTTCCTCTCAAATACAGGTGTAGCTTAGGATCCTCCCTTTCCCTCTCCTCAGTATTAGTATTCCTCAGTTTGGGTGGACTTCACTCCAGTGTGAAGTCTTAGTATTTTATTCATGGTAAATGTGCTCTAGTGATGTGATGGGTAAGGTCTCGGACCATATACAGTTTGTTTTGCATTTTGGTTATACCATGTTTCTTTTGTATTTAACAGTATATCATTCATAGTTATTTTATATTTTAGCAACTCAATTGAAATTTATTTTACAGCTACAGTTTCATAATTTATTTATGAAAAAGAGGTTTATTTCACAAGTAGCAAGGATTTATAGTTAATTTGAAATATTATCAAACCATGTTTTATGAATAAAGTATGCAAATTGTATGGTACATAAATCATGAAGCTTGCATTGGGATCATATTCCTTACATGCTGATCACAATCCAAATCAGGTCGTGATAAAGTGGTATCAAAGCCATAGGTTTCCCTGCATGTCACTGGAGCAAGTATCCACAGGTGACACAACGTTTTTATAAATGGAAGCACGCTCATTTGCATTAGTGAAGTGTTGCTTAAGGCCTGTTAGGATGGTCAGTCTTGTCTAGGTTCAGGTGAGGAGTCTTGTCCATTCTCTTATGATCAATTTCTTATCCAGCCTGTCTATGTTTCTCAGGATTCAACATGCCTCCCCTAAGCCATCATTCCTCATGTCGCCACCATAGTAGCAGCTCTTCCAGCTCAGACTTTGGCCATGCTCTCAGATATAGTGGCTAGATAGGCTGAGGGTAGGGCCCAACCAACCCCACCTGTGACTCAGCTAACCCAACCTGTGCTTCAACCACCAGTTAAAGATCCAGATGATTCAACGCCAAATCAGTTTAGAATGATGGATCCGCCCACTTTTCATGGGGATTTGACGACGAAGGATCCACATGAGTTCATCCGAGAGGCAGAGAAGATCACCAGAGTCATCCACTGTTCATCAAAGAGGGCGGTCGAGTTGGCTGGCTTCCAGCTGAAAGGCCAGACTAGCTTATGGTATGAGGAGTTCCTCCAGGGACTTACGACTCAAAACCACCCACCTAGAAGGAGTTCCGAGCAACTTTCTTGCGAAGGCTCCTTTCTGAGGGCTGGCAAGCCTAGATGCTGGATGAGTTTTTGAGGCTTCGGATAACTCCAAGCATGTCAGTAGCAGAGTATGATGAGAGGTTCACCTATCTAAGTCAGGTAGCACCAGGATTGCTTGTGTTCGAGACTGACTGGGTGAGGCGTTTGTTCAGGGGCTACCTGAGAAAATGTTCGTAAGCCTATAGCCTCATATGGGGACTATGGATTATGCCCAGGTAGTAGATATGGTGGTTGGCTTAGAAGGTGGTTTGGCAAAAATGAGAGCTACTGCTGAGGCCAAGAAAGCCAAGACCTATAGCTCATTTTCTGGTGGAGCTGGGTCTAGCAGCGAACCAGGCCAGCATTAGCATCATAGAGCAGAGCAGCCTTTTCGGAGTCCATGATAGGATCTTCAGGATGCTACAGCTGCGGCCAGTAGGGCCATATCAAGAGAGATTGCCCATTCTTGGGGAAAGCATCTAGTCAGGGGTTGGCAATCCCCACAGCCCCAACACCATGTTATCAGTCAGCTATGCTGGAGGGCTCTGTGTCCTTAGTAGTCAGGGGTGCTAAGGGCAGAGGCCAGGGAGGCAGAGGATTTAGAGGCAGAGGCCAGGGTTCAGGGGGACAGCCTCATCTGTTTGCGTTGACACGTCAGGATATGTAACATCCTAATTTTTAACCCAATACTCTAGAACATACTTAGGTTAATCATTAGTCTGTTACTTCATAGTTCTCATTTTTACTTTGAAACACTTAGCGGAAAATACGGGTAAATTTTTTTTTGAAATACAAAGTGAGAGCCACGTGATGCGATATGACACGTAAAGGACAAAACATACATCTCATAACGTCATAGCATAAGGCACATAAAGGCACATCATGAGAAACACTGAATATCACCTCATATATATATATATATAACTTGCCCACTTATAAGTGTGGGACTTAATTTAGTACAAAGGAATACATGAAAGAAAATACAACATAAACATAAACATAAACTACTCCCCTACCCGAGTGCATCTAATGGGGTAACCTCTAAACAAAAGAAGGTTTATCCTCGTCTATGCGATGTGTGCACTAACCCGGGCCATCCACAGCCTCCTACTGGCGACTATCCCTTGAGCGTGGCACGTAACCAGGAAACTGAGCACGCTCCTCCGGCAAGAATAGGCGGAATGGAGCTCGGGAGTGACCTCCACTGCGCGGCCTCATCTCCGGTCATCGTGCAAGCCTCAGCTGAGTCACGATGGGCTCGCTACCCTCCCCAAGGTCCATGGGTATGGTGGGGGAAGATCCCTCGGAGGGTACCTGGGTTGCCGAATCCTCGGAAGGATCTGTCTTCGAAAAAGACGACGGGCAACGGGGCACATACTGGGGGTAGTCTCGAACGGCGGAAGCAGACGGTGGAGTACGGCGAAGCCTCTCCTCTCGGGGACGTGCGCACTAGAACACCA
Source organism: Dalbergia cochinchinensis (assembly GCA_031216125.1). Lineage (NCBI taxonomy): Eukaryota > Viridiplantae > Streptophyta > Magnoliopsida > Fabales > Fabaceae > Dalbergia > Dalbergia cochinchinensis. The sequence continues at coordinate 28,289,584 of CM062368.1, forward strand.
GGCCATCGCCAAAAGGTGAGATGGGGGAGAAACGATGGGAATGTACAGGGGGAGTGAAGGGTCGACCTATGAACATGAATACTCTAACCGTGCATCGACCCTCAAAATGGAATGACCCGTGGTCCGGGTCATGGTGCACCTCCCATGTCAGCGTGTCCACGAACACCACGAACGTCGCCATCTGAAGACGTGACGGAAAGAAGAGATAGAGGGAGTGAGAATCTTACTAAAGAATCTCAGTAGGGCCTCCTACTACCTAGGTGTCATCATCTACGTCCTCAGGAACCTTGGGTTTATTTTTGTAGAAGCAAGTGAGCATGCATCGAGTTCATTTTAAACTTTAAAATATACTTTAGCCAAGGTCCATTCATTTTAGGATGATCTTAATGTCATGAATGCAACATAATAGAGAATGTATACATGGCGCTACCTAATGCACATACATAAATCATATCATCAAGCATCATCATACTTAGTGGCATAAAGTGGCAATAGAAACATTCATATGGGACAAACTTAGTGACATAATCATAATCATGAAACTTCTCTTCCTCATGGGCCGCCCTAAAAGACAAGCGCTCTGGGGGTGCTCGGCCGAACCGGTGTCACCCAGAACGTGTCACATCTTGTAACGCCCCGATTTCTGCTAGAGTGAAAATGACCAAAATGCCCCTGAGGTCATTATCAGCCTGGAATTCGAGGAAAGCCAGGTCCGGCAGTACTCGAAGGGCAAACTCAATGTTGGAAGGGGATTGGATGACTTGTGTTTCTTTCCGGGATCGAAAATCTCATTTTTCGAGTTTTCGGGTCGAAATGACCAAAATGCCCCTGTGGCGTTTTACCCTTTTGCAAGTGCCGGATGAACCCAAAACCTCTCCAGATGGTTTTAAAAGATGTTTTTATGTTTTCTGTGGTCTAAGTTTTGGTCCCGGGCAAAATAAGTGCAAAATTACGGTTTTGCCCGTAGTTTCGTATGTTTACACCTAATCACACGGTTAAGCGAAACCTAAGCAATATTAGGCTCTAATCAAAGATTAATTAATTTCCATAATTAATCTAAGGTCAAAATAATTTAATAAGGATGATTAGAACCTAAAATTGCTTAGATAAACTTAAAACCCTATCTTTAAATTCAAGGACTTTGAGTGTAGGAATCAATGAATAGTGTGCAAATAGTGCATAAATAGTGTTTTCTCTCTCTTTCCTTAAATCATGGGATTGTGATACACATTGTTTATTCACAAATGAGTTTTAAATTCTCTAATGATGTAAGAGCACTCCTAACCTTGTCATAAAATTCCTAATACACATGCTTAGTTACCTAAACTTAAGCTTAATTACTCCTAACCTTGTACCTAAACTAACCTACACTTAATCCTATCATTAACACCCAATTACATGGAAGATTTTTCCTCTCTCCTTGCTGCCCAAATCTGACCAAAAATCATTCCCCATTTTCATGAATTATTTCATTTCAAACTTAAAGGAAAATCACCTCAAATCACCTTACTTGTCATGCCTTGTCATAATTTCAATCAAGCTTGCTTTTCCAAATGAATAACCAAGTAAAATAAATCATTCCCTTCAATTATTTGTGGCTGAAAAACTTCCAGCCATGTTGGTCTTCTAGAAGCCTAATTTCATCCACAATTTAAAGAAAAGATCACTCAAAAACCCATGCTTGAAGCCATACCTTGTGTCATGAGCTCCATGCTTCAAACCATGCTTGTATGACACCATCAAAGAGATATTTTCTCTTTCTTACCATCAGCCATGCTTTCCATTCTCTCACCTATCACTTTGTTTTTCTATAAATAGGGAGCTTGTGTTAGCATTGGATGCACATTGAGCATTTGCTAAAGCTTAGAGTAGTCTTGCTAGTTTCTTTCTTTCTCTCTAGTCCCAAAGAGTTCCTTTCTTTTTCATCTTCATCTTTTTCATCTCTTTACTTCATCATCATCATCTCATAACCTTCACACATTACCCCATAACCTTGAATCACCATCAAACCTCTCAAATATTTCATCTCAAACACAACCTCACCTCAAACACAACTCTAACCTCCTTATCTCCCCTTGGCCGAAAACATCAAGCCTTTTGGAGGAGCTCATCATCTTGTTTTCTTCTCTCAAAGTTCAAGCTCTTTGTCTTCACTCTAGGTAGGAGTGTTTCTTTGCATCTCATTTCCATGAAAAATGAGTTTTTCTCTAGCTACCTCTTGGAATTTCTTTTTAAAACTCTCGTGGTTTCCTTCTTGAGTTTTTGGCCTTCATGACCTTTAAACTTATACATGATGGCTTGATGATGGCGACCTCTAGATGATGACTATGTGTTCATCATAATGAGACCCCTAAAGCTTGAGTTTTCTTTAGTTTTTATTATTATGCTATGAAGTTCACTAAAGTTTTCAACTTAAGAAAATAAGAATGATTTCAAAAAGGAATATGGATTACTTTCTCTTGGCCTCATGATTTCGGCCATAATTCCTTTTCTTGAAAGTATGGAGATTTCTTTTAGTTCCATTCTCTTGACTTGATGAGACTATGTTGGGGTTGTGAATATTGGTTCTTTAAAGTCTTGGACGAGCTCTAGTTATTAAACCAAAATGAACTTGCATTCATATTTAGTTTATGCCTTGCATAGCATGATTTATTTTTATGTCATCACTAATGCTCTAAGACTAAAAATGAACTTGCATATTCATATTTAATTTCCAAGCATTGCACTTCACGTTTATTATTCAAGTCATCACTTAAAATCCAAGATAATAACAAATTGCATCTCATATTTATTTTGAGCTATTTACTTTTCAAGTTCTCACTTTATTTCCCTAATGAACAATAAAAATGAAGTGCATGGCATGTTTATGTTTTGTCATCACCTAAAGCTCTAGAGCTCAAAGATTTGTCCCAAGGTCTCAAATGAGAGTTAGACATGGAAAGCATTCTCTTAGAATGCCCACTTGACTATGTGAGATGAATGAACTCAGGATAAGTTTCATTTGATCACAAATGCCCATAAGCTATGCTTTATAATTTTTCTAAGTCTATGTGGATTCAAAGAACATATAGAACTAAGTTTTATGGATTTAGTACCTCTTGAAATAAATTCAACTTAGCTACTGCCCTTATAAATATCTTGATGATTTTAGATGTTAAAAATGTTTACAAAAGAGTTTTGAAGGTTTTAAAAAGGTTCCAAGAGAAACTAGTATCCTATGTGCTTTAAAAAGTATGTTTTATGCCTTTGTATGGAGAGTGTTGTTTCGGTTCCGCCTTGCTATGTTTGGCCACTGTATGAGCTGTTTTAACGATGATAACATGCTTATGTTTAAGTATGATCAATGGAAAAACTCATAAGTAAAAGATAAGAAAGGTTAGAAACTAGAAAAGAATTAATTTGAGAGTTCTAGATCCTTTAATGTTATAATTTTCTGGATTCTGTCCAGCAAGGTTTAGTAATGATAATCATGGTTCTAAATTAGTTTAAATGTGTAGAAATGACTCATAATTGGTTTAGGACTTGATCTTGGTGCCTTAGGAGCAAACCGAACTTAGAAAGGGTCATTGTCGTGACTCCTAGGTACCCGTAAAGTTGAAATTACGAATTCTGCACCTTTGAGATTGAGAGATATTCTTGACCATAGTATGAAGAGAGATATACTTAGTCATAACCTCCTAAGTACTCGAGAGATTAGCTTTGAATGATTCATAACTTAGACTGTGAGTTAAAGACCATAGCGGTCAATGCATAAGACATTAAGAATATGAGAATGATATTTATATGATACTAAGGTATGTTAAGATGTTTTACGATGATGCATATGTTATGTGAAGGATGATGACGTTATTCATATGAGGAATTCATGAGGATATATGTTTATGTGGCATAAAACAAATTTGGAAGAAATTCGGCGTGATGCCATCGTGCTTGAATTTCCGACAAATTTGGGGTCTTAAAGATTTTCAAAATTATCGTACTAAGATGGGTTCTAGGATGACACGGTTTGGCGAGCACCTCCATAGAACTCATGTGACATCGGTACCCATTTTTTTACTCTTAGGTGACACCGGTTCGGCCGAGCACCCCTAAGAGATTTGCCCCCTAACCCGTACTCAGATAGTCGGGATTTATGATTTATGATACGCTTATCATTAAATGGTAAGTAAGAACTAGTGACGACTAGTTAAGGTATGAGCTCATAACCTAGAGATGGACACGTTCTGGGTGACACCGGTTCGGCCGAGCACCCCCAGTTCGATTGTCTTTTAGGATGGCCCATAAGGAAGAGAAGTTTTATGATTATGATTATGTCACTAAGTTTGTCCCATATGAATGTATTCTAATTGCCACTTAATACCACTAAGTATGATGATGATTGATGTATGTGCATTAAGTAGCGCCACGCATACATTCTTTATTATGTTGCATTCATGACATTAAGATCATCCTAAAATGAATGGACCTTGGCTAAAATACACTTTAGAACTTAAAATGAACTTGATGTATGCTCACTTGTCTTTATGAAATAAACCCAAGGTTCCTGGGGATGTGAACGATGTAACCCTAGGATAGGAGACTCCTACTGAGATTCTTTACTAAGAATTCTCACTCCTCTCTCTCTTCTCCCGTCACATCTTCAAAGAGCGATGGCGATGTTCGTTGACTTCATTGACATGCCAGTCTGGGAGGTGCACTATACCCCGGTGGAGCTTTCGAGTACACAAGCGTTGCAAGGATATTCCCTTCGGCTGTATCTTTTGGGAGGGGTGGTGGATTTATACTCGTAGCTTACTAGAAGGGTAGCATTTTGGATTTTTATTGTAGTCGCACCCTACACTTGTGTTTCTTGTTGTATTTTATTTCTTCTTTATCACAAGCTCTGCCTGTACCTATGCGGGTATGACTACCTATGTACTCTAAATATGTTATTAATGAAATGTTTCTCTTGTTATGATGATTTCTGCTCCACTATTATATGTTTTCCTTTTTAAGTTCTCTCTATGAGTGTTAATCATATCTCACATTTCTGTTATTCGAATAGTTAAGTTCGCGGCTCTCACTTTGTTTTATACTTTCAAAAAAAAATTTTATCGTAATTTCCGCTAAATATTTTCAAGAAAAAGATGAGACTATGAGGTAATAGCCTAATGTTTAACCTAATGTGTTCTAGAAAGTTAGGTTAAAATTAGGGTGTTACACATCTCTAGGTTATGAGCTCATACCTTAACTAGTCGTCACTAGTTCTTACTTACCACTTAACGATAAGCGTATCATAAATCATAAATCCCGACTATCTGAGTACGGGTTAGGGGGCAATTCTCTTAGGGGTGCTCGGCCGAACCGGTGTCACCTAAGAGTATAAATTGGTACCGATGCCACATGAGTTCTATGAAGGTGCTCGGCCGAACCGGTGTCATCCTAGAACCCATCTTAGTACCTTAATTCTCAAAATCTCTTTAAGTCCCCAAATTCGTCGGAAATTCGGCGGCATGATGGCATTACGCCGAATTCCTTCCAAATTTGCTTTATGCCACATAAACATATATCCTCATGAATTCCTCATATGAATAACATCATCATCATTTACATACCACATGCATCATCATAGAACATTCAAACGCTTACCCTTACGGTAGCTTATGCTTTGACCTTTACGGGTCTTAATCTTGAGATATAGTTCTCTAACATCTGTCGTTCATATTTTATGCACCTAAGGGCTCATGATTAATCATCATTCCTAATTCTCCTATTCATTCTCAAATCTGAAAAGCATAGGGCAGAATTTCTAACTTGTGGTTACGGGGTTCTAGAACTTACGTTTTAGACCCTTTCTCGGTTCCGTCTTCACCTAAGGCGCTATAAATTAAATCTAAATCAATTATGAGACATTCCTATGCTTAAGAACTAATTATAAATCACATTTATCATGTTGTAATGTTGCTGGACAGAATCCAGAAAACTCAATGTTCTAAGAGTTCTACATTTGCGTTTTTACGGTTTTCTAATTACTAGTTTCCCTATAAGTGCTAAAATTCAATTCTAGTCCAAATGTTACCAAGTTTTTCATGTCTAAACAATCCTAATCTGATTATGTTCCCATTAAAACAGTTTGGATAAGTTCCAAAAACAAATAGGTCTAAACTATGTTAAATTCTAGCTTTACGGTATTTCTAGTTAGCTAGTTTCTTGCCTATCATGCATAGAATCGTTTCTACATTATCATGTGATATTTCCACACATTTTAACTCATCAAAACATCATCATACAGCCACAAGCTCATCTTGATAGTGTAACATCCTAATTTTTAACCCAATACTCTAGAACATACTTAGGTTAATCATTAGTCTGTTACTTCATAGTTATCAATTTTACTTAGAAATACTTAGCGGAAAATACGGGTAAATTTTTTTTTGAAATACAAAGTGAGAGCCGCGTGATCCGATATAACATGTAATGGTCAAAACATGCATCTCATGTCGTCATAGCATAAGGCACATAAAGGCACATCATGGGAAACACTAAATATCATCTCATATATATATATATATAACCTGCCCACTTATAAGTGTGGGACTTAGATTAGTACAAAGGAACACATGAAAGGAGATGCAACATAACATAAACATAAACATAAACTACTCCCCTACCCGAGTGCATCTAATGGGATAACCTCTAAACAAAAGAAGGTTTATCCCCATTTAAGTGGTGTGTACTCTAACCGGGTACTCCATCGGTTGATCGTCACCTCCTACTGACGTCCATCTCATGAACGAGGCAAGTATCCGGGAAACTGGGCGAGCTCCTCGGGCATAAAGAGGCGGAACGGGGATCAAGAGTGACCCCCGCGGTGTGGCCGCATCTCCGGTCGCCGTGCAAGTCGTGGCTGAGTCACGGTATCCTCACTGCCCTCCCTCATCAATGGTGGAGAGGGGGCAGAGCTCTCGCTATACGGATGGGTAGGCGGGTCCTCGAATGGGTCGGTCTCCGAGAAGTAGGTCCGGGGCACGTAATCGGGATAGTCTCGCATGGCTGAGGCGGTGGTGTGCATGCGGAGCACTCTTTCGTCATGCGTACGCACACGCTCAAAAACCCGCTCATCGTCGCCATAGGGTGCAGTCGGGGAGAAGCGATGGGTGTGCACGAGATGAGCGAAGGGGCGTCCTACGAACATGAAAACTCGCACCGTGCACTGCCCCTCAAAATGGTATGACCCGTGAGCCGGGTCATAGTGCACCTCCCATGTCGGGGTGTCCACGAACACTACGAACATCGCCATCTGAAGACGTGACGGAAAGAAAGAGATAGAGGGAGTGAGAATCTTGCTAAAGAATCTCGATGGGCCTCCTACTACCTAGGTGTCATCATCTACGTCCTCAGGAACCTTGGGTTTAATTATACAAAATGACTGAACATGTATTAAGTTCATTTTAAACTTTAAAATATACTTTAGCCAAGGTCCATTCATTTTAGGATGATCTTAATGTCATGAATGCAACATAATGGAAGATGTATGCATGGCACTACCTAATGCACATACATAAAACATAACATCAAGCATCATCATACTTAGTGGCATAAAGTGACAATAGTAACGTTCTTAGTGACATAATCATAATCATGAAACATCTCTTCCTCATGGGCCACCCTAAAAGACAATCGAACTGGGGGTGCTCGGCCGAACCGGTGTCACCCAGAACGTGTCACATATCTAGGTTATGAGCTCATACCTTAACTAGTCGTCACTAGTTCTTACTTACCACTTAACGATAAGCATTACGCCGAATTCCTTCCAAATTTGCTTTATGCCACATAAACATATATGCTCATGAATTCCTCATGTGAATAACATCATCATCATTTACATACCACATGCATCATCATGGAACATTCAATCGTTTATCCTTATGGTAGCTTATGCTTTGACCCTTACGGGTCATAATCTTGAGATATAGTTCTCTAACATCCGTCGTTCATATGCTATGCACCTAAGGGCTCATAATAAATCATCATTCCTAATCCTCATGTTCATACTCAAATCTGAAAAGCATAGGGCAGAATTTCTGTCTTGTGGTTACGGGGTTCTAGAACTTACGTTTTAGACCCTTTCTCGGTTCCGTCTTCGCCTAAGACGCTATAAATTGAATCTAAAACAATTATGAGACATTCCTATGCTTAAGGACTAATTATTAATCATGTTTATCATGTTGTAAGGGTGCTGGACAGAATCCAGAAAATTAAATGTTCTAAGAGTTCTAAACTTGCACTTTTACGGTTTTCTAGTGACTAGTTTCCCTCTAGGTGCTAGAATTCAATTCTAATTCAAATGTTACCAAGTTTTTCATGTCTAAACAATCCTAATCTGATTGTGCTCCCATTAAAACAGTTTGGATAAGTTCCAAAAGCAAATGGGTCAAAACTATGTTAAATTCTAGCTTTACGGTATTTCTAATTAGCTAGTTTCTTACCTATTATGCATACAATCATTTCTACATCATCATATGATATTTTCACACATTCTAACACATCAAAACATCACCATACAGCATCACACTCATCATAACAGTACCGAAAACATCTTGCTTCAATAAGAGAATTAAATTGACATTCCTCGGTACATAAGTTAACTAGTTTCTCTTGGAATCAATTTAGAATTTCTAAAACTCTTTGCAAATCATTTTAATTCATCAAGAGGCTAAGAGAAGCCTTAGGTTAGTGACCAAAATATAGTTCATCTTCAAGAGAGAATAAAATCATATCTCATGATAACATAACCTTTTAAAGACTTGTAAAGCTTTAAGAAAAACTTAGAACATAGACTATTGGTCCTTGTAGCTAGATGAAAACTCATTACAAGTCCATCATCACTACTTGGCCGAAAACATACATTCAAGGAATGCATTCACATTAAACTTTAACTTGAAATGAAATGGGCAAGTTTTTTAGCTCTAGGTTCTTAAGTTATGACATGAAATAAACATGCTCATGCTTTTCATTTTTAATCTTGCTTACAAAATAAAGTGATGACTTAAATTAAACATGCAAGGCATAAACTTAATCGTGCAAGCTTGAAAGTAAATATGCGAGGCATAAACTTAAACGTGCAAGCTTGAAAGTAAATATGCAAGGTTCAATTCTTTATTTTAGTGCTCTTGGCCTAGTAACAATCAACTTTAAGGCCGAAATAGATAGGCATTCGAGAGATTAATTTATAATGCACGTTCAATTCTTTATTTTAGTGCTCTAGGCCCAATAACAATCGACTTTAAGGCCGAAATAGAAAGGCTTTGAGAATTATATTAAGTGATGATGCAAGTTCCATTTTAATCTTTATGTTCTTAGGTGATAGCTTGAAAGTAAAGGTGCATAGCAAGAATGTAAATATGAGTGCAAGCATAAGATAAATTATGCAAGTGCATTTTATCTCTCTAGAGCTCTTAACAAGACTTTAAAGGAACTTAAACCTCAACCCAAACTCATCAAACCAAGATAAAGTAAAGTCTAGAGTCCTTAGAACTCAACATAACATCTTTAGAAAATCAAAACATTTTGCATGTAAAAGAAAAGGAAATGGCCAAAATTCCAAGGAGCAAAAGAACATTTTGAAACTCTAGAGTCCATGATCTTGATGATATATTAACACCAACATCATGAGACCTCATCATTGAGTCCTTAGAACCATCTTAAAACATCATCACAGTTAAAGATTCCAAAAGTTAGAGAAAGGAAGAACTAGAAGTATTTTACTCAAGAACAAAGATCAAGCTCTAGAGTTTGTTTCAAGTGATGAACATCATCATGAAACTCTCATCATCAAGCTCTCATTTCTTTGAACTTCAAGGCCCATGGCCAAAAATGAGAAAGAAAAAGGAGAAGAAAAGAAGTTCTAAAAAGAATCAAGAGAAACTATAAACATAAAGCTTAGAACAAAAACTTTAAAGAAAGGAATACTTGAAAGAAAATCCCTACTTGATGTGATGAACTTGAAGATGGAAGAAGAAGGTGAAGATGATGAAGAAGATGGAGAGCTCCAAGAACTTGAAGAACACAAGAGCTTTGAGAGAAAAAGAAAAGCTTTGAGTGTTCCTAAACTTAGCAAATGATCTAAAAGTGGTGCAAGCTCCTCAAGGCATTCTATTTATAGAGAAATGAAGCAAATGGAGGGGGTGAGGGGCTGATGTGTTTTTGGCCAAGGGGAGTGCAGCCCATGAGTTCCATGAGGTGAGATGTTGTGGTCTTGAAGCATGGTGAGGTATGGTTCAAAGCATGGTGAGGTATGGTTCAAGGTATAGCTCAAGCATGGCTTCAAGGAGTGAGAAAACAATTCAATCATGTGGCCAAAGAGAGCATGGCTGTTCGGCCATGTTACAGCCAAGGGGAGGTTTGTTTTGCAATTTAATTATGATTTAGAGTTGTGTTTAGGTGTATCTTTGATTATGCTTAAGATTAGGAATTTGTAAGAAAGTGTTTAGGTAAGGAAAATGGATAATTAGGGTGGTCTAGACATAATTAAGGAGTGGTCTTGCACCATTAGTGAGTTAGATCCTCAATTTAGAGTCTAAACAACTCTAGACACACTTCCTTGATTTAAGGAATTGGAGAGAGAAAATACTATTCAAGATTCCAAGACTATGAATCTTGAGTTCTAAAAAGGGATTTAAGTTTAATCTAAGCAATTTTAGGTTCTAATTAACTTTAATAAATTATTGTGACTCTAGATTAATTAGGAAAATTAATTAATCTTCGTTTAGAGCCTAATATTGCTTAGGTTTGCTTAATTACGTCATTAAGCTCAAAAACACTATTCTAGGGGCAAAATCGTAATTTTGCACTAAAACTGGCCGGGACCACCGGGACTTGAACAGAGACCTCTATACACATGAAAACGTGTTTTTAAACCTCTGGGGAAAGTTTCGGGCTCAAACGGCACTTCTACCCGCGTAAAAACGCTATAGGGGTATTTTGGTCATTTTGACCCGAAACTCATGAAACGAGATTTTCGCTTCCGGAAGCATTCAAAGGCCATTCAATCCCCTTCAAACATTGAGTTGACCCTTCGAGGACGACCGCGTTGATTATCCTCGAGTTTAGGTCAGGAAATGACCTCAGAGGCATTTTGGTCATTTCCTTCAGACAGAAAAATCGGGGTGTTACAGATAGTACCGAAAACATCTAACTTCAATAAGAGAACTAAATTGACATCTCTAGGTACATAAGTTAACTAGTTTCTCTTGGAATCAAATTAGAATTTCTAAAACTCTTTGCAAATCATTTTAATTCATCAAGAGGCTAAGAGAAGCCTTAGGTCAGTAACCAAAATATATTTCATCTTCTAAAAGGGAATAAAGTCATATCTCATGATAACATAACCTTGTAAAGATTTGTAAAGCTTTAAGAAAAACTTAGAACATAGACTATTAGTCCTTGTAGCTAGATGAAAACTCATTGCAAGTCCATCATCACTACTTGGCCGAAAACATGCATTCAAAGAATGCATTCACATTAAACTTTAACTTGAAATGAAATGGGCAAGTCTTTGAGCTCTAGGTTCTTAAGTTATGACATAAAATAAACGTGCTCATGCTTTTCATTTTTAATCTTGCTTACAAAATAAAGTGATGACTTAAAATAAATATGCAAGGCATAAACTTAAACGTGCAAGCTTGAAAGTAAATATGCAAGGTTCAATTCTTTATTTTAGTGCTCTTGGCCTAACAACAATCGACTTTAAGGCCGAAATAGAAAGGCATTCGAGAAATTAATTAAGTGATAATGCAAGTTCAATTCTTTATTTTAGTGCTCTTGGCCCAACAACAATCGACTTTAAGGCCGAAATAGAAAGGCTTTGAGAATTAGATTAAGTGATGATGCAAGTTCCATTTTAATCTTTATGTTCTTAGGTGATAGCTTGAAAGTAAAGGTGCATAGCAAGAATGTAAATATAAATGCAAGTATAAAACAAATTATGCAAATTCATTTTATCTTTCTAGAGCTCTTAACAAGACTTTAAAGGAACTTAAACCTTAACCCAAACTCATTAAACCAAGATATGGTATAGTCTAGAGTTCTTAGGACTCAACATAATATTTTTAAGAATCAAACCATGAAACTTAGAAAAAGAAAGGAAAAGGGCCGAAACCTCAAGAAGGAAAAAGGAACATTTTAAAACTCTAGAGTCCATGATCTTGATGATATATTAACACCAACATCATGAGACCTCATCATTGAGTCCTAAAACCATTTTGAAGCATCATCAAAGTTGGAGTTCCTAAGAGTTCAAGAAAGGGAAAAACTAAAAACATTTTTGCTCAAGGACAAAGATCAAGCTCTAGAGTTTGTTTCAAGTGATAAACATCATCATGAAACTCTCATCATCAAGCTCTCATTTCTCTATTCTCAAGGGCTCATGGCTGAAACAAGAAAGAAAAACGAATAGAGAAGAAGTTCTAAAAAGAAAACAAGAGAAACCATAAACATCAAGCTTTAAAGAAGAACATTCATGAAAAGAAATCCCTACTTGGTGTGATGAACTTGAAGATGGAAGAAGAAGATGAAGAAGATGGAGAGCTCCAAGAACTTGAAGAACACAAGAGCTTTGAGAGAAAAAGAAAAGCTTTGAGTGTTCCTAAACTTAGCAAATGATCTAAAAGTGGTGCAAGCTTCCCAAGATCATCTATTTATAGAGAAATGAAGCAAATGGAGGGGGGTGTGTGGTGATGAAGCTTCGGCCATGAGGAGTGCAGAATGGGAGAGAAAATATCTCTTACAGGGCATGGTGCAAAGCATGGTTGGAAGCATGGCCAAGCATGGGCTCAAGTATGGTGCAAGCATGGGTTAAGCATGGTTCTTTGAGTGAGAAAACAATTTAACATATGGTCAAAGGGGGATGAGGCCTGGCCGAAATGCATCAGCCCATGTGGGGTTGTGTTTGCATTTTAATTGTGGTTTAGAGTTGTGTTTAGGTGTATCTTTGATTATGCTTAAGGTTAGGAAGTTGTAAGAAAGTGTTTAGGTAAGGAAAATGGATGATTAGGGTGGTCTAGACATAATTAAGGAGTGGTATTGCACCATTAGTGAGTTAGATCCTCAAATTAGAGTCTAAACAACTCTAGACACACTTCCTTGATTTAGGGAATTGGTGAGAGAAAATACTATTCAAGATTCCAAGACTAGGAATTTTGAGTTCTAAAAAGGGATTTAAATTTAATCTAAGCAATTTTAGGTTTTAATTAACTTTAATAAATTATTTTGACTCTAGATTAATTAGGAAAATTAATTAATCTTCAATTAGAGCCTAATATTGCTTAGGTTAGCTTAGTTACGTCATTAGGCGTAAAAACACTATTCTAGGGGCAAAATCGTAATTTTGTACAAAAACTGCCCGGGACCATCGAGACTTGAACAGAGACCTCTAGACGCATGAAAACATGTTTTTAAACCTCTGGGGAAAGTTTCGGGCTCAAACGGCACTTCTACCCGCGTAAAAACGCTATAAGGGTATTTTAGTCATTTTGACCCGAAACTACGGAAAACAAGATTTTCACTTCCGGAAACATTCGAAGGCCATTCAATCCCCTTCAAACATTGAGTTAACCCTTCGAGGGCTAACGAGTTGGTTACCCTCAAATTCGGGTCAGGAAATGACCTCAGGGGCATTTTGGTCATTTCCCTCAGACAGAAAACTCGGGGTGTTACAAGATACAGCGACATCTAATGCAGTTATATCACGTCTCATGACAGTTTATTCCTTTGAGGCTTTATGTTTGATCGACTCGGGGTCCTCATATTCCTATGTGTTTCGTTTCTTTGCTATGCAATTCCAGAGGTCCTCTATTAGTTTAGAGATGCCTTCCTATGTTGGGGTACCTTCCGGAGACCACCTTTATGTCCAGTCAATATACAAGGGTTATGAAGTCAAGGTCGGTGACATGGAAACGCTAGCGGATCTTCATGTGTTGGACATGTCCAACTTTGACATCATCCTAGGCATGGCTTGGTTAGCCTCCTGCCATGCTATAGTTAATTGTTACCACAAAGTAGTAAAGTTTGAGGTTCCAGGAGACGAGCTCTACGAATTTAATGGGATTAGTTGATCGGTTCCCTCCAGTATGATCTTAGTATTGAGCGCTATGCGGCTTATGGATAAGGGTAGTAGTGGTTCTTAACCTTAATTAGAGATATGGACATGCTAGTGCCAAACTTGGAGTCAATTCCAGTGGTATGTGAGTTCCCAGATGTGTTCCCAAAGGAGTTACCAGATAGAGAGGTGGAGTTCGGGATAGAGCTTGAGCTCGGAGTGAGGCCCATCTCCATTCCCCCATACTAGATGGCCCCTGCAAAGCTGAAGGAGCTAAAGGAACAATTACAAGAGATGCTTGACAAGGGGTTCATTCGACCTAATACCTCACCCTGGGATGCTCCGATTTTGTTTGTAAAAAAGAAGAATGGGTCTATGAGGATGTGCATAGACTATCGACAGTTGAACAATGTGACAATCAAGAATTGATATCCCTTACCATGTATAGATGACTTGTTTAATCAGCTCCAAGGGGCTAGGTGTTTCTCCAAGGTAGACCTAAGATTGGGCTACCACCAGTTGAAGATTAAGGGAAAATATGTGCCTAAGACAGCCTTTAGGACATGCTATGGGCATTATGAGTTCTTAGTAATGTCCTTTAGGTTGACCAATGCCCCTGCAGCTTTCATGGACCTGATGAACAAAGTTTTAAGGCATATCACTTTGTGATTATCTTCATTGATGACATCCTAGTGTATTTCAGAAGCGAGGAGGAGCATGAGCAACACTTCAGACTTGTCTTGCAAACCTTGAGGGAGAACTAGCTTTATGCCAAGTTCTCTAAGTGTGAGTTTTGGCTTGAGCAAGTGGCATTTCTTGGACATATAGTGTCCAAAGATGGTATTCTAGTGGACTCGAAGAAAGTGAAAGCGGTTTAACAGTTGCCAAGGCCTTTTACAGTTTCTGAGATCTAGAATTTTCTGGTATTAGCGGGTTACTACCGGAGCTTTGTTAAAGACTTCTCAAGGATAGCAGCATCTTTGACCGGTTAACTCAGAAAAGGGATTAAGTTTCAGTGGTCGGATGCATGTAAGGAGAGTTTCCAGAAGCTCAAGACTTGCTTGACCACAGCTCCAGTTTCGATACTACCTTCTAGCACAGGTAATTTTTCAGTATATTGTGATGCCTCTATAGTCAAGCTTCGCTATGTCCTTATCCAGGATGGCCGAGTTGTGGCATATGCCTCTAAGTCGCTCAAGAGGCATGAGCAGAACTACCTCACCCATGATTTAGAGATAACAGTTATGGTCTTTGCCTTGAAGATTTGGAGACACTACCCATATAAAGAGACTTGTGAGATCTTCACGGATTAGAAGAGCTTAAAATACATCTGCCAGCAGAAGGATCTGAATCTCAGGTAGCGCAGATGGCTAGAGTTATTAAAGGACTATGATTGCACGATCTCTTATCAACCAGGCAAGGCTAATGTTTTGGCCGATGCTTTGAGTAGGAAGTCCATGGACAGTGTGGCCCATATAGCCCCTATGAGATGGTCATTGATAGAAGACATTCATGAGTTAGAGGATGATAGAGTCCAGTTTGGCATAGGTGAGTCAGGAGCCTTTCTAGCTCATATTAAGGCCCAATCAACCCTAGTTAAGCAGATTAAGGTGAGGCTAGGGGAAGACCCCAAGCTAGTGAAGCTTATGGAGGACATGCGCTAAGAAGAGAATCATGAGTTTTCTGTTAATGTAGAGGGTGTGTTGCACTTTGGCGACTGTCTATGTGTACCTGACATGGGTGAGCTAAAGAGAAAAGTAATGGAACAGTCCCATGGTGCAGTATACTCCGTCCATCCAGGTTTAGCTAAGATACATCAAGACGTCAGACAGCTACACTGGTGGGAAGGCATGAAGAGAGACATAAGTGACTTCATGGCACGTTGTTTAGTGTGTCAGCAAGTTAAGGCTGAGCATGAAAGGCCTACGGGCTTGCTGCACCAGATAGAGATCCCTGAATGGAAGTGGGAGAGGATAACCATGGACTTTGTAGTCGGGTTACCTTGGACCACCAAAGGCTTTGATTCCATTTGGGTTATCGTGGACAGAATGACCAAGTCGGCCCACTTCCTATCAATGAAGACAACCTTCAATGCAGCTCAGTATGCCCAGCTCTATATAGGTGAGATTGTCAGACTTCATGGAGTGCCAGTGTCAATTATATCATATAGAGGGTCCCAGTTCACTTTGCGATTCTAGAGGGAATTTCAAGAAACTTTTCGCACTCGGATGGACTTGACTATGGCTTTTCACCCATAGACAGATGGCCAGTCAGAGAAAATGATCCAAACTTTGGAGGGCATGCTCCGAGCTTATGTTTTAGATTTCGACGGGAGTTGGTGTCACCACTTGCCATTGATAGAGTTCTCTTATAACAACAGCTATCAAGCAAGCATCCAGATGGCATCATTTGAAGCTTTGTATGGAAGACGATGTAGATCTCCCGTTGGTTGGTTTGAGCTTAGGGAAGCTAAGGCCCCAGGCCCAGGCCCAGACTTAGTGCAAGAGACTCTAGAGAAGGTCCAGCTGATCAAAGAATGGTTGTTAGCAACTCACTCTCGGCAGAAATCCTACGCTGACAACTAGCGTCGAGACTTGGAGTTTGCGGTTAGTGACCACGTGTTTTTGTGAGTATTGCCCATGAAAGGAGTGGTGAAGTTTGGTAAGCGGGAAAAGCTAAGTCCTCACTATATCGGCCCTTTTGAGATTTTAGAAAAAGTGGGAGCAGTAGCCTACATATTGGCACTACCTCCCAGTTTATTAGCTATCCATCCAGTCTTCATGTCAGTATGCTCAAAAATACTTACCAGATCAATCTCATGTGCTCATACCGCAAGCCATCCAAGTTGATGAGAGTTTGTCACATGAGGAAGAACTGGTTACGATTGTAAATGGGAAGATCAAGAAGCTTCGCTCAAAGAAAGTGGCCTTAATGAAAGTCATCTAGAGGAACCACTCTGGCGAGGAAGCCACTTAGGAAATCAAAGAAGCTATGAAGACTAAGTATCCGCATCTTTTTCCTTCTCAAGGTATGTTTTAAGATTTGGGGACTGTCGTAACTAGGATCACGACGGGGACGGCGAGAAAAGAATTTTTTTTGAAAATTGGAGTCGCCACCAAGTTTATTGAAATTGGGGAAACATGGAAAAACCCATTATTTTTTACAAATGGTCTTTGAAACTAGATTTGAGTTCGGGAGTCGGTTATGCATAGAGAAGGGCAGGCGTTTAATCCTACGCACCCCTAGTACACTCGTCCTTAGACGGTACATATAATTGATTTGTGCAGATTATTAATAACCCGTTTGAAATGTTTATTTTTTCCATTTGTTATT
The DNA here is from genome assembly GCA_031216125.1 of Dalbergia cochinchinensis. NCBI lineage: Eukaryota > Viridiplantae > Streptophyta > Magnoliopsida > Fabales > Fabaceae > Dalbergia > Dalbergia cochinchinensis. The sequence goes on from CM062368.1 coordinate 28,306,994, forward strand.
TACAAAAAAGATAAAAAAAAATCTTTTAAAAAAAATTTTGGAGCATCAAACTATCACAATTCAGATGTCCAAAATATTGGGCTAACAAGCCGTCCCGGCTAAATTGACACTTTTATTTGAAATAAAATATTTGATAAATAAGTAAAAAGCTCTTATAAATATTTACAAACAAGGAAAAAAAACAAATATTTTTGGTACCCTTTTTTTAAAAAATAAATAAATACAAACGAGAATAAATACATTTTTTAGAGGAAATTTCGGATCATTAAGCTGTCACAGCTCAAATGTCTAAATTGTTGAGTTAACAAGCCGTCTCGGCTAAATTAACATTTTTAACAGAATATTCCTCTAAAAAAATATTAGAAAATTATTTTACAAGTAAAATGAATTATGAAAATTTAATTTTGACTTGACAGGGATCGGAATCGCCTGCTCCTACATATCTCCTGGTGCAATAGAGAATTTAAAGTCACGTAGTTCTGTATAAAATATTTGTGAATTTATAAACTCAATTTTTTTTTGAAAATGAATTTTTAGAATATCAAGCTGTCACAGCTAGAATATTCCAGAATTTAGAATTAATAAGCCGTCACGGCTCAATTAATACTATTTATTTATTTAAAAATCCAATTACTCAATTGATGAATTAAATAAACTTTCAATAATAAAAAAAATGAACAAATATAACCATTAAAGATTAAGAGTAAATCAAGAATTCTAGCTACCATTTTTATTTTTTGTATTTCAAGATTTTTAGCACAAAGCTCACCAAAATATCATGTAGATGGTTAAATCAATTTCTAATCCAATCAATTAAATTTTACTTAAAAGAAAGTAAACCTTTCTTATTTTTCTCCTTTTTTAGAAAAAAAACTAAACTAACTTTTTTAAAAACAAAAACTAAACTAACTTTAAAAAGAGCAAATCTAGAAATTAAAAATTAAACAAACACTAAAAAAAAACTGAAATTTAAACCAATAATTCAAAAAAAAACTTGTTCTAACACTAACTCAAGTTAAAAAAAAAAAGCCTAAAACTCTTTATTTATTTTCAATTTTCATTCATTTAACACTAACTCTTTACTTATTCTACCCATTCCCCAAAAAAAAAGCCAAAAAAAACTTGTTCTTACACTAACTCTTTACTTATTCTACCCATTCCCCAAACACACTCACACACTCACCCAAACTCATACACACGCGTACACATACAACACTAAAACAAAAATGAAAATTTCCCACTTGCCAAAAGGAAGAAAAAGAAACTAACAAGGAAAGAAGAGAATCTGAGAGGATGAGAACAGAGAGTGGGAAGTAAAGAGAGAGAGGGGAAGGGAGAAAGAGAGCTGGAGATACCGAGAGAGAGGGAGCGCCGGAGAAGGGAAGCAAGGCGGGGTCCTTCACCGCGCAGGGGGACCGAGTTGGCGCCTGGTGCGAGGCCGCAGGGGCGAGGCCACGGCGCGAGGAAGAAGGGAGCCGACTGATGGTGGTTTCGTTGGCAAATCAGGTGCGATGGAAGAGGAAAGGAGGCGGCGGTCATGATGGGAAGGGAAAACCGGCCGGCGCGCGAGGAAGGGAGCGAGATCCGGCGGTGGGAGTGGCTCGATGTGCAGATCCGGGCGAAGGAGGAAGGAATCATGGCGGTGGCTGGCTTGGCCGATCTATAGGGCTGAGCGCGGCAGTGGAGGCGCGGCTTGCGGATCGCCTTCGCGAAGCACCGTGGAGGATGATCGGTGCCCGTCGCACGAGGAAGGAGGCTGACGCAGGCCGCGGCGGTTTCGCGGTTGGCTGGTGTGGACAATGATGGTGGCGCGGCGGCAAGGAGAGGCTGCGGCCAAAGGAAAGGGAGACCGCGGTGAGGCCGGTCAAGTGAACGACGATTGCCGACGAGGAAGAAGAAGGCGGAGGCCGGTGGTGAGGGTCGCTCCTCTTTCTCTCCTTTTAACTCCTATTTTAGGCTCTGCTTCCTCTTTTAAAAAATTTCTGGAGCTGTGCTTTGTTGTTATTTGGAATTTTCAGGCATGGATGATGATGGTGGAAAAGAAGCCGAGAGGAGTAGTACGGTGGTTGGGTTAGATCAGATTTGAGGAGGAAGAACGAAGGGAGCTCGCGGCGGGAAGAGGCCGCTCACGGTAGCGTCCGGTACGAAGGAGAGCGCCGATCTTGCGGTTGTGCGCGCAACACTGGCGACAGGAGTTTAAGCGGAGGTCGTGCGGCGGTGACCGATTACGATGCGGGGAAAAGGAAGGCCGATCTGGGGAAGAACGCTAGCGATGATGATGGAGATGAATGGACGAGGAAGAAACTGCAGATGGTGGAACCCTGTTGGCACCACCGCCGGCCACCCCCTCTTTCGGTTTCTGTTTTCCTGTTTTTGGCTTCTTTTTTCCTTTTTTTTGTTTGAATTGGGACTGTTGTTTGTTAAATTGTACGGTTGATAGACTTTTGACTATGTTTGGTTGTTGATTATTTCTGTGTTTGGCTGAGAATATTGGAATTGGAATTTTGATTTGTTTTTTTTTTCGGCTGAAAGTGTTGGTTTTGATTTTGGCTGGGGTTTGCGGGTATGCTGGGCTGTTTGGTTTGAGAAATAGGACAACACTAAAAAAAAAGAAACGAATCAGTGGTTTACGAATGATTTACCTGCGACTTTCTCTTCCTTCTTGATTCTTTCTTTTTCTGTGTTTTCGGCAAAGGTGTTTTCAGATGAAAAAAATGGTGGTCAGAAATTTTTGCTTGGAACAATCATCATTTTCCTCCCCCCTCTTCTTTGTGAAATTTGATCTCATTTATAAATCTTCATGAATCAATTTGTCAAACCTCACAGCAGCAATTTTTGATTTAATTGATACTAGTTGCTGATTTCATGGGATTGCATTTGATCTTGCATGCTGCATTCTTTGAATTTTTCTTCTCCTGCATGTGAGCTGTGCCACCGCCTTTGAATCCAGTGTACAATTGCAGCTTGTTTTCCTTGTTTTGTTCAGCTATTCACATTACAACACTGACTCCTCTTTTGTATTTTTCCTTCAGACTCCATCGGTTTCTTTCTTCTTTTTTTTTAATAAAATAACATAACAAAGATAAAAATGAAACAGGCCAACGATCATTTTTTGTGTTTTTTGTTTTTTTTTGTTTTTGTTTTAAGTATTTTTCCTTGCAAAGAAGCGAAATGGGCCGAAAAAAGAAATGGACTTTAGTCTAACACCCAAATAAAAAAAAAATGAGCTTTAATAAAAATGACAAGGACAACCAAAAATGAAATAGATGAGATGGATTGAAAGAATTTTTTGTTTTGGCTGGACAAAATCGGGTGTTCACAGGGACCAAATCTCTTTTAAGGGGGGAAAATGTAATACCCGAGGTACACGTGTTCATGGGCAAGTTCCATACTATCCTACGATCTCTCAGGGCCCACTCGAGTAACCGGATCAGCCCTAGATATAGAAACCAAGTTATGGCACTAGGTTCTGTAGAATTATACAAAACAGGTTCCCTGTAGCGAGCTTTACTCATTGCAGCAAATAGGCAAGCCTACATGCTTGCTGCAGCAAAGAATCTTCGCTGCAGCGAGTAATTGTTTTCCTCAACTCACTGCCGCGAGCTTCCTTGCCACAGCGAGAAACCCGTATCAGCACAATATCAGTAAAACGATGTCGTTTCGTTTTAACCCTAAAATAAAAACCCATCAAGCTCCCCTCCCCTATCTGAGACAAGAGCCGAACCAGAAACCTTTTGCCTTTTATTTTCATCTATTTTTCTCTCTTTCCTTTTATTTTCATCTATTTTTCTCTCTTTCTCTCCAATGTAGCTTCCGTAAATCATCAAGGTATGTTTATGTTGTTAGATTATGTCTCCATTCTCTCCTTTCTTTCATATTCTTGGTACGGGTATGTTTATTTCTCTTATTGTTGTCAAGTGGGAGTGCTCCCCTAAAGTCATTGGTATATGTTTAGTCTAGAGGTTCCCATAGGTTGTTGATGAGTTTTATGGTTCTAATGGCAGACATTGGTGCCATTCCTCCTTCCCAGAGTCCTCGCAGTGTTGATACTTTACAGTCTACCCCTTTAGGTGAGTGAGTTTGATCTCATGGCCTTAGTTTGACCATTATATGATTATTTGCAAGGATTGCGGAGTATTTTGAGATTTTGAAAATAGATTCTTATATGACATTGCTTTATGTAAAAATTATGTTTTAAAATGTTCCGTTTGAACTTATGCATGAAATTATGATTTTAGAAATGCATAGGACCATAATTATTCCATAAAAAGTTTTGTATGATTTAATTCATGAATTGATTTGATTATGGTTGATTGACTTGCTATGATTTACAAAATGAGATTTGAGAATTTATATTTGATAGAGTTAATGAATGTTGAACTAGAAATATTAGAACCCCCCTTATGATTCCAGTTGATTTTAGATTAGAGAGAGTTACTGAGAGGAACAAAACTGTGAGTTAACGACAGTTATTCCCTTAACCTTGGTATACCAAGGCCTGCCAAGGACCGTTCAGATTGCATTAGTTAGGGGCCTTGTCCGCCAAGGACTAAGCACCCTCCTTACAGTTGATGATTACTCTGTTCACTTGTGTAATTCTTGAGATTTTAAAGATTATAATTAATATGTAAAGTAAATAGAAAAGTTTATGAATGCTACATTAATATTTTATTCTTTATTTTCTATGTTTTCTTATCTCATGCACGGTTATGAGTGAGGATCCACTCACTTAGTTTTGGATGCAAAACTCGCCCCTCTCCTCTTCCTTTTTCCTCATAGATACAGGTGTAACTTAGGGTCCTCCCTTTCCTCCTCCTCAGCAGCAGTATTCTTCAATTTAGGTGAACTTCACTTCGGCATGAAGCCTTAGTATTTTGTTCATGGTAGATGTGCTTCAGTGATGTGATGGGCAGGGTCCCAGACTACATATAGTTATTTTGTATTTTGGTTATACTAAGATTCTTTTGTATTTAACAGTATATCATTCATAGTTATGTTATATTTTAGAAACTCAGTTGAAATGTATTTTGCAACTATAGTTTCATAATTTATTTATAAAAAGGGTGTTTATTTCACAAGTAGAAAGGATTTACAGTTAATTTGAAATATTATCAAACCATGTTTTATGAATAAAGTATGCATATTATGCGATACAAAAATCACGATACTTACATAGAGATTAGATTCCTCACGTACCGATTACAATCCAAATCGGGTCGTGACATGAGTGTAGATACTACCTGTTATGCACGTGATCATAGTGATGTCACTATGGTTGCTAATATTGACTACTACATGATTCCTAACACTAACATAGAGGAAAAGATCAATATCCAAAACTTGCTTCCTATAGGCCCATATGCACATATCTATGTCACTTTGCCCAGTTTGATGGATAGTAGGCCACAATAAGAACATGTGGCACTGATGGAGAAGAAGACCCATCTGAACAATGGGGAGAAGTTTTAGCTGCTCTATCCATAGAGGGGGATCTTGCTCTTCGACTAACAGTCACCGGTCAAAAGCTCAAATGTATAGATACTACTCACATAAGCAATTGGTTGGGATTTGAGTGTTCTGTATTATGCTAGGTAGGAACTTATCTTTTATTTCCTCTAAGTTGAATAATCAGATTGTTTTGTTTAAGGATGGTTTTGGGAAAGTTTTCCCTATCCTAGTTTACTTTGATGATATCAACAAATTACCTATATCAGTTATGATATTTGATGTTTGAGTTATTAATATTCTTGTATATGGGATGTGCTATAATTTTCTATATGTCATATGTATTGTGATTATCTTATATACATCATGCATATCGTATTATTCATTCTTTTACCATTCAAGTCTCACAAAACAAGGCTCATACTTTTCAAAGTTTTTATTGAAAAAAAATACGCATATAACTTCAGTAAATTAATTTAATTATGGAAGTACTTTATCTTTTTTCGCAAAACTTAAAGACAATAAGCTAATAATGGAACCCAAATATGACTTAAGAGTAGGTTAGAGCTACTAGGGAGTTATATCCGTTTCACACAGCAGTTTTGCCCTCAATCTCTCCCTCACTATTAAACCTAAGTCTTTTACCTAAGCTATAAAATTTAAGCAATGGAGGTAGGTTGTGGATGTTGAGATTTCAACCCTCAATTAGATTTATACTTGGGAATTTCCTGACCTTCCCTTGTAAGTGTAAAGTAGCAAGAGAAAGGGGGTTAAATCATGCTTCTAAATCCTTTCTGTTTTGAAAACTTAAACAAAAACTATCAACTAATTTTCACTTGAAGGCAATGGAAAACAAGTGTTAGAAACTTTAGAAAGTTACTTTTTGAAGTATGTAGCTAAATCTAGGAAAAGCTACAAATATTTCAAAGATAAATTTTGAAAACTACACAATAAAATTAATTAATTACTGAAAGATAAAGATATGAAGAGAAAGAGAGAGAAATGTTACTCAAGGATTTTTATACTGATTCAGCCAACAATGCCTATATCCAGTTCTTTATAAGTTGTTGAGTTTCACTAATCAACTCCTTTCTCAACCTTCAGAAAGTCAGATATTCTTCAAATAGCCTTCCCAAGCTATCTCTAGTGATTAGTACTTCCAATTTATTCTCACTAACAAGTAGTCTTTGTCCTAACCTCTTCAAGTTAAACTTACTTAATCACTACTAGATCAGGATACAAGGATAAGATATGGGTTGGTACACTCCAACAAAGAAACACTCAAGTCTTTTTAAAGATAAAATAGTGTTTGAGTAAAGAACTTGAGAGACTTCTTTCTAAATTCTTCTTGAGAAGAAAATGTTAACTAATAATCACAATAAAGAAGATTTTCTATACATAAACTTATTATAAAGAAAATTATGAACTTCAAATAAAGAGTATTAGAACCTTTCAGCATTTGTTGTGCAAAGTTCCTTTTATGTTTGAAGGATTCATCCTTTTATACTTGGATGTTGAATTACACCATTATCCTTTGATTTTGCTTCCTCTTAACATGTGTTGCTCTTCTTTTTGTGTCCTAGGAACTGTCCTCTAGAAGAGTAGCTAAGCTGTGTCAGACTATCCTTATTGGTGCAAAAACATTGACATTTAGTTTCTAAAAAATCCTTTAGAAATAACTTTTACTTTCTGAACATTGTTTTTGAACCTTTTTTTTTCCTAGAACACGAGGAATTATCCAAGTACAAAGATTATGTGTCACTGTCAATACTTTTTTTGAATGTTAACTAAACTTGAAATTCAAATTTTCCTTAGTTTTTGTTGACTCAAAGCGGTTTTTGAACGAAACGTGCTTTCTGAAGTATTCCACAATTTCTGAGTTTTGTGTTCATCTTCCAAGCTTAAATCTAAGCTTGATAATGATCTTCTCAACTTGTGGGTATTCTTCAAAGATAATAATCAAAGTGATTGCTGCCGATGATAATGATATAGTCATGAGAAATACCTTTCTTAGTTAAATATCCACATTCTGAGCGCTAATCATTTTCTGAAGATCTAGAGTTAGTTTCTAATGCTAGATTCATTTTCTCATGTTTCTCACATGTTTTAGTTCACTTTCTGAACTATTTTCACATTATTAGAGCATTTATTCTTTTTAAATGAGACTTTAATCATTTTAAAAGATGATATTATAAAAAATATTTTATGGGTTTGAACTTCCATGTTTTGAGAAAAAACCTATTAAGTGCTATATATAGAAACTCAAATAAAATAATAGCCCTTGCTTCAAAATATTTTTCCAAAATTTACTTTGTTGTCACTCAAAATATATTTAGTTAATGCTTTCTAAAGGATTCTGGAGCTAATATCCCTTAAGTAAACAAACCATAGGGTACAAGTGGGTATACAAAGTGAAGCTCAAGGCTGATGGTAGCATGAAAAGATATAAGGCAAGACTATTTTGCTAAAGGTTTTATCCAAACTGAAGGCATTATTTTTTAGAGACTTTTTCAACTGTGGCAAACTTAAGCATAATGAGACTCCTTTGTGCTCTTGTTGCAAGGAAAAGGTGGATTCTTGAACAACTTGATGTAAATAATGCATTCCTCTATGGTGATCTAAAGGAGGAGGTGTATATGAAGCTATCACAGGGTGTTACCGCTCCTAAACCTAGCTCTAATACCATAATAGAAATTTGAAGCTTGAAGAAGATAGGAAGAAGGAGTATGCAGCAAGATATAGAAAAGCACTTCTTGCATGTAACAATAGAATGTGAAGACTTATCTTGTAAGAGACAATGAGTTAGCATATATATAGTAGTCAACTAGCAAAGTAATATCAACAGATTACTAACAAATAACAAATTACTGCTCATCAACAACTAACTATCACTCATAAAATAATTATGTTTAATCTCTTATATGCATGCCAAATTTTGGAAAAAATGGACAACAATAGACATGTAATCTAATAATTGATATTTAGTTATACTTTCAAATTGTATGAAATTTTATAGGCTTGATCTATTTGTTAGGAACTTTTAAATTCAATGGTTGAGTTGATGAGATTTTAAGTTAACAAAAAAGAGATTATTAAATGAAGTAAGTATACAAAAACTTACACCTTGAGTAAACAGATCGAACTCTACTCATATATATATATATATATATGAAATTTAACATGAAAAATTCATAACTCATAATATTATACATGTTTATATATAAAGTCAAGATTTACAATATTTTGAAATATTGATAAATGTCAAACTACCAATTTTCTTCATACTTCCTATTTCAAAAGCCCTTGTATTTTTTTATCCATCAAAGAAATGAAAAAAAAAAGTTCCAAAAAATTGAAAAAAATCAAAATATGTGTTTGACCATGTCCAAAATGTGTTCAAAATGTGTCTTGGATGTATTTGAGCTGTGTCTAGTGGTGCCTAAAGATGTTTGTGATGCTGAAATAGTCATACTCAATGAGAGTAGTGATCGAAACCATCTTATTGATATTTGAATCTTGTACAAGGGGTGAGATAAAAACTGAAAAAAGTAAGAAAAGATAACAATCCCATAAAATTAGCATAACAGTTGCATAAAATCAGCATAATAACTACTGGAATCAAAATTTGAAAAAAATATGATAGGTGAGTAATTCTAGTTGGTAGACATTGCTACATTAATAGTGCCTACCACATGTCTGAGATGAAAAAGATATCTTTAAAATTTGACACCTTCAGATGCATGTCGAATACGTGTCATGTTTATTGGAATAATTTTGTAGATTAACATAAATTTGACACTTCTAAACGCTTGGCCCATTACTTTACTGACATAAGAAAAGGCAATATGACATAGAATACCTATTATGGAATAGGAGTAAATCTCCTAAAATCTCTCAATGAATTTCTATCTAGTTTTCATGTGTTTATCTATCAGGTGATTAAGAAGATGGCTAAAGGGTTAAATTTCCTCCTTATTAACCTTTTGAGGTAACTCCAGCCCAATCTCTTTAATGTTGTTATCACACATACTATATTTAGGGTTAAATAGATTATATGAAACTTGAAATTCCTTCAATGTGGGTATCTATCTATTGTTGGTGTCCTATATGTGTCAGACACATGGACATACCATTCACACTTCCTAGATTATAGTTAATTGGATTATGTTAGTTGGATACAGGGCAATATATATATATATTAATAATTTCAAGTTATTTTCTAGAAATTTGAGAAATTACAATTATAGTTTTAATGATATTATCTCATATATATGAGTTAGAATTAGCTTATGATAGGTAATTTGGCTCAAATGGGTCTTTATAACATAATTATAATTCAATAATTAAATCGATAAAAAATTATTTTATAGAAATTTATTCACCAATGTAACTATGCTTAAAGACATATCGGTAACTGTTATATATGGATGAGTTGGAGATACACATATATGATCATGGAATTGAGACGATGACACTTTCATTTATTATATAGTCATCTGCAGGATTCCCATTAATCAATGTAAAAACCCCATTATTAATACATGCATTTTCTTATGTCGATTGATCAGGAAAAAAAAAGCTACCTATAAATATCATTTTTCTAGTTGATTAGTAGGTGTTGAAGAGGGACAGACGTCATGATTAACAGCAAAAATAGATTATGTTGCACTCTTTACTTGGTATTAATAGGAAAGAAAGGAAGTACATCATCATTGTCTTTTGTCTTTAAGTGGCAATTGAAATATGAAAGGGACTAGATGTCCTCGTCTATTTGTCTGCTTTCTTTGATTGGTACAATGGTTGGTAAGTTCTGCGTTGAGAGGGTAAGAGTGAAAACCGAAAAAGGAATAAGGGTATTCAATATATATTGGAAACTTTATTCAACTTAATCGGATTAAAACTCTAAAGAAGAAGATTTTCTTTCTTTCTTCTTTTTTTCTTCTAATCAGAGAAGAATTTTGTATGACATGAACAATCTCGTAAGAATAATTATTTACGTAATCATGTTTTTTCATTTTATAGATTGAGTGAGATCTTGCTTTGGATTAACAGATATCTTATGTCCTTTAACTCAAAAGTGCATTACTTAATTCCCCCATACACAAAAAATTAATGTGTCCAAAAGAATGGTGGAACATAGTCAATAATCCGACAACCCAAATTGAAGTCTATGTCGAACAATAAGAGAGTACGTATAATATTTTGAAATGACTATGAAATGAAATGTATATTTCACAATTCAGGAATTTAAAAAAAAGAAGAAAGAAAGTGATTTTCTATATTAGAAAATGAAATGAAAATTCAGAAAGTTATTAGTCAGATGAGTTCTGTCGGGGTTGTTCTACCTTAATACACGAGGTCTGAAGTTCGTACAATGCGGCTGTTTTATAATTCAAGAAAGAGGGTTTTGCTCTTTTGTTTTGACTCAAGTAAAATTACCTCTAATAGGGTAATAGTTATAAGATAATTTAGGAGATAATCTTTTTAAATAAAAAAATATTTTTAAGATTTATTAGATATTAGATATATTTTATATTTGATAGGAGATGTGATCTAATTAATATTATGAGATAATAGGAGATTATATTCTGTATCATCTTACAGCCAATCTAAGAGATTTACTATGTTAAATCGGAACAAAATTCTTAGGGAGTTATTATGCCACGTGGGCAATCCATAGAGTCCAATCTGAGCTTTTGGAGACTAGGCTGAGATCTTGAGGCCATATTCTAACATATTTCTAGTCCAATATAATATTAAAATAAAAATATTAAAAATTTTAATGAAAATATTTTAAAATTATAATTCTCTCATGTAAAAACTGATATTAAAATAATGTTTTTTAGAAACATTTAGTATTAAAACTTGAGGCGTTGTTCACAACCAAAAGCATGAGAGTACAATAATCTACTAAGTCTTGTAATAAAAAGAAAATCTAGGAGTTTTCACGATTGATTTTTGAGGTAAACTGAAACACTGAAGAACAAAATAGCGCTGAATGTACAATACACAATTACAAGATTACATCCTCAAACAAGATGCAAAGGATTCATTTCAAGAGTTGGCTCAATTTGTTTATCGTAATGTTGTCGGTTTTTTTCCTCCAGGTAATGTAGTCGTTTAAAATCAATCAAATGTCAAATTCTTCTGGACGGGAGGTGTTTATGACTCAATCTGCCCTCACAACGGCCTGAAGTTTATTGGGCTTGGTTTGGATTTGAAATTTTAATCCAACGTACTTTTAGATTGAGTTTGGATATACCTCGAGTTGATTTAATCAGACTTGAAATCACATAATTTTTTAAGGATTAAATTTTTTTTACCAACTAAGAAAGAAATTATAAGACTTATAAACTTTAATTGGTAATTTTACATAATGTGATGTTATTTTTATATTGGTATAGTTTATTTTGAAATATGTATTATGAAACTTGTTTGAATTTTCTTCATATCTTCAGAAATCTCATAAATTTATTATGCATATCGTTTAAACTTGTATATATCGTCTAAATTTGTGTTTATTGTCTAACATTTTGAAAAAAAAAATCATCATCAGAACAAATTTGGATAAATGAATTTGGCTCCTCTAAAGTGAAAAAGTTATTAAAGTGTAAAAGTGAGGGATAATCATTTTTGAATCATTTAGTGATATCCACATAATATATATATATATATATATATATGATGGAAATATTGATCCATGGGTAGTTAACTTTTAACTTTAGCACTTTATCAATTTCCTTACTTTAGAAAAGACAAATTCATACAAAATAAAAAAATAGTCTAGTGGACAAATAAAAACGATCCAGTTGTTTAGGTCCAATTCAACCTGTTGCTTGTGAACCTAACTTCGAATAAAAGCAATTCTAGGGCCAACCACTAAAACAATTGATTTCATATATGATTACTTGTTAGGCATTGACAACCGGAGACAAAATATAACTGCGCTCAGATAGTGTGTCTAAAGAAGATTCTAGCAATAAAGTCAATACAGAAATATATTCAATGTAATTTCTTAGGAGCTGATGCTGCTAATTAGGAACATTGACCAATCATGAGGACTTTGCAATGGTAGAAGACTTTAGATTGTACGAGTTGGTTTGATGCTGCTAATTAGGAACATTGACCAATCATGAGGACTTTGCAATGGTAGAAGACTTTAGATTGTACGAGTTGGTTTTCGGCAAATATGCTGGGAAAAAATTTCATTCCCAATATGACGTTGGCTCCATCAAATACAAATTTTGCCAATTAGATTTGAAAGAAGGCAATTTTCCCTTGTTTCCTATTTGGCCACGACAATCAAACAAATTCAAGGTCAAACCTATCCTCATTTGAAATTATAACTTTTAAAACCAGTTTTCAGGAATGGCATACAAATTTTTACAAAATCAATTCATTAACAATTGCACAGATGTAACAAAAAATATTATGTACAAAGAAAATTTTCACAATATATAATTATGATTGCTACATTGACAAATTAGTTCATTATATTATTTATTGAATAATTACTGCAAATATTTTTTAATGATTTTGTTTCACAATAATTAAAGCATATTCTATTTTTATTTGATTTTATTATATCTACTATTATAATATTTGAGAATCATTTCATAAAAATTATTACATGTGTCTTTCATACAGAGTTTTAAATTACACGTGTCATTCATATAGTACTGATTTTAGGCCCATTTTTCTCAACATTTATGTTTACAGATTTTTTAACTTAATTTATAATTTAATTATTAATTATTAATAAAATTAAACATTACAATTATTAAAGTTTGTTTGAATCAATAAAATTTGAATCATTAAAATATACTCATAGGATTAAGAATTATTAAAATTATGATCTACAATTAAATTATGAATCATTAAGAATGGAAAAAAAATATAGAATTAAAAATCATTGAAAAATGGATTAGAGATAAATATATTGGGTGATAAAAATATTAATAGTACCCATTACAATAAAAAAAATCGTGTTATATGAAAAAAAATAAAAAGTGAAATGCCTTAACCAGATTAACAAAAAATGAGACTATTTACCAAGAACCAATAAAAAAAAAAGAAAAGAAAAACAAGAAAAATAAAAGTTTGTAAATCTTACTCTTAGCTTTTTCTGTTGTGTGTTAGACAATGCACATAAATAAGGGATGACTATTGCAATCAAATCACCTAGAATGGTCATAAAATTATATTTTCAATAACCTCTGAGCTCTTACAAATAATTTGATAATTTTATATTTTAAAAGATTTGAATGAATTTTTTTAAAAAAAAATCAATTATACAATTTATGATAATTTTAATAATTTTATATTTTAAAATATTTAAATGAATTTTGAAAAAAAAAGTTAATGTTGAAAAAAATTTAAAAAATTGGAGAAGATTTGAAAAAGAAAAAAAAATATGATCGAGATTTATCAGAATCTTATTTATAATTAGAAGTTATTAATAATTAAGATTTTGTATAAAATTTATTGATTGTATAAATTTACTATACTAATATTTCAGACTCTTAAATGATTCAGGCTCAGATATTACAATCATTAAAGATTATAATTTGTACTAAGAGAGAACCCATGTCAATATAATTACAATTTATAATTAAATTAAGAACTATTAATAGTCTCACATTATGAAGGTAATATAAAAATTACAAAGAAAACACGTGGGTCAAATTATTAACAAATTACTAATTGATTGATTTTGATATGATAATAATTCAAAATTCAATTTCTACCAAATTTATTCGTAATCAAATATTTAAGAGTCATTATAATACTAATATTTTAAACTCATTATATAAAAAGTCTTCTATGTGTTATTTATAAAAAAAATTATACCTCATCATTTTCATAATCTTAACACTTAAATAAGTTTTTGAATTTAATTTACCTAATTATCAATTATTTTTTCCAATCATATCTTAATATCTCTCTACAATTAATAAAAGCAATATAAAAAATAAAAAATAGCATAAACAAAATTATAATTCAATATATTATACCATAAAAATTTTATATATATAATCATAGTATTAATACTAACAAAGTTATTTTAATTTGTTGCATTAGCAGTATTTGTTATTATAGATATTTATGTTTTGAAGTTCAAAGTATTTTTAAAGATTTTTCTTTTTGAAATTTTTTAATAAACCCACAAATATCAATAAAGATTCAAGTCTACATATGAAATGATAAATGAGGATCCGTGACGGGGATGTGGATGAGAATGAAGAAAAAATTCTAAATAAAGATGGGATTAGGAAAAATTTTCTAACTTCAAATCTAGAACTTTTGAAAATCATAGTAAAAAAGTTATCTATCTACTTATATCACTATATCCTATTTAATTTTTTTCAACTTGAATATTCCAATCTATCAATTCTATAATTTTTTCATACTAATTTTTTGGAAAAAAAAATACCTTCAATTTTTCTACACTAAAATATTTTAAAAAATCAATTCTACAATTTAAACTTCTTTAATAATGATATTAAATATTTATTAATTTTTAAAAAGTAAATAGTTATATTATTTTTTATTAAAAAAATATTATAATTGATATACTACTCTAATAATTGAGACTATATAAATTAGAATTATAAATAATTTTTTACTAATTATCACACATTAATTATAACATAAAATTTAAAATTGATATTTTAAATTTTATTAAAAGGATATATAAGGAAATGGTGTAATTGAAATTACATAAATTAAATTTATATATTATTTCTATTAATTATAAAATATATTTTTATAAATTAAATATTTTAATTTACTAAAAAGATATAAACAGCTGGGGATAAAAAGAAATTGAACATAGGTACATGTGGGAAATACTAATGTGAAAAGGAATAGAGATATATTTAGCCTTCATAGGAATAATGGATAAGGGCTAAATCCCCGTTTGTTAAACAGAATAAGGATCGAGATAGAATTGTTATTTTAATTATTTTAATTATATTTACATTATGTATATATTTTCAATTTTAATTTGGATTATGTTGTATTAATAATATTTGTTATTATGAATATTTTTATTTCAAATTGTAAAATATTTTTAAAATTTTTCTCTTTTTGAAATTTATTAATAAATTCCTGAATACCATAAAGATTCAAAATCCCTATGGGAAATGGATACCCGGAAGGGGGATGGGGATGAGGATAAGAGACAAAATTCTAAAAGGTAATGGGAGGCGTAGGACATGTCTCATTTCTCATGGATACTCATTGTCATCCCTAAAAATGGCTCATGATATAGTAAAATTATTTATTTATTTTCTCTCTTTATTCAACAATTTTAATTTTCGAAATATGTAAAATTTTCATAAAATAAGCTCTTTATTATTAGTTATAGGTCATCTATCGACATATTTTCAACCTTATAAATATAATATTCAATATAAGATATAAAATAGAATGGCACATTTATATTTTTCCCACTTATTTAATTATTAACTTATTTTTAAAATAAATTTATATGCTCAATTTTTTATAAGATATATTTAAATAAACTATAATTTATTTTTATAATAATCAACAAACTATTTTTTATTATCTCCCTGTACATCGCATGGATCAAACGACTAGTTTAAATAGATTTAAGAGTTTAATTTTGGTGCATTAATAATCTAAAACTTTTTGGATTTAATTTATATACAGTAATAAATTTTTACACAATTATCAAATTATGTATTGTCACATCAATATGATAATTGATTCTCTCACTCACAGCTTAAAAAGTCATATAAATAAAAAAATTTAATTAAATGATAGTCAGTATATAAAAATTAAACTCAAATTTTTTATCTTCCCAACCAATATGATCCTACTAAGACTTTGAAATTTATGAATGCTTGAGTTAAATACTTTTGTCAATATCCCAATACTTTTGTCTATGTCAGTTCTAAATTTACTTTTTTCATATAGTACTATCCAAAGATCGGACGGTTGATTAGCCTAGTTAAAGGAGCGGACTAAAAATCAATTTAAAAAAAAATATAAAAGCCACATTATATTTTTCCTAATTTCATGGAACAAATGAACTTTTTTAATTACCCCTACCCTTTCATGGGCCTTAGTTGGATTGGACCGAATTAGTGCAACATTAAGTAATAAAATTTGAATATTAGTGGTTCCATTCCATCGATAAATAAAAATAAAATAAAATTTTCCTAATTACAACTTTTGGATCAGACTGTTTTGTTTTCAATGGTTGGAAAAGGTTGAGGTATGAGGGTGTTAAATAAAAGGGATCCAACCTCAGCTTGTCCAATGCTATGGACTCCAATCCAATCCCACGAAAACCGAACCAACCCATGTATAAGGAAATTAGAGTTGTTGAATTCTTTTTTTGTTTTTGGTGGGCACAATTTTGTATTCTACTAAGGGCCTTCAACTGAAGGAAAAAAGAAATAAACCCTTGAGCGTCTGAGACCCATGCCCTCTTCCTTTCCCCAACCCCCACACCTACCCCAGCAACAGGAAAAAAAAAAAAGGATTTATGGGTCAGCCTAACCCACCATTTGCCTTTTTGGTTTTTGGTTGGGTCATGGACCAACTGAGCTTGTAGAAGCAGCCAGCTGGGCCGAATTCTTATGCGCCATCAAGCTAGCATAGCAACATGGCGGTCTTAAGCATTGTAGGGTGTTATCTCACTGATACTTGGATAAATAGGGATAGCGTCATTTTGTAAACACATTAGTGCATTGATCATTTTAAAGTTTATCTAAATTATCTTCTATCTCATTCTCTAGAAATTGATTCCAATTCTTTGTGCTCAAGAGGTCGATGATTTAAGCTTTCTTGTGGTTTACAATATTCTCCCTATCCACCCTCAACTCTCATTTCACAAAATGTAACATCCTCTTCTTTATAAAATAATTTATATAATAATAGTTTTAATTTTTGTATCTAACTCAAATATTTTAATTGTCTTACTTCATAATTCTGTACAATGTTTGTTTTAAAGAATAAATGAAATAGTTCAATCTTACACAAAAACATAACTGTAGTGAATTAAAAATGTATTAAACTAAATTAAGAATAGAATTTAATAATAATAATAATAACTCATAAAGAGCTAAAAAAAAGGTAAAGAAGGTGGTTGGAGTAGTCTTTCAATTCACCAACTGTAATTAATAAGTGTTAAAAAAATGAAAAGGTTGTTGTATGAGATGACAGGATTTTTGTATATAAAAGGAGGAGGAAGTGTTACGGTATCATATATCTATATCTAAAAGTAATATTATAAAGAATTAAAAAGTCATTTTTTTGCCATTTGCAAATGAAAAGACTGAAAAGAGTATACTTGTGCATATTGAGATATTCAAAAAATTTTCTCTATAAGTAAAAATTAAAATTCTCTATTTTAGGTAAATAAATTTTCTCTTTAAAATTTCATAAATTTTATAATTTTTTTCTAAGTAAATATCTGAACAAAATATTTTATTATAATAAATTTTAAATCATTCAAAAAATTGCATTCCCCACCTATAATAACTCCATCCAAATGCACGCTTAGATCTTACTCCGATGGTTTTCCCTTTGTAGGTAATAGGGAAACGTGGTCAATCAAAAATTTTGTAACACTCCAGTTCCCTTTAATCTGGTGTTCATTAGATCTTTTGATCGTGAAGTCGTGGGGACCCTTTCTATTATTGACCACGATTACTTAGAGACATTTCGAAAACGGGTACTTATCTATTCCGGTGTCGAGATGGAGGGGAATTACTCCCTAATTCCTCCAGATGACCTAGACTGCATATGTTCGAATTGGGATGCCCGTGATCTCGATTGAATTCATATTTATGTATGACTATTACTTTACCAAGCCTAACATGAATATCCCTTTTACCAAGTTCTAGACATCTTTATTGAACCGTATCAATGTCGCACCTTCCCCACTTCACCCAAGTAATGTTGGGCACAGAGACTGATTCATAGTGTAATTAAATGATGCCTAATGTGTGGCAATGAGTACCAAAATAAATTTGATATAATTAAATCTACCAATCGGCGCAGCGCAGCAAAAAATAAATATCAGGATGAATAGTAATTTACGGTGGGACCAGCTGATCACTATTAACGGTGGACCCACTGTTACTATTCACTCGGACAGCACTCAGCAATGGAACCGTATCACTAATCTCATGAATAGTAAATTCAGAGTACTATTCACTGTGGTGGGACCCACGTCACTATTCATGCCAAACCAAAATAGATCAAGAAATATGCACACCGAATTTTTAACGTAGAAACCTCCAAATACCGGAGGAAAAACCACAGGACAAACTCTGAAAAATATTCCACTATATTCAGGATAATTACACAATATCCTTTCCACACTCTCCAACCCAAGAGGTAAATATAATGTTTCCCGGTGAGAACCCTCTTATTCAAATACTACACTTTTGCAGTACCAAGGAGTAATAAAGATAATACCCAAAAAATATTCTCGGTGTATATACCCACACCCTACACTCTCTGGGATTTACTCACACTCTCTATTTTCCTCTCACTCTCAGAAAAATAACACACTCTCTGTTATTTTTCTCTCTTTGCAGCTCGTTCATCCGCTGCTGCTTATACTCCATCAACTGAGCAAATGCCTCTATTTATAGAGGAAATTTAACGCGTGTACAGTAATTAATTTACTGTTCACGCGTTGAAAAATCACTGTTCACGCGTTGAAAAATTTTATGTAAGCACTGACATCATCGAATATCTTCTCGGCTGCTTCAAACTTGCCGGCTGGACCCCACAAGTATTTGGTCTGGACCCCACAAGTATTTGGTCTATGATACAGGGATTTGAGCTTGTTTGGAATGCTCTTGAAATTCTTGTCTATGATAGAGTTTTCTTCTGCCTTTTTACCCTAACTACTCGATTCAGAAGTGACGGCAAGTCGAGATGGCTATCCTTCGGTAATCATTAAGGGAGGAAGGTATTTGAGGCCTTCAACGAAAGTAGAGTAATGCTATTTTGACATATAAAAAATGAGTGTTTATTCAGACACCCACTTTATAATTATTGGATGTGATAAATATTAAGAATAAGTGGGGACCACCACCACATCTAATAATTATAAAGTGGGTGTCTAAATAAACACCCACTTTTTAGGTGTCAAAATAACATTACTCACTAAAATATTCACAACTTTAAGGAATTCTACTTCGAAATTCAAGGTGCAGGAGGTAACACGCCATTTTTTCTAGTTGAGGAGGGTGTCGCACAATTGCCGTGCTGCTGGCACACCGAGTCCCATGCCCCTACAATTAAGAAGAGAAATTTAACTGGAACGGAAAAAATAATCGTAGATGTTTTTCTTCAAATTTGAAGGTAGGAACACTTGTTACTAAAGAAAGTGGTTGGAGTTCCTTATGACTCTTATCAAGCGATACATAGGTTATTTTCCTTCATTTATTTTTGGCTGTGCGTTATCTTGTTATTTTTTGGCTGTGTGTTATCTTGTTATTTTTTGACTCCTTTAATTTTGTTATGCAGAGTCCATGGTAGCTTGAAACCCCATGGCTGCCTTTCGTAAGGCATACTTGAAGGATGGAGCTCTAAAGTCCAGTAGCTCGGCGCTCGAGGACCCGGCTTATTCCGCCCTAGATCATGCTTCAAGAAAGCAAAAGTTAGCTAAGCCAGGCTCCACTGAAAGGGAGGTTAGGAACGTCTTTCCAACTCGAGAGGGGATAAGTAGGAATCAGTGACTATTGTGGAGAAGTCAGTTCTTGACCTGAGTTTCCCTTTTGAAGTGCTAATGGATCATGTCCTCTATTGCCCTTCCTTTCACGACCACTTGGCTGCTCAAGACTTGCCGAACAGCCTTCAATGGACTGAACAGAGTTTGTTGAAGATAGTTGATGCTATGATTCTTCATTCTGGGGGCCCAGCCTTGGGGCCCAGCCTTAGAACTCAAAAAGCTCTTCGAGGAGAAACAGGGGGTTGAAGCTTTACTCCGAGCCGCTGAGGAAGAAAGAGAAGGGCTCCGCTCTACAGCTGATGACTACAAGAAACAGTTGGATTCCCTTCGTCCTAAGAGAAAAAAGGGTCACGGAGCTTAAGGAGCAAGTGACAACTTTAAAGGGCGAGAAGTCGGAGTTGAGTTCTGCGGTTTCCAAATTTCAAGGCAACCTAGACTCCACTATTGACGTGTGCAAGACCAATGCTGATGTGCAGTTCGAGAATGTAATGGACCAAGCCCGACTTCTTTTCCTGAGGTCGACTTCTCCACAGTGGACATGTTCAAGCAAGTCATTGATGGCCATGTTGTAGATGTAGAAGATTAATTGTATTTTTATTTCAGTGTTCAACATTTTCAATTTGTCATTTTGTAAGAACAATATTATGATAATGCTTTTGTTGACTTAGCTACATATTTGCTTCCATGTCTCTTGCTCTATAGTACACTAGCATTTTTATTTGCCTAATTTACACTCGGACATTTACATGCGTTTCTAGCAAGGATCACGGTTTTACATGCGTTTCCGTGTTTATTTTGATCCAACCAATCTGACTTAGCAAAATAACTCGGGAAAAAACATTACTTTATTTATTATGCAAAAACTGGAGGCTTTTTGTCCATCTAGTCCATGGGACCGGGCCTTATTACAACCTTTCCCAAAAATACCCACTGGGAAAAGCCTCAGAAAAGGAAAAAGAGTACCCATTCTGGCGTGGTTGTTACATCAACTTTTAAACATAAACCTCCTGAGGTTCACGACATTCCATGACCTTGGTATCTTTGCCCCATTCTATGTTTCCAGCCTATCTGCCCCTTTGCCGAAGACTTCAGAATTTTGTCTGGCCCTTTCCAAGTCCGAGCCAGCTTCCCCTGCCTCGCTCGACATGGGAGGCCCTATACTTGCTCTTCTCAAGACCAAGTCCTTTGGTGAAAACTTCTCGAAATGACCGCTTTAGTGTACTATCTTGCCATTCTTCTTTCAATTCGGCTTCACGAACTCGCGCTTCTTTGCTCAGAACATCTATAAGGTCTAGGTCTAGCTCTTGCTGCCTTCTACTTTCATGTAGGAAAAGAAAACTAGATCGGGAATCGAACTGATTAAGATACTGATTCAAAGATTTAGATATCCCATCGGTTCAACCGAGGTTCAACTGAAAAATAAAAATATATACATATGATTAATTAGAATATAAATAAATATATTAAATCATTAATATTAACATAATCAACAAAAAAATATTCATAAATCCATATAAAATTTCTCTAGTCTCAGCCTCAACACGGTCATAAAGCATTTGAAAACAATATTCATTAGTAACCAGTGAAGTTTATGGTGAGTAATCTGCAAATGACAGAGATTGGAGAATAACAACCCAACAATTTTTGTTAGTGTCCTTCTTTGATTTCATTTTTTCTTTCTCTATGACTACTATAAGATATCATTATTTAAGTTTTAGAACAAAAAAAAAGTTTTGAAAAAAAAAATTAGACCAGTTCGGTTCACTAGTTTTTCCTGATTTTGATAGGTTTTGACTTCCCTCGATTTTTTCAACTTAACTCGACCAGCCAAATGACCGATTCTGGGTCGAACTGGTCGGACTGGCCGATCCGGTCCAGTTTTCTCTTCATTGGCTTTCATTATCATCCTCTGTGTAAGATTTGACCCGTCGTGCTGGTTTAACAACTTCTATTGGGATGACAGCATTCACACCATAGACTAGCCTGAACGAGCTCTCACCCGTGGCTGAATAAGGGGTGGTACAGTAAGCCCATAGGATGCTTTCCAACTCATTATGCCACGCCCCTTTTAACTCATCCAACCTTTTCCTCAACCCCTGCAATATTACCTTGTTAGTAGCCTCCACTTGACCATTTTCTTGTGGATGCTCCACCAATGTGAAATTGTAGCTATATATATTTTCCATGCAAACATTGCTGAAACTAACCATTGTTTCAATGTTTTAAAAGCATTTATTTTCTACGAAATTTTTTTCAATTCTCTATTTTTCTTTATTTATTTCTGATAGTTTCATGTTAGCCAGATAACGCCCAAAGGAAGACAACTGCTAGAGGTATATGGAATTATGTTTACCTATTTGTAATTAATGACATTAAATATCTATACTAGAACACTTTGTTTGGTTCTGTGTTAATTAATATCAGTTGATGTACTTCCTGTGAAAACTCATACCATTAGCTATAGTATGAATGGTTGTTACACAAAATCTCCTCCATAATATATTTCGGTTCATCTGTCCATTTATCAAATTGAAAAAAATATTAATTTTTGTTTACCTGTTATACCCTTATTGTAATTAACTATACTTTACCTACTTTTTTTACAAGAGCATAATCATATTAAATACAGACAATCTTATCAACTAATATACTTTTATACTATTATCAATATTCATTTATTGCCTTTTTCTCTTGACATGTGCGCTTTTTTTATTTGTTTTGGACAATTGAGATATAATGGAGGGAGTAACAATATATTTCATAAAATCATAATAATTTAATTTATACTCAGCCTCACTGTGTTCGTGTGTGTATGTGTGTGTGTGTGTCTGTGTATTAACCATGTTTTACAAAATTAATAAAATAGTTAGATTCAATCACCCATAATCTTAAAAATCTTATAAATGCATTCGATAGATGACAGTAAAAAACTTTATACACTGACATAAAATTAAACTCTTTCTTAATGTCCATGGAGTTGGTATTTGAAAATTCTGCCTTAATGTATAATAATAATAATTAAGATTTTGAATTATATGTATTGACAATGTAAAATTTTTTTATACAATCAATCAATCAATAATTCAGAAAAATGACAAATCATAGAAAAATACTACTCCCTATCAAACCCACTTATCATGATTTATCACTTTTGATGAAATTATATTAATTGACAGTAATTGGAGAGGGAAACGAAACACGTCTTATAAGAGAGTGTGGATACCTTTCCCATTGTGACGCGTTTTAGGCGGCGCCAACAATGCATAATTAAATTGAATAATTAATGACAAAATATTATGATCATAATAATATGACATGACAAAAAATCTCTTAGATTGTGGAACATAGATGGAGCCAAGGACCCTCAATAGGTCAAGGCCCCCCAACATTGATCTTAATTTTTCTTTATATATTTTCTTTTTTGATTAGGTTTTTCTTTATATATTTGTTATAGTGATATAGTTTCTTTGATATGATATGTGACTATTTATTTGTATTGATTCCTATTGCGGGTTGATCCAAATTTTTAATCAATATTATTTTGATAGTTTTATTCTTTTTGGAAGATTTGAAAAAACCAAAAAATAAAAAATAAAGACAGGAAGATGTGAATGAGAGTTTAAAAAAATCAATTTGAAAAAAAAATAAAAAAAATGGAGATGATTGGAAGGAGAAAAATATCCAGGATAGTTGTTAGATATTTATTTAGGAAATTATTAATGAATAGAATTGAGTTTGAAATTTATTTGTTTGGATTGTTAAAATAATAGCATTGAGAATTGTTTATGATGCATGAGAGGAGAATAAAATTGAGATATTAAAGATAGAGGGCAGTGACGAAGATGAAGACACTGATTATGGTGACGAAGATGATGATGATGATGCTGTGATGTTGCATTGTTAAAAGGGTTTGAGATTTTGTCCATAAGCGTTGCCTTGTTGAGAGAATATTTGGAATTTTGTCTACAAAAGTTGCGTTAATAATAGTGGAGTTTGCTACTCTCTGTCTTGAGCTTTGAAACAACGAAGAGAATAATAAATAAGAGTGGCTTTAGAAATGCTCTTTAGACTAATATTCTAGCTTGTAGAAAATATAAGCTAATTTTTTCTGTTTGATGAACTAAAAATCTATTGTGCTCTTGTTCCGAACTTTTGAAAGTCAGATATGCTTTCAAAAGCACTTCATTATTGGATACATTATAGAGCTAATTTCTGCTATCTGAATTTTAAAAGATTAATATAACCATACTCTAATTAATAATAATACATATAGAAATTATACTTTTAATGTTTATATCTATTATTATCATTTAGATATTTGAAACACATTTATCAAACACTATTATCATAACTTGTATTTATTAAGAGCAATTTTTATATTATTTTATCAAATGATATTATTATAATTTTTTGAGAGTGATTTTTTGAAAGGCACGTCAATACCAAACTAAGCTTACAAATGGCTTAAGCTGGGTGGGAAAAAGTTTAGGTTCGAGCGAACAGACGAACCATAATTATTTTTATTTATCAAACTGCATTTATACTTATGTACCCAAAATAATCACATTTATACTTTCGATGTCTTTATTAATAAAATATATGTTTTTTTTAATAAAGTTCAGGTCTTTAATTATTAAGGAAAGAAGGTTAAATTCCTTAGGGTGCGTATGTTTTAGAGTTTGAAAAAAGTGAATATGAAAATTAAATTTAATATATAACTAAAAAAGTTTAAAGTTGATTTTTTTCAAAAGCTACTAATTTTAACTTTAACAAAAAAAGCTAAAAATTGATTTTTATGAAATTTCAGTTATCTTTTAAAAATTATCCAAAAATATAAAAAAGTGCCTTTTTTTTGTCAAAAAAGTTATTATTAACCAAAATAATCACAAATGTACGTGCCCTTAATTAACTCAGGCAAATTAATAGCTAAGTAAGAACACGCATATATTGTTGCTAAACAAACCCTCATTTTAGTGCCTTTAAATTTCTATGTCGTAGAAAATAGTTTTCCCAAAAAATAAACTCATAAATTGGTCCATGTAAAATTAAAAACTAAAAAAAAAAAACTTCAAAATTAGTCTTTATAAAAATGAATTGTCAAACAAGTTAGTCCCTCAAACCTAACTTAATATAGAGACTAACTTGTCTAATATTCAATTTTATAAGGATTAATTTATCTTATTATTTGACTTTTCAGGACCAATTTGAGAGTCTTTTTTTACAAGAATCAATTTATATGTTGATTCAATTTTATAGGGATTAATTTGGAAGTTTATTTTTTACAGGAACCAATTTTTTTTACTTAAAATTTTAGAGGAATTGAAATGGAGATTTTGTATAAATATTATGCCAAAGTAAGTAAACATATTTGCGAGTACATGTTTTTTGGGGAGTGGACAAGAAAGCAGAACAAATTAGCTACCCTGCTTTATGTCCGCACTTTGTGGGAGAGGCCACTGTTACAACCAACAACTACGGATTACAACTTCAATGTGGTTTGCAAACTCAGCGGACTTTGACTCAACGGATTTCTTTTCTTTTCTTTTCTCTTTTTTTTTTTCTAATTTACCTATAAACTATTATCATCTTCAAACATTACATAACTAGGGTTGCGCCAAACAATCTAGCCTAAAATCCAAACATGCTATTAGTATCTGAGACAACAAGAGCAAACTTACATATTTAACAAATACCACATATCATAATTCTGCACAAGGTGCCAAAAGCGACACGAATTTGAGCCATTCAATTTATTGAACGATTGCCCACCAGCTATATCCCTATCAAAAATATTATTTACACTATTTTCAAA
The DNA here is from genome assembly GCA_031216125.1 of Dalbergia cochinchinensis. Classification (NCBI taxonomy): domain Eukaryota; kingdom Viridiplantae; phylum Streptophyta; class Magnoliopsida; order Fabales; family Fabaceae; genus Dalbergia; species Dalbergia cochinchinensis. The sequence continues at coordinate 28,332,973 of CM062368.1, forward strand.
GGCACCTTTTAAGAAACACGATCAAGATGTCCCCTAAACATTAATTGAGTGCAAGTATTAGCTTTTGTCTCAACAAATGTTTAAAGGATACCTCAAGCTATCTCATAAAAGATGTCACAAAAAAAAAAAAATAGCACAAATAACATTACTTCAATCATGATATAGCTGTAATGATATGGTTGATCACTTCCCTTGAAACTTCATTGTTCCAGTGTTCACTCGCTCAAGCATCAAACGCTCTTGAACCATAGATATATATAGGCCAGCTTTGGCGTCCACGCTCTCATCCGCAGGAACGCCGTAGAGCTCCTCCAAATTGGTCACCAAGTCACCTCTGTTGTCTGCCACCACAATGGAAACCTTGGGATTTGGCTTCGAGATTGCGTAGTCCTGGTGGTGGACCACAAAACCCACAGAGGCAGGGGAAGGAGAAGAAAGATTTGGATTAACAACCTTGGTAGTCACGGTTGGGGAAGGCTTTGGCGTCTTGTAGAAGGGCGCTAACTTCCCTTTCAAGAACCCTCTGCCGCGCTTACGGTTTGCCTCCATTTTTTTTTCCCTTTCTTTATAGGCAAATATTATCGAAAGCACAAATGTAGTGAAGGTGTGCAAGGAGTGAATTTCAGTAGTTTGGAAACAAGAGGGTGGGGGTATATATATTTGTTCTTATGTTCTGTGTCTTATTTCTGTTAGACTTGATGAGCATGTGGTGGGTCACCTGTGTTATTATTTTTTCTCTTCCTTGGTTACTGCCTGTGTTAATTAATTAAAGTAGTTAGTTAAAGTGGAAATGGATTTGCCAAAAAAAAAAAATGTGGGAATGAATACGGTAATTTTAAAAAAAGAAAATTACTTGCAGCATAAGAGTTAGAGCAAGACTTAACAGCTTTACCTAACTATTATCTTCTTGAGTGCTGACCCAAAATTACACGAGTTTTCACTGATAAAAAAAAAAAAAAAACTTGCAACATGATATATGAACATGAGAATCGATTTAATTCATGAATTAAATCATATATTTTTTAAAATAAAAAATTATTTGACGGACAAATTTTACAAGATTTGATTGCTTTCTGTTTGATATCTTATCGAACCTGATAGAATTTTGTGAGAATTGATTTGATTTTAAGCGTAAATATCATAATCATTTTAAACATTATTTGATGTCCTCTGAACATGAGATTTGATTTCTATACCAATTTGGTAGAAGGGTGAAAACAATGAAAAAATTTGTATGGATAAACTCCATATAATTTTACATATAAAACTTATTATCTATAAAAAAAAATTCCTCCTTTTTATCCCTCTATCAAACATATCCTAACATAAAGACTTTGCACCTTTACTTAATTATTATACTCGACCCGAAATTGCATGAGCATTTACTATTAAAAAATTGATCCCCCATCTAAAAATCTAGAGGCATAATCTTTTTAAACTCATGTTGGCTCACCGGTTTATTCCAAATATTAGCTAATTAATTTAGTTACGTTGCTATCTGAAATATATATGAAGCTGGTCTCTTTTGCTAATAGAATCCACAATACCATTTCTGTACCAGTACTTTAGCGGAAAAAGTCTGGCCTACCCAGCTCAGAGAAGTATCAGATTCAGTCCCTGGAATCAAATTTCCATTGAGGTTAGGCTGCATAGTGCAATTAACTACAGACCAATCATATCTTTGACTTAATATCTATTTGCTATGATTTAATCAAGTACGTTCTTAAGTTAGTTATCATGAAAAATTTAAAGATAAATTACATTCACTTTCCTGAAATTTATAAAAATATAATTTACATTCTTTAGTTATCCAACTTACATTCACACCTCCTCTACTTATCAAATTTTAAATATTTATATTATAATCATATTATTTATTCACAAAATACCATTAATAAACTTAACAGAATGATATTTTTATAATATTAAATATTTTTAATTAATAAAATTATTAATATACATTTACTCACTTTATTAAGTTTAAGGGTATTTTTATAATTTTATTAATTATGAACATTTAATATTATAAAAATATCATTCTATTAAGTTTATTAATGATATTTTGTGAATGAGGAGTGTGACTACAATATAAATACTGAAAATTAACAAATAGAGGGGTATGAGTATAAGCTGAACAATTAAAAAGAATGTGAGTTATATTTTCATAAATATTAGAAGAGGTGAGTATAATTTACCTAAAATATAATTGGGATAGGCTTAATTTGGGAGTTTAGCGTAATGGTTACACATATGCTTGATATTTCAGAGAAAACGGATTTATTCTGCACCCAATAATTCGAAACTTTTCTGTTAAACATATTTTTATGATGAAGCTTTCCTACGATGCATATGCACTGTCATTTCATTTGGATGCGAGGAACCTGAGAATTGTTTCAATGTTTTTGCACAGTATTTAGGAAAACTGACTATTTATGAGCACCTTTTGGGGCCACTAACACGATGAATACCAGATATTATAAGTAAAGCAGAAGAGAGAGAAAACCATATCTTCGAAAGATGATAGAAAGCAAGAGTAATGGATCGATGATGGATAAGGATGGTGTCTTTTTCAATACCTTGCATAGTCTCGAGGGAGCATTTTCTTTTTAGAATTTATCTATTAGTTACTTTAGGATTTTCAATAAAAATAAATTTATGAATTTTATGACTGGCTCTACGTCTTAAAATTTAAAAAATTATATATTCTCAGTGATAATTTATTATTTTAAAACTCTTAATTAGTGCTAGCTAATAAAATCCCTCTTTTTTTTTTTATAGACATTAAATTTTATCAATTCAATTGTGAATTATAAGTTTTCACTGCATGAATCAAGAATCTATAAAATTTCAAACCAGCTTAGTAATACATCATTCTTTTCTATTTCAACATACAATATAATTTTTGAAAATAATATAAATGTTGAGTATTAGATAATATATCTATCAATATCTAATTTTTTATCATTTAATATGCTTCATCATTAAGATAATATTATATGATTTAATGATTGAATTAATAAAATTATTATTTATAAGTACTTAATGGAGTAATTTAAGTAGAGTTACTATTGGAGTAATATATATATATATATATTATGTGAGGTTAGAGTAAATATAGACAATATAATTATGTATAGGTGATTTAGATTAAAAATTAATTAATATTAATTAATACTCATATACTTATTTAAAAAATTATATATTTTATATTTTAATTTTAATTTTAATTATTATAAAATCTCACAATTGAAATTTATTCTTGTTACTCTCATAATAAATGATCCTTTTAATTAAATGTTGTATTATTTTATGTTCAATATTTGTTACGATATTAAAAATATATTATTAAAATAAGATCATATGAAGGATTCGTGCAGTAAAGTTAAATCTATTATACTAAACATTTTGTCTTGATTGGAATCCCTTAGAATTTGTGAGAGATTATAGAAGTTACAGGTCTGCATTTGCTCCACATTGTCGCGTATTCAACAAGACAAGAAGTGATATATAAGGGAGCGTGTGGTTAGGAAGATACGACACAAAATATAGGGATAATAAAGATAAAAATATATTTAAAAAAAATAAAAATAAAGAATAAAAAAATATAAAACTTTTGTATCTTTTAAAAATAGAAATAACAAGGATAAAATAAAAAATAAAATTTAATTTTTTTAATAATATTTCTATATATATTTATTATTTTTTTCTCAATTTTTATTGTAACTTATTTCTATCCCTTCAAACTCTCCTTAATGATACACGAAAGGCAGGAGAAGCAATTTTTGTCCCCACCACATAACAGTTGGATTCTTGGAGATAATAATGAACTAGCCTTAGGTTTGCTCAGTCTTATCAATCATTTGAGTAGATACTAGATTGGTGCTGCTTGTTACAACAAGAGTTTCATTATTTAAACATTTTTTTTTTTGGGTAAGCTTATCTTCAAAACAAATATGAAATTTAAGAGAATTCTTATGTAGCGAGAGCAAGAAAATATTTGTGATATACCACTTATTAATTAACATATCAATAATTATATTAAAAAAATAAAAAATGAGGAAAAGAATAACTTATAAAATTAATGTGTCAATTAATAAATAAAATAGGAGAAATATATTTTAAGTCACTATGATTGATTTAGTGATAAAAAATTTGAATAATATGTATGAAATCTTAAATTTAAAATCTCACTGTTATTAATATAATTTTAAAATTAAAAAAAAAGAAGAGTGAATATGTTTCTTACTCTCGCACCATACAAAAATTTCTCGAAACTTAATAGTATGTCCAATCATATTAATTTACTTTCAAAATAACCTTTAATGTTTGCATGATATCTCTCATTATGGATTCAATCTATTTATATAATGAAAATCCCCTTTTTAGTACAAATAATAAATTCGTATTCATCCTAAAAGACTCCCTTTTATTGGTCCTTCTCCCATTTTTTCTAACCTATTCTGTTCTTTTCTTTCTTAGGGTGTATTTTGCCAACCCTTAATTCTCGATTCTGATTAGCATTACTTTGCTATCTGTGCAGCAGTTCGTGTTCCATATGGACTATGGCCTTCGCACCATGCACATCATATAGCAGAACAACTATAGAAAAATGCATTTGTCCGATGTTAATAATCCATGCTTGATTGCATCTGGGGTGCAGGTGGTATGCTAGCTCGTGATTGTGTATTGTAAAGCTGAAGAGGCATCTAATTGCTGTGCATGGGAGCCACCTTCGATGGCTTTGGCTTTTTCGGTTTGTGTCCTATATACACTCTTTGCGCTCTTCCTATGCTTTAGTATGATAGGGCAAGCAACGGCTGAGAGGAGGAATTGAAATGGTCGTCCCCATTCGGCTTGCGTTGGTTTTGTCAGACATGTACTGGAAGACATGAAAGTCCTAAAGTTGTTGATAATAATTCAGGGATAAGATATTCCACATAAACGTCTGGTCGTACATCACACCTATCCAATTTGATTTTTCACTTTTTTTTTGGGGATTCTTGCTTTCTTTCTTGCCAAGTGCTTACTACTACAAGAGTTTTGATGAGCTTTTCATGCCATGAGTTATGTGCATGAGAGTGGGTTTTGGGCATATCTGACAGTTAAATCGATGGCACTCCAATAAAATTGTAGGCATCATTCGGAATTGTGCTACTGGTAATCAATAATTCCTTGTAATTATCTATTTCAATTGTTTACGTGATTCACTTGTTGGATACATAGCTTGGACTATTCATTTCAGGAGGTCTTAGACCTTTATACTGTTTTCCCACGAATAAAGGGCGAAAGAATCTGATCCGGGGCCAAAAAGTGAATTGGCTGTATATCGCATTGCTTCTTTTTTTCTTTTTGTTTCTTTCTAAAGTAAACTTTAGGTGATTTTTTTAATTCTTATTTTCACTTATATGTTTAGCTTATTAATTATAAATACTTTTTTTTTAATCTTACTAATTTCTTATGCAATTTTATCCCGGTAGTTATTATAATCATAAAATATTTCTTAAAATAAAAATTTCAATATTCAAATTTATGAAATATTGAATCATAAAATGCGTGATAACTCTTTAGTAAGTGTATCAAAACATTTAACTAATAAACATAATAAGTAAGTATTGTCCCATCAGAATTGATGTTACTAAACAACAATAATTCATTAATTCAATTTCTAATTAAATTATAACACATATTCTTGAATGGGAAGAAAGCTCTAGCTAAACTAAAAATTTAAAATAAATTCAGCAAAGAACAAAATGAATGAGTAACAATCTTAACACAAATGATCTCAAGATTCTAAATCACTAGAGGTTGGATGTGGTCTGTTTTTTACTTAATATCAAACGAGTTCTAATTATGTGACTTGAAAATTATTAGATTAATGATAAGATTTTAAGTAATTGACTCAATTTCTTAGTAATTCAGTCTTTCGGCACTTCTCTTTTCGCTCACTAAAACATGTTAGTTCTTTAACTATGTATTAACAACACATATAAATTTAAGAAAAATTCATGAACCTTAAAAATCATGAGGTTCATCCCCTACAGCTACACAAAATTTTCAAATTATGCAAGAACCCTAGATCAAATGATGAATAATAACTCAATAATTTGCATAAAAACAAAGGATGGACCATTAATCAAATAATAACATTTCAAACCCAATAACCATATATATTAGGCCTAACACTTACTACCCCTAACAAAATTTAGTGACTCATTGAGAAAAATAGAAAATAATGTAGGAAATAGGAGAATAATCCATTGCAAAACCAATGAGTGATTAAGTCTTCAATCCCTCCTCCTCTTGTCATTTTTTATATAAACCTCCCAAAATGTCTTCTCCTGTCTCTATCCTTCGAATGAATCTTGCTTAAAATCCCTTTTTTTTTCTGATTTAAATACAACATAGACATCAATCATTGCAGCCAACACTCGGATAATGGGTTCTTGGCGCCTAGGCCTTGGGTTACCAAAATGAAACATGCAGTTCGTGGGTGCTCAAGCAATGGCTTTTAAGCAGATGTGTTACCTGATAACTAACTTGATTAGTTAATTAGCCATTAGTTAGATAATAGTTACAGTGATGAGAAAGTTTATTAGTAGATCAATAAGTTAGCTTAGCTGAGATAAGTTAATGTGTATATAAGCCATTATCATTGTGTACTTTGATGCGATTCACCACAATTCATCATTAGTGTAATAAGCCAATTTCTCTGCACTCTTTCTTTTCTCTAATCTTTCATCCTCCATTTTCTTCTTCTCTAAGTTGCTACTTGAGTTTCCAAGTTTTGGAACCAAAGATACTTCACATGGTATCAAGAGCCAAAACTTAAAGAGTTGCTCCCAACACTATGACACTATAGTTTCTTGACTTGGTCAAGCTCGTAGCATCTACAATGGAGGATCAAGAACAACCATTGGTGAATCCATCTTCTTCTCAGGCAACAACATTTTCTATTGTAGACATTCAACATCTTGCATTGCTTAGGAATCAACTATCGACTTTGCAAGCTTAATCGGCAAGATCCGCTTCTAATCCAATAACCGATCCATCAAGTCCATACTACTTGTATCCAAGCATATGATACTCATCTTGTCCTTATCCCTCTAAATACTAAGAATTTACAATACATGGTCATGTGCAATGTGGTTAGCTCTAAAAGGAAAGAATAAACTCCAGTTCATAGATGGCACATTCAAGAAACCCAAAAAGGATGATCCTTTATTCGAGGCTTGGGATAGGTGTAATACCTATATTAGTTCTTGGATTAATCACTCATTAAATTTCTCAGAGCATTATGTGGATAGATGGAGCATTGAATTTATGGAAAAACTTGAAACATAGGTACTATCAAGGTGACATTTTCAAAATAGCTGAGCTTGATAGGAACTTTCCTTAGTTAAACCACGTAATTTTAGTGCTACATTCTATTTCACTAAATTGAAGAGTGTATGGGAAGAATTATAAAATTTTCATCCCATTCCAGGATATGTTAGCTGTGGTGATTCTTGAATGGAGACCTACTTGAAGAAGTGTATATGAAAATGCCACCTGGTTTACTCGTCTCCAATTTGAGTTTAGTTTGCACGTTGGAAAAGTCTCTATATGGGTTGAAGCAGGCAAGCTGCCAATGGAATATGCAAAGGTAATCTCAATCTTGCTTTCTACTAGCTTTACTCAGTCCAAATCCGACTATATACAGTTTGTTCACTAAATCCACACCTATTGGTTTTACTGCTATATTGGTTTATGTGGATGACTTAGTCTTAGTCGGGGATGATATTGAAAAAATAAGGTAGATGAAGAGACTCCTTGATGATAAGTTCAAGATTAAAGATCTTGGACAGTTTAAGTATTTCTTAGGATTGGAGATTACTCACAATAAACAAGGAAGTATACACTTGATTTGATTCAAGATTGTAGGCTTTTGGGTGCTAAACCTGCTTCCACTCCAATGGATTATACCTTGAAAGCTATCGAAGAATTTGGGCAACCTGTTACTTGATAACTCTGCTTATAGAAGGCTCAATAGAAGATTGTTATACCTAGCCAACACATGACTAGACATTAGTTATGCTATTGGGAAGGTTAGTTAGTTCCTTGATCGTCCCACAATGGTGCATAATCAAGCAACACTTCATGTGGTTCAATATATATCTGAAAAATTCTCTAGCATCTGGTTTATTTTTCTCCTCCTCCTTAGACCTGCAATTAGCAAAAAAATTTTATTCAGATTGGGTTGCATGCCCTAATAGCTGAAGATCTATTTTTGGATATTACTTTTTTCTTGGCTACATACTCTTTAGTATCATGGAAGAAACAGATGACCATTACTCGTTCTTCATTTGATGCAAAATACTAGTCCTTAGCATAAGCAAGCTGTGAGGGATAATGGCTTGTATACTTACTCAAGAACTTGAAGCTCCCTCCTGATCGAACTATTCTCCACTACTGTGATAACTAGTCCACAATTCATATTGCTGTGTACCGAGTGTTTCATGAACATACAAAACACATAGAGATAGATTGTCATGCTGTGTGAGACAAAGTTTAGAGTAGTGTAATTAAGCTCTTACCCATCTTAACTTATCAACAAGTGGCAGACATCCTCACAAAGCCATTAGCCCCTGTTCCATTTTTACAATGCTACACCAAGCTAAGATTACTTGATTTCCATATAATCCTAACTTGCAACGAGGGGGGGTTACCTAATAACTTACTTGATTTGTTAATTAGCCACTAATTAGATAGTAGTTACAGTAGCGGGAAAGTTTGTTAGTAGATCAGTTAGATTAGCTGAGACAAGCTAATCTGTACATATGTCATTATTATCATTATTGTGTACTTCAGTGTGATTCATCACATTTCAACATTACTATAATAAGCCAATTTCTCTGCACTATTTCTTCTCTCTAATCTCTCATCCTCCATATTCTTCTTCTCTAAATTGCTACTTGAGTTTCCAAGTTCCGGAACCAAAGATACTCTCACAGGTTAGGCGCCAACTATCCAACATGCACGAAATTCATCTTGTCAGCTTCCCAAAGCTATTTTTATCCCAAAAGCCATAATTAAAATTCAATTTTAGCTCAAAATACACCCCAAAACAAAATAGGAAGCTCATACATCTGAAATACTAAATCCAAATAAAATAAAAGGTTCAATTTAAAAGTTTTTGGTGGCTGTAAAATCTTAATTATCATTATTTTGATGGAAGAATAACGTGAAAATTTTATTGTATACCTAATTCAGGTAGAAGAAATTTTTGTCAGTTTGAAGATCCAAAATCAATTACTTCAACCAGATAGAATATAATTTTTTATCAATATGAAAGAAAATCATTTTTCAATTTTTTTTTATAGAAATATTATTATAAATTATATATATTTATGTAGTTATATTATATATATAATTTAATTACAAAGAATTCTTCTATACTTAGATCATTCAAATTGTATATAAAATTAATTTTCATTAGACTATAAAAATTAATACTAATATAGTGTTTTATTATAATTACGTTCTAATATACAGATTCCTAGCTTACCTCAAAAATTATTATTTATATATATACCAGTTCAAGTTCCAAGCGCCTAGAAAACATATATCTATCTTGTTATACAGTGAATTCTAGCTTACCTCAAATATGGTTTATTTGCTTTAATACATCCGGGGACTTTTTGTCTCTCTTCTAATCTTCACTTCTACGTGGTTTCAACAAATTATGCAAGTTTTCACAGTTCTATAGTACTCTCCTTATGCATTACATAATTAATTTCATCAGTTTGAGCTCATTGCTAGCAAGAATCAATATATAGCTTCTCTAAGTTTACAAGTGCCATAAGACGAGAATGTGGACTTGCAAGTATTGGAATTTGTTCCAATATAAATAACATGGCAAATTAATCAATGAAAGAAATCATTGTTTAAGTAATTCATCTTACTTAAAGACTTAAATAACGAGAAGACAACGAGAAGACTTTACTACTTCCTTGACTTGGCAATTGGCATGGTCATTTGTTAATGGTGTTTTCCTGTAGCTAGCCTTTAATTCTTTTGTCCTGTTATAAGAGAAACAAGCAGGATTTTTCATTTTCTCACTTTTGAAATAAACTGCAAAAGTCCACCTGGAGTTCTAGAATTTATTGATTAAGCCTAGCTAAGCTAGCTACACCAGAGAGGAGCTATAGTTTAATTTGCTGTGAAATGTGTTGGTAAATCATGCACCTCTCTAGTTCTTAACTAGACACCCCTCTCTACAATTTGCTAGCTTCTAGGGTTGGTAAATTGCTCTATATATATCAAATATCAAATCTCACCTTTAATTATGTGTGCTTGAAATAATTTTAACAATCTAACATCATACTTGTTTTTTTTTTTCATTGAAAAAGTATCTTATAGGCAAAAATTTTGGCAAACATCCAACAATACTAGAGTTCTTGTGAAGATAATAGTTGGAAGATAACAAGGTATCTTCTTTCTCATATCACTGTAATAATACTTTATTTTGATTAATTTTTCTAGGCGTAATAATTATACCGCCATCAAAAAGGGCATGGTAAGTTTTAATATCTACTTCAGTTGTGAATAATGTTTAAGCCTTTAAGGTGGTTCTGGTTCACTATCATTTGAAATTGCCTTTTGTCATTTACTGAATCTAACTTTAACCATGTTTATTGATTTTAGATCCTTAATAATGCTAGGTATATGAAGTTGACAAAGATGCATTTCTTTCTGTTTTAGCCCTACAACCAATTCCAAATGTGGATTCTGTCCCCAACATAGTTGAGGTATAGCATTATATGTGCTGATAATTAATTAATTACCTCACTTTGTTCACCTTTTTGATAATTAGATTTACTTAGATTCTAGTTGGAGGGGGTTTTAGTTGTAAGCTCCTTATTCTTTTTTGCCTTATTGGTTGAGCAAATTAGCTAGGATTTAAACTTTTTTTTTTCCAATGTGTAGATGATCATGTGGATTCTGTATAGTTCCCTAGCGTTTAAATTTGTTGTAGGCTAATTAGCAGCTATTTTGTAAAAAAAAAGTGAAATTAGCCACATTTTTGAATAGTGAATAAATGATAGTTGTGTTGCTAAAAAATGGGAATTAACCACGATCAGGAAGTGTGGCTAAATGAGAAATGGGGATGTGGCCAAATGAGATGTGTCCCAGGGATGTAACAGCCACGTCACTAACAGGCGTTAGAAGTTCAGTTAGCCACACTCTGAAAACGTGGTTAAATATCACTTTTGAATCTGGCTGCTTAGCATATTCTTTTTGTAGTGCGTTAACTATTTTTGAAAAATATTGTATTTAATTCGTTGAAATTGGTGATTTGGTTGTCGATATGTAACTTTCTTCTTCGTAAATAAACTTTTAAAATTGTATTCTATAGTTTTCTTTCCTTATTTCCCTCTCCCTTCCATTAAACTCACAATTGCATTCAAATTGAAAAAGGAGAAAAAGAGCATATTCTGTACTTTTTAGATTATTTCACCTAGAATGCCCGCAGAGAAATGATTAGGCCTAACCATCGGCGAATATTAGATCAAAAGGCCTGAGTATATGCTACGTGGTTCCAATGGTGTAACTGGAATGATGTGCACGTGATATGCCATTGCTATCTATATCTAATCTAATATGGGCGTACACATAGTATTTTTGATCTATATGGGTTGAAAAATGATATGTTTCAATAAACTTATAATAACATAGGAAAAAAATTAATAAAGTGATTGGTCCATTTTAATTTTTTATTTTCCTATACGATCACTTTATTTAATTTTTTGGCCTATATTATAAATATATTGTAAAAAAAATTGGATGGATATTATTTTTCGTATGGGCTTCCAATGTACTCCCCGACTAATAATTAAGGAATATGATTTCTTTATATATTTCCGCACTTTATTTCTATCTGTTGTTATTTTAAACATATTTATCAATCAACATATTTTTTGTTTTAAAATAGAAAATAACATAATAAAAATGATGCAAAAATTAGTAAAAGGATTATTTGAAAATATTATTATTTCATAATTAGCTGATTTCACACTTCTCAACTCTTTCCCAATATCTTTTTTTTTTTTTTGGGTATTCTCTTGTGAAGTGTTGTTGAAGGATATTTCCATCTCTCTTTTCGGGTAGCATTTTTTTTCTTTCTTTTTTCCTTTTTCTTTTCATTAATTGGGTTTTTAATATATGTCGTTTTGTCCTTTTTATGGATGTCTTCTTTATTCTCTTTACGAGTGTTTTTTTGTCCACTTTGAAATGTTTTTATACCCTTTATGAGTGTTTCAATTTTCTTTTATGATAGTTTTACAGATATAGAGATGTTTTACATTTACTTTGAAATTAGGTGTAATATATATATCCTTTAAGCTGCAATACTTTTTGTGTTGGTATCCATTGTGAAAAATGCTTTAACATTGGTGGTCTTCTTTTGAAAAGAAGAGCTATAGATCATTGATTACATCAAAATACAAATTGTATTCGCTTCTTATTCAATTTAAATTTAGAATATCTTTTTTAGATTTTGTAAGTACTACTAGACTTACTTATGAATAAAATTTTCTTTCCCATCAAAATTAAAAAAAAAACTCATATGCCACCAATTCGGTGGGCTGTGTATTCATTTTTCCGGAGAAAATTACATTAATCTCCCTTAAATTTTACTGTAGTTACACTTGACACTCTTCTATTTTATAAAATTATCACTGAATATCCTGAGATTCACTAAGATTACATTGGCATCTCTTGCAGATACTGATTTATTAATTTAAGTGGTCTAAAAAAGGTAAATAACAAATATTATCCTTGAGGTTTGCTCAAATGATATTCCATCCCATTCTTTTCAAATTTGACACTCCATCTCATTCTTTGAAGAAAATAATAAATTAATAAAAAATAAAACTAGCAAGATAATGAAATTTATAAACATAACTTCAACTCGACATGTCTCTTAAATTAAACTAATTCTTAAAATTCAAATCCTAAATTCTATATCCTCAAATCTATACCTCACTAAGAACAAAATTAAATTAGTATATACGCATTGCGATTGAAAAGTATTGAAAAATGTAGAATAAGTTAGTCTAACTTCAGTATTTTTGAAGGATTTACAGGACAAATTGATCCCTAATTGTTTATAAAATTATTCAAATTGGTCTATAATATAAATACAAATAGAATAAATGAATCAACTAAAATACTAAAGAATAATTAATTTTTTCTAAGTTTTTAATTGTGAGGGATCACAAACATATATTTTTCCTTAAGAGACAATTTATCTATGCTATTTTTATCAGGAGTCAACTTATCAGTTTATTCTTTTTTTAAAATATATATGCACTGTTCTTATGCAGTAACTCAAATAAATAAACATTTTTATTCTATTTTAAATTAGGTATAGATTTGAGGATATAGAAATTTAAGATTTGAATTTTAAAAATTAGTTTAATCAAAGAAACATGTCAAGTTAAAGTTAAATCTATAAAATTTATTCTCTCTCACTAGTTTTTATTTTCTATTTTATTTATTTGTTCTCTATTTTTTTAAGAGGAATGGGATGGAGTGTTAATTTTTTAAAAGAATAGGATGGAGTATCATTTAAGCAAACCTCAAGGATAATCTGTGTTATGTACTGAAAAAAAATAACAAATAACCTATACATGATTATTAATAATAAAATTATAATATTTTGGTAATATTTAACATATGATAAAGGGGGATATTTTAGTCAAAATATCATACTTTTATCACTTAAATTAATTAATTAATTAATACCTATATATAAGGGAGGTTAATATAATTTTACAAAATAAAAGAGAAACAAATATAATTACACTAAACCTCAAAAGGTTGAGTGTAATTTTCCTTTTTTTTTCTTTGTTAATTTTGTAGTATGTTGGAAAATTGAGTTCCTGCAAAGACAGAAAAAACATGCAAATAATGTTAAGCCTGAGATATGCATACATTTGGACCGCTCTTAAGGATTATTCTACCAGGATAGAAATTTTTTAAGATATAGGTAGGATCTTCTGACATGGCTGGGAACTCAAAACAACAAAGGTGATATGTTCTCTACTTCTCATCGATAACCTAAACAATAAAATGATAGTGTAACAAGAAACCCAAAACTTATAGTATAGTTATCGTGAGATCATTTGTTATTTTATGGACCCAAAAACCATACTCTTTTTTTTTATATATATGAAATGAATAAGCACTACTTATATACATATAAGTTTAAGCAACTATTGCACAATTTTTATTGGATTAATTTTTAACAAAATCCACCCTTAAATTGGAAGTTCACATCATATAGATTATGTTTGTAAAATTTTAAATTATTTTAAAATTGTTTGGCATAGCTTTTTATGTACCCAATTCTTAAAAAAAATAAGAATAAGAGCATTATATTCTTATTTATGCTAAACTTTATAAAATTTAACACAAATGATATTTATGAATAGGTAGTTGTAGTTCAATGATTGAATCAAAAAAATTATTCTGTAAAATATTATTGAGAATGTAACTTTGTTTGGAGTTACATAATAGTATAACTTGATCACATTCTTTGCATATATATATATCGTTAGTAATAATTAAGAAGTAACATGTCAAAACAACATCAACCGTTTTGTCTTAAAATATTCGAGAATAATTGGTTTAATGATTGAGATTAAATATGTAAACAAAACACACAGCAGGACCAGATTTAAACTTTAAAGGAATTAAAATGGAATCACAACCAATTAAAATATATGTTCAGATAATCTATAAAAATAATATTAAATAATTAGATAGATAAATAAATCTTTTAAAATATATATTTTAATTAAAAAAATCCAACATTCAAAGGGGTGTCAATGATTGAAGAATAAATGATTGGCCCCACCTTGTATCAGAGAATATATTGTACAATATTAGCATTCTTTTTCTTTTTTCACTGTTTGTATGACTATTTTATCCTTTTGGACTCTCGAATGAGGTTAGTTTGCTTTAATTTCAAGGGAAAAACAAAAAGTCTTGAAATATTCCTCAAACCTCTCCGAATATTTTGTATTAATATCCAAGTGGCTTTCAAGCCACGTTACTCTCCAATAAAGATTATATTTTAATATCTAAAAATAGATGTCTAATTAAGACATCTATTTCATTATCATTAAATATAATAATGATCTTAATTTTTTGTATTCATCTATTACATTTAAAAAAAATAAAATGAGTGTCTCAATTGGACATCTACTTTTAGATATTAGAATAACAATCCCCACCAAATTCATAGGATAGAGAAATGCTTTCTTTTGGAATACCCTTTATTTCATATATGGTGTGTACACCAAATTTGTTATTCTTAAATTTGTACAACTCATATTTTAATGTTAAATATTTTTATTTTAATTTCCATCCTATTTGACTGGATATTCACATAAATAATTTTTTACTATATAAATGACATTGCTCTAAAATATAGGAAACCATTCTCAAGTGTTAAGTCGACCATTAGACTTAGCCAAATTAAAAGACAAAACCAGGCTCATTTGCCTTTTTATAGAATTTATTTTTTCACGTATGCTCTTAGTTTTTTGAAAATTAAAGTTATCTTTTAACTAATATTTATTTAAAATTGGTCCTCTAAATTTTAAAGTCATTGCACTGTGTTACTTTTTCTTCTTATCATTTTTTTTTTCGCTGGATAATTCAGATAAGAGGGCTTAATCGCTTGGGGGAAGCATAACAAGAACCAGAATAAGGTACACAAATCCAAAAAATGCAAACAAGCCTTCACTGCTAATCCTGTTAGTTTTATTGACAAATAATTTTAGAGTTAATGCACATTTTGATTCTAACAAAAATATGGATTAACAATTTAGATTCTTAAAGAAAATTCGTTAAAACTTTGGCACCTACCGGTTATTACATTATAACAGACTAGAATTTATACATGCGATTTAAAAGATTCATTTTCATCTTTTATTTCTTCTATATTATATTTTTAATATTTTTGTTTATCTTATAAATAAACTATATGTTATTTTCTTGTTATGAAACCAAAATAAACTTTTTGTATCGAAACTTATCGAAGTCTCTTCGTAGTAACTTCACAATCAAATGAGTCATTGAATCGTTTGTTGAACAATAATAATGAAATTAAAGTGAAAAATGTGAAATTAAACATGATGAGGAAGATTTTATTTATTTATTTAAACAGATATGGTAGCAACCAATTTAGATTAATATCAACAATAGGACAAATATATTCGAAGATGACATCTATATGATAGAAAAATGAAATGAAGGAAATGAATCAAACCTTAGAACTGACTGCCAAAGAGAGGAGTGCAGCTTGAAACATCAGAGAACGTACATGATAGAGTTAGCAAGTGAGCAACATGACAAAGCGAACAACGCATGTGAAAAATTGAAAGTTTCTTAGGTATCATAGACGGAATAATTTTCATTTAATTGTAGCTAAAAGTTGTCATGTAACACTTTAGTTATACATACTAGATATAAGTTTCCAGACATTTTAGCAGGAAGAGCTTTTCTGTAGTATAATTAGGAGTTGTCATGGAGCAGTTACATATAATTAGTAGCGCAAGCATGGATCTGACACCACTCTCCTCCCTTAGGTAGCGTTTGTTTACTGTCCCAGAACAGAAAATACAAAGACAGGGACAATGGAGATAATAGAGATGAAGACATGAATAATAAATATGTATAGGGGTATTATTAGAAGACAAAAATATTAAATTTTTGTCTCCATATTCTGTCCCCACATTTTGAAGACAAACAACAAATTTTTCTATTCCCTATTCCTATCTCACCATTAAATAGGTTTGTGTCTCTAGTGTCTCTGTATTTGTGTCCCGAAGACAGTTAACAAACACTACCTTAATGAGATTAACTACCAAAAGTGAATCATTCTCACACCAAACCACATGATAACTAGAGGTGCAAGCAATATCAAGCACTACAAAAAAGATGGTAAATTGTGGCGGTTAGTTTTGCAAATTAGGGCGGTTTTTAACCGCCATTTTTCACAGTAATGGCGATTTTGGGAACCGCCATAATTACCAATGCCATTCAGTTAATTACGGCGGTTTCCTTTTAACCGCCACAATTTACATATGGCTAATTACGGCGGTTTGAAACTGCCATAATTTTCAATCAAATTAAAACAATATTGTTAATTATGACGGTTTAGAATCGCCGCAAGTTGTAACAAAATTTTTAAAAAATATTAATTACGGCGGTTTGAACCGCCATAATTTTCAGTCAAATTAAAACAATATTGTTAATTATGGCAGTTTAGAACCGCCGCAAGTTGTAACAAAATTTTTAAAAAATATTAATTATGGCGGTTTAGAACCGCCGCAAGTTGTAACAAAATTTAAAAATAATTAATTACGACGGTTTGAACCGCCATAATTTGCATTCCAATTGACAAAAAAAAAAATTCCTTTATTTTAATAATAATGCTTCATAATTTAATAATGCCTCATAAAATCCTTCTTTTACACATGTTCCTATCTTGGTGTTGGACCAGATAAAATCCTTCCTTTACACTATCAAAAAGCAAGAGTCAACACAAATACATATGTTATAGTGTACACATCATCATCAGTTACCAAAATCACAAAATAAGTCTATACATCCCTAATGCAAAAACTAAAAGACATAGCTATGCACAGGCATGGGAACTCAAGGACACACTTTGGCAACCATTAATTCCAGGAAATAAAGCAAATGAAGAAACATTTAAATTTAAATAGCAAACCTAAAAAAAAACTATGAGTGCACAACCTATTGAACCAATCTCTGACACAGAGGCCCTTGGACTTGGCATCCTCCAATTTCTTCTTGAGCTCAAATATTTCCAATCCCTAGCCAGTTTCTTCATTTAGATGATAGGGTACCTTCAGACATTCCAATATTCTAACCAACATCAAGTATCAGCACAACTGTACGAGTTCAAAATTCTAAGATTAAGTGATTAGTAGCCAATCATGTATACAACTATGTAAGTTTATATATTACTGAAAAAAAAATTGCTTCTCTTGAATTGTAACTTCTCTTGAACTCAAAAACAAAAAAAAATGCCATGGAGAATGGCAGTAAAAAATACAGACCTTGAGCCAAGCAGGAGCAAAATAGATTTGAGTATACAAAATAGGTATCCAAGGAAAGAACACAACCCACGGCACATATCCAAGAAACCACAGCCCTCAAGTAAATTCCTACACTTTGATACCCAATTCACACCCTCATACATAATTTTTCTACATAAAAGGAATAGCCCCCAATTCCATTCATTTTAGCCTATAACAGCCCCCTAAATGGCTAGAAAAGTGCTGAAAGTGTTCAAGAATGCAAGGCTAAAGAGATATAAAGTTTTTCATATTTTCACCCTTTTGGCCCCTCCAAACCAGAATTTACAACAACGAACAGTGAAGAAATAAAAATAAAGGAAGAAGGAAAGCAAAGGAAGAACTTGTGGAGGCAACTAAGGGGTGTTAAAATGATTCCAGCACCTATAGCATCCAAAATCATATAGCACCTATATATATATGTTATAGAAACTATTATATATACAAAACTGGTAAAGAAGTTACATTAAGAAAGAAAATAATAATAAGTTTCTACAAGGATTAATGGATTATCAAATAAGAGGATTTAATTAGAAAAATATTATGAAACTATTTTTCTTTTTTTCCCCTGCTAGTGGCATGCTTGTTTACAATTGTATTGGCATGCGATCCATCCCTATCACTTTATTACATGATTGCATCTAACAACTACCCTTATATAATGTCCAAAATCTAGATTTCTTTTTTGGTAGCATTGGTCAGTTAGTTATCTTTTTTTTATGAAACATGCATTATTTTTTTATGTTTCATGAGGGCTCAAATTCAGTAATATACCTCTTAGATTCAAATCCTTATACTATTTCATTGAAAGTATCTTTGAAATTAGCTTTTTTTGCAACTTCAAGTAGAGCTGAAACTCCCAACATTAGGAACTTTATAACTAACTCAGCTAAACTTAATGAAGTTAGTTTTCACATGAATCAAATCCTCTTGTGCAAATTTCATGTATTGTATGCACATAATTACCATTGATTAGGAAGAAGGAGAGTAGGAAGTGCACACAAGAAAATATGATCAATGGTAATTATTTACGCATGATTTAAGTCATATGAAATTCACACAATGGGGTTCAAATTGGTTTGCATGGATAGAGGTAAAGTAGAATATATGAAACTTCAATAAAAATTTTCATTGATATAGACATGAAATTGGCACCACATAATTTTGCTTTTATACCTATTAATAACATATAACATAAGTTCCATCAACATTTCTTTAATTATACTTTGAATGTATGCAAAAATAAATAAATAATAAAACCATGAAGATTATGTCACTAACCAAATCCAGGTCCACCAATTGTCAAATAAGGTAGCTGGTACACATCAGCTTTATCATTTTTCAAGGCATAGAAGAATTCTTCAGCATAGTGAAAATGACATCACAAGGTGCAGGTTCATACTCTTAATTCATAAAATTACCAGCCAATAGCCAAATACATTTTTGAATACATACGGGCTACCTACTTTAATAAACCGCTCAGCCATAACAGCATTCTGGCAAGTAAATTCACCATATAGAGGAATTCTAGAAAAGGAAAAAAATAGGAATCAAGGGAGTGAATATGATATAAAAACCAAGATCAAAAGTGATAAGTCTACATAAGATTGAACACAACAAAGGATAAATGTGTATGTTCCACTCTCAACTAACTTCATTAAGGATTTATATGATCACTTCAATGAAATCGGAAGCCTTAAGGCATATATCAAGAAAATTTTGTCATTAGTGCGAGTGAACTAGTTAATCCAAAACTGCAGCTGCATTTCCTCTAGCCATACAGAAGTTGTTTCACTTCTTGTAAACAGGTATCTACCAATAAATATAGTATCACCCTTCTTCACAACTTGCATATAATTATGGACACCTTAGTTAAGGGGACCCCACATTGTATACATAATCGAAGTAGAACATAAGAAATGTGAAAACTAAAGTTTTAGTTCCAAAAACTCACATATCAAATCCTGTAAAGCTACTTAGAATGAAAGACAGAAATAGGATTATTAGATAGAAGGAAATAAAAGATCCATTGACTTATAAGAATTTTTCTGACCATCTTAAGCCTACCGAACACATATTTACAGTCTTTCATATTATAAGGTTTTCTAGTTTAAATGCAGTACAAAACTTTTAAATTCACTAATAGAACAAATTATGACAATAGTAAACTCTTAAATACATATAGAATAACATTCGACAGAGCACAAAGATGTAACACTGAAACAACTAATAAAAGAGATTTTGTAAGTGTAAGAGGATAACAAACAAATAGTGACTATGCACATAAATAGGCAAATTCAACACAGACTTATTAAACAGAATATAACGCACATAAGCAAGTAGAAGGAAAAGAACACAGACCTTTGATAGTGCACCAAAATTAATAGGTAATAGATTTAGTGTAGATTCTTTATTTTGATCTAGAGTTAATACAACTGATGTGTCTACTTCAAGGGTAATTGGGCAATCAGTTCTATTCACAACTTGTACTTCTAGACCCATAGTATCTAGCATAACCTGGAATTGTACATTCCCCTTCCCCCCTCCCCAAAAAAAAGTAGGAAACAAATGACATGTAGCTGCCTAGCTGGAGTTCCTTAGAATGATGGGGAAAGAATAATAATAGGAAAATGGTAACAATGTTACTTTATAACGGTTGTAGATCTATTATTCTTTTCAAGTAACTTGGACAGGGTGCACATGGTAAAGGATACCATCAAACTATAAGCCCTAGTCACATTAATCATGCCATGCCCGTAAAACTTCATAATTTCATATCGTTTAGATACTTAAGTGTTCCATCACCATTACTTATCATGAAGTTTCTTAATACACAAGAAACAATCAACTATTAAATGAATTGCTCACTGGTTTCCAATTTATTTATAAATGGGCAAGCAAGCTAATAAAATGCAAGCATTAAGGTTCTCATTTTCTCTATGGTCACTTGCAGGATTTGCTAAAATCAAAGTCTAAACGTTACTCGTTAATCCATAATTTCACAGTTTCAGGCAATATCCCTATTTTTCTACTATGTGAATAACCATTAAAACACAAGGTCAAAGGCAAACAATTATGCTTACTAACAGGCAACTATTTATAACCTAACTAATCAAGTTATGCTCCAACTTACTTTCGACGTGCTCCACCAGGGTGACTGGGTTCAAGTTTAATACGTTTCCCAACAATATCACTTTGATTTAATGCTTTAAGAGCAGCCTTTGCTGCTCTAACATCGTAAAATTCAATAAATTTATGCTATCTTTTATGTGGTGTTTCTCGGATCTGCAATTTTAAGGCCAAAATTTACAACTACTCCAGGCACTAAATACAAATTTAGCAGAGCTCAAAGCAAATACGTTGAAATGGACATTTAAAATACTTACATAATTAAAGTTTTACCTCTTTGACTTCTCTATAAGCCCCAAATACTTGGCAAAGGTCATCATTTGAAGCAGAATCGGAAGAAGAATTAGACTGTGGCCTTTGGCCTCATTCATCTTATTAATTCTAATGCATTACAAACATTATCTTGAAGAAGAATCAGAACTACCACTGCTCTTCTAAACCTTGCTTCTTCAAAAAGAAATATTAAAAACACATAACTGAAATCAACAATGATAATTAGAGATAGAAAGAAGATGAAGTCAAAAAGATTAGATCTGAGAGGAAATAAGTTATCAGAACTTGTGGTGAAAGGAGACAACAGTTGCCCTCAGAGGCGGCGACGGTGGCCATAGGATGAAGAGCTTCGGCGAATGGAGCGAGCAGAGGTGAACCAACGAACTTTGACAGAGCGGCGACAAACCAACGAACGACGAAGAGTGAGCGAAAAGCGTCGGCCACGGTGGTGAAGAACGACGACGACGAACCAATGAACCTTAACCAAGCTACTCGCAAACCAATGAACCTCGACCAAGATGCGCGCGGTGGGGAAAGGAGCTACTCGTAGCCACCTCGACTGAGCTGCGAGCGGTGACGAATGGAGCTACTCATGGCGGGGAAAGGAGTTGTTCGCGGCCACGACCCTCGATCAAGCTGCTTGCGACTGTGAATGGAGCTGCTCACGGAGGCGAACCCACGAACCTCAACTAAGCTTCTGGCGGCGGCGATCGAACCTACTAGCGGCGGCGAATAGGCATAGGGAAATTAGGGTAATAAGATTTGAGTTTTGAGGCATTTTGTTTCTGAACATAGAAAGGGAAAAGGAAAAACCCCAAAACAAGGGAACAAATTTTTCGAGGGACAAAATTTTTGGGGCCGGGCTTGGGCTTATGTTTTCTGATTAACGCTGGAATAAGAGAAAAAAATATAGCTGAAAAAGAAAACTAAAGTGATAATAGAATGACTTTTTTTCCCCAACTTTATTAAAAAAAATAAAAAATAAATAAAAATAGTTAATGGTAAATAAAGGCGGTTCTAACCACCATAATTTATCAAATTGCCGTAATTTACTGAACTTTGTGGCGGTTTTACTGAACCGCCATAATTTTATCACCATTTCTTTCACTAAGATTATGGCGGTTACTAAAACCGCCATAATTTATTGAATATTATGGCGGATTTTAGCAACCGCCCTAATTTCACTACCATAATTTACATGATTTTTTGTAGTGAAGCCCTGTGCGAATGGCTTAACCCAATGGACCAATTGGCCCTAGCCAGAATTAATCACAGGAAAGGAACCCAAGCTACAACAGGTCACACGTAGGTCCACGAATCGAAGAGCATTCGAAGGACAACAGTGTGGGACCAAGCATCCCCTAGAAACACATGGTTGTTTTAGCCAATGCCAAGCCCACCACAAAGTAATTAATGGCAAAAACAAGATCAAAAGGGTGAAGCAAGTAGGAAGACAGCTAATCATGGATACTAGTATTGGAAAAATTCGCATGAAGACCAAACCCAAGAGAAATCCTAATCTCAACAACAAACCTACAATCCCACAAGCAGTGAAGAACATCCTTTTTGCCCTAAACAAAATCCGTCATCAATCTATCTGAACGATTACAAACCTCCCGAGGAAGCCACATGGTTTGCATGGAGTAAATGGGATACTTGAAATAACCGAGGTAGCCAAACAAAGTCCCCCAGCCTTATTCAACAAATGTTTCTTCCAGGATGCAATTCTATAACCCACTTTATCCAGCAGGGGGTTAAACGTAGCTTTAGTGACCCCTTCCCTTAGTAAGCAAAACACCTAAGTAATTGCCCAAGTTACCTACAAAGTGAATATAAGTAAGCAGCAAAAGGGACTCATGCTTTCTAGTAGGTAACCCTTTTGAAGCCATTGCTTTAGACTTCTCCAAGTTCACTTTCAGCCTAGACATCTTGCAAAAGTCATCAATAGCCCCTATCAAATAGTGCACTTAAGATTTCTTCCCTTTGTAAAAAAGAATAACATCATCTGCAAAAAGTAAATGTGAGAGACCTAGACATCCCCTAGAAAGACAAATAGGCTTCGCCATCAACCTTCTCCTGAATCATGGTAGACAGTTTTTCCATGCACAATACAAACAAGTACTAGGAGAGGGGGTCGCCCTACCTAATAAGACCATGTGATAGCACAAAAGAGTCCAACCACGCTTCTTTCCAAAGAACGGACAACTGGGAATAAGTAACATAGTACAAGATGAGCAGAATAATACCCGGGGGAAAGCCAAAATCCTGAAGGGTAGCCTGTAGAAAACTCCACTCAACTATGTTATATGCCTTCTCTTAATCAAGTTTAAAAGTGACGGCACCCTTAGAATGCCTAGAAGAAACCATCCAGTGAATGGCCTCCTGAACCAAAATAATATTCTTTGAAGTTTCATGTCTCAGGATAAAATTACATTGCAATAAGCTAACAAGATAGTGTAAAAAAAGGCCGCAATTTGCTCACTAGGACCTTAGAGATGATCTTATACGCAAGCATTACAAAGGCTACTCGGACTACAATTCTTCAAGTAATTAGGCTGCTCTACCTTAGGAATAAGAACTAGGAGAGTCTCATCTAGGGTGGGGTTAAACCACCCAGTAGAGATAGGCCCCCGACACTAATGAAACAACATCCTCCTTAACAATATGTCAGTATTGCTTATAAAAGAAATCCTAAAACCCATTGGTCTAGGTACCTTGTAAAACTTCATACTGAACATCACATTAGTAACCTTTTCACCAATCACTATAGCTTGCAAATGATTACTATCCCGAGGGGCTAAGGAAGGCACATTAAGCTTATGGAAAAAATGAATATCTGAGAACAAGGTGCTACAAAATCTGATAGCTTCTCTCTGTAGTAAGTCTTGATCAATACACCAAGCACGCCTATCCAAATAGAGCCTATGGATCTTGTTTTCTTCCATCAAACAATGGTTTTGGCATGAACATAATTAGTATTCTTATGATCAAATTTCACCCTATCCTCCTTAGACTTCTGAAACCATAACATTTCCTCCCTACATACGATATCATCATATTCTTTGTATAAGGAAAGTTCAAGCTACTTCAAGGAGGATGTATCCCAAACTTCTAACTCCCTTTGCACCATATGAATATGAGCTTCAAGGCGTGCTTCTGTTTAAAAATATTACCAAAGACATCTTTATTAAACATAATCGAGGCTTGTTGAATGGCTCGCAGACTTAGCCCCAAATTGCCATTCCCCTCACCTGAAGCCTTATTGACCACATCACTATAGTCAGCATGCATGGCCCATGCAACCATAAAATGAAAAGGTTGTTCTCACCTAGCACCATCTTGGCCATGCAGGTAGAGAAGAATGGGGACATGATCTGAATAAAAGCAAGGGAAATTCTGAACATAAACGTCTCCAAATCTATTGGTCCAGTTAATGTTAGCCAAATATCTATCCAGCCTTTTGCCACATAACGCATACCAGAAGCTCTATAGGACCATTTTTATTTCTAGCCAATGGCATCAAGATCAATCAAACTATAATCATCCAAAACATATGAGAAATTCTCAACTCTAGCCTCATAGAAATGCCCTCTCTTAACCTCAGAAGGATGCAGGATATCATTGAAGTCCCCAATGAGAAGTTGTGCCCCATCAATGTGATGAGTCAGATCCCTCAAGTGAGACTAGAAAGCGTTATGATTAATAGGAATAGGGCTGCGACAAACAACACTATGACAAGCCTACTTGGATCTACCACTACCAAATTCCATAGTGACACATTGAGATAAAATCTCTAGAGTATGCACCTAGGATATGGAAGAAGAGTTCACAACCTAGATACCACTAGCATGCCTAACCACCTCAGAAATAGCAGCTACCATAAAGCCCAGATTTTCCTAGAAGGATTTAACACTATTGTATTAGGTGTGACTTTCCATTATAATAAAAACTTCCAGTTGAACTTCTTAACTAATTCCCTAACATGTCTCTTCCCCTGCATATTCACAGCACCCTGCACATTCCAAGAAATAATTTCCCAATCTAACCAATCCATAAATAACTAAATTGAGAATGGGGTACTACGTTGAAGCCGAACATGAAACAATAACATTAAGGTACCGTAGCACCTGTTCCAGCAGCAAGCTCACCATTGAGCTACTACTCTACATTATCAATCACAATTTTTATTTTAAGGGAATTCCCAACCTGCTACCACTTTGTAACCACGGTTGGCGGATTGATACTACCACCTGAATCAGGAAGAAGCTTCATGCTTGAGATAGAAGATGGGGCTATAATCGGTGTCAGTATAGGATGAATACGCTAGGCCTTAGCTACGATAGGCTCATGAGAAGTTTACACTGGTTTATGTATGTTAACACTACCAACTCCTTTAAGTGGTGCAACTTGGGCCTTTGGTTTGGGCTTATTCGAAGTGCCTCCCTTTTGACTTCATTTGAAATTCAAATATTTTTCAGTTTCAGATGACCTAGAGTAGTTTCTTATGTAAATCTAATGCATGTCACACTTTCTGAGCCTTTTATGTTCCATATGAACTTCTCTCTAAGATGGATAATAATCTTCAAATAGTGTTGATATTCTTCAAAAATGATTATAATTGAAATTAGTGATTAATTATGTGCTTGATTTGATCATGAGATAGCACTTTCTGATATTGTCATGTACTTTCTAAAGTCATGAACTAATTTCTAAAGGCTCAATATTACTTTTTGATGCCTAGATGGCTTTCTTAAGCTTCTTACCTGCTATAATTCACTTTTTGAACAATTTTTCACATTCTTAAGAATCTGAATCTCTTTGAATAAGATTTTAATCATGTTAAAAAACATGATAATATGAAAAATGTATTAGGAATTGCATATATGTACATGAGAAATAACATGTTAAGCACTACAAAAACTCAAGTAAACCATTAGTTCTTTTTTCAACATATTTTAATAAAATTTATTTTATTATTATTCAAAACCTAAGCTATGATAATTTTCTCAAGGGTTCTAGAGCTAACAAAGGGGTATTGAAAATGGGCTTTCCTTGGGTAACAAAATTGATTTGGAAAGTTGTTTTAACAATAAACAAACATTACAGCTTGTATTTTCTCCACTAATGGTGGCTATTTTAGCTTACCTTTGGGTCTATGGTTGTGCTTCTTTGAAAAATTGATCTAGAGTAATTATTGATAAGTATAATTGTGAAGTTTAAAGCGAAAATGGCATTTTTAGGTGTGTTTTAGGTGATAATAGAAAAATGATTAATTTTGCTGGAACTTGACATTTTGATTTAATTTCAATAATTATTTTGATGTTGAGAACTTGAATTGCATATATATTTGTTGGTAACATTGAAGTTGTTATTGTTGATTCTATCTCTGGATCTTTGTGACTATGATATATGCTAGCTGGGTCCGGTCCTTTTCTCTGACAATTGATTTAGGCCCATTCATGTTTATATGTTGAGTTGTTCTCAAGTTGAAATGTTAAATTGTTAGAAAGTGTGTGATTAGAAGTTATGTGCATAGGGAGTGTCCTATGGGTTACATGACATAGCTTAACTCATTCTAATGCAAAGTGTGGATCAGAATGTCAGTATGAGTTAGGATGATTATGTCTCATGGGCCTTGGAATACAAACCGAATGATGTTGGATGGAAATTTTAAGCTTTGCCATTAAATGCATAAAGGGTGTGCTTATGTCTCCCATTAATCTAAGAGACTTTTATATTATGTTATAAGATAAGATGCAAGGAAGTTAAATTTAAAATTTAGGTGAAGTTTTTCCTTTTATCCCCATTTAAATTTAACGATGGCTAATTAGCTTGTTGATCTTATCTTAGGTGATAGGTGCTTTGGAGTATAGGGGACAGTTAAATTGCTAGGGGTAGTGATACGGTTGGTCGAGGTGACATGAGAAAGGATAATATATTAAAAGAACTAAAGTTTAAATAAATAAAAGCGCTAGAGAATGTGTTAGTAATGCTACATTCTCAAGTTCATCAATTGTTAATCAAGAGATTTTCACAAGATTTAAAATATGTGTTACTTCGGAATTTGAATTTGCAAACTGATTAATTAAACTAAAGCATGCTCACTTATTTTATAATTAAACTGAATTGACTGGAGACGACAATGATAACACTTGAATTGTTTCTATTTAACTATTGAGTTTTTTGTGGATTCTCATCCCTTTTCTATTCTTGTGTTGCCTTCAGACGAGCCTGTGATCAGGATGCTGGAGTCACTTAAGTTCATGATCTTGGAACTAACCCATACCTAGAGACTTAATTATTATCTCCTGTATATCTTGCATTTGTCCTTGGAGAATGTAGACTACTGATTCTTATTTACGTTTTCCTTGTTTTGAGATTCCTTTACTTTGAGGATGATTATATTTGAGATTGAGCTTTATTACTGGCTCTTAGCTAGGATTTATTTATGATATGTTCTTTATCAAGATATTATGTTATGTTTCATGTTGTTTGTATTAGGTGTAGCTATCCTCTATGGACCCATGCCCTCCTATGATACCTTAGTATCTTATTATATTAAGATGTTGTAACATGCAATGTTAAATGTTTATTATATCCAGGAGTTGTTCTGTTGTAAGTTTATTATTATGGAAATGTAATTTCACTCACTCGTTACATTAGTTTTAATTATCGGTTAATGAACAAAGCCCTTGCCATTTTAACTTTTCAAAAAAAACTTTCATATGCTATTTTCCATTAAAAGTATCTTCAAGTAAATTAAACTTATGAATCTAATAATTGATCAACTATGACATACATATAAGAGATTAATAAATAGGGTGTTACAATTTTGATCTAAAATCCTTATCTTCATTTTATTTTATTTTTTATTTTTTTGGATTTTACTCTTGTATAAGTACCATAAAGTTATCTATGAATAAATATTTTCACCTTAAAAATTTAATAAATAACATTTTTGTATTAATCAGTAAACTTATATTTTCAATGATATTGATACTTACTCCCGCCTAAACTTTTAGGAAAAGAAAAAAGAAAATTTCAATAAGAAAAGCAAATTATATTTTAAAAACCATAAAAATGATATTAATAAAGAATTGTTGGATAAGAGCCCAATTGCAGCAAGATTTTAATTTTTCATAGCAGGAATTTTCATATATACTGTTAAAATAAAAATTACATAAATCAATTAAAAAAAAACCAACTAAAAAAATTAATTTACCTGAATTAATATATTAAAATACTCATGTCGCACTATTTTAATTCTAATGTCTACAAAGGCAAGCTTGTAAGAGTGGCTACTTTTCTTTATTCTTCTAAGAGTTCTTCTTTTAAACATTTAGTTTTAATATTGTTTATTACTGATAATCAAATATTTCGAGACATGTTAGAATATACTTTCAATGAATAATTACTATAATATTTTCTTATACTTAATAATATGTTACTTTTGTTTCAATAAATTTAGTAGCCTATAAAATTAGATCAAATTTATTAAACAAAGTCTAATAAAACGTTATAAAAAAATGTAAAAATAGTCTGACTATCATTGGTTTAACGATATTAAATAGAGAAATGATAAACAACCATCACCAAACTTACATAATACACTTATACCAAGTTAAAAGTTGTAAATTAATATATAAAAATTTATAAATTAATATACAAAAAGTTGTAAACCAATATGCAAAAAGTTTTCGTATACTGGTTTATAATTTTTTACATTTTGGTTTACAACTGTTTATGTACTGGTTTATAACTTTTTATACATTAATTTATAACTTTTAACTTAGTGTAAGTGTATGGGGTAAGTGTGGTGATAATTATATATCACTCCTCTATTAAATAACATATAAATTTAATCATATTGCATAAAAGTACCGTCATGACTAACTACCTATCTATTTCTAATTTTGGAATTTTTTTAATTTAAAATAAAACAAACTAATTAAATAAATCAACTAAAATACAACAAATTAAATAAAATCACAGCTAAAACAAACTTCCAAAATATTAAATCAAAAAAATTAGATAAATAAACGAAAATAAGATAAACCAATTAGATAAACACTTCCAAAACATTAAATCAAACTCTTCTTTTAAAAGTTTAATTAAATTTTTAACTAAATCAATATCATAATAAAAAATTAACTAAGTCAATATATTAAAATGCATATTCCACACTACTCTTTTAGTTTTTAATTTAAAATATTAATATCCACTGAATACTAACAAATTTTATCTAATTATATTTAGTTGTGATACTAATTAATTTCAATTTTAAAACAAACAAATCAATTAATTAGCAACTGAAAAAATGGATAAAGCACATTTACAATAACAATTAAATAAATAATTAATTATCTTTACATTGATCTTCTTATATTTAAACTGCAATTAAAATATCATTTTTCTAAAAAAAAAAGATTACACATGCAGTGTAAAATGTAGCTTATGTCAATGAAGTACTTATACTCTACAAGAGCATGGATTTGAATTTGCAAATTGATATGAGGACTTTATTGGTATGTAATTTTTCCTACAAATCTTCGAAAAGGTTGGGGTCTTCCTTGAAACTTTCCTAGCCATAGTTTGTCTCGTTGGTATTGCATTTTAAAATATTATAATTTTCAATTTACTTTAAATTTTTTTAATATATAAACTAAAAATTATAAGATAAATCTAAAAATTTATTATTTGATGTAATACTACACGTTCAAGTTTTAAAAACATCATAATTTCAGAGTTCAAAAAATAAAATCATGCTTTCAACTTTTTCTTTCAAAGTATATATGACTAATTTAATAATAACACTAAATATGATTTATAATTAAATAAATATTATTTCATACAATAAGTTAATATTTAATATCAAAACTTTAATTTAGCTTACATCTATTTAATAGTTATGATTATCAATATTTTAATTAGTGTGTATGTTTTAATAAAATAATAAATTTACTATGCTAACAATGACTCTCGGACTTATTTATCACTTTTGGTATAGTTAAAATTTGTTTGTGTGATTTTTTTTATTGTTTGAAAAAGCTATCAATTCTATGACGATAACTACCAAATACATGTAAGCTAAATTTTGATATTAAAATATTAATTTTCTGTTTAAAATAATATTTATATAATTATAAATCATACTCAATATTATTCAAATGATTTTATATAATTTGAAATAAAAAATTTAAAAACATTTTGATTTTTGAACTCTGATTTTATTATGCTTTTAAAATTTAAAGTTGTAATATTTCTTTAAATAATAAAATATCAGATTTATTTTATGATGTTATTATATAAATTAAATGTAAATAAACTTAAAAGTAAGTTGACGATTTTAATATTTTAAAATAAAATATCAATGTGAAAAATTGTTAGAGAAATGTGAGTTTAATAATAGAAATAATAGTGTATTTAAAATATGCATGAGGTGGAGTGTCATATTTATATAAAAAAATGGGATTGATTGTAATAACTCTAAACTTTAAGGGTGTTTAGTGTTACTTACCCAAAAAAAAATACAATGAAAAATTAATACCAATTACTATTTACAAAGAAAGTTTATGAAATTGTCAAATTTTTAGAATTATTAATTTCTGCCTATCTATATTTAAGTAGAATTGATATTTCTCATTATTTATTAAAATCATCACACAACTGAGGTGGGGGACTGAAAATTGAATCATTACGTTGAAAGTTAATTTTTAATTTTAATTAAAATAATAAATGAGTTACTGTGCAAAGGATTACTCCACATGTGGTTTTTTCACTGTTGAAATTCTCTCTCCTTCTTCTTAATTCAGATTCTTCATGTTTTTTAATCCCAGTATCTTTTCTGCTTTCCGGGCTCACTTGTTTCTCTTCATCTAATCCCTATACATGTATAGCTTCTCTTCATTTCTCTGTTTCATCTCCATCAAGTAATCTCTGTTTCACTTTCCCTCATCCTCTCTCTATTTCCTTTAATTATGTTTAGGCCAAAAATTGTAAGGGCACACACAATTATCATAAGCTTTTTAAAACATCAATTTTAGCTTCTCAAAATGATTAGTCCAACACCATAACAATTACCAAATAATTAAATCACAATATTTGAAACCCTAAGTCCCAACACCCCGCTTTCATTAAAAAGAAAAACACGAGACTTTACAAGTGTCATAAACTCATCTAAAAATAGAGTTTCCTTTTCCAAAATTCTTGTTTGTACACAACAATAATTACCCAATTGTTACAAGCACAAAAACACAACCCATCAAGTTTCCAAAACCAAGCCTTGGCCGAATTTTTAAGGAACCAAAAGGGAATCCAAACAAAATTTCCAGCACCTAAGACTTCCAACCAAGATTTATAAAATCGTTTCAAACTCATTTGGAAAATAATCCTGCCAATAACACCAAAACTCAACCCAAACCATTTCTTGGTTACACTAGAAGGTTTATCAAATACTTGACATATATTTTATACAATTTTCATATATTAAGTTTCACACACTTAAACACATCACTAAAAGTCATATTTTCAAGATTTTGTGCATCATAATAAACAAGAAAAGTGACGCATGTAACACTTTAATTTTGCCTCTTAAAACTTCTATTTTATTAAAATAATAAATATGATAGTACATGAGTAAATAATAGCATAGAAACTTCTTTACACTATAAATACACCAAAATTATTCTAAGTCTTTCATCTAGTCAACAAGAATGTAATCGATACCATCAGTATCTTTACATTGATTTTATATTTAATCATTATTTAAAATATCATTTTTTCTAAAAGAAAAATTAAAGATGACATACGCAATGCAAAATGCACCTAATGTCAACGTAGGTGGGCGCCGATAAAAAAAACTTTGACTCATATTTTATAAAGGTATGAATTCAAATTTGTGAATCGGTATGAGAACCTCATTACTATGTAATTCTTCCCACAATTTGTCAAAAAGGTTAGGGGCTTCCTTGAAACTAGTGGGATACTTATGCTTACCCCATCTACATTTTCAATAATTTAAAAAAATAAAATCTCAACAGCTTATCCTATTTCGATTGTGAAACAAATAAGGTCACTTCCCACCCATAACACCCCATACCGGCGCCCATACTCATTCATCGACAACACGAGATTTAATAAAAAAATAATAATAAACAACACGAAATAGTACATCCACATTAATTTGTTTTCAAAAACCTCTCACAGTCTCACATGCCAGTTTTATTTTTCAATTAAAAAAAACTCACATACTCGAAGTAAATAGGAGCGATGCATCCACGTACATAAAATAATTAAACAAAAATACAGTCTTAACTTACATAGAAATTTATAAAAGAAAATCGTAAAGGAAAAATTTATGCTTCGCAACAATAATATGAAAGATTTTTACTATTATTTTATAATTAAAAATTTAGTTTAGGGAAGACCATGTTCAATTCGTAGTCAACATATGTCTCTAGACTCAATGAATATTTATAGGAGTAAAAATCAAATTTAGTCCTTCAAGAATATTACACCGGACAATTGGGTCCCCAAAAAAATAAGCTTTGCTTGTGATCCCTCAAGAATTGAAACATTGGATAAGCTAGTTCCTTTGTTAAATTTTCATTAATTAAATGACATACATGGTGTGTTACAACATTGATATATCATATGAATTGACACGTTCATATCGATATGATGTTATTTTGAAACGATGCAAGAAGTTACTTATCTTATATCATGTTGTTTTAAGTTTATTTGAGGGAAAAATAAACAAAGAAAAAATGTTGCATTACTCAGAGTGTGAGCATGATTCCCATGTGTAATATGATGTGCGCATCATTGACTTAGCATGTCATGTGTTATTTTGATAAGGTTTATTGGATAAATTTTATAGAGGAATTAATTTGTCATACGTTTTAATTCTTGGGATATCATAGTCCATGGAAAGGGTTTACTTTCTTCGAGAATCAAATTGTCTAACATAAAATTTTTAAGAGACTAAGATAGGTATTTACTCTGCTTATAAAAATATTTAACAAAGTCCTAGTAACAAAGAAGATTTAAATTATCAAACTCAAATCATAACAATATAAGAGGGTAAGATCAACTAGGTAGGGTGCCTATTGACGAAACTTTTCCTTATTCTAGATTTAAAAAAAAAATTCTCACTTTAGACTATTTTTTTTTGAAGTAAATGTTCATTTTAGTTCTTAAAATTGTATATATATTTTATTTTAGTCTATAAAATTAAAAAAATATTAATTTAATCCACATAAAATGATTCAAGTTAGTTCCTATAATAATAACTATATGGATTAACTTGAATTACTAAATAGACAAATTTAAATCATTTTCTTATAATTTTAGGAATTAAAGTGAACCTCGTATATAATTTAACGATTGTAAATGAACCTTTACTCATTTTTGGGCATACATACCACAACTAACATATTAAAAACAAATGCTCAATCAATCATGTAATAAACTGTAAAGTTGCTGAAAATCTCTCACAACAAAATCATTTCAATTATGTTTCCTTTTTGCTTCAACAAGTTCCTGAAGCTAGCTATCCTCTTCGTCTTGGATTTGAATCCAGCTTCAGAAGAAAGAATCATGAGACACCAACTCGAAGCTGAAGACCACCTATCAAGGGTTTTATACGAGCTATGTTCCATCATCATTCACACTCTCAAGTTCCCTCCATTACCCTTCCCCTTCCCTGCCCCTTATCCTTACTCTTGTGCTCCCACTGCATCTTCGTCTTCTTCTTCATCCTCTTCCTCTTCTACTCCGCTACAACCTAAGAGCCATCCCCGGTGGACATGGACAACGTTGTCGGCGACATGCTCTCAGGATTCCCCA
Source organism: Dalbergia cochinchinensis (assembly GCA_031216125.1). Classification (NCBI taxonomy): domain Eukaryota; kingdom Viridiplantae; phylum Streptophyta; class Magnoliopsida; order Fabales; family Fabaceae; genus Dalbergia; species Dalbergia cochinchinensis. The sequence continues at coordinate 28,367,376 of CM062368.1, forward strand.
GCAGCATTCGCGTCTCTGTTTATGGGTATATCCCTTGCCTTGATGCTTTTCGGGTCGGTCGCATTCCTCGTCGGGCTCCTCTTGTTGCCTTGTGTCACTATTTTGGTGCTGGTGTTCTATGCAGCCGCTCTGGTTTCTGACTCATCCATGTTGGGCCGTTGCATTCTTGGCTTCACCACGTTGCGCAAGAATGATGCTCCATGTAAGCCTCTGTTTTCTTCGCCATCGAGGAAGTGCTTTCGAATAAAATAATGTCTAAACTACGCTCTTCTCCCATAAAATTTGGTAAAATTCACCTCAACTGTGGTCTATTTGTTCGGGTGACATAGGCTACCCGTCAATTTACTGTTGTTTGTCTGATAAATGTGAGACCACTATAATGACTTAAAGAATTCAGAAAAAAATCAATATAATAATTTTATAAACTCGTGGATCTTTCAAACAAATTTTACAAATAAAGAGGAGATGAAATAAATTTTACTGAATCTCAAGAGAGATCAATGAAGCTTACCCTTAAATAAAATATAAACAAAACCCCCAAATTAATTTCTCTTAAATTTTCTATCGGATAAATTGATTCCATTGGGGAAAAAAATGGACAAATTGGTCCTTCCAGAAAAAATTATCAAAAGAAGTCCCTTTCAATTAAAATTATCAGACAAATTAATCCTTTTATATGGGATGAATTTGACATTTTTCATAATTTTTTAGACCAATTTGATTTTCTTTTTTCTAGAAAGACCAATTCACCCAACATTTTAAATTGATAGAGGTTTCTTTGGATTTATTTATTTTTATATAACACCTATTTATCCGACACAAAATTTAGTAAGGACCAATGTGGGGTTTCTTAGCTTGTTCTCTAATCTCTTTTATTGTTTAAAATTTAAGTTTTTTAGTCACTATTATGTCTAGTTATAACTACAAATTTTAATGGAAATATCGAGCACTTAATAGAATATAGTTATTATTTACTTCCTCTAAAATGAGAATTTTATGAAGTACAAAGTCAAAAATTAATTACTGTTAGGGTTTAATTTCAATATATTATTATTGTAAAATAATTTTATACAGATATTTAATCTTATGTTGTCACGTTAATAAAAGTATTTGGCTCAAACCATCTATTAATTAAAAACTCTTGGCAATAGCAACACAAAATTAAACTCCTACTTCTAAATTATTTTAGTGGGGAGCCCGTACGTACATAATGTAAATTTGAAGTGGAATAATAGAATACCAACTTTTTTGCTCGATGTTGGAGTGCTTATGAATTTTTCTAATAAAAGTGTTAGTGCGTTAAATACTTTTTCTGATTCACAGTATCTTTGATTTTAGGGTTAATACATATATTAAAAGTATTTAAATGAATTTGATAATACTGAATTAAACTAATGAAATAAAATTATCCTAATATTAAAATTAAAACCTCATTTATATTTTTTAGGGGCTTTATTAATAAGCATAACTAAAGTAAAGCTAAAGTTGAAAAAAATTATTAATTAATTCTTGATATTTATAAAATTTAATTTTTATGCATTGATAATGTAAAATAATTATATACTATCAATAAATCAAATTTTATTAAAATGCCAAATCATAGAAAATATCTACCTACTGTCACAACCACTCACCAAGATATGATTTGTTATTTTGTAAAATTCTATTGGCTAAAAGTGTAAAATTATTTTACATTCTCAATATATAAAAATTATACTCAATTCAAAATTATAGATAATTTAAAATGCAAATACCTTTAAATGCACCTATATTGTGATACACAAGGTAACAACTTTTCTTACTTTCAAAGCATTTAGGATAACAGGGAAAAAAAATTAAAAATATTATTCTAATACTAAAAATAGATATTTAATTGGGGCACCTACTCTTTCATTATTGGATGTGATGTCGTCTCAACCTTCTTTATTTATCAATCACATCCATTGGTAATGGAGTGAATATTTTAATTAGACATATAATTTTGGGTGTTAGAATAGTAATGCTAAAAAAAATATAGACCTATCCCTAGCTTTCAGTTTTTATTTTAAAATTTGAAGTTTTATCTCTTTTGATTTATTACTTTATTCGGTAGAATATTATTATTTACTTTTGGTTCCTTCGATTTATGGTACAGATGAGGCCAACAAACTGCTAAAGCACTAGAAGGGGAAAAGAATTGGCTGAAACTTTCTGAGGTTCGGTGGCAGATCATATATGCATAACATGATAGAGGTAACTAGTGAAGCTAGTTACTGAGAGATTTGATGACTATATCGATGAAATAGAATACACTATTTTAATGCTAGTTTGACATCCACTTTGGATGTCTATTCAGACACCCACTTTATAACTATTGGATATGATAGTGGTCGCCACTTATCCTTAACATTCATCACATCCAATAGTTATAAACCCTAAACCTTAAATAGACACTCACTTTTAGATGTCAAATTAGCATTACTCCTATTTCATCTGTTTTCTCTGGTCGATTTAGTTCTCTCCATCTGTTTCCGCGTGAAAATGTTTAAAAGCTGTATGTGGCTTAAAATCGATGCTCTTGTTTGTGATCTCTATCTGTATGAAATCCTTTAAAATACATCGAAGATAATTCTTCATAAGTACCCTTAAGTTCAATCTAATTGATAAGTTGGTTTTGCTTTGAAGAAGAATATGAATGCATACATTACTTTACAGAAGAATCATGTTTTTTTAACCATGACAAGTTCAAGATGTGCTGATAGATTCATCTTTATCCGCATATTAAAAAAAAAAAAGCTATCAAGATATTTATATGAGTGCGTTTGGATATTCTCAGGCTATAGAAAGTTTCTGTTATTTGTCGGATATGAGTGTGGATATAGCATTTTATACTGTCAGTTGTAACTTCCACTAGATTAAAACACAAGAACCAATGATTTGATTTTCTGTAACATGATTTTAAATTGGAGTTGCAGTCACAGTTGTCTTTCATCATTAGAGTTGTGAGAAATTGCAAAATACATAGGCATAACTGATATGGTTTCAATTACAGACTTAATACTAGAAGCCTCCAGCACTACAATATTGTAACCTCAATTACAAATATGATGATACAATTTAAAGTCAGGTAAAGTAATATAGCAAGAGAAATTACAATCAACCAAAGTAGTTATAGTATAATCTAGAACAACCAAAGATATTTTTTGGATGAACCAAAGGTATCCATAACCCAGAAGCAATGACTAATTCACTCGAGGCGTAGAGCTCACATACGTCGTGGGTCTTGTCTTTACCCATGAAACCCCTTTTATACACATCGCAAGAAATCAAACCTTTAACTAGATGCTTATATAGAAAACTTTTCCCGCAATTTCTTATCATTTTGTGAGTGTTTATGTTCTGATTGAGATGGTGGTTGTAATGGAATTTGAAAAACACTTATCACTAATAAATGTTAATTTGCTTTAAACAAGAATGGCAATGACAAAACAACAAAACTCACCACCAGGACAAATCAGTATGGTGGTTGCTGCTTACTAACAACCAGGATATTTGGTCACAGCAACCTTTTAAAACCGCACAATTGTCACAAGTGACTATTTTGACCCCATGAAACTCATGGGATGCAGTATAATTCTACGAATACATGAATATGAAAAGAGGTCTGCTAGACTGACATCTCTAAATAAAGTAGCACACGACACGTGTAGCGAATGCTTTATCCGCTACCTATGTGAACTTTAATGGCAACGAGGAAGATAACCATGAAGCCGAAGAAGAGAAGGGAGTGAACAAATATGGAGACGCCACTTGTTTGAAAATTGAGAAATTCCACTGGCCTGCCTTTGCCTGGCAGCTGGAACAGTAAACCCGGCGAAAACACCACAAACAGTATCAAGCCAATTATTATTGGAGCCCAATCCGCCATTTATCAACTTAAGCTCCCTTTGGTATATTAGGAGAGCCAAATGCTATGAAAAACAATGTAAATACATGAATGAGGTGTAGCAGATAATTTTATATACGATGGCGCGAATGCTTGAACGGCATTTAATAGCAAAACATGAGCACAGATATAGATGTAAGATAAGACAACATAAAATTCAACGAAGGAAAGGGCGAAGGGTACAAATTGAAAATGGGACAAACAGAATGATACGGTTTTCATCAAAATCGGCAGAGACGTTGGATGCAACGATTCCTTGAGAGTTACATCCCCGTGTAATTTAATGTCATGACGCCCTTGGGATCTCTGTTATCCGTGGTGGACGGCTTCGAGTCACCAAATTGGTTTTTTCTGTTATTTTTTTGTGGCGATAATCTTCAATTACTATAATTAGCAAGCTCACTCATGTCTCTACGAATCCAAAAGGTTATTTCAACCCTTAAAAGTAGGCGCTCAATTAGGCTAGACATTCTATCATAATTGGATATTACGGTAGCCTACAATGTCCCTACTTATACATTAAGTTGATAGAATAAGTATTTTAATCCGACATCAACTTTTAATATTGGAATAACATTGCTCGGCTATAAAATTATGATGGTAGATGGGTGGGTCAGTAGTAACGTTGGGTGCTGGGTTAGCCCAAATTGTTTGACAAAGCTACCCTAGACTATCTTCTAATCATATATAGCCCAAACAAAGTGACCCAAAAATAATTGTGCTCAGCGCTACCCTGTTTGGGGAGGGAAATTGGGCTCCTTCTCAATAGAGAGCTTTCGATCCTCACCCACTTCCTCTATTGTCAACCTGCTCCATGATCCAAAAGCAAAAGATATAGAAGCAACATGTCGTCGAGTTTGCCGCTGCATACAATAATAATAAGAGTTTGCCGCTGCCGAAGTCGTTCTATTTTTGTCGAGAAAAACTTTTAAAGAATATGTTGTATTGAAAAAAGAAAAATTCATGAATTAACAAAAATCATATAAGGTATTTCAAAAGCCATGTAAATAACCGAGAAGTAGTTGATCACATTAGAATTAGATTATGAATTTAGGCGTATGTACTTTTATTGTATTGTCACGAGAAATGGGTAAAATTTAGTGACAGAAGGAAAGAGGAATAAGATTGATGGTCTTGTGCTAAATACTTGGCCCACTACTACAAAATAGACTTTTGCTAACATTTAAAAAGTGTTATCAAATCATAAAAAAGTGTTACTATTTACATTAGTAACATTTTTATTAATGTTGTCTATACCTAGTGTTGCTAAAGGGTTTTAGTAAACACTTTTCTCCAATTTTAGTAACATTTAAAAAGTGTTACCATATATATATTCTTTGGTAACATTTTTTAAATGTTACAATTTATTACTTTTGCTAACATTTTTGAAAATGTTAGCCTTCAACTTTCTTTTTGCAACAGTAGATAAATGTTACCAATTTAAATACCTAATTGAAGTTCTTCTAACCTAAAATTTTTTTATTTAAAACTAACCTTGTTTTAACCATTTAATTTGATTTTTTTAACTTGTTATCCCCGAAATAAGAAGTGCTAAGTCTACCAAAATATAGCCAAAGGTTTTAGGAAACAAAAAAGTAATAACAAAGGAGATCGAACCTTTTCATTTGAATTCTCCCAATGTCAACAGTCAACATGTAGTAAATTCAAAAACGAAAAAATTCAGTTATTAGTATACTATCTGGCTGGTATTTTTAAAAACTATTTTCAATTTTTAAATGAAAAAAACAAGAAACCGTGTTTGGTGAGATGTTTTGTTCATGTTAGTTTTTACAAATAAAAAACTGGAGATGTGTTTTAAAAACAAGAAACCCAAAACAATTTGAAGGTGTTTCTGAGCTTTTGTTTTATAAAACAACCAAAAACGCGGTGGCATATTTGTAAATACCATGAGTTATTGTTTTGTGCCTTCGTTCAATCCCCATTGTTGAAGGTTTCATGTTCTTTTTGTTGTTGCATTTCTGATTTCTCAAAGAACACCACACCTTCACACAAACTCACCACACAACAACAGCGAGCTCATCCTCCTTTAGAGAGCACCACGCCACCCACGAGCTCACTATACAACACCCCCATTTGCTGGCAAGCTCCTCCCCCATTTGCCGATGAGCTCCTGCCATTTCCAGCTCCACCGTTCGCAGGCGGAGACGAGTTGGTCCACCCATTCGCCAGATCGCGAGCTGGTCCATCGTGACAGCTTCGTGAGATCCGAGAGCCAGCGCCATAGTTTTAAAAGTCGATCCGATGATCAACTCGATCAAGGCACTGTGTCAATGGGTTACTAGTTCAACTGGTGAGTCATTAGTTTAACCGGTTAAATCGGATATAATTAAATAAGTATAAAAACTATATAATAATACATAACTTGGTGATGCATACATACTTTAATGAATGTTTATATAATATTTATATTATATATAATATAATAATATTTATATATGCCTCACAATGATCTCAGCTCTCATTGCCTGAGGGGTTTGCAGAGTGCAAGTGATTTAGTATGACCAAACATAATGAAGGATGAGCAATGGAAAACTGCATAGTTACTGGACAAGCTGCATTTGGTATTGCCATGTGTGTTGTCCTTGGACTAGAAACCAACACCAAAATCAATTCATGAATATATATTCTATAAATTTGGTTTCACAACAAAGGGATCGAATCAGATTGCAGCCTCCCTTGTTGTGCAGGTGGGATAGATATAGTGCATACAAGCAAAGCAAAGTGCAGGGGAAATGAAGTCCCATATCGTTGGTGAGAAAAGCTGAAAAGAAGTTGTCCTATTATAGAGAGAGATGATTACCTATACCTCATGCATACAGATTGAAGCCAAGTCACATTTTGAAAGATGGGCTTCTAATGGCTTATTAATTGGGCCCCAAAAATGCAGTCTAAAATTTTTTTACAGATAAAATTTTTAAATGTTTAATGCTTATTTTGGAAAAGCATGACTCAGCCAATTTGATGAAGTCAGGCCGAGTTGCCGATTTTGTGAGAAACCGGCCGAGTTAGTCCAGTTCAATTGCTTATTCGGTTTTTTATTTAACTCAGACAGGCTAGTTGGCCGACTCATCGGTTTACGGGTTCAATCGGTCGGTTCGAGCCGATTTTTAAAACTATGGCCAGCGCACTTCCTAGCTAGATCCGCCGGCGACCTGCTCCGAGATCTGAGACTAACACACGTGAGCTTCCCCTGCCGAATCCGCCTCCGCACGCAAGCTGCTCCACCAGATTGAAGACCCAGCGCCAGCGACCTGCCCCGCCAGAGCTGCCTCTTCCTCCACATGCCACCAAGTGATAGTGAGTTCTTCCCTCTCCCTTTCTTTCTCCTTCGTTGCTGAGTTTTGATGTTTCTCTTGCTGTTGAGTGTTGATGAACCACTTCCAAGTCATTATGTTCTTCGGCAACTTTAATCACTAGAATTTTTTCAACATTTTTGTTCTCATGGTTTAGTTCTTGGTGCCTCCAATTTAATTTGAACATCTACGCACTATGTGAGTGTGTAACTATCCCAATCTTATACTCTTATGAATAACTAGTCTCTTATAATTAAATGCAAGCTCAAAGTTGAGGAAATCATCTCAATCTACTGAATATTCTATGAACGATAAAAAAATATGTCATCATCATGTGCCAACTTCAGAGTGGGCCACAATTATTCCCCAGTTGGAGTGGCTAATTGGAGCTCATGTGGCAGTAATGCAAGAATTTAAAACTAACTAGGACAACTTTTATGGCTTAAGTGAACATGATATTTAAGCGAAGGATGCCTCCTTGTTCTTTTCAAGCTAAACACTATAGTTAGTCATGAACCAAATTGGTTCATTTAGCACTATCATGGAAATGGAGTTTATGGGTTCATTTAGCACTATCATGGAAAAGAAAATGTGTTAATTGATGGATGTTCTGTTGAATTTATAATTGGTTAGTATTGAGTTGTTCTGGAGATGGGTTCATTATCATTTTTCATTGATGTCTTCCCTAACTGTGAGTGATTCTTCATGTGGATTTTTAGTTGTTGTTCGATGCTCCTCTGTTTTGTTTGTGGGGTTTATTTGCATCCCATTAGTAATTTGTTTATGGAGTTATTTTGTTTGAGTCATTATGTTTATTAAGTTATTTCGTTTAGTAACTATTTCTCTAATTATCGGTGTCATACATGGAAGCATAAATGATAAATCAATGTCATCTCTGGTGTATACATGGTTAGTTTACTTGTGTTCTTAATATTGAATAAATTATGAACTTAGTTACTTTGTGTTGTTCATTGGTCAAGTGTTCAATAGCTTAGTTACTTTGTGTTTGTATATGAGATCAATTAGTGTGAAATCTGCGATCAATATCTATATCTATATAATGCTATAGATACATATGTGTTAGGACAAGGTTGTTAAATTGTTGTTGTTGTTGTTGTACTATTGTGATGTAGAAAACCCAATAAAGCTGCTCCTGACAAAACCAATCTGCAAAGGGTTGCAGATGCTGATTCTTTTGATGTGGCTGAATTTGTGGATGAACCTAGCCTTTATTTGGCTGTTTTGATCTACTCTGGGGCTTAAAAACTAAATTAGATACATAAGAGTAAACAATTTGGTTGGACTTTTTCTGTCATTTTTCGCTTTATGACTTTTTATGACCTTTTATGTCAGTTGAAGTCTCTATGAAGGAATTATATCCCACAATCTATGGTAGCGAAGAAACCATGAAGACACAATCAATTTAAAAGAATGTTGAGGAATTAGGCAGCGCTTCAGAGAAGCTTTCACAAGGATGAGATCTTCTTGCAAAGGAAGTGGATAGTTTTTTCCAAGTAGTTTTGACTAGCTGTGACGCCTTGTTATCTAATCTGAGGCCGGATAAAATTGTAAATGTCCGTGTCCCTGGGCTGTTTCTAGGATTGATATATAATATGATCTTGTTTGGTTTGTTATAGTCTAGGTAGCATGGGTTATAGTTTGTATCAGTGTTATTGAAATGCTATGTAAATGTGGGTTGTTTTATGTAATGTGTGTGTGTGTGTGTGTATATATATATATATTATTGCGTTTGAGGAAGTGAGTCAAGTAAACTCGTGAGATATTTTCATCTTGATTTATTAATAGTTCAATAAGTTGAGCTCATGAGTTGATTTTGAGTTAATGATTTGAGCTCATTTATTAAATGAGCCAGGTGTAAGCTTTATTATGTTATGGAATATTGAAAGCAAGATTTTTCATTTTGAGGTGAATGCCACCATATAAGCCTTCTAGGCAATGTCTTATTGTCATAACATATTGTGTAATTCATAACTATGTGCATAAGTAGGGAATGCGAGACAGATTGTTTAGAGAATGAAAGGACAATGATCTATTTGACTTAGAAGCTACGAATGATAATGTAAATTTAGATGAGTTTTAATAGGAACAACACAATAAAATTAACTGATGAAGCTGCAAGGGAAATGATAAGATATCATGACCAAATTGAAAATTAGATGTGGCTATAAAAAAATCATGCATAGCTTATAAATTGATTTATAAATATAAATTGACATCAAGTTATATTAAGACTATTTTTAGAATAGGAATTTATATTTAAGACTTCATTTATTAAGTATGTATGAAAAATATAATCTATAAAATATAATAGTTAAATTTGTCATTTATAGTGATACAATTTGCCAAAAAGTTTTTTGTTTTATTAGTTTTAAAAGTTGTTTTTTAAAAAAATTATCCAAACAGGTTTTCTGTTTTTTACCACCATAAAACTGTTTTTAAAATTAAATTGCCAAACGGGTTTTTCTATTTCTATATTTTTAAAAATTGAACTCAAACTTATTTTCTAAAACAGTTTTAAAAAATTTAAGAATAAAAACACTTCCAAATAGCCCCTATATATGTCTCTAGTAGCTAGAACAAAACAAAACACATGTAACATACACTTGCCTCACAATCAACTATACAATTGACTAAAGCACAACCATACAAACCAAAAATACATGAAAATAAAATAATATCTCAAAGGGACAAGTTTTTTAAATCAAATGATTTTGATTTATTGAACCATGCCTTCTAGCCACCGTCGCTAATCCGTCTCTCTCTTGATCTTGCAACAGCAATTCGGTCTCAGCCGGTCTACAACGGACAATGTTTTAGCTAACAGCAGACCAATGCGGCAGCAACAAGAAGTTGTACATTTCCATGAGTACTCACGGAACAGTGAGTTAACTGCACATGCTTCTGTATAATGTATACAACAAGTTGCCTTAATTAGGATTGGGCTTAACTCCACCCAGAAAAATTCGTTCAAAAGAGAGGATTGTTACAACAGTTCACCAATGTTCTTTGCTCCCATTTGACGCAAGTAAGATATTATGGATTGTAATATCGCATTTTCATAGAGGGCCCCAATTAACAATTTTGTTTACAGTTTGACACACATATAGTAAAATCCAATTTGATTGTCTGATAATCAGATCTAAAAATAACCAAAAAAATACGAACAAAATCCCAATTGTTGATGATCATACCTTAGTTGTTCTCTTTATGTAAGCAACAAGCTTCTTTTGCTAAAAACAGGGGAAAAAATCATGTTAGATATAACGCAAAAAGTTCAGGAAGAGAAGAGGGCAGTCTATATTGAAGTATGATTTCAGTTAACCTTAATTGAATTGACAAAATCAAATCTAAATGAAGAATTGAGGAATAAGCAAGCTAGACCTTCTTAGTCTTTGTATAACTTGGTGAAGCCTTATCCAACTCCTCAACAACAGGTTTGTGAGTTGGCCTTGGCAATAAAATTGGGTTGGATGGCTCATTTTTATCACTAGCCCATTTCTTCATTTTTGATCTTTTTTTTATGTTGGTCATGCTTCTTAGTCTGTGATGTCAAGTCAACAAAAGAATATGCACCTGTTTGCTTTGTTTCCTAGTTAATTATCAAATTGTTATGTTATACAACAGCAGCAGCAGCAGCAAATTGTGCAATAAAGATTGAAAAAAATACCTTAGCAACCTCATTGTTGAAACTTGAAAGTGAGCACTAAGAGGCTTAAAGATATTCAGGATACCTTAATTTAAGTAAACTTCGTGACATGAAAACTTGTGGAACTAGCTAGGAAAAGGCATTAGCCGCGTCCTGACTCTTATGGAAGGATCGAGCCATTTTGTGAAGGTAAAGAAAAGGAAATGCTAAAAAATCACTTTTATTTTCTGTTAAATGTTTCAGAATTTAGTGACAGAAAGAAAGAGGAATAAGATTCATGGTCTTGTGTTAAATGATGGTATACTTGGGCTACGAATTATGATACCAAGGGAAGGAGACTATTCAATTTTTCCGGAAGCACTTTTGCTCCAGGGAAGATGTTAACTGAGATCTTTATCGGTTGGGTTGCATCCGAAGCTTAGTGAGAATGGGTGCGGTCTTTGGAGCACTAATTGATACTACATCCAAGAGGAGGATCGTGTTACAGGAATGGGGATGAGGTCGTTCAAAGCCCCATTTTGGATGGGTTTAACCCTTTCCTCTTTAAACCCTGTTTGGATTACTTGGCAGCAAGGTTTTCAGGAGCGCACTCTTTGAGCGTAGGAGCGAATTTATGCATCGGACCAAAAATGAAAAAACATAAAAAAAGGTGTTTGTGCAAGCGTAAATTTCATTAAAAAAATTATATCTTGAGTTTCACTTGTCATATGTCATCTTATGGTTGTGATTTTATGCATTTTTAATTGAAGTATTACTACGTTAATTGTAATTAATTTTGCATATATATATATATATATATATATATATATATATATATATATTTGTGTGTACGCGCGCGTGCGAATGTAATTGTCTATTTGCTAAGAACTTATATTCCCTTCGACGCTCCTACATTTCTTCTTCTTGTATCCCCTTCCATTCTCTTTATAGGAGCTCGCTTCGACGAACTTGTGTGGCAGAGGACCTTTGGGCTTTGGTTCAAGATGCCTTCACTTGTAGTCCTTCAATCCAAGATTGGCTAAGGCTCTCGTAACTCATTCCCAAAGGAGAGAACCTTGTTCATGTGAGAAGTTTTAATGTTTTATATTTATCAACTGGTATAATGTTGCCTATAAGGTGATCAATAAGGTTTTTGTTAATAAGATTTGACCTTTCATTGATGATCTCATTAGAATAGTTTCATCCCCTACCGAGACACCTTTATAATGCCATTATCAGGAGGTCAGCCAATATATGAAAAATACTAAAACCAAGAAAGCTGCTCTTACATTTCAAGTTGATTTGGAGAAAGCATATGATGATGTGAGTTGGAACATTTTTTAGAATACTCTCTCTGATTTTGATTAAATGATCATGATTAGAAGTTATCTAAATTTTAAATGATAAGCTAAATGTAACTTAATTTTATATTTTAATTTTGATGATTCGAAAAGATCTCTTGGCTTCTCTCTTGTTGAGAATGTTTGAGCTCTGCTTACTTTTAAAACAATAATAATAAGTGAGGCTTTTGTAGATACATGAGATTTCATTTTGATGAGCCAAAGGTGCCACCATTTGTGTTCTCTTCCACTACTCCCGCATGTTGCATCAAAGAAAACCTAATTATGGATGAAGAATGATTCCATTCATCATTTACACAATCAGTTTTCACCAATGATAATCCTCATTCAATTGTTCGAACCAATGTCGCGCACCAATAATATAAATGGATTTGTATCCTCATCTGTTCACTTGAAACAAGAAATTACCCTGTTCACTTAGGTAGTGCTTGGCAACTGTCTCGGCGATAGTGGAGATAGAGACAGTGGAGACAATAGAGACGAACACATAAAAAGCAGTGTTTCTGTATTTTGTTTGGTTGTAGAGTACGAGACATAATAACTATTGCTATATTTTGTTTGGAAATATGAACAAAATAATAAATAGATGATAAAACACGAGTTTGTTGTGAATATTTTTTTTATTTACCATATTTATACAGGAGCCCTAAATGAAATCAGCAATTTGTGTATGAGTCTTCCTCATGTTTATTGTAAGGAAGAGTGTTATGATCAGTAACTGATTCAGTTAGAGTTTGTTAGAGGTTGTTAGCGGTTAGTCAATACTAGCCCATGTATAAATACTCACAGTCAAGTGTATCCATTCTAATTCATCAATATACATCACAATACTTAGATCACACACTGCCTATTCTCTCTACTCCCAATCTTCTCTCAAACACCTCATCCTTGGCCCTAATACCTTCATGGTATCAGAGCTTCAGGATTGCATCAATGGTGTCACAAAATGCTGCTATCATTCAAATGTTCTCAAATCCAATTACAATGAAGCTAGATGATGAAAACTATCTTCCATGGAAGGAGCAGATCGAAGCCACAATTGAAGGCCACGATCTACTCAATTACATAACAAGAACACAAATTCCATCAAAGTATGCCTCTGAAGCAGATCAAGGAGTTGGAAACATGAATTCAGAGTTTCAAAAGTGGAAGAAACATGACACACTCCTCAAATCTTGGTTATTAGCCTCGATGACCAAACCTTTCACCACAAGAATGGTTGGATAGGTCTTTACTCATCAGATCTGGTCTAGGTTGGAAACCTACTTTGCATCTCTGATCAAAGCAAAGGAAATGCAATTGAAGAACAAGCTTGGAAACATCAAAAAGACTGGATCGGTGAGTGATTATTTTCTTGAGATCAAAAGCACAGTTGATGCACTTATTTCTGTAGGTGTTGTCTACAAAGATTCAGATCATGTTGAAGCAATTCTTAATGGCCTAACTGAAGAGTATAGTGCCTTCATCACAACTATGATCTCAAGACCTGAACCAATTGCAATTAGTGAGCTCGAAGCTCTTCTCATGACACAGGAAGAGATATTTGAAAGGTTCAAACTTAGCACAAGCTTTGTGCAAGCAAATCTTGCTCAAGCTCCACATAGGTCTGTAAATAATGAATCATAAGGCATATCTCAAAGTGGTGGAAGATCCAACAACTTTAGAGGCCGTGGCAGTCAATTTGGTGGTAGAGGTGGAAGGTTTTCCTCAAGACCTTCATGTCAGGTATGCGAAAAGCCTGGCCACACTACTCTCTTTTGCTGGTATAGATTTGATTCTAGCTATACGGCTCCTGATCCTAAACCAAAGGCAAATCTAGCCATGAGGAATGTGCTGGCCACTCCTTCAACAATCCATGATGATAACTGGTTCCTTGATTCTGGAGCCACACACCATATAACACCTGATGCAACTAATCTAATGGAGAAATATTTATATGCTGGAATTGATCAAGTTGTTGTTGGAAATGGCACAGGTTTGAACATTCAACATGTTGGAAAATCTACTTTTAATGCTGGTTTGAGTACTAACTTTCTGTTGCATAAATTATTGCACATTCCAAGTATAACTAAGAACTTGCTAAGTGTTTCAAAATTTGCTAGAGACAACCATTGCTTTTTTGAATTTCATCCAGATGAATGCATTGTTAAATGTCAGGATTCAAAGAAGGTCCTTCTACACGGCTTGGCTAAGAATGGCCTTTACCAGTTCATTGGTTTCAAACCAACTCTCACTGGTTCTGCACCAATTCCCTCTTCTCTTAGTTCTACTGTTACTGACTCCAAATTTAGTTTATGGCATGCAAGACTTGGTCATCTTTCCTTTAATATAGTGTCTAGGGTGCTTAGATCTTGCAATGTTCCATTTACTTTGCCTAATTATCCCTGTTCAGCTTGTTGCATAGGGAAATCACATTAGTTACCATTTTCTTCCTCACACACAACATATAACTCACCTGTTGAACTTGCACATTCTAATATCTGGGGTCCAGGTCCATTCCTTTCAATAAATGGTGCAAGATATTATATACATTTCATTGATGCATATTCTAGATATCCTTGGATTTATCTTGTGCAATCTAGATCACAACTCAAATCAGTGTTTAATCATTTCCAACGTATGGTTGAATTACAACTTGGTGCTAAGATTAAAATGTTTCAAAGTGATAATGCTCTTGAATATGTAAGTCTTTCAAAGGAGTTGCGGGAAAAGGCATCATTCATCGATTTGCTTGTCCACACATAGACCAACAGAATGGCCTAGCCGAAAGAAAACACAGACGTGTGGTAGAGATAGGATTAACCCTGCTAGCAGTTGCATTTTTACCCTTGAAGTACTGGGGAGAAGCCTTTATGACTGCTGTCCAGCTGATAAATGCCCTTCGCACACCTATACTGTAGTTCTCATCTCCTATAGAGAAACTGTTTCACAAAAAACCCCCATATGACTCCTTCAAAGTATTTGGCTGCCTGTGTTTTCTACACCTCAGGCCCTATAACCAACATAAACTTGAGTTCAGATTTGTCCCCAATGTCTTCCTTGGCTATGCTACCAAGCACAAAGGATACTTATGTCTCACACATACACGAAAAATTATCATAAGTAGACATGTAACTTTTGATCAGTCCACATTCCCTTTTAAAGACCCTAATTCCATATTTTTCAAGTCTGAACATCATGCTATTACTCATGCCAACTCTTCCAACGCATTTGGGCCTCCAATTTCCATTTTTCCCTCATCTCAGCCTCCTATTATTGCTCCTACCCAACCCACCTCAAGTTCTGAGTCTGAATCTAACTCTGATTCTACTCAGTTACTTCACAATACACCTAACCTTGCTACTGATATTACTGAACCGCCTAGTCAGCCTCCTATTATGACTTCTAGTACTTTAGATCAGGTAGTTTAGCTGCCTACAATTCATACCATTTTTGCTGCAACTAACAGTCATGCTATGCAGACCAGGGCTAAGGATGGAGTGTTTAAACCTAAAGTTTTCCATGCTAAACTAGAACCATCAAGTGCTAAACAAGCTCTCACAATTCCAGATTGGAAACAGGCAATGAATGATGAATTCAGTGCCCTTATGAGAAACAAAACTTGGGAACTGGTCAGTCTTCCCCTCGACAGAATTGCAATTGGCAGCAAATGGGTCTATACAGTAAAGTTTAACCTTGATGGGCCTATTCACAAATACAAAGCTCGGTTGGTGGCTCAAGGCTTTAATCAAAGGCTTGGCTTTGATTTTACTGAAACATTCAGCCCAGTGGCAAAACCAACTTCTATTAGGCTATTTTTATCTCTAGCTATCTCTAAAGCTTGAACTATAAGACAACTTGATGTAAATAATGCCTTTTTGAATGGTGAACTACAAGAAGATGTATACATGAAGCAACCACAAGGCTATGAAGTAGGTGATGATAAGCTTGTATGTAAGCTTACTAAAGCCATATATGGCATGAAGCAAGCACCAAGAGCATGGTACCAAAAGTTGGCTAGTGCTTTGGTTGGGATTGGTTTTAAGCCAACTCAATCCGATGTTTCTCTTTTTATTAGGATTACACCCATTGATGTTACCTTCATCCTCATATATGTAGATGATATCATCATCGCTGGTAGCTCCTCTACTTATATTTCTGATCTTATCAAACAGCTAAACAACACATTTGCACTTAATGAAATAAGGGACCTTCATTATTTCTTAGGGATTGAGGTCAAGTGCACTGCTGCAGGTGGTCTTTTCTCTTCTCAGTCCAAATACATCCAAGATTTGTTGCAAAATGCTGGAATGCAAGGCTGTCAAACTCCACTGCCTTTATCAGTTAAGCTCACAGTATCTGAAGGCACTCCATTTCATTATCCAAGCCTGTATCGATCTATGGTAGGGAGCCTTCAATACCTCACTGTGACCAGACCTGAATTGGCATACTGTGTTAATAGGGTGTGTCAATTCATGCAGAACCCCTTAGACTCACATTGGCATGTAGTGAAAAGGATTCTCAGATATCTCAATGGCATTTCTCAGTTTGGATTGCACATTCAAAAGTCAACCAACCTCAAACTCATTGGTTATAGTGATAGTGATTGGGGAAGTGGCCCTGATGATAGGAAGTCAACAAGTGGATTTTGTGTCTATTTGGGACCTAATTTAATTTCTTGGTCATCCAAAAAGCAATATGTTGTATCCAGGTCAGGCACTGAAGCTGAATATAGAAGCCTTGCAGCCCTTGTAGCAAATGTTTTTTGGGTCCGAAACTTGCTGTCTGAAATTGGCCAGCCTCTAGTTAAGGTACCACTATTGTTCTGTGACAACTTATCAGCTGTTCTCCTAGTTGCAAATCCAGTGCTCCATTCCAGGTCCAAGCACTTCGAATTGGATTTGCACTTTGTCAGAGATCACATTTCAAAAGGCAGGATTAAAGTCAGTCACATTCCAGCTTCAACTCAAGTTGCAGATATCCTCACCAAGCCTATCTCCTCATCATTGTTTAATGATTTTCGTGCCAAGCTCAGGGTTGCAGATTACCAATCCCTGACCTTGAGGGGCGATGTAAGGAAGAGTGTTATGATCAGTAATTGATTTAGGTAGAGTCTGTTGGAGGTTGTTAGTGATTAGTCAAGACTAGCCCATGTATAAATACTCACACTCAAGTGTATCCATTCTAATTCATCAATATACATCACAATACTTAGATCACACAATGTCTACTCTCTCTGCTCCCAATCTCCTCTCAAACTCCTCGTCCTTGGCCCTGATACTTTCATTTATAATTCTGAGTTGTTTCATATGGGACCGGAAAACAGGAAAAGGATAAGGAACCTGGCTTTGCTAGTATGTACACCTAAAATAATATCGACCTTAGTCCCACTTCGCCCTCCTTTAGATTTCCAGCCCAAAATTATTTTAGCATCATATCCAGACTCAAGCTTCAAGCAATTTAAGGTTCATGTCATGTCAGAACAACCGATATTCCTTTCATTTATGCTTCTATGAGAGGTCATGTGTCCCATTATTTTGCTAGTTCATATATGCTTTTTGCTGTGAACAAGTATATTAAGGAACCTACCAGAGTGTCCCCTGCCACAGCTCCATCTTTTCACACGCGGATTTCTTTTTTCCTTTTTCAAAAATCAATAGTTTAATGAATAAGATGGACACACTTTGATCAAACAGTAAAGCAATCGCAGGAAAAGAGACGTGCAGGTGAACAATTATTAGAAGCTTATATGATAAAAAATAAAGCAGTTCCTTTTCCTGGCCCATAAAGCAAACCCACTGGCCACAACCCATTAACATACCCTTCTTTACTCGTTAACCCTTTGTCTTTTTTGCTCACCAAGTTTAGCATCATCTTCTCCTTAACGACCAAGATATTCTTCTACTTATTGAGAAACTTGCACATGGTCCATGATAGTTGGCATACTTTCATACTCAAGGTACAACTAGAAGCAGAGACAGTGTGAAGTGAGCAGAGAAAGAGAGAGAGAGAGATGGGAGCTGATTGGGGACCAGTGATTGTTGCAGTGGCTTTGTTCATCCTCTTATCACCAGGGTTGCTGTTCCAATTCCCAGCAAGGATTAGGGTGGTTGAGTTCGGTAACATGAACACAAGTGGGATTTCCATTTTGGTTCATGCCATCATATTCTTCTGTATACTTACCATCTTGGTTGTTGCAATAGGCATTCACATACACATTAACTGATGAATCCAAATCCAAAAACCCTCTTTAGACTTTGACAATTCCCCCATAATTATATGTTTGCATTTTACCATTTCTCATTTTGCTATATTAATTCCCGTTTATTTTTCCACTTTGAATTTTGTCAGTTTGGTTTCTTTTGCGGTGCTGTACCAGTGCTGATCAATTGTTCAAAAATGAAAAAGGAGATATAATTATAGGAATTGTATTATATCTTTTGTTACTGCATGATTTCAGTCGTCTTCATCATGCCTTGTTCTGTATAGATTTGGTCCAATTAACTTGGACCATGATATAGCACATCTAACTCTGTTTCCTAACAGCGGGGGAAAACAAATAAACTTGTCACTGAAGCTGGTTTCTTCATTTTACCATGGATTATTTATTTTTTATACATACAAACGCAACTTCAAATAGTGGAACATCTATAATACTCTATTTGAATTTGTATTCCCATTCTTACAAGAGAATAAGAGTGCGCTGGCATTCTTAACCTTAGTTGCAATTGTAACTGGTTGCATCTCCTCCTTTTGTTCAATTAGTAAGAAAAAGACGTATGTAAATAATGCATTCTTAACTTTCAAGGTTTTGTTCAACAAGAAGATAGTAATGATAACAGAATTTGGGCCGAGTATTACTGTATCTTTCTTAAATACTTCATTCATTCACTTTTAACTGTCTCCTCGAAAAACAGTCAAGATTAGGTATTTTAAATAATCAATGTATTTAGATATAAATTGTGTCCAAACACATTGATTTTTTAATATACAAAATCTTAGCTATTTCCTTAGTAGACAGTTAAAAGTGGACCGAGAGAGTACTATTTTAACCATCCTTCTAATTGCTAATATAGAATATTGTTTTTATGTTTATCAGACGATCATAGTTGTTATCTATTATTTCAAATAATTGTCCATTTTAAAAAAATTATCTAAAAATAATTATCCATTTCAAACGTTTCGGTAATATTAATTATTTTTTACCAATAATATTTTTGTTAAATACTATTGACTCATTAGTGAAGAAGAAAATAGGAAGGTTGGAGTATTGAGAAAAAAATGACAATTTAGTAAATCATTCTTAACTTTTACTAATATTAATGTTTAACCAATCATTTCCTTAATTTTATTGAGTATTTATAACTGGACAATTATTCAAGAACAGTGAGAGTAATTACTAATAGTTTGATAGTATCACACCCAAGACAACACAAAAAAACCAAACTCTGCCTTACGTAAAGTTGCCAGAGCATGCTTGACCTTTGGATTAGAAATCATTGCTTATATGCCTGGTATTGGCCATAATTTACAATAACATTATGTAGTCTTAGTAAGAGAGGGAAGGGTTAAGGATTTACCCATTGTGAGATATCACATTGTTCGAGGAACCCTAGATGCTGTCGAAGTAAAGGATCATCAACAGGGGTGTTCTAATGTGCTGTAGATTCCATTTAGGATTAGGAATAGGCATAGTCGGACCTGTTTTTTACATATCTATTATTATTTTGGACCCTATTCACCCCTTTGGGTTTTATTGAATTGAGAAATTAGTTTGATTGTATTGTCCATCTTTTGGATAGAATATATATAAGGTATCCTCTAGATAATTCAAATCGAACCAATTTCCGACTCGGGCCTATATGACATGACTGATCAATAAAAATACCCTAACACTCCACCTTTGTCATATATTCCATACATCACACTAGCTAGATATCATATTCATGGAACACATAATCTTCGTTCTTTAAGAAATGGAATAATGAATTCCACAAGAAATCTTTTTTTCTTTTATGAGATGTAGAGCTATAAACTTATATTTCTTTGTTGCTAAATCGACCATAAACCCATTCCTTTTTTAATTGGGGAATATTCAATATACCCAAAATTCTGAGCTTCGTGTTACTCACTCCCAGAGACATGACTAGCCAGGTTAACTGGGAATTGGCCAAGTCATCGGTTCGGTTATTGATGAAAGCAAGAATTAACTAGTCAAAGATCGCTCAAGTCGATTAAAAGCTACTTAAACCGATAAAGCGGTCACGGTTTAGTCTACCAACTAGTTTGAGCTTTTGAAAATTTTTAACTTAGTACAAAAATTTTACCTCTTGTACATAGCCCATTTGATGACCTAACCCATACACAAATTATCTTATTATATGGGCTTCATAAGCGACGTAGCCAATAGTCATGACACATCCCATTCTCTAATTTTATAATATCAAAACATTGCTTCTTATTCTTCTTTGGCCAATGTATGACTAACCAACCAACTATAGCCATAGGACTGAAGCTGCCATACTGATTTGCTATGATTATGATGCTTTGCAGCTTGGTTATTGCTCCTTATTTTTCAAAACTAATGGATGCCAAGGCAATGCCAGTGCTATCTTGTGTTGCCCTAGCCTTGTGGAAGCATGTTATTTTGCATTTTTATTTGCTCGAGTTGTTATGCTATCTTGTGGCCAACCAGTTTATTACTTAGTGTTCCTTTGATGCTCACACTTGTGATGCACCTGTTATACTTTCTTTTTCCTTTTAAGGATTGATGTTATTTACAATTAATACTTGAATGTTATCTTTCCAGTTTAAAAGTATTTTTATGTTAAAATTTTATTTTACCTTTTATGGTATATTTTAATAATTTTTTATTTATTTTATAGCATATAACTGATCATAGATAGATTTATGTAAATTTATAAAATATTACATGAAAGTATTTTTTTGTATTAAATAGGTAAATTTATAAAATATTTTTTTATTATATTCCGGTTCAACTGTGGTTAAACCAGTTGAACCATTAAACCTTTGAGCCAATTCCTTGTTCGGTTTGATATCCGGTCCGATTTTCTCTTCTTTGCTAAAAAAGAATTTTTCCCACCCAAATTTTTTTTGCCAAGTGTCATCTCAAATATCAACTAGTTATGCAAAGAAAGCTTTTAGCTGGTAACAAGTTTAATGGTCTTTGCATGAATTAGAAGACAGGCTCTTTCTAAGATAGGGCATGGACCTTGATGGTCCTTTAACTACACTAGTTAAGGGTTGTATATTCAAACTATTGATAAATTTGTGGAATTTATGTAAGTGGCCCAAAATGAAAAGAACAAAAATGATGGAATTACATTTGACCCTGTATTTGATTTCTCAATCACTAGGTCAAATTTTGCACCAAATGATTTTAATAAAATTACACATAGAGTTTGTTTATGAAAAATTTATCTTCACTTTTACTCATCAATAGTGCTTTGATTAGAGAGTAAATATGGATGTACAAATTACCTAGATGAGTTTCAAGTGTGAAATTACAAATGAAACTCATCTAGCTAATTTTTACCCTATTTTTACTCTCCAACCACTTTGATTGATGGATACAAATAGAATGTAAAATTTTCATGGATAAACTATATATAAATATGAAACTCATCCATGAAAAATTTTCATGAATGTGCTGTGTAAAATTACACATAAAGCTCACATATGAATTTTTCCCCCATTTTCACTCTCCTACCATACATACACCATTAGTTGTCTTTTTTCCCTCTATCGATGGATGTGGTTATTGGTTATTGAATATGGGTATTTCAATGCATGCAGTATAAGCATGACCTTATTATTAATAGTTGAGTAAATAATCTTTTTAATCCAAAAATTTTATAATTGACATTTATTTAATCCTAAAAAATTTGTTATAAATTTAATTATAACATTTTATTGGCTCTGTTCTCAAATAGGTATCTATTTTTAAAATTACTTTTTTCATAAATAATTGTCTATTTTAGAAATCTAGACAATATTAATTATTATTTTTTAACTATATCCCTATTAAGTGAAGGAGAGAGTAGTTAAGAAAGAGAGATCAAAGTAGTGAGGGCTATTTAGTAAAACATATCTAAATTATTCTAACATCAAGGCTTTGTTAATCATTTCCTTCATCCATATGCACATTTAACTAGGCATTTACTTGAGAACAAAGGCAGTAAAATTTAACTCTGATTTAGTTTGAACATTAAATTTCACTAATACTATTGTCTATGGGCTCGTTTGGATGATTGTTTAGAAAAAGATATTTTTTAATTGATCTTTTTGGGTAAGATTTTTTGAAAATATAAAAGTTGTTTTACATTTAAATTTAATGTTAATTTATATTTTGATCTAATATTAAAATATCTTTATTTATTGTCAAACATCTTTTTTATGTTATATAAAGGATATTTTTCTAGAAGATGAAATTTATAACTACTGATAAAATATTTTTTTCATTTTTTCTCGTGATTTTATTTTTAATTAAAAATTACATAAATATACTAAAAAACACGAAAATATGTTTTTTACCAAAATAATAGCATCAAAACAAGCTCTATATCTCCAACTTTTCTCCATTGTTTACTTTGAACAATTGAGGGGAAACACTAACTGCATTTTTTTAATTATTTTAATTTAGGGAACTGTGTTTTAATGTTTTTAATTAATTCCCTTATAGTCACTTTGTTAACCACATATTAATTAACCTCAAAATTACAAAACTTAATCTACTAAATACTCTCTCACTTTCACTCCATTTGTCTATTTTTTTTTTATTTTTGCTGCAAACATCCATCCATTTCTTATACCAAGACGCATTAACATTTACCCCTAATGTAATTAATTGCATTAGTTTTTTAAAAATATTGTAATAATATACATTTATATTTTCAATGAGGATAATATGGTCCATTCATACATCTTTTTTTCATTATCAAGATAATTTTATTTTTTTTAATTTATGTGTTTTTTGTTCAATAGATTGAATGAAAAGGATGGAATACCATTTAAGGTTAGAGCATGGAAATTATGGAAATAATTGAATAGTATTGATCCTTTAAACAAATTTAATCTAAAAGCTTAAATCATATATCATATATTACTCTAAAATTAGGTTTTATAAGAAAGAAAGTGAAAGATACGTCATTCAACCATGCATTTAATTATTTATGTTAAAAAATTATTTTTATTTAAATTTTAATATATTTTTATAAATTTATTTACTTATAACCGGTTCAATCCATGACCCGTTGGTTAAACCACCAACCTACTGACCCAGTGTTATGACCAAGTCGATCAACAACTCAAGTTTTATAACCATGTTTCGAGTGTTATTCTTTTTAATTTGAGTGTCCCCAAACATAAACCTTCAATCATTTTATTGTAACCTGACCTACTAGTGATCTATGAGCTAACTTGGAGAAACAATTTAAAAGAATACTCATTGTTTGCTTGGAGAAGCTAGTTAAAGAATACTTACTGTTATTTGCTTAGAAAATCTAGTCAAAGAATACTTGGCTTGTAAGCTTAGAGAGGCTTGGATAATACTAGTAAAAATAGGAGCGATCCTGTCAAGGACTAAATGTAAGTTAGGTTTTGTTGAACACGGATATATCTTTGTGTTCATCTCTATATCATTCATCTTTTAAGTTTATGTTCTTCATTATATTATTTTGTTGCCTTCTATTTAGGGGATATTGCATATACCTTTCTGGCACACACCAGAAAGTTACTTTCTTCATAAAGTTATCTTTCTGAACTAACCTAAGATTTGGTGCTTCGAGTTTTTTATGCTTGTGAGAACTTGTTTAAAGTTTTGGAAGTTAAAAAAAGTTTTTAAAGATCAGGATTTCACCTCTTTCTCATGATTTGTGTACGTTCAACCCTGAATAAAGACATTCTGGAAAGACCATGAATAAGGCTCTAAATTTTCTTTAGGACCACATTCTGGTTCTCATATATGCTAAGTGAAAACCGAAATGCAAGTTTTTAAATACAACTCTACTTTTATATTGCCAAACATGACCTTTATCAAGTAATCTAAAAATATCTTAAGTTGTAAATGTTAGATTAACGTGCTTCTCATGGCATTAGAAAGCGAATTTGATTCTCTACAAGTGCTATTTCTGTCCTTAAAGGCAAACTCAAGCTGCATTGAGAGTTAAATGCAAATTAACTTGTAGTGTATACCCAAGTCGAGCTCCAGTATGGCATGTCGCACTTTAGTATAACCTTTCCCACCGGTGGCTAGGCACGCCATAGTGAGTGACACGCATCAATTACGCACCATAATGCAATCTTTAAGGTGTTTCAATCCCCACAGTATACATATGGCATATTGTAACATGCACAAACACTCTTTAGCAATAACCCTAGCCACCCCCAGGGCCATATGCCCCTTTCAAAGAGAATGTAATTTCCCCCAAATTCTCTTTGAATAATTGGTGTGAGCTATCGCTGCTCGCAACAAATTAGAAATTAATTAATAAAAAATTACACCAAAAATATAGTTAAGGTGTAATCCAGATCATCTCACATGGAAGCATTGTAATTGATTCTAGAAAATTAGGGTTTTTGAAATTGTTAAAAGCAAATTAAATTAGGAAAAATTACTTGTACAAAGGTTCTTTCGGATTAAAATTGTTCAGTCATTGATTCTAAGGTAAAATTGTGATGGCAATTGCTTCCATTAAAATATTAACACACCATAATGGCATAATTCTACTTAACGAATATACAATCACACTTTCGCTAAGGGTTTGGCTAACATATGAACTAGTAATTCACCAACGTGATTCTATGAACATATGCCAGTCTGACTACTAATTTTAGCAACCTAATTCCAATGAAATTAATTTTAATCCCTTACCCAATAGATAAAGATTACATCAAAGGATGATTCTAAAAATTACAATTGCGATAATCCACACAATCAATATTTAAAAGAATTGACAAAGGCAAAGAAAACTAACCACAATTTGCTATAAAAGCATAAGAATCTTGAGAACAATTTCAATCTTCAGTCACCTCTATGCATAGTAAGGGGATTACTCTTCCATAAGGGGAGTTTCACAATCATTGTTAAAGAAAGCTGTAAATGATAGACTGAAAAATCAAGAACAAACAGTAATTGAAACCCCTAAAACCTAGAGAGAGTATGAGAAAGAATTCTAGTGAGAGAAAAAGAAATTGAAAATCAAGAGTGACCTAAATGAATGAGTATATTCGTGAACGAAAAAGAGAGAGCCCCTGTAGCTGCTATTTCCTTTTTTCCTTCCTTGGGCCAACCAGATCAGGCCTAGAACAACACGGTCAACAAACATATGATAGCCTGGGCAGTTAGAGACTGCCGAGGCGGTCTTGTGAAGTGCTCCCAAAATGTGCTCCCTCTGTTTACCCCCTGGCAATGCTCCCAATAAACAGTGTTGCCGAGTGCATTTTTCTGCTCTAGTGCAACAACCTGGAAGTCCCTGTTACCAAGCAACACTCCAAAGAGAGAGACACAAAGAACTTTGCAAAGTATGAGCATTTGCTAAGAACAATGCTGATGGCTACAAATTTATTGAATGATGCATATTGAGGACAAAGTGTAAAATCATTAATTCAACCATGAATTAAGTACAATACAAATGCAAGTTATTTAGAGTTAGGATGGAAAATGGGTGCATAAATGCAACCCATCAAACTTCCCCACATTTAAACAATTGCATATCCTCATGCAAGAGACTTAGATAGAGCAATAAGAGTGAAAATGTAGGATGCTACTACTTCTGATAATGCATGATGCATGACAAACAAATGAGATGCAAGATTCTATCAGTTAGGGAATTAGCTAAATATGGTTCAACCACAGCTAACACAACTAGAAAAGTTTAAAATCCAATGATATTACTGGCTTAGTCTAGATAACATACAGCAAAAACGAATCAAACGAGTATGACAAGGCTGGACTCACAAGGAAAGTGTGTATTACTTTTTACTCAAAGTGTATATGTTCCAAAATGCACTCTAGCACTCAACAGGGAACTTCTCCCATAAGTTTGCCTTTCATCTTAGTCACCATGAGTCAAACACATGTTTGGGGATATTTCAAGAGGTATTTTTCAAGGCTGTAACTGGGCTTAGATACAAGCGGGAGAAAATAGGGGAAGATCGGGTAACTTGATTCCTGCAAAAGCAAGGTGCAAAACGAGGACTTATGTGAGAAACCAAAGCCTCCAAAATTCTTTTCCCTGACCTTTTGCTTCAATGTCATTTTTCTTATATGAACCTAATTATTATTATCATTATTTTTGCAATGGATGATTGGTGGAACTCAGATTTTGTGATTTATCATTTTTTTTCTCTTTCAATTTTCCACTAATCCACATACCGTTTACTTCAAGAGTTGTGGTTCTTTTCCTTCCAATCCTTTAGCAATGGTTTCACCACACTTACGTTTTTGCACAACTAGCTTGCACCTAACTTGGACAGTCCTGAGTTGGGTGTTTTTCATTGTTTTTTTTTGTTTTAAACTTAGGCTTGTATCGTGCTAACCAATAAAAATGGGAACATAAGCTCAAATAGGGTAGCAAGGGATACATATTCATGAAAGGTAGGTTGTATGGCCAAGTGGGTGAAAAGAAAAAATGCGTTAATCACCAACATGCCAGCAATGTGAAGAAAAAGCTTTAACCAAGAATCAGGCAAGTTCTAGAATTCATCCTGAGTGAGTGCACGCACATCAATAATTCCTAGTGTTTATAGCAATGTTATCACATCCAAGTCCAAAAGCTCACAGGTAATAGATTAACCAGTCAAACAAGTTAGATTTCATTGCAATACTCATGTGGCTATCAGAATGACCAGTATGCCATGGAAAACAAAATAAGGAATACTCATAAAGTGTTGGCACAGTTCAACTATTCACTAACTAACCCCCACAATTTTTTTTAAGAGAAATGCAAATATGCAATGTATGACATAAATGAAACTAAAATGAAGAGTACAAAGAAAATAAAAGTACAAGGAAAATAAAATTCAATAGAGTACCTCCCCCACACTTACAAAAAGGCACTGTCCTCAGTGCAAACCTGGTACGGTGCTAGTAGTCCTCATCGGAGTCCTTACCATCAGTGAACTCCACATCAGGGTCGTCCTTCCAAGAATCAGAATCAGGGTCATCACATGGCGTAGAGTGCCTAGTAGGTGGTGCGGGACGAGCTGGGGCTGGTCGCCAGCTAAGAGGCAGCAAAGATGGCTGCTCAGGCTCAGCAGGAGGCTTAATACTCTGTATCCTCATCTCAAGACTGGCCATATGCCTTATAATCCGCTCCACGGAAGCCTGAATAGACTTAGTGACATGGGCTCTAAGCTCCAGTTGCATAGAGTCAAGGCGGGCAAGAACAGCCTGCATGGGGTTAGAGGGACCGACTCCCTTATCTCGACTCCTATGCACTCCCGAGTCAGATAGCTTATTCGCTACAATCACGGGGCTAATGAGGCCAAGCTCGTCGCCTAGCAAAGTAGGTACTTGTGATGTAAAGGCCATTTTTGTGAGCAAAGCAAGATAAGGAAGCTTCTAGGAGGATTTGCCTTCATGCATGCGAGACATATAACGGCGGATGATACCAAGAATATAGATATGTCTCCTCTCCATCAAACAATAAACAAGGAGTACCTGCTCTATGGTGATGAGATGGGTATGTCCACATGGTAGGATATGGGAGAAAGCTAACCTCATCCACAAGCGGGACTCAAAGGTAAGCTGGGAGATCTTCAAGCCAATGACTTTTAGCTGTGAGTTAAATTCCCATGAGGCATCTAGGCGCCCAATATGGTGGAGAACAATGCCCATATTAACCTTCTCCTGCAAAAGCTAGAGGTATACATTTGGAGTATCGTCTTCAGGAGAGGCTGGAATCTGTAGGGCTTCCCTTATAACCTAGGAGGTCACTGAGAGTCGCCGACCCTAAACATATATCTCATTCAGCCCCACATGATCCCAGTTAGCATAGAACTTAAGCAAAATGGTGAGGCTAGTGGGCCTCGGTGTCTCCAAAAGCAACCCCTAGTGTTGTTCTCAATGCTCTCAAGAACTGCAATCCTTTGGAAAAATCAAAGGTCCATTCAAGAAGGAGGGGCGCCTCTTTATGGCTGTCTCAAATTTGTCTTTTGCTTTCCAACTTGGGCAGCAGAAGGTGTCATTGGCAGGCCGGGCAATGGGTGAGAGGGTACCCAACACCCGAGGTCACTTCCTCTACCTTGATTAGCTCCTGAAGCCATGGTACTTGAAAATGAAAATGCGTACATGAATCCGATTCAAATAAAAACTCAAGTAAACTCAAAAGGAAAAATCAATAATAAACAACTACAGTGAAAGGAAAATAATAGGGAAAATAACAAAATAAAATAATAAAAAAAGGGTGCACCCCTAAGAGAGCAATTATGTCAAAATGCTAAGTAGTGGGGGGGGACACAACAAGTTCATGCAAAATCAACATTCAACTTACAACAGGGTTCCAATACGCATGTGGATTGAGTGGGTATAAGGGACCAGCCAAAATACAAAATGATGGGTTCGCTAGTGATTCAGGGAATAAGAAAAAAGTTCAGAGCAACTAAGCAAATCCAATGTTAAGCATAAAGCAAGAAACTCAATGAAGCATTTCATCAAACATTTGGCAGGCATAATCTTACCCACCCACAAAAATAGTATAATGTATATCGAAACTACTAAAAGGAAATCAAAACAGGCAGAGAGCAGTAAGGAGAGATGAAAGGAACACAAATTGGAAGAGATCGAAGGAAAATCGCGAAATAAGGCTTGATAAAGGGAAAACCATGAGGGGAGGGTGAGAGAGTGCTATGTGCATGAGTGATGAGTGAGGGATACGTGCGTTGAGTGAGTGTTTAGCACTGAAACAGTGCTTTAAGACCACAGAAGACCTCCTGGGCGATCGTGTGCATGGCCCCTTTCTCTCACTTAGTGAAACGGTGCGTTTCACTCTTCCCTCCCTTTTATTTTTTTTATTTTTTGAAATACTTGAGACCGCCTAGGCTTTTGCCCGCCCAAGTGGTCTCCAATGAGTAAAAACTCTCTGCAGAGAGGTTCCTGTTCATCTAGCACTAGATACCTGAACACCCTGTAGATAAAGTAAATATAAAGTAAAATAAAATAAAATAGAAGCAAATAAGGAAGAGAATCACAAAATAAATGACTGTGGGTTGTCTTCCACCCAGCACTTTATTTTAACGTCTCTAAGTTGGACGTTGAGGACCCTTACGCCAGGTAAATAGCTTGAGCTAGCTTAACTCCTACCTCAGCCCAAAGATCCATGGAAGTTTCATGGTACACATTCAGTCAGTGCCGATTGACCTTAAAAATTGCTGTGGACTTGGGGTCCTCAATCTCCATCGCACCAAAAGGGTATACCTTGGTGACCTTGAAAAGTTCATCCCACCGAGACCTTAACTTCCCAGGCATTAGTTTCAACTGAGAGTTGTAGAGGAGTACCAGTTGCCCCTCATGGAACTCTTTTCTCAACGTATTCTTATCATGGAATACCTTTGTTCTCTCCTTATACAACCGAGACTTCTGATAGGCCTCAAACCTCAACTCCTCCAACTCCTACAGCTGCAATTTTTGGGCTTTACTAGCCCCTCCCAAATCCATGTTGCATTGCTTAATAGCCCAATAAGCCCGATGCATCATCTCCACAGGCAAATGGCATGCCTTTCCAAAAAAAAAAGCCTAAAAGGGCTCATTCCAATGGGAGTTTTGTACATAGTACAATAAGCCCATAGAGCATCATCAAACCTTATGCTCTAGTCCTTTTGATTGGGCTTCAGAGTCTTCTCCAGGATTTCCTTGATTTCCCAGTTAAACACTTTAGCTTACGTGCTGGTTTGGGGATAGTAAGGGGTGGATACCTTATGAACAACCACGTATCTATAAAGCAAAGCTTCCATCCAGTTGCAAAAATGGGTTCCCTGGTCACTGATAATGGCCCTAGGCATGCCAAACCTATAGAAAATATGGGAACGGACAAAAGAGACAATTACAGCAGAATCATTAATGTGGGTAGCAATCGCTTCCACCCACTTTGATACATAATCCATAGCCAAAAGGATGTAACCATAGCCAAAGGAATTAGGGAAAGTACCCATAAAATCAATGCCCCAAACATCAAAAACTTCACATAATTGTATAGGTTGTTGGGGCATCTCATTTCTCCAAGATATATTCCCTGTCCTCTGGCACTGTTCACAAAACTTGCAACAATTATAGGCATCCCTAAACAAGGTGGGCTGGTAAAAACCCAACTCCGATACTTTCTGGCAGTGCATTGGGGCCCAAAATGACT
This sequence comes from Dalbergia cochinchinensis, assembly GCA_031216125.1. Classification (NCBI taxonomy): domain Eukaryota; kingdom Viridiplantae; phylum Streptophyta; class Magnoliopsida; order Fabales; family Fabaceae; genus Dalbergia; species Dalbergia cochinchinensis. The sequence goes on from CM062368.1 coordinate 28,397,969, forward strand.
TCCACTTGCATAAGTGTGACAAAATCAAAGTATGGACTTGAATTCCACCTGGGGCACGCATCATCGGACTACTTGGTCACTACATATTTTCCACAGATAAGGGTCATCCCAAACATAGTATTTAGTATCGCTTTTCAGCTTTGCAAACTGAGTTGGTGAAAAATGTGAAGGACCTACTCTAGCAACCAAGTAGTTAATAACCTCAGTATACCACAGAACAACAGACACACTCATCAACTGCTCTATTCTGCTTAGATGGTCTGCTACCAAATTCTTAGCTCCACTTTTATCCTTAATATCCAAATCGAATTCCTGGAGTAGTAGCATCCATCTAACGAGCCTAGGCTTGACTTCTGGTTTTTTCAACAAGTATTTAAGGGCTGCATGGTTCAAGTACACCACCATCTTAGAGCCTAACATGTAAGAGTGAAATTTATCCAAGGCAAAAACAATGGCTATAAGCTCTTTCTCAGTAGTGGTGTAGTTAGACTGTGTAGCATCCAAGGTTCGAGAGGCATAGTAAATAGCATGAGGAACCTTATCCATGCGCTGTGTAAGCACAGTATCCACTACATGGTCAAAAGCATCACACATGAGCTCAAATGGCTGGCTTTGGTCAGGTGGCTGGATGACTAGAGTGGTGTTCAAGGCTTTCTTTAGCCTCTCAAAAGCCTCTCTGCACTTGTTATCAAAAATAAACTCAACATCCTTTTGTAGCAGGGAGGTGAGAGGTTGGGCAATATTGTTGAAGTCCTTGACTAACCTCCTATAAAAACCTGCATGACCAAGAAAAGAACGAATTTCTCGTACGTATGCAGGGTGAAACAAGGAGGTAATAACATCTATCTTATAAGGATCTACAGCAATACCCTTGTTGCCTAAAACTATGCCTTGTTTCACCATAAAATGACATTTTTTAAAATTTAAAACAAGGTTGGTCTCTACACACCTCTGTAGTACTTTAGCTACTCTACTCAAGCAAGAATCAAAAGAAGAAACAAAAATAATAAAATCATCCATAAATATCTCCATGCACTCCTCCAGCAAGTAAAAAAAAAATGCTCATCGTGCACCGCTAGAAAATAACCTGTGCATTGCAAAGCCCAAAAGGCATCTGCCTATAAGCATAGGTGCCAAAGGGACACGTGAAGGTGGTCTTCTCTTAATCCTCCGAGGCAATGTGAATTTGAAAGTACCCCATGTACCCATCCAAAAAGCAATAGTGAGATTTCCTTGCCAACTTTCCAACATCTGATCAATGAAAGCAGGGGTAGTGGTCCTTTCAGGTGGTCTGATTAAGCCTTCGGTAGTCAATGCAAACCTGCCAACTGTTTTGCACCTGGGTTGGGACTAACTCACCTTTCTCATTTTTTACCACAGTGATCTTACTTCTTGGGAACCACTTACACCGAGCTCACCCACTCACTGTCAGAAATATGGTAAATGATGTCGGCCTGTAAGAGTCTTGCCACTTCCTTCTTGACCACATAAAGTATCAATGGGTTCAGCTGGCGTTGTGGCTGTCTAACCGATTTAGTCCCCTCCTCCAGAAATATCCTATGCATACAGGTGGAGGGGCTAATCCCAGTAATATCATCCAAGGTCCAGCCAATGGCTCTCTTGTGCCTCCTTAATACAGTAACCAGATTATCTTCTTGGGTCTAAAAGAGGCCATTGGCTATGGTAACCGGCAGTGTCTCACCCTCCCCCAGGAATACATACTTGAGGTGGCCGGGGAGGGGCTTCAGTTCTGGCCGTGTTAATTATGTACCTGTTTCTGCAAGCTTAGACAATTCTAAAATAGCAGAATCATCATATCTAGTGGGAGAAACAGATAATATAGGCTCAAAAATTAAAGTAGTCTTAGAAATAGGAGTGCTGCTACTGAATATATCAATGACAGGGCTTGTGGCATTAGCTGCTAAAAGTTTTGTAGTTTTCTCAAAAAATTGCCATGTTAAGGACGCATCAATAGTGTCACATTCCCTACACAAATTGGTGGCATCATCACAATTAAGACATTCCAACTTGGGTACCATCCCCAACAACTCATCAAAATTTTCAGTTAAGCCAACAAAAACTTCATCAATCAAAAAGTCAATGATATCAATGGTAAAGACAGAATGCTCCTCGAGCGGGTGTTTCATGGCATCAGACAAGTAGAATTGAGCCTTCATATCCCTACACTCAAAGGATAAAGTACCCGTGTACACATCGATCTTGGTTCTTGCAATTTTCAAAAAGGGTCTCCCCAAGATCATTGTATGCCCGGTAGCATTGATATCATCCTCCATGGCCAAAATATAAAAGTCAAGTAGGAAAATTAAATTATTTACCTAGAGAAGGATGCCCTCAATTATCCCATCTGGACTCTGAATGCTGTGGTTGGGTCATTAGATTCTCAATCTGGTGGGTGTCAGCTCTCCCCCACCCAAGTCCTCATAAACTGAACGGGGCATAAGACTGATGCCAGCCCCAAGATCTACTAAAGCCTATCTAATGTGAAGGTTCCCAATGGTGCAAGGAATATTGAACGCACCTAAATCCTTGTGCTTCATGGGAAGTTGGCTTGGCTAAATACGGGATAAGGCTTTCATCCCCACGGTCACTCTCTCTACCTCATTGCCCCTCAACTTCCTCTTGTTGGTGCATAGATTTTTCAAAAATTTGGCATATTTGGGAATCTACCTAATTGCATCCAACAGAGGGATGTTGACTTTAACCTTCTGAAATGTTTCCAAGAGGTCCTTCTCTAACTCCAATTCATTGGACCTCTTGGGTTTTGTAACTCTCTGTAGGAAGGGCAATGAAATGGGTCTTGTTACCTGTTTTTCTTCTTCTTTTTACTAGGGTGCAAGCTGATCTTGCTGCACCCTTTGGCTGAACTATCTTATCCTCTTGACTCTCAATCACAACCTGCTCTGAAGGACTAGCAACCTCAGGCAAAACTGTATCGAACCTCAAAGTAATAGCAGAAACGTTCCCCTTTGGGTTGGGAACTATCTGTGAAGGAATGATGGATGCACTTCCCTGCTGGGATTGGGAATTCTCAAGCCTCACAATTGCATTTCTCATCTCCTGCATGGTTTGTTCCTGTTTCCTCTGTGTCTCAATCATCATATTCATCATCTGCTGCTATGGTGCTTCTGAAGGGGTAGGAGGTGCAGGTAGTGCTAAAGATTGCTGGGGGCTGGGAAGCTATGGGACAGGTGGTGGATAGAATACGGGCTGGCTGTATTGCTGTCTCTACTGTGGTGGAACATATTTCTGTTGTTGCTATTGAGGAGCATTGTTCCACATGAAATTAGGGTGATCTCCCTAGCTGAGGTTGTAGGTTTTGTTGCATGGATTATACCCCTGCTGTCTACCCTGATTTTGAGGTCTACCAGGAAATATGTTACCAACTGCCACCGAGGTAGGATCTTTTTGCAATTAAGGGCGCATGTCTGAAGTATATGATTCGTAGGAGCAAATGCCACATACCTGTACTGACTTAACTAGTGGAGCTTGATTTAATGCAATTTGTTTTAAAATTTTGTTAGCTCATCCAATTTCTTTTCTACCTTGCTTCTTTCAACTGAAGAGACCTTACCCACCCGAGGAGTGCTACTACCAGCTCTCGACCCAAATTGCTGAGAGTGCTCTGTCATGTTCTCAATCAAAAGTCTAGCTACAGCAGGAGTCTTGTCAACTAAGGCACCCCCACTGGCAGCATCAACCATGCTCCTTTCCATTACCAGTAATCCCTTATAGAAATATTGAATGAGGAACTACTCTGAAATCTGATATTGGGGGCAGCTGGCACACAACCTCTTGAACCTCTCCCAGTACTTACAAAGAGACCCACCCTGCAACTACCGAATGCCATAAATCTCTTTTCTGATAACAACTGCTCTGGAAGTTAGGAAGAACTTCTCCAAAAATATGCACTTCATACCAGCCCGGCTGTCAACTTTCCCATGGGGGATATAGAAGAACCAATCCTTGGCAGCTTCTTCAAGGAAAAATTGGAAGGCCTTGAGCTTGATTTGGTCTTCCGTTACCCCCTGAGATTTCATCGTCACACAAATAACATGGAACTGCTTGAGCTGTTTGTGTGGGTTCTCCCCAGATAACCCATGGAACTTGGGTAGATGGTGCAGGAGTCTTGATTTTAGCTCAAAGTCACCTCCCTGTTCAGGGTAAATGATCCCCAAAGGTTGATAGTTCAGGTCTTAGGCAGCAAGCTCCTTCAACGTCTTGTTAAGTTTACCTATGTTACCTGAAACACTAGAAGCAGCATCGGAAAGTTCAGGAGAATAAGAAGAACAATTATTTAATTCCCTAGTTGTATAAAAAGAAGAGAGATTTCCTGACAAATTAACTATTTCCCTTGCAACCTTCCTAAGCCTTTTGGAAGTTATCTCAATCTCTGGATTAATTAGTAAGATGGAAAAATTAGGAAGGGAACAGGTCATAAAATTAAATTGTTGGCAATAACCTAATACACTAGGGAACAAAGGAAAAGTAAATAAAATTTAAACTAACAGAATTAAAATTATTTTTTTATTTTTATAAAATAAATACAATGGAAAAATTAATAAACAAAGAATAAAATAAAATAAAATGAAAATAAATAAAAAATAATTTGACATAATTAGAAAAAGAATCAATTAGCACCACTTCTCTAGCAATGGCGCCAAAATTTGGTGTGAGCTGTCCCTGCCTACAACAAATTAGAAATTAATTAATAGCCAAATTACACCAAAAATGTAGTTAGGGTGCAATCCAGGTCGTCTCACGTGGAAGCATTGTAATTGATTCCGGAAAATTGGGGTTTTTGAAATTGTTGAAAGCAAATTAAATTAAGAAGAATTCTAATGGGAAAAATTACCTACACAAAAGTTCTTTCATATTAAAATTGTTCAGTCATTGATTCAAAGGTAAGGTCATGATGGTAGTTACTTCCATTAAAATGTTAACACACAACAATAACATAATTATGCTTAATGGATATACAATCGCACTCTCGGTTAGGGTTTGGCTAACATATGAACTAGTAATTCACTGATGCGATTCTATGAACCTATGCCAACCTGACTACCAATTTTAGCAACCTAATTCCCAATGAAATTAATTCCAATCCCTTACCCAATGGATAAACATCACATCAAAGGATGATTTTAAAAAATACAATTGCGATAATCTACTCAATCAATATTGAAAAGAATTGACAAATCAAATGGAAAACCAACACACAATTTACAATAAAAGCACAAGAATCTCGTGAACAATATCATTCTTCAATCACCCCTATGCACGATAAAGGGATTACTCCTCCATAGGGGGAGTTTCACAATCACTGTTGAAGAAAGCTATAAATTACACACTGAAAAATCAAGAACGAACAGTAACTAAAACCCCTAAAACCTAGAGAGAAAGTGTGAGAGAATTTTGGTGAGAGAAAAAGAAAATTGAAAATCAAAAGTGGCTTGAATGAATGTGTATGCCTGTGAATGAGAGAGAGGGGGGGAGAGCCCTTATAGCTGTTGTTTCCTTTTTTCCTTCCTTGAGCCAGCCAGATCGCACCTAGAACAATGTAGTGAATAAACATAGGCGATTAGAGATTGCCTGGGCAATCCTTTGAAGCGCTCCCGAAATATGCTCCCTTTGTTTACTGCCTGGGCGGTGCTCCCACTGCTGGGGTGGTAAACAGTGTTGCGGAGTCCATTTTTCTGCTCTAGTGCACCAACCTAGAAGTCCCTGTTACCAAGCAACACTCCAAAAAAAGATTAAAGACACAGAGAACTTTCCAAGGTATGAGAATTTACTAAAAGCAATGCTGATGGCTGCAAATTCATTGAATGATGCATATTGAGGACAAAGTGTAAAATCATTAATTCAACTATCAATTAAGTACAATACAAATGCAAATTATTCAGAGTTAGGATGGAAAATGGTTGCATAAATGCAACCCATCAATAATCTCCTCAAGTAAGTATTCTCTTCCTTATTCTTGTATGGATTATTAAGTTAGCCAATCTTTATGTATCACAACAGGTCCTTTCTCTTCCATTTTTTCCTTGTCAAGTCTAATCCATGTTTTCGTAATTATTGTCGATTAGGAACATTATTCTTGTTCCCAGGATCATGTGCGTAGTGGCCACGCATTCCCAACAAGGAATGATAAGTGGGACAGTTGCTCATTCCTATTGTTTTGTCATTATAATGACTTTAAAAATTATAATGAATTGTGTATATGATATTGTGAGCATGAAGAACCCCAAGATAGACGCATATTTGCATAAAATTTATTATTTTAAAAATCATACATAGGATTGTATTTGTTGTATAAACATATAAATTATGGAACACATTTCATGATTGATTTACATATGGAAATTTATATTTTTTGTTAAAACATGATTATTCAGAATTTATAAATCTGAAATAATTTTTTTTTATTCTTATGGATAACTTGATGTTTTTAATTTTAGAAAATATGTTTTATATATATAAGCAAGTTTCATGAATGTTCACTATTGAGGATAATTCTATGGATTTCCATAGAGGTGCACTTAAATTAATTAATTGTTACGAGTGTGAATTTTGTGATATAAGAATTAACTATTTGAAAGTATAATTCTTATAAGATAGGAATTAGTGAGTTAATAATACAATAAATCATTAATCTTGGTATGTCAATTTGGCAAGGAGGTGACATACCATGCACCCACGGAGGCAGTCTTTTATGATTTGTGATATTTAGAGAATATATGCCCAATGTTGCTCCCACAAAGTTATACAGCGAGACAAAGATCATGGACCCTGTAAGGATGTTACCCTAACTCATATACAAGATACAAGAATATGGGCAGTGCACTAGAGAATGTTCCTATATATATAAGTTTATGATACATGTATATGTTTATTAAATACGAACTTCATTTCAAACATTGTTTTTAATTAATACAAGAATTAGAATTGCACGGATATTAATATCAGTATTATGTAATTAATATGCACATCTATATTGCATGCATCATTATGTAAGTATATTTCCTTATTGCCCTATGTGGGTTGTGGCTGGTGATTCCTGTCACTGAGTTTGGATGATTTGTCGTTCTTTTCCCTTTTTCAGATCTAGTTGTTGGCACAGACAATTTCTTAATTCTTATCCATTGATTACTTATAGTGCTATTGGTGAGCTTCATTTTGCACTAAAGCCAATTGTGTTGCACGTTTATATTAGTTTAGATTTGCTCTAATAGTGTACATGCAAGGTTCTCAGACTTGTTTAGACCATACAAATGTTATTTTGATTATGCTATTTATTTTATTTCTCTCATATTATGACTTTTATTTCAATTAGTTTGAATTTATGAGAATGATTCAATTTGTGTAGATTTTTATTTCAATATGTACATCAAGTATTTTTTACATAAATAAATTAATTGCATGAGAATCTTATTCTTTTGGTATGTCATGTTAGCATAAACGCATTAGTAGGTTCCCATGAAGGGCAGTACCCCTTATATATTGGTAATGGCTAAATCAAGCCATTACACTTCGTCATCACCAATATGGTGTCGATGCAAGATGTAGTAATAGTGTGGCATGACAGGGGCATAGCACAATGGTGGAATGGTATGGTGTTGAGATTAGTGCAAGCAACAAATGCAAGGTTGAGAGCAAGTGGCAATTTCCACGTGACATTTTAAGGTGACATTAGTTTTAAATGGGTTCAAACTAGTCCTTGACATTTCTCAAGTACATCAAAAACCCTCAAATTTCTTGTCTTTCCCTTCATAAACCCTAAATCTCTACTTTAACCCAAATACACTAAATCCTTTCTCATTTTCACGCCCTACTTAAACGATATTCTCCCCTAACTAATTTGTTTTTCCTAATACAATATTTGGATAAGTTTTCTTATAATGATTAGGAGGAATTGTCCCCTAGTGCATTTTGCTAAACTCTATAGTTTATAATGTTTGGGAGGAATTATTAGTTTGTGTAGTTTGTTTATAGGTGCAAATCTATCAAAAAGCATATTATCCATCATCAAGATCTCGTTTCACCAGAAAGGCAACCTTCTTTCAAAAGGCAACACAAATTCAGAAAGAATATCTTTTCCTTAGAATGATACACACTAGAAGACAACAACTACTTAGAATGCTATTTCAATAGTCATGCATCAAAATGAACATTTATAAGAAGGCTTCGCTCATGCATACTAGAAGCTTTGACTCTGCTTATGTTCAAAAACTTCTTCAAAAAGCTAATTTCAAATACGAGAGAATCTCTTAACAGCAAATGACTACAGTGTATAACTGTGTGTGTGAAAGACATTTCCTATTGTCCTTATGTACAAAAGGAAGAAAAGCTTCTCTCTTATCCTACTAGATACTAGATGTAAGACCAACGGAAATATTTTGGTCCTTAGGTCTTTGCTTTATTTCATAACGGCAATCTCCTTGAGATGGCTATATATATGGCTACATAGCAAGAAGAATAAGAGAAAAGAACACAAATGCTGAGATGCCAATCAAATATTTCTTCATTATTCATCATTCTTTTTGCAAAGTGAAGTTTCTATCTCGGAACTTAGAAGAAAAATCTTTTATTTTGTATTTGATTCATATCCTCTGTTGAGAGATTTAGAAAAGTCACTCAACCAAATGCTTCAAAGAGAAATCCAAACAATTTGAGGCAATATTATAAACTTAAACCAACCCAACTGTTCCAATGAGTGAGCCAATGAACTGGCTAAGTAACTAGTCCAAGCAATAGATTAAATCGAACATGCATGACAATCATTGTGAACTAGATTGACTCAGCAATTTTTCAAAAAAAAAATTGATCATTTAGTGAGTTTCCATTTAACTATCTTTGATGAAAAAAAAATCTCAAAAAAAAAAAGAACAAAAAATACATATGAAGAGAGAGTCACCATCGTTGCCAACCTATCAATACATGTTCCTTTGCCACCATATTCACAATGAAAAGGGGCATGACAAAGGAAGTGGGGAACTGAAAAATTGAAAAGGAGAGAGATAAATAGATAGAAACAAGGAGAGATGGATAGAAAAGCAATGATTTAGAGGAAGAAGAAAGACTTGAGGGGTGAAGGTTTTGAGCAGCTGTGGTGCACAAGTATGTGAGAGAAATAGGGTTAAGATATTACGGATAAAGGATTTATTTTTTTGACCTTTTTATTTTTCAATTTTTTGTTCATTGTCTAAGGAAACTTTAATTGTTTTAACTTTTGGTGCATTGTACATTGTAAGATATGGGCCCATCAGGCAATCTATGGGTTAGTTGCTGGTGGATTTATTTTTCCTTTCTTAGGTTCCATTTGTCAATAGAATGGGATATTATGGGCCTTCTTTTATGACAAAAAAAAAAAGGTGAGTGTGATATGGCAAAAATATATTATTAAGTGATAATGGCTTATATAAATTTTAAAGTATATTAAATTGTTAATTATTTATGTTATTAAATCATTTTATTTAAATTTTAATATATTTTTATATATTTATTTACTTATAACTAATTCAATCCATGACCCACCGGTTAAACCACTAACCTACTGATCTGGTGTTATGACCAAGCTGATCAACAAGCTGAGTTTTATAACTATGTTTTGAGTGTTATTCTTTTTTAGCGTACCCAAACACAAACCTTCAATCATTTTATCTAACCCGACCTAGTAATGATCTATAAGCTAACTTGGAGAAACTATTTAAAAGAATACTCATTGTTAGCTTGGAGAATTAGTTAAAGAATACTTACTGTCGTTAGCTTGGAAAAACTAGTCAAAGAATACTTGACTTGTAAGCTTGGAAAGGCTTGGATAATACTAGTAAAATCTCAGTGGTTTTGTTAGGGACTAAATGTAAGTTGGGTTTGGTTTAACAAGGATATTTCTCTATGTTCATCTCTCTATCATTCATCTTTTAAGTTTGTGTTCTTAGTTATATTGTTTTATTGCTTTCCATTTGGGGGATTTTGCATATATCCATTTAATATGCACTAGAAAGTTATCTTTCTAAACTAACCTAAGTTTCTGTAATCCAAGTTTTTTACGCTTTGGAGAACTTTTTTAAAATTTTTCAAGTCAGAAAAAGTTTTTAAAGATCATGATTCAATCCCTTTCTCCTAATTTTTTTACTTTCAACCCCAAATAAGGACATTTTCAGAAAGACCATAAATAAGCCTCTAGCTTTTTCTTTAGGGCAGCATTTTAGTTCTCATATATGCTAGGTGAAAATCAAAATGCAAGTTGGTAAATATAACCCTACTCTTATATTGCCAAACTTGACCTCTATCAAGTAATTTGAAAATATCTTGAGCTATAAATGTTAGATTAATGTGCTTCTTGTGGTGTTAGAAAGCTAATTTAATTCTCTACAAGCATTATTTCTATCCTTGAGGGCAAACTCCAACTATATTGATAGTTAAATGCGAATTAACTTGCAATGTATAGTCAAAGTCGAGCTCTAACGCAACACATCATGCTCTAGTATAACCGTTGCTATAGGTGGCTAAGCACAGTATAGCAAGCGACACACATCAATTACACACCATAATGCAATCTTTAAGGTGTTTTGATCCCCACAGTATAAATATGGCATGTTATAACACCCACAAACACTCTTTAGTAATAACCCTAGCCACCCTCCAAGGCCATATGCCTCTTTAAAGAGAACATGATTTCTCTCAAATTCTCTCTAAATAATCTCCTCCAGTAAGTCTTTTCTCCCTCATTCTTGTATGGATTATCAGGTTAGCCCATCTTTAGGTATCACGACGTGTCATTTCTCTTCCATTTGTTTCTCTATCAAGTCTAATATCATTCTTGTTCCCCAGGATCATGTGGATTGTGGCCATGAACAACCGACAAGGAATAGTGAGTGGGACAGTTGCTCATGGCCATTGTTTTGACATTAAAAGTTATAATGAATTATGCATATGATGTTATGAGCATGAAGAACCCTAAGATAGATGCCAATTTGCATGAAATCCATTATTTTAAAAATCACATAAGACTGAATTTGTTGTATGCTTGTCAGTTATGCTTGTTTGTGAAAATATAAATTATGCAACTTCATTTCATGATTGATTTATATATGAAAATTTACGTGTGAAAATATTTATTTTTGTCAAAACATGACAATTCAGAATTTATAAATCCAAAATTAGAATTTATTTTATTTTTATGGATAACTTGATGTTTTTAATTTTAGAAAATATACTTTATATGTATAAGTAGGTTTCACAAATTCTTTATCAAGGATAATTCTATGGATTTTTATAGAGTTGCAATTAAATTAATTAATTGTTACAAGCACCAATTTTGTGATACGCAAGTTAATTATTTGAAAGTATGATTTTATAAGATAGGAATTAGTGAATTATTGGCAAGATAAATCGTTAACCTTGGTATGTCAAACTACCAAGGAGGTGACATACCAAGCACCCATGGAGGTAGTCTTTTATGATTTGTGATATTCAGAGAATGTGGGCCGAATGGGATTGCTCCCACAAAGTTATACAACAACATAGAGATCATCATGTGTCCTATGAGTATGTTACCTTGACTCATATACAACATACATGAATATGGGCACTACGCGATTGTTCCCATACATACATGTTTATGATGCAAGTATATGTTTAATAAATATGAATTTCGTTTCAGCTATTGTTTTTTATTAGTATGAGAATTAGAATTGCATGGATGTTGATATCAGTATTATGTAACTACTCTGCACGTCTATATTGCATGCATCATTTTGTAAGTATATTTTCTTATTGTCCCATGTAGGTTGTGACTGATAATTTCCCTCACTGAGTTTGGATGATTCACCCCTTCTTTCCCTTTTTCAGATCCAATTGTTGACATAGACAATTTCTCAATTCTTACCCACTAATTGTTTATAGTGCTCTTGGTGAGCTTGGCTTTGCACTAAAGCTAATTGCGTTACGTTTTTCGTTAGTTTAGATTTGCTTTGATAGTGCACACGCAAGGTTCTCGGACTTGTTTAGACCATGCACATGTTATTTTGATTATGCTATTTATTTTGTTTTTCTCAGATTATGACTTTTATTTCAATTTATGAGAATGATTCAGTTTGTGTAGTTTTTTATTTCGGTGTGGACATCAAGATTAGTATTTTTTACATAAATAAATTAATTGCATGAGAACAATATTTTTTTGCAAACCATGTTAGCACGAACGCGTTAGTAGATTCCCACAAGGGGTAATACCCCTTATGTATCGATAATGGCTAAATTGAGTCATTACACTTCCTCATCACGAACATGGCGATAATGCAAGATGTGGCAATAGTATGGCATGATAAGGGCATGGCACAACAATGGAATGGTATGGTGCCGAGATTGAGCGCAAATGCAAGAGTTGAGAGCAAGTGGCAACTGTAGTTCTAGTGGATCAAAAGTAGCAGCTTATAACACCTGTCTTTCTCATAAGGCATAGAGCAATGGTTCCCCATATAGAATTTTTTTTCTTCTAAGATGGCTAAACCATTTGAATCAGCCCCTGACCAAGTCCTTGGTTCTTTTGAAAAACCACTGAGTCAAATCAATTGATGCTAGTTCTTATGTGTATCAAATCTATTTTTTTTTTTTCTTGTCAGGGGGTGTTTAGGGGGAAGGGAGAGGGTTCATTTTTCACCCAGCACAGCTTTGGAGGTGGATAGATTGTCCACTAGAGCAACGCCTCAAGTGTTAAGCATAGCTTAGGTGTATCAAATCTATTTGTGCTCAGCAAACTGGTCACTTGGCTAGTTCATTGATTTACTGGTCGAACTGGTTGGTCTTATTTGAATTTTATAACCCAACCCCATTTATGACTAAAAAGCTCCAAAATTTTGAACACTAATTCCCAATCTTATGGCACTCAAAAAATAAAAAGAGTTGAGTATTCAACACTCTAAAATTATATGGTACTCATAACAGTTTACTACCAAACATATAGAATATGGAGAAATCCATCCATCCTCCTGCTGAAAGGATAATAGGACCAGAACCCCTTAATACAATTATTAAATTTTCATGCGATCCATCATGAGCAACGTACTTCAAAGATTCATTATTAAGTCCTCATAAATCTAATGTTGTCTCCTCTTTATAATGTTTGTCATCCTTTTGATAGAAGAAAAATCATTCCACGTAGAGGGTGTAAAAGTTTCTTCAAATCTTATGTTACCAAAGCAGAGAAGCGTTGGATTCCCTGTCTTCCTCATATTAGTTTTGTAATAATAACACTCAATAATGAATTTTTACTAAATTTTATGATAACATATCATAAAATGAATGGTAGATTTCTTTTTATGTTAGATATATGTCTTATTTTGACCATATAACCTTAAACTCTTCTTTGTTGACTAATATTATAGAAGATAAATTAATCTCTCAAAATTTAGATTGCAATTGGATGTGATTCTAAGAGCGCAAAATCACTTTTTTAATCTAAAAATATCATTTTTTATATATTTGGATAATTTTTTAAAAATTAATTAGAATCTGAAAAAAATCAATTTTGAGCATTTTATAGAAACTAAAAAGAGTAATTGTTGAAAAAATAATAATTTTCAACCTTTTCAATTATAAATTTAAATTCTATAATCACTTTTTTTAAAAAATATGAAACAAACACATTGCTAAGTCTCTCAATAGTCTCTCACCTTTTATGACAAGGAACAGGTAAGTCCCTTTGGTGCTTATCATTCCAACATTTAAGGAAAAATTATACGTGAATAATTAGATTTGTGATTTGACTATTCTTTGCTAAGCTCATAGTGGCATATTAGTAATCACCTTCATCAGAATGAGCATGTTTTGTTCTTTTTCATTATTAATCATACTTACGTATCATCAACCCTAATGTCTCATTCTCCAATCCCTCCTCCATTTTCACACATCTCTAACTAAAAAGACTTGCATTGTTCGGTGCTCTTATGGAATTTAATGAAACTACATCATCAATTTAATGAGTGATGCGTGGGTTTTTTTTTCACTTTAAGTGTAGAAATGACGAATTGACAGAGTGGTGTGTCATCATTTGTTAAAGGTGAGGACCACATGAGTAAGTTCAAATCATGAGACTAATTTATCTCCTACTTGAGACGAATTTAATGGGTGCCATACAACGTTGGATATAATGTTGAAGAAGACTAGCAAACTGTATTTGTGCATGGTAGTATTACATAAACGATTGTGTTTGTAAAATGGTATCATTCTCCTGGTGATAGACTTCTGCAACATCTAATTATAGCGAGAGAATTTGAGAGAAACCAGGAAGCGGCATGAAAAATGATTAATCGCTATGAAATGATGTTGTGTACAGGGTTTTATTTACAAGAGATCACATGACAGATAAATAACTAATCTCAACTAACACTAATCATAACAGATTACATTGCATAGCCGAATAACCATTCTTATTCTAAGTAAGCAGTGACAGCAAAAGCCTTAAAGTCTTAGTGTTTACTTCATTTATCCGGTGATTTAGATTTCCGAAGGAGAAGAGAAAAAAGTTGAGCATTTGGGATTTTTTTTTTTTTTGGACATATTTTAGAAATTTTACGTATTAATTTAAACTTATGTCCATTGACCAACTGAGAAATTTTTGTAGGGTCCAGGTAGATCAAGTAGACTCTGTTCTAATAAATGATAGATCGACATTTTAGATAGAATTGCGCGTCTTACCAGGTTCCACTAATTGAATCTATTTCACTCTAGTGCTCCTCCACCAAAGCAAAAATTTCTCTTGACCAACATGACCGCAGTTTGCAACTTCCAAGTGATTTCAGAGACCAAATTAAAACACAAGTACAACCACCAAGCACCTGGATCAGCTGGCAAGAATTGTTCTAGCCTAATCAATGGTGTCGGGTTCGAGCCCTTGTGTACTCTTCTCGACTAACACTGTTGCTCAAGGAGCCAAGTGTATAAGCTCATGCTGAGTGCAAAATCACAGCTTCGGCATCTCACTTAAGCCTAATGTCCAAAATCCGTTGAACTAGTTACTCCTAAACACTGAGAATCTCACCTACTGCAAGATTCAGCCACTGGATCCAAAACTACTGCTTGAAATATACACTTGAATTAATCAATAATACTCTTTCTGTTTCGTAATAACTACCAAAAACTAATCAATACGCATTTCAAAAAATAAAAAATATATGATAAATATAAAAAATTATATGAATTGATAAAATCAATTTTTTTATAGTCATTATAATTTATCTTCATAAATATATAGATGAAAAAAATTAATGCTATCCATATATTATAAATGTTTTGATACTATAAAACACCGGAAAGTTAAAACCCAACTGTTACTGTGACACACAGAGGGAGTATGTAAATAACAAATAATGATCAGATCTATGTATTTCCCATTGCAAAAAAAAACAAAAAACCTATGCTTTTATTTCCATTTTTTTTTGGCAGATGCTTTTCTTTCCATATACTCGAATTAAAAGTAAACATTAACGAGAAAATTATAAATAAATAAATAAAAAAACAGCCAACTACAACGATGGGTGTTCTGGTATTAGTAAATGCCATTGCACAATAAAAGGAGGAGGAGAAGAAGAATAAAACCCAGATCTTTGCAAGCCCAGATCTTGGCAACCGGTTCAGCCGGTGTAGATGTGAACGTGAAGGGCGACGATGATAACGGCATAAAGGACGAAGAAGATGAGTGTGTGAATGAAAATGGCTTTGCCGTTGGTCTTCATCCTACTGAACTCAAGCAGCTTCCCGTTTCCCGGAAAGGAGAACAGCAACCCCGGCTGGAGCAGCACGAACAGCACCACGCCAATTACCACTGGTGCCCAATCAGTCATATTTTACTCTCTCTTTTTTTCTAATTAGGGGAAAAAAAGGAAGAAAACAATAACAGATCTTTCGAACCAGAAAACTGAAAAACAGTGCCTTTCGGCGAAGAAAGTAGCTTTGAGGAGATGCTTGCTTCGTTGGTGCTATGGTTTTTGGGGTTTGGAAATGGACGATGAGGATAAAATGAAGAAACCGAAAGGGCGGTGAAAGGGACCCTAAAAATTGGTGAAACGGGTCATGATAATCTAAAATTTTAGTTTACGTTTGTATATGAAAACAGTTTGACGCTATATCTATTCATAGTCATATATTTTAATTATTTAATCATTTTATCAATGTAATTTTTATGTAAATATTTTTTTTTTGCATAAAAATTATAATTTTATGAAAATAATTTTTTATGCAAATATTATTAATGAATAAATTTTAAACAAAAATAAATTATATTAAAAGGTTATTCTTTAGGATAGTTATGCAGTGCCAATTTCTCAAAATACTTAAAATTATTTTATAATAATAGTTTATAAAAATTAAATTTTTATTTGTTTAGAAATTTGATAGAAAATACTTATATCAATCATTAATTATTTTATCATATTTACTGCATTTATAAAATTATAATTAAAATAAATAATTTTTTATTTATCAAACCACATATACTAAAGTAATTTTTAAAATATTCGTTGGCACATCAAATCAAAGAATTCTTAAAATATGAGTTTGAAAGAGATTTTCCCTTAAGAATTCTGGAACAATTTGGAAGCACGAGAAAAGGGTGGCAGCGACTAGTGTGAGTCTTTGCCTCCTCACTGATGGGTTCTCCTTCTCCGTACCCAATACTGGGAAATTAATATAATTGTTAATTAATAATTAGTCATCTTTCCATTGACGTTAAGACTGCTGGATCCCGATCCGGTTTTGGTTTTACTGGGCCCGGTAGCAAGTGTAATACAACTCACTTTGGCTCGTGTCATGTCATTTCTATTTTTCGAAATTAGCACGTTGAAATAAGATAAAATATTTATTTTATTTTATTTATTAATTAATAAATAAATTATTGTATTAAAAATATAAAAAAATGTAATAATAATTTATAAAATTAATATATTAATTAATAAATAAATTATAATAAATATTTTTTTGAAGTAGTACCGTTTAAATATCTAAAAAATAAGTATTTATTGGGACACCTATTTAATAATTATTAAATATTAATAGATAAAGTATATAAGATTTACTATCACATCTAATAATCATTAAGTGATTATCCCAATAAATACTTACTTTTTAATATTAGAATGGCATTTTGTTTCTCTTTTATCTCAATGCTCTTAGTGCTAAACCTGGAAGTCAGCCGAGTAAGTTCCTTCGTGAGTTCTCAGGTGTAGTTGTCTTAAATTTTTTAAAAAAATAAATTATAAAACTTAGATTCTATATTTAATTAAAAATTAATTTTTTACAAGGAATTTGTATTTGTTAATCTATTTTTTTGAGATTTTTATTTTTTAAAAAATTATTTAAATATATAAAAAATAATTTTTTGAGTTAAAAAAGTGATTATGAGCTAAAAAATTCCAAACAAATACACTCTTAATTTGATTCATTAAGAGCTTAATAAGTTGAGTTTATAAGCTTATAAATTAAGTTTGAGCTGATAATTTAAGCTTATTAAATAAGCTGAGTTTGAGTTTTATCTTGTTGGATATTTGTTCAAGAGGTGACTTAAAACGTGTGTGAACACACACACACATATATATATATGATGGGTTAGTTATGAATAATTAGTTTATGTATCATGTGTATGATATGTTTACTATATTGAAAATATACTATGTATTTATAGTAAAAATTCTAAACTATTAAACTAAAATATTCAATTCATCTCTAGATGAGTCAACTCTTCATGAGTTTGAGCTTTTAACCGTAGCCAAACTCACTAAATAATTATAAAATGATTGTTAAAAAATAAATAAGAAATAGAATTAGACAATTGCATAAACTCTAATAAAGATAGAAATATTTAATAAATTTTAGAATATAACTAACAATTTATAGTGAATGAATTAAGAATTAAGAATAATATATTTTAATTATTTTTTACTTTTATATAATTAAAATGTAAAATTATAATATTTTAATTCTATATATTACTTAAATATAAAAGTTGAAATATTCAATTTCAAATTCAGAAAGGTAAGAAATCTTTCTCTTGTCAAATCAACCTTTGATCCCAGTATAATACAATTGTGCTCTTACCATACCAGGCAGCCTGAAGCAGAGAGGGTACCAAAAAAGAGCACTAAGGGCATGCAGGTCAAAGTGATAAATAACTTTAATTTTTATGTCGATTAGAATTCAGCTTTTGGAAAAAAAAAAAACATAATGATTATTATGAAGAAATCATTATTTTATATTCTGAAAATTAAATGTACGTAACATCATAAACCGTTCAAATCACTTTAATAACTTAAAAAAATACCGAGTAATAAAGAATTAAAGAGCAAACAAAAGGCAAACAGCTTAGTTTTAAAAACAATCTTTTCTTTAAGAAAAAAGGAAAAGCCATTCAGCATGCATGCCTGCCCCTGTTTTCTACGGTTTCTTGGCTGATTTTCTCTTTTGCTTTTCAAACTTCTTTTTCTTTCACATTGTTAGCTTTTTGTTTTGTGTATCTCCTACTTTGCATTATATAGCATAAAGCGGGCCAATAGAGAAATCAGATTTGCAATAAGACACTAAATGGACAATGATGTGTTATATCAACCACAACTTACCGCTATTGTTTATTGCAAGTGAATACATGTGCCCTTATTCTATTGTAGCCATTCCTTACAACCAGCCTTGTGGTATTGACCAGCAAAGAAAACGATGCCTTTGTTATCCAGAAAAAAGCCACAGGCTGGCCCGGATAAAAAGGAGCAAAAAGATACTATTGAAGTGCATGATTGATTATTTTTAAGCTAACTTTATCGGATTCCAAAATTCTCCTCTCCTGAAGGGTTGAACGCAACATTAATTACTTGGTACCCCTACTTTTGGTCATTTTAATTTCTAGCAACCTCCTCTTCTTTTTCTACTTCATCATTCAAGCTTTGGCACTGATTCTTATAAGACACACACAACAATGAACGATTGGGCTCCTCCTTTCATAGCTGCCGCTCTGTTTTGGCTCTTGTCGCCAGGAATGATCTTTCAGCTGCCCGGAAAGAATTCACCCTTCGAGTTTATGAACATGAAGACCACTGTTGCATCCATTTTTGTGCACACTGTTATTTATGGTCTGTTTCTGATTTTGTTCTTCATTGTTCTCAGTATCCATTTATATATCTAGGCAGCAGCAGATGTTACTTTGAAAAAAAAAAAATTAGCATTTAGTGTTATCTGCTACTGCAAACGCTGATCAATATATGTTCCCTTCTGAATTTCCTCTTGCTCTTTTTACTAATTGGCTTCTAAGGCTTTAGTTATAGATATGTATGTTCTTGTTTATTCTTGGTACGTGTTACTTATCATCCAGTAGAGTACTTAAGGAGTTCACTGATCATGCGGTTGGAATTGAAGAAGGGCTATGTTACTTTCAAATAATTTGTGCTATTATAGCTCGCATAATATCAATCAAAACCTTATTTCAAAATAAATAAATTAATCAAAACAATTCCTTATCATTAACCCCCTCCTATCCCTTCTCCCAGCTTTTCCCTCATCGAAATTAATGGTTTACAAATCCCCGTTTGAGCTTGACAGAAGAATACAGTAGAAGGCTCGATAGGCTAAACTCTCGAGGAAAAACAACATTGCTTCTTCACAACACTAAAATTTTTCCTTTTATTTTTCAACTATTTTTCAGTATTATTTTTAAACGAAAAGGAACAAGCGGAGCACGCTGAAAACAGCTGATAGCAGCTTTAAGAAAATAAGCGTGGTCAAATTCATTCATGAACCTGCTAGGCAATCAAAGATATTAGAATTTGTAACAAGAGTACAGTACAGTGTTTACACTAGTCAATTTGGTTCAGTTTACGATGCAAAATCATTCAAATCAATGTTGATGGAGTTATTTTCATTTGACTTCTAATTATTCTCAATAAAACTAAGTCAAATCAATTCAGTTAAGATTGAGTTTGTTTGGTTTAGGTCATTTAGGTTAATATAAAAAAAAAAATTAAATATTTTTTAGTTCCGGTAAAAGTAGGTTATTTTAATTTTAGCTCCTCGAAAATTTTGCCTTGATTTTGACAGCTCTTTTTTACTTTTCTTTGTTTGTTGTCCTGTCATTCTAAATTTTGATCCAATAAATATCTTTAAATATGTATTTATTCATTATAAATATTGAAAATTTTATTTTTTCCTTTAAATAGTTTAGGAATATTCTTTTTTAATCCTTGTAAATATCATGACTGAATATCAAATGTACACATAGAAGGGACCAAAAACATAAAGATTAAAAAGGAGGGACCAAAATTAAAACAAAAATTTAAGGGGAACCAAAATAAAAAAAACACATATATAAGGACCGAAAACATATTTAAGCATATAAAAATGTGCTTTTTTAACTAATTATTCATCTTTATAATAAATATTTAAATCATAAATTAAAGTCAGGTAATTAATGACTTATTTGATCATGATTTAAGTAGATATCTTAAAGAAATGAAAAATAAAAATATATTGATAATAATAAAAGCAAACATAATTACTAAAGCAAAGTGTAAAACTTTAAGGTTGTATTTGGATAAAAGTATTCTCAAATTTCAAAGAATTCAAAATGCAAAAAATTCTGATTGCTTTAATTGAATACTTACATTTTTAAGCTCTT
Source organism: Dalbergia cochinchinensis (assembly GCA_031216125.1). Classification (NCBI taxonomy): domain Eukaryota; kingdom Viridiplantae; phylum Streptophyta; class Magnoliopsida; order Fabales; family Fabaceae; genus Dalbergia; species Dalbergia cochinchinensis. Next base: position 28,418,637 of record CM062368.1, read on the forward strand.
TTATTTGGATACGTTAATTAGATGACTTCATTTATAAAATACTATATTTGTGTAATGAAATTATATCTCATTCTCTATAGATAAGAATAGATGATGGGTATTGAATGATATGCAATGATGGGGTGAGTGGTCGTGGATGGTAGGTAGAAAACCAGCAATTGGCCGCAAGACATTGGTGGTGGTGGTTAGTTACCAATGGTGGGTGGTGCGTAGTAGGCAGCCAATATCAACAGCTATGGGTGGCGAGTGCACTACTAGAAACTTGCATAACACAAATAGAAAATATAGATGGATTTTGTTCCATCTCTACTATAGACGAATTTACAAGGGAAAAATGAAAATAAGAAATTTTTTTTGGGTCAAAGCTAAATAATTCATTTGTAATTGTTGATCCAACCTCATGCCATATGACACGTAATGACGCGTAATTGTTACATACGGATAATGAAAGAATTTTTTTAAAAAAATCTTTTATGTATTTGGATAAATTTTCAAAAATAATCAAAATATAAAAAAAAAACTCAAAATTCAGCATTTTTGTAGAAACTGAAAAACATAGCTTTTAGAAAAAACGAATTTTCAACATTTTCAATTATATATAAAATTTAAGTTTAATAATCATATTTTTTTAAAAATATGAGATAAATGCACCCTCAATTTTTGAACTTCAACTTGGCCCATCTTAAAAATAGAGCTACATATCATATTTGCTTTTGAGGTTTAAATCTAAACTATAAATAAAGTAATATTCTATTCACTATTCACTGCACTGTTCATCTAAAGTACTACTAAATAGCACTGTTTTACTTTCTCCGCCAATTGTGCACTTTTCTTTTCAATTTCCCATTTTTTTTATAATATAGTAATAATAATATGAAAATATATAAATGAATAAGATAATATAGTAAAAATATATAACTATATAATAAAATGATAATATATTATTAAATAATCACTATATTACATAATAATATATAAATAAATAATAATTAATTACTAAAATAAATAGATTAGGATAAATGATATGAAGTAATAAGTAGTATTGATATAATATAAATATATATAATAAACTTAAAAATAATTTTTAAAATTAATATTTTAATATCATCATATTTTTAAAATTTTATGGCAATAGTTGTTAAAAATTATTATTTTTATAAATTGTCAAAATGTATAAGAGAAAATAGGTGTTGTTTTCTATCATATACAAATTTATAACTTTTTCTCTTCCATTTACTCATTCATGAACAACACCCAAAATGGAGAAATGTTTCGGGTTTTTTTCTTTCTTTTTACCTCATTTTTTCCTTACATGTTGTTTCTTACAAAATATAAATTAATACTATCTTTCAACTATTTGTTGCCTCTTATATAAATCATTGTTAAGGTCTATTTTTAGTAAAATAACTTAAACCTCTTAAAATATCAATAAATGACACTACACCCTATTTCATGTACTAAGAATGCACTTGGAATGCTATATTGGATCACATGATAAAATAAGCTACCGATACTATACATTATATGCTTATTTGTTGTTTGGTATAACTAGCATATTACAGAAACTTTATCACGACTCAATTTGAAAACTTGATCAGAACGTGAGGAATCTCATCCCTACGTAAGCATCGTAATCATTGAGTCACACTATATGCATAATTTAATCATAAAATCTATTTCCAAAAATAAATCAGTTTACACTTCTAAATCATACTAACCATAAATGAATCATTTCATAAACCAAGTCTGAATTTGTAACTGTAATACAAAATATAATGAGTTGTTGTCTATATAAAAAAAAACCATGAAAGCTATATCATTTAAATACAAATCAAGAATAAAATCATGGCATACAAAATCAAAAAGCTATCTCTATATGGTCCAAAACCATGTTTGCACTATCACTATATCACTCTATAGTAAGAAACAAAATATATACTTCAATCCAAGTGAAACTCACTAACTAAGAACTCTAATGTTACTGGAGAAGAGGAGAAGGCTAAGAAGGACCTACAACAGCTACTATATTTGTGAAAGGAAAAAGGAGAATATGAGTTTCATCTAAAACTCAGTGAGTGGATTCTCACTCGTAACCCTTTTCATGGGACAACGACAAGAATGCATATAATCATAATGATAAAAGCAAAGCTCTAAAACCTTTTTATATTTACATACATAATAATTCAAAATCATAAATTTCTCTGTCATAAATAACAATACTCTAATAGAGAAATAGGGATCTCTGGTTATGCACAATATTAGCTCCAAAACCCTTTGTGCTTATTTGTTTTGAATGGCAACAAAGCTAATTTAAAGAAAATACTTTGAAGAATGACTGTTGTCTCTATTGAGTTTCTTGTAAGACTATAAAAGGTTTCTATCGTTTAGCAAGAGTAAGGCTTACTTAAATAAGAATATATTTTACTATACATGCGTAAATATGTTCATCTCATGTTATGAGATCTGGAATCAAACAGAAGTGAAATTGCCCAAGCAATTGATGGCTAATGATGAGAAGAAATTTTCAATGCTATAAGGAACCAAGTTCAAAGACTTCAGAAAGTAGCACTGGACATCAGAAAGTACATTCAAGATGAAGACATTAACTCATGTCCAAGAGCTACGTGTTACTTAATCTTTCATCATCACAATCGCAAAGAAAATGTGATTGAAGGTCAGAAAGTGAAAAACTCTTTAAGGGACTGATTGCGTACATTAGAAAGCTCACCCGTGAGTGGAGCAAAGAATGCTACAGGAAAAGGAGGAAAATTTGAAGTTTGAATTTCAAAGAATTAAGTCAAACCTAGTTCTAAACTGGTACATCATCTTTTCTGCCTTTTCGATCAATCACCCTAGCTTCATGAAGGAGGAGTTCAGAAAGCATGCTCAGAAAGTAGTTTCTGATGGAATATCAGAAAGCTCATATTTACACTGGCTTCTGCAACTAATGTGACAGTTCTGTTAACCTCTCTTACAGTCATTCCTTTCAAGACACAACTAATATTCAACACGTGTCACTTGAGGAACTGATCTATGGCAACAGTCGCAAAGAAAGATCACTATATAAGGAGATACTATACTTCAAGACAGATGAGAGACTTGAAGATTCAAGAGAGGAAACTCTGTAAAAATCTCTTCTCACTTCCTGGAATATTCAATCATTATTATGTAATCACTTTTATCCGTGAAATGTAAGAAAATGTTCTTTCTACATTCTTAGTTAGATTTATGCTCTTCCTATGGAAGGAGTAGAAGAAGGAAGTCATTCAAGTTATTCTAGGAACTCTTCATGTATATTGTTAAGGAAACTTGAGTGTAGGTTAGTTTAAGTAGAAACCCAAACACTTAACCTTTGTATCCTTAATCCGATAGTGATTATTGTGAGATAGCTTTAAGAGGCTACTGTAGAACTACTTGCAATGCGATAGTAAGATATTCTTATTGATCACGGTTTAGCTTAGAGAGGCTAATTAAAGACTACTTGCAGCTTGGAGAAGTTGAGGAAAGACTACTTGCAACTTGGAGAAGCTAGAGCAAGACTATTTTCAATGTGTCAGTAGAGGTTGCTACTGATCACAGGTTTTGGTTTGGAGAGGCTAGTGTCAAGACTACTCGGTTGGGCTTGGAGAGACTAGTTTTAATACTACTTTCAATGTGATAATAGGGGTGGCTACTGGTCATGGTTGTTAGCTTGGAGAGACTAGTACAATACTACGTATGTTAGCTTGGAGAGGCTAGTACAGAACTACTCAATCTGTAGCGACGGGTGATTTCTGAAGCCCACAGATGATAGCTTGGGAAGGCTAATATAAACACTCTCCAATTTACTTTCTCAGGTTAAGAAAACTGTTTTAAATGGAACCTCAACTATTGTTGAGTACTAGATGTAAGCAAATTGACCGAACCAGTATAAAATTCTGTGTCTTTTTTCTCTTTCTCTAATCTCCATTATATTTCGCTATTGTTCATTTTATTTATTCATATGCTGATATATCCTTCTCAGTTTTCTGTTGATTTTTTTATTAATGAGCATTTGATTTAACAAGGTTCAGAAATTTACTTTCTGAAGCTACTGACTATGTTTCCATTGTACTTTAGGTTTTTATACTTGATTATTTTTAGAAGCTTCAGAAAACGCAAAAAAGGATCAAAGCACAATTTAACCCCCCTTCTGGTGCACATCTTTACCTACACACAATATATGTGGTATAACAATATAATTCTCTAGTTATGCATAATAAATATGATATAACAATATATTCTCTGGTTATACATAATACATATGGCATAACAATAAAATTATCTGTAATTGCTCTAAACTCTATGGGTTCCTTAAGGGCCCGAATTAGACACCTAATTAGGTTAAATCTCTTACATCTCTAGGGTGAAATTGTCCATAAGGACAACTTGGTACCAATGTTAATTATTGCTCACAACTGTTAACTCACTGTCTGTTTGTCTATAGTTGCCATATAATCTTTAAATCATAAAAACTAAGTACCTTTTCTTAAATCTTTATAACTAGGCTCTACCTTGAATTTGAAAGCTATATCATAAGAATATACCATTCTTAAAATCATTAGGATGGTCAAGAATTCTCTAAATAATGATATTGATAATCAAGCTATTCATAAAAATCATTTAAGCAACAACTGGTCCCATGAGTTTCTTAAAACATATATTTCATGCTCTTGAAAATCCTAATTTCACAAAGTTGAGAAAATTACTCTAACATTCATACTTGTCTTTGATATCTAAATTATGCCTCTTTGCCACAATCTAAGAAAATATCTCTAATGATCAAAATAGAGATCACAAGATTGAACCCACCACTTAGAAGGGAGAAAGGAATGGTGTCAACACCAAATGAGCTTCATGGAGTGGAGATGACACCAATGTCTACCATAACAGCTATAAAACTCATAATGATCTATGGGTAGTTCTAGATAACTCTAACCTAACTCTCTAACAGCATTAGGGGGCATCCCCACTTGACAACAATGAAAGAACAATAAAACCTAACCTAAGAACATGAAAGATTAGAGGGAAAAGAATTATAAATCAACAACTAAACACACTTTGAAGCTTAGAGGAAGTGGATTAGAGTGGGATTGAGTAAGAAAGGAGGAAGAGATTTTGGGATGTTAGGTTTTTAGAAAAATGGGTAGGGGGAACTCGAGTTGGGAATTTAAAAAGGGTAAGGGCTCATTTATCCAAACAGCATCATTTGGCATTGTTCATGCATCAAGGGGCACCATTATAGTGGTCTATGACTGGTATAGCGGTTGGGTAGAGCCCCAAATTCTGCCATCCCACACCCTTGACCATTATAGCGGTTTTGGACTGCTATAGCAGTGTCAACAACATCAGATTCTGCATCTTGTGGTCTTTCATGTATCTGGGGCCATCCGAGCACATAGGTGGGTCCTAGGGGACCTTATAGCCATATCGAACTTGTATAGAGGCACGTGTACTCAAGGTGTTACGTACTCACCCTTAAAAGAGATTTGGTACCCAAATCTAAAGCAACATACCTTGAGAAAGAAAAAGGTGCGGATACTTGATCCTCATAGCTTCTTTGGCTTCCCAAGTGGCTTCTTTACTAGAGTGGTTCCTCCAGATGACTTTCACTAATGGCACCTCCTCTGAGCGAAGCTTCTTGATCTGTTTATCCATATGGCTATCGGTTCTTCCTTGTATGACAAGCTCTCATCAACTTGAACTGCTTGTGGTGTGAGCACGTGAGACTGATTGGGCTAATACATTCTGAGCATACTGACATGAAAAACTAGATGAATAGCTGATAAACCCGGAGGCCGTGACAATCTGTCGGCCACTGGTCTAACTCTCTCTAGAATCTCGAATAGGTCAATATAGCATGGATTCAACTTTTCGCGCTTACTGAAATCTCACAACCCTTTTCATGGGTAATACTCGTAGAAACACACGGTCACTCACCGTGAATTCTAAGTCTCAATGCCGATAATTAGCATACGATTTCTGTCTGGACTGAGCTGCTAATAATGTTCTCTGATCAGCTGAACCTTTTCTAAAGTCTCTTGAACTAAATCTAGGCCTAGTGCCTTGACTTTCCAAAGCTCAAACAATCCAATGGAAGATCTACAACGTCTCCCATATAATGTTTCAAACGGTGCTATCTGGATGCTTGTCTGGTAGCTATTATTGTATAAGAACTCTATCAACAATAAGTGGTCACACCAACTCCCGCTAAAATCCAAAATGCAAGTTCTAAGAATGTCCTCAAATATCTGATCATTCTATCTAACTGGTCACCTATTTGTGAATGAAAAGTTATAATCAAGTCCATGTGAGTCCCAAGAGCCTCTTGAAATGCTCTCCAGAACTGGAAGTAAACTAGGATCCTCTATCTAATATGATAGATACTAACACACCATGGAGTCTGACAATCTCGTCTATATAAAGCTAGGCATACTAAGTTGCACCATGATCACCCATATAGAATCAAAGCCCTTAGTGGTCTGAGGTAACCCAACCACAAAGTCCATGGTTATCTTCACCCACTTCCACTTTGGATCTCTATTTGTTGAAGTAACCTTGCAGGCCTTTGGTGCTAAGTCTTGACTTGCTGACATACCAAACACCCTGTCACGAAGTCACCAATATATCTCTTCATGTCTTCCCACCAATATAGCTATCTGAGATCTTGGTACATCTTAGCTGAATAGGGTGTACGGAGTATGCTGCGCTACTTTTCTGTTTAGCTCACCCACATCGGGTACCTACAGACTATCACCAAAGCACAACACACCCTTCGCATCAATTGAGAATTCATAATTCTCTCCTCTATGCATATCTTTCTCTTTTTGTGCCTTGATTTGCTCCACTAGGGTTGACTGAGTCCTAATATGAGCAAGAAAAGCTCCCAAATGATCAATACCAAACTAAACTTTCTTTGCCTTCAGCTTGTGCACATCCTCTATCATTAGTTGCCTCAAGGGTGCTATGTTGACCAACCTGCCCATAGACTTTTTGCTCAACGCGCTTGCCACCATGTTTATCTTGCCCGGATGGTATGAAATCTTACAATCATAGTCTTTCAACAACTCAGCGTTGCCTGAGATTCAGGTCCTTCCGCTAGAAGATATACTTTAAATTCTTGTGATCTGTAAAAGATCTTGCAAGTCTCTCCATACAGATAGTGCCTCCAAATTTTCAAGGCAAAGACCACTGCTGCAATCTCTAGATCATGTGTTTTGTAGATATACTCATGCTCTTGAGCTTCCTAGAAGCATATGCCATGACTCGACAGTGCTGCATAAGGACACAGTTAAGTTCGACTCTCGATACATCACAATACATTGAAAAACCACCCATGCCTAAAGGTAACACTAACACCAGAGTTAGATTTTGGCCCAAGCCTATAAAAAAATTATGCTCTTCTTTTTTTTAAAAATTTTTGTTTATGTTTAAATTACTTCACTTAGTTACTATAACCAAAACAAAACAGTTCACTTTGGTTAAGATATTTTTATACATAGTATATAAATTTTAATTTCTAAATTTTTAAATAAATTTAATGTGTGATAATATTTTATTTTCTAATACTTTACCCAACCAACCAACTATAAACTAAACCATCAATTGATTATCCCTAGATATATTAAAAGACTTTGGTCTATAAAAACAAACAACTGATAAATTGTATATTAATTTAATATTTTTTATCTTTCATGAATATAATATTTAACTTATTTTTATTATATAAATAAAAATAATTATTTTATTCTGTGCATAGCATGGAGTTATATGCTAATTATTATATCAAATCAAGGGGACTCAAAAGTCTGTTGTCCCAGTATTCCTGTCTTCAAATTAAAAAAGAGTTTTGCTAACTAGTATCCTCAGGGGACTGATTAAGGGTTTTTAAATAATAAGTTTTTATTAGGAATATGTGATTTTTAAAATTTAAGATATAGAGTCTACCACCAAGTTTGTATGTTTACTTTTATTCAAAATATTAACTGGTGCCCAGGCTAGGTAAACCCTTAAAAGAATATAAAATTCTTTAGCATTAATAGATATTTGATTGGATAAACATAATTGAAGAAAGAGAAAGAGACAGGATTCGAAATGATTCACTTACCACAAAATGTAATTTAAAATATGTTGTAATTTTATCCATTATGAAATTAAAAATTCTACTAATTATTTAAAATGGTTACTTTTATGAGATTTTTAGGGAAATAAATTTATATATGAGCTTTCCCAAATAATTTCATTATAATATGGATTATAGGGGTCAAATACACAAATATGGGATTATACAACTCAGATTGTCCGAGTTAAGAAAAAGCTAAAGAAAATTGAGAAAAGCTGATAAGAAACTGCCAAAAGCTTAAAAGAAATGAACACTACAACTATCCACTGGAATGCAGAAACTCGAACAGGAAAGCTGAAAAGAATAGTGATGGCATTATAGCAGAAAAAGGAACTCAGACTGTCTGAGTTCTGTATGCAACAAACCTCCTCCCCCTGGCATGGTAACGCAATGATGATGCAGGAGCATTATAGCGGCAGAAGCAAACTTGGACCATCCGAGTACCCCGCGACAAACCCACCTCCCATTCGGCTAGCCCACTTTTGGCTTGACGTGACGTGACTATGCTGAAAGTTGCATGCATGACTTCACAAAGCTACATGCATGAGTTGACAACAAACTGAAACTATAGGAACCACGTTGAAAATGATACACTCAAATTTGACCACACTGGAAGGTACAAAAAGCTACGATGAGTTGGGATTTGACCAAAATGAACTTAGATAAAGGCCACACCACAACTAAGTTGGCGAGCCTAGATTGAGGCGACGAGTCTCTGAAATGGAGGTGACGAGTCTTTGAAAATTTCTCTGGGAAATTGAGGAATCCCGCCTGTCCAATTGCATTGCTTCGGGAACTTGAGATTCACTATGATTTGGCAGGGAGGCAGGTGATAAAATGAATTGAACATTAATTGAGCTCAAGTCTCGATTCTTCTTCCTTATATTGGCCTATATAAATGAGTTGAGAGGGAAGCTTGTTTATAGAAAAACATCGAAGCTCTAGTAGAGAATTATTGTAAAAGAAAGTTTCATTGGTTTTTTTGTTTAGAGATAGAGTTAAAAAAAAGTGATATAACATGAAAAAAAAGCCTAGAAGACGTGATAAAATGGTGGATCCTTGTAAGCATATTGCTGAGCAAGTTACTAATGAAAATATAAGATTATTTTATTTTATTAATAGATTATAATATTTATTTTGTTTACTTATGTTATTTCTAAAATAATTTTTTAATTTTATTATGAATCAGGTTATTTATCTGGAGGATTTAGAAGCTAGAAGTGTTTCTGTTAAGTTGTTTGTTTGTTCGAATTTTTATGAATTTAATATGATATTATGTAGGATCGTCTCAATATAATGTGATATTAATTTTTTTATTCATTAGTATAAAAATTTTAGTTAACTAGTTAATTGAAAGTTTTTCAAATAAACAAAAATTGACAATTTATTGCTGTTTTTACTTTTCATTTTAAACATAGATTAAGAAGCTATGGACTCATCATCTATTTTTGGAAGCACTGAAGAATGAAATTCATGGGATCCTACACGATGTTGGTTTTTATCATGTTTTGCAAGTTTACAGAGTGCACATAAATAAGTCTCTGATATCTGTATTGGTAGAAAGATGGAGACAAAAAATGCATACCTTCCATTTTTTATGTGGAGAATGTATCATCACATTGGAAGATGTCTCTGTGCTAGTTGGGCTTCCTATCCAAGGTAAGCCAATCATTGGTTTTACTAGTGAAAATTTAGTAGAAGTACAACAGATATGTTATATGCTTCTTAGTGGTTGGCTTGATTCTAGTGCTTTTAAACTCAACAATGATAATTAAAAAAAATGGAAGGGACATAATAAGAAAGAAGAACACTAAAACAACAAAAAATAGAAGGAGATGGAGGATTAGTGGAGTATTTCTTCTCCTTCTAAAATCAACAATGAGAATTAAAAAAAACCGAGGAGATACACTAAGAAAAAAAGAAAAGGTATTGGGTGGATTGGAAGGGAGGTAGAGAGACCGTAGATGAATTATGTGAATGGTGAAAAGGAGGATGGCCATAGAGAGGGAGGGTCTCATTTAATTTAGGGTGAAGATGGTGAGAGAGAGTCTCAGTTTATATAGAGGAAGTAAAGAAATTTAGCAATAGGCCTTTTTAAAAATTATTATTTTATTAAAATATTAATCTATTCTATTTGAGAATTTCAAAATTTTTTAAAATAATAATTTATTTTGCACTAAACTCGGTCATCCAAATTTAATACAACATAAATATATTATTTTATTAAAATAATATTTTGTTGTTTCACTCAATTTTATATCATTTTTTATTATAAATTTTTAAAAAATAATATTTTATTTCAAAACAAAATTCGAATAGCCTGATTTTAGCGTTTTCACTTTTTCAAAAAATGTATAAAATATTGTAGCAGTGCACTTATAAAATATTATTTAGGTGGATTTCATTGTGTTCATCTTTCACAATTCAGGCAATCCAAATTCTATATGAAATATCTCTCTCTCTCTCTCTCTCTCTCACTGACCCATATATTTTTAAATGACCCGATCATGCAATAAAATCATCAGAAAATCACACAAAACCCAAAATAGAAAAAATGACCTGAGATTTTTAACTAAAATTAAATTATTTTATTGATATAATAATATAAAATTAATATACTTTTAATTCTTGTAAATATAGTAGATTTCAATTTTGCCCCTGACAACTTTTTTGTTTTGATCTATTGTTTTGAAAACATTGGATCAAAACCAAATTAAAAAAGGCTGAAAACCGAAAAAAAAAAGAGAAATCAAACTCGAAAAGATTTTTATCCAAATTGAAGACAATAATGTACAATCCAATTGAATAATATAATTATCAAAATTAAATTGATAATTAGGATTATTCTTGGTAATAAATTCCAGATGGTTGGAGCAAAGCAGAGATTATATTCAATATACAACTTGAGTCATAAAACAGTCAACCGTTAAATTAACTGATTCACTTAAAAACTGAATTAGTCGCCACAATTAATTCACGAGCTTGATTCCATGAAAAAAAGAAGAAGGAAAAAGCATTACATCGAAAAAAAATCGAATCCCATGGTCCACACCAGACCAAAAGAACTTAACAATTAGTGCATACACTCATCTTGTGTTGTGGGTTCATTGGCCCATATACATGTGGATCCCAATTGCTAACATAAAGATACATATCAGAGCAAAGTAGAGGATAGAATGGATCAATATGGACAATCCGCTGGTCTGGAAGTTGCCAAACTCTACGATACTGCTTCTTCCAGGTATTTGGACCAGCAACCCTGGAGTTAACAGAATGAAGAGCACCACTGACACAAAAACTGGCCCCCAATCTGCCATTTTCTTCTTTTCCTTCTTCCCTTTGTGTGTGTGTGTGTACTTGCAATTAGATTTGTCTCTTCCACTCTCTATTTCAAGGATGGTTGTTATGGAAATGAAGTGGGAAATTATGGGACTTAAAAAGGAAATGGGGGCAGAAAGGTGGTGACTTTGGAAGAAGAGACAAGCAATTGATGACAAGGGAAAAAAAAAGGTGAAGGTTAAAGAATCAAGCTATTCTCTGATTCGAATTGTACAACTCACACCCACACGCACGGCACCAAAACATGCAGGAAGCTTCATCATGGTAAGGTACGTGGTACCCATTCTTCAATTTGATGTGTGCCTTGGTGGATAACTACGAGATAGATACGAAGATGATGTATCAAATAAAGTTATTTTTAGTGGGGGTGAATGACATGGTTTAGTGACGAATTACATTAGAAAAACATGCGCTTCCTAGCCAGTCTTATATGGGAAAAACAAATAAAGGGGGAATGACAAATCGGAGAGAAGTTTGCTTTTTGGAACTATTTGATTTATGAGAGTAAAGGAACTTTTTGATTCCTTACAGGCTAAACATTCAAATTCGATATTATTAAATATTAAAAAAAATGGAAATTAAGTATATCCCAGAGATCGAGCAGTCTGTATGTAAGGACCCCAATGCTGGACCAATATCAGGTTTAAAGTACTCACATAAACTGAAACGGTAATATCTGAATTAGATATTCATGCTATTTGTTGAATCACGTTCTTTTTTATGCAAAACTACTTTTATAGACGTTTTTACTTAAAGGAAAAAGGTTCTGTAAAGCAAATAAATTAAGTTCGCAACAGTGTGTTTTGAAACAAGTTGAGACAAGCCTGAATCGATTTTGAAGCGCCATAATCGATTCTGTGCATATTTAACTTGTTTGATTTGTAGTCCAATTTCAAAATCAATTTTGACTTTAGAATTGATTCTAATAGAAGTGATATTATTGCATCTAGGTTTTTATGCTATTAATTCCTGTCAAAATCACTTTATTTTAAAATCAATTATACTTGGAATCAATTTTATAAATGCAGAACCAAATACTCAATCAATCTAATTAATACTTCTTCCTTTCCCATAAAATTTAAAGAACATCATCCGTTAATACACATTATGTAAAGCTCCAATACTGAAGAGGACATGCAGACCAAATAAGATTTTAATTCAAAAAGCACATATTTGAAAAGATTAATCTCTAGATATTAATAGAAGATTAAGGATCATATCTTTTCAAACAAACCTTAACTAGTGTTGAACATGTGCAATGCATAGGGATTTAAACATTTATTGACACAAGATTATATATAAAATTTTACCTTAAAACTAATAAATAAATAGTATTATCAAAATGTGTTTATAAAAATGATAAAATTTATTATCAAAACATATTTTATGAGTAACAAATAATAATAATAATGAGTTTATTATTCTCTCCTCCATAGCCATCTCTTTTTTTTTCTTGATTAAAGAATATGATAGAAAAAACATATTAAATAATTTTTAAGTGAAAATAGGGAGTCTGAGAATCAAATTCAAATCATGAGAATGTATAATTACAAAGTTATTTAATTAATTTGAAACAATTTTTGTAAGTGGCACGTAATGATAACAAATAATAAAAAACTGTTTTTGACATTGACATAATGAACAGTGATATGAAGAAACTCACTGTGATTTTTTAAAACAACATCTATACGTTTTTATCTATAAATAAGAATTCATTTCATATAAATAATTAACCTCTTATAAGATAGAAAAGAAATCAAATTTTCTTAAAATATATCGAGATTTCTTTTACACTCCTATAAAATTTAAAAGTACTTATACTTATATGGAGTTAAAAATGAGTTATATGTTTCACTAAATTACTAACCCAAGTTATTAACTTTTATATAATCAATGATTAAATCACAATCATTAAATATAAAAAGTTACCATAATTTGTAATCTCCAGAATTCATTCGAATATTGTTCAAAGGTTTTAGTCAAAATTTATAAACAAAAAGAAGCCATCACCGATTCTCTTTTCTCTCCCATCTTCTTCTTGAGCGAAATAATGACTATAAAAAATAAACTTATTCATATATATATATATATATATATATATATGAACGAATAATATAAATTTTTTTATATTATTAATACATCAAAATTAATATCTTAAATAATAAAATATTTCAAATTAAAATTATATATATCTGCATCATACAACAGTTTATTATTTTAAAGTATACTTTTTTATGAAAAGATTATTCAATTTTTAATTGAGAATTTAACAATTGAGAAAATGCTTATAGCTTCCATAAGGGATATTAAAATTTTATTTAATTTTTTATATTCCCTTTTATTCAACTTTATAATAATGATTGATTAAAACCAAATTAAAGATGATATAATAATACAGAAAATAAACTCAATTTAAACATTATATTCTTATAATATTCAAGTGCAAATAAAAAAAATTCTCACTTCATTTACTTTAGTCTATCCCGTAAAACACTATAGCCAAACATAGTTATACATGTGACATCTAATTTTTTTTTTTTTAATGGATTCAATAGAGCCCGGTCACATGTAATAGGTCAGCTAAAGATTTAAAACTTCACATCCGAGTTTGTATCTGGCAAATACCTTTATTCTTCCAAAAGAGAAAAAGACACAATGAAAGCCTGTTATTGGAAGCTACAACACTAGAGCCTCTTAATTATTTGTTTTTATAATAGTTAACAGATACACTCACCGAACAAAGGCGATGAAAAAGTCCTATAATATAGTTGTATCAAAAACTGAAAAAAAAAAGTCTTATAATATAGTAAAAGGAATACAACAAATATCTAAAACAAAAATGAAACGTCCAATTGGACACCCACTCTATTATTATTAAATGTGATGATACCCTTATTTTTCATCAATCTATGACATTCAATAATGATTGAGTGGATATCTCAATTGAATACTCACTTTTAAATGTTAAAATATCAAATATAAATTACACTCACGTTCCCTAAAATTTATGGAAATGCAACTCACATCTCCTCTACTTATCCACCTTATACTCACACCTCCTTTACTTGTCCACCTTATACTCACATACCCTCTTTGTCAAATTTTAATTATTTATATTACAATCTCATTGTTTATTGACATAATATTATTAGTAAACTTAACAGAATAACATTTTTGTTATATTTACTATTCCTAATTAATAAAATTATAAAAATACCCTTAAACTTAACAGGTGAATAAAGATATTTTTATAATTTTATTAATTAAAAATAGTCAATATCATAAAAATACCATTCTATTAAGTTTAGTAATGATGTTCTATGAATAAGGAGTGTGACTGTAATATAAATACTTAAAATTTGACAAGTAGAGAGGGTGTAAGTATAAGTTGAACAACTAAAGGAGATATGAATTATATTTTCATAAACTTCATGGGGGAGATAGATGTAATTTGAAATATCAATGTGTCAACAATAAACCCCATGAAAGCAGTAATTCAGTAAGCGATGTGAATAACTTTCAGTAAGCCAACAATAACTTCATCATTAAAACTAGGGACCGACCCTATTCCATTTCTTCAATTCCACTTGAGTATCGGATAAAAAACAAAAATACAGAGACAATTGTGAGCAAGGAGAGCAAGTCTCTCCCATTCGAACACCCTTCCTACTGTTACGCAGCACTTCCTTGACAAAAATTAATAGTTGAGTTTCCTTATGCTATCTTCACCTTCCGTTACAGGAAAAGAAAAATACATGAGTGTGCACGCACAAACAACTAAAATTATAACTTTCATGAGAAAAGTGGGTGAACTATTGAACATGATATTTTATTCGAGTACTGGAGACATTAGCCAAACAAATCAACTACAGAAGAGCATAATTTTGTAAACCCAATCATCACTTCGAAGAATTGTTTAAACTGAAGATATATCAAAGTGTATGTGGAAGAACCGTGTTGAAAATATTTAATTTTTTTATCACAGCGTGGAGCATGAACTAACTCAATAAGGAATCTAATTCTTAAGAAATCTTCTAATAAAAACGCTATTTAAATATCCAAAAAGTGGATGTTTATTGGATCACCCACTTAATAACCATTGGATGTGACGTTGAATCTCACACACTTCATTAATCACATTACATCCAAATGTTGGATCCCACGTCACTCCATCTTATAATATTAGTGGACATATAAATAAAGGCTTCCAAGAAAATAGAAAATTTTAGACAAACACAAACACAAACACCATAAAAGATAATCTGAACATCATAATATATATTAAGAACAAAAGAGCAATAGCAATCTTCAAGCATCTACCTCATAAATGCCTTATCACAACATGATCAAGTTTTAGCACAATCAGTCAAAGACTCAAAGAAGACATTGAGGATGACACAGTTAACAAATTATTACCTTCATTATTCGAAAAATGCAAGAAACATTTCACTTCATATGCTGATGTTTCATTTCTTTGGGTAGAGCCTGAATAGAGCAAGTTGTATCACCGAATTGCTTAACAAAAGGGGTCAGAAAACAAATTAAAATGAAAAGGATTAAGTGAAGAACGTTGGAATATTGTCGTCCACACATAATTCTGGACTTAACTAAAGCAAGATACACTAATTAGCCCAAAAAAAAAACAGTTTAGAAATAAAGAAAGAAAGTAGCACTCCTATTAATAAAAGTAAGCATAATATTATCACAAAAAAATAAAATAAAGTTTAGCGCTATGACCAAAGTGTTTTGTGTTCTATACTGGGCACATCATTAATTGTCTCCTCTTGTCCTTGCTCAGTTTGTTCAGCCAGTGCAGAAAAATAATAAATTCAAACTCAGATTGAGTTTCTTTCTTCATTCATTGATTATAACACCCAAACTACGTTTCCTACTTGGTAGTTCACACACCTTCTACTTTCCTAGAGTGATTTAGAAGAAAAATACAAATAAAGTATACTTACAATTGGTTTATCTACTTCATACTAAGAAACATGACTTTAGTTCTTCATTTGATTCTTCTGATATGTTGACAAATCTATAAAAACTAAATTCATAGGGGATTCTGCAAGCCATCTCACGTTTTTTTTTTTACTCAATTTTCCAAAACCTGCATATTAGGACAACATCATTCTCACTAACCGAAGCAGATCTGAGCTCAAACCTTAAAAGATCAATTTTTCCTAGGTCATGAAAAAAGAAAACTTTGTTATAAACTGCAAGTACCCTAAAAAAAAGAGTCTCCATTTTGTGAAAAAAAAAAGCCAGCAGAACAAAGAAACGGTTTTCAAAGAGATTTTCAATTACCCAAAAAACAAAAAAATCATTTTTCAAAATCCAAAAGTGAAAAAAAACATGGGTATGGGTATAAGTGGGTAGAAGTTGAAACGAACCCCCCCCCCCCCCCCCCCCCCCAAAAAAAAAAGGTCCAAATTGAAACAAAAAGTAAAAGATTTAAACCTCCAAAATGAAGAGAGTTATAATAATGAAATTTGAGATGGAAAGAAGTTTAAAACAATGACAACCCAAAAATTATAAAAACTCACCAAACTTAAGATTCTTTAGTTATTATTGTGTGAACTTCTCTTGTTCAATTTCGATTTCATTTGGGAGAAAATAAGACAAAACAAAAGAAAAGAGAATCTCATAAGGGAAATAAAGAAAAGAAACAGAGTAGGCAAAAGACTTTATCATAGAAAGGTATAACTTCTCAGACAAAAAAGAAAAAAAAGTTTCAAAAATTACATGTTTGTCAAGCAAGACCATTTCAACTGAGAATAAAAGTGTGTATTTAGCTAGGGATCTCCCATAATCTAAAAATCCTCACTTGAAGACACCATATCTCCTTTAATCTGAAGGGTTGATCTCTGAAATTTTGTCTACTGAATTGGCCATTGCAACTCAGGATCATGGAAATAGAGGAAGATAAATTAGTAAGTAAAGGGAAAAAAGAACGTCTATAACAATGTCAAATGGAATAGATTCATAACCTACATTTATATAGATGGACAAATTCAAATGGGAAAAAAATTGTACCTTGAACATTCTCAAGAAGATATATTGAATTGTAAACTAAATAAATTCTATATATTGAAGTGAAGATGAGTGGTACAATGGGTTTTTATATACAACAGATATCACTAGTAACAAAGTAATTAACAGACTCATAATTATGCTCATAATGACCACCAACTACATAACTAATTTTAATTAACTCTCTATTCTAAAACTTCCCCTCTAATTGGGAGGTATATATTCTTTATTCCCAATTTGGACATGAAGTAAGTGAAGTGAATAATAGGAACAGGTTTAGTTAGCAGATCTGCTACTTGGTGCTTGGAGAACACATGGATTAATTTGATTTTGCCTTCATTCACCTCTCTCTAGTGAAATGACAATTGATTTCTATATGTTTGGACCTCTCATGAAATGCTGGATTAGTGGCTATATGGATGGCAGCTTGGTTGTCACAGAAAACTGTGGTTAAGTCTAGAACAACATCAAGGTCTTGTAATAAGTGTTGCAACCAAGTTAGCTTACTGGTAACACTTGTTAAGGCTCTATATTTAGCTTCAGTTGAGGACCTTGAAACAGTGGATTATTTCTTCAATTTCCAAGCTACTAAGGAGCCCCCAGTGTAGATTAGAGAAACTATGGTTGATTTCCTAGTGTCTATGCAGCTGCCCTAATTTGTATCTACATAAGCCTACAGTAGTAAAGGAGAATTATTGGAAAAGAAAATGCCTTGTCCTGGAGAGTTCTTCAAGTACTTGAGTAAGTGGTGCAGGGCTTGTAGGTGTGATGTCTTAGGAACTGCCATATATTGATTGACTTTGTTTACAGTATAGCTAATGTCTGGCCTTGCGATTGTTAGGTACATTAATTGTACTATTAATCTTTTGTATTAGGTTTCTTCAATAGCAGCTTCATTAGGGTGTGCTGAAAGATTAAGCTTTGGTTCCATTGGAAGTTATTCTGGTTTACAATTTAAGAATCCAGCATCTTCAAGTATATTCAAATAGTATTTGTGTTGAGATAACATTAATCATACAATTTGTGTTGTAACTGAGTCTGGACTTCCTAGATTGCAATTTCAGAAACATTGGTTATTATGATATCATCAACATAAACCAGTAGCAAAACGTTTGTTAAACCTAAATCCTTGCTGAATAATGAATAGTCATTCTTTGATTTAGTGAATCCATGTGAGACTAAGGTGGTTGAGAATTTGATGAACCATTGCCTAGATGCTTGTAAATCCATAGATGGACTTTTTGACTTTACAAACAAGGTCTTCCTCCTTACTGTGATAGCCTAAAGGCTTCTCCATGTATATCTCTTCCAATCAATTTTCATTTAGGAAAGCATTATTGTTGACATCTAGTTGAAGTAATTTCCAGCCCTTGATGGCTACCAAAGATAGTAGGACTTTGACTATGGTTAACTTTGCAACAAGTGAAAAGATATCTTGGAAATTAATGCCAGTTTGTTGTGTGTAACCTTTGGCTATAAGTCTGCCCTTATATTTATCTAAAGAGCCATCAACTTTATATTTCACTTTGAAGATCCAATTGCAACCAATTATGTGTTTGCCATCAAGTAGGGGAACTAAATCCCAGGTTTGGTTGTCCTCCATTGCTTTTAACTCAGCTAACATTGCTTCTCTCTACTCAAGGACCTTTACAGCTTGGTCATAGAAGTTTGGTCTAAGGATAGTGTCAACATTCATGATAAAAATTTGGTGACTCGAGGTAAGGTTGGAGTATGTAAAATGGTTGGTGAGAAGGTACTTAGTTGTGATATTTTTATAGATGTATTGGTTTAGGTAGGATAGAGGTTTTAAAGGTCTAGATGATTTCGGTGTTGGCTAGTGGTTCAGGACTTGTATTTAAGGTTTCAGGTGCATTGGTAGGAAGTTCAATAAGAAGTGATTTAGGTATAGGGTTATGGATATGTGCCATGTTTTGAGAGTCAGATTGAGAATATGGTAAAGTAAGGTTAGCAAATAGATCATGTGTATTTTTTGTATGTAGGAGTAAATTAAAAGGAAAGATGTTTTCATGAAATTGTATATCTCTGGATATAAAATGCTTTATGGTTTTGAAATATATGGTTTATATCCCTTATAATTAATAGGGTAGCCTACAAATACTAAGGGAACGGCTCTAGGGGAAATTTTGATCTATAAGATAGAAGAGTGGTAGCAAAGCATAAATAACCAATAATTTGCATGGCATCATAGTCAGGTATATGATTGAATAAAAGCTGGTAAGGTGATTTATCTTTGAGAAAGGGGCTGGGAGGCAATTTATGATAAAGGTTAATGCGTTCTCCCTAAAAAGGTAAAGGGACTTTAGATTGGAAGAATAAAGCTCGGGCTACATTTAGTAAATCCTTATGCTTCTACTCTACAACATTGAGTGGTTTGCACACAAGAGACTTAGTGTAGGATGCCTTTTGACTTTATAAAGTCATGGAATAGTAACTCTTTTGTATTATTAGTCCTAACTTTCTTCACAACTTTGTCAAATTGTGTCTCTGTCAATAAAATAAGTTTTTCAGGACATTAGAAGTAGCAGATTTTTTTAGCTATGAGGTGTATCCAAGTGTATTGAGTACAGTCATCCATAATTGTTACAAAGTATTGAGCTCCATCAAAGGTTGGTACATGGTATGGACTATAGACATCACAATGTAACATATCAAAGGGTGAATTAGACAAATGATTATTGCAAATGAAAGATAATCTCCTTAATTTTGCTAATGAACAAACATGGCAAGGAGAAGATAAGGTAGCAATAGAATCAGAATGTTTAACAATAGGTGCAATTTTTGTGAAGAATTTATTAGAAAGATGGCCAAGTCTAGCATGCCATGTATTACAAGGAACAACACATATAAGGGAAATGGAATTATTTTCAAAATCTAAAGGTGCATTAGTAATATGTGTACAATCAGCTTCTTCTTGTATGGGATTATTCTCAGAAGTTTAAACATACAATCCTCCAATTAAGCTACCCCTTCCAATCACCATTAAGGTGTTGTGTTCTTGAATATAAAAATTGTTAGGATAAATTTTGACAAAAAAAATAGGGAATTCTTTAACACAACACTAACAAATATAAAGTTGAGTTTAAAAGAAGGAAAACATTATCAAAGTTCAATAAGTGGTTGATCTCAAGACTACCAATAGAATGCACAGAGAGCAATTGATTATTTGAAACAGTGACAAAGGTTTTCAATACAACCGTGGTAGGAATAAAATTCCTAGTAGAGCAAAAGAATCTAATATCAAAAAATGAGTTTTGGGGATATATTTATTAATAATAGCAAATAAAATAAGAATAATAGAGGAAGAAGAATTAAAATCAGAAAGGATATTACCAATGAAGAAGGAGGAGCAGAGACAACATGACTAGTGCTTGGCTCAACAGCATTGGCAACTTGAGAAATCAGTAGTTGTAGTAATTGTTAGTACTGTGAAGGGGTGAACTCGGCAGTAGAACTACTCGATTGAACATTGACAACTTCAAAAACATTTCATAAAGGATTTCCCTTTTTATCATCAAAAGTTTGTTTCACAACAACGAAAAATTGTGTTTTAGATTGGTTTCCCATGGACCTTTGTTCTTCTTCTTCGAGGATTAGAGAAAACACAGGATTAATGGGAAGAATAGGGTTCATTAGCAAAACCTAACCCCTAGTTGAGGATAAATAATCATTTAGCCCCATCAAGAAGGCCATGACAAACTTAGTCTAAATGAATTGGAGTAGAGCCTTAATGCCACCATATCCACAACTAACTATGGGGTAGAAATCATTAAATTCTTCCCATAAAGCAATGATCTTGGTGAAGTATTAGGTGACTAAAAGAGCACATTGAGTGGTGTTCATCAACTCTTTCTTGAGTTGCAACGGACCATTCCCTTATTGGTAGTGAATTTGAAGTGTTTTCCAAATGTTAGTAGCAACAAATTAGTATATAACACTTGTAGAGATCTCCTTTGAGATGGTGTTCAAGAGCCAAGAAACAACAATGTTGTTATTTCTTTCCCAAAAAGCCAGAAGGAGTGGATTAGATGCATCCAATTTTGGGAGTGATCCATCAACAAAAACAAACTTGTTGCGTGTAGAAAGCACAACCTTCATAGAATGACTCCACGAGTTGTAGCTGTCACCTGTCAAAGGATAAGAAACGAGAACCAATCTTAGAGTATTTGAGGATTACAGAATGTAAGGATTTGTGAAATCCTTCATGCTGAGTTGGCGAGCCATGGATGAACACAAACTGAGATGAGAGGGAATCTCTTAGGAGAAAAATTGCAGGGAATGAAAAAGAGAAGAGCATAGAAACAAAAATGTTGAATACTATTGATACCATATTGAATTGTAAACTGAGTAAATTTTATCTATTGAAGTGAAGATGAGTGGTACAATGGGTTTTAACAAATATCATTAGTAAAAAACTAACTAACAAAATCATAAATATGCTCATAATTACCACTAACTATAGAACTAATTTTAACTAACTTTCTATCCGAAAAGATGAGACCGCCAATAGTGAATGAAAACAGTGTGAAGCCTGCCCTATTCTTTCTTTTGCCTTTATTTGTAATCACAAAAGCTCTTGAAATGCATTCTCCATCAATGTTTTAGCATCAGCACCTCAATCAAACAACTACAATAAAATCTCTGTAGAAAACCCAAAACTAAGAATGAACTTAAAAAATGATTTTCTAGTCTTTGAAGGCAGAAAGAATAACGAGGGAAGGAGAGAGAGAGAGAGAGGTCAAATGAGATATAAAAGAATGAGAGAGGATGAAGAGTCATTGAAGAGTGAAGATATTTGATGTAGAAAAAAATGAGCCTTGAAAAAATATCCTAATAAACTGATAATAGGTAAAAGGAAAAAAATCTGAAAGAGCAAGAGACAGTCTTCTCCAAAAAGATTTTTGGTAGTATTTGAAATTTAAATCTTGTTATTAAATTAAAGATTTAAAAGGTTAATAATGCATATTATTTGAATTTTGAAATTTAAATTTTATTATGGAAGAAAGAGAATGTTAGTAGAAAGATATCTCATAAATAGGAAAATAATCAAAATAATTAATATAGTTGGTGCATGATCATGCTCAACAATAAAGATTTTAAAATAATAATTGGATATTATTAATTATAAATAAATCTAAAAGCATACTTGATTATTTAATAAAAACGAAATCATATTACAAGAGTACCAAGGAAGGAATCGAGAATAGGATGCCACTTTTCAAAACTTTTCCAGATATGAGTTGACAATTGTACCAACTATTGATTGATTTGTACCAGTATTTCTCGCTTTCAAGAGAACCTTATCCTCAAGGTTATGGTAAGAAAATCCGTGAACAAATTTTCCCCTTTTTTGCTTTTCTTACTGCTAATCAAGTCACAATGCAGTGGTAATTATTTATTAACTTCTTCCTAGGATTCTTTGAGCTACAATTGCTAGTGACACCAGGAAATGAGGTTTTTTGTTAGCAAGCAATAGTATATCATACCTGGTTATGAAACTTGAAAGTTTCTCAATTAGGAAACATAAGAGACTCGGTGGATTTTGCTATCAACAAATTGTGTGTGATAAGCATAGTCGTCTTTGATTATGATCATGACAGGTTTATAATCTCTCTTAGCTAGTTTGAAATTCTTTATCTAGTGAGAAATACATACCCCCAAATTGGTCACGCTTAAATTTTGTGACAAATAAATTGATCCCTATAGAAAAAATACACAAAAGTCTTAAAGCATTAGTCAAATTGGTCCCTTTTAAAAATAATACAACAAATTAGTCCTTTACGAATCATGAAGAGTTCAAATTGATCTCTATACATTAATCTGTTAGATATATTTAATTGTCAGGAACTTTTTTGGGTTTTTTTTTCTAGAGGGTCCAATTTGTCTAATTTTTTCCTAAAAAGGGCCAATTCGTCCAATGAAAAATTTAAGAGGGACGAGTTTTAGGGGTTTTGTCTTGAATTTATAGGAATGGATTTTCAGAAACCTTTTATTTTTATTCTTAGTTTAATCATTTATGTTTTAAATCATTTTCAATTTGGTTGTAAACCTTGTTTTGTCTCATAACTCATATAAAAAATACTGACATAGCACAAATAGTGCTCACTTGGCAGTTATGTTACTGAAAAAAAAATTTGAGACCAAAATGACAATGATTTGAAACATAAGAAATCAAAATTAAAAGAAAAAAGATAAAGGGCCAAAATTGAAAAATTAAATACAAGGAAGGAATTAAAAAACCTATTATGCCTTTTTAAAATTTAAGTAAAACTTGAAATTCATCCCTAACTAAAGTCGTGGGGAACAAATTAGTCTCTTAGGAGTAAAAGGGATACATTAATATTTTTGCTAATTCATCATTTTGACACTTAACAGAAAATACAAGTGAATAATTAAATTGTGGTCTTAACTCTCATTTAAGTTCCACAATAACATATTACTAATCTCTGTCATTAAAATGACCGTGTTTTGATCTTCTTCATTTACCATGGTTATGCATCCTAATACTCTAACATTCTCATTCTTTAATTCCTTCTACGTACATATTCACAAATCTTAAGACAAAACCATATTATTTATGGTATCTTTGGATGCAAAGAGAAAATGAGAGGAAAAAAATGGAAAGAAAGAAAATAGAGAGAAGAGAAATAAAGAGGAAAGTTTTTTTTTTCTATTCATATGTTTGAATGAACAAAAAGTGAGAGTTATATTATAATGACATATATCTTTGCAGTAAATTTAATTTAATTTAATTTATTAATATTTGAATTATTTTTAAATAAAAATAAAAATAATATAAAAATTAAAGTTTATCTATACTTAAAATTTCAATTTTCTATTAGGGTTGGTTATAAGAGTCTTTTTATATTTTCTCTCCCTATTGTATGTATTGCTTTCTTTGCACATAGGGTCAAGGAGTAGTTTTTACTAATGGATCCCGCCTTTTTCCATTTTTCTTCCTCCCTTTTCTTTCAATCCAAACAATGGAAAATGAGTGATAAGCCAACTTTTCTTTCCTCTTCACATCTTTCGTTCTATTTTACCCATTCCAAATAAGGGGTTAATGTTATAACGAAGTTTAACAAAGTCACATCATCAATTTAATGAGTTAACAACGAAACTAACATGTCTCTTTATAAAAGGCTAGGGGCTATAGAAAAAGTTTTAAATTTCAAGAGATTAATTTATCCCATACTTATTAGTTAGGAATAAATTCAGGTTTTAATCCTCCGATTCTTTTTTTTTTTTCATAAACTCTTCCAATTCTATTATGAACACATGAATGTATGAAAATCTGCGCTACAAGTCGACCTTTTCTTCCTCTTTTTTTTTTTTTGCCTGTTCAGAGCTGAAACGGGCTAATATGCCCACTTGTACATTTCATAAAAGTTTAGACTATACGCACCAAAACAATATTTGGACTGCATTAAATGGGTCGACTTGCAGATGACTTTCAAGATAAGAAGGCGCAAATTTGTCGGTGTAGTCCAACTTGTTTGTCGAGACCAATGAGAACTTCATGACGAAAGAACAACCAATCCGTTTCTGTACGTGTACTAATGCTGGCCCACTTTAACCTAATTCGATACGGAGTGAAAATTGGAGAAACAAAATTTAATGGGTGAGCTCTATTTAATTTATAAATAATTGAAATTTATTTATGAAAGGGTGAATTTTAGTTTCTGACTTTTGGCAAAAAAAATTGCGTTCTTCATTTTATTTTTAATTTTTTTTTATCCCATAATTCTTTTGTTTTCATCTTAAAGGTGTCTTAAATTCAACACAATTGTTATAATTGTAAACATCATTAGAAACGTTAATAGAATTTGTTGACATAGCATATTCTTTTTTATTTATATAATTTAATGAAATAATAAATATTTATAAAATACTAAAATAAATAATAGCACTTAATATAAGTTAAATTTTAATTAATAAATATCTGCATAAATATAATATTTGAAAATAATTTTAAATAATTAATGAAATTTCCTATTTTTTATTTTATTTAATATTTACATCTAATATTAGAATAATTTAAAAATAAATAATAATTTTATATAATATAAAATATAATATCTTATATAATACTATATTAAATATTATATAATATTAAAAATTTATTAAGTATTATATTATTAAGTTTTATCCCATCAATTTTTTTTTTTATGAGCCATGCCCAATGACCATAAACCCAGGTCCCACTTTCCTTGTCTGTCAGACACACCAATCAACGACATTGTAAAACGCAATAAAGGTGCAGATGTGCCTGTTTCGAACCATGATGTGGAGCGATAGCTGCTTCTATGGGTAGAAATTTTCAGCATAACTTTCTCGTGCTCCCATTTCTCATTTCTGTAATTGTCACTCGAATATTTTCGTAGTTTCATAGTACCCATTAGATTACGCACGAATCAAAAAATTAAAGAAGCTAAACTTGCGTCGACAGCAGGGTTCGAACCTGCGCGGGCGAAGCCCAACAGATTTCAAGTCTGTCTCCTTAACCACTCGGACATATCGACAAGTCAGTAGTCACTCCTTTTTTTTAATGATGGATAATAAGGTTAAGTTTTACATGTAAAATCGATGTAATATTTATACTAAGTTTTTATTTTTCAACCAAATACATCCTTAAAATGTGTTTGATTAAAGGAATAAAAATAAAGAATAAATTTTATATGTAATTTTATAAAAGTTACTCATCCATAAAAATTTAATTAGTCCCTATTTTTAACCCAACCGAATACACCCTAACTTTAGAATTTTAACAAGTAGATGTGTGACTTTTCAGTTACTCTCAAATCACTCTAAGTTTAAGCTTATAATTAACATATCATGACTATATTTGTGCATGCTAGTATAAAATGTGCATTTTCACATTAATAAAATAATAAAAAAATTAATTACAAAAATATTCGTTCTGAACAAAATCTACACAAAATATGTCAATTTGGGTATATTAGTTGAAATCGTTTTGGACACGTAAGCAAACATGTCAGAACTTATTGGAAGCTCCAATGATTTCTAGGAAAAATGAAATTATTGGAAGGCCCAACGATTTTCAGTTCTTGAAGTATATATAAATAGAATAGTAAGAAGTGATCCATCACTTAAAGACTTTCCAAAGTTTTGATCTGCACACTCTTTTCGCTCCAAGTGTTATTGAGATAAGTTGTGAAACAATTGAAATGGCACAAACAAATTTTACCGCCTAAATTAGGACACCAGCATTGCAAGACTAAATGTGAAGGTATTTTTTGTTTTTGTATAATTTAATATTTAATATTCATTAGGGTTTATTTTTATTTAGCTAAATTATTTATATT
Organism: Dalbergia cochinchinensis; assembly: GCA_031216125.1. Taxonomy (NCBI): domain Eukaryota; kingdom Viridiplantae; phylum Streptophyta; class Magnoliopsida; order Fabales; family Fabaceae; genus Dalbergia; species Dalbergia cochinchinensis. The sequence goes on from CM062368.1 coordinate 28,445,490, forward strand.
TTCAATTTTAGTTAATTTATATTGGTAGGATTTAAGATTTGGAATTAGTACTGCTATTTGGATTCTTGGATTAAAGATTCATAAAGATTTAAAAAAAAATCCCTTTAGTTCGAGCAAGCACAGAATAAATCCCCTTTTCATGACGTGCCACTTAGAACCATAAAATAAAACAAACATAAGAAACGGTTGGGGGAGATCGAAAGTCCAAGGGTACAACGAACTATCTAAATATTTGTTGAGAAAATCTTAGAAATGAACCTGTTATCGACAGTCGAAGCAATAGGTAGTATAATAAGAGGAGACATCGCAATTTTTTATGTGCGAAAACCTCCAATTAGAGAGACAAAAAATCCACTGAATTTAGTCCAGCAAAAACTTCCACTATGAATCAATGAGAGCAACTTCATCTCCAACACTTTACATATCTAATGATACCGCACCTCTATGTGCTTCAACCTAGATTGAAATGTCAGGTTCTTGCTAAGACAAATAGCACTCTGGATATCACAAAATAACACAAACTTCTCTTGATCAATGCCTGACACTTGTAGGAATTTCTGCATCCACAAGACTTCTTTTGAAGCTTCAGTAACGAGAATATATTCCGCCTCAATAAAAGATAAAGCAACACATTTTCAAAGTCTGGACTGCCATGACACGCTTCCCCCGGCAAAAGTCATAAAGTACCTAGAAGTAAACTTCCTAAAATTAAGATCACCAGCCATATCTGCATTTGTATAACTATCCAACACAGGCTAACCACCACCAAAGCACAAGCAAACTCTGAAAGTGCCCCAAAGATACCTGAAAATCCACTTCACAACTTGCCAATGATTCTTACCAAGATTAGAGAGAAATTGGCTAACAACAGTAACAACATGAGCAATATCTGGCTCAGTACATACCATAGTGTACATCAAACTGCCAACAACAGACACATATGGAACCTTCTTCATCTCTTCTTTTTCTTTCTCACTTGTAGGGTATTATTATGAATTCAACTTGAAATGACCAGTAAGTGAAGTACCAACATGCTTTGAATTACTCATGTTAAACCTCTCCAACACCTTCTCATTGTACTTCTACTGAGATAACCATAACTTACCATTCTTCTTGTCATGATTGATCCTCATGCCAAAGATTTGCTTTACAGAACCTAAATCCTTCATAGCCAAGTACTTGCTTAAGTCGCTCTTAAGACTTTAAATATTCTACTTGTCATGACCAACAATCAACATGTCATTCACATAAAGCAAGAGAATTATGAAATCACCATCAGAGAATTTCTTAACAAATATGCAATCGTTCTAAGTAGTCATACTATACCCATGATCCGCTACGGAAGAATCAAATTTCTTATACCATTATCTTGGTCGTTGCTTGAGTCCATACATACTCTTCTTCAATTTGCACACAAGCTGCTCCTTTCCCTTAAACTTGAAACCCTCTAGTTATTCTACATAAATTTCTTCCTCCAAGTCACCATGAAGGAATACGGTCTTCACATCAATCTTCTTAACCTCTAAATTTAAGCTTGCAGCTAAACCAAGCACAACCACTAGTGAGAAAATCTTTTCAAAATCAATTTCTTTCTTTTGCTCAAAACCTTTCACAACCAACCTTACTTTGTATCTTGGCTATGAGACATTATCTTTAATTTGTAGCTTGAACACTTGTTTATTTTTTAGAGCTTTTCTATCCTTTTGCAACTTCACCAACTTAAAAGTGTAATTCTCATACAAGGAATTCATTTTTTCTTGCATGGCCTTCAACCATTTGTCTTTGTGCTCATCAGACATTGCCTCTTGGTAGCTCTCTGGCTCCCCACTATCAGAAATCATCACATACTCATCTAAAAGATATTTCTTAAAATGTTGATGATCTCTTGTAGATCTTCGTAATTGTGGCTCAACTTGTGATTTTGGTGGAACTTGCTCAAGTGGCACCCCAAGAATAGGTGCAATCTCATCACCTGTATTCCCATTATCAGCTTCTATATCTCCCCCATCAATAGGAGTACTAGGAGGAAACTCTGGCTCAACATCACTATCACTTCTAGTAATAGACACTAGTTTATCTGACTTCTCAAAATCTTTAATGGTTTGGTCTTCAAGAAAAATTACATTTGGGCTTCTGATTATTCTCTTACTCATTGGATTCCATAACCCGTAACCAAAGTTTTCATGATCATAACCCATGAAGATACACTGCTTGGACTTCCCATCGGGCTTGGACCTCTCATCTCGTGGAACATGAACAAAGGCCCTACAGCCAAACACTCTCAAGTGACTATATGAGTTATCTTTCCCTATCCATACTCTGTGTAGAACATCACCATTTAGAGGAGCTGAAAGGAGAAAGGTTAATCAAATCCCTTGCAGTTCTCATTAATTCACCCCAAAAGGATTTGGACAACTTAGCATGAGAAAGCATGCATCTGATTTTGTCATTGATTGTACGGTTCATTCTCTCTGTAACTCCATTATGCTAAGGAGTCTTGGGAACAATTTTCTCAATAACAATCCCATGTTCTCTGCAATAGTCTTCAAATGGACCCTTATCCTCACCATCATTATCTGCTCATACACATTTCAGTTTCATTCCCTTTTCTCTTTTGACACTTGCATAAAAGCTCTTGAAAACTCCAAGCACTTAGCTTTTAGATTTCAACACACAAAACCCAGATTTTCCGAGAATGGTCATCAATAAAAGTCACAAAATATGATGCACCTCCTAGTGTTGTGTCCATAGCGCAACATCAGTGTAAATTAAAATCTAGTACATATGGTCTCCTATGAGGTCTTAAATAATGAAAAGCTTCTCTAACATGCTTTCCAACAAAACAATGAGTGCAAGTCTTTAAAGATGTACCTTTTACTGGAAGAGATTGATTTTTTACTGGAACGCCAAGTCCTTTTTCACTCAAGTGGCTAAGATGCATATGCCATAAGTTTGAAGAGGAATCATTAACAACAGTCACCTCTTCTTTGCACAACTTTCTAGGTAATTGGTGGAAAGCAATGAAACTACTATCTTCTCTTAAAACAACTAGCTACCCTTTGATGATTTTGAATTTCCCACCACCAAAGGTAATGTAGTAACCTTCTCCGTCCAATGCTTTGATTGACATCAAGCTACGATGCATATCAGGCGCATGCCTAACATTTTTTAGCTGTAATCCGCATCCCATGCTAGTTTCAAGTCACACATCTCCTATACTAACAATCATGCATATCCCTTCATCTTGTAGTATTATTCTCCCAAATTCACTAGCAGTATAAGTAGAGAAAAACTCATGCCTAGGAGTAACATGACATGAGGCACTAGAATCCATGATCCAACTAGAATTATCGCATGCAAGATTTATGAAGTTCTCATAATGTAGAACAAGGACATCATCATATGCAACAACAGTAGTGTCTTTATCATTGTTACCTTTTTGGCCTTCATCTATTTCTCTTGATTTCTCTCTTTTCAAGGACCTGCAATGTCTTTTGATGTGTTCCGGTTTGCCTCAATGATAACAATTAAAATCCTTTCTTGTCTTGGACTTACCCCCTGACTTGCTATGCCTCTTTGACCTATCTGTATTATGAGGTCTTCTACTTTGGCTTCTCCTCCGTAACTCGACACCAAATGCTTCTGACTGGATGGAGACACTAATCAAATCCCACTCATTTCTTCTAGCTTCTTCATTCAACATGCTTTCTTTAGCCATTGACAACCCCAACTTCCTATTTAAAGTTGAGTTAGTCAATGTCACAACTAGGGCTTCCCAACTGTCAGGTAAAGAACTCAACAATAATAATTCTTGCAACTCATTAGATAATGTAATCTCATTGGTTGTCAGCTGATTGAAAATCTTTTAGAAGCTACTCAAATGCTCTGGCATTGAATCACCTTCTTTATATTTCATATTTATCAACTTCTAGATCAACTATGCCTTTTTGCTTATTTTTCCTCTCATACAGATCTGCCAATTTCTGCCATATGCTTTGAGCATTAGTTTCTTTGTCAATATGTGGATACACACTAAGATTCAACCACTTCCTAATCAAAGCAACTGTTTTTCTATTCATTTTGTTCCATTCGACATTAGACTTATCAACAGGCTTATATTTATCACTCTCAATAGAATCATATAAATCCTTACTGTATAACATATGTCTTCCATCAGAGTCTTTCAAATTGAGTAATTTTTTGAATTCAATTTGATCATATTTGGCACTAATGTTCCTCCATTTAAGCTGTATAGATAAAAAAAATAACAAAAGCTCTAATACCACTTTGTTGAAAAAATCTTAGGAATGAACATATTATTAACAATGAAAGTAACAAATATTTCCTCACATCTGTGCAGTTAGAGGGACAAAAAATCCATGGGGCCTAGTCTAGTAAAAATTTTCACTATAAATTAATGGAAATACAATTAGTTTTCCTAATAGTACTAGGAAACTTCAACAACGCACAAAAATACTTACTCAATAAGTAGAATACAATCATTTAACTTCACAATGTGGATATAATAAAATTGCTTCTAGAGAATCTAATAATATGATTAGACTACAACATAAAGTTCAAAATCAGAAACAATATACTAAAATTTTATAATAAACAGAGTAAGTTTACCAGCTCGAGTTCACTGCTTTGCATTTTTCCCTTTTTCTTCTTCTCTTGCAGCGCTGTTTCTCGCACGCTACCATTTCTCGTTTTTCAATTCTAAATGCTACTGTACCGTTTTCCTTTTGTCTCTTTTTTTGTTTCCCTTTTTTTCCTTTTTTTTAATTTTTTCTTTTTTACAAGTTGTTAGGCCCTACGAGTTGAAAATCCACGAACAATATTAGATCATGATCGAACTATTCGGATGCGACTGAGTAGGAGGCAGTTTTAGCCTCATACGAATATCATTTTGGAACCCGAAAAATGGAATCCAAACTTCGAGGTTAGTGAAAAGATCCTGATACATTCACAGGAAATGATCTGGTCTACGATTGACAAGACACTTGTTCATTTGGACTAGCAGCCTCAAGACCGAAATCGCAGCCTCACTCCTTACCCCGTGTTAATTCGAGGCATTCTTGCAATTGGGGAAGATGCATATGTCTCGTTAATTACAGAAGGGATTTGTAGCACCTCCCCATCAAGTAGCCTACAAGGGTAAACCACATTCGGAACAAAAGGGTGGAATGTAATTTTTGAAAAGGAATTGGATGAAGTGAAATTGAACTAAACTTTAATAGTGATTTGTGCTATATATCTTTTATTATTTTTTTAGAGAAATATTATTATGACTTACATTTTGTGGGATACCGTGTCGACACACACATCCATCATTCAATGGGATATGAGACCCAAACTAAGTGGGGTTCATATCTAATTTAATAATAGATGTGAGTGTGTCGATATGATATCCTATAAAATGTGAGTTAAAATAATATTATTTTTTTTTCAGTATGTAACTTAATTAAACTATAAATTGGAAGTTTCGCTAATATAATCTCCAATTCAATTTTCGAAACATTTCACAAAACTCAACCACTACGTGTAACAGTTTAATGTTTACTGATGTCCAGTCATTAATTGAGAAAAGAAAGAGAGATACGTGCCTCTAACCACACGACAAGATCAAGTTTGAACCAATCACAAACCAAATATAGCCATCAAGTAAAGATATCCAAATCTGTGATTAGTGGATGGACGGTGACCCCACTTAATTAATATGATAATTTCAAACAATTAACTAGTGACTTTTCTGTGCTGGGCTCAATCCTGTTCTTCGTGAGATATATTGGTCTTTTTTGTTTGGTATGCTTCTAATTCGTACCAATCAACTTGCTTTTCTTTTTTATTTTTCTACTTTGTGCGCCTTTCTTTTTTTTTTGACAAAGATATTAAAACTAAGAATACTCCGTGATTGAATGTATGCTTTTGTTGTTGTTTTATTTTAAAACAATTTTCCTCTTTCGTTTTCTAATTATAAGGCTATTAAGTGCGTGCAATTCCAAACTTCCCAATATACTTATGGCATGTTTAGTTGTTCACGCGTTACAATGTTAGCGAGGATACATTCAAGCCTTAATTTTGAGAAAGACAATATACACTAAAATTTTAAATTTCTCCTGGACTAATATTACGTAGAATAAATTAGTTCACCGGAACTTAAAAATCCTATCGTGGTTCATCATCTTTCACTCAAAAGATTATTCTATTAATTCATCATTCTAACATTTAATATTAAAAAAATGCATATGGTCCAATAAAATGGGATAAAAATCATGTCTTTAAATCATATTTAATTTGATTATGTCTTGCTAATCACTTTTTGTCATATGAAATATGTGCATTTAATACCTTTCAAAATTTAAATATATATTATTTATCTTTTATATGACAAGAAGTGTTGATGCAACAGGAAATGAGTCATAGATGAGAAATAAGTGATTTTTTATCGATTAAAATGATGAGTTTAATTGTCATCCACTAACAATATAAAATATTTTTACACTTCCAGCCAATAAGCAAACGATAAGTGATTCATTATGGATAATTTTTTAAAATTTGAATTTGAATTGGTTATAAAATAACTTATGTGGTAACTTTATATTGGCTGATAGTGTAAAGATTTTTTACATTACCAGTGCATACTAATTAAACTCTAAAATGATTATGTGACATCATTAAACTCCGTAATTGCATAAATGATTTCATTTTGAAACTTTGTGAAAATGAAGAAGGAAATATGAAGAATGGGAGAAGTTAGGATTTGAGGATGTATAAATGTAATTATTAAAAAAGAATATCAAAATGGGATTGTTATGATGAGAGATTAGTAATATGCCACTATAGAGTTTAATGGAAATCAACAATCTAACGTCCAAGCGTGTTTCTCCGTGAAGTATTATAGTGGTGTGCATTTAATAGAAAAATTAACATGTTGATTTTTTGTGAAATGTGAGATCACAAGATAATTTCTAAGTTCTGATACACTAATCAAACCCTTAGTTATGGACAAACAGTACGTGGGACAAATTAATTATCACCGTCTTAGTGTTCGTAGTAAAATGAGTATGAATTTATACTCATTAACTCAATGATATCGCGGTCTCTAAGATAAAATTATATTTTTTGCGAGTATTATAAGATGTAAGGTACGAAGATGGTAAGCCCTCTAATAGTGGGGTTCTACAATTGCTTTTGGATTAGATTGGCACGTCTCCACTCTTCCCCTACACGTTCAGATGAAAACGACACGTACTGAGTAAAATTTAAAGAAAAAACAAAGAAAAGCCAATGAAGAGAAGAGAAACAAACATGCAAGATGTGGCGTGATTAATATCGAAGTAATGCTCGCATACACATAAGATATAAACCCTTCTTTTTTCATTCATTTTAATTTAAGATATTATTATTGCGTATAATAGTTAACTACTTATATTTTTCATATCACCTATTTTAGAAAATTATAACAAAATTTAATTAATTTAAATGACTTTTTTTCTGATAGACTTAAGCAACTGTAAATATATGTAATTAAATAACTATATAACTATATATATATATATATATTACGTGAATAATATATTAAAATCAAATCATTATATTATAACATTTTTTATATTTATTTTTCAGTATATTATATATTACTAGTGAGATTGGGTCTCAAGATAACAGTAAGATTGCTGCCTTGTAATTTAGAGGTCACAGGTTTAAATCCTGAAAATAATTTCTCTGTAAAATAGGGGTAAGATTGCATACATCTACCCTTCCCAGATTCCACCAACTAGGAGCTTTGTGCACTAAGTCGCTATTTTTATATATTACTAGTATTTATTTCTATAATTCTACCGATTTATTCTGACATCTTTATTTTTTATTTGAAAGTCTTTATTATTTTTTCATTTTTTATGTATTTTTTAAATAAAGCGAATGTTGAAAATTTGTGATCATTACTACTTTAATATTTTATATCATTTTAAAATCTTGAAATATGAACTTTATCTGGTGAGTTTTCTCTTAAGGGAGGAGTGAGAGTGAGTGAGGGAGAGAGAAAGAGATAGAGGGAATAATTTTTTCAATTTTAATTAGAAATTATTATGTGTTATTTAGCAAAAGAGCATGTCACTACAAGGACAAGCAATCAATTTGGGAGACCCCAAATTAATCGGTGGCAATTTTTAGAAATGCCACACAGATATAAGTGCGTATTTAGCAGTAGTAGTGATTGATCATCTCATCACAAGATTTGTCCTAAAAAGATAAATTATTGGCCACGAAGCATGCTTTATTTCCATAAATAAGGATCAAACCATTATGAGATTAAATAGTAATTTATTTAATAGTATATAATAGATTAATTCCGCTTATTGCTGTACGTTTTCTTTAAAATGTTGTTCAAATTTCTCTCTTCATGGGCCACTAGGTTTTCTTTCTCGCTTATGCTCACATTCTTTCTTTTATTAATTGTACTAAGATTTTCTCTTTTAGTTCTAAAACTAGAGCACAGGCCTTCTTTCCCGATAGATTTTCCGTTGCATACCATACGACTAGATTTATGTGATGTATCAATACGTAGTTGATTGATGGAGTGACATATGTCTTTTTTTTCCTCTTCTTTAAATTAATGTTGAGTTTGAGTTTTGGATATAAAATAATTAGTGCTGAAAGAACCATGTCCCAAATGTAATCTCAAATATTCAAATAGATGTTTTTTAAATAGCAGGATGCATGTGGGAGATAAAATATACATGTGTGAGATGTGAAACTAAAATTTGTTCTAATTAAATATGGTAAATATAATATAATATTTTTCTTTGATTTATAAAATTACTTTATATTAAGGGCAACACTCTTGTTTTAATTCAGGATTGCAACATTCTTTAAGTTTATTAAATGCTTATCGAGATCCTTACAAACTAAAAAAAATAAAGAATAAGATTTGCGTCCTCACTGTGATACACGAACACAACGCCAATCTAATAAGTCAATCCTTTAATTGATTAAACATAATACCATGTATATCAGCAGATAAAGCTAGCCTAATTGATTTGCCAATAATTAACAATTAATTTTCCACGCGGTTGAATTTATAATATGAAGAAATTAGATACAAGTAGACTGGATTTTTTTTTCTATTTTAGTTATGGTATATAATACGAACGCAATGACATAGTCGAGACGTTGCCGATGTTGACACTATATATCACGTGGAAAATCAGTTTGGTTATTTTATTTCATTTTGGTAAGAAAGCTCATAGAGCCTATTAGTTGTGCCAGATGCTTTAAGAACTAGCAATCCGCTTCTTTTATTTGACTTTATACTTCTATCAGAGAGGTATATTTGTTAAAAACATTAAAAACTTTCATCTTTCAAAGTTTTTATAGATAATTTATTCTTTTCAATTAAAAGTTAATTTTTTATTAGATGAATGAAGGGTATTCGTCACTAGAAGTATGACTAACCTCTCCAAGGCCTAAAGCTCATAAATGTGGTATTGTCTCTAATCACAAGATCTTCTTCATATACACTACTAATAATTAAATACCTGATTAGATGTTTAAGGAGCTCAGGTAGCTACCATCAATTAAAAGTTAATTACACTTTGATCTTTAAATTTTAAAAATGTATCATAAAATCTCTAAACTCTATAACATGCATGTTTTATTCCTTTTAGTGAATATTTTGTTAAATACTAATTCAATATTTCTCATTTTATAAGATTCAAAACTATAGTTCCCAAAAATGTGAGTTGAATGAGGTGAATTTTAATTTTCTAATCAATGAATTTAGTATTAAACTATAATCATGTAACTTAATTGTAACAATTTTTCACAAAGTTTGATTGAAAAAAGCACAAAAAGATCAAAATGCACATTTTAAAAAACTTAGGGCTGTATCACATATTTTTAAAGTTTAAGAATGTGTTTGGTTAGAAAGTAAGAATAAAAAAAAAATTCATAAATGAGTTTCACGTATAAAAATATACATAGAACTTATTTATAATTTCCTGATTTTTGTCTCTTAACCTAACACACCTTAAGTATCAAAGTTAAGGGTGTAAGCAGACCAATCCGACATGACCAACCTGACCAATCCGAACTGAATCGAGTTGCTTGATCTGGTTTGGTTTAGGTCATCAAATCTAATTGGGTCAAACCAGATCAAACAGATAATATATTGGTTCGAGTATCGAATTCTCAAAAATTAGAATCGAACCAACCTGAAAACCTGAAGAGATATATTTCTTTTCATTTTTTTTTCTATTCACATGTCCACGTGTGACCCACATTACAGAAAAATCCAAAAAAAGTTCACAACTCAATGCCTTTGACCTATTTTCTCAGTCTCTTTCTCACACACAAAGACACAAACCCCCTAACCCTAACATAGCAAGTCCGCTGCACTGCTACCCCTACTCCTTACCTCCTCGGTTCGTTGTTGTTGTTGCCAGGCTAGCTTGTCACCTCTCTTACTCTCACAATCTATCTCTCATTATCACTATCTCTCATCCTTTTTTTAGATCCCCTAACGCCGTTGCCCTCTTTGGTCATCATGGGTGGCCCCGTTGATAAGGATCTTGCACAGTGGAGTAGATCTTGATGTTGGTCGTTGTGTCAGATTAGACTTCTTCGAGGACGAGGTAGGGCTCGACATGGCGGTAGTGGAGGACGTAGTGGTGAATCTCATTGAGGTCCTACTTGGTGCTGTCGAACTGGCTGGTGCCGATGGTGCTGCGGAGGACGATGACAATGAAGAAGGCAAACAATAGTCACAAAATTGAGATGAGATGAGATGTTTGTTAATGTTATGTGAGATCAGATGAGATGAGATATCACATAAATGAGATGAGCTCAAAATATTCTTTCCTTAGTTCTTTTGACTCCTTTTATATTTTTTCTTAATTCTATGTTTGTTTTTGTGTATATTGCTCCATTCGTGTACTCAGATTTGTTCTTAACATTGACAAATGGCATGTAAATTGTTAAATTTTTAAAAGAAATTTAACATGAGTGGTGTTAAAGGTGTAATTAGGTCGGTTTGGTTTGGTTTGGGGGTAAAATGAATATGAACCAATTAGTTGGGGTTTGAATTGGTTTGGTTCGTGTTCACTACATTTTTATAGCTTAACCCCAAACTAGCAAATTGATCAAGTTTGGTTTGGTTCAGTTAGAGTCCTTGGATCAAGTCCACAAATTAATATTCAGTAACTAATCTTCAAATAATCAAGTATCCAACTCACCATATCAATCAGATAAGCAAATAAAACTCATACACACATATGATATACAATTTCATTATTTTTTTCAAAAAAATTACCCATACCCTTTTTGGATACCCTAATTCCTCAAACCTTTTTCTCTTCCAACTCTAAGCTACCACCACCTACCTCTCTCTCAACTCTCACTCTGTTAGTTCCCCCTACCATCTTCCTTGTTGGCACCATTGAAGTTCTCAGATCTTTCAATGGCCATCATATCATCCTCTACCTCGCATTGCCATCACATCATCCTCCATCTCGCATCGCCGCCACAGCTCCTAGGCCTCAACCCTCAGTGGCACATGGTTGTCAATGCATCATGATTTGTAACAATGTAGCCGGTGCAATCCGCAACGGTGGCTAGAGGTTGGGCGCGGGGCAATAGCAGCAACAAAGTGGTGTAGATTGGAAAAGAATAGAAGGCAGCGGCTAGGTGCCGTAGAGCAAAAGAGAATGAAGGCGTCGATTTAGGGTTTCAAAATTTCAGTGGAGTAGAGATAGAGATAGAGATTAGAGAAAAAATAGTGAGTGGAGAGTATAGGCCTCTTGGGTATGGGGTGGCAAGGTAGGGTGGAAGTGAAATGTGAAAATGGACTTTTCCTCTATTTCACTGTCTAGGCAAATGAGGCTCAGATTTTTTTCTAAAAAGGAGATATATGGTTCGGGTCATCGGGTTAGTTTGGTTTCGATTTTTGGGAACCTGATACCCAAACCAATGTACTATTAGTTCAATCGGTTTGTACCCAAACGAACCCAATGACCTGTTCCAAACCGAACCAAACACCTCGAATCAATTTGAGTTGATCGGGTTGGTTGAGTCGGACTAGTCCGCTTACACCCCTAAGTGGGGTTAGGTTTAGACAAGCAAGTTTCCACTATTGCTTTTTTATTTTTGGAAAATATAAATTTGTAGATCAAAATTTTTGAAAATTCATAATATCCTAACATGACTAATAAATCATAAATCTACCATACTATTATATTGTAATTTGTGGTTTTTTGATTTTGGGAAAACTTTCCCATTATTTTAGAATTTTTTTTGGGGATTTTTGCATTATATGATTTTTTTTTTTTGAAAAATCTCAATTGAGTCCTTGTGGACTCAAACCGAACTTTAGTTCAAGTTATGACATAAAAAAAGTAGCGACCCAAACCAAACCAACCCAACTCAAACATGAAATGATTGGTTCGGATTTATTTTCCCCCCAAAACTAAGCCAAACCGATCTAATTACACCCCTAATCAAAGTGCACGTGACTTGAAATATAAGAGGGTAAATTAAAGTTTTTTATTTTATTTATTTTCCACTTGATTTATATGATGTTTAATAAACTATTTCAATAACAATGTGAACAAAATTATGTTCTTGTAAAGTACGATAAAAATTAAAACAACAAAGCAGCCAACGCATTTTATGATGTTTATTTCTATACTAATGTATTAACCCATGCGATCCACAAGAAGGTTAATTAAATTAGATATAAAATGAATTACATGATTGAAATAACAATAATCATGTAAAAAAACTTTCTTAATTGTGGTTACCAGATCAATACATAGGTAAACAATATGACTCAAACACAAAATAAATTCATATCATATCATTTCATATATATATATATATTGTTTAATTTGATATAACATGTAGAATAAGTTAAATAAAATTCTATCATGAACCTTGTAGTATCGTTATGATAGAAATATAAATTTAAATCCATGTAAATTCATGTGATAAATATATAATATTCACGTACAATTAGGATTGAAAAAATTCCAACATAAACTAATAGTATAAATTGAAAGACCTTCTAAAATTTCTTATCACTTATACCGCATAAAAATCTATAGTGTTAAAAATGATAATACTTGAATAATTGGTGTGAAGTATCTACTTTTACAAAATATTAAAAATAGAGAAATATGTATATATGAGCATTATATTTTGAAAATATATAAAATGTGAGATATAAACATATCTCAAAGTTTTAAAGTAATTAATGTAAATCGTTGCATACCACCTGCAAACATCTTACATATTGTTGGCCATGGCAAATTGCAAGAAATGTATATATTCAGTATCAGACGTTTAATATAATCGCATTTATAAGAAAATTACTTAATTTCATGATCAATTACATAAATTTTAGTTATCTTTCTCAACAAAATCTCCTTGAACTTTATCCCTCTTCTAACACCTTCAATTATGCGTCATTTAAAAATATGCATAATAGTGATTTCTAAATTTAATCGTAAATCTTTTAATCTTTACCCGTTGGTGGAATTGATAATGATTTCACATGGAGAGGTTATCATATTACCCGGCTCCATTTGGGTAAATGTCAAGAATGTGAATTTACAACCTTACATGATCTCTTATATATGTTTCAATAACTGAATATAATTAGTTGAAGTAATTACTATGATAAATCTTGCATTCTTGCTCTATAAACCATCTTCCACTGGTTTGATCTATACAGGACTGCGTTTGCATACTACGAAACTTTCGTTAGGTGATAAATATCTTAAAGATAGAATGGGACCAGAGCATTTGAAGGCCAACCAACGTTTGGGAAAGTAGGTTTAATTATGTTAATTTATAAAAGCAACAGATACAAAGCATGCATAAAGAGCAAAAGAAGTTGTTTGTCACTTGGTCACTATATGATATATAATACTGTTGTGACATACACTAATGCTCCATTCATTATCCAAACTTTACAAGTTATTTTTTTAAAATTAATTTTACAATCGTAACAGAATGAACAAAAAGGCTAAAGATGTAATTGACCATATTCTTGCACTTTATTTTTTAGCACGGCCCTAGCCCACCTTATATTAGATAAATTATTAGATGCTCTAAAAATAAAAAAAATATTCATTTTGTTTCATTAATTATTTGATAAATAATTGTCTTCTATTTTTTTATATTTTTAATATAAAAATTAATATATCAATTAATAGGTAAAAAACTAATTTTTCCCTCCTTTCAACACATTGGAATGTGGTTTGTTTTGTCGAGGCATCTGAATGGAAAGGAAAGGAATTTCAATTGGCATGAGAATGGATAATAGTAATTGTCCTTTATGCTTCTCTCCAGGTGGAATCATTATCTCGCCGTTCGATGTGGGGAATCACCTCCTCTACGCTTCAATCTTTTTTTTTTTTCATTATTCGGGGCCTTTTTTTGTCAGTCCATTTTTTTTGCTCTTTTATTTTCCTTTTTGGTTGCTTTAGATCTTTGACACTATCATAGCTGTTACTGTTGCTAAAGGTAAAGTTGTCATATATATTTTTGCAATACTAATTTTTTAAATATTAATTCCTGAATCTTTTTAATACTAATTATTATTAACTAAATTCTTTTATTCTATAAATAAATTTTAGATTTTTTTAAATAAAAAATATTGAAAGTATTGATGTGTTAATTTACTAAATTGATTTTGGTAGTAATCTTTGGATCCACTCGAAACATTTCTTGGCTAGAACATTTAATTTTTGTCTTCTTAGAGGTTAGTATTTGTTTCTCCTTTATCAATTGAGTTTTTTTTCTTTCTTTTGTTAGGTTAAAGACTTAAAATTTTTAGGCTGAGTTTGTAGGGCCGGAGATGTCATCTACTGGGAATTATAAAATTTATTTATATATAGATAATTAATTAAAAATTAGGAATGGTTATCCTTCAATAAATCTAAAAAGTAGATAATAAAAAAAATTAAAAATAAATGATCAAAATCCACCAGTACCTATGGTAAATATATTAAAAATATTTTGCTAATGGTAATTACACAGGAAAAATATTGGTGGATTTTTTGCTAATGGTAATTACACAGGAAAAATATTTTTTTTTAACACCATGACGCAGTACTAAACTAAAATTGTAAAATATATTACCGACAGTAAATCCACCAGTAATACTTTTTAAATTTTCTTTTATGTTTTGCCGCATGTTTCCATGGGACAATCGCTAGTGAAACAACCAAAATCCCTTGGTAATATTTTTCAAATTAAATGACGAACTCTAGACCATTTTTTGTCCGCATTTTTTGGGGATTTTTTTGCCAAAAAAAACCCCCTTAATAGTATTGACCAAAAAAGCAATTGGCCAGTAATAGTAGTGGTGGAAAAAAGTCCATTAGTAAGTGTTACTTGGGGCTATCTATTAGAAGTATCAGAGTATGTTGGCCCTCATCTTCTTTTTCATCTTTTCAAATTTGTCTTTCTCAGACTTTGCCTAATTTTGCTATTTCTCCATGGCGATCTTCAACTTTCTAATCTCCCTCATCTCCTTCTTCTTTAGCGGCTTGATTCGCGTACTACTACTAGAGGTCCTCGGTCAAGGCATGTACTCACTCTTGCAGGGCATCATCTTCAGCAGTTGACCTTATGGCAGAGGAGGGGACATACCATCAGTATAGTGCACTATATTGTACATGTTACCCTTTTAAGAGCCTCAAACAATTTGGGCCCAAATCTCCTCCTCTTTGATAGAAGGGCACTCAGCATTAGGTCCAATGTCCTCTTATTGGATCTACTATTAGGTCTATGCCTGCTCTGCCACTCTATATAATCACGCTATAAATAAGATAAAATAAATTATAAAGAATAATATTGAACAAAATTCAGAAATACTAACAATTAAATATGAAAGGTTTGGATTTTTGACTTACTTATAAGTGGCCTCAGAGTGAGCATCTACTAAATGTATGTGGGTCTCCCTAAAGAGCTTGCCCTTTTATGCTGGGCGCCCCAATTCCTTAGCCTACATGCAAAAGTACATTAAACTCATAATAACATAAAATACAATATCAAATCTAGTAAGCTAATGATATATTAAATTCTTAAAATTTAAAGTTACTATCCATGATCTAGTGCCCTCTAGGGTGGTGAAGCCACTTGTGCTGAGTGACTTACCTTTCACAGAAGCCTAATTTAGCGTGCCCCTCTAGGACTTCCTCTTGAACTCATCTAAGTCGAAGTGCCCCGTAATGCTTGCAACAGGGCATTGGTTGGCCAAGAACTACTAGCCACCCCTTGCGGATGCCACGGAACATGTTTTGCATCTGCTTGGAAGCCAAAATCTTTAAAGCATTATTTATAGCTTCCTCCTCCTGTGACCAAATAATGAAATGCCTTTACAAACATAAAAATATAAACAAGTATATACTGGATAAATTGCCAAAGGAAAATAACAAATAATTAGCATTATCACTCACTTTGGTACGATATGTCCTTGGCATCATCAGGGACCTTGGAGAAGCACTGTCATGACTGGTTATACTTGGTTTATATAACCTCTATAATATAGGACAGGGTTAGAAAGATCCAACTGTAAAATAAATGAACCAAATTAAATACAAAAACAGTATTTTAAAGAGCAAACAGAATCCAAAATTAATCTATGTAGTACAAAACATGCATCAACTTACCAATTTTTCCCATCAAACCTCAGGTAGACCTGCCTCCTATGGGCTTTCTTTTGCAGTTCACCTGAGGATGCATTAGTAGCTATTTGTGCTAGGGTGGGCTGGGAGTGTGGGCAGTAACAAGGATAGGAATTGGGCCTCTATTATGGCTGGGAGAGGGTCTGACTTTGTGGCTAAGTTAGGATAGGTGGATGGCCCATTTACCCAGGGTTGGGTATCATGACAATGAGAATGGTAGTAGCAGTGGTGAAGGTGATGGTAGGGGCAATGGTAGAGATTGTAGGAAAGGTAGCGCATGATAGTGATAGCAGTAGTAGTAAGGTGATGCCAGGACTAGTGGTGGAGATAGTAGCAAAGGTGATAGTGAAAGTGGCAGGGGTAGTAGTAGGGGTGGTAGCTATATTGACCTTTCACGGTCAGCCCTAATCCCTACTAAATGAAGATACTCTACAAGTCATATCTAAAACAAATTAAAAATTTACAATTCTAATTACATTCTTGAACACTTAAAACACAATTCACGAAAAAATATAATTACATTTATATATTTAGAGTTAATTCAAGAAATTAATGCACATAATATTTAATACCTTATTTAATTTGAAAGTTGAGGGCCCTGCCCATCCCCACTGTGTTGTTGATTATCATCATTTTCAAGATGTTCATCTTCTTCACCATCATCATTACTATCATTTGTTTCATTGTCCTCACTTACTACAAAGCGGTGACTTGGGTCTTCAATTATATAAACTTCCAAGTTGTCAAAGGAAGTTGATCTTCAAGAATGTTTGTATCCATTACTATCTGTTTCTCCCATAAATTTTTAATCCAATTATATTTTAAAAAATTAACAAAATTTTGAAAGAATCTTTGTTTAAATTAGGTGTCTCATGACCTGCTCAATTAATTCAGCGATTAGAGACATTCAATCAAAACTTCACAAGCATTCAAAAAATCACAAACTTTCACATGCAATTCAAATCATCCTAAAAACCAATCTAGAACATACCTTTTTATAAATCCACAATATGCAACCACACATAAACAAACAATTCTAGTAAACACGAAAAGAATCTCTATGCCTTCCCAGCTATCATGCAATCCCAATTTTCTATAATTCTGTCCTAGAAAACATAACTCTTTGTCCTATATACAAATAAAAGCACACAAGTATCAAAATTTTTATTATCAACCTATATATTAGTAGTAAAAAAAAGTAAGCAACAACCATAGTACAACCCACTCTGCAATACTCCAATTGAACTCCTGAACTAAAAAGTTAAAAAACATATAATTTTCATTAACACAGAAATTGGAAAAAAGAACATAAACAAATTAAATAGAAAATAAGAAAAAACAAACTAATCCAAATGCTCAACCAATCATAGTGATGCTCCAATAACTCTCCTAAATTACAATAATAACAATTGAACTTACTCTCCAAAGTTTCAAAACTCAACTTTAAGAAAAGAAAACAAACAAGAAAACTAAGTCGAACAAAAAAAGTGATTAAAATGCTCAAAATCATACCTAGATTGTAATAGTGGTCTCAATTTTTCAAATGAAGGTTTCGACAGTAGCCAGTGGCATGGTTAGTAGGGAATACCAGTAAGGAGAGAGAAGGGGAGAGAGAGAGATATTAGAGAGAGAGGGGGGTTGCATAAGTGGGGGAAGGGTTCTGATTCATATTCACGGGTTATCGATGGTAATGATTAAACGATGGGTTCCATTTTTTCAACTATTACTCACAATTTAGCAACTACCTAATGGAATTCCAAGAGACACATCAACATACTAAAATTCAACATGCAATTAGAAACCCCATCTGTAATATTATAAAACTATATATTATATTATTACTGACCAACAACCAATCAGTAATAATATTAATATTTTAAAAAAAGCAGTTGATAAACCTGTTGGGATTAAGGGATAATGTGGCAGTAATTAGTGTGCCCAATGTGGTAGGAATTGGCGCCACATGTTTCCAATAGGCTTACCTATTGTAAGGGATTAATTATATCTTACCTATCAAAAGTAAGCATGCACCAAGTAAAGGGAATTTATGCCATATATTACCAATTGGGTTTCCAAAAAGTGGTCGAATAAATTCTATTTTTCCTAATTTTTGGAGATAAATCCTCTTTGTTTTTTCAAAACCTGTCAGTATTGTCAATTGTGTGCAATCTCGTCAATAACAGGGGTCAGTAGTCTGCATGTTTTTAGTAATGTATCTCCTTTGAAACTGTTGCTTGTCAAGATGGAGTATGGTTGGTGCATGCCATTAGATCAAGTTTCTTTTTTTAATTTTTTTTTACTCATGAAATGGTGCACCTTTTAGGGATTATGATAAAAAAAAAAAATATGAATGTCTTTGTTTTTCATTGTGGTTTGGTCTATTTGATGGATAGAAATCATATTATTTTGCATAATTTCAACCTAAATTGGCAGCAAAAGAAAATAAATATTGTATTTAGGCTTTGTTATTGGACACAAGGATAGTGTAAAGATTTATATTTTATTCCAAATTTTTCCATCATAATCTTTTGTTTATAGTCATGGTTTGGAATGATGTTGTATGGTTTTTAACTATCGATTGAGGGGCATTTTGTAATTTTCTCTCCTTATTTACTCATAGGATATTGGTGATGTCTTCTTGGTAGCAAGTTGATATTTGACACGAATGTTGTGGCAGCATTGAGTATCCATATTCTAAGATGTTTTTTCAATCTAGATGGCAATGTTAAAAGGGATGGAGTATTATTTGTTTCGCTTTTCTTTAAGCCATCACTATATAAGGATATCTTCCCACCTATGCTTTTGGTTTGCTCTAACTCTCATAAGGCTTGATGGGAGGTTTTTAGTTTATTTTAAGGTTATTGGTATTTGTTTGTACCTTGTATTTTTTGTTTTTGTTTAGCTCTATTTTATGGGCTATATGTGTTGTCAAACTACCTCTTGCTTTTGCTCTTTTTGCTCGCCTATAATTTTTTTACCTTGTGAGCTTTGTTATAAATTAAAAAAATTAAGAATTTCTCTATTTCTCCTATTATGTGATAATCATTTTTATTTGTGATTGCATTTATTGCTCACCCATTTTCTTAGGAAAGGGCTTGCACAACATTGAAACTTTTTGTACGAAAAAAAATTCGAGATTTCTATCCTTAGAATGAAATTGTTACATACTTTGGACTCTTTATTATGTAGTGCTTCTTCTTTTTGATTAAAAACTACGAAAAGCAAGATGCCTTACTATGGTAAGTGTCATGGTAGGGATTATATATCTGAAGTATTTATAATCATGATTTGCAATGTTAGTTTCATAATTTGGTCATTTGTTCCTCTTATTTATTTAATTATGCAAAGATAATTTAGTTATCATCTATGCAAGTGTCAAATATCAAATTATTACAATAGGCTTAACTTTGTCATTAATTAATTTGCACCAAAAACAAAACCCTGTTATTTTTTTTACAGTAACTTTACAAGAGGGTTAAAGTTTCCACAAGCATAAGTAACAACTAGTAAATTGCCATAATACGACTTAAGTATTAAATGAGATTATTATGATGTTACATTATCATATCAAGCCATTCATCATGTCAAAGCTTGAGGGATGAATTGACTATGCTCTTGTATATATATCATGCTTTGAAGTCTTATTTGTATGATAAGATGCTAGGATTAGGATGCATGATTGTCATGTGGATTGCCATTAGTTGCTGTCATGCTTAGCATAGGTATTGAACCTGATCAGCTTAATGTCTTTTGTTTGTTGTGTTCAAGAACTAAATAGAAAGCTACAGACGTAGCGACCAAGGAAATGGCAATGAAGAAAGCTCAAACACTGCATTGATGGCAATGGTAAGGGTAGTACAGGCTCAAGCTGATGCCATAAACTGCATTATTAGATAGATGATCCAAAGCAATGAGCATGGGAATGGAAATGAAAGTAGGAAAAGAAATGGTCATGAAGTTGTTTACTTGGAATATTTGAAATTCTCTGAATTCAAGAAAACCAACCCCTCAAGTTTCAAAGGAAGTACTAACCTTCATTCTATTGATGAATGGATTATAGAATTGGAAAAGATTTATTCCATCTTGGATTGTACATATAGGCAGGTCTCAAAGGTGATATTGAATCCTAGTGGAATGGAGTTAAGGGACTGATGGGCACTAACAGAATAGAAATCACTTGGAACTATTTCAAGACAACATTCCATGAGAAGTATTTCCCTAGATCAGTTAGGCAAGCGAAGGAATAGCTTTCTTAAGTCTCAAAAAGGATTATGAATACACAATAAGCTTTAAAGGGCCGTGTAGGTTTTTCGTTATACCAGAGACATCTAAACGAAGCTTCGAAATGCATAAGGTACTAAAGTGGCCTGGAAGGAGACATTGTATATATGTAGCCTTGATGGAAATGAGGATGTATTATGCATTAGTCAATAAGTATTGGGTGGCGGAAGACCATAATAGGCAAGGGGTTCTTAAGAGGAATGAGGCTAAGAACACTACAAGATTTTCGTAGAACACAGATAAATTTATAGACGAATTTTTCACTATTGATAGATGGATTTGATATTTATAGACGGTTAACACTCGTCTTTTTTTTTCCCTCGTCTATAACAAATATTGATTGATTTCATATCCATTTGTAATTTATCGACGGGTTTACAGATGGAATGTCAATTTGTATTTTTTACAGATGGAAATATCTTACTATAAATTATTGAAAAAATCAAGTCAATTTTTACGTTTATAGACGGATTTTCCCATCTCTAATTTTATAGACGATAAGATCTATAATACCCTAGGTTTCAAATAAAAGGATTAGAAAATTTTTTCGAACTAGAAACAGTGCCAAATGCCGTTACTTGTTGTTTGGGTCCTAATCATTCTTCATGACCCCTCCACCCCCAAACACCATAAAATCCACCCCTCAACCTTTTTTCACCCTCCAAACTCCATTTTCTTCCAATTTCTTCCAGTTTAACTTGGAATCTTCATCATCTAAGCTTAAAGATATGTTATCTTGCTAGTTTTGCCTCATTTCCTTCAAGTTTTCCTCCTTTGAAGGTGGTTCTCCATGCTTCTCAGGGGAAAGAAGTTTTCTACCTTCTTAGAGATGGATTCTTGGGTATTGAAGAGGCTTTAAAGGTTAATTTAAGTTCTGCTGCTTCCATGTCAGATAGTGGTATCATCTTTTGCTTCTAAGAATCCTATTGGTTCTGTTGGTATATGTTCTTCATTGTTCATCCCACCAGGTGAGTGGGTTCACATATGTTATCTCTATGTTATGCATTAGAGTTATTTTCATAAAGATATCGTTTACTGCTTGATCATTTCTACAAAAGATGTTTGAGGTTACTGTTGGTTTATATGTTTTAGAACTCTTGGTTTTAAAGCATGAAACTGGTTTTGGATAAAACTCATTGGACCATGTTTGCTATACTAATTTTATGTAGAATTGATGATATATGGCGTCGTTAGAAGCTTTATGATTGTTTTAATGGATTCTGAAACTGGTTTGTATACATATGAAATGGTTTTATACCTAGATACAATGTAGAGAAGAAAATGAAATTATTATTGCAAGCTTTGCTATTTTGGAGCATGATATTGAATTTTCTGATTATAAAGAGCTTGATTGTTGAAATATGATTTAGATAATTAAAAGGTTTTAGAGCTTGATTTTTCATGAGATTCAGAATAGTTGACAGCTACATACTCTGTGGAGATATGGAATCATAAATATCTACACAGGATGATCCCTTGGACGTGATTCCATAGCCGCGGATATGCTAAGATCAGACTATTAGAATCAGGTGGATTTAGAGCTCTCAGAGTATTAGATTTTATTGTTGGTAAAAGATAATTTAGAAATTTAGATGTAAAAGGATTTTAGAGCATGAATTTTTTGTATGACTCAGAACAGTTGGTGTATACATATTCTCTAGACTTAAAATCATCGGGTATGATTTCATAGTTATAGTTATGCTAAGGTCAAACTATTACAGAGTTAAAAGGATTCAGAGCTTACAGAGAAATTAAAAAGTTTTAAAGATTTTCATATTTAAATGAATGTATTTAATTAAGTTGGAAGGTAGTTGTAGAGAAACAAGTTGTGTATTAACAGCAGTCAATCTGTTAACCTTGGTACCAAGTTGCTCGGGCAAGAGATTATAGAGATTACACAGAATTTATTGTCACACTGGAGACGGTGATACGTAACGCCCAGATGTGACCAGAGATTTATATTCAAAGTTTGAAATCAGTCCATGAGAGACGCGGTTCACGAGGAACCATTAAGATCTCAATTAGGGACCCTTGTTCACAAGAAATTGGGTACCACAGAACAGAGATAACTGTTTCTCTAGGAGCTACTATAATATGAGCTTATATGATTTCAGGTATGAAAGTAAGTTAAGAAAATGGTTTTTGACTTGTAATATGATAATTGGAATGTATATACATATGTATGCATAAATGACTATGAATACTTTTAAGTAATTACTGATGTTATTATGATTTTATGTATTATTCTTTGGTGGCCCATGAAAGGGGGTTTTAGTGGAGGATTCACTCACTGAGTTTTGGCAACAAAACTCACCCTTCTCTTTCTGTCCCTGCTTTACAGATAGGGCAGTTGCCATGGGTTCTCTTCAACCCTTTTTCTGCTAGCAACACTAGACCCCAGATGGTGAGTCTTGATGTCATTTTGGTTTAGGGTGCTTCAGTGTAGGTGTAGACAGGATCCCGGACCTTAAATCATGTTTTGCATTTAGCATACTATAATGGTATATTTGGATGTTATATTTAAAGGCATATTTGTATTAATTTAATAGAACTTTGAAATTGAGTAACTTATATTTTTATGTGACATTATAATTTGAGCCCTCGAAGATAGATTATGAAATGGCAGAAATGGTTATTTCAATCATTTTGTTGTTTTGAATATAAGGTGATTTATATGTAGAAAAAGAGAAATTTCTTGGTTTTTATGATTTTATGAATAGAGTATACATGTAGAAATAATTAGCAGGTCACGAGACTTGCGTGAGAATGGGTTTTCTCACGTGCTGGTCACATTCCTAGATTGGGTCGTGACAAGATCCGTTTGTAAATTTACATGAAGTATATTATTAAACTTATTTATTACAGACGGATTTGGCCGCCTATATTATTAGAGACGGTAAAATCCATCTGTAATATATAAATTTAAAAAAAATAAAAAATTTACTATCTGTACTTCCGTCTGTAAACTTGTGTTCTTTTGGTGTTATATTGGACATGGTGATTAGTTGTACAATTATAACTCATTGCTTTTAATTTTCATAATAATCAATAAACGTAAGAAAATTATAGAGTATAATTTTAAATTTTAAAAAATTATTACAAATTAAAATGTCACTACAGTAATAAAAGAAAATATCCAAAATAATAATATGAAAAATGTATATGACAATGTCTAGAGAAGTACAAAAATAATCATGAGTACTCAGCATCATCAACATCTGCCTCGCCATCGATA
Organism: Dalbergia cochinchinensis; assembly: GCA_031216125.1. NCBI lineage: Eukaryota > Viridiplantae > Streptophyta > Magnoliopsida > Fabales > Fabaceae > Dalbergia > Dalbergia cochinchinensis. The sequence continues at coordinate 28,469,700 of CM062368.1, forward strand.
TTGGTACCATCGTCGCCGTCATCATCATCATCATCATCATCAAAGGAGGAGGAGGAGGAGGAGGACTGCCTCATGGCCCCAAAAACTGCAAGTGTTGGAGCTGGTGGAGGAAGAGGAAGAAGTGCAGAGCTACTCACTCTTATCAGCTCGAAGTATGCATGCATTTGATGCATCTGCATATCCACGCAACCTCCTTGTTCTTCCATATCTCTTCATTTTGCTTCTAGAGCTCTTCATTTAGGGCATGGACTTGAATGCGGACCATGTTCTTTACCACCTCAGGAGCAAGAGTAAAGGGTATCCCCTGTGGCAGATGCAGGGGACATCGAATTTGCAAATCGAGCCCCCATGCCATAAATGTGGCCTTTATAAAGGCCACTAACTGTCTCTGCACATAAAGCGTCCTCATCAATGGACTCTGGGTTCTGAGTAGATGTAGCCTCCAACCTTTGAGTACAATCACCCTACAATTTAGTGTAGACAATTATATATTAGGCTCAAATTATGTTTTAAGTCCTTAATCAGAAAATTTATTGTGAATAACTATAGTCACATATGTTGTCTAGATCGTGGATCAACCCACATTATTTTGTCTCCCTTACGAGTGTATGTCTCCTTAAACACCTCTCCCTATGTAGGTGGTCTCTTCAGCGTCTTCTCCTGCAATAATCAGGTAATAAACATCTCAAATTTATCAATTGATAAATTAAATAACAGAAACCTTAAAAAAAAAAATTGGAGATTGCTAACCAAGTTGGCCTTCGTTCCGGCCAAAGTCGTGGAGCCACCAGTCTGCAGTGAGCCACCGTTACTAGATGCCCTATTCGTCTTGTTCTTTAAGGAGATATTTTAAAACTCTGACGTCCACCAGTGCTCTTGCAAGGCATAAAGGAAGTGAGGTGTTATCCAATCTATAGATGATGGGTCCCTGTGGGCCTTAGTGTACATTTGCCTTAGTTGCTTTGTAGTGCAACTCTTCCAGGCCTTGAAAATCATCTTCTCATCCTAGGGGGAATGGTGAAGTGGCTCTACATGAATAGAAAATTAGTTAATACATGTAAAAAATTACATATCAAATAAGACTTTATGTAAATCAATTGACTTGTATTGCCTTCCAATCATTGAACTACTCGTCCTTTGTTTTTTTAAGCACCTTACCAAAATTGATATAAGGCGTATCATATATCTTTGTAATGGTATCTGTGACCTGGTGGATACCTTTTTGGGGAGGATACCAACTGAACACATAAAGATATATTATATAATGGATAATGACAACATAAAACAAGAAAATTATATTAACATTCATATGAAATAAGTTTTTGCGGCATATTTCGTAAATATCTTACCAAGTGGATCCATTCCATCTCAAAGATGGAAACGGTCTCAAGGGGGTGTGGGTCTGTGACTACTGTCCAAAGGATGTAGCAGGAGTGGATCCTTCGCCTGTATGTTGTGTAGGGGACAGGGTGTTGGAGGTAGTCGACGATGCAGGCTATGAAACTTATTGTACTGGAGGGGGAGGAGGCACATACCTCAGGTTGCGCACCATGATGTATTGGGAGTGCCCTCTACCGTGGGATGTCTGCACTCCAGTTGGTGTGGAGGTGGAAGTGGGAGCTATAGATGAGGGAGTGCTACCACTACTACCTCGAACAGGACGCGGTACAACACCTTTTCTTACCTTTACCTCTACCTGCCATATTTGAATGAAACATAACATACGTTTAATCCAATATATCATAATTAAAATAAAATAGGATAAACAATACAACACATAACGTCTAATACCATTGAAGTTTTTTTCACCTTATTAATGTACCTTATTTACTCTGATAGTTCAATACTATCATCATCATTCTCAGATGAAATGTCATCCATAAATTCTTGCTCCTTATCTTTAGCCGTGTCATCCCTTCCATTTGTTCTTAAAGCTTGGTAGGAGGATCAATTATTTCAAGTCCATTCAAAGGGGAAGCTAAGGTTTGGGGGATGGTAGTGTCTATTACTACACGTGAAGGGATTGAGTCGTCAATTTGATAAGCCTCTTTATCATCTACTTCATCGGTTTCAATCTGACCCCTTGGTTTAGTTTTTATTATGACCCTCCAACTTTTATTACATTTTCCAGGGTATGATAGAAAATATACTTGTCTTGCATTTTATGCAATGATGAACGGGTCAAAGGCTCGATATCTTTTGGTATCGCTAATCTCAATAATATTGTACTGGCTATGTTTACGTGTTCCTGTTGGGTGTGTTGGATCAAACCAATCACACTTGAACAAGACAACCCTTTTGGAAGGTTCATCAGTATATTCTAACTCAACTATTTCCTTAAGTTTCTCATATCAATCACATTCGCCAGCACTTGAATTCCCTTTAACACTAATCCTACTATTGTCTATTTTTCTCCCCTACATGATTCCATGGTTTGGAATTTGTACCCATTAACAAAGTAAATTGGCCAATAATAAGCTTTATCTTTCGGGCCTCGAGACAAGTAATATAGGTGAATATCAGTTATACCATTACTGGGCTCACACATCTACATATACCATTAAAGATGTCAAATTGAAGAATAAAGCTCATATCAACAAATTAACACATGCTTGTAAACTAAATACATGACGTACATAAGATTTGAACCATGATGGAAATTGATTAAGGCTATCATCACTATATAATTGTTCGAAATATTTGTAAACATCGAAACAATAGGTGAGAATTGAGTCACTTTTGAGGAACAAGAAATTAAAACAATTGTGAGTAACTTACATTCTAAAAGGTTGCACCTTATCACAATATATCAAGATGTGCAAATGTGCAGCATTTGATTCATCTCTTAAGATCCATCGTTCTTCGCATTTGCTAGTAGCATGACTAGGTTGGTTGAATATGGACAGTATTGGCTCAATTAAACTCTCCCCACCATCATCATTCCGACCAACCCGAGTCCTCCCTGATTGAACATGAGGTTTGAAATAGTACGAGCAAAAATTTGATGTCTCCTTTGAAAGGTATGCCTAACATATGGATCGCTTAACTTAAGCTCTCTTTTTCACAGTTCTTTTGAACCCTTCTATTTCCCGCTCAAACGGATACATCCACCTATATTATACTGGTCCAAAAACATGTGCTTCATATGCTAAGTGTATGGGCAAGTGCTCCATGGAGTCAAAGAATCTAAGGGGAAATATTCTCTCTAATTTGCACAAAATCACAGGGATGTTTTACTCTATCACCAACAAATCATCAACTCTCAGAGTGGATGAACACAGGTTTCTAAAGTATTCACTCAGCTCTGTTAACGGCTTCCAAACATGATCAGGTAGTTCCCTAAATGCAATAGGAAAAAGACACTCTATGAATACATGACAATCATGACTTTTCATTCCAAAAAACCTTCCTTGTTGAACATTCATACAACGACCCAAGTTTGGAGCATAACTATTAGGCATTTTTAAATCCTACACCCACTTACTCACATCTTGTTTTTGTGGTAAGCTCAAGGTGCAACTTGCCTTTGGCTTTGACCATCGACTATCTGCAAGTAGTTGTAGCCTCAATTATGGATGCCTACAATACTCTTCCAAATCCCCCTTGCCTTGACATTATCTTTAGTTTGATTAGTGTCCATCACGGTATTCATGACATTGCCAAACATATTTTTTTTCCACATGCATGACATCTAGACAATGGTGAACTAAATTGTCCTTCCAATATGGCAACTCTCAAAATATACTTTGTTTAGTCCAATTATATGTCACCTCATAACCAGGAAACCTGATGGATTTTCCTAATTTTGTTATTTTTGGGAATTGTCTAACTTTGTCCCATACTTGATGACCATTTAACCGGACATAAGGCTCCTCATTCTCAATAATTGCTTTCCTAAATTTGTTTGCAAGGCTCCTATACGGATATTCTATATCTAAAAATCTCCTATGACAATCAAATCAAGAATTTTGTCCTCCATACTTCAAGGTAAAGGCCTTTGTATCCTCCATACAAATTAGGTATGCTAATTTCCCTTGAGTCATCCATCGAGACAACATACCATAAGCAGGAAAATTATTAATTGTCCACATAAGTGTTACCTTTATATTAAAATTTTGTTTCCTTGATATGTCATAAGTTACTACATCCTTACACCACAACTCTTTTAACTCATCAATCAAAGGTTAATGGTATACATCAATCTAGCTTTTGGATTTTTTGGACCAGGAATTATACAAGTCAAGAATAAATATGGATTTTTCATGCACATTTCAAGAGGAAGATTAAAAGGTGTAACCTGTCACGACCCGATTTGGATCGTGACCGGCACGTGAGGGAAACCGGTCCCCACGTAAGCCTCGTGATCTCTGTACCGTACTATATGCTGACTTTAATTCATAAAACATGATGTGATAATATTTCAGATTAATTATAAATCCTTACTATTGGTAAAATAGACCTCTTCCTCATAAATAAATAGCATAACTATTGCTATAATCTACATCTCAACTGAGCAATCATATACAAAATATCTATGGGTGATAAGCTATGAAATACAAGAATCATGGTATAAAATCAAAATGCAAAATAAACTATATGCAGTCCGGGATCCTGCCCGTCACATCACTGGAGAATATCTACCATGAACAAAAGTACTAATGCTTCACGCCAAAGCGAAGCTCACCCAAACTGAAGAAAACTACTGCTGAGGAGGTGGAAGAGGAGGATCCTGTGCTATACCTGAATCTGTAGGAAAAAGGAGAAGAGAGGGGTGAGTTTTGAAAATCAAAACTCAGTGAATGGATCCTTACTCATAACCGTACATGGGACAGGAAAACATAATATATAAATAATGGTAAAATACAACATTTATAAATACTTCTATTTACTTCACATATTAATTATAATAATTAAAATTTCAAGAATTACGCAAGAGAACAGAGTGCTCATCAACTATAGAGAAGGTGCTAAGTCCCTGGTGGACAAAGCCCTTAGCTAATGTGATCTCTTCGGTCCCTGGCGAACCGTGTCCCTGGCGGACAGATCTAACTCAAGATGAATTGCCCCTGGCGGGCCTTGGTATACCAAGGTTAACAGAATAACTGCCGTTAACTCACAGTTCTCTCTCAAGAACTCTCTATACTAAAAGTTTTGAATATCAAAAGGGGAGTTCTATGTTTCTAGTTCAATACTTATCATTTCTAGCATTTGTAAATTCTCAAATCTCAACTCATAAATCATAGCAATTCTCATCTATTTATAATCGAATCAATTTTTCAAATTTAATCATATGAAGCTTTTTATAAAATAAATATGGTCCCATGCGGTTCTAAAATCATATTTTTATGCATAAGTTCAAACGGAGCTTTTCTAGCGAAATATATATATTTTTCGTGAAGTCATATCGCACTAAAATCCATTTTAAATCCTATAAGTACTCCGTAATGTAGAAAATAATAATATAATGACCAAACTAAGACCATGAGCTCAAACCCACTCACCTGGGGGGTAGAATGTGAACCGCCAACTCCGCGGGGACTCCGGAGAGGAGGAATGACACCAACATCTACCATAAAGCCATAAAACTCTAAATTAGTCTCCTTTAACCTCTAGATTACTCAAACACAACTCTAACAATATTAGGGAAGTACCCCCACATAACAAAAATGGAGACAAACCATAAACCCAAACTCTAGAATACAAAGTGAGAAGGATGAAGACAACAAAACCTATAAATCTCACCTTTAATCTCTTGGAGGAAGAAGGATTGAAGAGGATTTGTGTGAGGAAGGAGTGGGAGAGAGTTGGGAAGAGAGGGGTTTCGGTTTTGGGGAAGAAATCCCAAGTTTGAAGGGTTTAAAAAGGGTTGGGGGCCTCACTAACGCGAAATGACGCGTTTTGAGCTGTTTGGGTACTGCTGACACCGCTATAGCGGTCTACCCCCCACTTACGACCGCTATAGCGGTTCCCAGAAGCTAAAAATATGCTGCCACCCTCCTTATGACTGCCCACTTACAACCGCTATAGCGGTCCCCAGAAGCTAAAAATACGCTGCCACCCTACTTATGACTGCTATAGCGGTCCTAGACCGCTATAGTGGTCCCCTAATGCCCAAAATGCCACGGTCACCCCACTATGAGGACCGCTATAGCGGTGACAGTTCACCACATCAGCTGTACTAAGGGTCCTCCGGGCATTCCAGGGCATCCCCAGCAACACGGGTGGGTCCCAGGGGATCCTGGGGCAAAACGGAACTTATCCACTGCCACGTATACACTGGGTATCACATAACCACAACAAGCCAACAAGAATATGGTTTATTGAACTAATTGTTTGAAGTGAACCCATCAGCATATAACCCTAACCTTACATTCCTAGGATCAGATGCAAACTCGGGATACACTTGATCAAAATGTTGGCAAACCTCACCGTGAGATGGATGAAACCTAGGCTCTCCACAGAATTTGCAATATGTCAATATAGCATCGTCTTTGTAATAGAGTATGCACCCTTTCAAACAACAATCAATTTTTACTTCTTTTAAACCAAGTTTGGAAACTAACTTTTTTGCATGGTAAAAGTCTTTTGGGATGGCCTCAGGTTTAGGACTAAGCTCGCTTATCAATGTAGCCTATTGATCCAATGAACTCTGATTTTGATTAGCTTCAGACTTAATGCTCAACATTCTTACTGCTAAGGATAACTCTGAATGAATACACCCATCCGATAAAGGCTTGTTTGCTGCTTCTAACAGACTATAAAACCTTACAGCCTCTGCATTAGGTTCTTGTTCAGCTTCAGAATCATGAAAAGTTCTAAATTCGGGACCAACAGCATGATAAACTATTTCTTGATACCGACCATTATTTTCTTCCCAACTCACATTACCCATATATTCATCCCCTAATTGCACTACACTTGAACTGCCTCCAACATAATCCATTCCAAACTGATTTTCCACATTAACTACTTCCCCATATTCAATCCATATCCAATAATCAGGTTTAAGCCCAAATCTATATAGGTCATACTTAATTGAATCAATATCTAAGAACTTCCTACACTTGCACTTAGAACATGGACACCTAACTTTCTGATCAATCATGAACTGCTATGAATTACAAGCAACACGTATGAATTCCTCAAAAGCCTTATAGAATTCGGGTTTTATTCCCCCTCGGCCTAGGTGTATTCTATCATATATCCATGAACGGTTTCCGAGGAACGTCTTAATAAACCTAAACATTACAAACAACACTTTATGAACTTCTTTTATTTTACATTAGAACTCTTTCTAATATAAATTTCGACAGAGTCTCCCCTAATTTATGAACAATCCTTTATGTATATTATGGTTTAATTAAAACAATAAAAATTATATTTTCAAAAAATTTTGACAGAGCTTTTCCTAATTTAAGACATCCCATTAAATAACAAGTCTTTAAAATCAATTATTAATCCACTTTTACAACAATTACAAAAACAATTAACTGCACAGTAAAATAATTATACGCAAATAATTACATTGAACAGATAATCAATACATATATTACACGTCACAATCCTAAAACCGTGCTAGAGCGCATCCCCTTATAACTCCACAACATGCATATTCTGCAATCTCCACAAACACAAAGAATCCCATAGCAAACAATGCAAACAAGTTGGAGAAAGACCTCTACGCCCTTCCCCCCAGTCGTACAATTCTATCCTAGAAATCATAAGTCTCTATCCTACATATAATATGACATATCAACAATAAACATTTCATTACTGACCTATATACTCCAGCAAATGTAAATAAACACAGCAATAACCGCTCCAAACTTGCAAATAAACATAGCCTAATTCGAACCCTGAAAGTAAAAAAATTTACAAATTACATTATACCTATAATCTTTCCAACTTACCAAAATAAACCTAAACATTAACAAATACAAAAATTAACCACATTAACTACTTTCTAAACATCATTACTTCCAAAATAAAATATAAAACATTGACAAAATATGAAAACTCACCAATGCAATATAAAAAAAGTAATTAAAATGCTCCAAATTTCTCCAAATAATGCTCCAAATCCAAAACAAATTGAGTTTGTAGCAATTACTCACACCAACAACTATAAACAATCACCAATTCAAAACACAAAATCAAACACTAAAAATAAAAAACTAAACCGATTAAACGGTAGGGCACAATTCCAGGAATACAATGGCTCAAACGGTTTGCAAAAATGGAGGCTCCAATTACTGGCGGTGGCCAAAAACACTTCACAGTTAGAGAGAGAGGGGAGATGAGACAGAGATGAAACAGTGAAGTGAGGAAGAAGAAAGAGGCCGCGCGCTTTTGATTTTCATTCTCCCAGTTATAGATGGGGAAATCCGTCTATAATAGAAATAATGAAATGCAACGTTTCAGGTTTCAAATTATAGATGGATATTACCGTCTGTAAATGGCGCGTGAAAAATGATTTCTTTATTTCAAATTACCGACGGATATTACCATTTGTAATTATATTTTTATTTTTTTAATTTTTCACAATCCGACTGTAAATTCGTCTATATTTTATGTTTAAAAAATATATTTTTGTTCGTTATTTTCTGTCTGTATTTTCATCTGTGTATTTTACTCGCCAGTTGGCAGGTTTGTCCCTATTGTTTACAAATGGATTTACAAACGGATGTGCAAACTTTTACAAAAAAAAAATTTCCCAATTTTTTGTTAAGCCATCTGTAATTCCGTCTATAATAGAGATGGATTTTTTATCATCTGTAAATCTATCTGTGTGTCACGAGTTTCTAGTAGTGGGAGAAGGAGAAAAGCGATACAAGGGCATCAGGCCTTACATTACCAATTACTAGCCAAGAAGCCTTACTAGGGAGGAAGATTTAGGGAAAAAAGCCCGATTGATCCATTACTAACTCTTAGGAGCCTATCACAAAGCTAACTTGCCCAAAATATGCAAAGAATCGTGGTGAGGGATGTAAAGTTGGCCATGATATCTATTTTAAGTGTGGTTTAGCCAAGTCATTTCAACAAAAGGTTCCTAAACCTCAAATGTAACGACTCGTCTTTCGATAGTATTATTTAGAATAAAATGATTAAATGTGAACTAACTATGGAGATTTTGAAATTTTTGATAGATGCAGTTCTGATCACAATAGTCTAACGATTTCATAAAAACATTAAAAAATAAAAATTAATTGAATATTAAGAAATTTCAAAATAATAATATTTTAATTAGGGATTTAGGATAAGATCCTATAAATGGTATAATAACATAGATAAAAATAAAAATAAGGTTAAATAGATATTTTTAACATGGTAAAGTTATTAGGTTAATCGAGTACTGAAGAGGTCCGAAACACCAAAATTAGTCCAATTTAAAAAAAATTATCAAACCTCAGGTAATTTTCATTCAGAACAATCAAATTGTGATACCCAAGGTACACGGGTCAGCAGTAAGGTTCTGTATAGCCTCAAGGATTCCCCGGGAACCACCATCGGGTCCTGAATTTTACTAAATCTGGATCCTACACCTCCTTGGAGGGCTATATGACAGAACCATATTCTTGAGATCAAAAGTCTCGGTAATTGTTCCTTGAGGGAAAACAAGTTGAAGAGTGATTTTTAATGAATTTTATAAAACCTGCAAATGTTTCGTTGTTAACCCACAAATTTCGAAAATCTCGGAAATTCCCGGATTTGAACTAAAACTCAAAATTTGAATTCTGATTTGATGGATTTTTTATTTTTGTGATATTTTATTTGAATCCAAATGGGGGATATTTCCTTACTTACATTTATGCTTTAAAGTTAATGGAGAGTAAAATAAATGAGGAAATAAGTGAGTGTTGGAACAACCCAAATACCAGAATGACTGAAAAACACAGAAGTTGGGGATTTCTGGACCGCTATAGCGGTCATAAGTGACTCTGTGGGGACCATGAGACGCGGTTAGACCGCTATAGCAGTCATATACCGCTATAGCGGTGTCAGTGAGTTTAAAAACCCCCCAAATCGGATAGAAGGAAGCAGAAACGCGACTCTCTCCCCTTTTCCTTCATTTTTTCTCTCTTTCTCTCAAATTCACTCCAATCCATCATTCCAAACTTCAAGGTAAGTTCATGTTATTAGATTATGTCTTTATTTCTCCATGATCTCGGATTTGGACCGATTATTTTTCTCATTTTTGTCAAGTAGGGGTGTTTCCCCAATTTTAGTAAAGTTAGAATAGAGCTCTCTAGAGATTTTTAGATATTAATCTAGAGTTATGGTTGCTCCATGGCAGTTGTTGGTGTCATTCCAAGCTCTCCAGGTCAAGTTGGTGGGGCCCACATACTCCTGGCTTTAAACGGTGAGTGGGTTCAGATCCTATGATCCTTATGTTGATCATTAGAGTTAATTTCAATAAATTATAGCATAAGATATATGTTTTTCTGAAAACTCATGGGACCATTATTGTTAAAGTGCTTTTTATCAAAGAGCTAGAGTATATATTTAGAGATTTGTTAAACATTGTGATGATTTCCAGAATAGAGAATATGTATATGCTAGAGCTTGTGAACTCTAGGGTAGAAAATTTATGAGATATAGAGAAAAGATTTAGATTTCTAATTGAACTGGACAGTAGCTATAGAGAAACAGACTGTGAGTTAACGGCAGTTATTCCGTTAACCTGGGTATACCAAATCACCTTAGGGCAAGAGAAATAACAAACGAGACCTATTTAGGTGCCCCAGATATTAGAGACTTTGTTATGCTATGCATAACCAGAGATTAGTTATGTCACATGAATTGGGCATAACCAGAGATTCCTGTTTCTTTATTAGCATACTATGATTTATGATTTCTACAGAGTCATGATTTTAGAACTATTTGTTATTCCTATGAATATGAACTTGAGAGTTATTACATTAACTGGTTTGATGAATATATATATATATATATTATTATTTATTTCCCTTGACTGTCCCATGAGAGGGTTATGGGTGAGGACTTACTCACTGAGTTTTAGATGAAACTCACCCCTCTCTCTTCCTCCATTACAGGTGCAGTAGACGCTGTGGGTTCTTCTCTTCCATCTCCTCCCCCACAATAGAGATTTCCCATTTGGTGAGCTTCACTTTGTGAGTGAAGTACTTTTGGTATTCTGTTTAGAGATAGAGTGCTCTAGTGTGCATGACGGGCAGGGTCCCGGACCATAGAGATAGACTGACATATTTTTATCTTGAATATTTTGTATTTTCATGATTATGAGTTCTATGGTTTATTTTGTATTAAGAGCAACTCAAGTGATTTGTATCAGAGATGTATTTATGTTTTGGAAAAGGATTTTATATTAAATTATGCATATAGATGGACTCAGAGATCACGAGGCTTACGTGGGAATGGGGATTCCTCATGTGCCGGTCATGTGCCCAAGTCGGGTCATGACACAAATATATATAGACGTTTCTAACACAGATACGAGAGAAATTGATCTAGAAAAATTTGTAGTTATCTACTTATTACTTTTTCTCCAAGTAATATTCTATTTTATAAACCAAAATAATTAAGGAAAAAATCACATTTTCCTTCTCTTTCTACCAGCATTCACGCCACTTTCTCTCTTTCTTTCATCATCTTCATTTTCTTTTCCAAAACTCCATCAAATCATCAAAACTTTGGAGACTGCTCTTAGTTAAACACTTAACCTAATTCAACAACACTTCCTCTACATCAAACTCGAACTAAGGCCTTCTTTTTCCTCTTCAAAACTACTGAACTAGTAGGATATATAATGCCTAGAAATGAAATAATAAATGACTAAGTTCCCTACTTAAACCCCTTACTCGTTGGGTTGAAACCTAGCAAAAATCAAAAAGTTATAGTGATGACCACTATATGAGCTCATTACAGTCTAAAACATTGGTGTAGTGCATTTAGTAAGAATGTGAAAGCAAATAGTACAAGTCATGCATACATGAAACCTATACATAAAGTTATACATTGCATATTTTTATTGATTTGTTTAAGCAATATGATTGAACATGAGAACGATTGATGAACATCTGTATGGTGGCTAAGTTATTGTGAAGAGAATGGTTTAAGAGTATCTCCACTTTGGCTAGTCACAATCTCAAAACTTTAGTAAATGACCTGTTATATGCTTACTCTTTTTAAATAAATCTGAAGTGGTTAGGATGACAACTATGTCACTTAGGTGTGACGTTAGAGTCTCTACTAAGAAATTATATTTCTCACATCCTTTTTCCCTTTTTCGTGTTGTCACCAAAGCCAAATGGGCATGCTTGACCTGAAAGGGACTATAGCTATAGGAGGGGCCCCATTCAGTTTAAGACTCTTCAGTGTCAAGATGCTTTATGTTTTGTTATGTATTAGTAATTATGTATAATTTGGTAGATGTAGTATTTTATATTTCGAAATGTAACGTTGTTTATTATTAAACTTATTAGTATGGTATGTGCCATGACATGGATCATATATCTTAAGTATTTATTATCCTGATTTGTGATGTTAGTTCCATAATCTGATCATTTATTATGCTTAGTTAATTAATTGCACATAAATATTTTGGTTATCATCTATGCAAGCATTATATATCATATTCTCACTATAGGCTTAAGCTTTTCAGAAATTAATTTGTACAAGAAAAATACCCATTATTTTATTTAGAGCAATTTCCTAAAAGGGTTAAAGTTTTCGCAAGCATAAGTAATAAGTAGCAAATCACCATAAATGTGATTTAATCATGGTATGAGATTATTAGGCATTACAAAAAGGCAAAGCCTTGCCTTCTAACATGACTTGATGTGATATGTGGTGACATGGTAAGAGAAATATATGCTTAATCCATTTGTTCCAATAAGTATTTAATAGTTTTTGGTGAAGGTCATGGTATAATGACATTTTTTTAGTTAGGGTTTTGTGATATTGTTTTACATGCCCGTTGAAAGAGATACTGAAATCACTGGTAAAAAAGGTTATCGCTGAAGTAATGAAACCTAAGACGAACTCAACTTGTCCTTAAGAAGTGAGTATGAATGCATGTTCTAACAAAGCATGTACATGGTAAAATTGAATGATTATTTCGATGGGCTAATTGGAGTGGTTAATGATCATAATAGAAGGTTGGGATTAAATCGTTGTCAAATGAAAACTTGGTGTAGGGAACAGTGGTTCCAAAACTTGGTTATGGCTATGTTTGTTGAAATGATTATTCATTTGCTTCTAATATGATCATTGGATTGAAAGCTTGTGGACTTAGAATGATTTTAAAGATGGAAGTTAGTCATCTTAACAAAAACATAAAGAGAATGAATGTGAAGTGTCGAGGAAATGCATGGTAGCAAGCTCTACCCCACAATGCATGCCTCAAGAAAAGTAGGAGTGGTTACCATGCATGCCCATGAAAGCGAGAATGAGGGTATGTAAAGAGTAAGGAATGAGAAGAGGCATATGCCCACATTAAACTAATAATATAGTGACAACGGACAGAGGTTGTAACCTACCTCCTCAAATTAGAAATTTATTTTAATGCTAAATTGCACCAAAAATGTAGTAAAAAACACAACTTAGGTCATCTCTCAAGGAGGTTTCAATACTTAGTTGTGGAAATTGGGGGTTTTGAGAATTAAAGCAAATAATTTAAATTGAAAGATAATAGCAACAACAGAGAAGGCATTAGTGTAAAGTATTATAGGATTGGAAATCAGTTATCATTGACCAAATATTAAATCCATTAATGGCTATTAGTAATAAATTACTGGCAATTCTACTAATGATCAATCGACCTCTAGCATTGATCAATGAAATTAACAAATAAATGAAATCTAAATTTAATTGGTAATTACAATGATCCAAGGTACCAATTGCTATAGTCTAACCGCCAATTGGAAAGTTAATTCCAATTCTCCTTCAAACATAAACCAATAGATCTATCAATTTATGTCCAAAGGGTTTTCCTAAACGACAATCGTCAATTTAGTTATTCCAATAAAGATTATAGCAATCACCACAGTAATTAAAGGAATAGAAACTGCAGAACATTAAGAAAACCAATACATTCAATATAAACAAAGGGTCTCAAATGTTAGCCCAATCCATCCGGAAATCCCTACACTAGTAAAGAAATCTACTCCTCCATTTCTGGAGGATTACAACAATGAAGATAAAAGAACCTGAAAATAATAGCAATGATCCTTGCCACAATCTCCAAGACAAGCACCTTCACCAATGGAATCCTTAGAGAGAGAAGAATAGGGAAGAAGATGTAGAGAAATGTAAAGAGAGAATAATATCAACTAAAGTCGTAGCCTAAAACTGAGTAAAAAGCTGAATGAAAAGCTAGGGTAAAAGTCTATAACAATCCCTTATACACTGCTCTCTAAAATGGGTCAAAGTGGGGCCAAAACAAGTTAAATAAGTTGTTTTGCGCCATCGCATGACCGCTGCAGTGCTCATTAATTGTTGCAGCGGTCAACAGTGAGCTATGCTGCTGAACGTCACTTTTGCAGGCGCTATTGATCGCTACAGCGGTTAATGAGAGCTACAGCGGTGGAACGAATTGAATCTGGCCCTAGCATTGCAAATAGAAATTGTAGCCCTTTGAATAAGCTTTCCAATGCCACCAAAATCACCTCAATCAGACATCTGTACATCTAGATATTGCAAAAATACTAATTGGAGGTCAAGTTGGACAGCATCAAAACATCAGCAACCTTTAATCTTGCAACCCGATTTTCACCAAGATACTCTTAGAACTAGGTTTTGGGCTAAACATGAAAGTTGTATAGGACTTCTTATGTTGTCCAAAACATCTTTATTTGTCTTAATCTGATCTTTTTTTCTTGACAATTACACTTGATCCAAAGTTCCTGTACTCAAGACTATACTCAGAGACAAGTCAAACGCAATAGGATGTAATTACAAATTATCCCATAATCAATGCAAAAGCCATCAATTCTATCAAATTCACACAATGATGGATACATCAAAATCCTTATTAATTGTGTCAACAACACATTAAAACTCATGTAAAAAGCTAAGGTTTAGAAGTAAGATAAGTGACACAAATACCCCTTATCAAGCTCCCCCACACTTAAGCCTTTGCATGTCCTCATGTGGATCTAAGATTAAACCAAGGCATAGATGAGAAGCAATAAAAAAGGACTACAGTAGACTCTTTACCTAAAATGCATGATGCATAAAATTAAATGACAATACACCAATTCAATGAACCTAGAGGCACAACAATAAGCTTTCACACCAATAATTAAGAGAATTACAACAAGCAAGGTATGATCAACAACATAATACACAAGGTAGAATCATATATGATGAATGAATCAAGTATAAAAAGCCTCCCAAGGTCAATGTTTGCCCCTCATTCACTTAAGTGTTTTGGGTTATGATGCACACTCAATCACCTCAAATGAAAATGCATTACCATAAGCTAGCTGCAGGTCTCATTCTCCATTTTGTCATACACATATGCATACTTTATCAAGAGGACTTACCTTTGGTTGTAATGGGGCTTGGGTGAAGGTGGATAAAAATATAGGCCAATAAGGTTGAACTTCAAGTCAAAGGAGAGCAATTTCATATACCAAAAGCGCAAGTGCCTAAGGGTACACTTGGTCTAACTAAATACAATTACAAGCCTCTCTTTTATAATGTGGCACACCTTCATCCAAACCTTTTTTTAGATTTTTTTTTGTCAAATTTGTATTGTTCCTCTTTTTTTGTATGCCACTTATTGAATTTTACGTACATATTATTTCTCTCCCATACTTAAATTGAAGCATGTCCTCACGCTCTCCCCCACACTTATGCTCAAGCACATAGAAGAAATGCACAAATGCTCTCCTAAGCCTAAAAGGTTGGAAATTTTCGTGGTTTTTCACTTTTGACTAAGGATGTGTAAAATAAAAGAATGGGCAAGAAGGCTCAAGGGGGCTAAACAATGGTAACATACAAAGGTTGGCTATATAGGCAAGTGGCTAAAAACAAAAAAGATGCCTCAATCATATTCAAGCATGCACATGGAAACATATTTTCAAGCAAGACCCTAAGCAAGTTCTAGAATACAAATCCAAAGAGGGAAACACACATGAACTTATAAGGATGGCATATTATAATCCAATCAAAGAGGCTCAAAATCTCACAGGTAAAAATGCATGTACTCAATCCAAACAGCACAATGAATCTACCAACCATACAACATAATTTAAAGTCAATGCCAAGCAAATCGATAAGGTGTATGTGGTGTGAGCCTATGCATGTAACCTCTAAGGTGGCAAAGGGATGGTGTAAAATATAAATGAAAATAAATATGATGCAAGAATTAAAACTAAAAATGACAAAAAATAAAATGCAGAAAAACAAAAGGGAAAGTAAAGAAAAACCTCACGATGGGTTGTCTCCCACCCAACACTTTGCTTTAACGTCCCTAAGTTGGACGGTTAGAACATTCATGGAGAGTGTGTAGCTTCAATCCAAAGATAGGCTGTCTAAGCGCTTAGATCTATGGGGGTCTTATGAAGGTGCATCAGCCGATTCCCATCAATGGTGCACCGAACCATCCTAGAATTCTCTAATTCAATTACATCATCAGGGTGCACATGGGTGACCAAGAATAGTCCTTTTTATCTAGAGTTTAGCCTTCCAGACATCAGTTTTGCCCAAGACTCATGCAACAAGATCCACTGCCCCTCACAAAGCTTCTTACCCAACACGGGCTGATCATGGAGCACCTCGCAAACTGATGTCTGCCGCTTGGGTGGTGTACCTCTATCTGAAAACTTGGGACATTCTAAAATTACAGGTGCATCATATCCTATGGAAGAAGAAAGAGTGGAGAAGGGGGGATCTAGATCTTTACAAATCACATTACCACAGGCATCATCAACTAAAGAATCAATGACATCAATGCCAAACACAGAGTGTTCCTCTTAGGGATGTTTCATAACATCAGATAAATTAAATTGGACTTTCATGTCCCTACAATCCATGGATAATGTGCCAGCATGAACATCAATCAAGGTTCTAGCAGTTTTCAAAAAGGGTTTCCCCAAGATCAATGTATGCTGGCTGGCATTGGTGTCATTTTCCATTTCAAGCACATAGAAATCAACAAGGGATATTAAATCATTTACCTGGACAAGAACATTTTCCAATACTCCTTCTAGTCTTGTGATGCTACGGTTGGCTAGCTAAATTTGCAACCTGGTTGGCTTGAGATCTCCAAAGTGCAAGGACTGGTAAAGTGATTTGGGCATAACATTAATGCCTGCTCCAAGGTCAGCTAGGGCTATAGTGATATGCAAGTTCCCAATGGTACAAGGAACATATAATGTGCTCGGGTCCTTGCACTTGGTTGGCAGGTTGCTTGGCTTGATAATGGAAGAAGCATTGACCCCCAAAGTCACCTTGTCCTCCCTACTGCCCTTGATCTTCCTTTTATCGGTGCAAAGATCTTTTAAGAATTTCACATATTTTGGAATTTTCTTAATTGCATCCAATAGGGGTATGTTTAGTTGCACCTTTTTAAATGTTTCCCAAGTTTCAGAATCTAATTATGATGCAGCAAACTTTCTAGGTTAGATCCTTTGTAGGAATGGCAATGGGGGAAAAGGAATTTTTCTTCTTTCAACTTCTAGACACCGCTGCAGAGCTGGATGACCGCTGCAGTGATTAGAAGTAGGTTCTTCTTTAGTATCTGGTGGTGTATTACTTTTGGTGGACTGCTGCAGTGGTAATGGAGCGCTGTAGCGGTCATCAGAATCCTCTGCAGACCTTGTTCTCTCCTTGACTCCATATCCTCCAGGCCTAGTTACCTCTGGAATTTTCATCCTAGACCTTAGAGTGATTGCACAGACATTTCCCCTTAGATTATGCACAATTTGAGAGGGTAACTGGACAGCTGGGGCCTGCTGGCTTTGACTATTTTTCATCTATGTCACATCCTCTCTCAGCTGGGCATTTTCTCTTCTAATTTCCTGCATTTGCTCCATCATCATCTTCATCATCTCAGTCAAGGTGGGATCTAAAGTTGGAGGTGCAGGAGGAGTCTATTGCCTCTGGTGAGGTGCCAGATACTTTTGCTGAGAATATTGGCCCTGTAGTTGTGAATTATTTCCCCACTTCAAATTGGGGTGATTCTTCCAGCTGGAGTTATAAGTGTTCCCAAATGGAAACTGACCTACCTGATTATGAGGTTGACTTTAGAAGGGGTTTGTTGTTGCTACCCCAGTGGTTAAGTTATCTTGCAATGCTGGGTAGATATTAGTATGATGATCATTGGAAGTACATATACCACAGATCTTGGAAACCACTTGAGTTGCTACCTGGCTAGCCATCAGTTACTGCATAAGGCCAGAAAGTTGTTGTAAAGTCTGGGTCAACATTGGATTCTCTGGCTGGCTCACTCTATGAAGGCCTCTATTAGTTGTGGATGCCCTAGAACTAAATTGCTGAAAATTGACAGCCATATTCTCAATCAAAGCATGGGCTTCTTCCAGTGTCTTATCCAAGAGCGCCCTTCTACTTGCAGCATCAATCATGCACCTGTCAACAAGTACAAGACCTTCATAAAAGTATTGGAAAAGGAGTTGCTCTAGAATTTGATGGTTGGGGAAGCTGGCACAAATGAGCTTGAAACGTTCCCAATAAGCTCCCTAAGTGTCCTGTTCTGATCTCCTATGTTACCTGTATTTTCTGAAACACTAAACAGAGGATCAGAATGCTCAGATGGTTCCACTTATTGACACAAGGGAATAGAAAAAAAATTTATTTTTTGGGCAGAAAATAGAAACAGTAATTAAATAAATAAAATAAAATAAAAACTGGAATAAAATGAAAAATAAAAATAAATAAAAATAAAGTTTTAATGCCTCCCCGACAATAGTGCTAAAATTTGACAAAGGTTGTTGCCTACCTCCTCAAATTAGAAATTTATTTTAATGTTAAGTTGCACAAAAAATGTAGTAAAAGGCACAACCTAGGTCGTCTCTCAAGGAGGCTTCAATACTTAGTTGTGGAAATTGGGGATTTTGAGAATTAAAGCAAATAATTTAAATTGAAAGATAATAGCAACAATAGAGAAGGCACTAGTGTAAAGTATTCCTAGGATTGGAAATCAATTATCATTGACCAAATATTAAACCCATTAATGACTATTAGTAATAAATTACTAGCAATTCTATTAGTGATCAATTGACCTCTAGAATTGATCAATGAAACTAACAAATAAATGAAATCTCAATTTAATTGGTAATTACAATGATCCAAGGTGCCAATTGCTATAGCCTAACCGCCAATCGAAAAGTTAATTCCAATATTCTCTTTCAAACATAAACCAATAGATCTATCAATTTATGTCCAAAGGGTTTTCCTAAATGACAATCGCCAATTTAGTTATTCCAATAAAGATTATAGCAATCACCACAATGATTAAATCCATAGAAACTGCAGAATATTAAGAAAACCAATACATTCAATATAAACAAAGGGTCTCAAATGTCATCCCAATCCATCCAGAAATTCCTACACTAATAAAGAAATATACTCCTCCATCTCTGGAGGATTACAACAATGAAGATAAAAGAACCTGAAAATAATAGCAATGATCCTTGCTATAATCTCCAAGACAAGCATCTTCACTAATGGAACCTTAGAGAGAGAAGAATAGAGAAGAAAAAGATGTTGAGAAATGTAGAGAGAAAATAATAGCAACTAAAGTAGTAGCCTAAAACTGAGTAAAACGCTGAATGAAAAGCTAGGGTAAAAATCTATAATAATCCTTTGTATACTGCTCTCTAAAATGGGTCAAAGTAAGGCCCAAAAATAGGTTAAATGAGATATTCTGCATCATCGCATGACTGCTGCAGCGCTCATTGACTATTGCAATGGTCAGCAATGAGCTATGCTTCTGAATGTCACTTTTTCAGGCGCTGTTGACCGCTACAGCGGTTAATGAAAGCTACAGCAGTGGAAAGAATTGAATCTGGCCTCAGCATTAGAAATAGCAATTGTAGCCCTTTGAATAAGCTTTCCAGCGCCACCAAAATCACCTCAATCGGACACTGTAACTCTAGATATTACGAAAATACTAACTAGAGGTCAACTTAGACAGCATCAAAACATCAGCAACCTTTAATCTTGCAACCTGATTTTCACCAAGATACTCTTAGAACTGGATTTTGAGCTGAAGATGAAAATTGTATAGGACTTCTTAAGCTTTCGAAAACATCTTTATTTGTCTTAATCTTATCCTTTGTTCTTGACAATTGCACTTGATCCAAAGCTCCTGTACTCAAGACTACACTCAAAGAGACAAGTTAAACGCAACAGGATGTAAGTACAAATTATCCCATAATCAATTCAAAATCCATCAATTCTATCAAAATCAACAATGAGGGATAAATCAAAATCCTTATTAATTGTGTCAACAACACATTAAAACTCATGTAAAAAGCTAAGGTTTAGAAGTAAAATAAGTAACACAAATGCCCCTTATCAACAACTGACACATAGCGCTTACTAAAGAAACTTAGGATTTGTCAATAAATAAGATTCTTGGCTCAATAGTTTAGTGTGTAATGCTTTTTACTCCCAATGTTTCATTTACATTCTTGTATTCACATTCATTTACTTTAATACAATTTCTCTATTTATAACTACTTTTCTTTGACTTTTGATTTGTGGTACAATTCATTGAAAACCCTGCTTCCTCTGTTTAGAGAAGTGATTTTTTCCCCTACACATGAAAAATGGAACCAAAAGTGCAAGTTATCAATCAAGATGTAATTGTCGAATTGACAGTAATCAAAATACCACTCAAACAAGTTCCAAATATAAAATTATATATAAAACTCATCAATGAAAAATTTCACCCCAATATTACTTTCATATCAAATACACCCTAAATTGTAGAACTTTTATAATAAGATTTTTTCTCAACTACTAGTGTGTCAGCTAACTACATGAGGTCTCTAAGCACCTACTAGCAAAAGCATAAAATCCCAAAATTGTTTAAGTAATCTGTAGTATTTATTGATCATTTTTTTTTATAAAAAGAGAGAAATATGGATCATGATGTGGAGACATTCTTAGGTATTATAAGAATAAGAAAAAAAATATTTGTTTGGTCTCATTTGTTAATTAAAATATCAATTATGGTATAAGGTAATCTATTTAGATTACTAATAATGTGACTTAAAATTACTCGGGTCCATAACATTGCATTGATTTGTTCGACCACAGTACTGGCAATCCAGGCCACCAAGGTAATCTACGTTGCCACCTTTGAGGGAACGTGGATTACCCTCATAGGCATCTTTACGTGGATTGCCACCTAGGTGGTAATTCTCTTATGGTGATTGTTGTTGTTGTTATTATTATTATTATTAAGTCATAATGTTAATTTTTAAAGATGTAATAGTAATTTATAATTATTAATTAATCTATAACAATAGAGAAAGGGGATTGCCAATAATAACTATTTTTCCAATGCACAACTTTTCTATTTTCAAGATTACCCTTAGTTTATAAAATGTTGCGGAAGTTACAAACAAAAAATGAAAAAATTTACAAAATCTTAACATAAAAAAATTAAATTTAAAGAAATATTAATAATGAAAAATTATGGATAGATGGGCTTGTAAGTGCTTATCAATCTACTAGTAATTAATAATAATTTATCATTAATTATTAGTAATTAATTTTTAATTATTAGTAATGAATTATTATTATTAGTTTAAATTGTTATAACCATATACTATAATTAGTGATAATAAATTATAATATTTTATAATATTAATAAGTATTATGACTATTATTATTAATCTATTAGTTCATTACCTGTGCAATGCAATTAAAATTGAAATGAATAAGAATTTATTATTTTTATATAATTTATTATTCAATAATTTATTAAAACAAATAGCATAGTTACTTGTGTAATACATGTGAGGTATTATGATATATATTAAATGATTGAAAAATAATTATGATATCATGGAGCGATTCATTATATATTATATTGCTTGGTATGTTTAAAAACAATTATAATATGATTTTGTAACACAAGTCATAAAAATTCTATTCCCTTATATATCATGTCGAGCCACTAATTTATAGTAATTTTATTAATTAAAAGATAAATAATATTCTTATAAGAACCTAAAATAGCTAATCTAATGAAGTTAATTTTGAGCTACAGATATATAATTAGGAGTTTTATATATATATATATATATATATATATATATATATATATATATTAATCATTATATATATATAATGATTAAAATACTTACAAATATAAATTATTATTTAAATTTGTTAATTAAGGTAGATAGATTAGTACCTTCTAATGTATAACTTTAGTATAACTATTCATTGTTTGTATTTAGTATACGTATTTGAGATATAAATATTAATAAGAAAATTACTCTAATACTAATTTTATTTGTCATGTAAACATCATTGTGTTAAATAGGTATTTAATATGAACTCATAGCATAAGTTGAAAGACCTTATAAAATTTGACATCCCAAAGTTCTTCTAGCTATTGAAGCCATAGTATGTTATTATTTATTAAAAAGTAAATAATATTTCCTACTATCCAATAGGAATATTGCTAAGAGTCATAAAATAATTTATAAAATTATAAAATATTAATAAGTAATCCAAATCAAAGCTAAAAAATTACTTTTGATCATGATATATTTATAGTTTTTATGAATTTCAATTTGATATAAATTATAGTAATTATGTTGTAGATAAATCATTACCCATGTAATATAATGTACATTTTAGTTACAACTCAGATTACTTAATTGAGTTACTAATATTTATAAGAAAATCATTCAAATCTAACATTCAGAGCTATGTAGATATTCAACGTTAAAGAGCATACATTTGATATATAGGGAACTAATTAATTTATGACACAAAATCTTATTTAAGTTGAATCTAATTTGAACAAATTTTGAAAAATTACAGAATGATTAATGTATAAAAGATAATTTTTCTTAGTTAAAGGATTTTATTAAGCAAAGGTAAGGAACCCATCAATAACAATGCGACCTTAACTTTCAGTAGATCAGATTCCTAGTAAATTAAATATTTAGTATGTGATTTTTTTATGAAAAAATTTGAATCCTATGGCTATAAAAATTGACACAATTAATACCTTTTCATAAAATAATATTTGAATCCTATTGTTATAAAAAAATTTAATTCATTTAGAAATCAGATTTGTATTAAATTAAATTTTTAATATGTGATTTTTATTAAAAAATTTAAATCATATCTCTATAAAAACTAACGCAATTAATATTATTTGATGGGTGGTAAACCAAATGATTTTAGTGAATAACACATCAATCAATTCTTTTCTTTTTTATAAAACCCAATTTTAAAATTATATACACATAATGATATATGATTAGTAAAAAAATATATATTGTCTAAAAATCTTTATGATGTACCAAACAAGTTAATGTGAACTGCTAATTAAATTATTATATATACCAAACGACGCATACTAATTTAAAAGATGGCAATTTTTTAAAGTGTTAATCTGGGTTGTGAACAATCTTACAGGCAATCCGCCAAATGCCCCCATAGAAAAATACAACAAAAGTGGAAAAAGGTAATATTAGCGCAACGAATCAATTAATAAATGAAATAAAATAAATATTTTGTGGAGCTTCTCCAGAGCCACTTGAATTATTTATCCGACAATGTGCGGTACCCGGTGGGACTAATCAAGGAGAAACAATTACCACCGCCAGCTCATCCATTTCACTGCACTCCAGTTTTGTCGCGCTCTAGCGCCCCTATATCTATCATCCCCAGTTCTCGCAACACATCAGGATCCCCCTTGAGCAAACCACACAGCAAGCACACACGCAACACAAAAAAGGATCACAATTCACAACAACGTACGAGGCCTAAAACACAAGGACGAACCGCACGTACCCTGAGTGATCACCGATGGTTCAGTTTAAGGAGAAGCTGGTGTCCCTTTACAGGAGCAGATGGCTGGTATTCGTGGCCGCAATGTGGCTGCAGTCATGGGCCGGTGTAGGGTACCTGTTTGGGAGCATATCTCCGGTGATAAAGAAGTCCCTCAAGTACAACCAGAAGCAGCTTGCCATGTTGGGTGTGGCCAAGGACCTTGGTGACTGCGTTGGGTTCCTCACTGGGGTCTTGTGTGAGATATTGCCCATCTGGGGTGCCCTTCTCGTTGGTGCTGTTCTCAACTTTGTTGGGTATGGCTGGGTTTGGTTGATTGTCTCTGGTCTTGTTCCAACTTTACCCTTGTGGGCTGTGAGTGTTTATCTTCTTTTTTTATTTTTTTTCCTTTCCTTCCCTTCCTCTCTTGACATGGCTTTTTCCAGAAATTAGGATGTCTTTGTTTTGCCCATTTGGATCATCGAGTTTTTTTTTTTTGATTTGTGCTTCTTTGACCCTTGTTGTTTTGTTCGGTTTTTGCGGTTGCTTTCAATCATGTGATGGTGTCTTTCTCTCTCTCTCTTAATTTTTGTTTGATCCGTGATCGCATTAATTGACCATCAGATACTGATGAATTCTTCATATCTATCTATCTATCTATCTTTCTTTCTTTCTCTCTTTCTTTTCTATCTGTATAGGTACTAGCTTATTCTGAAATGATCTGAATAATGTATTCGTTTCACTTGAACAGACTTTAAAACTGATATGGTTTCGGATTGTGGGTGTGTCTGGTGAGGGTTAAAAAATGCTGTAAATTTTTATAGATTATCTCCATGCGTAAAATTACAGTTTCTTGGGCTATTTCTCTATTTATTTATTTATTTATTTATTTTTATTTTTATTTTTTTGGATCGGTTGCTTTTGGTTGAGTTGAACCTGGGTTTCATGTCCTCCACAACCGACTATAGATTAAAATTCAACCTTTGTCGTTAATGAAGCTTTACGAGATGGATCTCCGGAGTAAAGGTGTGCACTGTTTCTTCAAAATGAAAAGGAAGGACTTCAGTCATAAAAGTGATAGGACCCGCTGTTTCTGGAATCAAATACTATTGTTCTTTAGATCCATATGTCCTTTTTAAATGAACATTCCATTTTTTAACTTTCTGAATTTCAGAAAGGTAAATTTTTCTATCACTATTTTTTCTTTTTCTATCTCTTTCACTGTTGGAGCAGCCCTCCTCTTCCCACTGCCCTCTCTCCATTTGTGTATTCCATTCTGTGCTAAGATTACTATGCCAGTGATCAGTTTACAAGTTAAAACCTGCATTTAAAACGTGAAAGGGATGGTGTGAAAAGATGTGGCGCTTTGCCCACCCAACATTTTGAGAATCCTCCTGTGCAGATGGCATGATGTGATGCCAGATGCCACAAGCTAAAAGGCCATTGTTGCAAGAATCTGCATTTTGGGAATTGTGCTGACTAGAGGCAGTTTTTTCTGTTAGCTGTCAAGCATCATCTATCTCACATGTGAGCATGTGACATGAAGCCAATCACTGTCAATTTTTCTAAATATTAGGACAAAGGGCAGAAGAAACTGATATAACTATAACTGATCCTCCTTTTGGTTATTCTAAAATAGCTTTTGGTTTCTTGTGTTCATTGGTGTAATGCAATTGAGAATATATATGCATTAATCTTTAGTGAGTCATGACTCATGACATACTTAAAAGTTACTTGTGCAAATTTTTGGAGTTGGGAATGTGACAGTGGCCCCAGTTAGAAAGGGAGGATGTGATGTGATTGCTTAGGATTGAAGATATAGTTTGGTGGTTGGTCAGAAGATTTGGAACTCAAAAATTGATTCTGCATTTCCTGAGCATGGGCAAGCTGCAGAGATGCGCTTATCCCTGCTACTGGCATTTTACAGCTATGTCTCCTCAGGAGTTTTATTTAGCGCATTTCCATCACTCCCCTTTGTTAGACAGCTGATGCTTTATAAATGAATAGGAACAATAAGGGAAAAGGGTAAAGGATTAAGTGATATCCCAATTTGTTAGCTAGCTGATGCTGTCTATTAATGAATAGAAACAATAAGGGACAAGGGTAAAGCATCAGCCATCAAGTGAAAAATGGTCATTATCGGGCATTTTAAAGTTCTAAATTTCAAACAGAGATTTGGATTTTGTTTTTCTAAATTCCAATTGAGGATGTTTTGCTTATTGATCCAACTCATTTGCATGTTGTTAATGTTCAAGTGTTTAACTGTATGTTTCACGACAATATAAACAAAAGAAAATCAGCATATATACCGTTATTACAGATAGAGATGTCTTTCAATGATTTTTATTTACCATATTGTGTTGTAATGCAGATGTGTGTTCTTATATTTGTGGGAACAAATGGTGAAACCTACTTCAACACTGTTTCTCTGGTGTCTTGTGTGCAAAATTTCCCCAAAAGCCGGGGTCCTGTGGTTGGAATTCTTAAGGGCTTTGCTGGGTTGAGTGGTGCAATCTTGACACAAATATATGCATTGATCCATTCCCCTGATCATGCATCATTGCTATTTATGGTCGCTGTTGGTCCATCACTTGTAGCAGTAGGTCTGATGTTCATTGTTAGACCTGTTGGAGGTCACAAACAAGTCCGTCCATCAGATGGCAAAAGCTTCACATTCGTCTATGGAGTGTGCCTCCTATTGGCTGCCTATTTGATGGGGGTCATGGTTGTCCAAGATCTAGTTGTCGTGAGCGAAACTGTAATCACGATTTTTACAATTATCTTATTTGTCATCCTCCTTGTCCCAATTGTCATTCCCATCTCATTGACTTTTGGCTCAGAGCAAAAACATCCAGAGGAGGAGGCACTTCTGCCAGAACCACAGAATAGAGAATCAGGAAAGTCTCAACTGGATTCTGATGAGGTAATATTAAGTGAGCTGGAAGATGAGAAGCCTAAGGAAGTGGACTTGCTTCCTGCATTAGAAAGGCAGAAGCGTATAGCCCAATTACAATCGAAACTACTCCAAGCAGCTGCAGAAGGAGCAGTGAGAGTCAAGAGGAGGAGAGGACCACACAGAGGCGAGGATTTTACCTTGACACAAGCTTTAATTAAAGCGGACTTCTGGCTTCTTTTCATTTCCATGATCATGGGTTCAGGATCTGGGTTGACAGTTATTGACAATCTGGGTCAGATGAGCCAGTCTCTTGGATATGACAATACACATATATTTGTCTCCTTGATCAGTATTTGGAACTTCCTTGGCCGTGTCGGAGGGGGTTACATATCCGAGTTGGTTGTGAGGTAAAAGCAGGTCATACACTGGTTGAATATTTTTTGGTGTGTAATCTCCCTATCAAGATGTTAATTTCTCATTCAAATTCCATTGTTTTCACTTGAGCAGGGATCATGTCTATCCAAGACCAGTTGCACTGGCTGTATTTCAACTTGTTATGACTGTTGGCCATGTCTTCATTGCCATGGGATGGCCAGGGTCAATGTATGTTAGCACTTTACTGATTGGACTGGGTTATGGGGCTCATTGGGCAATTGTTCCAGCCACTGCCTCTGAATTGTTCGGCTTGAGAAACTTCGGTGCATTGTACAATTTCATTACTCTGGCAAACCCTGCAGGAACTCTCGTCTTCTCCAGTCTCATTGCAAGCAGAATCTATGATTATGAAGCAGAGAAACAAGCTCATGGCCGTCACCATTGGCCGAATATAGGATCACTTACGTCGCGAGCGGTTAATGTTAGTGAGTCACTAAAGTGTGAAGGATCCATATGCTTTTTCCTGACTTCCATTATCATGGCAGGATTCTGCATTGTTGCAGCAGGCCTGTGCATGATTCTTGTATTCCGGACAAGGATTGTCTATGCCAACCTATATGGAAAATCTTCTACCCGAAGCCTTCGATAGTCAGAGTTTGGACTGTGTGTTTTGGTGTCCGTGTACTTCCATGAAGTATTGTAGCTGGTTTGAATTCAAGAAAGGATGAAGGTGAAGAGCCAGGCATCTGAAGCTGTCTTGAGGGTGGAAAACCAATGAAGAGAGAATTTAACAATGAAAGAAAGCTAAGTGATGTTTTGCCAGTTAGCTGCTACCCCGTAGTTATTATGTGTATTGTATTCTTTCCTTTCGCAAGCAAAGGTTTGATTTGCATAAAATTTGACATTAGTCGGTTTATCCACTTTTTTCCATCCGAAGTTTTCCCTTGTTTTGTTGGTAAGAAAACTAGATTTTGTTCTTGTGAGTGGTGGTGCTGAGGTTGCTTACCGCACCAGATGGAGCATGTCATGGTTCTAAAGTGTCCTGATCCATTTATCTGCACTTTTATGCTTTTTATATCCAATTTCATCTGCACTTTTAAGGAAGGAAAAAGATTCACCTGACTACCTCAGCTAAGTTGACAAAGAATGTTTATGAAGTTAAGGCTTTCATGAGGTTAAAGTTAGAGGAGATAGTTCATTTTAGACTACAAGCATCCTTTTAGTCTGTCTCATCAGTTATTTGTATATGATTATCAAGCAGAAAATATAAGAGTCAAACTTGTGTTGTGTCTAAGTATGATCGGATTGATGAGGAGACAAACTAGCTTTCGTTGGCATAAGTAGACAATTCAAGATGTGGATTAAGTGTGAAAATTATAAATCTTGCTAATAGGTGGTGCATCTGTTATTTTTAAGTACAGTTGTGCTATTCTCACATTTTTCTTATTCTCTAATACACTGTTGTTTAGATGAATAGCAATATAAAAAACATAACTTTTTCAATAATTATTTCTAGTATTATTTTTAAATAATAGTACGTTAGTCTGAAATTAGGGGTTCAAATAACACTCTGTTCAACTGCCGGCAGAAGAAAATAATCGTTGATTTTTCCTTTCAGAAGAAAAAAAATTGATTGACAAATGAAAAGTGATTCTTTTTTTGTCCTGAAAACTGAAATGTTGAATACGAGACATAATAGCATCACCGTAATTTTATTGGGCTGCCCATATTCCTCGCGAGGACTTAATGCACATCGAGTAAGGGGGCCATAGGATTGCGCTGTTTATTGTTTTCGGCACGTTTCGGCTTTGCGTCATCGATGGCAACTTTTACACGAGCATTTATGACCAAGGAAAAGAAAAAACAACACTAGTTTCTACATTTTCCCGATTCGGTTTCTCTGATTGAATTCCGCTTAAGATGAGGGAGTAACACCGACAACAAAGAAAAGTTATTATCAAATTTAAATTTTATACATAACTGAAAAAATTAAATTTTTTTCAAATATATGAAAAGTTATTTTTCGATGAAAAAAGTGATTTTTTTTCCCTCAAAAGCAACTCATCCAAATGCACCCATAATATCTTTAAATTAAATTGATGTTCTATTTAATTTATCAAAATAATTAAATCAATATGTTTGGTTGGATTTAACTTCGTATTTTTAAATTCTAAATGTGTTATTTACATTTGATTACATGTTCTCAAATTTAGCAACTATTCTTTCTGGCCAATTCTAACTTGACAATATTAATTCTAATTCTAATTGATTTTACTCTAAATATTATTATTATTTAAAACAAATATTGAACTTTTAAGAAATAAAAAAAAAATCTTCAATTGATTTTTTATCTTATATTCAAAATTATATTCTTTAAATTAAAAATATATCTCTATAATTTAAAAATCTCCCGTGCAGGCATGGGTTCCCCACTGGTAAAGTAACAAATTAAATTCAATGACAAAAACAAATCATAATTGCCAGTCTGTTTTATTTATAATATATGATTACCCCAAACAGCCTCAGACTCTTTCCTTTGGGCAACATTATTGAAACAATACAGATACTTTCCAGATCATCACTTTCAAAATCTATATTAATTTTTTTTTTTTTTTGTTTCCTTCACTAACTCATGACGAATTGAATTTCGTGCAGTCTCTCCTAACCTCTCCATCCTTCCGGGTCTTGACCCCGACCCTTCCGAGCTTCCTCATGGCCGTGACAAAGGCCTCGTTGAAATCACCAGCGTTGTTCGCGAACCGAACCACCGTAGCCCGCGATGCAGGGTCCGTGTACAGCACCTGGTCAGAACTCAGCAACCCTTTCCCCGAAACCAGGTTTTGGTAGTACGAGTTGTCGAAACTCGAAGGGGATGGAGGGTCCAGAGCAACCACAACCAAGGGGTCAGGATTTCTAGGGCATTCTTGCTTCAGCTGCTTGGCATAGTCAGAGTTCAAACTGGGGTCCACCCGTGAGGACGAGTACAAGCGGCTTGCGAACTGGTCGCAGTGCGAGAACCCTATGGTGTGTGCTCCTGAGAGTGCTACCATATCGGTTTGGGCCAGGTTGTGCTTTGAGAACATGGCGTTAAGTTTTTTCAGATCGAAATTTGCTTTGGGAAGGTTTCCTTCGACCCGTGATGCCTTAGAAACAAGGCCATCTAGGCGTCCAAGTTCTACGCTGTATGAAGGGCCTCCAAGCTGAAGAAATATTTAATTTGCGCATAGGAAGCAACAAATGAAATATTATATTTGCGCATACGAACTGGATCAGTTGTCAAATTAAAAGCAAAGGAAAGTATGAAACATAAAACACCGCACGGTACAACTCGATGAGACTATCCTGTGTTCATCTAGCCTAGAGTGTTACATATTTTCTTCTCACATAATTAGATTCTGCTATCATCATTTACTAGTAGTTAGTCCCTGAATTTACACACTAATCTATTTCTCTCTTGTTTTTATTTCTATACCTAACACACCCTTGGATAGAAATAACGGTGAAACTTTTGTTAGATTCCATATATAATTTGTATACATGTAACCCATTTATAAAATTTTCACTCCAATTTTTCTTATCCGTCTATCAAATACTTCATCCGACTTTAAATAATCATTCAGCTATAAATATTTATTTGAATTAAAGAAATGATTGATAAAGCATCAATGTTAGTAAAAGTTAAAAATAATTTACTAAATTACGCATATTTCTTTTTAATACTTTAACTTCCTTTCTCCTTCTT
Source organism: Dalbergia cochinchinensis (assembly GCA_031216125.1). Lineage (NCBI taxonomy): Eukaryota > Viridiplantae > Streptophyta > Magnoliopsida > Fabales > Fabaceae > Dalbergia > Dalbergia cochinchinensis. The sequence continues at coordinate 28,500,683 of CM062368.1, forward strand.
CACTTATAAGTTAATAGTGTTTAATTGGGGTATTATTAGTAAAAAAAATAATACTATCTAAATTTTTAAAATGGACAATTATTTATAGACAAAGTAAATTTTTGAAATGGGCAATAATTTAAGAACAAATGGAGTACATTTTTCCAGTATGTTTGGTTGAAAAGTAAATATAAATAAATTTTTATATATAATTTTATACATAAAATAAAAAAAAAATCATATGTCACTTTTACCCATATATATTTGATCCTTTCTTTGCATTGATATGTAATGGATTGGGTTTTTTTTATTTTTTGATTTTTCATCTTATCCAATACTAATAGAGTAGGTGTCTGGATAGGACACTTACTTTATTACCATTGAATGATATTGTAATTGATATTTATCCTTACTCATCTATCTCATCCAATAATAATGGAGTGGGTGTTAGAAATAGTATTATTGTTTTTTTTAATGTAAATCGACTTGGTGTTTGAACAATGTGATTTCAACAATTAGATTTGAGCACTTTCCTTTTTACACGTGGCTTTTATATTAAGAAAATGAAAAATATATTGTTCCCGGTTTGTGTCTAATTTATTTGACCTAGTGCTTACCAAGGAAATAACATCTCTGGTAGCAAGTGCCAAAATGTCTGCGCATGAGACCACGCCAGGGCATGCAGCTTCCACCGCTTGCTTTGCCTTGATCACAGTGTCGAACCCATCTCCTGGAAGGGAAAGGTTTTCCGAGTTGTCCTTCTCTGCATCTCCATTTGGCGAGGCTATCATCACGGAAGCATCACATCCCTACGACATGGGGGAACAAGTGAATTAAATTTACAATCAAATTATTCATAGTACTCGGAGCCAAACCAGTTTTGGTTTCAATTGAGTTAGATTCAAAATCTTTGCTAGCAAAAGGGAAAAATAGAATATCAAAGGGTTAATTTTACTTTCTCTCCTCGATTAAAAAAAAAAAGTGTCATTTGAACTCCTTTCACTTGGAAAACCGTGACATCCATATATAGTTCATTATTGAAAATGATCATCATAAAATGTTCAAAATGAAAAAAAAATGATTCTTTTAATGGATGACATGATTATTTCGAGAGTGTTCGTATGTTTGTGATACTTGTCTAAAATGTTGGCTAGTCAAGATTCTTCGTTTTTACCTCGCAGGTAATGATTTTGTTATTTCAAAGCATGAAGGAACGGCGTGTGCAGTGGCGTAGAGACTATTTCATTTCTCCTGGCACAGTTATTACTCCATCCGTTCCTTAATAACAATTATGGAGGGAGTATTTATTATTTGTAACCACAAAATCGAAAGTCACGCATACCTTTTCAAATTGTAGGTGCATGTGAATTTGTCTAGTGAATGCCAAGGGATTCAACAAGAAAAGGAAGACTAAATCTCCACCTAACCATATATATATGTAAAAGCTAGGATAGCGACTTTGAAAGCTCAGTTTAATGTATATAGAGAATAGATATATATCACACGTTATAAACAAATAAAGAAGAAGCATTAGTTGCAAACAAAAAGAAAAAGCAACCAACTCAGTATGATAAATAAATAGGGGTTTTACTAGTGAATACTCTTCGAACAATAATCAAAATTATTAAAAAGGTTGAGTTTCAAAATTTTATTACGAATGCAATGCTTTAAAAATAAACAATTTTATTTTTTCAATACAAATATTTTCTTTTTTACTTTTTAACTAGTGCCCAACCCAATAAATAAATAAATACACTATTATTAAACTACAAAAAAAAAATTAGCATTTTCAACTGTTCCTAATATTTAAAGTATCAATAAAAATATTTTTTAAAAAATAATTTTAACATAAAGTAACATTTGATTCACCAGTAAAATATCCAAAATGATCCTCGTCTAAAATGCCAGCTAGCATTAAAATAAGGAAATAGTGTATGTCAATTTTCAAGACAGTGCGGGATATTCTTGATTGACCAGTAATTTCTCGTACCCATGATCTTCAGAAGAAGGAAACAACTATAAGACGAATCAGAAAGCGGTGAATGATGCTTTCTTCTTCTTGGTGGATATGATAAATTGCTTTCCTCTTGAGAAGCAAATACCGAAAGATAAACACTAGCTAGATACACATAAATGCGATGTACAGAAGTGACAAGCTTAGGAAATTAATAAGAGAGTTGAGAAATGCACCTCAACAAAGCAGTCATGGAGAAATAGACGCAGAGTTGCTTGTCCAGTTGTGAGGGTCTGAGTAAACTTATTGGTCACTGCCTGTGTCACGATGGATTCCACGTTTGGACAAGTTGAGCGGTAGAAGTTCTCCACTAATTGGCCTTCTCCTTTAGACAAAATCGCAAAAGCCATAAACATGGCCATTAATACTATCCTTATGATCTCCATCTTCTTCTCTTTAGAGCCTTATGAATTGGCTCCTCAATACTCTGTTATCCTTCTGTTTATATATCGCTCTTTGATTTCTCCGAGTGTGGTTGATGAAGTAGCAAGCAGAGGGATCGGCGTCACTACTATATACACGGAAAAGGTAGTGAAAAACAGGAAAGAGAAAAGACAAACAATAAACGGACAAGAGAAGGTTGATGACTCGGTTTACCCCTTCAAAACGTGTGCTATGTAATAGACATATATCTGGAAGCTGCCTTGGTCCAAGCCTAGGTCATTTTAACTTGCCGAAGTAATATGTTGATATCGAAGTTTTCACATTAATTTAGTGGTTGTTTGGTTTGTAAGTTTGCAAATCCAAAATTACTTCTACTTACCTGAAAATGAGAATGAGAAATTTTGAATGTATTTGGCTATTCAAATTTTAAGATAGAAATTACTTTTTAAGCGGGTGAAAAGTAATTTTAGTGGAAAACTTACTTTTCATTCCCATTCTAGTATAATGAAATCTACTTTTACTCTTCTATCATCGTTAACCAAGCTTTTACTCTCTTCCAACAATCTCTTTTTTGCATTTTGGTAATTGTGTTTTTTAAAGTGATTTTGCTTTATTTCTTCCAAATAAAAATGATTTTGTTGAGCTTTTTTTTGAAATATCAAAACCAAACACAAATTAATTCTTTTTAACTTAATTCTTTTAAAAGTAATTATTTTCAATTTAACTCTTTCAAAAGTACTTCTATTGAAAGATAAACCACACAGAGCCTTAATTGACTATATTTCAAAGAGGAGTCATTTGTTAACATTAGTGTAATACTTAACACACTGAATCTCTAATAACCTTTTATATAATACAATTTTTATCACTCCAATTGTCAAATTATAATTACACATGCGTCATGTTGATTCCTTGTGCCAAATGTTTAAAATATTGGGCAACTATAAAGTCGTGATTAATTAATTCTTATTTGTAAATATTTGGGAAGTGATTATTTTGTTGATATATAAATATATGTACATATATAAGGTGAGGATATATTTATATCGGGTGTAAATCTTGGTATATTTATACATTTTAATAATTTTTTATGGGTATAAATTTCATTAATTAAAATGTTGAATTGAAAGTTCTCACCTAATAAATCAAATATATCAAATTTCAAACAATTTGAAAATGCTCGATATTTTATCATGCCACTTTATTTTGACAGATAACATATTTTTAAAAATACTAGTAAATATCAATTATTAAAATACATGCCTATTATTATTCAATTCTTTTGAAATTTGGAATATCTAATCATCAATATAATATCACATAATTCAACAATCGAATCAATTAAATTCAATTTATACGAAGAGTTATTAAAAAGTGTAATAAGTGTACAGGACCTACACTTGATGTAAACGAATCTCGCCCATATATGTATATAAATGTATTAAAATCATTTTGAATTATTGTAAAGTTTTGTACAAATGATCTATATCATATAAACTTTTAATCCAATAATATTTTTTGTTAAAAATTTTTTCAATAAAAAGTTATCAAATGTGTAAAATATGTGTTAACTCTTACACAGGTGGAAACGGAGTATCCCTCTATTTTAAATCAAGTTACAATGCACTGGGTCACACATTAGGGAGGGGTCGAGTCCTCCGTTTGATGCTAGCACCAAATCACTTTTTTTTTTTAAAAGAAATCTCATATATATTGAAAACATAATAAAAAGGTTAATAAAAAAATTAGGTACGACCATCTAGTGTTATAATTTTTTTTCATGGATTAATTTCGCTGAGTAACACAAATTAGTTAGGGACAAAAGATTTTCCTCCATGGAGCTACAATAATGTCAACTTTGACTTCCAATCTTTAACTTTACCTTGGTTTAATTTGTATTTATTGATGCGGACGTAATTGCATGTATCAGAGATCAAGCCAAAAGTGCATATGAAATAGAAGAGAAATAATGTGAAGGAATGCCTGCTTTCACTATTGCATTAGAGAAATTATCAAGCTTATTATAGTTTGCAAGTGCAGCTAGTATGTACAAGCCTGTGACCAATAGCTTGCTTGCTGCATGTTGGATGGCGAAAGGAAAAAAATACAAGAATAAACTCTCTTTCAATAGAGGAAACAATGCATGAAGAAAAATAATATAAAGGAAACAAAATTTAACGTATTCAACCTTAACTGTCTACATCCACGACCCCTATAAGGAGTTGAAATCTTTCGCTATCTGCAACTTTTAAACGGATGAAGTTGCAAATCATCCTTACAAATATTTCATCACATAGACAACTCTTAAAAACTACCCGTATGAATCACTTCCACTTTTTAGAGGATAACAAAACTCAAATAACCAAAGTCATATTTATAGGGTAAAATACTAACAATACTTCTATTTCTTGCCGATGTGGGACTTTGGGTTAAATTCCAACAAATCCTCCCCTTAATCTAAAGTCCTACAAAAAGCTGATTACAACAATTGCCTCCACAAACATTCTTTTTGCAAAACTTGTATTTTACGAGTATTCAATTGTGTAAACAAGAGTAATACCTACTCTATTAACTTGTACCACTGTTGCACATGAAACACACCTCTTGGCTTCTACATTGCCAAGAAGACTTTTGACACAAACTCTCTTCACTTGCACTGTCGTTGCTCCATGGGACACGCAGCTTGTGAACACTTGATTTTGTCTGGTCTTTAACAAAAATCCAAAAATTACATATTTTATGATATCAAATTTTCATCTTCCAATCATTTCTTTTGGAAAAATATAAAAAAAAAAGAAAAGAAAATGAGTGTTTTTGGTTTTTTGTTTTATTCATTTCCAAAAAACAAAAAGGGGTCCAATTCATCATGTCAGTCCATTTCTTTTAATTTGATACCCAAAGATTTCTTTTTCGGTCCAATTGTATTTCTGCCCAATATAGGTATGTTTTCATGTTAACCCAGGTGTGTTTTTTCCTTATTACAAGCCCCATTTTGCTTCTTGTAGTGTGTTTGTAAATAAAATAAATAAAAATGAAAAAGAAGAAGTTGTTGCTCGACAGAGGAGTTGTCACGGGCTCCTCTTCTTTCCCTGAGACACACATGTGGGATAATAGTAAAATGGGGATAAGAGAAAGCATAAAAAAAATAAATAGACACAATGATGGTGTCCCTTGGCAAAATGTTGAACTCCCTTTTGGTGATGATTTGGGATTACATTACAGCCAATCTACAAGAAATAGTTTTGATGAACTAGAGGACTATATATGCAACCATCATGATCATTAGAGAAGGGGGGACCAAAAAATTTTTAGAGACACTATCACCATCAGAAAAAATTTCAAAATAAGAAATTAGACACTGATACAACAGAACGGGAATCCTGCAAAATATACAACAAAAATCCAGCAACAAATACAGGAAGAAAACCAGCAAATTCAACCCAGTAACAAGGTAATTTCATCAGTAACAACAAATCATCATCAAAATAAAAATTAAACAAAACAAAAAAATGGTCATAGGGGCTGCAGCCTCCGTCCACCACCATCGTGGCCCCCTCTCAATTTCTTCCTTTCCTCCATCTTCTTCCCCTCCAACATTTTCTTCCTCTTCCTCCACCAAACTGCCATGCATCTCCAGCCTCCTCCACTATTTTTAGATCAGCCCCTCCACTACACTTCACGGCCCAACACCACCACCACCATCCCCCAACTCCACAACCACCCACCTAGCCGCGGCCCATCCTCCCCTCAACACCACTATCATCATTCCTCAACCACCCGTAGTCACCGTCGTGGTAACAACGGCACCACCTACCGAAACCGCCGCAGTAACAACCCCATACCCATCACAGCAAATCGGTTCCTTCCTTTTCCTCCCACGGCCATCATCTTCTTTAAGCATGCACCGCCCCTAACCACCACGGATCGGCCTCCATTCATTCCCTTCGTGTGGCCTCTGCCGTCCCTCTCCACCACATGAATCACCAACCACCAGCCACTCTCCTTATTTCCGGTGGTGGTCACACTCCTCCATGGGGCCATGGGCAGATCGTGGCCGATCTCCCGCTAGCCGCCTCCCTTGCACGGCGTAGCGCCGCTCGTTCTCCTCCCCGCTGCGAGTCAACCTAGATTTTAGACCTGCCGGACGTGAAACCACCGTTGGTTACTCTTCTCGCATGGCAGCCTTGCCCCTCGTAGATTGGCCCGCTCCTTTCTTCCTCCTTCTAGCACCGGAGCTCCCCCCTCTCTCTATCGCTCTTTCTCCTAATTTCCCTCTCTCTGATTTTCCCTTTCTCTTATAGGATGTGTTTGTGTTGGTATGGGTATGTGAGTGTGTGTTGTGAGAGAGAGAGAGAGAGCAACGTGTGTGTTTGTGTGTGTGTGTGTGTGTGTGTTTGTGTGTCTGCATGTGCTTGTCAATGTGTGTGTATGTGCAGCAACTCCCATTCCCTTTGTTCCTCTTTTCTTTCAATCTAGATTTTTCCTTTTCTTATTTTTATTCACTTATTTGAGTGATGCTTCACTTTTTGCTCAAAGTTTTAAGTTAAAGATACCTGCTATTGGCCGCTTTTGTCATTTGTTTTACTTCTGTTTTTCTTAAAATAAAAAGAGAATTAAACATGAAAGTGTTTAGGCTAGTTGTGTTTTATTGAAATTTATTTTCATTGGGTTGGTTTTGTTTTAAAATAATATAAAAAAAGAAAGAGTTTATGATATGTTTTTCTTAGCAAGTTATTTTAAATTATTTGAGTGAGATTAAATAAATTGGTTTGGGGAGTGCTTTATTTAACATTTGGTGATTTTTTTGTGTTAAAAACCTTCCAAAAAAAAAAAGAAATGAAAAGAAAATGTTAGCTAGACTCTTGATTTGTTTTAGATTTTAGTTATTTTATTTGTTTGTGTTTTCATTCAAATTAATTGTGCATTTGTTTATAAATTAGTTTTATCAATTCCTGTTAGTGTTTTGTCAAAAATAAATAAAAAAATGAAGTAAAATAAAAATATATTTTGATAAATAGTATTTTCAAAAATCTTTTGTATTTGTGCGATGTTCAATAATGGTAGTTGAATAGCAAGTGTTATCTTCACTATTGTTGAATCATAAGGGTTCATTGAGTGCCCTAGTGCTAACTTGAATTCTATGCACAAATGGATTTTTATTGATTTGATCATCAAAATTTCTTTCTTTGTTAAAATTAAAATTAATTAATAGTTTTTTTTATTTGATTCACCTTTTAATTAAAATCCGTCAACACATACTTATTTTCTATAAAACTACGTGACTTTGAGTTCCTCATTGCACCAGAGGATACGTAGGAGCAGGTAATCCCTGTCAAGCCAGAATCAAATTTTCATAAATTGTTTATTTGATTGTAAATATTTTGTATTGTCTTCTTATATTTAAAACGGAATTTTGAAGGTTATTAATTAATTTGCACAATTTACTAAGGTACCGTCCAAAAACGGGTGTACTAGGAATGCGTAGGATTAAATTCTTATCCTTTCATATGCATAACCGACTCCCAAGTTCAAATCTGGTTTCAAAGACATTTTTTCTAAAATAAATGGGTTTTTCCATATTTTCCCAAATTTTAAATAAATTTAGTCGCGACTCCATATTTTCAAATATCCTTTCTCGCCGTCCCGGTTGCGACACCGTCTGACCTCCATATTGACAAGAAGACTTTCGACACAAGAGACCTTATAGATCCAAAAACTACCATTCTAAGCAAAACCAACCAAGCCCAACTGACTCGAACCATAGGCTCTAAGAGCACTTGTTGGGTAGAGGAAGCAAAAAAAAAAAAGAACAAACTCTCTCTCAATAGAGGAAACAACACAAGAAGAAAAATGATATAAATGAGACAAAATTTAACGTGGTTCGGCCTTAACTACCTATATCCACGACCCCTATAAAGAGTTCCAAATCCTTCACTATCTGCAACTTTTGAACGGCTGAAATTGCAAATCATCCTTACAAATATTTCATCACATAGACAACTCCTAAAAACTACCCATATGGATCACTCCCATTTTTCAGAGGATAACAAAACTCAAATAACTAAAGTCATATTTAGAGGATAAAATACTAGCAATACTTTTATTTCTTATTGATATGGGACTTTGGGTTAAATTCCAACACTGCACAAGCGATAACAGATTAAAAATCTATAACAAAAACCATGGATTGCGAAGGTGATGCAGGTGTGTTTTTCATGTGTGGTCTTAAGGTGGTTGCCAAAAGTCGTAGTTTGCTCATCTCTAGTTTATATCCGAATGGTTGATAAATGAATGGTGGAAGCATAGGGGTCTGTTGGAGTCCTTTCATGAAGTTAAAGGGGTGCACGATTTGTTTGTTGTTAGTGACGGTGTCAAGGTTGCTCAAGCTTATGCATTATGTCTCAATTTTCAAGTTTAGTATGTCATGTTATTATGCTTTGTCCTTAACAATTGTGTGTTGTGATTTTGTGTTGTTATGTCTTTGAGACTATTTGATGTATTTGTTATATTCCTTTCTCTTTTTGAGAGTTGAGCCTTGTCTAATTATTGAAAAAAGATATTCTCCAAATGAGAAACCTTATAATAGCAATAAATTAGTGAAGTAATGATAGTTTAATTTAAATGCCTATTATTTTAATCATCTTTTTTATTCGTAAAAAATTCTAGTACAAAATATTTTAATAATAATAATATTTTTTTATAAAAGTAAAACAGTAAATTACACTCCACCATTGATATTGTCCACTTTCGTAGCACTCTTAAAATGTTTCCAAAGCTCCCCAAACAAAATAAGATAATTTAGCACAAGAACAATGCAAATTCATTACTTTCAAATATGATCTATCACAAAATTAATTATGATCCAACATATTATGTTATTATTGGACCACAAAAATATTTGTTTTTCGAGAATAGATGTCGGTCGCAGGAAAACTAGTCTAGGAAGAAAAGAATATGGGTCAAAATTAGCATATGGGTGAGTATTTGGCAAATAAGTGGGTGGCGATTGATAACATTCACGTGGAGGATGTAATCAATAGAAAATTAGCTTGAAACAACCACAAAAGACTAAAATCCTCGTCACGTCTCTAAATGGTCGGAGACTGAGTTGTGGTTGTCAGAATGACTATTAATGTGCATATCAACCAATGTTCTGAAAATCGAACCGACCGGTCGGACTGGTTGAACTGGGAACCAACCTGTAGTCCGGTCCGGGTTGGACCTGAAAACTATCCTGCAAAGAACCACCCAAGAACCGCTGAGAACCGGCTAGGAACCGGTATACCGGGCAAACCGGCCAAGCCAAAAAACTAATCCAACCATTTTTTTGTAAAAAATTACAAAATTGTATCATTTTGGGTTTTTTTTTAAAAAAAATAAAAGGCCTAAAATCTCATGTTTTCTAATTTTGTTTCCTTTTCTAATATGGGAAGTAATAACTTGAGAGATTTGATCCATATGGATCATGTTTACTTTGATTAAGAGATGAATTATGTTATATTCTATAGGTTTTGTTGATGCTTAATTTAATTTTTAGTTATTTTATGACATATATTTTATTTTGTATTTTTATATATTTATATAAATACATATTTTATTATATACCGATTATATTCTGATTGGACCCTCGATTGAACCGATTGAACCTCTGAACCTCTGTATCCTTGCCTAGACCGGTTTGATGTCCAGTTCGATTTTCAGAACCATGATATCAACAGAAAGCTTAGGACGAGAGCTTCACGTGACAACCTGGGTTTACTTGGTTGAGGTCATTTTGGCCCTAAAAAAAGTGCTTTCAATATTGTTTTGGCCATTTTTCTACTTTTGCTATAGTAAAATTATCCAAATATTAATCAAGATATTTTTCTAAGACTTTGAAGATGCTTATCCACCCATATATAATGTCCTTGAACCTTGATGGCTGACAATGGTTGACCTTAGCTAAATAATATCCATCAGCCAAGGTAATGGGTCCCATGACAGGCATTGGTCCTTGCAGCACTGGCTCACCCATGAATTACTTCTAGTTTTGGTTGAATTGAGACATGTTCTTCAAAACATGAGCAAATGAGCTTTGACCAAGTTTGCAACCACTTCCATAAAAATAAGAGTGGTTAAGAAAAGTGTTTGCTGATTCAAATAAGGGGATGAGTGAGTAGATAATGGTTCTAGGAGGTTACAGAAGAACACGGAAACTTCTCCCTACAAAATAGGATACGTGGCAAAGCATTGGCTAGCCTACAAACCAGAATTAGCCAAGCGTTTGCTAGAATTAGCCAATGCTAGCCTATTTGGTGGTAAGAGTTAGGTCCACGAATAGGAAGAATGTTAGTGGAGTTAGTATTGAATAATTGCTTCATTTTGCTTATAAATAGTCATGTACGTCATTGAAAACAAACATCTCAAAACACAACACACAATTAATCAATGACAATGTCATTTCCATTCATCTTTACTTTTCAACACTTTATCTTTTTAGCACTTTTATTTTAATTTATAGTATTTTACACTTAGTTTCATTAAGAATTCTCTTATTAGTACCGCAATGAAATGCTTTTCGAACTAGTTTGGGAATCCATAGTGGAGAAATAGAGTCTCTTTCTTTGCAAAATCATCTAAGTTTTGAGAATCAAAGCTTTCATGAAAACAATTACATGATAACTCAAATTTTATAAAGTATTTCGTCTCTTAGAGGTTTTTTCCTCCACTCATCTTTATCACTCTTATTAGGATTTCAAATGTGAGAAATGAAATCTCACGTTGATTAATAATAAATTGGGTAAAGAATATATAGACTCATTGCTTAAATTTTAGTGTCTAACCTACTATTATGGTTAACATTTATTCTGTTAGTTTAGATCACTCTATGTTTACTCGCACCCTCTTGAATCTAAAAGTTGACAATTTAATTATAAAATTAATTTTTATGCACAGATAGTATAAATTTTTTTCACAATGATATTCAATCATGTATTGCCACATCAGCAAAAGTGGTTAAATTTTACACCTACTATTTGAAAAGTTATGCAAGTAACATGACTTGATTTAATGACAGTATAAAAAAATTTACGTTGAAAATGCATAGAAATTAGGGTAAATTACATTGATCTACTCATTTGTGAAAATATGCAACTCACACAACGTTTAGATGTCCAGCTTATGCTCATACCAGCTTTCCTTGTCAAATTTAAAGTATTTATATTACAGTCACACTCCTCATTCACAAAACACTATTACTAAACTTAACAGAATAATATTTTTATGATATTAATTGTTCATAATTAATAAAATTGCAAAATTACTCTTAAACTTAACAAAGTGGATTAATGTATTCTCATAATTTTATTAATTGAAAACAGCTAATAAGACTTATTTTTAAGAGTCAAATTTTCCTTATATAACACAATAGTGCTACATAATTAAAGTATTTATCAGAACATAATGTGCTAGAATGATGTGTAAAAGAGAAGAGAGAAAATGAAAATCAAGAGTGCATTAAAAGTTCAAGATTATGAAAATCAAATGGAGTCGTACAAGTCTTTTTGATTGCCAAGTATTTTCCTTATACAAACATATTCTTAGTATTATAAGTGAGATTTAAGTTTAGATTCAAGTATTATTTGACAACTTAAAAATAGTAATATGGGGTAATACAACTTAAGTATCTCGAATCCTTACCGTGCAACCGTTTAATATATGCTTGTTTTGTACCTTGAAGCAGTTGGGAAATTGTGCTTGTCATGGATCCCCGTCAATATAGTAACATTTTGCCACATTGTGACATTATTATGGAATAATTTTAACTATACAATAGCATGCACAGTTAACCTTTGCCTGCGCAAATCCAATTGATTCATCTCTCAATTCTCCGATTTTGCCAAAAGGATGGTGCTTGTGATGTATTGGGTTTTGATTGGCCTGATGCTGTCAATTTTTTTTCAACATTCATATCAGGAAATTTTCCAAATCAATTCTGCTTTAGTGAAATATATTGCATGTCAGATTCCTCTTGCTTGGTTTCTTAAGTAAAATTTCTTTATTACAACACATTAGGAAGAGAACGAGATGGGACTAATTTATTGCATTTTATATATATATACACATCTCACTCACGCAACCCAATGCCTAAGATAAAATGACTGTTTATTTCTTTCAATAATTTTGTTCTATTGAAAAGCATGTTTGACAAGGGGTTGTCTGATTTCTGGTCTATTCTTAGTTAATTGAAGTGAAAAATAATAATAATAAGCATTGCATGATATAAGAAGGAATCAAGGAAGTATTGTATGTGTTTTTATTACCATTTGTGCATTATTATCGTGTGCATGCTCATGTACATCCGTCCTTTTTTTCAAAAAAAAATCTGAACTTTGTATTTTATAAGCTGGAAGAGTTAGGCAACATTCTCGACTTGATTATGAAGTCTAGGAACACAGCTGTACTTTTAAATCTATAAAACCAACTGGCATAATGAAAAATGTCTTGCATAATTGCTCGATGATGAGATAAATCCTCATGTACGTCTGTACTCATTCTTTTGTAACCAAAAAAAAAAATGACTCATTCTTTTCTGTTGTAGTATAGTAGTATTCATTATAGACTGTGTCATTTTCTAGAACATAATTGTTGAAAGCTTCGATGTCACATTTCAATGCAATATTAATTATTTTATGTTTATTTTACTTCATGAGAGAGAATATAATATTAGAAAGAGAATGTGATACGAGTTCAAAAGAGCAAATTGGATATTTCAACACTAGAAGAATAGATTAGAATTGTAACATGTCCATAAAACTTATCACAAGTACATCAACTAAAAGAATTCAAGGCAATTTTAAAAATTTGACTAAATTATTTGTTAAAGAGATGCATCCATAATTAGTCAAGACTCCTATTGATAATTATGGGTAGCCTAAAATATTATTATTAGTGAATTTATATTGACAATGTATTTCAACAATGTTGGGTCAAGTTTAATTTATTTAGTTTATTAGTTTATATTTTAAAATATTTTAAGGCTTATTTTATTTTTATGTTTGTTAAGTTCAATTGTTAGTATAGTAATTTAGACCCAGTCTAATAGGATTAGGAAATAAATTTAACCTAAATAAGAGGTATAAATACCAAATAAATCTAGTAGAGATGAGTTATGATTATCAAATAAAGATAGAATATATGTTAAGTTATAAACATATATTTTTGTTATTTTCTTTTATTTATTAGAAGATCAATAAAATTAAATAATTATCTTGATTTAGGTGCATGAGTTAAAAATGACTTATATTATGAAACAGAGATGTACATGATTTGAATCTTAATTTCTACATTGATTTTAATTTGTTTCGTGTTGAATTGGTAGCCGTTACTTGCCCAATTGACTGAACGCTAAAGGTTGAAAACTGACAACGGATCGCCAATGCAATGGATACGCTGATATGCACTACCGTAGTAAATTTATGACCTGTTACTAGATGATTTTGACGCCTTAACCAATCTCATTATATTAGACCCCGTGCTTGCTTTGAAATATTCATCCGTTATGTCTTCAAATTTAATCCTATCACGCTTTAATGATTATTTAAGTCAGGTTAGGTGTGGCCAATTGACTTTCTCTTTTAATTTGATCCACTTATAATGAAATAATTAAAAAAAAAAAACTAAGTGACGAAGGATATTTCGTCGGCTATGTGCGCAGGGCTATTTTTTTTTTTTTTTTGTTAATTGTTGTTTTAATCCAATATTTCCTCTCACCTAATTCATTCCGCCGCCTAGAGCTGGAAGTGGCTCAAGCGAGCTCGCAATGCGAATAAATTGGGGACGGGGAACGAGTCGGGTGATAAGGGTGGTTTTTCGTGAGAGCAACAGAAGAAAAAAAAAATCTTGATCATAAAATCTTGATAATTGGATCTCAGATAAATTGATTATGAGGCGTTGGTTATGAGCAAATATGAGAGCGAGAGGTACGTATTTATTATTATGTGTAGTATGGGGTATTGGATATGAATAATGAATATAACTTGATAAAATTTTACATTACGTGTATAGTACGCTAATTGTGTTAAACTTAAAATAGGATATATATTTATACTAAAAATTCTAAACTATTAAGCTAAAAGATTCAATCATATTTAAATGAGTCAACTCATATGCTAGTTCAAACTCATTGAGTTTTTAGCGAGTCGAGTTTAAGCTTAAATTTTAGACTCAATTATTACTTAATCGGGTTTTGAACCGAGGTCAATGCTAATTATGAGCTGAGCTTGAGCTCTATTGACTCAACACACTCCTAGTCCTACCTCTAGATTTTTCATTTTTCTTAACCCCAATTTCTTGGTTTTCTATGATTAGATTTCCTTTACTTTCTTTATATTTTTTGTACTTTACTTGCATTTTTGTCAATTAATCAATTAGGCTATGATTAGGAGTTTTAAAGAGGGTGGAAGGGAAGAGTTATTAATGGAGTAGAGAAGAAAAGTGAAAAGTGAAATGGATCACAAGAGACCATTTTATCATCTGGGAGTTTATAATTTAAGTAAGTGGAATAGAATGGTGTATAAATTTTTTGTCCATTTTTACCCTACTTTATGAGTTATTTTTCATATCAAAGATTGAAAAAATGGCGAAACAGTAAAAATATGGAGTGGAAGAGCTGTTCCCTCCTTGACTCGAGATTTGAGGGGTCACTAAAACTCACTATGCAATAGCTTGGAGGGGCCATTGAACACCCTTGGTGTCCTTATCCCTCCCTTCCTTTAAACTACTTCCAAATACAAATCAACATGTCCCTTCCCCTCCATTCCATCCCTCTCCCTCAAATTTTACACTCTAATCATAGCCTTACTTTACATTTTGTAATTTTCATATACTTTAACATTCTGTTAGTCAACATATCATTCATAACACACAAATCACACTACATGTTCCATCTTCATCTCATTCACATTTATTTGACACTCGATTCTTTTTTATATGGAACTAGGAGTAGCTTTTCGCTCCCCAAATCGAGATTTGAAAAAGCAAATGCTAACATCCGAACTTTTGAGTTTGTCGACAAACACATGGTTTAAAACAGTTTGACCTCCTATTCAAAGGGAATTGTCGATTAATTGTTGTCGATGTAAAGTGTCAAAACATGCAATAAGTAGTCTTAAGCATAAAATGAACACTATGAGCTTACGAGACATGCACTCCAAAGTGCTTCTTTTTTGAAGGATTTCTCTTTTTCTTTCCTTTTGGCCAGGGACTTGATGCTGGCAATGATGTTTTGGGATGCTGGACAAGAGTGACTAGAGATTAATACAAGGATAATTACTTTAAAAAATAATTTTTATTTAAATAGAATTTTATTAATCATTTTTTTAAATTAAAATAATTATGTCTTAAATTGTGAATATTAACCCCTTATACAATATCTAATTGTTAAAAAGTGTGGACCATCAGAAGCTTCTAAAGAATGGTTGGACCAACATAGAAGCTACATTTAATTTTTACTATTCATGTAAGATCTAATGATTTAGATTTGCTCCTCACACTCTCACAATAACTACATATCTCCCTTTCGATGCGAATACCATACCTGATTTTTTTTTTTTGGACATGACCGTACCGGATCACATTAAACAACACATTTCTTTAGCATTAACTTTGGAAGCCCATACTCGTGATGAGTTTATAGCCTTGGAAATTTTGAAGAAGTTATCTGGTACAGTGGGTGGGAACTATTGGTATAGGTGGCTGATTATTTGGTCCTATGATAATTTTGGATAATTGGATAGTCCTTTTTTTAAACCATTAGATATTATTTTGGTGGTTCAGATCTATAGATTTAATAATTATATAAAATTAAAAATAAAACAATGATTGTTAAAATAAAAATTATAATTTTCAAAAGATAAAATTACCCTTTCATTGCCACTCAACTCTTCACCTCACTCCTCACTATCATTGTCCATCATTCACTCAACCGCCACCATTTACTATCGTTGTGAACCTCCTCAATAAAACATAAAAAAAAAAAAAATCCTCCAAACCCTAAACATCCACCATCACCACCACCTTCAATCTCTACATAATAATTATCCAAAACCCACAATATCACAGTATCAATTTACATAACTTTTGCTTTCCCAAGGGACTTCACAATTCATTCACAAAGGCAAGGAACAGCAACTGGGGACAAACATTCAAATGTACAAAAAAATGTATGATTTTGCCACATTGAACTCAAAATGGATTAATCCTGAGACCCATATGTTCTACTACATCAACTTGACTTCTTATTGAACACCAAACTCAATGAAATTGTACAAAACTAGACCCCAAAAAAAATTAACATTGGCCATGATCTTTGTCATAGGTGGTTGATGCAAGCGAATGTAACTGGTATTGCTTGTCATCGGATCGAGATAGGGGAGGAGAGGGAGAGGGACATTAGATATAGCCGAGAATGAATTTGGGTTGAGGGGTTGCCAGCAAATGGGAACGATGACGGGCAGATCAATGATGGCTAGCAGAGAAAGACGGGGGAGGGCGGTCACAGCAAAGAAAGGTGGTTGAGGCAGAGCGGAGATTGAAGGAGATACATGGAGATGACAGAATGGCAGAATGGTGATGATGGTCTTGCAATGATGAAGGAGGTGGCAAAGTGGGTAAAACTAGAAATGGTTTGATAAAATGTAAGGGCATTTTGGTAATTTTGTAAGAAAAATAATAGGACCATTGTATGCTTCAAAATCAGTACGGCCCAAATTATACTTCACTATTGGTATAAATTGCTTTTAAAAATGTGGTTGAATCACGATGTAAAGTGGTAGAAGTTGTAGGCTCATTACATGCACTTAGGTTATTAGGAATCTTCAACCAACTATTTAGTAATGTGTCTGAATTACTTTTTAAAAAATAATAATTAATTACAAGATTTAATTATATGTATACTTAATTTTTTATAATCAATTATTCAAAATTTTATATTTAAACATGTCAATTTAAAATCGATATAAAATCATGTATTTTATTTGAATTGTGTTAACAATTGTTTATATATTATCTTATCAAAAAGTTTTCAAAAATATTTCAAATTGTAGGCGAATAAATTGTTTGATTATTTGCATTTCTTTTTCAATTTTATTTTTGTCATTTATTTTTTTAGATTTTGTTTCTTTACATTTCAAGCTGTTTACAGAAATGCTCTAAGGGAGTGATGACATGTTACTAACCTATCGGAGTTACAGTTATTAATATTAGGAAAATTCTGTATGGACAAAATGTCGTGGCTAGAGGCAAAACTCATGAATGAGTTATACACCTCAACACTATTAGAAATCCGCAGGCTACTGACGACATTTACCGACGGGTAGGTACCCGTGGGTAATTACCAATAGCATTTCTGACGGTTTGACACGTTTTAGGATATAATTATGTTAATTACGAGCACCCGTCGGTAAACATGTCGGTAACCCGTGGTGCAATACCCGTCACTTGGCGCACATAATATCTGGTGAGTGTGCCGATAGTATTACCGACGGGTATACCGATGGCTAATTATGATACTTAATGTCTATTATTTATTAATTGAGTTACCGACGCTTGTACCGACAGGTTGTTAAAACGCATCATTTCATTAAAAATTATTTACCGACAGGTGTACTGACGGGCATTTGAAATTTATTTTTTTGGCGCTCGAACGCTTGGTATTTCTGGGGACCCGTCGGTAAATAATTTTTAATGAAACGATGCGTTTCATTAATCGACAACTCATTAGTATGCCCGTCGGTAATCCACGGATATTACCTCCCCCGAGACCCTTCTTCCTCCTCACTCTGAAACCTCCCTCTCTCTCTAAAACCCCCCCTCTCTCTCTAATCACGCCACCACCATTGGTTTTTCCCTCTATTCGCCACCACCAAAGCTTCGTTTGAGAAACGGAGGCCACCATTACGATCTCAAGGCTTTGGTGAACATTTTAATCGGTTTACTTTTTTATTTGGTTTACTTTTTCCATTCATTTATGGGTGCCCATAATGTTGTGTGTTTGTTGCATTGGGGAGTAATTATTGTTGTTAATTTGTTAATGTAGGAGTTTTACTTGAGATTCATAGCAATTATCGACTTTGGGATCAGTTTGCCCTTCTTATACTTTATGTTAGTCTATGTGTTTTGTATGTATATAATTGTATTGATTGAAATTTTGGATTTTTAAGATTGGATTTGGTTGAACGCCAAGAGCTTATCCATATTTTATATTTTTTTTACTGCTATAGAGGTTAGTAACTCAATTCTTATTATTTATATCGTTTAATGATTTAATATATATGTATGATATATAGAGACTTATATTTTCTAGGATATAGTTGTAGGAAATGGGGATTGCATAACTGGGCGGAGAGGTCCTTTCCCAACTTGTTTGATTTGTCTGCTGTGGGATTCTTTGTGTTTGCGGAGATTGCGGGATGCATGTTATGGGGTTATAAAGGAATGCGCAAAGAACGGTTTTTTAGGATTATGTGAATTGTATGTAATTGTTAACATATAAGTGTTTTACTATTCCGATTCTATTGTTGATCTTTATAATAATATCTATAATTATCGAATTGACTGATATATCTAATGATGGAAGCTTCTAATTATAGGGGAGGTGTTGTCAAAATTTTGTTATTATTTTTTGTGGGAATAATAGATTAAAAAATGTGACTACATTAAGAAAAACTTAAAAGACAATTGAGTTTATTTAAAAAAATTATTTAAATAAAATTTAAAGACCAATTGAATGTGTTGTAAAGACCAACCACAATAAATATCTGACGATAAAAGCTCCTAATTTAAGGGGAGATGTTGTCAAAATTTTATTAATCTTTTTTAGGAATAATATATTAAATAAAAGTAACTATATTGAGAAAAACTTAAAAGGCAATTGAATTTGTTTTAAAAAAATAATCTAAATAAAACTTAGAGACCAATTATATGTGTTTTAAAGACCAAATACAATAAATATCTAACGATGAATGCTCCTAATTTAAGGAGAGATACTATCAAAATTTTGTTAAAGAAATATATGACTGGAAAATATTTACAGAGCATTCTTGTTTGGGACATAAATATTTGTTATTTTTAAAATATAAAGGAGTATTCTATTTTAAAGTTAGAGTGTATAAGTATGGTGCTCTAGAAATGGATTATTCAAGATATAACGAAAACATTATCCAAGATTGTGAAGTTGGCAATGATGACCTTGAAATGCATGCACCACCTGAGAATCATGTACATTTCTTGAAAGTTGCAGTGTACCTTAAACAAATGTACGTGATTCTCAGGTGGTGTAGGCCTTTCACCATCACCATTGCCAACTTCACAATATTTGGTAGTGTCTTCATTACATATTAAATAATCCATTTCTAAAGCAACATGGTTATACACTCTAACTTTAAAATAGAAGCCTTCTTTATATTTAAAAAATAACAAATATTTATGTCCCAAACAAGAATGCTTTGTAAATATCTTCCAGCCATGGTTGCATTGAAATATAAGAAGATGTAAGCTCTTAATTTAAGCTGAGATGCTATCAAAATTCTGTCAAAATTTTTGTTAAGTAAATAAGATTAAAAGTAATTGTACTACAAATTTAAATAGCAATTGAATTTGTATTTGATAATAGTAATTTGATGTCCTTAGGGCCTTGGATTTATCACAAGCGCAATATTACCTTCAAACCGATCACGGATGTACGATAGATTGCATCCTAATAGAGGGGGGATTAAATCAGAGTTTTATAGTAATGTTGAAGAATTTATGAGGGTAGCATGTTAAACACGACAATTCATTAATGAGACAAAAGTTAGGTGTCCTTATAATAAGTGCAAATGTGGGAAGTATTTAGATGATGATACGATAAGGGTTCATTTGTACAAGTGGGAATTCATGCCTGACTATTGGGTTTGCACTGAGCATGGGGAGGCAGTTAATGCATGGAATCAAGTGGGTGTTTTTCTAACTGGAAGTAGTTCTGGTGGGATCCATATAACTCAAAACGATATGGGTAATATGCTCTGGGAGGATAACTTGGCTCGGCATCAAGAGATGGTGTTTGATATTGCCGGGCTTGAATTTGTTGCTCGTTATTTACATCCTTTAGTGGAGGAGCCCAACCAAGATGCTGCTCGATTTTATAGTCTCATAGAAGTTGCCAATCAACCTTTGTAGGAGGATTGTGTGCACTATGAATTGTCATTAGCAGTTTGAATGTTGACCATTAAGTCCGAAGGGAAACAAAGCCAATGTTCTTTTGATCAGTGGGCTACACTGATAGGTAAGCTAAGTCCAAACCCCGATCTAATTCTAAAAGATTTTTATCAAGCTAAAAAATTAGTTTGTAAACTTAGGTTGAAGGAAATAAAGATTGATTACTGCTTAAAAGGTTGCATGCTTTATTATAAAGATGATAATTCATTGACTGGGTGTAAGTTTTGCCAAGAGCCTAGGTTTAAACCCAAGAGACATGAAAATGGGAGGTATAAGGATGTTCCTCAAAAATGAATGTATTATCTGCTGTTAATCCCTAGACTCATGAGACTGTATGCATTAATGAGCTCGACTTCTCATATGAGGTGGCATAGTGAAAATCAGAGGGGTAACAGTGTGATAATGCATCCATCACACGGTGAGGTGTGGAAAAAGTTCGATCATCAGTATCCTGATTTGGCTTGTGACCCACAAAATGTTAGATTGGGACTCAGTTCAGATGGATTTACTCTGAATAATCAATTTAGCAAACCCTATTCTTGTTGGCCTGTAGTTATTACACCTTATAATCGCTTTCCTAAAATGTGCAAAAAAGATCCTTACCTATTCTTAACATATATAATCCCTAGCCCTGATAATCCAAAAACTAAGATTGATGTGTATCTTCAACCCCTAGTTGATGAACTAAATGAGTTGTGGTGCCAAGATGTTCTTGCTTATGACAGTTCAACAAAGTAGAATTTCATGATGAGAGCTGCATTAATGTGAACCATCAATGATTTTCCAGCTTATGGAATGTTATCTGGATGGATGACCCGAGGCAAATTAGCATGCCCGATTTGCATGGAGGATACTAAAGTATTCACTTTGAAATCTGGAGGAAAGAACTCCTGGTTTAATTGTCATAGAAGGTTCTTAGATTCTGATCATTCATATAGGCGAAATAGATATGACTTTAAAAATAATTGTGTTGAAGATTATGAGCCTCTAGTTAGACTAAGTGACTGCAAAATATGGGATCGACTTAATGAATTCCAAAAAATAATAGAAGTCGAAAAGGTAGTGTGAATGCCAGGGTATGGGGTATACCATAATTGGACAAAACAGAGTATTTTCTAGGAGTTGCCGTATTGGAAGGATAATTTGGTATGTCATTGTTTAGATGTCATGCATATTAAGAAAAATGTGTTTGACAACATTATGAATACTGTATTGGATACAGATCGAACCAAAGACAACGACAAGGCAAGGCATGATCTGGCTAAGTATTGCACACGGCCTGATTTGCATTTACAAGAATTAAGAGATGGTCGATTCTATAAACGAAAGGCCTGCTCTGAGTTCCAATCAGAAAAAAGCTGTTTGTCAGTGGTTGAAGGAATTGAGAATACCCGGTGGTTATACTTCCAACTTAAGTAGGTGCTTCAATGTTGTACAAGGTAAGCTTGTTGGCATGAAAAGCACAATTGTCACGTCTTCATGGAGTGTTTGCTTCCAATTGCATTCAAAGAGCTATCTGATGTTGTCTGGAAGCCCCTAACCAAGCTTAATCAGTATTTCAGGGAATTGTGCTCCTCTACTCTTAAGGTTGATGATCTACTTGTCATGAAAAAAATATTCTCATAATTCTCTGCAAATTAGAGAAAATTTTTCCTCCCGGGTTCTTCGACTTAATGGAACACTTGCCCATTTTCCATATAAAACACAGGTGTGTGGACCAGTTCAATACAGGTGGATGTATCCATTTGAAAGGGAAATAAGAGGGTTTAAAAGAACTGTGAAGAATAGGTCTTGGAAGGATCAATATGTCAAGCTTATCTAGCAAAAGTGACTTTAAATTTCTGCTCATTTTACTTTTAGCCACATGTTCAATCTAGGAGAACTCGAGTTGGTCGTAACGACGATGGAGGAGAATGTTCTATTCCACCAACTTTGCCTATATTCAATCAACCTAGTCGAGCAGCTGCAAAAGAGCATAGCTCGATGGTTGACTTCCCAGGAATGGAATTCTACACACTTACATATTTTGATAAATTGGGATGAGGTGTGACCATTTAGATTGTAAGTCAACAATTCCTTTTTTAGTGAAAGTGTGATGTTATGCATCTTTAAAATAACATAAAATATATTTTTAACAACAGATACTTTGATCAACTACACGATCAAGACGCCCTTCAACAATTTCCGGATTCGTTTAGATTACATGTAAGTCCACTTGTTTAAGATTATGTAAACCAATATATTCTTATATGTTAATTTTGTTTGATATAAGTCTAATTGACATTTCAAACTTCATGTACGTAGGTTCATGATAAAAATAATGATGTAACATGTCCCCTTTTATTTAATTTAGCTTGGGCGCCAAAAAATAAAGTAGTAAGTTGGCCCATGTACTATGTTAATAGGCACAAGTTTCACACAGTTGATTGGGGTGCAGGGAAAAAAATTGACAATACAGGTGTTTATGTTAAAAGCGATATTGACGGAGAATGTGACTGGTATCGTGTCATTAAAGAAATCCTTGAGTTTGAGTACATTGGTGAGCTCACAAATAAATGTGTCCTATTCAAATGTGAATGGTTTGATCCTACCCGACTTATTGGGACATGACAACACAACAATTACAGATTCATTGAAATCAATCATACCAGAAGATATAAAAGTTATGATCCATTCATTATAGCCTAAAATGCTAACAAGTATATTATATGTCTTATCCTGGGAAAAGCAGGTCGTAGTGGAAGGTTATGAACAAGATAAAACTAAGAGGTAGGATTGAAATAGAGGAAGATACTATTGAAGATGCTTAAAGTGGATGATTCACTCACTTCAATGGTAGTAATCGATGCAGATAATCTTGAAAACCCTCTTCCATTAACTACTGGGGAAGTTGACATAACTAAATGCACAAGTAGCCACCCAATCAGAAATCATGAAGATGAAATACATGCTAGCAGGGCTGATGATTCATCTAGTGATCAACAACAGAGTGATGATGAAAATAGCCCTGCACTTTCAGATTAACTGAGGTGTTTAATATTATATGCAATATTATTATGAAATTATAATAATTTTCTGATTTAATAAATTTTTTTTATGAATTACTTTTTAATTGTTTTAGTATGGCTGGTAGAGGTAGGAGCCGACCGACTTCGGAAGGTCGGTTTACCTACCAGCACCTCAGCCACCGCCCCTCCCACCACCTCCACCTCAATCCCTACTATTAGCACCCTAGGCTTTAGGATGATGCCCACTCCTGTGTATACCAGGCCCCTAGCTCCCCCATATTTACACCTACAGCCCATTCGTATCAGTGATGCCTCCCCAAGCCCTACCACTACCCCTACTCCTAGCCCTATATCTGATCAGACTCCTCATTCCTCCACTAGGTCATAGGCACGAGATGCAGATGGGAGGCCCCTCGGCCCTGATGGCAGGCAACTTAGGGTTAATGGTAGACTGCTTCACCAAATCAAGCTAGATGGTAAAGATAGGTAAGTTGAATTTGTTTTTTATTATATTATAGTTTTACATTGCTTATAATAATTAAAATATTTTGATTATTTTTTGATTTATTTTATCTGTGTAATAGTTTTGAGCCATTTGCGTCGGCTCACCACAGGATCACGGATGTTTTACAAAGTCGATATAACCATCCGTGGCTCACATGGACTGACATCCCTGAGGATACCAAGGAATCGTATTGGGTGGACTGGAAGGTAATTCTATAATTTATTTGCTTTTATTAAAATATATGTTTATATTATTTAGTTATATGCTTATATATAATAACTCGTATAATGTGAATTTGTATATGCAGAAATCCTTATACATTAACCCCGAGCATGAGCTCGCAGTGCAGAGGGCTTGGAAGATTAGGTCCTCCAAACGACTATAGGATATGTTTTATGCTATCTGTAAGGGACAGATGAGTAGTTCATGGCTGGGGGATGCCACGCTCAGTGAGCTGTAGCGCTACTGGGGCAACGACCCAACCTTTAAGGATAGGTTGAATAAGGGAAAGATAAACCGAGCCTCGCAGAAAGGCGAGTCACTGCACACTGGTGGGTCAAGCACCTAGGAGGGAACCCGTAAGCGTTTGGTAATTCTTTAACCTTTATAAATTTTATAATAACATTTACTATATTTGAATTGTGGCAAATACTATATGTTTATGACTTTATTGTGCTTATTTGTGCAGGCGAGGGAGTTGAGCCACCTTCTAATACAGCGCGAGCTATTTCGAGAGACCCACACCTGAAAGGGTGTGAAAAGGGGTAATGATGAGTTTAGAGAGGTCTGGGTAGACCCTCGCTCCAAGACGACTTATGTAAGTTTGAATTTGTACATAACTTTACTTAACTTTTATTATTATTTTCATTTATGTTATAATTATTACTTATAATGTGTTTTATCATTTTCTCCCTTGCAGCGCGAGTTTACTGACCTCTGGGAGTAGGCATGGACCTAGTATCAGACCTAGATGGCAGAGGCTGGCCCGATGTTGACATTCCTCCTTCTCTAAACAAAGAGGATGTCTGGACCTAGGTGGTTGGTGGCTTTTATAAGGGCCGCGTATATGGGATGAGGTACTACCTGAGAGTATATCCCCATCCTCCACCACTGGGACAGCTACTGGGGATGATACCCTGAGGTAGCGTGTGCATGCCCTCAATCAGGAGCTGCAGCAACAGGCACAGTTGATCCAGTAGTGGCAGGAGTAGCAGGCACAGCTCTTTCAGCTGCCCTAGGAGTAGCAGGCAAGCCAAACAGCTATGGAGCAGGAGTTGAGAGAAATCTGAGAGCTTAAGCTCTCCTTGGAGCGCCAAGAGCAGGAGATAACAAAGAAAGAGAAGGTTCAGCTTCAGAAGATACAGCAGCAGGTCACTATACATGTGATGAGCTTTTTCCAGGGCATGTAGGCTTTGGGATCCTCCAGCTCCAACAAGACGCTCCCCCAAATTCCATTTCCCCATATCCCACTCCTATATATTGCTGAGGACCACTCACAGTCAGACAAGGCAGATGACGACGCCCAAGAGTTTATCTAGTTTTTATTTATCTTCATTTTTTTCCATTCTAGATTTTTTGTTACATTTATTGTGATTTGTGTATATTTTATTGTCATAACTTGATATTTTATTTAATCTGTTTAATTTATTCATTTTATATATTTATTATTTTCTTACTTAATATCATTTTAATTGATAATTTGGTTATTGCATAAATAAATATATAATTAATAAATAACATATTATCAATCACATCATTGTTAAAAGGAGTATTTTTTTAAAAAAATTATTTTTACCGACGGGTAACGCCGGTCGGTAATATGAATTATTTATTTTATAATAAAATTGCAGATAAATAAAAAACCGTCAATAAACCAGCCGGTAACAAATAAAAAAATCAAATTAATTAGTGTAAAAACCGTCAATAAACTCGTTGGTATAATTAAGTATTTGACGGTCATGCTGACGGCTTTTTTTTAATTGTACCGACGGCTGATAATCCATTGGCTGGTCGGTAAAAAAGTCGAAAATAACTGATGGGTTTCTTATTACCGTCGGTAATATTCATCGACTGCCTCATCACCGATGCCCCGTACCTGTTGGTAAGTCCGTCGGTATAACTATTGCCTGCCGAATAACCCATCGGTAATGGAGTTCGTATCCCGCGCATTTCTTGTAGTGCAAGGGGATTAGTCAATGCTTCTAACAGTAGATCCACTAGGTTCATCTAAAGAAACATTTATATAGATTTGCAATATAATAAAGTATAAATATTTTTAAAATTTAATTTTGTCAAATAGTATTTGAAGAAATAGAATTTATTTAAAATCTTTATCAATAATGACATCATCACATTATTTTCCTTCTATTTCTAAAATATACAACTTTCTCCTCCCAAAATTAAGATAAGTTAAATTTAAATTCATTTTTCAATTTTTTATTAATAATCTATTTTTCTCACTTTTTTTTTAACCAAAATACCCTTAATAATAGTTATATATTTATAGTTTTTTCATAAAAAATAAATTTGTGTGATTTATAAGAATATAAAATATTGATATACTGTCACAACCCTATTTGGTCATGATCAATATATAAGGGCATAGTTATCAGATTTAACTCGGCTAAGGCACTAGGCCACTGGTTCAACCGGTTAAACCAGATGTAATTAAATCAATATATAAAAAATTTATTAGGCTAAATATATGACATGTATAATTTTTTACAAATTTGAACAAAGAACAAGATCACTTGGTGGTTTGCAAGCACAACCTACACCTTGGTGGCGTGGGTTTGAGCTTGCATCAAGAATTTTTGGAAAAAAAAAACTCCTTGATGTGTGGTCAAAGATAGCAGGCACAATCAAAGTGGTTTGGTGCACCGATTTGATGGGCCAATTCAACATCAACCCACTAGTTCACTCTCTGGTTTAATTTGACTGTGTGTGACCGATTCATATGCAGAACCAATCCAAACTAGCCAGTCTTGTCTGGTTCTAATAAACATGCATAAGGGACTTCCTAATATGTGTCATCTTTATATGTGAAATAAAACATCATTTATTTTTTCATAATTAACATATAAGAAAATAAACAATTAAAAATTATCTTAAAACATCTAGAACTTTACTCATAAAATTTCAATGTCTCCAAAATATTTTAAAAATGATAATAACTGAAATATCTAAAGAAAATATAAACCCAAAATGTGATGAGTTTGACTTGAAAACAATTAAATAATAAAATAATCATGCAAGCTAAAGATGTCTAAGGACCATGCCTGCAGATTACTGGAGCAACTCTCATCTAACATATTTAGATCCTAAAACATAATGATTCGCTACAAAGAGAAGCTCATCGCAAGATATTGTTAGTAGATGAGCCAACAACCAAAATCTGGAAAGGGGAAAGAAAATGATGAGTCATTGAACTTAGTGAGGGAAATCATCACCCACAGCTCACAAAGGACATACACAGTTGATATAACTTAAGTGGTTGAATACATTTACATATATATATATATATATATAAGGAAATCAATCAACACATCAGTGGAGGTTGATCACGATGAATATATATATATATTTGTCGTGAGATGGTGGTTTATTATAAGAGTGAGAAAAACAAATCTAGATGATATAATTATATATGGATAGTCAAGATTAAAGATTAATTGATAGTAATTAATGTTCATATGATTATTGAAAAATGTCATATTATTTTATGTTTTAATCTTGATCAACCATGTAATATCCAATGGACCAAATTTGCTTCTCTCACTTTCATAATAAATCATCCCTCTCACATGAGACATTCCCTATATATATATTTGTCGGACATGCAACCTGATAATTTATTAATTTTTGACGTGTTAATTAGTTTAAAACAACTCACAATTATTTGCTAAAATAATAACTATCCCTTTCCGAACTGATTATCCTATTGACATCTTGTTCGACCCCTTGTTTACATCCTAGGTAACCCCTCCAGGCCCATAGTTTAACCCATTGCGGATTGTATATGTCTAGGTGCTCCCTTGCAGGCAGTACATTAGAAGGAGACTACCCCTTGAAGAATAGTTTTAAAAATCGGACTGGACTGACCGGTTAGGATCGGAAACTAGTGAATCGATCTCAGACTAGTTCAACTCATTAATTGGATCAATCAAGTAGTTGAATGGTCAAACTAATCAACACCTGGTGTGAATTGGCCGACTCTCATTAAACTGGAGGATGACCCACACTATGGAATTGGAAGAAAACTCTAGGAAATAAGGGAGTGTACATACGAGAAAATGTGAGAGAACTAAGATCTAAGAAATTTGAGAGGTTTTTTTTATCTTTTTTTCCCCTTTTTGTTGAACAATTGTTTGGTGGGAGAAAAAATGCAAGATGATTAGTTCTAGGAACTCATAGAGCATGAAAAGAAAATTAAGGTTCAAGGTGGTTGATATGACTCTAATACAACGTTGAAATTCATGATATTAAGAGAATTTGGTTGATTGAGAGAAGAATAAGAAATCTAAAGTTTGATAAAATGATGCAAAAGGTTAACAATAAAAATGAGGTACATCATTATATAGGTAGTGAGCGTAACTAACTAATTTCTAATTAAATCAACAAACTCTAACCAATTCCTAATGTCAATTACACAATCTAATAGGTTGACAAGCAATTTTTTTTTTTTTATATTTTGATTTCAGTTGATGGGATAGAAGAGTTCTGTAGGAAGGTAAATCAATGAAGTGCAAGATTACAAGACTATACATGATATACATCTAACCACTATGCCTCAAGCAACTCTAGGTTCCTCACATTACAAGAAAAAGTAGCATTTCCAACAGTTTTTGACACTAAATGCTCATTTTTCTTGTAGTCTCATTTCTTGTTATTTATTTATTTATTTATTTATTTATTTGTTTTTGTAGGTCTCTGCTACTAGTCCTAATTTCTCAGTACTTCTGTTCTTTTCTCTGTGTTTTTAGGACAGGTTTATTTCTTTTGGTCACAAGGGAAGAATGAATGGGGGTAATACGACCCCTAATGAAGTCGAACTTGAACTCGAACTCAAACTCATTACCATAAACTCTAGGGTGTAGTTTGTGGGCGAGTTCTTAGATGGGGAGTAATGAGTTTGTGACCATGTGATTATAGACACTACTGGAAAATTAAAAAAAATCAAAATTACTTTTTAATCTTTATCTTTAACCTCTCTCTCTCTCTTAGTTTCTTTACACTTTTTTACTTCTTCCATTACCTACAACATTTTTTTTCTTTTAAGACACCTACTATTCTTAACTCCAAATCACACATAAGCCAAAACCCTTCACCGTTACTTAGCCATTCATATTACCTATTGTACAACTCTCACATCAGATTTAGTTCTTCTTAACAATGTTCTGTTTGATTTGAAAATCATATAAAAATGAGTAAGATTTCCAAAGAGCAAAAATATTGGGGCTCCCGAATCACATAACCATATCCTCAAAATTCAAGAACACAAATGCTAAATATTGAACATGCTAAAATAGTTGTTCCTTGAGCCTTCTCCAACAAAATGGCAGCACTACCATGGAAAATGAGCAAGGGCGATGGTCATCCATGGGTAGGTGTAGTGAGATGTGGTGGCTGAGATTCAGTGACCATATGGTCACAAACTCAGCCATCTCCATGTAAGAACTCAGTGTAGTTTGTGTCACTAAGCCAACATTTTCTTTTTCTTTTGCTTTTCTTTTCTGTCAAAACCAACATTTTCTTTTAGTGCCACTGAGCTGACAGCTGTCAGCTGCTCTTCGGAAAGGATTGGTACTTTTTTTTGGGTGAAGGACAGGACTGGTATTTCGATTCAATTTGGGAGCTTGGGCTCTGGAATTGTGGGCCTCATACTTGTAGAGTTTAATCGTTTCGATTTGTCTCATTTGTTTGGTTGATCAGAAGGATTTGGGTACACATTGGGTTTATGACTTTATCACTCATAGCCAGCCACCAACTTTGCATCATGGATCAAGACTATTTTCTATAGTTTATCCAAATGTCGGCCCCACCAAACTACTCAAAAACCAAAACGGGATTATTGACTATTGACTCAAAAAAAAATCTTTGACCAAAGAACAAAATGCTGTAGTAACCCTCTGACAAAAAAATATATATATAAGGAAATGCCATAAGCCAACACAAGGTCCAGCTTCCTTAAACCCAAATCTAAAGGACATAACAAATTTGCAATCATTGAGATTAATTAGTGGAGTTGACCAAACATATTAATTAATAGTTAATTTTATCCAAAGTAAGTGATAATGCAATTTCATAATTAACGAAATTACTTACAAAGTTTTTTATATAAAAGTAAAATAATTAGGCTATTGAAATTATGTCTACCTTATATTAATTATTACCAATGATTGTTAGCTTATTATTTAATATATTTTAAAAATAGGAAAATATTTTTTTTATATAACAACCTAAAATGTTTAGGACTCATTTGGATAAGTAGTTTATTTATGTCTTTATGAAAAAACTAAAAATCATCTATAAATAAATTATTATATATATGAATACATGGTAACATGAATGTTTGTGTTAAGTATTTTAAAAAGTATTTCTTTTGAAAAATTAGATGCTTTGACTAGAGTAATTAAAATGGGTTGTGGCTAATAAGTCAACCCAGTTCACCACATTAAAAATTCTCTCTGCCATAACATGCATATCACATTTGAATTGAATTTGAGCTGAATTTAATTTTATTTTATTTTATTTTTTACAATTTATAGGCATATATATATATATTTGTTATTTTATTTTTTATATGTTTTTATCCCTTTTATATTTTAATTCTTTCTCAAGAAAAATTGATACGTTGAAATAATTTTATAAAACTTAAAATAAACATGCATGGAAATATATCATTTCCAAATAATTATTCTTGAAAACGAATTAATAAAGATTCAGCCAAATGCTCTATTTTAGCACCATGTCGTTATTATTATTTGAGAAATGATGTCAAGTACCAATGCGAAATCTGCAAATGTATCTTCAACAGCTCTATATTGGCTAGTGCTCTCATGTATGTCAGCAAAGCCGTCAAACCAGGTTTTAGCTCGTAACCAACCCTTTTGGTGGGTCGAGCTATTAAAACTCCATCTTATATAAAAGTGGGTCAAAATGGCCAGGCTCACTTGCGGGTTAATCAGATTCGAGTAGAATTTTTTCAGGCCAACGGTTTTCTTTTTCTGTTTCTAGTCCATGGGCCATGAAGCCATCATCCATTTCCTTCATAATTTCATTTTCAACCCAAACCCATTTTTCTGACCAAAAAGAAAAACCAAACCGATTTTCAGTATCTCACTTTAAGGAAAGAAAACCTTTGATCTCCACGTGTGGCTTCCGCTGAGCCGCATCCCCACCGTCTCGATTTCTGGGTTGGTGGTCTTGCATCCTTCCTGTAGTGGTCTTACGTCTAGGAAAGTGTAAGCACTCTGTCGTCGCTATGTTGCCCTCGTCTCAAACCTCATCCTTCTTTGCAAAACATTTTTGGTCTGTGGATTGCCATTGATGTGGGTACTGTGTTGTGGTTGTATTGTGTTCACGATGGTGGCTGTCTGGGAGATTACTAATCTCTGTTTTTGAGTTGGGCTTTTTTTTTCAGCCTTTCATGTAATTTTTTTTATTTCTTTTACGTTATTTTATGGTTTATTAAATTAAGTTAAAGTTAAAATGTTTTTAAAATTTTGATGAGTCGATCCATTTAACCCACAACTCAAGCGGGTTGAGCTGGGTTAGCAATATTTTGGCTCGCCATAAAGGTGTGCCAGCCTCCGCAATCCGTGAATTGAGTGAGTTGAATTGGCCCATTATGACAATCCTATTGCTTAATACCCATTTTCTCTCTAATTCCATTCAACTGTTATGCTATTTTTCGTAAACACTTCTCATACTGTTTGTAAACAAATGAAAAACAAAGTCTCAAGCCAATATCACTATTGTAAACATTTTGTATTGCTGCAGGGGCATTATTGGTGCTTCATTTTACTAAAACCTTTAACGCATGAATCTTTCTTGACCAATCCATAAGTGTTGTTATAGAAAAGAAATCTTCAATGAAAATTAAATGTATCTGATTGTCACATATATGCACCTTTCCAAGTGTACTTTTCCACTAACTAACTCATGGTGATCGAATTGAATTTTGTGCAATCTTTCCTAATCTCCTCATTGTTATTGAATCCGTCATATTTTCGTTTTATTGTAGACAATTCAGTTTGGGATAAGATCGACCATTAAATATGAGCATTTTTCGCCGTCGGAATTCTAATCATAATTCACCATTTTGAGGACAAAGGAACTGTGTGATAGAGATAGAACAGAGAGAAACTCGTGAAATGAAAGAAACTTGCATTGAATGAAAATGAAATCACCACCACACATTTACACTACAAGTTTATACATGATTGCACAATGGCGGAGTTATGCACGCGTCTTTCAGTAGTGACAGCTATAGCCAGCTGTTACACTCTTAACCAAACCGTGCAAGTTGCCACTGATTCTAACAGAGGAGATCAGCCCTTGGGCTAAACCCAATCCCTGTTCGTTGAACATAATCATATGCTTATGAACCTTTGTTAAGC
The DNA here is from genome assembly GCA_031216125.1 of Dalbergia cochinchinensis. NCBI lineage: Eukaryota > Viridiplantae > Streptophyta > Magnoliopsida > Fabales > Fabaceae > Dalbergia > Dalbergia cochinchinensis. Next base: position 28,533,428 of record CM062368.1, read on the forward strand.
AAGGTAATAATATTTCGATACTTTATTATCAATTCAGACATTAATTTTATAATTATTGAATATAATAATAATTTTTACTTATTTTTAATATTTATCATATTTAATTATTATAAAATTAATAGATATTCACTTTTTGAGTGTAAAATATGATTGTTCTTAAACCAATAACCAAATCACATAAGTCGTACAGAAAAGAAAATTTTCAATGAGTTTATTCCCAATAGCTGAATTGTAGAGTAGTTCATCGATGGCCACACACATATATGCACACCTTTCCATGTGAACATCTTCCACTAACCAATCAACTCATCACGATTTGTTGAATTTTGAGCAATCCCTCCTGATCTCCCCATTTTTACCAGTCTTGACTCCCACCCTTCCAAGCTTCCTCATGGCCGTGACAAAAGCCCCAGTAAAGTCACCAGCATTATTTGCGAAATCAATCACGGTAGACTTTGATGCGGGGTCAGTGAACAGCACCTGGTCCGAACTCAGCAGCCCTTGCCCTGAAACCAGGTTTTGGTAGTACACGTTGTCAAAGGTGAAGGGAGTTTGAGGATCCAGAGCAAGCACTATGCTGGGGTCAACATTTCTGGGGCATTGTGATATTAATTGCTGTGCGTAGTTTGGGTTCAAGGTGGGGTCCACGCGTGAGGATGATGGGGACGAGTACAAACGGTTTGAGAATTGGTTGCAGTGTGAGAACCCAACGGTGTGTGCTCCGGAGAGTGCAATCATGTCGGTTTGGCTCAGGCCGTGCTTTGAGAACATGGCGTTCAGCTGGTTGAGGTTGAAATTGGCCGTGGGAAGGTTCCCTTGCACATTTGATGCCTTGGAAATGAGGCCATCTCGGCGCCCGAGTTCAACGTTGTATGAAGGGCCCCCAAGCTGATATGTTTGCACATTTAAAACCATCGTAAGCAAGTGCCAAGTGGTACCACTTTGATTCATTAAATTGTGCGAGAGTGCGAAACGGAAAGCTACAAAAATGGTGTGAGGGTGGCATTACCCAATAAAATTCAAGCGAGTGCCGAAATCAAAAAGAAAAGAGTGGACATCGTGTGGCCTAACTTTCTTTTATTCAAAATTTTTGCCATTTGATTACTTGATTATTCACTTGATTATTCATGTGGCATGGGGAAAATATGGAAAAACTGAAAACTCATGGATGATTTCACGGAGAGAAACATGTCAACACGACTTTTTAATTAACCACTGACGATATGCCAGGTCAGTCGCGCATCTCCAATTCCCTGGCCGAGAACTGCTTTTCATTCAATATTATCCTTTCACAAATTAAATAAAAAAAATTATCCTTTCACAAAATATTAATATAAGCAAGTTTGAAATAGAATTCTTATACATTTAATTTGTGTGTGAATGAATCACTATTAATCTATTGCTGTAATATTTTTTTACAGTAAATTGCATCTGATTGGTACAAAAAAAATAAAAAAGTTAATGTTCATTTATTTGTATATTATTTTAGTTCCTAACTATTAATTAAATGAGTTAAATTAGACATGAGTCATAGTAGTCCTTTGTCCTTTTATTTAACATTCTATTAATTAAATGATAATATATAATATTAAGTGATACTTTAACATATTTTATTTTATATGAAATAAAATTACGTTTAAAATAACTCATTTTTATATTTAAAATTATATAAAATGAGTCATTTAAATCTAATTTTAAATTCATAAAATAATTTATTTTATACAATTTTAAACACCCAACTAAGTATTCATTTTAAATTTTATTATATTTTAAATGATATATAATATGTGAATGTATAACTTAGTATTATATATTATTATTTAATTGATAAAAAATTAAATAAAAATGAAATAAAAAACTAACTTAACTCATATTTTACCATCTTTGTCAAGATAGTAAAATGAGTATTAACTAAAAAAAAAAAAAACCTGTATCTCATTATGTTTGTTTTGAATTTTAAGTAATCACTTGTAAAATTTAAAAATTATATTTAGTTAGTTGAACTATAAGACTTTATTTAAAAATTTTGTAGACGCATATGAAACCTGTCAAAAAAATTTTAAACTACAAAAGCCGTTTTGAGAATAAATCTGTTGGAATTTATAAAATATTTTTATTTATTCACTACCAAAAAAATGAAACGTATTGCTTTTGTTAATTTCTTTTTTCTTTTATAGAACTCTCAATTTGATCACTTGGATAAATTAATACCTCTAAAAAGAATACTGAAAGAAGTCTCTATAAATTTAAAATATCAAATAAATTGATTCTTATAAAAAAAAATAGAACAAATTAATCCTTCAATAATTATAAAAAATGTCAAATGAGGAACTAATTTATTCAATATTTTAAATTAATTCACAGAGACTTCTTCATTTCTTTTGTAGAACCAATTTATTTAATTACTTTCTAGATAAACTAATTTGTCTTGTGTAAAATTTAAGAGGAAATAATATGGAGATTTTGTCTTTTTTTTTCAATTAAATTTCCTTACCAAGCCTATAACATCTCTTGTAGCAAGCGCCAATATGTCTGCGCATGAGACCACGCCAGGGCATACAGATTCTACTGCTTGCTTTGCTTTGATCACAGTGTCAAACCCATCTCCTGCTAGTGAAAGATTCTCCGAGGCATCCTTCTCTGCATCCCCATTTGGCGAAGCGATCATCACAGAGGCATCACATCCCTATCCAAAAATAAAGGAATTAAATTGTTCATTAAATTTGTGTTAAAAACTTATTAAAATGAGAGTCTAACTTCATAAATTAAACCAAGCTGATTTTGGCATCAATTGAGTCAGATTCATAACTTCATACTTCGGACATATTCAGAACTTTGGATCGGTTGATATTACTTTTCATTTTTTTGTGTTTTTTGTTTTCAGCATTTGTGAAAGTAAAATGATGAAAACAATAAATTTTATTTTTTATATATAATTTCCTGTTTTTAAATTTTGTTATGTGATTCCAAAAATTTAAAATAAAAAAGCCTGAAAATAAAAACTAAAATCAAACATTCCCTGGCATTTCTGCTCCACAACGAAATTGAGTCCAAATTATTTTCTTCTACTGGGTGTGTCAGTTGCAGTTGGTCAAAAGCTAATTACTCAGATTTCTTCTTGTTTAGCTCGTAGTCAATGGTTTCTTTAATCTAAACTTGATGCAAACCTTCAAACGAACGCCGCGTGCACTTGTATCTATGTGTGTTGTGACTATTGTCCTGCATATAATGATGAATCCTCACACTAGAAAGTTCTTCTAATTGAAAATTTCACTTACATTAATAAATAGTTATTAAATATCTTGTAAATGGTGAAATGAAGTGATATCAATTACATATTTGTTTAAAGGTCACAATCATGCCAGAATTTTGTTATCAAAATTTTATTACATGATTGTTAGTATTATAATTTTGATAAAAAAATTCTATTAAAATATATTTTGTTCCGGTTTAGCATTACTTGTTCAATGATATCTACAGAATTGATTAAGAAGGCAAAAGAAGAATGAGCCTCCACCAGTCATAAAGTCATGAAAATGTTTTGAAAGTTCAACACCATATGTGACGTCCAAAAACTACGTCAACAGTGCATGATATTCTAGTCTACCATTAATTTCCCAGCCATGATCATGATCATCAGCAGAAGGAAATAGCTATGATAGGAATCATAAAGACACAGTGTATGATACGTTCTTCTTCATAATCGATAAGGGTAAATTAAATTTTTTATAATTGAATCTTATATATAATTTTATATATGAAACTCAACAATAAAATTTGCTCAGTTTTCACCCTCCAACCACACATATGCTAAAAAGAGACGTATCATACACATATATACAATTAAGTGAGAAACTAGAGAAGTATAGACCGAGGAAATCACCTCAACAAAGCAGTCATGGAAAAACAGACGCAGAGTTGCTTGTCCAGTTGTGATGGTCTGAGTAAACTTATTGGTCACTGCCTGTGTCACGATGGATTCCACGTTTGGACAAGTTGAGCGGTAGAAGTTCTCCACTAATTGCCCTTCTCCTTTAGATAAAATCATAAAAGCCATAAACATAGCCATTAACACTATCCTCATTTTCTCAATCTCCTTCTCTGAAATTAGATATGTCATTGCGTCCACAACTCTAATATCTCCTCCTATTTATATATCTCGTTCTTTGGAATTGAGTGAGGAGTAGCACGTGGGTCGATGTCACTGTGTGTATTAAAAAGTATTAAATAAAAAAAATCACATCAGCAATAACACACAAAATGATAGAGAGACCAAGACAAAATTGATTACTTGATTAGCCTACAAACCATGTGCTATTTGTAATATAGCTGGAAGCTACCCTGGACCAAGCCTGGGTCATTGTTACTTGTCAAAATGAAATCTTGCATCTTGTGGTTTTCACATTTCACGAACTCTATTTTAGTATACATAGTAGTATAGTATAGTACTGTATATAATAATAAGTTGTATACTGACGCGTCACGCAATTGGGAGAGAGATCGAGCCATCCTCCAATAGATGGTGCCTTGAGAATGTGTACTTAATAGTATTTATTAATCTCACCCCCGCAATGGGTCAATCTCAACAAAATTCAAGAAGAGACTGAGAGATTTGAGAGGCAGAAGATGGCTACAAAATTAGAGGGGGTAAGGATAATATACACTTGTAATCGTTAACTTAGCAATCATTTTAGTTTGAGATTATATTCACAATAATATGAGTTATAATTTATATAATATTTAATGACTATTTAGTTCATGTAACGGACATTTTTAAATTTGGAGAATTTTTATGCACATCAAAGGTGTACTTAGGTTTTTCGGTGATTGGGTGTATTTAATTAGGCGGTAAAAATGAGATGTAAATTTTCTAGGGTGAATTTCGTATAAATTTTATATATGCATGAAACTTATCTATGAAAATTTAAACTCCATTTTTACTTTCCAACCAAACATAAAAGATTTATCAATTCCTGGCAAAGATATTAACCAAAAAAATACTAATATGCAAATAAAATATTTTCAACATAACATAGGAAAAGCTTTAGTGGATTATGTTTATTCTCGCTACAAGAAAAATAGCTATTATCGGCAAAAAATTTCGTTACTGATGGAATTACCTGTGAATTTTGACGCACTGTGAGAAAGTCAGAAACTATTACCAATGGATTTACCGGTAGATTTTACCCAAAAAAAATTGTTGGAAATTGTCTGAAAAATTTTTCAGCAAATTCATCAAGGGGACCCATTACAATGGATTTTTTTGGATTTACTAGAGGATTTTTCCCCCGATAATGAACAAAAAAACAAAAATCCCAAAAAAATTACTGAAGGAAAATATTTGCCAGTATTTTTTACCCAAAAATTAGTATTTTTAATCACCGACGGATATTTTAGACCTGTAAAGTTAGTAACTTTTTTTAAAAATAATATTCCTAATTCCAATAGAATTTTTTCCACCAGTAAAGACAACAAATTTTTTATAATGTTACTGGTGGAAAAATCCATTGGTATTTTTATTTTTGCTTCTTTTTAGTGGATTTTTATGTTATCTAATTATTGAAAGCTAATTTTTATTATTTAACGCTAATTATAAATATATAAATATATTTAATAATAAAAATATATTTAATAAAAATTAAACGCTACAAATTTAAATTCAAAATGTAACATAAATGCAAATGTGGGAAAGTTTATAAATATAAAGTCAACAAATAACAACAAAATAAAAAAAGTCAACATATAAAGAAGTAACACCAATCAAGAAAAGTCTGCAGCATCACCATCATCTCCATCACCATCTTCATCGTCAACGTCATCGGAGTCTGGTGGTATAGAGCAGCCTGCCCTCATCTTCTTTAATAAAGACATCATCTACTTCTTCCTCTGCTTTCTTTTTCTCATTTCCATTGCCTTCTCTTTGTCTTCCATCTTCTTTTTCATCTCCTACAATTGACGCTAAGTCTCTGCATCCTTCTCTTGCATATGATGAAGTTTCAAGTTGAGCAAGTGAACTTACATCATCTTCACCAGCAGACCTAGTGCTTATAAAGGCCTTAGTGACAGGGACAATGGACAAACTACCTGCACAAAATGTGCCCATGCTGTAAATGTGGTTCTTGTAAGGACCGCCTACTACTTCTTGCCATAATTGGTCCTTATCAATCGGTGGGTAGTACTCACCAATTGCAATCCTTTGCTTCCACTAGGTCGTGGCCTCCTAATAGTGCTGCTCGTAGGCATGCTATAACAAAATAAAAGTAATTAAACATTCATCAAATATATGAAATAAAAAATCAAATATATACAAACAATAAGTGCTCAAAACATATATACCTAAGCATTCTCAGAGCGAGGATTGACCAATGTCTTGTTTGTCTTATATGTGTGAGTCTTTCAGAACAACTTGCTTTGTATGGGTGCCCTTTTCAGCTACTTGGTTTGCAATTCGAGTAAAACAAGTAAAACATTAATATGTACAAATATAAATTTTACAATAGGAACTAAACAATGTTTGGAATAATGACTAAACCATCCAAACACATGTAGACTTAATGGTAGTAGAATAACCATAATGGAGAGAGCCACCCTTTACGAGACTCTGCTTGCCTTAGCCTTCAAAGGCTTATCTTTGAATTTGTCACTGCTCCAATATCACTACAAAGTGTCCAGGCTAGCCTAAGTCATCCACTTAGAGTTCTTATCTTGTTACTCCCGGATATCCATGTACATGTCTTGTAGCCTCTTGGCTACCTGGGATTTGAAGAGTTTAAACATGTACTCTTCATCCTTGGGGTGGATGATGAAGTGGCTCTACACATGGAAATATAATTTTAAAAAAGGCTAATTGAAAGCAGTTGTTAAAGCTAATTGAAAGCAGTTGTTAAAGCTAATTAAAAGCAGGTGTTAAAGTAAATCAATATTTTCATAATAAATTATTTTATTTTGTCTTCCATTCAAGAAATCAGCATTGTTTCTCCTCCTTTTTCAACTTGCCAAAGTACTTAATTGGTCGTTTATACAATTTTTGGATGGTGTGTAATGCCTCATGCATGGCCTATGGGGCTAGATGCCAATTGCATAAAAAATGGTACAAAACAATGTTATTATATATTAAGAAATGACTCAAGTTATTACAATACAACTCATGAATTGAAAAATTAAATTACATACCTGTTCCTACCAAAACATACAAGCTTTATCCATTCCTAGGCCATGGACTTGTGTCCTGATTGCTCTGCCAAGGTGCCACCAACTGCTCCGCTATCGACACCCTGTTGTGAGTTGTGTGTGTGAGTAGGACAAGATTTGTCAGTGGTAGTGGAGGTGGAGGCACCACTCCAGTCACATGCCCAAGATTGCGTATCATGATAAACTCCTGATGGACACATGATGGTGGCATAGAAGGGCTAGAAGTAGAGATTTGAATGGTAGTAGTGGATGCTTGACTAGGAGAGGTGGTTGCCTGATTGACTAGGACACCTTTCCCCTTGCCTTTGTTTTTCGTTTTAGGTGCCATATCTGAAAAAGAAATGATAATGTATGAAAAATCAATTCAAAATATGATAATTTTAAGTAAAAACAATGCAATAAGTATGAGACTAGACACATCACATTTAATCTAAAAGTTAAGGGCTATCTTCATCCCTCTCAGTCTTAACATCACCCTCAAATTCATCTTTTTCATCTTTCTTATCATTACCATTTTCCTTGCTTTCCTTTACTAATTGATCATTAGAAGAGTGAAGTATCTCAACCTTGCCTGAATTAGGATGTAAACTTGGCAGTATCCCTATATCAACAACTACCTAAGAAGGGATTGGATCATTCATCCAATAAACATTATCAGGTAGTTCTTCAACCTCAACTCGACCCTTAGGTTTGGTTTTATGACCATCTTCTAATCTTTTCTGTACTTTTTGAGGTATGGTGGATAATATACCTGTCTTACATTTTGGGCACTAATGAAAGAATCATATGCACCGTATCTCGCAGTATGATTTACCTCAATAATTTTATATTTGTTGTGTATATATGTTTTGTCAAGATGTCTTAAGTCATACTAGTCACAACTGAACAACACTACTATTTTTTGAGGTCCACTACCCATCTATTCAATCTCTAGTATTTGTTTGATCACTCCATACTAACCACCTTCCCACTACCTGCATCCCTTTTGACATAAACCCCACAGTTGTTTATTACTCTCCTTTGGCCACATTCAAATATGAAACTTATATCCATTCACATAATATGTTGGCCAACTATGTTCTTTGTTAGTAAGACCCCAAACCAAACTTTGTATATAAGGACGTGATATATTATTGTTTTCACCAAACACTAACTTAAATAATTGAAATTCAAACATCAACATAGAAGATGCTAATTAGAACACGTGTGTAATTTTGGATCAAATGGTTACTAGATAGTTAGGTCACATACAAAGGATTTGAACTATGCTGGAAATTGTTTAAGGGTGGGTTGTTCATCAACTTGTTCAAAATACTTGTAAATTAAATATCGTGGGTAAAAGAAGATTTGATTCATGACAGTATGTCGATAATTGAAAGTGATACATTGATGTCACTTGCATTTTGAATGGTCGCATTTCATTACAGTTGACTAAAATGTGCAAATGTGTGGCATGTTTCTCTCTCTAATAGCCAATGGGGTTTGGATTTGCCCACATCATGTTCTGGAAGATTGAATAAAGATAACATATATTGAACTGAACTTTTACCTCCATCATCATTCTAACCAACTCTTATTCTTTTAGACTGAACATATGACTCAAAGTAATAGGAACAAAAGAAATATGTCTCCTTAGAGATTTATGCATCACATAGGAACCTTCTATTTGGGCCCTATTTTTCATAGTTCTTTTGAAACTCCCAACATTTCTTTCAAATAGATACATCTATCTATACTGAACTGGCCCCTATACCTGTGCTTCATATGCCAAGTGTATGGGCAAGTATTCGATAGAATCAAAAAACCTGGGAGGAAATATTCTCTCTAATTTGCATAGAATTATAAGGAGGTTTCTCTCCATAATTAAGGGATCTTCAACCCTCAGAGTGGACAAGCATAAATCTCTAAGATATTGATAAAGGATTAAAATCGTAGACCAATCATTGGCAAATAGATTAAATCTAATGGAGTTAAAGGATTGAAACCATATACCATTTCAAAAGTAGAGTGATTAGTAGTAGAGTATGTTGCCCTATTATAAGCAAATTCCACATAAGGCAAACTTTCTTCCCATGACTTTAGATTCTTATTGCCTTTAATAAGGTTGAGAGGGTTCTATTCACTACATCACTTTGTTCATCAGTTTGTGGAAAAGAAGTTTTAGAGAAAAAGAGCTTAGTTCCTAACTTGTTCCACAAGATCCTCCAGAAGTGACTTAAGAACTTGGTATAATGGGTAGAAACAATGCTTCTTGGCATGCCATGCAATCTCTTAACTTCTTTGAAAAACAATTCAGAAATTTGAATGACATCACCCGTTTTGTGATAAGCTATGAAGTGTGTCATCTTTGAAAACCTATCCATAATAACAACAATAGAATCTTTGCCCCTTTTGGTCCAAGGCAAACCCAATACGAAGTCTATAAACAAATCAGTCCAAGGGGAATCAGGAATAGATAATAGAGTATAGAATCCATGAGGCATAGCCTTGGATTTGGCCTTTTTGCAAGTAGCACAATTACCACAAATTTTTTCTACATACTTTTTCATTTATGGCTAAAAGAAATGTCCAACTAAAGTATTCAAAGTCTTACTAACCCTAAAGTGACCTATTACACCTCCTCCAAGAGCCTCTCCAACAAGCAATTCATACAAGGAACAATTAGGCACACAATGTCTATTTCCTTTAAACAAATAACCATAATGCCTAAAGAAATCTTTTTTTGCCTCTGTTTCACAAGTAATGTACATTCGTGCAAAATCAGCATCATTTATGTACAAGTCTTTCTAATACTCAAAACCTTAATGCTCTTACTTTTTCTTCATCCACTTCTATCCCTCTAGAACAAACAATGAATTCGAGAAAGTTTACTTGTTGAGTGCAAAAGGAACACTTTTTCAAATTAGAATACAACCTCTCTTTTCTCAATGTAAGTAATAAGACACACATCAAATGCTCAAGATGTTCACCTAAACTCTTGCTATAGATGATACAAATTTTCCAAGAAAAATAGTCAAAACATAATTCATGAGGCGCATGAATGTACAAGAAGCATTAGTTAAACCAAAAGGCATAAATAACCATTCATACAACCGATATTTAGTTTTGAAAGTTGTTTTCCATTTATCCCCTTTTTTCATCCTAAGTTGATGACAATCACTTTTCAAGTCAACTTTGGAAAAATAGCAAGAACCATGCAATTCATCAAGCATATTATCTAATCTAGGGATTGGATGTCTATGCTTTACAATGATTTTGTTGATGGCTCTATAATTTGTACACATCCTCTATGATCCATCTTTCTTTGGCATTAGAATAATAGGTACAATACAAGGACTCATGCTTTCCCTCACCCATTCTTTTTCCATCAACTCTCAAGCTTGTTTGACGTTCTTTTGCTTCCTCGGGATTAGTTCTACAGGGTAACCTATTAGGGAGTATAGCCATGGGAATGAGAACAATTTGATACCCAATTCCTCTCAAGGGTGGCAAACTAATTTGAAATTCATCTGGGAAGACCTCCTCAAATTCTCCAAAAGAGTTACAAAAGAACTAGGCAAAGAAGTTTGATCAATGTTATAGTTTAAACAATCTTCCTTGTATAAAATTACAAGTAATGGTTAACAAGAAAAATAAGCCCGCTTGATCTCATATCCTTTTGTAATGACACTCATATGTTTACTCTCTTTTTCTTACTCACCACTCTCATTGTCCACGCCAAATAGGCTTGTGGATCAAACTTCCCCGAGAATGGAAGAATTTTGATGTTAACTCCTCTAAGTTTATCATCAGAATTTGTTCTTCTCCTGTTGTGCTTAATGATCCTTCTTCTCCTTGTGTTTTGATCATCTGTCTCTTCCTCTTTAGATTGGTCATTTGTTTTATCTTGATAAGCAAGCTGACTACTAGTTGCATGGTTTTCTATCCTACCCATCCTCTCATGGAGTTCTTCAAATTTTGTATCGAATAGCCTTTCTAGATGGCCAGCCAATGCTCGCATTTGAAAAGCAAATAATCCTCCACCTTGTAATGAATTTTCTTCTCCTTCCATGTTAATTAACTAACACTGAAAAATATAGAACCGCACAAAACTCACAAAGTATTTACACTCTTGAAATATGACACTCACACTTGTGTATATCGCTCAAAATTGACTTTTGACCAAAATGCTCTTTCTAGCCTTTTTCCACTCAATCTTCCATTTATGAGCTCTTAAGAAAGAAACTAATCAATGATCCTCTTAAGGCAGGCAATTTTAATCAAAACAAAGAACTTAGAATAAGGGATGACTAAAAGAACTAAAATAAGAAATTTTGTCACAATTTTCTAGCACATATTCTGGTTTGTTTTCTTCTTCTTCTTTTTTTGTAATGTTGAAAACAAAAATAAATAAAGAAACTTCATACCTGAATTACAAGGAATCCGTGCTTTGAATACCAAATGATATGATTAAGCTTTGTTTGAGTTGAATGGTTTGAATCAATAACTAGTATAAACACGGATCGCCTAACACTTTTAGGTTGGAGTTTTGGGTTGTGACTGAGTTTGTTTGTGTTTAATTAGAAAGATATAGGCACCACACTCAAGAAAAGATGAGAATGTGAAGGATAAGTCTTAATTAGATCGCCACAAGTTACTTTGATAAGATTATATTTAGTTGTCTATCCAAGAACAAAAGGAGAGTTCTCACAATGGGAGGAAAAAAAAAAGTCTATTCATAATCCACCTTGTGTTTTATATTGAGTTCCTATTTATAATCTTAAGTAGACTACAGAAAGATTGAGTTGCAGCTACTACACAGTCCACTAAACATTAAAGTCCTACTATTATTGAGAACACAAGTAATTCACCCACTATCTATCATAATTACCTAGGAACTCCTAAAACACTTAAAATTGACTTTGAAAACAACTAAAAAGCTTATGAAATTGGAGACATTAAAAGGTGCATGAAAATTACAAGAAAATAAGACAAATTACACCTAATTAAAACTGATTATTCTATCCCAATCTATTTGTAACTTGATCACTCGAATTGGGTTTGATCTTGGGTCTTTAAATGACTTCTTCATGTTGGACTTGGCTATCCCTCAAGCTAAATAAGAGTAGTCTATTTTGGGAGCTCATGTTCAACTGGATTGCTCTTGGTTTTTACTTCCATGACTAGGCCTTGCAAAGCTTCTTTTAGACTTTTTGCTTTAGCTCTAGTCATTAGGCCATGCATGCATTGTAATTGATATTGAATATTGTTGCCCTTGGTTGAATTTTCATTGGATATATGTTGTGTTTTTTATATAATAAAATTGGACTAAAGTTGACTTTCATACAAAATTTAAAATTTAAATACGAAACACACAAAGGTTGATTAAAATCAACTTCAATACAAGGCTTGCAACGACCACTTTTTGATGCAACTGTCAAATCTATCAGTATCTTTGCTGTTTTTGCTGGGTGTCCAACCATAATAGAAGTCGATTATATCCTAAAAGCTGTCAACAGGTAAGAGAAGTTGATTATAATCGACTTCCTTACACAGTTTGTGTACAAAAGCAGGACAATTCATACTAATTTTCTGAAAAATTTGAGAAAGGAAAAAAGGAAGAGACAGTAGCTAGGGGATATTTGAAGGCAGAAGGAGGAAGTGGTGAGAGGGAGTGTTGTGCTAATAGCCATGGAGAGTGAAATGTGTCCTCTTAATGTTATTGACCACATTGCAGGAAAACTATTAGTGTAGGTAATTTTATTTAATTTTATATTTTTAATACCGTATTTTATTTTATCTTTTAATTTATTGTAGTTCAATTTATTATATCAGTAGTGTTTAATTTTATCATCAATGTTCTTAAATTCTAATTTGTTTGTTTTATGGTAATATGTATGTTGAATTTATTGTTTGTTTTATGATGATGTGTATGTTAAATTTATTGTAGTTTTGGAATTTGGTAGCATTTTTTAGTTTAATTTGTGAAATGTAATAAATTTAAGTATGCTGTAGTTTAATTTGCTTGTATTTTATTTTATTTTAGTGTGGTTTAGTAGAATGTTGTAATGTATATTATAATAGTATAGTTCAATTTATTATTGGAAAGCAAAGAAAAAAATTATTATTAGTATTCTATATAATTTTATTATGAGAACCTAAATTACTAACTATTGACCTATGCGATGCATAGGGTTGATATCTTATTTTTCTATAGTTTGCATCAATATCTCTAATTATATTACAACCTATCAATTGTAGATATGCCTATATCCTTATGTTGCTTTTAAGCATTTAAGAAATATTAATTATGAGAAATAGTGATTGTATAATCATAAAAAAATAATGATTCTTATAAATATGGTAAATTGAAAAAGAATATACATTAATTTGGGAGATAATTTTAAACAAAATTTAAATTTATCAAGTGGAACAATAATTTGTTGGAGTAGACACATAGATATGGAAGGACAATGATTATGCATTACAATAAATATAAGTTGAATAAAGAAATATGAATTTTATTAAAATAATGGAGAGATATTTTAATAGCATATTATTTAAGAGGACTTATCGAAGGAGAGAATCAAGACAATAGGATTGCGAATTTGAATAATCCCATTCTCCCACTTTAAAATTCGAATTTGGAATTTAAAATTTATAATTTTAACTTAAAGAATATATATATACTTATTTGATTTAATTTGTTCTTGTGAATATGCTTAGAAAATTTATAATTTAGATATCATTAAAATTTAAAAATTTAAACCACTTCTAGATTACTCTATTGCGAATTTATTACTATTAATTAATATTGATCGAGAAACCCGTATTGACCAGATTACGAAAATTAGTATTAATTCTTGTATCAATTTAAAACTAGGCCTTATATCAAATTAGACCAGATTATAGAAATTAGTATCCATTTATAACAGGCTTGTAAATTTTATAATCAACATCTTTCCCCACCTTAATTGATTATGAATTAAGTTTCCATTTATAATTAGTACAAAGTAAATCAAAATATAATAAATTAGCATCACAAATTAATATTAATGTTGGTAGTAAAATATGGAATATTTATTTAATTTCATTCAAAAATTTAAAAAATAAATAAATCGAAATATGAGTGGCATAATTGAGTAGTATGTCAATTTTAAATTGTTTCAATAAAAAAGAACAAATAAATAGATTATCATATTTATTATTACTTAAATGATAGAAGAAATATTTAATAAAATGACGATAATCTTCAATCATATCTTAGTGATATGATAATTGTAGTTATGAATTTTTAGAATGATTAATAATTGAACTAAATTTATGAAAATAATGGACGATGCATTAAGAATAAGTGAAAAAAGAGCACAAGAGAATCACTATTTAACAAAACTCATGGCTTAGGTAATCTAAAGTAGTACAAGAAGAAAATAAGTATTCATAAAGCATGATAATAACTTGTAAATGAAAAGTCCTCCAAAAAGCATATTGAAAATAATACGGAGATTTAAACAAAACTTACCAATTTAGCTTGACATCCATAATTTCCTGTGCTATTCAGACTAAATAAATGTAAAAATGCTAGTCTTTAAGGATGTGACACATTACAGATTCTTCAACATCATTTATGCTATTAAGAAAACACTTGTGCATATTGATTTGGAATGTTCTCTTGAAGCACACTTTGTAGGAAGACAACATTATGTTGATACTCTTACAAAGATCGATACATATGGAGCTTGCTTATTTGGATTTTGGGGATTCCCCAGAATCTGATATTGTCATTATTAGTAGATACTTCAGCAGTGATCATTTTCTAAGGTATTAATTATGATGCATTTATCCCTTTTTTCTTTTCAATTGCATTGAAAAAAGTGAAAAGAAAAAATTGATAGAAAAATGATAAAATTATACTATACATAAATAAGCACATAATAGTTTGATTTAAAAAATAGTATAAACTAATGACAAAAAAAACCATAAATCATTGAACTCATAGAAATATATATATATAAAATGAATTAACACAACAATTGAGAATATAATTAAAAAATAATAATTATAAAAAATTTCACATAGAAGATTACATGAATTGGTGCATCAAGACAATAATAAAAAGAAAATAACCATATTATTGCTACCCCTATACTCAGTTGAGTCTTTCTTTGTATCTAATAATGAAAAAACCAAAAAAAAAAATTGAAACCATGAGAGCAACATGTCTCAGGGACAAACCATTGTGATCAATTTATATGGAAAAGTTTGAACAAAATTTTAGATATTGATGCTTAATTTGGATCAAAATTATTTACTTTTGATATTGAATATAAATTTATGATTGATAAAACTGATATTTTTTAATTAATTATGATTATAATTGATATCTCATAACTAATTATGATTTATGTGATTGATATTTGTTTATGATAGTGCAATTCTACTATTAAATGCTGACAATTTTCAATGATATTTTAATAACATATAATAATTATGGTTATAATTTTTTAAAAAATTATTAAAGTTATAAAAATTGTAGGCCTTAACTAACACTAGAAGCCACACATGAAAAATTTTCCTCCAAAGGAGTCTTAAAATATTAATATTATAAATAGATTATAGACTAGTATAATTATTAAAAATAATTTGAAATATGATAATGTATATAGACAAGAGTTTAACACAAGTTTTAATAAAGAGCACTTTAGGAATATTGAAATAATGACATTAAGAATGAAGCGATAATAGACAAAAGGAGTGAATATTTCCACTATCTCAGTTTTGATATAAAAGTTACTAAACATAAATCATATAACACTAGCTCACATTTGATCAAAACTAACTTTACAAAATTAAGATGGTGCTATTCCCAATTTGTAAACTCTAATTCAAATCCAAACTTAAATCTTCATTTTACTTTAGTTGGGAGAAATTGATTTTTGTTTTTAGAGTCGTATTGATTTCCGTTTTTATATATCTCACTCACGCAATGCAACTCAACGTTTAATATATAATTGCCCATTTTTATAAACCCTTTCATTTTTTTCCTTTTTGTTCTAAAGTAAAGTAAGATGATAAAAGAGTTTTTTTGTTTTTGATAGAAAGTAAGGAAGTTTAAGTCCCAAAACTATAGTAAACATCACGGCCCGAAATTTGCAAGTAAAACTCGCCCTAATTCAATCCAATTTCATTGAACAAATCCTATTCGGAATAAAAGAGCTATTTCTTATTTTCGCTTAAGTACCCCTTAATTAATTAAAGAATGAAACAATCAAGGATAGGACAACATTGCAATTTATGTTGTGCCTTATTATTAAATTGTGTGATATTCTTGTTTGCGTCTCTTTATCTCTTTTTGCAAGCAAGTGATTCATCAGTTTTCGTTATTCATATTTATAAATTGGTTGAATTTTCTAATGATAATAATTGAAACCTTCGTGTAAAAACCTCACAAGCGGATATGCTTGCGTTTCGATCTTTATTTATTTATTTATTTTATGACGAATTATTAGCCGTCACTCGCTCATTTTGGTTGAATTTTAAATGCTCAGAAGATTGCGAAATTGCAACCCGCCGCCAATGGAATTTATGCAATATAATAGTAAAATTTACTAATTACTAAATGATTTTGACGCCTTAACCGATCTTAGATGTAACCAGTGAAGGCTTTGACATATGCATCCAGGGCGTCTTCAATTTAACTATATATCATGACATCTGATTGATTATTTAACTCAGATTAGTTTTTTTTTTCTTGGGTCGTCAACTAAGAGTAGGTGGGAAATATTATCTTCGCCATTTCACTGTTTGTTCCCCTTTTTTTCTCTTATCCTTTTTCCCTTTTTTTGTTCGTGCTATACCCCTCTTATATTTATGTGACTAGTAAAAAACTATATGTTAAATTTAAATTTATTTTTCTGTTTTAAAAAAAGAGATTCTCCATATATATATATATATATATATATATAGATATATATATATATATATATATATATATTCAAAAACTCATAGATTTGTTGAACAACTTTTACAAACATGGAGGGGTTATGATGAATTTTATCAAATATTAGGGAATATGGGTGTAGTTTAATTACCATATTAAAAATTGTCATCAAATAATTTTGACCAAAGATCTATTTAGGTCCCTCATGTTTGATCATGATTTTGATTTAGTCTCAAAAGTTTCTTTTGTTATATTTATGTCCCTAACATTTTAAAAATATTTCAATTTTATCCTTTTGATAGAAAATATAAAAATTATATACAAGAAATAGATGTAAATATCAAATTATAACGTTAGGAAATTACAATGAAATATAAAATGTCATATGACCACATTAGCGATCACAACAAAACATAAAATATTAAATTTGTGTTCATAGTTTGAATGTCATTGTCATTTAATTTGAACACAAATTTGATATTGTATGCTTTTGTTAGGATCCCTAATATATAATCTATAATCTATAATAATATTAATATTTAAGACTCATTATATGAAAAAATTTTCATGTGTTATTCATAAAGAAAATTAGACTCTATTATTTTCATAATCTTAATAATTAAAGTAAGTTTTTGAATTCAATTTACTTTCTAATTATTATTTTATTTTTTCTAATCATACCTTTATATTTCTCTTCTATTAACACAATAAAAATACTCTATAAAATATCTCATTTAAAATTTTTTAATATGAAAATAATAAAAAAATAATATAAACAAATGATAATTGAATATACTATTATATTATTAAAATTTTATATGTATAATTATTATAGTATTAATTAATGATAATAAAACTATTATAATTATGTCACATTAAAAAAAGACTATTATAATTAACGTAAATTTTATTGACCACGTGTAACTATCATATAATTATATAAAAAGTTATTATAATATGTTTTCTAAGTTGATGATGAACTAAACTATAACCCATATGTGATGTTAAAAACTATATAAATTAGGATTTTTTACTAATTTATAATTTATAATATATCTATAATACTAATATTTAAGACTTATTACATGAAAAGTTTTTCATTTGTCATCCATAGAGAAAATTATGCCTATCATTTTCATGATCTTAATATTTAAAGTAAGTTTTTAAATTTAATTTCTCTTCTAATTATTAATTATTTTTTTAATTAGAGCTTTATATCTCTTTTCCATTAACACAATAAAAATACTCTACAAAATATCTCAATCAAAATTATTTAATATGAAAATAATAACAAATAATATATACAAAATGATAATTGAATGTATTATTATATTATTAAAATTTTATATGTATAATTATGATAGTATTAATTAATGATAAAAAACCATTATAATTATATTATCCAAAAAACTATTATAATTAAAAATAATTTTATTGACCATGTGTAACTATCATATAATTATATAAAAATCTATTATAATATATTTTTTAAGTTAATAATGAACTAAAACTACAACTCATATATAATGTTAAAGAACTACATAAATTATGATTATTCCTGACTTTTTTAAACTAATTATAACACATTAATTATAACATAAATTTTTAAATTGATATTTTAATTTACTAAAATGATGTATAAGGAAATGAGATGTAATTAAAATCACATAAATTAAATTTATTTATTATTTTTTATTAACTTGAATTTTTTTATACTTTTATAAATTAAATATTTTAACTTATGAAAAAGACGTAAATAACTAGGATAATAAAAAAAAAAAAGAAATCTGCTGAATCCGGTATTTGCGACAATACCCACAATAGGGAGGAGAATAAGCATATGTTTAGTCTTCATAGGGAGGGGGTGAAATTCCCGTTTGTTGTAAGGGGCAGGTACGGGGAATGAGATTCCCTTGTGGAGACTCATTAATTCATTATTTATATAAATTATTTAAATATTTACTTACATCATTTTTATTAATTATTTTTATTGGATTTGCATTATGTACATATATATTTTTAATTTGGATTATATTGTATTTATAATATTTGTTATTAAGGATATTTATGTTTTGAATTTCAACGTATTTCAAAAAAATTTTCTCTTTTTAAAATTCTTTTAATACTTGCGAATATCTATAAGGATTTAAATTCTCGCAAAGAAAGATAAATGGGAACCCGTGGTAGGATGGAGATGAGAATAGGAGGCAAAATTCTAAATAGAGATAGGAGACGGGAGCCGAGAGCATATCTCATCTCTAATAGATATCCATTGTTATCCCTATACATAGCTTACAATATAGTAAAATTGTCAATTTATTCTCTTTTATTATTCAACAATTTTATAACTTTCAAAAAGTGTAAAATTTTCATAAGATAGGCTATTTATTATTAGTTAAAGATTATCTATCGAGATTATTTCAACCTTATAAACATGATATTTAAAATAAGATATAAAATAAAATAATACATTTATATTTTATTTATTTATTTATTAATTATTTATTGACTTATTTTCAAAAGAAATTTATATATATAATTTTTTATAAGATATATTTAAATAAATTATTATTTATTTTCCATAATAGTTAATAAATTGTTTTTAATTATTATCTGCAAATACCTATAAGGATTCAAATTCCCACAGAGAACGGTAAATGGGGACCTGTGGTAGGATGGGAATGAGAATGAGAGGCAAAATTCTAAATAGAGACGGAAGACAGGAGCTGAGAGCATATCTCATCTCTAATAGATACCCATTGTTATCTCTATACATAGCTTATGATATAATAAAAATGGGTCCAATTCTTTCTAAACTTCCTCTACTATGAAATAATTTTATAAAGAAAGGGATAATTTCTTCCTCAAAACCTATCCAATCTTCCATTCTTATTGTTTATTTTTTCTAACAATTTCACTTTTTTAACAATTTTTCCAACAAGTAGAAATAACTGTAGTTTCATTTTACCTATAAATCGCTTTGAGCTAACAAAATCGCTGTAATTTCATATTGCCTAGGCAAAGTAAAATTGCCGTAACTTACCGCAGTCTCACCTAGTAAGATGAGAAGTTTTCATATTAATAATTAATGTTATGTTTCAGTATTAATGTAAATAATAAATTTTTTTTATTTTAAAAGAGTGAAAAACCCTAAAAATTAGAGAAGATTGTAAGACGGTCTGACAGATATAGAGGTACGTTCCGACCCAAAAAAAGGAAAATTTTATACGGAGGTACGTTTTTGGTTAATGGATTTAGATAGTGCTACTGGCATACCAAACAATAATAGAGACCCAAAATTGTTGGCTCCGAAAGAAACCGGTTCACCGGAAACCTCAGACCAAGAAGAAACCCGGAAACCTGATAATATCTCCGAGGTTCCTTCCATTCAAAATTCGAATTTGAAGGAAAGCTCTTTGTCTGTTTCTCAAGAGTCTCCGAGCTGAGCTGAACTGAACTGAGGAGGGAGGGAGTGAGTGATTGAAGGAAGGAATCGGCGATGGCGATGGATGTGGAGCGCAATCTCCAATCGGACTTTTCCTACTGGAAACCTCTCCCTCGCAGGTTCGGCCCCGACTCTCCTTTCTTCGCTTCCGGCAACCTCGAACGAGAACTACTCGCCAAGCAGGTTCTCTTTTCTTTGTCTCTTTCCTAGATAATTTTATTTGTTTGTTTTCCTGTGTTTGGTGATAGAGTTGTCTTAGGTCATTGCCTGTTTGATCCATGATTATGAGTAATTGATGTGCTGAGATTCGGAGTGGGCATTCTTACTTGCCCTTTTTTGTGTTTCAAAAGGTTGCTTTGGATTTAACAGAAGAGAAGCAACAGCATGAGAGTTGGATACACGACGAAGACAGGTATTGGTCGACGTTTGTGCTTTTGCTGACTCCTATTGAAGCTGTAATGCAATCATACATTTGGTACTTACTGTTATAATATGTTTTTCCTTTGCTTGACAATTATGTGATCCAATTTGAGTAAAGAGTGAATGATGATCTATGATTTCAAGTGTTCGGTTTCAAGTTTGATACACAGAAAGGCCAAAATGAAGAAAAGGAAAATGAAAATGAGTAACATGTATGATCGATATATGTCATATTCAAGAGGCCTCGAACTAAGGAGTGTTAATTTAGCACATCTATAGATAAATGATCGTACTTTTTCCTGATCTCAAAGCTGTCATCTTTGTTAGGGAAGTCTTTTGTCCCATTGTTGGTTGTGGAACACGCTTGACTTCTATCGAGGACTTTGAAAATCACTATAATGCAAGGCATGCTGCATCTTGTTCGGTGTGTTCTAGAGTTTACCCAACTTCACGTCTGCTCAGCATACATGTATCTGAAGTTCATGATTCTTTCTTTAAGGCGAAAGTTGCACGTGGCTATGATGTGGTATACATCTCTCTGATTCATTGTAGTAGCATTTAGTATTGCATATACAATACACTTTGATCCTTTGTTGAAGAATTAACTGGCTATAATTTTGTTCCTTTCTTCAGTTTACGATATCCATTTTGGTTTGGTTTCTTTCCACTTTCAAGTTTCTTTGGTAACTTACCCAACTGCCTTTTTCTTGCATGAATTTACAATCTTACAAAAGTCAATAGGAAAACCTCATTTACAATTTGGTTATATTAAACATGATTAGAACTTCTTTGCGAGTTGCTTATGGTTTATAAACTGTCTTGCTTTTTGTTTAGCCTTTTATCTCCCTTTTACAGCTCATAGTTTAGCTTGTTATCATTTTTGCATCCACCTATTTAAATTTTCTTTTAAAGGAACATCTCATTAATATGATCATTACATCCTTTTTGAATAGTATGGATACTTCTTTGCACGTTGCTTACAGTCTATAAACTTTCTTGCTTTTTGGTTTTCAGAGCTCATAGTTTGGCTTGTTATCATTTTTGCATCCACTTATTTAAAATTTCTTTTAGAGGACCATCTTATTAATATGATCCTTATATCCTTTTTGAATAGTATGAATGCTTAGTGGAAGGTTGTGGTTTGAAGTTCAAAAGCTACAATAGTAGGCAGCAGCATCTGGTCGACAAGCATAAATTCCCCACCTCATTTGAATTTTTCAAGAAGGCTAGGCCATCAAAGAAACAGAGGCAAAAGTCTCAACGCAAACAAGCTGTTCATAGGGAGGAAGCTTCAGGAATGATGGAAGTAGAAAATGCAGCCATGGATGACCTTGTTTCAGCAGTCTCTAAACTGAGCACTTCTGACTCCTCTCCTTCATCTATTAGCTTTGGTCGCCGCCACAAAGGCTTGACATTTGTCCCTCGAGCTGTTCAGCGTGGAGGTGGTTCAAGCTCATAGTTGTACACAGCAGAGAAATAAGTTATCATTTGAGATTGGGCCAATCGGCATATGTAATTGCTAAATGATCTATCTTCATCCGTTGCCTCTTTATATGATCTCTGCAGTTGTCTTCTGTTCAAAGGTTGAAGAAGCTGTTTAAGTTGAAGTTTTGAAAAGTAGAATCATGTTGGATGATGTAGCAACCTAAAGTTTTATGCTCGGTACCTCTAACATCGTTGTGTACTCCCATTTTGGCCTGTAAGTTTGCCTAACTTAAGCAATATGGCAAAGCAAATATATGTCTCATAATGTGAACATTTTGAGCTTCTCTTTAGTTTGATATTGTTCTTTTAACTCACATCCTTGTGCGAACAAAAAAAAAACTTAATTATCACATTCTTACTGAAAGAAATCACCTTTACAGTTTGTCATGTTTGCCTTACCCAGTGAATATCAAGCTTGTAAATGGCGCCAGCTTCCTGATCGCAATTGTTATGACTTGTAGTCTTACGAACTTAGGTTTCAGGCTTGCAGAAAATTATTTTGTTAAATCTACCTTCTTTATACATAAAAGATCTCGAGATTTTTGTCATATGTTAGAGGTTGATGATTAAATCAAAAATGTAATTCCAACATTTAAAAATGGATATCCAATTGAGACATTCATTTCATTATTATTGGATGTAATTGTAATTTCAACTTTTTGTATTTATTTATCATATCTATTGGCGATAGAATGAGTATTTCAATTTGACGTATATTTTTGGGTGTTAGAATGGTACTACTCATGATTAAATGGAGTATACTTTTTTAGTACTTGTATTATTGTATTCTAGGCCCACGACTACTATATTCTCTGTGCCTAGCAGTTCTGATCAAGGAAGAGAAAATCGGATCGGGTATCAAGCTGATCAGGATACTGGTTCAAAGATTTAGAGATCTAACCAGTCCAACCATGGTTCAAAGGCAAAAACTTCTATTAAGTCATCAATATTAACATAACCAACATGAAATAATATTGTCTTATTATACTTAACATATATTAGGTATGTCACTTTTGCAAATCCATTCCATCATTCCCCAACTGAAGGCCCAACTAATGAAGCCATGATAACATATACAAACCCATTACCAAACCAACTGAAAAGCCCAACGGCCCAAATCTATGACAGCCCAAGGCTCAAAGAAAAAGAGGCTCGAACCTACACAGCATCAACCAGCATCTGCACTTGAACAGTCGAACCCCATTAGCCCCACGCGCTTCCTGCATGTCGCTCACCCATTCACCTATGCTTGAGCTCGAGGCGAGGCGGAACAGAGGGGAGGGGAGGGCAGCGGCGCAGCGCCCGAAGCAGAGGCGAGAAGTAGAGGGGTGGAGAAAGGCGTGGGCCTGAGGCGCAGAGCAAAGGCGCGGAGCAGAGGGAGCCAGCTTCGCCTGAGAAGAAGATCGATTTGATGAGAAGTGAGAGTGGCGGTAACAAGCAACAACTCCAATGCTCTTTTTTTTTTTTTTCCTTCAAAGAGCTGCCCAAAAAGGGGGAATGTTTTGCCTTTTTTTTTTCTTTCTCCTCAAGTCAGAGCCGAACCGGCCAATCTAGCAAACCGGACTGATCTACTGGTTTTTCTAGTTTTGACCAATTTTGACTAGTTCTTGACCGGTTTTGACCTTCCCCGATTTTAGATGCTTAATCAGATCAACGAGGTGAACAGTTATTGATTAGCTCGGTTGGACTGGCTGGTCCAGTCCGATTTTCTCTTCTATGTTCCTAATCCAACTTCGCCTCGTGATTAGAAAAGAAGAAAAGAATAAACTAGCACGTGAAGCAGTTTAATGATGCCATAGAAAATAGTAACAAACAATTCTATACAGTTTTATCTTATAGAGTGTTGGGAATGACTTAAAAATGGAAATGATTTGGCTTGAAAATCAATTTGTGTTTGGATCTTAAAATAATAAGAAATAATTTTATTTGTAAATTTATTGGATTTGTTCTATTTTGATTTTGAAACTCTCTTGAATAAGATAGGAATTGAGTGAAATTGATTTGATTTTAAAATTTTAAAACAAATCAAATTAATTTAATTTTAGTTTTTAATCGTTTCAAACATAATCTAGTGTATTTTAAGCATAATAATCGATTTCTAAATCAATTTGATTTATATTCTATTTAATCATTTCAAACATAAGGTTAGCAACAAAAAATTTTAAACATTAGATTTAATTTATAAATAAGATCAATTCAAATAAAATCAAATCATTTCCTGATTTTAATCACTCTAAACACTACTGTAACAATGTACAAGTCATTTTGGTTCTTAAAATTTAAAAGTTAATGTTTTATTGATGAAATTGTAAAGTCAGTAATCTTAGTTCTGGTCTATTTTTATCAAGGTTGAAAGCTGACCGACCACGGTTGGACTAGTTGAGCAGAGCAGAACCTGTTATGCAGTCAGGTTGAGCGCGAAAATCGCTTGCAAAACCGCCAATAAATCCGATGAACCCAGAAACCAAGCAAACCAGCCCGGCCAAAAAATTGGTTCGAACCGTTTGTTTTTTTGTTGTAAAAAAAATACAAAATTGCATATTTTGGGTTTTTTTTTAAAAAAGGTCTAAAATATCATATTTCCTATTTTTTTCCTTTTCTAATATGGAAAGTAGTAACTTAAGAGATTTGATCCATATGGATAATGTTTATTTTGATTACGAGTTGAATTATGTTATGTTTTATGGTTTTGATTGATACCTAATTTAATTTTTAGTTATTTTATGACATATATTTTATTTTATATTTTTATATATTTATATAAATATATATATTTTATTATATTCCGCTTGGACCCCCGATTGAACCGGTTGAATCTCTGAACCCTTATCCCGATTGGTTTGATATCCGATTTGGTTTTCAGAACCTTAATTTTTATCACGGCATCTTTACATTTTTTATTTATGTGGCAATGATATTCTGCTGTCGGAAATTAGAATCTACTTGGCCTCTAAGGTGGTAAAGGTTGAACAATTTCAAAATGAACTATAGAGAATGATCAAAACATAAAACAAATAATTGTTACAGAGTCCGTGAATCCGTGATACACTCTAAGCACCTTAAAGGCAAGGGGGGATATCAATACGAATTCAGCATATTACTTAATCTAATTTCATCAGGAAAAACAAAAGGGAGCAAGGGAGTAAACTGGCTCACATTTACGACTTCAAGAATAAAAAAAACTAACTTTTAAATTTTAGGATTCAAAGTAATTTAGGGTGTATTTGGTATGATGTATTAGATATGATAGTATAAGCTAATACCATACGTTATGCTCTTATCCATTGTTTGGTGTAACTAACATATTTTATAATTTTATACGTCATAAGTCCCATATACGTTAAAATGTTATATAACTTAAGTGTGAGGAGACTGGATTGGGCCTAATTAGCCTTTAACGTACAAAGTCACTTTTTTATATTTTATTGAAATAAAATAATTCTTAAATAAATAATAATAAAAAATTATAAAAATAAAATTATTTTTAATAAAATTATTTTATAATAAATAAATACAAAAAATATATAATATCAATTTAGTTATATATATAAAAATAAATATAAATATAATTGATAAATAATAAATAAAATAAAATAATAAATATTTAATAGCAAATGAATATGTTAAATAAAGAATAAATAATATGTAATATATAAAAGTAAGGATTAATAAATTAAATTTAAATAATTATGATTAAAAATATAAAACATTAAAATATATAAAATATAACTTTTTATTTTATATAATTTACCGAAATAATAAATGATTATAAAATGTTAAAATAAATAATAACATTTAATATAAATTAAATTTTCATTAATAAATATTTACATAAATATAATATTTGAAAATTATAATACCCTATAAACATGTGTCCGTAGACAAGTTTTGTACAGCTCTAGGGTCCCCTGGAACCCACTCGTGCAGCCGAGAGTGCCCCGGAGGCAAAACTAGATTGCAGCTGTAGGTTCTGTATAAT
Source organism: Dalbergia cochinchinensis (assembly GCA_031216125.1). Lineage (NCBI taxonomy): Eukaryota > Viridiplantae > Streptophyta > Magnoliopsida > Fabales > Fabaceae > Dalbergia > Dalbergia cochinchinensis. The sequence goes on from CM062368.1 coordinate 28,559,867, forward strand.
TATGTAAAACAGATTCTTGTTGCAACAAACAAGCCTTTCTTTGCCTGTTTCGTGTGTGTCGGCTAGTTATAGCGAGCTTTACTCACTGCAGCGAGCACTTTCGATGTCAGCACAGTAGAAAACGACACAGTTTTGATAAATGAGTTCCCTCATCTTTAAAAACCTCTCTCCCTCAGCTCCCCTAACCAGAACTCAAAATGCTTCCCATCTTAACACTTCTCCAACCCCTTTTCTCTCAATTTTTCATCAATCTTCATCCTCCAAAGACTAAAGGTAAGAGTTTTATCGGTTTGTTATCTCCTTCTTCCCCATTTCATATTCTAGGGTATGAGTTGATGTTGTTTGCTCGTTTTTGTCAAGCGGTGGTACTTCTTCAATGTTGTTAAAGTTGATTTAGGGTAAAATAGAGAATACTCATAGACTAATATAGAGTTTTACGGTTGTAATAGCAGACATAGGTGTCATCCTTTTTCTCTAGAGCTCTCTTGGTGATAGTTCTCTACTTTTTACCTTTCTAGGTGAGTGAGTTCAATCCTATGACCTTTATGTTGGTCATTATAGTCATTTTCCTTATTCTATGGCTTAATGGCATGATTTTAGAAACTAACTATAGAGATTAGAGATTATTGCTGATGTTGTCAAGTTATGAAATCATGATTTTCAAGTGCATGAAACATATTTTGAGAAACTCATGGACCATTTATTACTAAACGATTGTTATAAAAGAGCTAGAGGGTGAATATGTTGACATTAGAGAATTTAACAATTTCCATAATGATTTCAAGAGCAAAATGCTTATATGATAGAGCTTTTAAACTCAGAGTAGAACACAGCTACAAAGATTCTGAGAAAAGAATTGATTTTCATGATCCAAAGACTAAACAGTGAGTTATCAGTTTTCAATTATTATACATATATTTTATACATGATGGTTGTTAAGCATGAAGTTAGAGGTAAAAATATATATAAATATGATCTTGAGAGTTAGAGCAAGTTAGCAAGGATTATGATTCCAGAGTTAATTAGCTATGAAAGAAACATATGTTAAATTAAGACATGAATTAGGAATTTAGTCCAAAAGACTCCGAGTACAAATCTTTATATGATTTATGACAGTTGGTAGTTACATACCCTATGGGCTTTTGAAATCACAATGTTTGTAAGCAGGTGAACCCTTGTACATGATTTCATAGCTACAGTTATGCTAAGGTCAGATTGTTATAGTTATATAGATTCAGAGCTCTCAGAGTATCAAGTGTTTTTAAAAGTTTTCAAATTTATTCAATTTATATACAACTAGTATTTAAAGAGTTTTCATGAAACTAAGGAGTGTTCAGTATAGCATGGACAATTTCTACTACATAATATTTAATATTTTAATTGTTAACTTATGGGAATAGACAGAGCCTTAGAAATAATTTCAGTATTATTGATTTTATTCCTTGTCAGTTGAGTTATGTATGATAAGGTTGATTAAACCAGAGTTATGATTCATGTTTAAAGTCGTTAACCTTAGTACATCTAACTGCCAAGGAGGCAATGTACCAACATGGAGGTAGTCTCATGAGGTGTTTATTCTTGGTATACCTAGCTGCCAAGGAGGCAGTATACCAAGCTGCTAAGAAGGCGGTATACCAAGTGGCCGTGGAGGCAATCTCATAAGTCGTCAACCTTGGCATACCTGGCTAGCATGGAGGTGGTATATCAAGTGGCCATGAAGGCAAGCTTTTCAGAGATCAAAGGAAATAGGACCTAATTAAGTGCTCACAGCTTATCCACCAAAGACCACGAAGAATATAGGAACTCAGGGATAACTTTTATCTTTTATATATTTATCACATTAAGAGTTCTGGTACTTATGATTCAGAGAAAGTTATGATTGAATTAATAACATATATGTAAATATGAAAAATACTTTGGAGCTTGCTTATTGTTGTTGTTGTTGTTGTTGTTGTTATTATTATTATTATTATGCCTCTTGTTTGTTGTCCCATGAAAGGGGTTACGAGTGAGAATTCACTCATTGAGTTTTAAATGAAACTCACTCCTCTTCCTTTTTCCATTATAGTTACATTAGTTGTCACGCATTCCTCTCAGCCACCTCCTCCCCAATAGTAGGGCTTTTCAGTTGGTGAGCTTTACTTCAGAGTGAAGTGTCTTTGTTGTTAGTATAAAATGCTCCAGTGTCATGTCAACAGAGTCTCGGACCATAGAAATAGTTTTTGCATTTTGCATACAATGATGGTATATTCTTGATTTGTAACTCATGATTTAGCATTCATGGTTATTTTGTATCAGAGTAGCTTTATATATGTATATGTTTTGTATCATGATTCACAGACTTTAGAGTTGATTTATGAAATATTAGGTATAGTTATATCGACTTTAAAGAACAAGTGATTTGTATGTAGAAAGTGAATTTATCTTTTAATTGGTTTTTATGATTTAAAATATGTATATAGAGTGACTCAGCAATCACGAGGCTTACGTGGGGATGGGATTCCTCATGTGCCGGTCACGATCCAAGTCAGGTTGTGACAAAAATTATGTTTAAATAATTAATAAAAATTCCTATTTTATTCTTATTTATTTAATATTTACTTAAGGCATTAGAATTATTTGTAAATAAATAATCATATTACAAAATATAAAATTGAATATCTTATATAGTGTTACATCAAACACTATATAATATTAAAAGTTTATCAAGCCTTATACTATTAGGTCTTGTTCTATCAAATTTTATACTATCAGATCGTATCATATCATGCGCGCCAAATGGGCCTTTATATGTGCAATTTCAAGAAATAAGGTGAGTATACCCAATGAAAGTTAGCTAAAAAAAAATGGGTTGAGTCCTAGGTAGGCTTAGCTTTACCTACAAGGTCGGGGATTCAAATCTTGAAAAGTTCTTTTGAGGAAGGGTCGTACCGTTTACCACTCAAGCTCCTGGGGGTTTAGGCTTCCCTATCTAATTTTTTTTTTTAATCAAAAAGAAACAAGGTGAGTATGTATTCAAGTTTTTATCAATATAAAACTTATGATTCTTCCTTGGCTAGTGATTTCACGGTGAAAATTCAAGTATACAACAAATTATTATCACACCAGTTATAATAGTTGATTATCATATTCATCTATAATATTAATATTTTAGAGTCATTTGAGGGAAAGTTTTACACGTGTCACAATGAGAATGTTTTAAGACCCATATCTTTTAAGAAGTTATTCATTAATTTTTTTGAAAAAATAAAATCGTAATTATTACATATTATTAGTATATCATTGATAATCATCTGTATTTAATAATAAAATTACATTACATTAATTAAATATCTTTAATTATTACAATGCTGAAATCATGAATTATATTAATAAATTAATTTCATAATTTTAGTATTAATTTTAAATCTAAAACTTTTATATTTGATGCGGGTGGTGATTTTCTTTTGAATACTATTATATTAAATTTATGAAATTAAGTATATAAATTATAAGAAAGATACAAAATATATGTACTAAGTTATATCATTTACCTTTTTTATTAACAATAAGATTATGATTAATTTAATTATTTAGAGGCAGAATATTTGTTCATGTCATTAGTGATGACATTATTTGATTATATATATAGACTAATTTAATGATTTGAAGACCAAGAATATGCCAATTCAATAAAAAAAATTATATATGTGCACAGGTGACAAATGAAAATCTTGGGATGATTATAAAATTATACCTTCAATAATCTTTGAGCTCTTGCAAATAATTTTAATAATTTTATATTTTAAAAGATTTGAATGAATTTAAAAAAATCAATCATATAATACATGAAAATTTTGATAATTTTATATTTTAAAAGATTTGATAAATTTTGAAAAAAAAAATTTAATTTTGAAAAAAATTAAAAAAATTGGAGAAGATTTTAAAAAGAAAAAAATAATAGAGATTTATCATAATCTTATTTATAATTAGAAGTTATTAATGATTAAAATTCTGTATAAAATTTATTAATTGTATAAATCTACTATACTAATATTTCAGACTGAAAACTATTATATATATAATTCATATAGTGATTTAGGCCCCACTTTTCTCAATATTTATGTCTAAAATTTTTTTCAAACTTAATTTATAATTTATTTATTAATTATTTTTATATAAAATAAAATTAGATATTACAATCATTAAAGAATCAAATATTATAATAATTAAATATTATAATTTGCACTAAGAAAGAATCTATGTTAATATAATTATGATCTATAATTAAATTAATAACCATTAATAGCCTCACATTATGAAGGTAATATAAAAAATTATAAAGAAAATATTTTCAAAATAAATAAGCTTTAAAATCAATATTTTTTTTTAAAGAAAACAAGTAGGTCAAATTGTTAACAAATTGCTAATTGATTAATTTTTATATGATAATAATTCAAAATTTAATTTATACCAAATTTATTCTTAATTAAATATAATAATAATTGATATAATACTAATATTTAAGACTCATTACATAAAAATTCTTCTATGTGTTATTTATAGAAAAATTATACCTCACCCTTTTTATAATTTTAACACTTAAAGTAAGTTTTTGAATTTAATTTACCTTTTAATCATCAATTATTTTTTTTAATCGTATCTTCACATCTCCCTACCATTAACAAAATCAATATAAAAAATAGAATAAAAAAATTATAATTCAATATATCATACCATAAAAATTATATATATAAAACCTATTATAATTGTGTTGCATTAGTAGTATTTTTTATTATAGATATTTATTTTTGAATTTCAAAGTATTTTTAAAATTATTTATTTTGAAATATTTTTAATAAATCCATAAATATCAATAGAGATTCAAATTTTTATGTGAAATGAAAAATGGAGACCCATGACCGGGATGTGCATGAGAATGAAGGAAAAATTCTAAATGAAGATGAGATCAGGAAAATTTTATAATTTTAAATATAGAACTTTCAAAAATCATAATAAAAAAAATTATCTATGTACATGTATAACTATATTCTATTTAATTTTTTACAACTTAAACATTCTAATTATCAATTCCATAATTTTTCATACCAATTTTTTTGAAAAAAATACCTTCAATTTTTTAACACTAAAATATTTTAAAAAATAAATTCTATAATTTACACTTATTTGATAATAATATTAAATATTTATTAATTTTTAAAAAGTAAATAATTATATTATTTTTTATTGAAAAAATTATAATTGATATACTACTCTAATAATTGAGATTATATAAATTAGAATTATAAATAATTTTTTATTAATTATGACATATTAATTATAATATATATTTTAAAATTAATATTTTAATTTATTAAAAGGATGTATAAGAAAAGGACGTGTAATTAAAATCATATAAATTAAATTTATGTATTATTTTTATTAATTATAAAATATATTTTTATATTTTAAATTAAATATTTTGATTTACTAAAAGATATAAAAGGCTAGTGATGACAAAAAAATTGAAAATGAGTACACACGGGAATTACCAATGGAGAAAGGAATTGACACATATTTTGCTTGCATAGGGATAATCTATAGAGGCTAAGTCTTTGTTTATTAAATGGAATAGGGACATGGATAATATATCTTTATTTTTTAATTATTTTTATTATATTTTTATTATGTATATATTTTTAATTTTAATTTGGATTATGTTGCATTAATAGTATTTATTATTATAGATATTTATGTTTTAAATTATAAAATATTTTTAAAATTTTTCTCTTTTTGAAATTTGTTAATAAACATTGAATACCATGGGAATTCAAAATTTCCAACGAAAATAGGAAATGGGGACCCATAAGGGGATGGGGACGGGGATAAGAGATAAAATTATAAATGGTGATGGGAGGCATGAGACATGTCTCTTTTCTCATAGATACTCATTGCTATCCCTATAAATGGCTCATGATATAGTAAAATTATCTATTTATTCTCTATCTTTATTTAACAATTTAAACTTTCAAAATGTGCAAAATTTTCATAAAATAGGTTCTTTATTGTTAGTTATAGGTCAGCTATCAAGATATTTTCAATCTTATAAATATGATATTCAATATAAGATATAAAATAGAATGACATATTTATATTTTATCTACTTATTTAATTATTTAACTATTAACTTACTTTTAAGATAAATTTATATACTTAATTTTCTATAAGATATATGTAAATAAATTATTATTTATTTTTTATAATAATTAACAAACTATTTTTTATTATCTTCCCATACATGGCACGGGTTAAATGACTAATTAATTAAAAAATCATGCAAATGAATGTGATCCTATGTAAAATATTTTTGTAGCACTAGTGCATCAAGATTAAATTCTACAAGTTATATAATATAAAAGAATATGAACAAATGATAATATAAAGGTCTTTTTACTGTGGTTGCATCAAAACTAATCTCTTAAATAAAATTCTGTCTGGTTCTCTTCTTCATATTGCTTTTTCTTTGATGTATTTCATTCCCTTACCTTCCATTTGTTACTCGACAAGCAGAGGCTTGTTTGTTTCACTTTGCAAGAATTTGCAGCTAGCTCTAACTGTGATCCACATCATACATTTTGCATCATGTATTAAGTGACAAATCTCTAGATCAAGCTAATTATAGAAACAACGAGTCAACTCCAACCACTAGGAACTGCCACGTCTAGCTTGAATCACTAAAACATCGCCCTTCATCTACATGAACCTGTTTTTCCAAAACATACAATCACAACAAACTCAAATAAGTTAAGTTGCTTCTCACAGGCCATAAAAAACATTGCACCACAACATGCAACCTTGGTATTTCAATTTGTACCAACCTTCCGTCAATCGAAGGGGTGCAAATTTCAAGAAGAAGCTCCCTCACACCCCATGCAGCCTCCGCATCGTTGCCGCCGCCGCCGTCGCCGTCGCCATCCTCCTCCTGTTCTTCTTCCACCGGACCCTCATCCACTCCAAAAAATTCTGCTCCCAAAAGCCGCCCTCCTTCGTGCCCCTAACCAAAGCTGAGGCCATCGTCGCCGCCGAGTTCGCCTCCACGGCTAGCCCCCTTGTCGCCATCCTCCACTACGCGACGTCACGCTGGGTTCCCCATCAGTCCCCCGGCGAGATCCGGCGACTCTTTGACGTGCTCCAATACCTAGCGCCTTGCAACTTCCTCGTATTTGGGATCGGACATGACTCGCTGATGTGGGACACATTCAATCCAGGTGGCAACACCGTATTCCTCGAAGAGAATCCTAAGTGGATCCTCTCAGCGATCAAGCGCTTCCCTATCCTACGCATCCACACGGTACGTTATTCCACGCGCCTCTCCCAAGCCGACGCGCTTCTATCTTCTTACAAGAAGCATTGCTCCGATGGCCATGCGCTCAAGGGCTACTCGCAGTGTCAGCTAGCCCTGAGTGAGTTGCCAGAGGAGGTGTATGAGCGTGATTGGGACGTGATCTTGATCGACGGGCCGAGAGGGTACGTGGATACAGCGCCGGGGAGGATGGCGGTGATATATTCGGCGGCGGTGATGGCGCGTGGGAGGAAGAGGCCGGGCGTGACGCACGTGTTCCTGCATGACGCGGATAGGAAGGTTGAACAACAATATGCGCAAGAGTTTTTGTGCATGAAATACAGGGTTGGTGGTGTGAAGAAGCTTTGGCACTTCGTCATCCCCCCTGCTTTTACTGTTAATGATACCAGTGGTGGATTTTGCTAACGCTATATATAGTTCCTTATTCCTTTCATCTTTGTTCAAGTTATTTTCCAAAAAAAAAAAGAAAAAAAATTGCTTAAGGATTTATTCGCTTTTGTTTCTTAATTATTACACACAAAAAAATCACAGTTTTATGATCTCGATCGTATATTGTGTTTTATTGTATCTAAAAGTTTATCCGAATTATTGAAGTTACTCATTCGTTTCCGATTGTCCTTCATGTACTGCAATGTACGGATTAATTACATGTTTTATGTTTACTTTGCATTTTGGACTAATGGAGGCAAGAACTAATAGAATTTTCGAAGTAAGGAAAGTTTCATTAACATCTAATTAAATTATTTTATTTTAAAGATGTTTAGAATTACAAATTTAACCCCTCAGCGAAACCAGCCCAGTCTTCATCCTATTCCCACTAATTGCTTGCTCACCTTGTCTTTGTCTCACCCCCAGATTGATTGTACACTTGAATTAGAAAAAGATGAACTTTTGCAAAGCAATTTCAGCAAGAGAGGTGAGTGACGGTGTGCGTGCACCCGCAGCGATCGAATCCACCTTGAACCTTGTGCTTCCCTTCCCAGTGACAGGGGGGTGGTGGTGGTGATAAAGAAGGAGAAGTAGCCAACAATTGGACACGTGTCAGCACCATACGACCACCACATGGGGGTTGGAGGGAAGCTGTCGTTGTTGGGAACGAGACTTGCCGGTGGCAAATACAGGCCGCTGATTTTGAACTTGCTTCCAAAAGGGATAGCCCCAACATGCAAAGGAACCTATGGCCTCAACAATTAATTAAGATATTATTAACTGAATACGAACATATGTATATTTCATGCTGTGCAACTGTATCCCATTCATTGCCAATTGCCATGGCCTTGCAGTTCATTATCTCCATATAGTTTTTTAAGTTTTCCACAGTGTTATTTTCTTCTTCTTCTTCTTCTTCTTCTTCTTTCTTTTATTTGTTTTCTTCAATTTTGTAAATATTTTATATCATACAGTTGCAATTTCTTTCGGATTCAGTGTTTTGCTAGGAGAGACCGGAGATGTGAATGTAGGAAAATAGAGGTGAGTGGTTGGGAAGGGAAACTGAAAATTCAAATAGGGGTAAGATATTAATTTGATGACAAAATTAAAGGGACTATCAGAAGGTCCAAAACTTACCGAGGACGAAGGTAGATGACACCTATTTAAACACTGTTAGTTTACAAAAAGAGCTGTGATATTTGTGGGAATAGGTTTAAACACAACCTCCTACATATTTAGTAGGGGTAACAAGGGATGGGTTGAATAAAATCCAAACCCAACTCGATTTTTAGATTGAGTCAATTTTTAAAACCCAAAACAGACTCAATAATAATCTGATTATGTCCCGGATCGTACCGGGTCAACCCGACATTTGAACAATATACGAGAATTTTATATTGTACGTAATAAAATTATAAAATTTTACAAGTAAAAAATAAAATTTTAAAGATATTTTATTATATAGATTTCAAAATAAACCATATCAATGTAGAAAAAATCAAGTTATATAAAATATATTAATTAAACTTTAAAATCTTATAATTTTTCATAAATTATTATAAATATATATATCTCTTAAAGAATTATTTGACTTTAGATCGGATCAAGCCAACCCAATATATGACCCAAACCTAGCCAGTAAACGTGTACCTGGTCAAATTTCAAGACCCAAATTCATCCCAATAAGCTTCAGGCCGAGCCAAGTTAGCAGATCAAAATATGTTCTGAACACCCCTAATATTTAGTTATCCCCTCTTGAAGTAATTTTGTTTTATCTTGAATTTTTTATTATCTTTTTTCAACACATTCTAAGTATACTACAAATTAGACTTTCACTAACATTTAAAAAATGTTACCAAATCATAAAAAAAATGTTACTATTAACATTGGTAACATTTTCATCAATGTTGTCTATATCTAGTGTTGCTAAAGAGTTTAGGTAACACTTTTTTTAAACTTTAGTAACATTTAAAAAATGTTACCATTTATCACTTCGCTAACATTTTTGAAAACCTTTATCTTTTTTTTCTTGCAAAACTAGATAAATGTTACCAATTTAAATACCTAATTGAAATTCTTCTAGCCAAAGTAAATTGAACTTTCTCATTCGAATCTTCCCATGTCACGATGTAGTAAATCCAAAAATAAAAAAGAACATAAAATCCAAGAGTATTTTCCAACCAAAAACAGATATCGTCCAAATGTCACGTATTCCTTTGCTGCGCACCATGTTGGCCACTAAGAAAGAAAAGACCACAAATTACGTATTGAGCAATATAGGCTCAATTTACTTCACATGGAGAAGAATGAACAGCACCATCATATCACTTGGTTTCCACCTGCACAAAAGAATAAGTTCTCAAACACAATAATATGAACACTTCAAACTACAAATAGAACTTGGACTATAGATTAGCAATTTGTTGCCAGAGCCTGACCAAGTTGCAAGCTGGAATTTTAGTTGCTGCCTTAAAAATACATTAGAAAAGAAAGTACTTGAGCATGTCTGGCACCATATTATTTTTGAGAAATAATCTTTTACTATTTTTAAAATTTATGCCAGATAACTTTCTATTATAAATTGTTTTGAACCTAAAATAAACAAATCCAAACAATTAAATTTTAAGCTCCAGCATGTGAACAACATATCAAGGTGACAGCTTCTCAATTCAATCTGCATAATATCAGTAGAGAAGAAACGTTTGAGCAAATACAGATCATACCTTGTTTCCTGTCTTAGCTGTTCTCATTATCTCAGTGACAAGCTTCTTTTCCTAAACATAGAGGAACACTCATGTTAGATATAACACAAAAAGTTCAGGAAGAGGACAATGACTCAGTAACTGTTTTGACATAACATACTTCCAATGTAATGCTCCAATTTCCCTCTCTATACATGTAGTAATATATCACAAAACAAGAGCAAACTAAAAAAGAGAAAAAAAAATATGAATAAGTAGCAAAAGTATTAAGCCTCTAATAACTCATTGTCAACGTAAAAAATCAGATTCACATGAAATTAAGAAGTTATTGATTTGAAACGTGTGTAGAGTGATTAAAAAAGTGAAAAGGTGATTACCTCTAGTGGCGATTGCCATTTCTCATTTACTCTCGCGAAGAGCCTCTGCATGAAACAGAGCAAACAGAAATTTAAAAACAAACATGGCCCCTTTAATCAAATTCTGCAAAAAGAAAAATGGACTAGAAAAAATTGCAATAAACTAGATATTTATGTTTATTACTAACTCATGAAGAAGTTGAAAAATACATAATGAGAAGACAGTCTATATAATAGTATGATTTCAATTAACCTTAATTGAATTGATAAAACCAAAATCTAAGTAAAAAGTTGAGGAATAAACAGGCTAGACCTTTTTAATCTTTATATAACTTGGTGAAAACTTGTACAAGTCCTTATCAACACATTTGTGAATTGGTCTTGTTATTTTGGCCCTTTCGGTATCATGAATGACGTTTCCAATGGCTTCTACGTCTAAACTCAATCCATTGATTGTTGAATGCCAATTAGATTGAGCATGGCCACAAATCCAAAGCTATTAGCAACATACAGAACAAACCAACATGGGATGGAATCAAACTTAAATAGGAGGAAAAAAGAACAAAAAATGACAATTGTTTCAACTTTCTTGAAGAGGCTTCATTGTGTATGACGAATGAGTAGAGTGGTTGAGACCGAGTCCGAGACTTAGACTGAGACCGATCTTACTGCGAAGGAGCCAGGCTTGAGAAAGAGAGTGGGGGACTTCTTGAGGTGGTTCATTTTGGAGAAAACCATTTCCCCCAATTTCCTTATCTTCTCCCTCCCAAACCTGTTCCTCACTTCCCACAACTAGGTCTTCATTTATATCACACACCCCATTTCCTTAAACATGGCTCACTTGCAAGGGTTTAGATTTCAGTAGGGATTGTTACTTGCAGGTGATGTAAGCGGTGGAAGGGAGAAGGGCTCCAGAGACAATGGAAAAAGAAGATTAGGAGAGCGAGGAAGATACGAGGGTAAATCTGGAATTGGATTTGGTGCTTTTTGAGGAGGGGTAATGATATTTTGACATTCAAAAAATAGATGTCTGTTTAGACATTTATTATATAATGGTGACCTTTACTTATCTTTAATATTTATCACATTTAATAATTATAAAATAAATATCTAAATAAATACTTATTTTTTAAAAGTATCAAAACTAGCATTATCATTTGATGAGTGAACCCCCTTGTATACATGTCGCCTGCCTTCGGTTCACTCTACTAATTGCAGAGATTACTTTGACCGTCGACTACGTCCGGGTAGTGCCCTTTTCTCTTTTATCCTTTTTTTTATGCTGGTCATGCTTCTTTGTATGTGATGTCGAGTCAACAAAACATTTGATATCCTTGTTGGTACTTTACACAAAGTCATATCTGAAGCTGAGATATAAAAGGAGATTGATGTAAAATAAGGGCTCAGACCAATTTGCTCTTCCTGCTCATTGATGACATCTACCATTGAGCTACTTGCTCTTCTTTTGCTTGCCATAACACAACAAGAATGTTTTAAACAATATACATTAACCCTTTATTGAACTAAGACACTAGAATTTTAATGCCTGTATACGAAACCAGGATATTAAGAAGCAAGTGACTCTAAGAGAAAGAAACATCTTTTAAGGGTAGTATTGTCTACCTGTTTTGTACAAAGGGGAATGAAGAAAAGAAACACTTTGATCTCACGTTCTTTTTGAGTTAAGCTTGGAATAAAGTAGAACTTGAACGTGCTATTCTTTAATACATTGAAGATTGCATTTTTCATTTTTTTCCTTTAGACTTGGACTTAATATAAAGCCAACGTATGCAAGGTTATTTGATTTTCCAGCAAAATTTTGAGCCCAAATGAAGTTATTTATTACCACAATGAATAGAAACAAGCTTCTATCAGATAAATTGTCACAACTGGTACACACATACTTCAAGCATGTACTCGTGTTCATTGCAAACCAGTGGTTGAGTTAGGCATTTCATCAAACACAATATAAGCTCAAACAACCCAAATTGCATTTGCAATCAAGGAAAGCTAATATAGACTGTGTTTTCTCTAAATATCAAATCCACCATTAAGATCTAAGGAATCTAAGAGAGAAATTGATATTCAAGATTCATATACATATTTGAAATAGAAAAGAAAGAAGAATACCAACATGGAGGAGAGGAAATGAGCTAGGTTACTTTTGAGCAAATGAAAGTGCATGAGCAATTCAACGATTCTAAAAAACAAAATATGGATCTAGTTAATTAAATTAAGAGGAGAAATATAAAAAATTTAAGATTATTCACTGTTATAGCTCAATGTTTGCATAGTTTCTCCCCAAAAAATGAACAGAAAAAAGGAATGAAAGGCATCAGAACATAGTGTAATACCCTAGGTCCACGTGTCCCTAAATGAGCCTAGTTTAGTCTGAGGGTCTCCTGGGATCCAGTTGTGTTGTTTGAGAGGCCCCATGTGCACAACAACCAAGAATTTCAAAGATATGCTCTCTTGAGAGCACTGTGGTGGTCATGAAGGGTAATGCGGTGCAAGAAAAGAAAATGTGTTAGCTCTAGAATCCTTGCGCTCATATGTTTTGAATGACAACAAAACCAGTTCTAAGAAAATACTTTGAAAAATGACTGATGTCTCTATTGAGTTTCTTGTAAGTTTACAACAGGTATCTATCGTTTAGCAAGAGTAAGGCTTACACAAATGAGTATATATATTTCATTATGCATGTATAAACATGTTACCAGATTTTCTCTATTAAAGAAGTGATATTATATTCTTATATAAGTCCTTGATAGCTAACGATCAGAGGAAGACAACAACACTATAAGAAACCAAGGAAAGAGACTTCAGAAAGTAGCACGAGACATCAGAAAGTACTCTCAAGATGAAGATATTAGAATATGTCTATATGCAATGTATTACTTAATATTCAATCATTACAATCACAAATAAATCATCATCAAGCAAATTTAATTGAAAGTCTGAAAGCGATATAACTCTTCAAAGGATGATTACGTACATCAGAATCCTCACCTGTGAGTCGAGCAAAGAATGCTACAGGAAAGGGAGGGAAATTTAAAATTTGAATTTCAAATTATCAAGTCAAACCTAGTTTTAAAACTAGAACATTATCTTTTCTGTCTTTTTGATCAACAACCTTAGCTTCATGAAGAAGGAGTTTAGAAAGCTCGCTTAGAAAGTAGAAAAGTAGTTTCTGATAAGAGATCAGAACGTTCATATTTACAACAGCTTCTGAAATTGATGTGATAGTTCTGTCAACCTCTCTTCTAGATGTTTCTTTCAAAACACAATTGATGATCAACATGTGTCACTTGAAGAACTGATCTATGGCAATGATCACAAAGAAAGACCTTTATATAAAGAGATGCTAAGCTTGAAAAACGTTGATAGAGAGAAAGATTTGAAGATTCAAGAAAGAAAACTCTGTAAAAATCTCTTCCTACTTATTGGAATATTCAATCTTTATCATATAATCAATTTTATCTTTGAAGTGTAAAAGAAAATCTTCCTTCTATATTTTTAGTTAGATTTATATTCTTCTTGTGGAAGAAGTAGAAGAAGGAAGTCATTCAAGTTCTCCCAGGATCTTTTAAAATATATCATCTTTAAGGAAACTTGACTGTAGGTTAGTTCGAATGGCAACCCAAATACTTAACCTTTGTATCCTCGATCCGTTAGTGATCAGAGTGAGCCATAGCTTGGAAAGACTAAGGTAAAACTACTTGTAATGTGATAGTAAGATGTTCTTATTTATCACGGTTTCGCTTGGAGAGGCTAATTAAAGACTATTTGCAGCTTGGAGAGGTCGGAAGCAGACTACTTGCGGCTTGGAGAGACCGGGAACAGACTACTTGTAACGTGCTGAAGGAGTTGCCTATCAGTCATGGTTGGGCTTGGAGAGGCCAGTGTCAAGACTACTCAGTTAGGCTTGGAGAGGCCAATGTCAAGAAAGTCAAGACTACTCATGTTAGCTTAGAGAGACTAGTACAAAACTACTCTAAATCCTTGGTTACAGATGATTTTTGAAATCCTTGGATAATAGCTTGGGAAGGCTAGTGAAATACTATTCATCTTTACTTTCTCAGGTTGAGAAAATTGTTATTATAGTGGAATCTCAACAGTTGTTGAGTACTGGATGTAGGCATGTTGACCGAACCAGTATAAAATCCATCCTGTACTTTCTCACTTACCATGATATCTTTTATTTATTGCTTTGTTACCTTATTATCAGTCTTATATATATATATATATATCCTACACTTTATGTTATCTCTTTTAATATTGAGTTTTTTTATTTAATAAGGTTTAGAAAGTAACTTTCTGAAGCCACTAACTATTTTTCCATTGCACTTCAAGTTTTATACTTGATAGTAATCCTTTTTAGAAGTTTCAGAAAATGAGAAGGGATCAATGAATGATTCAATCGCCCCTTCTCGTGCACATCTCCACTTACAATATGCACTCTGGAAAGCAATGCAGTGCTCATGTTAATGCTGCAGTGGTCTGGCACTAAGGTGGTGTTATTCTAAAACGCTCTCTTTGAGAGCTACAGTACTCATTTGAGTGCTACAGCTGTCAAAGTTTTATAAAAACCCCATTTTTGAGGCTTAGACTAGAAAAACACATCCCTTCACCCCTAAACACGAAGAACTTCATCTTTCCCCCTAGTTTAACCTCCCAAACACCATTTCTTCACCATTTTCTCAATCAAACTCCATTTTCTTCCTCCAAAAGCTTCAAGGCATGTTTAGTTTATGGGTTTTACTCCTTTTTCCTTTCAATCTCATGTTTTTGGAGTTTAGATCCAGTGTTCTCTATGGTTTCTATACTACAGTGTTCTTTCACCATGGATAAGATTAGGTTAGAGTATTTAGAGATTGATTTAGAGTTCTGTTGTTTCCATGTCAGCTATTGGTGTCTTTTCTGCTTCTAAAAGCCCCATTAGTGTTGAGCCTTCTCCTTTCACCTCTTCAGGTGAGCGAGTTTAAACTTGTGACTTCTAGATTGTTATTAGAGCTATTTTTATCAAAATGAGGTTTAATGCATGATTTTAGAGACTATTGCAAAAAGATTAGATATTTTTGCTAATTTATGAATGTGGTTTTCGAAATGGCATGAATTACATGTTTGTAGAAAACTCATGGAACCATTATTAATAAAATAATTTCATGCAAAGTTAGTTATAATTGTAGTTCTAGAGATATAAGATTGTTAAAATGATTTTTACATCAAATGGATTATATATGTGATTATTGGAAAATTTTATGATTTTAAGGAATGTTATTATGATTTTTGAGTTTTCAAGCTTATGAAAGGAGATTGTTGAGAGATGATTTAGAAGTTCAGTCATAAAAGTTTTAGAATAAGAATCTTCATATAATTCATAACAGTTGGCAGTAACATACTATGTGGGCTTCGGGAATCACAATGTCTATAAACAGGTGATCCATTGGACATGATTTCATAGTCACAATTATGCGAAGGTTAGATTGTCAGAGTTACATGGGTTCAGAACTCTCAGAATATTTAAAGATTTTGAGAAATTTCATATTTATTTGAGTTAAGAGTAGACTAGTTTAGACAGTAACTATAGAGAAATAGCCAGTGAGTTAACGACAGAGAAATTATCGTTACCTTGATACCAAATTGTCTTTACAGGACAATCTCATAGAATAGAATAGAGATGAAACCTATTTAGATGTTCGATTTAGATCCCTGAAGGATCATAGAGTAGAGGAATTGTTAGGCTATGGATGCTATGCATAATTAGAGATTTATGTTTCTCTATTATTAGAGTGTTGTTGTTGATTTTGGAAAATAATGACTATTTTTATTTAAAAAAAGCATGTGATTTGTATGTAAAAAATCAAACTATGTTTTAAATAGTTGTATGATTAAATGTCCACATAGATAGATATATGTTACGAGACTTACGTGAGGATAAGATTTCTCATATATCGGTCATGTGTCCAAATCGGGTCGTGACACATAGGAAAACATATTGTGATCTTTGGAAAAACAATGACTCCGATCACAAACCACAATTCAATGATTTTGAGCTAATATGCTATGGATTTGAAGTAGAATCAAAGACTCCATAGAAAACAAACCCTAGCAATTCAAAATATGAATTTATATATGCCAATGGTTTATAGTCTTGAGTTAGGATTCAAATCAGAGTTAGGTTTTTATAAATCAAACTTATAGGGAGAGAGAGTTGAAGCAATGGAAGGAAATGGAAATGGCACCGATTCACAAATTGCAAAACTAGAAAAAGTTTACACAATTGTTGGAAAAAAATGGCATCAATTCACCAAACTTTACACTGATTCACCAAACTATGATTTGACCAAGAAATCATAACATTCTTCACGAGTCAATTTGAGTGGAGCAACAGAACACATCATTGTTGTGTTAATCCATTGAATTTCATGATACTTGAGCGATTTTGAGCACGTGTGAGATAGAAGAGAGATTAAGAGTGAGGTACCAAAGCATGAAATGGAAGATAGTTTAGAAACCTATGCTTGGAGAGGCAAGGGGAGATTAAGCATATATGACGTTGTTTTAGTGGGCCGCTTAGCATTTAGGTGAATAAGAATGCGATTTGATAACACTTTTTATGAAATTGTTGTTTAAAATATCATTTAGTAACACTTTCAATTGTGTTACCAACAAAATGTTAGTAAAGGCCTAGTATGTAGTGTTATATATATATAAGAGTGCATTCATGTGATAAGTACAAAAAAAACATTTCCATTACCCAAATAAAATGGCATGCCATTTTTAATTGATTTGACAATTATTGGTTGGAGGATCAAACACTGGGAGAAAGATAGGGGAGAGAAATAGTTGCATGATCATAGAGTATTAGATAAATTGTGTTCTATCCAATAATAAAGTGATCTTAATTAGATAAAGTTATCGACCCTATTACTAACTAAAATTGAAATGTCACTTTATCAATAGATAAGCCACAAACCACTTGCGTAAAAAAAAGAAAAAAGAAAAACACAATCCATTTTAGTGCTCCAGGATGCATGCAACAATTTTCCATTGCAGGATAACAAAATTTGATCCCCTGAATAGTCGTTGCAACTTCAATTTATCTATTCACATTCTACCTTAAAGTGATAATAATATTTGACATTTAATTTTGTTTCAATAAGTTAATGTATACAAATATTTATGAACATTTATATTTAATTATAAGTAGTAATTGTAAAAAAAAATTGACAATTAAAATGATGTGGCATTTTTAATTGATTTGACAGTTATTGGTTGGAGCATCAAACACCTGGACAAAGATAGGGGAAGAGAAATACTTACATGGTCATAGAGTATTAGATAAATCATGCTCTATTCGATAGTAAAGTGAAATTAATTAGATAAAATTCTCGGTCCTACTACTAACTAAAATTGAAATGTCACTTTATTAATAGATAAAACACAAACCACCTGGATACCAAAAAATGAAAAATACAATCTATCTTAGTGCCCCATGATGCGTGTAACAATTTTCCATTGTAGGATAACAAAATTTGATCCCCTGATTAGTCATTGCAACTTCAATTTATCTATTCACATTCTACCTTCATGTGGTAATAAAATTTAACATTTAATTTTTTTTTAATAAGTTAATGTGTAAAAATATTTATTGACATTTACATTTGATAATTAGTAGTAATTGTTAAAAAAATTTGCAAACATAGAAAAAAGTACATATTTATTTTTTGAAAAAATAATCATTGCATATTATTGTTACTATTAAATTGTTCTCTTAATATGGAAGATAATTAAAAATTATAATAACTTTAAAGGTTTTTGCAATTGCGTTGAAGATTGTTCAAAAACAAATGCCTGACAGAAAAATGAAAAAAGTATCGTTGTTGAGAGTGGGATTTGAACCCACGCCCTTTCGGACCAGAACCTTAATCTGGCGCCTTAGACCAACTCGGCCATCTCAACGTTGATGTATCATTAGGCCAACCAATCAATACTAATAGGTATAAACTAGCTTCGTCTCGCGATTCCACATTATTCGGATCCCTTCCTACTTGCCGGCCCTAGGTCACTGTTACCATCGATATTTCAAGCTTATTTATTATCTTGACCAGTTTAGAGCATAAAAATCTTCGCCTAGAAAAAATAACCTCAAAAAATGTGGAGCATTTAGCACGAGGCGAAAGTGAATCATTAAAGATTGTTTCTGTTCTAAACTACCAAATTCAAAACACAGTGTATCCAAAAAAATAAAAATCGAAACACATTAGACACTTGAAAACTCTATTAATTTTTTTCTATTCACGGGATTTCAATTCAAAATAAATAAATTGCCAAACCGGTTGATTATTCTGTATGGATTGAATCACTAGATTTAGGTACGCCGTGTCAAAAAATTTAAAGACTTCTGAGTTTGGTCCTAAGTAACATCTTGTATTTTTACTTATTTATATTTTAGGAGAAACATTATTTTCACAATAGGTAAAACACATCTTGATAAATTGGTTATAAAATAAGACTGTAAATTTACCATTGCACTTTCAATTGTTTGAAAAGCGATGAAAATGATGAAAATAACTGGTAGTTGATGTATAACTGATACACAAATAATTTAAAATAATTGACATATCCTTATGATAATAAATAATTCTAATTATATTTTACATATTTTAAATTTGATTTATCCTATATCACCGTACATTTGCCGTCATCCTTGCTCCTTTATGCTCTAGCCCTCTAGCTTAAGATTTAGGCAGCATCGCCTGTGTCCTATTAGAACCATCAGCTCCGCGAGCCTTAGGATAAGTTTATCCTGGTTCCAAATACTAGCTAGAAATGCGCAAGAGCTTCCCAATGTACATCGCAGCCTCAAGAGCAGCATTGTAACCAAAAAAAACCTCAAGAGCAGCATTCAAATGGGAAGTATATGGAAAAGAAAATTGAGCAACATATCGGAGTGCCAGAGCTAAATTAAGTGATGTAATACATTTTAGGACTGGACCTTTCCAACACAAAAACAGGTTCATGTGAAAGCCACACTCGAATCAAATATTACATCTCGGTAACATGATTTATAACAAAAGGCCCCATAAGGCAGGCTTCCGGATCTACCTTGGCATAAACACAGGGGACACCTTCCTTTGAACAATCTCTTCGATCTGATCAGCTGATAAAATTGATGTCTCGCTTTCATAATTGCCATTTTCCATCTGCTGGTGTAGCTGGAAGAACAAAAGCCAAATGCATCTAGTAAATTTATTTTCTGCTACTTTAAGCACATACTTTTTCAAGAAGAAAATAAAAAATCTTCTCAATAAAGATTGTGAAGCAGCAAAGCTAATTGTGAACTGTAAAGTAAGCCAAACCGTAATCAAACAGTGTAATATTGCAGATATATTTTCTTTTAATATAGAGAACAACATAGACTAACAATTCACCAATCAACAACCACAATCATTAGGTCAGAAAATAAGCCTTGCAATTTGGAAGAAAGGAAAGGAACTAAGAGAGCAGATAGAATTAATGTCAGCAAACTGTTTACATGACTGTAATTAAAATTCAGAGCTGGTGTGTCATATTTTTGTCATTGGCAGCATGATTCAAAATGAATTCCCCTACTTTGGAAACCAGTGTTTACCTTCTCAAGGATGGCAGATTGATCATCCAAGCGGAACTTGCGCATGTGCTTCAGCATCTCTAGTTGCTGTAAGTATTTACTTTCTTATGTTAGCAGTGTACAGTGTAGTCAAGTACCAAAAAGCTGTCAGAAGTTAATACATTTTACCTGTTCCAGCAACTTTTGTTGATTTTGCAATTTTCCTGTAAATTCTTCTTCTCCAAGCTCTGCTTCATCACAGGCCATCTCTTCTCTGCCACTCAGCACCACAGTATAAGGCCATTTTGCATTACTTAACTACTTACTAACCCTTCTACAGCAGCCATAAGATTTCCACTATATGGTGCCTACCACTACCAAATAAC
Organism: Dalbergia cochinchinensis; assembly: GCA_031216125.1. Classification (NCBI taxonomy): domain Eukaryota; kingdom Viridiplantae; phylum Streptophyta; class Magnoliopsida; order Fabales; family Fabaceae; genus Dalbergia; species Dalbergia cochinchinensis. The sequence continues at coordinate 28,580,677 of CM062368.1, forward strand.
CTCTCTCGTGCAGGGACAGAATAAAAAGAATGTACACAATCAGAAACTGGCTTTCCTTAACATTGGAACAACTAAATTGAGCAGATGATAATCATAAGTCATAACTGACTAAAGCCAATCAACATTGCCACAATCTCTCCACTTAACAAATCCCTGGGCATGGAAAAAACAGTAAACACTAATTATTAGCCACACACTATTGCTTCAATGGCTTCATAAGGTGTAAGCACTGTCCATTTTTTTGAAGTCATTAGAACTCTAGACAAGATGCAGGCATGTAATGATGGTTTTATCCTATCTATATAAACCACAAACACATTATTTTCATACCATGTTCAGGTGTTCATGTCAAACATTGTATCATAAAAACAAGGTTTAATTAATCCGTCAATCCTTATAGTTTCACTGAATTTTCAATTAGGTCCCTACATTTTAAAAGTTTTCAATTGGATCCCTATACTGAAAATAAATGTTTAATTGAATCCTTGACCCCATCATTCGTTACAAAAATGTGAAAGTTAACAGAATATTCCCTGAATATTCTTTTATAATAATTTTATACTAAAAATAAAAACAAAAATCCCCCTTCCTCGTCCCTGTCCCCCTCCCCCTCCCCCTCGAACATGGGTTGTTTCTTCACTTTCAATGACTGTTCAACCTCTGGCAACCTTCCTCCGCTATGCGTCTTGCCTCATTGCCACCAGAATCTTGCTCCTCATCCTCAGATCGACCATACCCAAAAGTCGTGCCGCTGCAAAGCTTCCTTGTTTGAAAGAGAGAAAGAGTGAGGGACTGAGAACGAGAAGGAAAGAGAGCCGCGAGAGGGTGTGGCCGCAAGCAAGGAAGAGATCACGGTGCTTGGGTTGGGAGTAGTGGAGGCGCACGCGAGAGAGGGAGGCTACCGTGGGACTGACGCGGTGGGATGCAGGGCGGATCATATGGCGGAGAAGATTGTCACGGAGGGAAAGGAAAGGGAGAGCAGTGGCCGATCGCAGTTGGGGGGTCTCGCAACTGAGGGACGCCGGCAGCAGGCCATTCTGCCATGGTGGAGTCCAGAGCACAATCTCCACGGAAGGTTGGGCTCGTGGAGGGGAAGAGCCACAGTGAACGGAGATCCGGGAACCTCGCCGTTGTTGCTTGCGCGGGTTGGGTTGTGCTGCGTCACCACAGTAGATCGCGGAAAAGGGGGCTTCACAAGGGTGGCTTCGGTGATAATGATGATGACAGTGAGGCAGTGAAGGAGAGGTGGGGCGGCAGAGATGAAAATGATGATGTGAGGCCGCGGTGGCGGTGGTTGAGGAGACCGCCGTGGCCTCTTCCCTTTTTTCCTCTTTTTTATTTTTTTTTCGTTAATTTTTAGATGATGATGGGGTATTTTTGTTTTTATTCTTAATATAAAATTATTATAAAAAAATATTCGGGGAATATTCTGTTAACTTTCACATTTTTATAATGGATGAAGGGGTCAAAAACCCAACTAAACATTTATTTTCAGTATAGGGACCCAATTGAAAACTTGTAAAATGTAGGGACCTAATTGAAAATTCAGTAAAACTATAGGGACTAACGAATTAATTAAACCTAAAAACAATACATGTCTATGTGTTCAATTTACAAATATACATCCATACATGTATTTTTCAACCCCACCCCAAAAGGATACAACTTAAACAAAACTATTTTTGATATAAAAAATAGAGCAAAGAATTTTGGATTTGTTTCAGGCTTCTATGCATTTTTTAATAAAAAAGGGTGAAGCATCTAGATATGGTATTATGAATCACGCATCTTCTTCCTTAAAATTTTAATTATATACATGCAAATGTTCGTATCCTACAAGTTGGTCTCCCCAATATCAAGCCCTGTCTCAATTCCATGTAAAATGGGTATGCTACATGCTTTCTATAATTTCTACACAACTTGTTCTAAAAATTGAAGAGAAAATATAAGTATTAGATACTGATATCTGAAGTAATAATGCGAGGCAAAAGATTGTATATTGATATTACTGGAGCTGGTACCAGTGGGGCAGCACCCTAGAATGAGTGGTATGAACAACAAACAAGAACAATAATCAAAGCACTACAGCAACTCCGTCTCTCCCAATGGTAAGTCCAAAGCAATGGCCTATCTTCCTACTAAGACCATAGAATCTCACCAAATCCTCTTTCCCTCTAAAAATGATTGCTGACTCAGCAGTTAGTTACACAAGAATGTGCCCCTCATTAGCCCTCATCTCAAGTACTCAGCAATTACAACAAAGGCCTAATTGATGATTAGTATAGTACCTAACAGTTAACAAGGTAGAGGTGAATGGAAGTTACACAAAGAAAGAGGAAGAGAGAACTTACTTTGCAAGGAATTTATAAAAGTGAGTCACCAAATCCTGATCATTCTCATATACGCTAGTAACTTTTCCAAGGCATGAAATACCAAATCTTGGATCTGTTGCAAAAATAAAAAGAATAATAATGATGGTGATTACAAGTTTATAAAATAGTCATACCCAACTGATGGCCTCAGGAAATTTATAGTATTATGAAAATACAAATTGCAACTGCTAGATTTAGTCACAAACATGACTGTTTCTTTTAAGAGCAGTTTCAGAATAAATTACTACCAAGTTTGGTTAGATGATAAAACAGATTCAGCATACTATCAAAATGCCAATGTTTCTGCACAGTTATCATAAGCTAAATAGGAGGTAAAAGAAATCTAAGTGCAAAAACAGAAGGCTGAATGTCATCCCTATCAAATCAAATGTAACAACAGCAGTAACAACATTGCAACTGCATGCTGACGTAAAAGTATCACTCCACGTATTACTATCAACTGATATTCATCTCAATTAACAAGAACAAGAAGCATATCAAAAATGACAATCAAGAGTTGAACATCATTTAATCTGTTTTTTTCTCTTTTGTTGCTAAAAAGTGAATATCATATAAAGCGTTGGATGGTTTTCACATGTCATGACTGAAAAGCAGAAAAAAAAGACAGTTCAATCTGGGATGTTTTGGGAGGCAGGCAGGCAGGCATCTACTACATCCAATGATGGTGTAGGTGGTGTTGCTGCAGTCCACAGCTAAGCTGAATTTACATAAATAATATCGTGATGGCACTGATTAACAATATGAATATGAAGCACCAATATTACTAACAACAAATATATTGCAATACATCAAACATACCAACACCCATCTCCAAAAAGATCTCTTCCTGAATTGTTGTGGTCATAGCAACAGCTTCCTGCCCGTCAATTATGAATTCCAGAGAATGACAGCCGAAAAAGCAAAAATGCATTACAAATTGACATTTATCACATGAATTTAAAAGGGGAAAAGTATAATGTTTAACCAACTTGCACTTTACTTGATATTTTAAATATGTTTCGCTAAAACCACAACAATAAAAAAAATATAGTGCAATGATCCATTATATATGATAACAATGCCAAAAATTTCAGGTGCTTATGGGATATAACACCAACGATATAATACCTTTACAAGCTACATTCAAGCCGTAGGGTGTCCAATTTAAACCGAGTTTTTTAGACACGAAGAATCGGGTAAACGAAGGAACAATATTTTCTCTTTTTTTTATCAGGAAAAAAAAAAGTATCGAAGAGATTTACCTGCTTATCTTGTACCGCATCTGCAATCCTTTTCTTGACATCTGCAAATTACGAACACGACCAAGTTGCAGACAAATCAAAAGGGGCTGGGGGAATCAATCAATCAATGAATTTGAAACAATAAAAAACAGTGAAACTTAGAACAGTACCAGGTTGGGAAGTAAGGGAACTGAATCGATCAAAAAGATGAAAGAGCTGTTCCCTAGACAGCATTCCAGTGCTCTGTAGGTCAGTTGCCATTGGAGACGCTCCAAACTTACTCGAAACGACGAAAATCACCTTGTTCCCCTGACCAGAAACGTGCCACAATGCGACTCAAGTAAAGCAATGTCGCAGTTAACTTTTACTACACTGGGCATTGGACTCAGCTTAACTCCTTTTTATTCAACTTGGTTACTTGTCTCAAAAGAAAAATCCGAAAAATAAAAAAGGGAACAATCTCATAAATATTAACCATGAAATTTACTCGCAATACTGGGAAAAAAAAGGTTACATCCTCGGTTCAAATCGACCGTAATCATATCAAATAAATCAAGACCTAAAATATGTCCAACAAGATTAAAAAATGATGAATAAGAAACAAACAATGAACTAGAAATATTAAGGCAGAATTATACTTTATCATTTCTCAACGAGAGATTAAAACAAAGCCAGGACACAAAGATACAGACAAAGAACAAAAAAAAAAGCTGTGGCTAAAAGTTATGACACATAAACCTAGTCTGAAATACAGGAACGCGAATAGAATATTAGATAAAAAATAATAAAAAAAAAGAGTTAAAAGTCCTCATCCATCTTGAACACGTGGACCCCAGCGTGGCCGTTCAAGCTAGACATGACTGAAGCCTTCTGGTACTCCCCAACGCGCTTCTCAAAGAAGTTGGTCTTCCCCTGAAGCGAGATCAACTCCATCCAATCAAACGGGTTCTGAACATTGTACACCTTCCCGCACCCAAGCGCTACCAGCAACCGATCCGCCACGAACTCAATGTACTGACTCATGAGGTCCCCGTTCATCCCAACCAACGCGCACGGCAGCGCGTCGCACACAAACTCCCTCTCGATATCCACGGCGTCCTTCACGATCCCCTTCACGCGCTCCTCCGGGAGCTTCTTCCTCATCAGAGAGTACAACAAGCACGCGAAATCGCAGTGAAGCCCTTCGTCTCGTGATATCAGCTCGTTCGAGAAGGTAAGCCCAGGCATTAACCCGCGCTTCTTGAGCCAAAATATCGCGCAGAAGCTCCCGGAGAAGAAGATCCCTTCGACGCATGCGAAGGCAACGAGGCGCTCAGCGAAGGACTCTGAGCCGTCGATCCAGCGTAGGGCCCAGTCGGCCTTCTTGGCGACGCAAGGGACGGTCTCGATGGCGTGGAAGAGGCGATTCTTCTCTGCTGTGTCTTTGATGTAGGTTTCGAGGAGGAGGCTGTACATCTCGGAGTGGATGTTCTCGATGGCGATCTGGAAGCCGTAGAAGGCGCGTGCCTCCGAGACTTGGACCTCTTTCATGAACCTTCCCGCGAGGTTCTCGAGGACGATGCCGTCGGAGGCGGCGAAGAAGGCGAGGACGTGGGTGATGAAGTGGCGCTCGCCATCTGTGAGGGTGTCCCAGTGGCGGAGATCGGCGGAGAGGTCGACCTCCTCGGCGGTCCAGAAGGAGGCTTCAGCTTTCTTGTACATTTCCCATATCTGAGGGTACTGGATTGGGAACATGCAGAATCGGTCTGGGTTTGGAGCTAGAAGTGGCTCCTCTGGGATCGCAGGCATATTTGGCCGATTTGAGAGATGAGGAGAACAAGTAGTAGTGATAGAAGAGAGTTATTGGTGAGTGTAGGTTTTGTTTGCTGGTGAGGCTTGGTAGTGGAGAGGGAAGGATGAGGGATTTAAATAGGGAGCGGCGATGAAGGGTTTCATTTTGGAAGAAGGAGGATTTTGAATTGAATGAATGAAAATGGGAGCGGGTGGTTTGAAAAATTCGTGAAGCTTGCGGGAGAAGATGAATGTATGGGGCAATTTGGGGATTTCGTTGAGATGTGTGACTAGTGAGTGAAGGAGGGTTTGGCTTCTCGTGGGATTTTACCATGGATTTTGGGATTTCGGGTGGTTGTTGGGATTAATGGGGGTAAATTTGGAATGGAGGGAAATACGATTTTTTTTAAGTAATGAATGTGGACTGCGTGGCAACAAATTAGGATCTTGGTCGGAAATTTGAGTTGCCGCCATGTTAGGGTTTGAAATTAAAAAAAAAAACAAATAAAGAAGAAAAAGAGTGCGGAGCACGCTCCCTCCTTCCTATTTCTATTTCCCGCTCAAATCTCCATTCCAAATCTCTACTAACCTCTTCCACCTTCAGACAACCACACTTCCCTTCCTTATGCAAGAAATCCAAGAACCGAAAAACGAAAAACAAGCCTTCAAAGTCCCTTTCATTTTCCGATCCCCAATCTCATCATCTCACTCGCATCCATGGAAGAGGAAAAACTCCCGCCATCACACGTGCTTTCTCTCCTCCTTCTCTGCCTCCTCCTCTCCACTACCCAAGCATCCTGCACCACCGATCCCCTCCTCGCCGCGGCGGCGCAAACCCTAACTGACTCCGGCTTCCTATCGATGGCCCTCACACTCCGCCTTGGCGCCCCCTCCCTCCGCCTCCCCTCCGCCGCCGCCACCATCTTCGTTCCCCCAAATGCCGCCTTCATCCGCTCCGGCCCACTCCCACTATCCCTCCTCCAATATCACATCCTCCCAAACATGGTCCCACTCCAAAACCTCTCCTCCCTCCCCCCAAACACACCCTTACCCACCCTCCTCCCAAATTCCTCCCTCACCCTCACTCTCACTCCCCATCCCCAACTCTCCCTAAACGACGTCGTCGTCTCCAACACCCCAATCTTCGACGACGGCTCCTTACTCATGCTCGCAATCGACGACTTCTTCAACTCCTCCTCGCTCCGAACCCTCCCCGAAAGCCTTTCCTCTAGTGGCGAACCCTTCGCCGCCGTCTCCGATGTCTTGAAATCTAACGGCTGCTCCGTTATGGCATCGTTTCTTGAGGCTCAGCTGTTGACGGAGTTCGCTGACGGCACGAAGTTCACGATCTTCGCACCGTTAGACGGGGCCATCGCGGACGGCGTGAGGAACATCAGCGATTACTCGGCGATCTTCAGGAAGCACATCGTGCCGAGGTTGATTACGTGGCGGGACCTGATTCGTCTCCCGGACGAGGCTCTATTGCCGACTTTCTCCGACGGGTTTTCGATCACGGTGACCGTTTGCCCCCGTGTCCGGTTGCTAAACGGCGTGCCGGTTGCGGTTCCAGACATGTATCGCGGCGATCTCGTCGTCGTTCATGGAATTCGTGGCTTGCTTGGTAACAGCACAGTGTAAGGAGGTCGCAGTGTTGGATTGGTATGTTGCGTCTCTGAGAGCATATTGAAAATGTAAATGATGCATCTTGTATAGGGATAGTAGAACCCTTGTTTTTAGTATTTGGATTTCGGGATAAAGCGTGTCATTTCTAGCACAAACAGTGATGGATTTGTATATGCGATAGTCTCAGAATACGTGACAAATGTATGAAGTTGACACCTAGCGTGGCAGAATATTCATATATTCATATGTACAATTGTATATCCATTTTCTATTTTCTAGTGACATCCGAAACTTTTATACAATTCTGCTAGAGCCAAGTAGAATTCTACGTTTAGTATGCTGCGTTTCATGAATAGCATTAAAATTAATGGAATTGTACATGGATTATGAGAATGTTTCAATCTGTTGTAAATTTCTCCCGAGACAAATGTCCGAAGTTAACAACATAGCACGTGGGAAATGTGCACATTGCAGAGTCATTGAGAAATGAGAATGACATTAGCAGGAAGTTGAGGTCACGAAGACAAATGAAGAAGCTATACAAAAGATTTTGAAATGAACACAACAATTTTGCAATATGCGCTTTTCAAAATACATTTTAAGTCACCCTTACAGTCAGTATCTTCGCTTTGGATTACCCAGGTAGAGTTCACCAGGTATCGAATGTTTATCTAAAGTGTAGCTGGTGCTGGCTTCATCTACCCTGGAATCCCTAGAGAAACTAGCCTTTGCAAGCTCCCTTAACATCTTTAGCTCATCCCTTATCCCAGCCTTGTGTCCTTTCAGCCATTTACCTTCCACTTCTATATGCGCTTTTGCGGTTGTCTCTGAGGTTGTAGGATCCCACCTTTCAATAACATTATTGTGGCTAGGCGTACCAGGACTTAGCACAGGGACTACAGTGGCAGTCATGGCACTGATTGGATCCATATATCCTGTTCTGTTCCTTCTTCCTATTTCTGTTCCTGAGCATACTGGATTAACTGAAGGCAGATCTGTCACTGGCTGGGAGAATGTGGATGTCACACTAGACCAATGCTTCCGCGGAAGGAAAGGCAAGATTAGTCCCTTGGTAGCAAGCTTTAATCCACTCCTCAAAGAATTATTCTGAGGCTGTGAGAGTTTTAATAGGGACTTCACCAGAGCATACCATTGATTGATGAGCTGAGCAGTGAAGGTAAGTAACAGAAGAACCAACGGAACTAGCTCCCAAGTTCTGGCTTCAATTGAGTTTGAACCACTTTGAATGGTGAATATACCAAACACACCTACTTCACACAAGAGAGAAACACTTTCCACAACTTGGACGCTCCTGCTAATGTATGGCTTCGTGGTAAATAGATAAATGAACTGTATTAGTGTAATCATCAGTGCAAAAAGGCTTTTACTTGATTTTTCTGATGGATAAGCAACAGATATTATTGCCAGACCAACTCTTCTTAATAGGTCAAGGATGATATAGGATGCTCTCATGCAGCCCAACACCCTCTTGAACATGGGAGTTTTGTTTTCTTCATTGGAGTCCTCTGAGCTGACTGCCTTTATTCCTCCAATCCCACTTTGGCCAGTTTCAGTCCACTTGGTCATGGTATTTAGTTCAGTTTGATCACCTAAGACAGGCACTGGATAACCCTTCCAATCATCAAAGAGAATACCGAAGCGTGAGAGAAAAGACGAAGGTAGCCTGTCCCTGTAAAACCAATTTCCAGTTGTCGGCCTTCCAACCAAAAGGAACCATAACTTCTTGTACCATTCTTCTTCATTAGTTACTTTATTGAATTCTTTATACTGAGCAAAACTTCCAGAGGAGATTGCAATAATAAGAAACAAGGATACTGATAAGATGAATGCTGCAGGGATTGCCAGCAACAACACCCCAATAATAACGCCCCACTCTGTACCACCTGCATATAAATGTAGTTTTGAAAGCTCTTCAAAACTTGGACATGAATTTAGTCTCAGATATTCCATTTTGCTATCTCCTGTAAAATTGGTTGAATGAAAAAGCTAGTCTTACCTTTTATTAGAAATGCAGATGATTGAGAAAGACAAGGTAGCATGAGAATAAGAAGAAAGAGCTCAAATCTAGGAACTGATAAACTGCCTTGAGGCGGTTTCCCTGTCCTCCTTCTCAGGAAGAGTATCATCAAAATATGAGCTAAGAGTAAACAGCCTCCTCCCACACCAAGCCAAAACAAGTTCATCTCCATGTCCTGCCACCTGTTGATAAGACAACTTGTCAAATATACTTAATCATGCAAAATCAGAAACACCTTTTTTTTCCTGTCACTGAACATAATAATATGTAATTCATGTTTAAGTGGATGTGTTTGGTGCGTGAGTGACAGTTTGGAGTCCAAAGTTTAAATATAAAAGGTTATTGTAATGCTACCCTTTGTAATTCTCCATTCCTTTGATGACATCGCTAGCAGAAATTGGTTCTCCTCTCTACAAGGCAAATGGTTCAGCTGGAACGGGTGTCTATTCATGTACAGCTTTTAAGAAAGTGATATTATACTCACCAAGAAATAACTGAAATATTCAATGGAACTGAGAGGCAGACCATAAACTGTATTTCTCATACTTATGTTGTGGTGATTATGAAGCCAACCAGATTTGGTGGTGGTTTTAGTTGGAAATGGTAGTTTGTGTTCGCCATAAGAATAGCTCGTTAAATCACTACTCCTCCTTTCAAGGTTTTCTTTTTCCAAAATTGACGACGAATTGTTGAAATCTTTCCAGGGAAGCTTGTGATAAGGTATGAGCCACCGCAAACCTCTAGCTGTCTCATAGTATTTGACAGGTTGATTTGTTGAAAACCAACTTGTTAAGGCAAAGACTTGTAGGTGTCCAACCATTCCCTGTAAAATTTGTCAAATGTTTATAGGGTAACTCTTAAATAGAGATGTGTGTTAGATGACTGAAATTGAAAAATTGTTTGGATTCCAGATCTAATACCATATTGTCATATGTTTCCTACTTACATTCAGATTCATTGATGGATTGGAAGTAGGACAGTTTGTAGCTCCCAAAGCAAGTATGCTTATTGCTTCAAGATTTGCAGAGGAAAGCGAAACCATAGCAGCTATTAGTGATGTTGCAATTGTTCCGGCACTCACAAATGAGTACAATGCAATGGATATTGTAGGGGCAGAATCTGAGCATATGATATCAGAATTAGGGTCATATGTAGAAAGTACTCAAATGTTCATGTAGTGACACTCCATAATAATGTTCTGGCCTCTGGCTTATTTATGTATTCCATTTAGATTTAGATTAGCATATTTTACATGCTTAAATTTGATTAGTGTGAAAGGAAGAAAAGAGAGAAAGTCTCAATAATCTTATATCTGATTGTATGAGATGTATATTAGATCCAAACCACTAAAACCCATTTATACTATTACTTTAGGTCAAGTCCTGGTACAATTAAACACAATTACAAGCCCAACTCAGTAAAACTATCAGCACAAGTTACTCCTAACATAACAAGAACCATAATTTTCCAACATTTGACGTACTTCAGGATTATGTCAGTGCAGTATTTATATATGAGTGCACATGTTCAACCTAAGGCTTGTTGATAGGTGAGATAAACAAGAGCATTTAATTTTGAATACCAAGAAAACTGAAGTTTGATTAGAAGTTATTTCTAAAAAGCATAGGGAAGGAAAGGAGATATTCATACAATGCTTGATATCAAGTTGGTTAGATGCCAAATTTTCATTTCCTGAAATATCAGTTACCTTCCCTGCAGGAATGGTAACTGACACCACCTTCTTCATTTCTGCTTGGACAGTCAATGAGTATAGAGCTCTGGATAGTTCCTTTAACCTACATGGAACAAAATGAAGAATTTTGGCATTACTTAAACTCCACAATAACATAATGTTTGTTTGGTTCCCATTTCTTTCACCGCAAAAAGGATAAAATGTGCTTCCCAATACACTTCCATCCGAAGCTATAAGTACATTTCGCATCTCTCAAAAGGTAAAACAAACAGGCTGATAATATATAAAGGTTTTTATTTTGGTACCCATGAAGTACTGGTACTCTTTGTGTAATCAATAATTGTGATTTGATAGATTTTAAAAAGTTTGGGTTAGTGGGACACGTGGCTCATTTTTAACCATAAATAATTAAGAGGTACCAGTGCCCTTGAATTTTATAGGGGTGGCCGAGCCATTTATGTATATTATATAAAGACTATTTGTCATGAATGATATGCTTCTAATTACTCCCATGTACACCTGCCTTATCAATCTTCCTCCGAAGACTTCTATTGTAGAGGCATCAAATCCAAAAACTGGCTTTGTGAACTCGGCAATTATGTTGATATCATAATCCCTTGTTTCAGTGAGAGAGCTGGTCCTTAGTACCACATTTGGTTTCATCGAATCTACCACAAATAAAATAAAACTAAGAATTGACCATCACTTAATGCTTCTAATAGAATTGACTATTGGCATTGTAAGAACAGAGTGTAGCATACCATAAAGGAATGTAATCGGAGCAACAGGAGAGACAGGAGTGCCTGTCTTTCCAAGTATTGCTGTAGCTTGTAATTCAACTGTGATAATCTCAGTTCTTGAGATGTTCTCCAGCTACAAAATGAAGCCCATTAATATAGAGGAATAATGAATATAACTGTGAGAACTCAGTTTATGTTCTAATTTTGTCAGCATATGATTTGCATGGTAAGAAAACAGAACTACACCAGACAACAATTTCTATGCTTACTTTAAAAGCAAATCGGCGGGTCTCATTACTTCTACCATTGATAGGGATTAAGATACCCGAGTTAACACGTAGTGCATGTAGAATTTGCTCTGTTGAATTTCTTATTGGAATGCTAAAGTCCAAGAAAATTATCAGGTCCTCTAGTTTGCTAGTTGCAATGACTGTTCTTGGGATGCTGTTAATTTTCAGCTCATAAGATGGAACAGATGTCCAGAAGTCCACCACCACCGGTCTTCTGTCTAAGACACAGATTTAAATGTAAAATTACTTGTTAGGAAAAAGGTTAATCAGTAATTCTTAGATGCTATCTAAACAAGAGAGAAGTTTTGCTATATATCATTCGACATTTAACATATTTGTTTTATATATCATTATTTTCTTCCATTTTCCTACATTTTTAATATATTAACTCATGCATCACATGTTAAATAGTATATAACAAAACTTTTCTCTAGTTCCCATAGTATCTAAGAATTATTCGACGTTAACATTTGGGATTTGGGAAATGATTGATGTACTTAAAATGTGGATGCCATCCATTCAACGCACTTTTGGATGCCTTGAAAAGGGGGAAATAATACATTTTAAAATAAAAATAACATGATTCTGTTGGATGCAAAAGGTGGTCAAAGAGAGAGTCAATGTTTTGCATACGAATAACAGCCCTATTGAGCTTTACAAACATAACCTCACCAAAGTGAATAGTCAAAGTGGAACCATTGGTTCTCATGAACAGGTTTCCAGCGTGGTCAGCACAAGTATTTTCTGCCAGTGTGATTACTGCACGCCCATATACGTTTTTTGAGCTGAGAATCACTTCAAGGCTATATTTAGCACCTGGTTTAATAATTTGTAACGAAGATGCACGCACTTGGGCGGGACCAGCTACCACAACCTTACACAGTAAACCGTTATCAAAACATTATCAACTTTTTTAATGAAAACAAATTAGGATAAAACTTAGGACCATTTCTTTACATCCATGTCCCCAACTAAATCATGACAAGTAGATAATTTTATTTAAATGAGTAATCAAGAATTTAAAAGTATGCACTCATCTCAAGAAAAAATTTCACACGTCATAATTTGATTGTAAAATTGAATGTAATGGATATCAGGAAATGGGTCTAAGTTTTTCCCAACAAATTATTATTACTTTTAGCACAAAGCTTGTTTGCCATTAGAAACCAACTTACATCACAGTCTGTTGAGTTCAGACATTTAAACCCTCCTAGTCCAGTGCATGGTTCACTGAATGTGATATCAATTGGTATCCTTTCTCCATTTGTGTATGTCTGTTCACTAGTAATGGCTGCAGTTGGGGCTATTGTATCTGTTGTGTGGAAAAGGAAACTATTAGCGAAGGCCCCAGAACGGTTCAAGTTCTTTAAATTTCTGGTAACATGATAGAATATATGCTCACCGATGAACCATGAGTAAACTGATGAGTTTCTTTCTCCTTCGCTTGTAGTGACATTGAGAAGAAAGTTATGCTCCTGGTTTTGAGTTAAGTTCTTCAACACAATGCCATTACCCTGGCAAGGGTACACTTTACCATCAAGCTGTTTCAAGCAAAATACCGCCATCAACAAACTCATCATGAAAGTCAGTAACAGCAGAAAAGTTTGTATTTCAAAACCAACATTTTAATTTGCGGTCGCTGCAATGCAATAATGCTGTTGCAGTGCCCTCCGCAACCGCATCGCAATTGCAGCAGCATTTTAGTGCAATTTTCTGCAACCGCGACGGCAACCACATGTTTCAACGACAATGCAAGTAACCAAATATTTCAAAAGAGATGAACTTAAAAAACAAAAAAAAAAAAATGGGCAAGAGAAACGCATACCTCACAATCAAATGAACAATTGTTTCTCTTGCATGCATTGGAACCATCCAACGTCTCAACTAGGTATTGTAAAACAGCATTAGGAGACCTTGACTGAGCTGGTGGAACACGAGTGAAGTAAACCAGAATTGTTGATTCAGCTGAGATTAACAGCACTCCCACCACCATCAGTGCAACAGTAGCACACAGTTGGAGAAACTTGAGAGTTGCCATTGTAGGAACTGACATTACTAAAACATAATTGAAAGCAAAACTCAGAGGATGGAAAAAATGCAGAGGAAGAAGAATAGGAGTCGAGGTTGTGGTTGGTAGGAAGACAACAACAACATTTATGTGTCAAGAGTAAAGACAACTACCTCAACTATTACTGACAGCCTAATAACTTCTATTTTAAATGCTTCACATACCTCATTAACTGCCCCTTTGCCATTTAGAGCTCAACTCTTATTTCTACCACCTTCAAAAATCTTTCAAGAATATAGAAATTGAAGAACTCTGGCATAACTCCACTGCTCCATTGCTACTTGTACCCATCTGAACTAGGTTTTTTTCATTTTTTTCCCCTTTGGAAAGAAATTCACATAAACGGTTTCAGCTTGAAGAAATTTGAAAATCAGTTATTTAAAATCTTCAAATAAAAATTAATACCTAAATATTTTTGTTAGGCCTTTTTTCCAAAAGAATTAAAAAGTCAATTAATTGCGGATGTCCACCACTTTTAATATTATTTACCAATGGAGAAATGATACATGACCATCTTTATATCTATACCAACTACTTCCACCAAGCTAGATAATAAAATAGATGTACGGGGCTTGTATATGTACAGAAGGGCAAAGTGGAAAGAGAAAAGAAGAAAGAAAAAGTAACGTAACATCCTTCTTTTACATGTTTTTTCTCTTTTTGGTTTCTCTCTGTCTCACTTAAAAGCTTTCATTTTCTCATGTTTCTCTCTTCGTTCTTCATCATTTACAAGAGGAGGAGAAAGAAGAAGAAGGAAAATCAAGACATGGATTTTTTTTTCTCTCTTCGCTCTTCATCGTTCTTCATCATTCTTCATTTTCATTTTCTCTCTCTTTCATTTCTCATGTGTTTGTGGTTTATGTCTCAAGACATGAATTTTTTTTTAGTTTTTTCAGCAATAAAATAAATTGAGAATGACTCCGCTAGAAGTTGAGATTTGTTGTTATTGTTAAAAACTGGAGTTGAAAAATTATAAATGCGTGTTATGAAAAGTTGTAAACTAGTAGCAAAAAATTATAAACCATTGCACAAAAAGTTATAAACCGGTAGCAAAATGATGTAAACCAATTGATGACACATACTAAACAGGTTGTTGAAAACTGGAGTTGAAAAATTGTAAATACGTGTTGTAAATCAGTATGCAAAAAGTTGTAAACCATTGCACAAAAAGTTATAAACTAACAGTAAAATGTTATAAACCAATTGAGGACACATACTAAATAGGTTGCTGAAAACTAGAGTTGAAAAATTATAAATACGTGTTACGAAATATTATCAACCAGTATGCAAAAGGTTATAAACCATTGCAAAAAAATTGTAAACCAATTGAAAACTCTATATTTTCAAAATTTTATAAATATAAAATAAACCTAAATATAATAATAAAATTAAATTTTAGCCATTAGTAATATATTTATTAATCTTATTTGGTGCTTAATTTGAATGCATACATATATATACCTGAATGTTTTTATATAAATATGTATCAGGTGAATTTTTATTATATTTATTTATATTATTTTAATAGATAAATTTATGATAAAATTATGTCTCATTTTAATTTTTCAATAATTTTTTAGATAATTCTATAAAAAATAACCTTTTTATTTTTTCATAATATAAGAATAAAAAATCATTTGATATCATTATTATTTCTTTGATTCTTTTTTTACTTTTCCATCCAAATAAATAAAACAAATTAATCTTTCTTCTATTTCTTTTCTTCTCATTTTTTCTTTCATCCAAACATATCTATGAAAAATAAAAATCACATCAACTTCCTTCTTCTCTATTTCTTTCTGTTCCGTTTCCTTCCTCTCTATTTTTTTTTTCTTTGCCAAGCAGAGCCTAAAAGCCGAGCCCTAGCTTGCACCCTAAAAGCTGAGCTCTATCTACTTTGAAAAATTAATTATTTAATAAAAAAGTAAATAAATTACGGTGTAACACTTTTATCTTAAAGAGAAACGAATATATACTTCGAGAAAAATAAAATGATCCTGTAATAAGATCATCCTTTGAAAGGAGAGCGTAATTTACTGTAAAATAAAACTTAAGATTCATTTTCAATGTTCATAGCTTCTGATAAAGTACACTCTAAAATATAAAGAGCTACATTTAAAGTAAAATGAGACCTTTTTATATTTTATTTACACGAAATATCTACGTTGAGTGAATAATAGTTACTCCTCATGCTATTAGCCTTTTACACATTTCCTTCATTCCCTTGTATGCTCCAAGCCTCGAAGCCAAAAGTGAGAGAGAACTTCAATGGGAAGGATGGGGGGCAAAAATGGAAAAGGAATCACGAACAACTTTTTGATTGCAAAATCTTCCATCAGAATGGATGATTAACTTTCAAATGGCAGCCGGGATAAGATTTTTTTCAGCATCAGCTTTCAGATCACCTTCCAACACCATCCAAGGTAAAATAGGACCCTGGACATCATTGCAGAGTAGTTACAAATCCTAATTTCATCTTGGCTAAATACCTATTTTGGGCCCCAACAAATGAGGAACAAATTAATTCCTTGGTTCCTAACTACTAAAAAAAGGAACAAATTAATTCACCTGTACAAAAGTTTTTTTTTTTTTCAATTGTATGGAACTGTACAGAAGGACTAATTTGTCTCATTTTATACATAGTAATGGAATAATTTTAGAGTAATTTATCTCACGAGTCCCAAGATATTTTCTGAGCAATCAAAATGATGAATTACTCTCTTTTATTTTCTGTGGTCACTGAGACCACATCAGGAAATCTAAATAGATGTTATGTAGCATGAAGAGTAGACGTGAGATAATTAGCTACAAATGTGAGTTTTTTCTTGCCTCGTTATCGTTTGCTATTAATGAAAGCGTCAATTTACGTCATATGAAGTAAATAAACTAACAATCTCAAATTTACAACCTACAAAGTGACAGATTCTACCTTTCCTTCCCGTAGGACTCTGGGAGGCATTTTTGTCATGTCAACCACTGTGGATGGTTCAGCCACCCTTACACCACCATCAACAACAAAATCAAGACCCTGAACAACCGAAATAAAGGTGTTTGAGTGCTTCTCTTTTGCCTTTCGGTCTCCTTTTAGAAGTTTGCTTCTTTAATTTCTGGGTGATAGAGTGGGAAAATAGAGTCCACAAACCTAATTATCGCATATTGCCCAAATTGTTGCTAATTCTTTAGGTTTGCTAGAGCTCAGGGTACAAAAGCAGTATTGTAATGAATGGATTGAGAAGCATGTATTCAATCACATTCTTAATGTCCAAATGCAAAGTAAGTTTATCTAGAGAAAGATTACTATGCAAATATTGATGTAATATGAACGTGACATGGCTTATTTCTAACAACCATTTAAACTGCCAATGATATATTATATTATCACAGTTATTTTGGAGCAGGGGATAGAAATAATATTTTCATAGTTGTTTAAGCCAGGAAAAACTGAACAAAAGTATGAACATAGTACAATACACATAGTAGAATTCATGATACCTCTGGTCCATATGTATCAGCTATCGTAACCGGATCAATCATCCACCCATCTTCCTTCAGGGACTTGATGCTTAAAAAGTATAAAAATCCAAAGTAATATTAAGGTATAAGCATAAACTATTAGGCTCCTTGTGCTTACGCAACGATTATGAAAAATAGGAGGTCAATGCCCAAAGTACTTCAAAGATCATATTCATCAACTTAAAAGAAACTGTTAAGAATAAATCTAGTCATTTGCAGCACTGTCAAAATGTGGCCGCATACATGCTGAGACAAGGCAGAAAGAAGCCTCACTGCCTCAGATGCCCTGAGGCAAAGTAGATTTGATGATGCAGCTCTGTTCCAGCACATCATGCGTTTTCTGCAACTTAGTTATCCTCATTTAAAAAGATCAGTATCCAATGGATATGTAGGGTGCATTTGGATAAACTTTTGAAAATAAAGAAGAACTTTTAAATTAATACTTATAATTGTTTTTTTTTTTCTGGTAAGTACTTTTATCAAAAGCAACTCATACCTATGTCCCAAAAAAACCAAAACACTGATTATTTTCTGCTACAACTAAACCTCGTCCCACTTGGTCGGGTCAACTACATGAATCAAACAATACATAGTGTCTTATTGTAAATTATGTTTACCATTTTCCAATTTTGATACCATTTGAAATCTAATCGAGATAGTCTACACAAACTTAAAAGTGATTTTTATTAGAAGTTATTGCTGAAAAAGTGTACGAAAGGACCTCAAGTCTAAATGGATATTTCAGTCTATCAGCACCATAAAAACTTATATACAAAATCTAAACTTATCTTCTGTGTGTGATAGTTCAGAAGCTGAAGCTCCCTTTATCTTTTAATTCATAGTCTCATCTCATATCTATTCTGAACTGAAGCAACTGATTTTCCACCTTTGTCTCACTTTATTCTCTTATTTGCCATTGTGTGTTTCACTTACATTGGGTTGGATGTGCATTTGTCTTATTATTATCTAGCATTGTCAATTCGGACTGTTTTATATTTTTTACATATTGCTTTGACTTAATTTTCATTTTGATCTTGCTTTGGTTATGATTTGTAATTACGAATAATTTTAAATTATTTTTTACATATCTCCATCACTTCAATGATAAGATTGCATTGCCACCCTATATTAAAGTGAAATGGTTTTGTGAGTAGCCAATTCAACCCAGTTTTCACCTCATGACAACACTGGTTACTAGAAGGAAAAAAGATCAAACAAATTAAACAAACCTTGTACATATTAACGGTGAATCCATCTCCTTCAGTATTGCTTGACAAATGGCATCGTCAGGCATACGGACACCCACATTTTTTCTTGATGCGTACTTGGCAGATGAAGTTCCAACCCCCCGTATGCACTGCTTAGGTAATTCTTTGCTTGCCACTAAGATGAAAGTGTACTGTCATTCAAACATAGTGTTAATAGTGTTAATAAATAGTTGTCTACAACAATAAGGCAAAGACACTAAGTTGGTGACAACATAAACAAATAACAGGAAGTCACCTGCACAGAGACATTATATTACAAAGTATACCAAATATAGAGGCATGAACATAAGAGAAGACATAATAGCGTCTTTTGATCCATATCACTAACCCCACCTAATAGGAAGAGACTTGGTTGTTAATTGCTGAGTAAAAATAGGAACCAATTTAAAAATGGAAAATCAAATAATGCGTAAAAATGAATGAATAACACGGCAATTATTAGGAAGTAACCATCATAGGTTTAAATACTCATTCACTAGAATCAATAATGGATGAGCTGATTGAGACATCCTTTCACCTAACAAGTAACAACTCTGATGAAAACCTTCTTATTCATTGAGATTTCACATGATACAAACAGTCTTCCTGACTGAAACAAACAGATGTTCTGCAAACAATTATGAAGACTATGGTTTAAATTTAGATTATTATTTTTTTTCTCCTGTATGCTAATATGCACAACAAGTCATTATCGTCAAGATAATCAAACTTGGGACCAACTAACTGGAAATACTTGAGAACCTGCTATATAAAGTAGTGAGGTATCTCTTGGTCTCTGTTAGCATAAGAAATTACACAAAGCTTCCCCATGGTTAATAGCTTTCCATTCCCAAGACATTATAATGTTCATGAATTTGTAAACTATCTACTCTTTAGAACCAAAAAACATACTTACTGGACCAGGTAAGTAATGCTTAATGGCTTTGAATAAATTAGCATGGCCTTGACCATCACCACGTGGAAATCCAGCCGTATACTTGTCAATGTCCCGAAATGAGTGGCATAAGATGCTAAGAGGCTGCAAGTACAGAGTAACCACTAATTATTTGGAGTAATATTATAGTATACAGATATGCATTAAATACGTTGTCAAGCTGTAGTCAAGAATATCCAAGCAAATGTAACACCAAAATGTGAAATGGGTATCCCAACAGCAGGCCAATTCAAAGCACATTAACAGCTGACTAAGACTAAGACAAGTTTTATTCCTCACCTTTGAAGCTTCTATATTCTTGATTCTGCAATACAACACTACAATCTGTGTTAATTAGGGAACAAAAATGGAGTTACTAAGGCACAACAAAAAATGATTAGCAAAAGTTACTTGCCTACGAAGACGCTCAATAGCTGAGTGGCATCTCAAGTCACATGCTATTGCATACCTACACAGACAGAAAATATAACACTTAAACACTAGGTAATTGTGTACCTCTATAAATTCTTTCACATTATATTTCAATTTAGATGTAGACTAGGAGAAAGCAAATACTGTGTGCGTTCAAAGTAACTTATTTTGTGTTCAAAACAGCCTTTAGTCAAAACTCAGAAGCTCTGTGAGAGATCATTTGAAAGGGGCAAAAAAAAAAACTAGTTTTACTCCTGAATTAAGCTAAGGGTGAACCTCGACACAACGGTAAGGTTGCTATCTTATAACCTGGAGGTCATCGGTTCAAATCCTGGAAATAGCCTCTCCGTAAAGCAGGGTAAGATTGAGTATATTCACTCTCCCCAGGCCCCACCAGGTGGGTGCCTCATGTACTGAGCTGCCTCTTTTACTCATGAATTAAGCTAATCCAATCATGCTGGTTTCGTATTTTTTTCTTTGGGTGCAGCGCACCGGTACACCCAGCCCCATCACTAAGAATCCTACTAATCCAGGTTGACCCATAAAAGTCCCAAAGAGGGTTTTACGTCTCCCTGCGAGGAATTTTTCCATTCCCATGGCTCGAACACGAGACACCCACTTAAAGAGACAAAGCACCTTGATATCCAATTATGCTAGTTAACAGGGGAATTAACGTGTTCCACTCTTAAAGGAACCGTACCAATGATATTTTTTGAATGGTGGAGAAACCATGGGAAACTTTTCAAGTCCCGAGGGATTAATTTCTCTTCCGCAACCTTGGCCCCAGGGGCCAAAACGAGGTTTTTGTCAACAAATAAAGATGATAAATGACAGGGCCTCGTGAAAATTGGTAAGAACATCTTTGTGTGTGTGTCTCTCTCTCTCTCTTTTCACTCGAGGTTCTCCTGTGAAATGCACGAGGATTGAGTAGGACTTACAGGGTATCGGTGGGGATAACTCCAACAGCCCCTTCTTTCAAGAGACTGACAACCGGTTCCAATTTCCAAGAGTCAGAGCCAGATGGGTCTGCCTCAATGTACAGCAAATCATCCTCCTGCTCATTAACAGAAAGTAGAAAGCATTGAAAGGGAAATGAACTCCGATAACATACAAGAAAAGAAACAAGGTTGGTTATATTAGATGAAAAGGTAAAAAATGACCTTTGTGAAACGAGGAGCGGTGTATTTGAGACGCTTGGGGCTTCGCTTTACAGCCATGGATACTGTTGGGAAGTACTTGTGTGCGCCAAATGAGACATGGGCACTAGTTGGGGGCGACACAGGAGAACCGAGGAATGAGAGAGGGATCGCCGCGGCAAAACGGCAGAGCTTGTGTCCACAAACCATTTGCGTTTTGGACTTCTTGGTTTTGGCTTAAAACTGTCACTGTTGTAACACGCTACACAAAAAGAGGGTCACGAATTTGAAGGTGAAGGAGGAGCATGGTGTTCACTCTTTCCAACTGGGAAAGTGGGAACTCTCTCGTAGCCTGTAGCAGCAGTGAACTAAATGGAATAAATTTCTAGTTTTCAGCTTTTGAATTCAACATCATCATCAACTTTTTCAACGACACCGTTTACTTAATTTTTAGGAGAGAAATGATGCACGTAGTACGTTCAGCTCACTAAATGTCAAAAGTGGGATATACGGGTGGTATAGATATGAAAGGATATTATGGGAAAAAATGAAAAGAAAAGAAAAAAGAAATATGCCAACTCTCAGCTACCCACTTTGGAAAACTTCCATTCTTTATGGTTTTACTGTGTATCTCTCTCACCTCTCATAACTCTTGTTCTTGGCATCACACAGGGAGGAAGAAGAAGAGAAAAACTAGCTGGCATTTACAATGGCTTATGGCTCATTTTATTCTCTCTCTCACCTATCAAAGTTCACATTTTTTTCCCTTTATTAAGTTCTCGCTCATTCTTCATCATTCACCTGAGGAAGAAGAAGAAGCAGTGCTCTTTTTTTTGTTCAGAAGTTGTTTACCTTTTTTTTCTTGTTTCTCTTTCTCACTCACCAAAGCCTTCATTTTCTCTCTTTTTATTATGTTTCTCTCTCTTTCGTTCTTCATCGTTAACATGAGGAAGAAGAAGAAAAAGAATTTTCAGCAAAACAAATTGAGAATAGCTCTCTTAGAAGTTGAGATTTACTGTTATTATTGAAAACTGGGGTTGAAAAATTATAAATGCGTATTATGAAAAGTTGTAAACCAGTAATAAAAAGTTATAAATCATTACATAAAATGTTGTAAACCAGTAGCAAAATATTGTAAACCAATTGAGAACACATACTAAACAGATTGCTGAAAACTGAAGTTAAAAAATTGTAAATGGCTGTTATGAAATATTATAAACCAGTATGTAAAAAGTTGTAAACCATTACATAAAATGTTGTAAACTAGTAGCAAAATGTTGTAAACCAATCGAGGACATATAGTAAACAGGTTACTAAAAATTGAAGTTGAAAAATTGTAAATACCTAATACGAAATGTTGTAAATCAATATACAAAAAGTTGAAAATCATTGCACAAAATATTGTAAACCAGTAGCAAAATGTTATAAACCAATTGAGGACATATACTAAACAGGTTGCTGAAAACTGGAGTTGAGAAATTGTAAATGTTTGTTACGAAATGTTATAAATCAGTATACAAAAAGTTGTAAATCATTGCACAAAATATTGTAAACTAATAGCAAAATATTGTAAACCGGTTGAGGATACATACTAAACAAGTTGCTGAAAACTAAAGTTGAAAAATTGTAAGTACCTATTACGAAATGTTGTAAACCAATATGCAAAAAGTTGTAAACCATTGCACAAAATATTATAAACCAGTAGCAAAATGTTGTAAACCAATTGAGAACTATGTTCTCATAATTTTATAAATATAAAATAGACCTAAATATAATAATAAAATCAAATTTTAGTCATTAGCAATATATTTATTAGTCTTATTTGGTGCTTCTATTGATTTGTTCTGGAGAAAAAAGTAAGATCATTTATATACATTCACATGCACATGTAGTGTCATTATTAAAGACATAATCTAAGTTTAAATATTTTAAAATTAGATCAAATAGGAAATTTAAAAATTTAAAAATTGTACTAATAATATTGTATTAATAAAATTCATAATTGTATGAATATAAAATAGAACTAAATAATTATATATATTAATTTAGAAATGAGTTTGTTGTGTTTAAGCACCAAATAAGACTAATAAATATATTATTAATGACCAAAATTTAATTTTATTATTATATTTATGTCTATTTTATATTTATAAAATTATGAAAATATAGAATCCTCAATTGGTTTACAACATTTTACTACTAGTTTATAACACTTTGTACAATGGTTTACAACTTTTTGCATACTGGTTTACAACATTTCATAGTAGGCATTTAAAATTTTTCAACTCCAGTTTTCAGCAACCCGTTTAATGTGTCCTCAATTGGTTTACAATATTTTTCTACTGGTTTACAATATTTTGTGCAATAATTTACAACTTTTTGTATACTGATTTACAACATTTTGTAGCAGGCATTTACAATTTTTTAACTCCAGTTTTCAACAAGTTGTTTAATATGTGTCCTCAATTGATTTACAACATTTTGCTATTGGTTTACAACATTTTGTGCCATGGTTTACAACTTTTTTCTACTGGTTTTCAACTTTTCATAACACACATTTATAATATTTTAACTCTAGTTTTCAACAATAATAGCAAATCTCAGCTTCTAACAGAACCATTCTCAATTTGTTTTATTGCTGAAAATTCTTTTTCTTCTTCTTCCTCATGTTAACGATGAAGAACAAGAGAGAGAGAGAGAAAGAGAAAGAGAGAAATGTAATAAAGAGAGAGAAAATAGAGGCTTTGGTGAGTGAGAGAGAGAAACAAGAAAAAAAGAGTAAACAACTTCTGAAAGAAAAAAAGAACACTACTTCTTCTTCTTCTTCTTCTTCTTCCTCATGTGAATGATAAAGAATGTGAGAGAAAACTTAATAAAGGGAAAAAAATGTAAATTTTGATAAGTGAGAAAGAGAATGAAATGAGTCATGACCCATTGCAAATGTTAGCTAGTTTTGCACTTCTTCTTCCTCCTTAGGCGATGCCAAGAATGAGAGCTATGAGGGAGTGGGAGAGATGAATAGGAAAACCACAAGGAATGGAAGTTTTCCAAAGTGGGTAGCTAAGAGTTGCATGTTCCTTTTTTCTTTCCTTTTCATTTTTTTTCCATAATGCCCCTCCGTTTCTATACCACTTGTATACCCTACTTTTAGCATTTAGTGAGGTGGATATAGATGGTGTATGTATTCTAGTGTACGTGTATCATTTCTCTTTTTAGGATGATAAATGTTAGACTATGATTGGGATTTAAGTGCGTTTGCAAAGTTCTTAGGTAATGAAATTGAATTCAATTCCATTAAGAATTGAATTTTACTTGGATTTAAATTGAATTCTTATGTTTAGAATAAACCTTTTAAATTATGGAATTAAATTCAATTCCTTTATTTGGAATGTGTTTGAAATAAAATAAATTGTATATCTTGATTAGTTTACCCTTCATTAATAAAATATCATATTTTAATAACAACAATATAGTTTCAGAAATGTTTTCAAAAAAACTACTGTTCATCAGACTATTATAGGTCAAAGCTCAAGAAACAGACCATGAGCCAAATACTGATATTTACATTTGACTGGGAAAATGCTACCTCAGGAACCTCAATTAATTTTTCCTTTTAGGTATATTATTTTACAATTTGAAGTGAAATGCTACATATGCATGTGTATATCATTTGATGTTTGCCCATATGTCATTTGTCTATAGAAACTTGATTGAAACTTAATCAGTTACCAGAAATGGTTCAAACCATAATTAGCTAATCAATAACTTCATCGGACAGAGAACATGAGAGAAAAAAAGGTAAGAAGATATGGGAAATTTAGAAATAAGCATATGCAACAACTTCATTGGACAGAGAAGGCTTGTAGCATAGTGTGCTGGTTCTAATTTGGGGATCAGGGTGTTTTGAGCTTTATTTGAGGAAGGATAATTTGGTAATTTCAATGTTGAAGGTCAATTCCATCACCAAATTAAACCCCTTTTGCTCTGATTTCAATTCCTGAGTTTTGTGGGAATTCAATTCCCATGATTTTAGTTCCTGTATCTAAATTAGTTCCAAACAATGGAATTCAATTCAATTCCTTGATAGAATTGAATTCTAGAAAGGAAAAGTTATGAATGGAGTAGAGAAGAAAGGTAAGGCGTAGAATTGATGATAAGAAACCATTTTGTTATTTGAGAGTTTATAATTTAAGTGAAATGGAATGGTGTATAAATTTTTTTGTCCATTTTTGCCTTTTACTTTATGGGTGATTTTTCATATAAAAGATTGAAAAAATAGCAAAACAACAAAAACATGGAGTGAAAGAGTTAGTCCCTCCTTGACCCCCGAATTTCACTACTAGAAACTCGCGGTACACAAACTAATTTTACAAACTTACAGAAGGCTAAATGGAAAATTGAAAAAAAATGGTAGAATTTTGCACATCCGTCTGTAAATGATGGGGAACATACGTGGCACATGGCGGGTAAAATATATAGACGGTAATACAGGCAGAAAATAATGAAAAAAAATATATTTTTGTAAAATAAAATATAGACAGGTTTACAGTCGGATTATGAAAAATAAAAAAATAGTTACAAACGGCTGGATCCATCTATAATTTGAAATAAAAAAGTCATTTTCACGCGCCATTTACAGACTGCAAAATCCGTCTGTAATTAGAAAACTGAAACGATGCATTTCATTGATGTATTTACAAATAGGGAAATTCATCTGTAATGAAATTAATGAAATACAGCATTTCATTATTTTCATTATAGACAGATCTTGCCGTCTGTAATTCATTTAATGAAATGAATTGTTTCATGGATTGAGTTACAAATGCGAAAATCCGTCTGTAACTCGAAAAATGCATATGAGAAGTGCGCGACCTCCTTCTTCTTCCTCACTTCACCATTTCGTCTCTCTCTTTCTATCCGCGTCATGTTTTTTGCCACCGTCGGTGATTGAAGCCTCCATTTTGCAAACCATTTGCGCCATTGTGTTCCTGGTACTGTGCTCTACCTTTTAATCAGTTTAGTTTTTTTATTTTTAGTGTTTGATTTTTGTGCTTTGAATCGGTGATTGTTTATAGTTGTTATTGTTACTAATTGGTACAAACTTCATTTGTTTAGGATTTGGACCACATTTGGAGCAATTTGGAGCATTTTAATTACTATTTTTATATTGCATTAGTGAATTTTCATATTTTGTTAATGTTTTATATTTTATTTTGGTATTTTGAAAGTAATGATGTTTAGAAAGTAGTTAATGTGATTAATTTTTACATTTGTTAATGTTTAGGTTTATTTTGGTAAGTTAGAAAGATTATTTGTATAATGAAATTTGTTAATGTTTTTAGTTTTAGGGTTCAGATTAGGAGCATGGTTGGAGTGATTATTGCTGTGTTTATTTATATTTGCTAGAGTATATAGGATAAAGACTTATGATTTCTATAGTAGGATTGTAGGACTGGAGACTGCATGATTGAGGGGAAAGGCGTAAAGGTCCTTCCTCGACTTGTTTGCATTGTTTGCTATGGGATTCTTTATGTTTGAGGAGATTGCAGAATATGCATGTTGTGGAGTTATAAGGGGATACGCTCTAAAACGGTTTTAGGATTGTGATATGTAACGTATATGTTGATTATTTGTTTAATGTAATTGTTTGCATATAATTATTTTACTTGTAGTTAATTGTTTTTGTAATTGTTGTAAAATTGGCTTAATAATTGATTTTGAAGATTTATTATTTAACGGGATAGTCTTAAATTAGAAAAAACTCTGTCAAATTTTTTTGAAAATATACGTAAAGGATTGTTCATAAATTAGGAGAGACTCTGTCGAAATTTACATTAGAAAGAGTTGTAATGTAAAATAAAAAAGGTTCATAAATTGTGGTTTGTAATTTTTAGGTTTAAATAGTTCTTGATCGAGATGTTCCTTGGAAACTGTTCATGGATGTATAATAGATTGCATCTAAGCCGGGGGGAATAAAACCCGAATTCTATGAGGGTGTTGATGAATTCATACGTGTTGCTTCTAATTCACAGCAATTCATGATTGATAAGAAAGTTAGGTGTCCATGTTCTAAGTGCAAGTATAGGAAGTTCTTAGATATTGATTCAATTAGATATGACCTGTACAGATTTGGGTTTAAACCTGATTATTGGATATGGATTGAACATGGGGAAATAGTTAATGTGGAAAATTAGTTTGGAATGGAGTATGTTGGAGGCAGTTCAAGTGCGGTGCATTTAAGGGATGAATATTTAGGGAATGTGAGTTGGGAAGAAAATAGTGATTGGTATCAAAAAATGGTTTATGATGCTGTTGGTCTAGAATTTAGAACCTTTCATGATTCTGAAGCTGAACAAGAACCTAATGCAAAGGCTGCAAAGTTTTATAGTTTGTTAGAGGCAGCAAACAAGCCTTTATGGGATCGTTGTGTGCACTCAAAGTTATCCTTAGTAGTAAGAATGCTGAGCACTAAGTCATAAGAAAATCAAAGTCAGAGCTCATTTGATCAATGGGCTATATTGATAAGTAAGCTTAGTCCCAAACCCGAGGCCATCCCAAAAGACTTTTACCAAGCAAAAATTGATTGTTGTTTGAAAGGATGCATGCTTTATTACAAAGATGATGCTATATTGACACATTGCAAATTCTGTGGAGAGCCTAGGTTTAAGCCAAGAAGAGGTGGCAGAAATGGTAAGCATAAGGATGTGTCGCAAAATATGATGCATTTTTTGCCCTTAATCCCTTGGCTAAAGAAGTTGTATGCATCTATGAGTTCTGCTCCTCACATGACATGGCATAGTGAGAATAAGATAAGTGATGGTGTAATGACTCATCCATCTTACGGTGAGGCTTGGTGACATTTTGATCAAGTGTATCCCGAGTTTGCTTCTGATCCTAGGAATGTAAGGTTAGGGTTATGTGCTAATGGATTTACTCCAAACAATCAGTTCAATAAACTATATTCTTGTTGGCCTGTTGTTGTTACGCCTTTCAATCTTCCTCCTGAAATGTGCATGAAAAATCCATATTTATTCTTGACTTGTATAATTCCTGGTTTAGAAAATCCAAAAGCTAAAATTGATGTATGCCTTCAACCTTTGATTGATGAGTTGAATGAGTTGTGGTGTGAGGGTCTAGTAACCTATGACATATCAAGGAAACAAAATTTTAACATGAAGGCAAACTTATGTGGACAATTAATGATTTTTCTGCTTATGGTATGTTGTTTGGATGGATGATTCAAGGGAAATTAGCATGCCCAATTTGTATGGAGGATATAAAGGCTTTTACCTTGAAGTATGGAGGAAAAAATTCATGCTTTGATTGACATAGGAGATTTTTAGATATGGAACATCAGTATAGGTGTCTTGCAAACAAATTTAGGAAAGCAACTATTGAGAATGAGGAGCCTTCTGTCCGGTTACATGGTCACCAAGTATAGAACAGAGTTAGACAATTCTCAAAAATAACAAAATTAGGAAAATCCAGTAGGTTTCCTGATTATGGGGTGACATATAATTGGACTAAACAAAGTATATTTTGGGAGCTATCACATTGGAAGGAAAACTTAGTTTGTCATTGTCTAGATGTCATGCATGTGGAAAAAAACGTGTTCGACAATATCATGAATACTGTGATGGACACTGATCGAACTAAAGATAATGTTAAGGCAAGGCATGATTTGGAAGAGTATTGTAGGCGTCCTGAATTAAGGTTACAATAACTTGCAGATGGTTGATGGTCAAAGCCAAAGACAAGTTAGACCTTGATTACCACAAAGACAAGATGTGTGTAAGTGGGTGCAGGATTTGAAAATTCCCAATGGTTATGCTTCATACTTGGGTCATTGTGTGAATGTTCAACAAGGAAGGTTTTTTGAGATGAAAAGTCTCGATTGTCATGTATTCATAGAGTGTCTTTTGCCTATTGCATTTAGGAAACTACCCGACCGTGTTTGGAAGCCGTTGGCAGAGTTGAGTATAGACTTGTGTTCACCCACTCTTAGAGTTGACGATTTGTTAGTGATGGAGAAAAACATCCCTGTAATTTTGTGCAAATTAGAGAGAATATTTCCCCCTGGTTTCTTTGACTCCATGGAGCACTTGCCTATACACTTAGCATATGAAACACGTGTTTATGGACCAGTACAACACATGTGGATATATCCGTTTGAGCGGAAAATAGGAGGGTTCAAAAGAGCTGTGAAAAATAGAGCTCAAGTTGAGGGATCCATATGTCAAGCATACCTCTCAAAGGAGACATCAAATTTTTGCTCCTACTATTTCGAACCTCATGTTTAATCAAGGAGGACTTCGGGTTGGTCGGAATGATGATGTGGGGAAAGCTTAATTGAGCCAATACTGTCCATATTCAACCAACCTAGTTGTGTTGCTGGCAAATATGAAGAACGATGGATCATAGGAGATGAATCAAATACTGCACATTTGCACATCTTGATAAATTGTGATGAGGTGCAACCTTTTAGAATATAAGTTGCTCACGATTGTTTTAAGTTATTTTTCCTCACAAGTAACTCAATTCTCACGTATTGTTTCGATGTTTATAGATATTTCGAACAATTATATAGTGATGATAGCCTTAATCAATTTCTATTATGGTTCAAATCTTATGTACGATGTGTATTTAGCTTACAAGCATGTGTTAATTTGTTGATATGAGCCTTATTCTTCAATTTGATATCTTTAATGGTATATGTAGGTGCGTTAGCCCAGTAATAGTATAACCGATACTTATCTATATAACTTGTCCCGAGGCGCAAAAAATAAAGCTCATTATTGGCCAATTTACTATGTTAACGGGTACAAATTCCAAACCATGGAATCATGTAGGAAGAGAAAAATAGAGAATAGTGGGATTAGTGTTAGAGGGAATTCAAGTGCTGTCGAATGTGATTAGTATGGGAAACTTAAGGAAATAGTTGAGCTAGAATATGCCGGTGAACCTTCCAAAAGGGTTGTCTTGTTCAAGTGTGAATGGTTTGATCCAACACGCCCAATAGGAACACGTAAACATAACCAGTATGATATCATTGAGATTAACCATACCAAAAGATATAGAGGCTTTGACCCGTTCATCATTGCACAAAATGCAAGACAAGTATATTTTCTATCTTACCCTGGAAAATGTAATAGGAGTTGGAGAGTCATAATAAAAACTAAACCAAAGGGTTGGATTGAAACTGATGAAGTAGGTGATAAGGAGGCTTATCAAATTGATGACTCAATCCCTTCACGTGTAGTAATAGACACTACCATCCCCCCAACCTTAACTTCTCCTTTGAATGAACTTGAAATAATTGACCCTCTTATCCAAGCTTTATGAAAGGGATGACATGACTAAAGATGAGGAGCAAGAATTTGTACATGACATTTCATTTGAGAATGATGATAATAGTCTTGAACTATCAGAGTAAATGAGGTAAATTACTAAGGTGAACAAAACTTCAATACTATTAGCCATTATGTGTTGTGCTATTGATCTTGTTTTATTTTAATTATGATATTTTGGACTAAATATATGTTATGTTTCATTCAGATATGGTAGATGGAGGTAAAGGTAAGAAAGGCACTGCCTAGCGTCTTGTTCATGGTGGTAGTGACAGCACTCCCTCATCCACAGCTCCCACTTCCACCTCTACACCAGCTGGAATGTAGACATCCCAGGGTAGAGGGCACTCCTAGTATGTCATGGTGCCCCACCCTGGGTATGTGCCTCATCCCCCAACAGTACAACGAGTTTCACAGCCTGCATCACCGACTACATCCAACACACCATCCCCTACACAAAGATACAAAGAGGATCCACTCTCTTGCATCCTTGAGCGTGATCCACAAACCCAAGCGCCCTCGAGACCGCTTCCATCTCTAAGATAGGATGGATCCACTTGGTAATATATTTACGAAATATGCCGCAAAAATTTATTTCATGTGAATGTTAACATAATTTTCTTGTTTTATATTGTCATTATCCACTATATAATATATCTTTATGTGTTTAGTTGGTATCCTCCCTAGAAGGGTATCCACCAGGTCATGGATACTATTAAAAAAATGTATGATGCGCCTTACATCAATTTTGGTAAGGTGCCTTAAAAAACAAAGGACGAGTGGTTCAATGATTGGAAGGTAATAAAAGTCAAGTGATTTACATAAAGTCTTATTTAATATCTAAAATTTTACATGTGTTAACTAATTTTCTGTTCATATAGAGCCACTTTGCCATTCCCCCCAGGATGAGAAGATGATCTTCAAGGCTTGGAAGAGTCGTACTACAAAGCGACTAAGACAGGTGTACACTGAGCCTGCAAGGACCCATCATGTAACATCCTTCCAAGTACAACGTCATCCTTAAGTCATGACATCAAACTTGAGAGTTGTTACTTATAAATTAGCGGACCTTTCTTAAATATCTATAGTCATTTTGATTGATTTATGAGATAACTAGGTCATAATTCTACTGAAATATATAGCAATGAAACCAAAATGTTTATTTAATACAAAGTTCAGTACATAAAGGAAGCTCTTTTATGAGTTTTGACACATCTTTGTCCTCTAACATATTTACACACATATCCATTCCACTAAATATAACCTAATAAAAGCATCAACTGCTATACTATTGCACTTCCGAGTTCTTTTGCATAGCAATCTCTCAATTTTCTGCATCAACCTGAAGACGATACGGGAACACAAAAACATAGGGGTGAGAATCATACAATTCTCAGTAGGGTACCTCTCCAAATGCACAATATAATGTCATCGTCATCGCCCCAGCCACTTCGGTTTAGTTAAAAAAAGTGGTCATGTATTACGTAATAATGGTTTGTTTTTAAAGTTCCAAATCATACTTCTGAAGTGGGTTACTTTTAACATTCAATCACTTAAACATATTGGTCTCAATATTGATACTAAACTTTTTCACTTGGCATATCAGACAAAGGATTTCTTAGAAAGTTTACTTCTTCAACTTGCCTTGGCTTTTGACTAATCCTGTCACATCTGGGCATTACGTACCGCTGTCCCTAGTGTGGCAATAATGGGTAATAAACTGCTTTTCAGGACTAAACTCATTCCTATACATGATCATTGAATTTACTTTCTCCAATTCTCACATAGACTTACTCTTAGCTACGTTTACTTTCCCCGACTCAATTCAAGGGTAATCAGGTTTACTTTCCCTGACAGACCGGATTTACGTTCTCTAACCCAAGAATTATAAATCTTATGCTCTTCTTGGTAGTCAGGTTTACTTTTCCTGACAAACTAGATTTACTTTCTCCAGCCTAAAAAACATAATCTTATGCTTTTCTTTCACATATGAGCAATTATAATAAGCATTCATATCTATGTGTGCCTAACCTCATCAATAAGCTCACATGTTCAATTATTTATATTCATATTCATGTACTTATGTCATACTAATACAAGATGTCATTATTTCATCAATTCAAAGCATCAATTCATTTTCAGCACAATGGCAGATTTCACATATTCATAGCATAATTTATTTTGTATTTCAAACCATCAAATTCAATGCTATAAAAATTCTCAAAGATAATTCAATATGTCCCCAAGATTCTTTGAAAATTTAGGAGTAAAAAGAGTTCTCTAAGTATAAAAACAAAATTCTATAAATTTAGTGGTCAGAGACTACTTATACTCAACTCAGAACTAGAATCTCATAATTTTTAACCCTAGTAAATGATTGAATCAATTCAAAATAAAATTCACGATTACACCTCCCTATGATATCAACTTCCTGTAAAATTTCAGCTAACAATTCGATCATTTACTGAGGTAATAAAATTAGACAAATTTAGTGCTCCAGAAATTACTGTTCAAGCAGCAATCTGAACTAGTTTAGTTGTTGAATTTTTAAGCATAGAAAAAGTGCCTAGAATGGCTCCAAATTTTTGTTAGAGACACCTCAATATTTTAATTAATCCCATAAAATTTTTAGGTTAATCCAACATCTCTAAATAGGTTATAAAATTTGAACAAATTCCCTGCCTACTTAAAACTGGGATTTTTCTAGCAATAAGGTTCAAGCAACATGATTTTTTTCAAGAAATAAAAGTTCAAACCAAGACTAAAAAAAATTTATGGGACTATCTCAGAATGTTAGCTTCAACATATAATTTTTATAGTACATAAAAATACTCACAAATCCATCAAAAAATTCGTGATCAATGGCTGCCTATACAAAACTGAAAATTTAGCAAGTAAGGTTTAACATCTCTTTAGCATAAATGAGTTTTCCATAACAACAAACTAATCCACCAAACCAAATACATCTATATATATGTGTAATCACCAAATAGAACTAGCAAAATACCAATTAAATCATAAATCAAATTTCAGAAAATAGGTTTGAAAACAAAAGGTTCAAGAGCCCTACTTTGAAGGCTTTAAAGTTTTATAACTCCAAAGGTTGTTCCAATCGATTTTCCTTCACTTCAAGGCCACCAATTCAAGCCCAAAGACTCCCTTAGGTAGTGAAGAATGATCTCTCAAGGTGGAAAACTATGATGGATTCAAATTCTAATCAGTTAGTTCTGTAAGTATTGAGGTGTAGAACAGGTTTTGTGAAGGAAGTTTGAGTCTTTAGCAACTTTAGGCTATGATTTTTGAAGCTTCAAACTTATTAATAGAGGTTTGGAAGGAAAGAAATGGAGGCTGTATTCATTTTGTTCATAGCTGAGAATGACAAGAAGAAATGTCAAAGTTTGGTGGCTTGAGTTTACCTTATAACAAGCATAAATTATTTCTTTAATATAAAGTTTAATTTCTTTATGAAAAGAAACTAATATGAATGGCTAGGATTTGATCTTGTTATTAAAGATTGACTCTTAGCCATTCATTTGATTTAAATGGATATACATCTATTTTTTGTAAAGATTAAACTAACTTTAGGCGTTAGAATTGCACACTGAAATTTTACCGAACGGGTAAAACACCGTATCCAGGTAATCAAACATTGCTCAAAAATAAATTCTAGGCATAAAATCTTTATTTCTAACTATTTCTAACCTTAATCCTCTCTTTTTTCAGTTTTGGGCACCTACGGGTCCCAATTTTAGGGTTTCGACTGTTTCGACAGGTCTGCGGGGCCTACAAGTTACTATTCATATTTTTTTTTACAAATCCATTGAATCGTCCTCATCATTGTTCAAACTATCAGATTTTTGAAATTATGACTAATAAAGCTCAAATTAATTTTTAATTAATTTTTAGGGTATTACACATCATCTACAGATTGGATAGCACTCCACTTCCTTCATGCCTTGCAAGAGTACTGGTGTACGTTAGAGTTTCAAAATATCTCCTCAAAGAACAAGATGAACAGGGCATCCACTAAAAGTGGCTCACTGCATACCGATGGCTCCATGACTTTGGCTGGCACTAAGGCCAACTTGGTTAGTGATTTTCAATTTTTGTATTTTTAAGTTTTCTGTTATTCAATTTATCAATTGATCAATTTGAGATATTTATTAATTGATGTTTGCAGGAGAAGACATTGAAGAGATCACCTACGTAGGGAGAGGTGTTTAAGGAGACACAAAATTGCAAGGGAGACAAAACAGTGTGGGTTGATCCATGATCTGAGGTAGCATATGTAAGTATAGTTATTCACATTAAATCTCATGATTAAGGACTTAAAAAATATTTTTTGAGCCTAATATATAATTGTCTGCACTAAATTATAAGGTGATTATATTCAGAGGCTGGAGGCTGCATCTGCTCAGAACCTAGAGTCTGTTGATGAGGATGCTTTCTGGTCAGAGACAGTGAGCGGCCTTCATAAAGACCACATTTATGGCATGGAGGGCCGCTTTGCAGATTCGGTGTCTCCTACATCTGTCATTAGGAGTGCCCCTTCTCTTGCTCCTGAGGTGGTAGAGGACATGGTTCGCACTCAAGTCCATGCCCTAAATGAGGAGCTCCAGAAGCAAAATCAAGAGATGTGGAAGAATAAGGAGGCTACGTGGAAGAAAAAGTAGGCCAGGAGGATAAAGAAGAAGGTTGAGGAAAATGTGGCATCGAGGATGCAGAGGGAGATGCAGCAGCAGTATATGCAGATGCATGCATACTTCGAGCTCATGAGAGCGAGCAGCTCCATGCCTCTTCCTCCTCCTCCACCAGCTCTAGCACCTCCAGTTCCTCCTCCTCCTCTTCTAATGACGATGATGATGACAAAGATGACGATGGTACCGGTGTCGATGGCGAGGCAGATGTTGATGACGCCGAGTACTCATGATTATTTTTGTACTTTTCCAGACTTTGTTATATAGATTTTTCATATTATTATTTTAGATATTTTATTTTACTACTGTAGTGACATTTTAATTTGTAATAAATTTTTTTAAAGTTTAAAATTCTATTCTATAAATTTCCTTACATTTATTGATTA
This sequence comes from Dalbergia cochinchinensis, assembly GCA_031216125.1. NCBI lineage: Eukaryota > Viridiplantae > Streptophyta > Magnoliopsida > Fabales > Fabaceae > Dalbergia > Dalbergia cochinchinensis. Next base: position 28,616,204 of record CM062368.1, read on the forward strand.
TTATGATAATTAAAAGCAGTGAGTTATAATTGTAAAACTAATCATCATGTCCAATATAACACCAAAAGAGCACAAGTTTACAGACGGAATTAGAGATGGTAAATTTTTTATTTTTTTAAAAAAATTTACATATTACAGATGGATTTTACCATCTCTAATATTATAGATGGTCGAATCCGTCTGTAATAAATAAATTTTATAATATATTTCATGTAAATTTACATATGGATCTTACCGTCTATAACATTAGAGACAATAACATCCATCTGTAAACGTAAAAATTGACTCGACTGTTTCAACAATTTACAGTGGGATATTTCCTTCTTTAAAAAATACAGATTGACAAGTCTGTTTGTAAACCCGTCTATAAAGTACATATGAATATGAAATCCGTCTACATTTGTTATAAACGAGGAAAAAAAAGACAAGTTTTGACCGTCTATAAATCCATCTATAATGATCAAATCTGTCTGTTAATAGTGAAAAATCCGTCTATAAATCTGTCTGTGTTCCGCAAAAATCTTGTAGTGTTTGGGGGGTCACTAAAACTTATTGTTCAATGGCTTGGAGGGGCCATTGAAGATCCTTGGGGTCCTTGCCCTTCCCTTCCTTTGAACCATTTCCAAACACAAATCAACATGTCCCTTCCCCTTCATTTCATCCTTCTCCCTCAAATTTTACACTCCCAATCATAGCCTTAGAAGAAGAACACTTTCTTGGCACACTGTATAATATAAATGAAGAGAAAAAACAAAATAGGCATGAGAAGGGAAAGAGTTATGTTATTTATACTTGTCATATGTGGGACATCATGCTGGCTCATATCTCATCCATTATTGATAAGGTGTAGGCCATATTCAAGTGGGATCATATCCAAGATGGAATATGAGTCGACACATTGTCTCATGTATGGTGAATATAAATAACATTTTTCAAAGGAAAAAAAAGGCGCATACTGAAGAACTAAAGCTATGATTGAGAGTTTTATAGATGATGGAAGGGAGTGACTTATAATAGAATGGAAGAAAAAAGTAAGGAGTAGAGTGGAAGAGACTGTAAGGAGTAGAGTGGAAGAGACTATGTTATTTTCTTATTTGAAAGTTACTTTCATTCCCTCCTAACTCCCTAACTTGGAGAGTTCAAAAAGCTTGATTTTGAGTGGCAAGAGAGAGACACTTTGTCTTTTGATAGCCATATCATTCCTTCTCCTAAAATTACTTCCAAACAATGATCACTTAACTTTAGTCTTACTATTCATTATTATTCCCTCCATTTTCGTTCTTCCAATCTAAGTCTAAAGAAGTGAAGCATCTTAAAATCTCGAGTAATGATTTACGAACAACACATTTGTACAATAATTGCACACCATGTGCCATCTAGAAGAAAAAGACAAAAATCAAATGGTGCACCATGCGGATAAAAAAAAAAAGCTCGCAATAGGAACTCCTTTAGATGAAAAATGTCTAGCTCAATACGAGGGAAAGTGCATTTCTTAGCGCCATCACTTTTCGAATGTCTCTGTATCTCTCTATCTCTAAATTGTGACATAAGAAAGGCAAGCCTCTCTCTGTTCTTCCTTTTGCCATCACTCCATTGCAAGGGTTTTTGTCTTCTTTCTCTAAGTTGTGAGTTGGATTCATCCACAAATTGAACTTGCTAAACTCCCAATCCTCCAAGATGCGAGTTGATATTTCTAAAAGAAATTTGTCCTTATAACTAGCCTGCTCGTTGTGACTACCTTTCCTGGGATTTTGTGAAGAAATTGTTAGGGGTTGGTACTGAGTTTGAGTATTTTGTCATTGTATGTGAAATGGATTACAGCACATAGGTACTATATTATATGTTGGGTCATGATATTGAATTTTTCCCTCGATTTTTGAATAGAGTTTTGATTGTTCTCGAGATTTATTTGGGACAAGAACTAGTAGCTATTATTTGTTGTGAAACTTCTTGAAACAGTAAAATAAGCACCAAATTTAAAGCACTTACTACATTTATAATTAGATTTATCAGCATATACAATGTTCTTACATGCATGGTGTAACACATCTGGTACACGTGTCTATAGACAAGTTTCGTATAGCTCTAAGGTCTCTCAGAAGCTACTTGCATTGCTGGGAAGGCCCAGGAATAGGAATGACTCATTTATGCAGAAACAAGAATTGTTGTCACCGCTATAGCAATGAGGAGGTGGGGTTGGCAGAGTTTGAAATTTTTCTAATGGTTATAGTAGTCCAGGACCACTATAGTGGCCTCATGGGGTATGCCAATGGAGCTGAAGGAGCCTTGACCTATGATTGCTATAGTGGTGCCCATGATCCCGTGAACAGTACAGAATGATGTAGTTTTGATAAATGAGCCCTTACCCCTATTTAAACACCCAAACTCGGGCTCCCCATTACAAAACCAAATCCCTAGCCCGCTAAACTATCTTCCTCCCCTCCTCACTCAAATCCACTCCAATCTAGCTCCTCTAAAGCTTCAAGATATATGTTTAATGTTGGTTTATGTTAGATTTCTCTATTTTCTTCTTCTCCTAGGTAGTGGATGTCATTCTTCTCTCATTATTGCCAAGTATGAGTGCGCCCTCAATGTTGTTAGAGTTGATTTAGGTAATGTAGAAGTACCCATAGATTATTGATGAGTTTTATGGTTGTTATGGCAAACATTAGTGCCATTTCTACTCCCCAGAGCTCTTATGGAGTTCGTCCTCAAATCCCATCCCTTCAAGTGAGTGAGTTTGATCTTATAGCCTTATTTTGGTGATTATATCATCATTTTCTAGCATTATGGATTATTTAGAGATTTGAAAGTTGAGTTTTTACATGATATAGATTCTATATAAAGTGCACAATAACTAGAAATGATCCGTTTGAAATTATACATGAAAATCTATAATTTTAGAAAATGCATGGGACCATAATTGCTCTATAAATGTTTTATATGATTAAATTCATTATTTGAATAATTATAAGGATAAAAGTTAGTTACAATTAGCGAAAGAGAGTGTATAACTTTATGTTTATGTATGAGAAACATAAAACATTGAACTTAGAATCATAGAATTCCCCTTTCATGATTTCAATATGGTTTTAGATTAGGGAATTACTGAGAAGAACGAAGCTGTAAGTTAACGACAGTTAAATCATTAACCTTGGTGTACTAAGGTCTGTGAGGGCAAATATCTTTATTTCAAATCAGTCCATGAGGAACGCGGTTTGCGATGGATCTCAGCTAAGTGCTCTTATTCGTGAGAGACTAAACATCATCTTACAATTTATGGATAGTCTGTTCTTTTTTATAATTTCTTGAAAGATAAAGATGATTTAGCACAATAAAGATTTCATAGTTATTATGTATTATAATTGAAATGATTTATAAATATTGCATTATTATTATGTATCTTTTTTATTGTCCTATGTATGATTATGAGTGAGGATCCATTCACTGAGTTTTCAGATAAAACTCACCTCTTTTTCCCTTTTTCCTCATAGATACAGCTGCAGCTTTGGATCATCGAATCTCTCCTTCTTAGTAGCATTAGCTATCAGTTTAGGTGAGCTTTATGTTGCCGTAAAGTGGTTTGGATTTTTGTAGAGTGCTCGAGCGGTTTGTGGGCAAGGTCACAAGACCATATACATTTTGCATTTTGATTTCCATGATTTATTTTGTAATTAAAATGATAGAGAATTCATGGTCTGTTTGTATCAGAGCAACTCAGAATTATTTTGTACCACAGCTACAGTTTTATAAATGACGTATGAAATGATCTATTTAGAAATTATTATGCAATTGTTTGAAATGATCTATTGAAATGGATTTTTTGGATAAAATATGCATATAGTATGACTCAGTGATCATGAGGCTTATATGGGGATGAAATTCCTCACGTATTGGTCACAATCCACATTGGGTCATAACACATGGACAAAACATGGTCATAGCATTAGTTCTCTTATGTATTTAGTATATATGCTATGTTGATAGTTGGATTTAGATCTGTTTATGTTGGCTTAGTGTCCTAGAAGTGTTTTTCCTTACGTTTTGTACTAGCATAACAGGCGATAGCTAGAGAAAGAATAGAGGATGAAAGGGCCAATAAATTGAGTGAATAATTATCTTTTTCCATGTTATGCTCTGTTCTATGGCTCCCCTCAAATTGAAAGTTTGAGCCTTTTCAGACAAAGTGACATGTCCAAGGGGTTATCTCACACATTATGCAACAGTGTCAAGATGGCATTTAAGAAATACATTTTTGCATAGAAGTTTTGTTAATAGCCTATAAGTTTGTTGCAGGTCAGCAAAGAGCTTTCCCAAGCATGTGATTGCATAGTAAATCCATGTGCAACCATGCTAAAGCATGCTAGAATGCACAGTTTCTTTTCAGATAAAGTGACATGTCCAAGGATTCATTTCATACATTTTGCAACTATGTCAAGATGGCATTTAAGAAATACATTTGTGCATATAAGTTGTTTGTTTCATGCAGGTCATGCTACAATTGAGCTTGAGGGTGCGATATATTTCCAGGTTCACTCAGCCATTGCATGCAAAACACTTTCATGTGCCTGATTCTAATATTTTCATGAAAAAAGTTTGGCGTGGTAGGAGACCATAAATACCAATTATGAAGCTACGTTTTCATCATTCAGGCATGATAAACATGGAAATCAAAATCAATACACAAAGTTGCTAAGACCAGTGGCAGAGCTTGAAGATAATGTTTGGGGAGGCAAAGTATAAATCGTATAAGTTGAATGATAGTAATGAAACTAAAGTAACTGTATACTACATGATTAACTGGTTATTATGTATATAAACTTTAAGTCAATAGCTAACACAATATAGTAATGTGTATTTCGAGTAGTTACAAAATTAAATTATGCCTAATAACTAAGAGAGAGAGAGAGGGAGTGTGTGTGTGTGTGTGTGTAGGGTTTAAGATTTGGTTTTATAGTTGATTATTTGAAAATCAAATTTATGTATGTAGTAAGTTCAAAATAAATTAAAAATAGCGTGTTTTGTTTATATTGGATAAACAAGTCACTTGTCTACAATAAATTATTTTAACATGCAATATAGAATAGTTTAAATTTTTATTTTAAATATTTGAACGCAAACATTATGTATCTTAAAATAATGTTAACTTATAGTTAAAAGCTTTACAAGTACGAATTTAATAATAGATGGATTTTACCCTTTAAATTTGACTTTTTTTTCGTAACCATTCAAACCTTTTTTTTTCCAAACATATAAAATTGATCCCTTGTTGTGCCATTTCTGGAGAAAAAAAATTAGACTCCTAATATAAAGGCAATAACTATATTCCATCCTTAGTCACAGGGGAGTTCTCAGGCGCAGATAGGTGAATTATTTGTAGGATGAAGATACATGGTTTATAACTTGTAGGCACAGGTTTATAATATTTTACTCAGTGGTTTACAACTTCTCATGCGAGGTTTACAACTTGTTTTTCTTTTTGGTAATCTCCTTGGTTAAGAGGTTTAGGAATGTTTCTATTGTCCACATAGATTTACAACTTTTAAGCATTGATTTACAACATTTTACTCAGTGGTTTACAACTTTTCAAACAAGGTTTACACTTTTTTTCTATTCACCTTAAGAGGCTTAGACATCTTTCTATTGTCCATATAGGTTTACAACATTAACACATAGGTTTACAATATTTTCGCATAGGTTTACAACTTTCTATTGACCTTCAGTGACATATGTACTTTACCAATTGGTCCACCTCATATCTTCATTTTACAGATAACTCACCCATCTGTATATGAGAACCCACCCTAGTCACATGATCAATACTTGTCGTCACACGTCACTATTAAGTTATATCTTTGAGAGTATAGAGACAAAGAATTTCACAATTATTGCACTCTTAATTTTTTTACAGTGAATTTGGCACCAATACTACCATTTTTGGTTCAATGGACTTAAATGTCTTCACTATTATAGCAGCAAGCATGCACTTGCAGGCAACACCAACAACGATAGATTCTTTATTTCATCATTCCTAATTCCAATTGAATGATGCTGCCCAGACAAAGCTTCTTTCTTACACCAATTACAAGAACTTTATGAAAGTCATCATCCACAAGCACTCTCGGTTTTCTTCAACATGATGTTTGGGAGGCAGTTTGTCGAGAGACATCAATTTCAAAGCTTTGCTTGGTGGTTGGTGCATCCTCTTCATCTGCCAATGATTGTACTATAGTTAATTTTCATTGGAACTCAAGCACTCCCCAAAAAATTCATTGAAATTGTTTGCAACAATTTAGAAGGACAATCACAAAGTGGCAAAGGTGATGAAGACATGGTGATAGCCACAATCTAAACTCAAGTGATTCATACATAAAGTATATCTACATAGAAATAGGAGTTTCTAGTATACTATGATCATTCAGCAGCATAAATTTGGTTGTCTTTGCCTTTTCCCCATTTTTTTTCCTTGTAGGGCTTATGTTAGGAATATGGCTGAGGAGTATATGGCCAATGAAGGTTCCTCTAAGGAATTGAGTTTTAGCCTTCTAGGTCCAGTTATTTTGACTTTTGAGTGACCTATGTAAGAGACACTCTTGTCTTGGACATGACTCATTCACGTCGATTGTCGACCATAACCACCATCTTTATATATTGCTTGACTGGATTAATGGCTATTTTCATGCTATTACTTGCTCCTGCAACATCAACTTTTATCATTTCTTTACCCATCTCTTTCTTTTTATTTTCTCTTTATTATTCAGAGGTCAATGAAGCTTCTCTGTCAAAGACTGTACTACAACATTGACATAGAGCCACATTGTCATCAATTCACCACAAGAAGTAAGCAAATTTCTGACCACCAAATCGATTACAAAATATAATAAAATCGATCACAAACATAATTACTGTTTGCATTGTGGCTGATTTTTGTTAGTCATAATATCGCATGTTGGAAATTATTTTATAACTGATTTTATTGGTTAGTAATATTTGTAACCTCTTGTGCGACTAATTTGTTTGCTAAAAATTAGTCACAAAAGAGACTTAAAATTTGTTGTTTTACTTGAGTTTTGATTGGAAAATAAATACAATTGATGGTCAAAATTAATTTGTGACCAATTTTGTGATTTAGAAATTTAGAAAAAAAATCAGTCATAAAAATGAAAAAAATCAGTCATTTTCCATTGAATTTGGACCCAAAATCAGTCACAAATAAAGGTATAAAATTATTTGTGGTTGATTTTTCATGACTCACAAATTTTTAAAAATTGGAGAAAAAAGATAAAAAATTGGTCATTTTCCTTGAAATTTGATAAAAAATTGGTCATTTCCCTTGAAATTTGATTGACAAAAATGGTCACAACCAATAATCCAAAATTATTTGTGACTAATTTTGCGACACAAGGTCTATGGCATCTTTGGTTAAAAAAAGAAAGAAAGAAGAAGACAAGAAATTGGTCATTTTTCTCAAACTTCAACTGATAGAAATGATCACAATATTAGTTAAATGTATTAAAACTATGACCAATATTTTTTGGGTCACAAATTGTTTTGTATTTGTGATCATAAATTCAATCACTAATTTCTAGCTACATTCGTGATCACTATTTTGGTGAACTTTTTTCCTCATAAAAAATTAATTATTTAATAACTTTATTTTCAACACAATACATTTGAACATACTGTATAAACTTAAATTTTTTGTTTAATTATCATAAAAGACAATTCAATGGTCAACATTAGCACAAGCATCTTTATCATTAAAATATAACAAAAAGCCATAATCAATGTCAAACACTGTTAGTGAAAAAACAAGACATACATCCTGATCACATGTAAACTCATAGTTATCAGTAGTATTAGTATTGTCACTAAAATGGAAGTAAAATCTAATTATCTTTGGAATCAAAATCAGCTTCATTGTCATTGTCGTCTACATGGACAGAAGCATCTAATGAAGAAGGACGTGAGGTAGGCATAAATCTTTCAAACGCAAGGAACAACTCCTCTACATTTACTTCAGTATTTTGAAACTTTGCTTCATTTTGATGAAGCCTCTAATGTACTTGCTCTTTTTTAACTTGAGCTGGTAGTTCAGTTATTGCAGCAGCGACTAACGTTTTCAATTCCTCTTGAACTTCTGGAATATTGATCATTGATCTCATCTATATGGATATAAGGGTGTAAGCAGGTCGAATCAATCTGAATGAACCCGACAAATTTGGACCGTTCTGATAGGTTTGGCCGACAGATTTGGACCATTCCAATAGGTTTGATCTGTTTCGAATCGGATTAATCGGATCGGATTCAAACAGATATGATGATACAATGGTTCGATCATTGGATTTCTCTTTTGAAATCTTAGACCCGATCCGATCTGGACCCCTTTTATCTTTTATTTTTTTCCCCTAATACTCTAACTTCACTTTACTGATACTAACTTTCCCATTGAATCACATTTCCCATTTCTGCCAACGCTATCTTCGCACCCAAAATCCTAGCACTCCAAGTCCCCAACACTGCAGCCCCACCCACCTCTGCTCTGCCATCACTCGCGACTTCACGATGCCGCTATTGTGAGCCATTCTTGCTTCTACATCCTCCTCCTTTTGGGATTTTGCATTTTGGTTTCCCCCTCGCATCGCATCGCATCGCGTGCTCCACTTTACTTAGAATCAGAAGCCAGTGGTGGCTCCTCCACCTCCACTTCGTGCTGCGTTCTCCACTCTGCGATTCTAGTCTTCTAGGGAGGCAACGCTAGAGATGCCTTATCTTCCCTCAGTTCCAGTCTTCGCCCGACATTTTCCTTCCCTTAGAACTAGAAGTCACTGACGTATTCTCGGATGGCATGGCAGTGACACACCACCGAGGAAAGAGAAGCCTGAAGGCGATTCACTCCTTCCCTCTTTTTTCTTCCTTATCTCAACTGAATCCTGAAGCCCTATTTCCTTGATTGATTCTTATTTCTCGCTGTTAATCAATCCTTATTATTACCTAGGTTGTTAGATTATTTGGATAATTGTATTAGCCTATTGGCTTATATAGGCTGCTATTGTGTAAGTGTTGGCTTATCATTGTAATATCATCTTTTGTATGCTGTGTTGTGCAGGTTTCTTTTAGGTGATGCATAAACTGAAATTGTAAGATGTTGTAAGGTTGTGGTGGCATTGTTTGCTTTTATCTTTGATTATGTGGAACATTAGTGTACAAGCTATTTTTCATTTCAAGAGCTTTCAAAGCTAGCTTATCAGCCACAAAGAGAAAGAAATGTGAAATCTTGTTTGCAAAAATGAGAAAGGAATGTTTTGAATTTGTATAATTTTTTAAAGAAAAATTAAAAAAACTAAACAGATAAATCCGATGACCTAATCCAAACAAACTCGAAGGTGATCGATCAATTTAGTTCAAATTGAGCAAAAAAAGAAGAAGCATAAACTTGAACCAATTAAAAAGTTATCAGTTTAAATACCCCTAAGTGAATGGAAAAATAGAGGCATGATGACTCTAGCAATAACTTCCAATTTGCCTGAGTAATCTCAATTCACACGGTACTAATGATCGCATTTTAAAATGTGAGTATATTTTTAATTTAAACATTAGGTCGTCAACATTAGTATTTAGAAGGAAAAATACACTACATTGATAGCTTATATCATAAGCTACATTTTGACTTGAGATTTTAGGCTGCATTGAATCATCTATGGGAGGAGGAGGAGGAGGCCTAGTTCACTACTGTGAGAAGGGATTGGGAAAAATAAACAATCTAGATCGTACAAATGATTGCATGAGGTTGAGAAGGAATACTACAATTTAAATATAATAACTTATTCATAAACTATTTTTTAAAAGTTTCTTTCACATAAAAGATTAAATAAGTTATTAGTCTAAATTAATTTTAGAACTTCTTAATATTTAGAAAGAGTTTCATTTTGATGTGTTAATATTGTAAAATATTTTTGTACAATCATTTAGTTTGATGCTATCAAATCGGTAACACAAATTTAACTTTCATCCACTACTTTAAAAATAACACCTACAAATAAATTTAATTAGATAATAATATAAAAATAGTTAGACACGGTAGTTTCTAGAATTTCACAAAATAACAAATCATAGTAGATTTTTTCTGATAATATATATAATTTATTATTTTGATAAAATTATATTAATTGATAATGTAAAATTATCTTAAACAGTAAATTTGTAAATTAAATTAAATTAAATTAAATCCATTTACAAAATAGAAAAAAGTAATATAAAAATAAAAGAATTCTGAATTTACCTATGATTCACTTTTTTTTCCAACACAATTTAAGGCGATAATAATATGTCCGGCAGGTTCTGAGCTCGAGTGCCACGTGAATAGTACACATTCAATGCACCTCGTCGCGCCACAACAAACGCAAAGCTATCAAAATCGGAAAAAAAGAAAAAAAAAAAAGGGTCAAAATCACAAGTGGCAATCTCCGTAGTTCGTCGAAACGGACATGGGCATTTTCGTAAAACCGTAATACATGGAATGGAACTCAATAAGCTCCCTAGTTATTTTTCTCTTTCGTCCTCTCTCTCACTCTCTCGCGTCTTCGAGGTTCTCAGTGAAGTCGTAAAAGGTACTCTCTCTCTCTCTCTCTCTCTTCAATTCTCTTCTCTTTGGATCCCCAAATCTAGGGCTTCTCCTTCCTCAGCCATCTATCTTCGAAATCTCTCCAATCACTTCCTCAAAGTTTCGTTATCAAAATCTAGATTTCGCAGGTTGATCTTTGTTTGCGTCCCATCTTTGACCTCGTTATGTTTGCTCACTTCACTCTCTGGATTTTTTTTTTGCGCTACCTCAGTAAATTCTTCTCGTATTTGTGAATGCGTGTTTTGGATCTCTGTTTTCTTTTTTGAGATCGTAGTTGTTTAACTTAATTTTTAGTTGTCACCAATTTTGTATTAGATTTGATTTTTTTTTTCAATTGTTTTGCTTTGTTCCGTAACTGTGTTCTGTTTATTGAATTTGCAAATCGTTCTGCCTGCTGCCTTTCCGATTCGATGTCAGATTTGTGAAAGCGCTTTGCTGCGATTGTTATGGTAACTTTAATTCTGCCGGGGCGTTGGATGAAAACTCCTTAGTCATAAGAAATGGATCTTTTGTTGCCGAAGTTGTGGTTATTGTCAAGTTGAAATTTTTCCCCTTGTTACTTCGAGTTACTCTTTTGTTTACATATTTAGGATGGCGTCAAAATTTATATTTAGTCACTTTTGAAACCCCTTTTGAGAGTTAGTTGTAATTTTTGTCCTCGATGTTATTGCAATTTAACATTTGAAGTAGGAATTGTTGCTTGTCTGTTGCTATGAATGGATTAGAGTGTACTTCCACGTGCCTGCTTTTGTGTGAAATGTTATAAAACTGGTCTAGCATTTGACCTGCATCAGCACAGACCATTGTTGTTGGTTATGCTAGTTTGATGATCTGTGCTCACTTGCCTTCATACAATAATTAGATGGACTTCAAATACACCTCTACAAAATTAAAGAAAGATGTTAGTGATGCATTATCATTATCATTATGATGATGATTATTATTATTATTTACAACTGTACATGCTTGCTGCTGTGTCCTGTTTTCTGCTGCATTTTTTATTTGGTTTACTTCTTTAATAAGGTCTGTCGCGTTATTAGGGTTTCAAAAGATGGACAGCATGCACAGCTTCTGGCAATTGGGTGATGAACTTCGTGGACACTCAAAAGCATCCGAGGATCACAAATGGTTAATGGTTGCTTCTAAATTGGCGGAGCAAAGATCAAAAGGAGAGCGGGTGAATAACCTGGATCTTTCAAAGGGTCCCCTTGAACCAAGGTCAAGGGATAAATTTGGGTTCCAGGAGGAGAACAAGTTTGACACACTCAACTTGAGCATGTTAAACCTGGACTCTAAAATTACTGAAAATGTGAGCAAAAGCTCACTTCGGAATGCTGCTTACAACATGAATGCAGTGTACCAGAAAAGCAATGCTAACTTGGTGGGAAACATGAACAGTAACAAGTATAGTGGTAATATTCAGCACAACAAAGAGTCCAACAATAACAGCAACAACAATAACAACAATGAGAACAACAACTCAAATGCTGCTGACAAAAGGTTTAAGACCTTGCCTGCAGCAGAGACACTCCCGCGTAATGAGGTGCTTGGTGGATACATCTTTGTCTGTAACAATGACACAATGCAGGAAGACCTAAAACGTCAGCTATTTGGTAAGCAATATTTTGGATGTTCTCAATATTTTGGACATTCACATCGCCTATTCTATGAGCAAGTTGTACTGCTTTTTACCTTTGCTATTTTAGGCAAACATTATGTTTGGTTCTTGAGAATTGAGAGACTGTATTTATGATCATTGCACAGCCCAGTACAAGCACGGTTGGTGTGTTGAAGTGTGTGCAAATTAATTATATATTTTTATACCTTGAAGATTATTATTCAAATACTTGAGGACTTAGACCTGCAATTTATCTTGCAGGTTTGCCTCCGAGGTATCGAGATTCTGTTCGGGCCATAACACCCGGGCTACCTCTATTTCTCTATAATTATACCACCCATCAGCTGCATGGCATTTTTGAGGTAGGCTATTCTTGATTTATCAGAGTATGGTTTAAATATATTGTGCTCCGGGTTGTGCAGGAAATTACCATATTTTGGGGCTTTGAAGGATTGAAGTAGTTGTGTCGTGGTTTAAATGATACTGGTAAGAAATAAAGGCAAGGCTTGCCATAATTCATCTGGAAAGCCACCACACCTATGAAATGTTGGGTGCCATGAAACCCATTTGGGTTACCCAAGATCAAGAGTGCAGTTCTAAGCAGATTTTATTTTGTAGATTCTTTTCTCATTGTCTCTCATAGAATTAGAGGGTTAAGTGTTTGGAAATGTATATTGAGCTGCAGTGTCATAGGTAGTGATGGGGTACCTTGTCTTCATTTTCTTTTTTTTTTTTAAAAATTTTTAAATAGCTGTTGAAATAACTTGAGTGAAATTGCATAAAGGAAGAAAAAGTTGTTGGTAGACAAAGTGAGACTTAGTTCATTTGGTTACTTATGAAGTCATTTGTTGCATTGCAGGCAGTAAGTTTTGGGGGCTCTAACATAGATCCAACTGCATGGGAGGATAAAAAGTGCAAAGGCGAGTCAAGGTTTCCAGCTCAGGTAGGATTTGGGATTTTGTGATGTAAGAGTCCGTAGATCTCTAAGATGTTTGAATCAATAATCAATTTTGCACTTCATCTTCATATGTAGGTGAGGATCCGTGTCAGGAAAGTTTGCAAGGCATTGGAGGAAGATGCTTTCAGGCCTGTATTGCATCATTATGATGGTCCAAAATTTCGCCTTGAGCTATCAGTTCCAGAGGTATGACGGAATATATCTGTTTTCGTTTATAATAAAATGTTTTGTGATTATGGTTTTTCTCTCTCTAATGGGTAGGATTCTGAATTAATTTTGCAGACCCTGGATCTGTTGGACCTGTGTGAACAAGCTGGTTCTGCGGCATAAACAAACGGTGGAATATGCAAAACATAAGGTAGGTTTGGTGTGCCAGCTGTGTGCTTTTGGCAGATTTTCCATGAAGCGTAAGCTTGGAAAGTAGTTTGTTTGGCGGATCATCTTGGGGGCTGTAGGGGGTTACTTGTTGAAAGTTTGAGAACCTGCTGAATAAATGCTGTGGTGTCCCATGAAGATACTTTGTAGCTTCTGTTTGACATTTAATACAATGGTATGATTAAGTACAGACTTCCTCTGGAATCATAGGGACGGGTGTTTGTACTAGTAAAGCGTTATGTATTTCTGTTAAACCAAAGAGGAAAATTATGAAAAAGCTTGTGTTTGTAAGATCTTTTATTGAGTTGGTTGAAGTGGCCTTTTCTGTTTTATGTCCAATCAAAATGAGTAATGGAACCTTAAAATCACATGTATGTAGACCTATTAAGTAGGCTTATTTGGTAGAAAGAAATTGGAGAGATTATAATCAAATTTTGTTCGGGTTGATGTGATTGTAATGAGTTTGGGAAGTCATAAATTTGGAATTATTTAGTTATAAAATGGAAGTCATTTAATATTGACTGGGACTAGTCTCTCATAAGTTAGAGGAATTAAAATAGGTAATGCTCACCTTAGTTTTGTCATTTCATGCATGAGTCAATTTTAGTATCTGATTTTTTAAAATAAATCAATTTGGTTTTTCATATTTACAAACGTGGATCAATTTAATCCCTCTGATATGGCACTATTAGTTAAATAGTGCCTGGTGGGGATAGAGTTGATTTTGAGGGAGGTATATCTCAGTCAATAGGAAATAGAGCTTTGCAAATGGGAAAAGGATATCGAACGAGCTCTATTCCTACTGGTCGAGATCTAATTTCGATTGGCTGAGCAATAATTCCTCTCGGTCGAGCTGTCTTTCTCAGGACAAGCTTTTTTTCCTTTCGGTCGAGCTCTATTTCCCTCCGGATTGGCTTTTAACTAATGGCGATTTAACAGATGTTGACAGAGGGATTGAATTGATTCACGTTTGTAAATGTAAGGGATCAAATTGATTTATTTTAAAAGTGAAGGATTAAAATGACTCATACATGAAATGTTAGGGACTAAAGTGGATATTTACTTATTAAAATGAGATTGCTTTTAGTGGAGGAGGTGAGCAATAAAAAATAGACTTGATTTGATATTAGTTATTGTTTTGCCTAGGCTGATTAATAGTAAAAAAGCTATCTTGAATATTAAATTTATTTATGTACACTATAAAAGTTATACTCTATACTTATGCCAAAAAAACTTATTGCATGTTTTAAGTAATTATATTAATTTTTATAAAATATAATGTTAAATAAATAATTTGTTCCATATCGTTCATATACAATACGAATTATGAAAGGGAGAATTATAACTAATAATCAATTTTATGGTGATAGTGAGTTGTAATATTATAACATTATGTTTTTATGATTTGTAAAATATTAACACATTAAGATATTAGTTCATCATATACTTGATATGATTTTAATGTGTATAAGATGTTGATACGAACATAAGAGTATCAAAGTTAAACATATCATTTGCATTTGTAGATGAAAGTAGTGCATGAGAAGGGGTTGAATCATACTAAATTAATGCCTTTTTGCATTTTGAAACTTCAAATCTTAAAGGGTAATGACAATTTAGAGTGGGCAAAAGCAAATGTTAGAGTTCATAAAGTTGAACTTTCTTAATAACAAAAATAAGAGTATTAAACAAATAAACAAATGAGCACAAAATAAAATTGTCGAAAGTAAAAGAATAGAGAGATAAATATAAAAGATTTATTCTAGTTCGACTAACCACTTGCCTTTGTCTAGTTTCCAACACCACTATTGAGATTTTTCAGTATAAGTAGTCTTGTACAAGCCTTTTTAATTTTACAAATAGATAGTCTTATTATAGTCTTCCCAAGCTAACCAATTTCTCCTAGCCCTTCCAAGCTGCTACTCAATGAACACTGTTGAGTCAAGGATACAATAACATGAGAAGAAGTTTGTGCTTTAACTCACTAAAGAACACTCAAGTTTTCAGGATATGGAATTTAAAAAGAGATTCACTTGAATGGTCTTACAAACAACTCACAAGGAGGATATTAGCTAAGCTAATGTTTGGTAAGAAGATTCTTCAATGAAACAATATCAAAATTGTTTCTGGTGCTTAGAAGGATGTGGTTTCTAATGATTTCTCGATTTTGAGTATCAACAACATTTTCAACTTAGAATTGATGGTCTTTTTATATTTGATCTTCAAATACGAATATTGTCCAAGGTTGAAGGATCATCATACACGTGTCTTTCAATCAAATGGCATCCAGTGATTGATTCTTCTAGAAGTTGTGTGCTGAGTAATGTCCTTAGCAGTTGCCGCAATACCAATAATGGTTGGCAACTGTACTATTGTCCTTGTTTGTCCGCTGAGATGAACCATATTGCATATTTCTTTCTCAAAGTCTGAATGAAAAGGAGGGAGAACCTTATTTATTGATAGCTTAGAAAACTTCTTGAGATTGCTATCTACTTCTTTGATGGGCTTTAGCCTTGAGAAACATCTTTCTAAAGAGTGAAACATCTCTTGTACCTTTCTGATGTGTGCTGCAACGTTCTCTGGGCTATAGAGAACTTTCTCGAAACTGATATAATTTGAACTCATTCAAATCTCTTGAATAAAAGAGATTGTTTTTGTTAAGAATATGGATATTGAGTCGTATGATCAACTTCGTCAAATTTATGGTCAACAAAAAGCTTAAAGTTACAATATTATGAATCTGTGCTAAAGATTCACACTTGAATAAACATTTATTTTCTTTATCAATTTTTTGTTGTTGCAATGATTAGCTGCATTCAAAATCAAGCTTTCGAAATGCTTTACAAGAGTTTTAGAGCTTACAAAATTAACATTCCTAACTATTTGTCTATATACTATATTCATGATATAATTTTTCACCAATGCCAACATGATTCTCCAAGAGAATTCTAAAGTCATGCTTACTTTTTACTCTTGAAAGAGGCACATATAGTTGACAATGTGTAAAAGCTTGTCTTGGATGGTATAATCCAACTATAGATAAAGTTTGTTCTTGAGACTTGTTAATTGTCATAGCAAAAGAAACTATTACAAGGAATTGTCTTTGTTGGAACTTAATAGGATAGGTGTCGTTATTTGGAATCACATTCATTCTTGATATCAAAACAACTTCACCTACCTTGGTGCTTGTAAAAGTTAAACATTTTATGACACAGTTTCCCATTCTTCTTACTTGCAACTGGATCCCATTACACAAACCATTCGACGAATCTATGTTTCTCAAGAACATGACTAAATCCCTTCCGTCAATGGGGTGGTAGTCCATAACAATTTATTCCATTTAATGTTTCTAGTGAAAAAGCATCTAATTTGGACTCCATATTACTTTCCTCAATATATATTGAATTAGAACTTAGATAAATTTTTTCCTCCCTTGGAAGCCTTGAAATGATGTGGTTGTTAACTATATCTATTTCCAAGGTGGGTCCAAGAATTATCTTTTCCTTAAAGTAGTTAGCATTTGATAAATTTTCCAAAATATTAGGGTACACAATCTATCAACTAATCAAACTTATCTATAAGAATATTGCCTGAAATTTCAACTTTAGTTCACCTTCTATTGAATTCCCAACAACACCATCTCATATTTCCAATAACCATCTATGAAATTCTTTATCTCTATATTATCTATGCCAGGAGCACCATTTGTTAGCCTCATATTCTTTACAAAGCTTAAGAACTTTGCAAAATAGCCATAAATATGATGAGTTTATAGAAACTTGTACAATATCTTGTCTTGAACACCTAGGAATAAATGGTAGAATTTGTCTGAAGTCTCCACCCAAGACTACTACTTTTCTACCAAATGGTAGGTAGGGTTATATGAGGAAGAAAATCGGACCATATCTTTTAAGCATTTGTCTAAGGCTTCATAACATTGCTTATTTAGCACAAGAGCTTCATCACATATTATTAGCCTTGCTTTAGACAACAATTTTGTATGTGGAGTATCTTGCTTTATGTTTCAAGTTCAATCCTCATTGATATTGAATGGTGTCTTGAACCTCAAATGGATTGTTCTTCCATTTGGCAATAATAATGAAGCTATTCAACGGGATGTCACATTTAGTACAATATCACCTTTTGACCCTATTGATGCAGACAATGGCTTCCATAAGCATATCGTGTCAGTTCCACCATAACCATATAGGAAGAAGAAACCACTTTTATCATGATAAATACCTTCATTATCTCATTATATGCACTTTCCTGCTTTATTGCAATTGTTCTCAAATGTCTTGGTCAATTCATCTGACAATTCAATAGGGCCAAAGTTTAGTTCTTCCATTATTAACCTATCATGCATCACAGTAATTAAATCTTTGGATGGAAAAGGTATATTGATGTATTCCTTTAATGTTCTTTCATTTGATTAAAGCATTTCCTCAATATGTGTAATTGTAATATTTCTTATTTGTTGGTGTGATATAATTAAATTTGACAAATACATTGAAACATAAATTTCAATATTAGTTTTAATAAGATTGTCAAAATATGTATATTAAAATTTGCATTTTAAAAGCAATTGCAAAGAAGTATATATAAAATTACCCTCAAGCAGCAATGTTTGTCATTGTCTACACATGACATCATTAAAAAGATGTTTCCTACACTTTTATTAAACATATTTAGTTCTATTAATGTTATTAGATATCAATAAAACCAAAACTAATGTCATGAGATATGTGGCTGAAGCCCACAAACTTGCTTCAAGAATAACATCAATGAACTCTTTATCATCTTGAAGTAATCCCAAAGCATAACATGCATCCTTAAGTGAATTGTAGACAACACCATCAATAATCCTCACATCCCTGAAATTTATACATCATTTTTGAACATTTAGTAATAGAGTAAAATAGTAGACTCATCCATTCATTACTGGTACATGACTAATTCTACCATTAGCAAATCCTTGCTTTCTGGGCATCCAGTTTTTCAATTGTTTTTTCCAAACAAACTTCGTGGGGAACTCAGCATATGTGAGAGATCTTGCCTGTACATACATAGTATTGGCTTCCATCCATGCTAGCCTTGCTCTTTTCAAGATAGATGAAATATCTTCATTGTCCTTGAAAACCACAGGTTGATGGTTCGATAGATGGAATGGTAACCTGATGATCATAGGTTCCTTAATTTGTATACTGAAACCAAATAATCTCTATGCACCTTCACATGCGGAAATATACACACAGTAATAATAATTATGGATTTCATCCACCTTTCTATGTGAAGAATCTGAATCATCGTATTGAAAAAGGGTGGTTGTTACTCTATCATTCTGCTTTTGAACATATTTGAACAATTATTTTATAGCTAATGTTTCGCATGTATATTCAACATTGATATGAAACCCATATTTCAAAATTAATAATGGATTATAAGGGGCTACATGAGAGTAATCTAACCCATAATCCTTTTTGTGATTGTGTATCCACCGTCACTCTGCTTGTATTTGGAAAATCATGCATTAACAATTATAATTCTTTACCTAAAAATCTTTGGAAAGAATTTTGAGCACCTATCATTCACTATGCAAGGACTATGTGTATTATGATGGCCACATAGACCATAACCATGAATTTTCACAACAATAGCATCCAACTTTAGACCTGAATCCTTATTTGGGATTTCAAACTAGTCTAAATCACTTGGTGATTAAGGTTTATGTTGTGGATGCATGAATAGAAGAATACGTGCATGTGGCAACCCTATTTCTGAAATTCAATGGTACAAGTATTTGCAAAATATAAAATTTTATATGATTAAGATATAGAAATAACATAATAATTGATAAATTTAGAAGTTCTTAACATTAGCTACTACTTACATTTATTGATTCTCCCAAAGATAATTCTATTTTCCAAAGTCTCATAACAATTCAACTAGCTTTATCTTAAACATCCTATATAAAATATCAACCATACCTTGTGCAATTAATCCCCCATTTTTTTTGTAACAAATATTGAGTTCTCTCCAGTTTGAGTTACATGTCATGGTAATAAAATAACTTGGATAGCCAATATACTTACATATAACAAATGCATTTTTACAATTGTTAAACATATATCTTAGACCACTAATAAATGATGATGATTAACAAATTAATTAGCAAAACTTTCCTATAAGGTATATCTCAGCTTACCTTTTCCTATAAAACAAAACAAATAATATTGTAATAGATATAAATGATTCTCATTACAATTTTTTAAATTTGTTAACTGATAGAATTAACAATCAATGAAGTGTAGTTTATCGTAAATCATCTAGTTCTAAGACAATTTTATTGCACTTCCTTCCACCTTGTCATGATCCCTTAAGTCGCCCCTTGCTGTCAATAATCCAATATATCTATAATTACGAAGTGGTTAGGAGTACATTTTTTTTCAAAATTACTAGTTGACAACAAAGGAATCATGAGCAATTATATGTCAATCAAGGTGGGTGACCTCTTCTTTCTTGAATGGGACAATAGTACTAGGGACAAATTGAAAACCATTTAACGACATTAACAGGTCTTCAATCATTCTAATTTGTGTACCCTAGTTAAAGAATATCCTACAATCATGTCTAGAAAGACTTGTATTTCACTTCATTTAAAGCAATAGAGAAATTGGATATAATGTAAACATTTTCTTAAACAAGGTCCTCTTCAAACATGATTGTGGATACTATAGGATAATTGTAGGTACTATGTTGAGAGTTAATCATACACTAGCTTTGATTACCCTAAACAAAATTAAAGATACAGGGTTTTAGGTACTATGGAATAATTATATAAATTTAGCTATTAATAATAACACAATACATAGAACAAAATAAGATTAACAATAATAAAAAGTACCGCCTTATTCATCACCACTGTTTCTAGATAAGCAGTTTGGCTTCTGTCAATAAAATTAGGAATGATCTGTAACGTGATGACTCTGACTTTAAGCCTTTATACTTTATGTTCAGGGCCTGTGGTTACATCTTTTAATAAATTATATCTTGATGACGTTGTGTGAGGTGATTAAGGTAAAGGAATGAAGGGCTCTAAATAGTATGCTCGAGTAGATCGCTTATTGATTTGTAAATAAGAATAACTAGTGTAAATAGGAATCATGATCAATAATAAACTGGAAGTTGAGTGAAAATTGTTAATCAAAGTTGAGTCAATTATAATTAATTGTATTTATTACTATAAGTGTTGTGATTAAGATATTAGTCTGACTGAACTACTTTATTTTATATCATAATATAATTTTAAATAATAAATACAGAGATTAGTATGTGATTTTTTTTAAAAACGTATGATTTATATTTTCATATCCTATTTTAGGTATTAATCTTTAAAATAAATATCCAATCTAAAGGAAAATTAGTTTATTTTAAATTAAAATGATTGCAACTAAGAGACCAACCTAAGTGAAATAATTTACTTTGAATCATAATATAATTTTAAATGATAAATATAGAGACTAGTATGTAATTCTTTTTTAAAAAATTTGATTTATTTATTTTTTCCAAATATTATTTCAAATATTAATGTTTAAAACAAATATTTAATCTAAAGAAAAATTAGGAATCATGATTGATAATCAAACTGAAATCAATTGTATTTATTATTATAATTTACTATATTCCCTACATAAATAAGTTAAGAAACAATTATTAATCAAATTGAAGCGAAATATTGAAACCAATTATAATTAATGATATTTATTATTATAATTACTATAATTGAAATTACGTATAATTATGTTGCCGACAAATAAATTGTTCATATAAAAATAAACAACATGAAAGAAAATTAGTAATGCAAATTATTCATTTTAAATAATTAAATTATAATTAAATTTACTTATTACACTTATTTTAATTGATATATTCTATGAGTAAATAACCTAAAAAAGAAAGTATTCATATTTAAGTAAATAAGTTGAGCGTCAATTGCCAATCAAATTGAAATCAGTTATAATTGTTACTATAATTATTACAATTGAGAGATCAACCTGATTGAAAAAATTTATTTTAAAACATCATATAATTTTAAATAATAAATATAGATATTTTTACTTTAAAATAAATTTGATTTTTTTTTCAAATCTAATTTCACATATTAATCCTTAAAACAAATATCCAATCTAAAGGAAAAATGATATATATAATTTTTCCAAAAACCAAGAATCATGATCAATGATTGTGATTGATAATTACACTAAATCATTGGCTACATAAGATCAAGATTAATATTATCAAGTTGACACTAAATACTTGGCGGGAAAGAAAAATGCACTGTTAAATGACACATCAACATTTTTTCAAACCTCGATAACCCGATTTCAGAAATATATATATATATATATATATATATATATATATATATATATATATATATATATATATATATATATATATATATATATATGAGATATGATATGATATATAATATGTGGCTTGTTAAATTGTTGATGTGGCTCCTTTAAACTCCAGGGAATATCTTTGGATTAATGGAAATGAATAAAGTGGAGGGGAAAGTGATAGAATGATAAAATAATTCAAAGCTCTATTGTTTTGATTTCTTAAAAAATGGATGAAATAGAATAGAGGATGATATAAAGGATTCTATTTCATTCCATCATCTTTTCCTCGCCCACTCCCCCCCCCCAACAAAAAAAAATGGAAAGAAATAGATGGAATTTAAAGTTTTTTTCTTTTGCTTTACTCATAAAATTATCAATATTTCGTTTTATTCCATCGAATATCCAAGTAATGGAGTGGATTGAAATAATTATGTCACCCTACTCTATTCTATTCCATTATTAACCACCAATCCAAACATAGCAAAGAGCACTATTTTAGCTTGAGATGTGTAAAAATGGAAAAAAAAAGTAGATATTGAATGAAGTTATGGTTTGCTAATGCATAAGAGTAGATAAAAAATAAGATCAAAACATAGATGTTTGATAAAAGAGATTAGTAATATATCATTTTAGATCTTAACAAATAGTCAAATCAATAATTTAATGGATCATTTGTGTTTTTCATCAATTATTACAATAATGAGTTAACAAATGAACTAATATGTCCCTTTTTTGTGAAAAGTGATGGGCTACAGGAAGACTTTCAAATAGCAAAGGACCAATTTGCTTCCCAAAAAATTAGCTAGGAACCTTAGGGATTTAGTCTTATTTTTTTGATATATAGTTTATAATTTTGAATCCTTACAAAGGTTGTTTGATTTGCTTAGCCATTTAAAGTATTTTAAAATGCAACCTTCTTAAATTGGCTTTAGGTCAAGCTAAACTTAGACTTCAAAAACAAACCTATAACTGTCACGACCCAATTCGAACTGTGACCAGAACATAAGGAGCATGTTCCTTATTGGAGGACAACAATAGGAAGCTCCAAGTCCCCATTGCCAACAAAGGACAACAGTTGATCAACATACTCCCCAAACAATGCACATTCTAATTTCAAACTAAAATCAATAGCATATTAAATCAATGAGCAAAACTGATTTATTGTAATAAGAAGGACAATGATGAGAAAACTGAATTATTGTAATAAGAAGGATAATGAAGACAAAGCTACCTCTGAGGTATGCTCAAACATAACCATCTTGGAACTTTTTCCCTCGTGCTCATAATCCTTTTGCTGACTTATTCCAATTAAAAGACCAACATCTTATCCCATACCAGTAAAAGAAGAGTAAAATTATAAGGTGTCTAATTAAAAAAATTACCGACTTTGATACCTAAAAGGAAGTATACAAATATAAAGATGAAATAATAAATTTTTTAGCGATCAAATGGTCTCGCTCATTTTTGGTTTCTAGTATTTTATTAAATGGTATTGGTAAAACACCGTATAGAGGGATTCCTGGCAGCACACATAGGAAAATAGTGGTTTTGTACTGAAATACCAACTTAAAGTCATGATTAGTGGCTCACTACGTAGGTGCCCAAGTTAGGAACCACATTCAAGTGTGAAATCTAATAGCATTGATTCTCATCCAATTGGTCCAAATGTTTGTGGATCAATGGCTTTCTAATTATAGTTTGGATTTTATAGCCCTGCGAAACAACAAAACATTTAAACAAAATAATATTAATTAATATCATTTTCTGTTGAATGTAAAGAATATGATATGACAATCAAAATTCAGATTACTTACAGCCTCATCCATTAGGACCATTTCAGCTGAGCTAGGGACTATTGGATTGTTAAACACAGGAACAATCCATAAACGAATAACTCTAACTCTCAGCTTCAATGCTTCACGTCCAGAAGCAATCTTTCCAATAGCATCAACCGTAGGAGCCATTAGCAAAGAAGCTACATAAAAAAAAGAGAATGTGCAGAAAACATAGACCATAATAACGTACTCGGGTAGAATATGAGTGACTGCAATTGCACAAAACTCAGAATCCTTTGATCAATTTATAGGTATTCGACTAATTTGAAATTCAAATTTCTCTAATTTGGATGGAAATTTGGAGGGGAAATAAGAACACACTACTAGAGTTGGGGAAAAAGGGATTGTTTTGGAAGTAAACTTATGAAATTATAAAAATGCACTTGGATAACCAAATGAAATAATAAGAAAAATGAAGGAGTAAGTGCATAACTAACAAGGCGGTGGCACCTAGGCGGGAAAGCCAAGCAGACCACTATAGAAAGGGATGACTGAAATGAAAAAACAAGGATTGTGTAACGTAATAGTAAACATGTGATGAGATAGCTCATGCGCTAATAATATGGCCGCACAGACTGAAGTATGGGCCAAAAGTATGGGCAAAAGTAAGAGTAGGTGAGCTCGTATGAGAAGACATGAAAAGGAGGGTGGTAGACAGAGAAAATGAGATGGAGGAAAGAGCATATAAATAGGGAGGAGAGTGAAGGAAAGGGGTTAGCAAAAAAAAAAATAAATAAATAAAGAGAGAGAAGTTTACTTCTATTCTAGTAAGAGATACACAGGAGAGGCAAATTGCTTAAAAGTCCTTCTGGCTCATAGCGGTAATTCGGACCACTTTCAAAACATTTGGCGACTCCATTGGGGAGCCGATAAGGACATTAAGCAAAGAAAAGATGGCAGGGAGCTCATCATTTCCCCATTTCGGAGGTATTGCATTGGAGGAAAGTGGAGGGTATTCGAGTCCGAGAATATGGAAGGATGAGTATGATTCTGTTCCCACTCATCTCATCGGGACAATGGCAGGAGGGATACGGATAAATCACCAAGAGTATCTATATCGAGATGGATATGGGATTGCCTTCTCTCAGCCATGGGAGGCAGGAACTACAGGAAGAAAGAGCTTAGGCGCTATACCATGTGAGATAGAAAGAGGCAAAGTGAGGAAGAGTATACATTACATAGCTAAGCTGGGGATAACAGTATCAGGAGGGGGAAGAAGGAAGATAGGTGATGCAGGAACAAGTATTGAGAATGTTAGAGGGGTAAAGAGGAAATAAAGCGAATGAATATGACCTTGAACCGCCTTATCTTGCATATGTTGCTTGCTTGCCATATCTTATGGGATATCAATTGCCCACTTACGAGAACACTTGATGGCCTTTATGGATGATTTAGGGGTGTACCAGGGGAGCAAGGAGTTATGCATGAAGGAGTTCTTAAAATCCCTCATAGGACGGGCGTTCACTTGGTATGCTAAGTTATAGTTGGATTTGTTACATTCTTGGGAAGATATGGTGGCCAGTTTTGTAGTAAGTTCCTTGAGGAAAAAGGGGAAGTGCATGTGATGGACATGGGGAGAATGAAACAACGTACAAGGGAACTATTGGCAGTGTTCATAAAGCGATATAGGGACAAGGCATTGCAGTGCAAGGAAACTCTACCTGTAACTGACCTAATGTATGGCTGCGTCAAGAACATAGAAGATGGGTCAAATGTCTTTCTTCAAATGAGTGAAATCACCACCTTTGCAGAATTGTTAATGAGGGGTAATGATGTCACGAAATCACTTAAATCCTAAAGGAAGAGGCCCAAGGGAGAGGAAGCAATGTACAAAGTCTAGGCGGTTCGAAGGCGGAGCGAGGAATGAAGGGGGAGCCATCGACAAGAAAACGATAGGAGTAACTGCTTGAGGGGAGAAGGAACAGAAGGGATATGTGCAGCCATGATACCACGAGCTCGGGCGGACAAAGGACCGCCAACCCTCCTCAAAGTCCCATTACCTATAGGAAAGGTGTGTGAATTAGTTGATGCATGGATAGCGGAAGGTTTAGTCAAACTCGTGGTAGAACACAAGTAGTTCATGATCAGGGAGAAGGAAGATGCCTGCTATTGCTATGTCCATGAATCTCACAAGCACGGACTCATGGACCGTAGACAAATATGGAGGATACTCTAGAGAGAAAGAAGAACTGACAGAGTACTTTTATCGTGAGAGAATGATATACAAAATCAACCGTTGCCATGACATGCGATGAATGTGATAACAGAAGGAGAAGCGGCGGTGGTACCCATCGATCATGAAGAGGTGAAGCAGAAGAACCCAAGCCCACAATACAAGAAATGTTAGTAGGGGAAGTTCTAAAGATGAAAGTGGTGAACACTTGCTTGAGGCAGCTAGGATTTGATGTGAAAGCACAAAGGGAAGCAGCTAAGGCTCTAGTGAGCATTGCAGTGAGCAAGTTACTTGGTGCCCCCATGGGGCACGCCGTGGATTCGCATGTAAATGCAATACTCTTTAGAAAAAATAAGAAGACCAAGGAAATGCCATTACACAATAGACCGCTCTATGTGGAGGCAACGATAGAAGGAAGAAGGGTCAGGCGGATGTTAGTTGACAGCAGCTCTGGCATCAACATAATGCCCGCAGGAGTCTTTGAAGCTTTGGAGCTGGCGAAGGAGAGATTGCGTTCTATCGACTTGCTATTAAGGGGAGGCCTGTCAAGGGGTTAGGCGGGGCTAAAGTAGCATTACAGGTAGGTCCGATAAAATCAACGGATGATTTTCAAGTCATAAAGGGGACACCTAGTTATCATGTGTTGTTGGGGCAGCCATGGATCCACAGCCACGACTGTGTGCCTTTTACTCTACACCAATGCATTAAGGCATGCTATAAGGGGAGAGATATAAAGATAGTGGCCACAAAATCACCCTTTGATGAAGACAAAGCTCACTTGGTAGAAGTGGCCTTCTATGATGATTGGGCTACACCAGGTACCAGCACCTTAGTGTAGCCTAGTTGGTCTCCACTAGTGTCCCTTAAGGCAAAAGAAGTAGTAGACTCAAGGTTCAAAGGAACAAACCTAGGGGGAAGGAGAAGAGAGAAGAGAGAAGAGCAAATGGGAACATCTAATCAAGTTTAGACAGAAAAAAGGGCAGGAGCATGAGTCGATAGGTGTCAAGAAGTGGGGTGTGGAAAGAGTGGTTGCACCCAACGAGGCGGTATACTGGCAGGTCTTATAAGGACTCACGGGGTCAGCTGAGGTAGAGTCATCGAACTTGGCTGATCCCGTGGGCAAAAACACACTGCTCAAGGAGGTGGGGGAAGGGCCTCCAGTGGTCCAAGACTTGCCAAAAACTCAAGGGGAGGAATTAGAATAGGTACTCCTAAAACTCATGAATGAAAAACAACCACGCCCTGTCTTCATTGGCAAAGGACTATCAAAAGAAGAAAAGGCAGAGTTAATAGAGTTATTGCAAAAGTTCAAGGATGTGTTTGCATGGGAGCATAGCGAAATATCGTGGCTGGATATGGCATTAGTCGTACACAAGTTACCACTCAGACCATGGGCGGTGCCAGTAAAGCAAGGAGCCAGGAAATTCCACCCCGAAGTGGAGCTACAAATAAAAGTAGAGATGGAGAAACTATTAGTAGCAGGATTCATAAAACCCATCTAGCATTCGAAATGATTAGCAAACATAGTTCCTGTCAAAAAGAAGAATAGCCAGATCAGATGTTGTGTAGATTTCAGGGATCTTAATAAGTTATGCCCTAAAGATGATTTCCTGTTGCCAAACATTGATAGCTTGGTGGATGCTACGGCGAAGCATGAGCATTTCTCATTTATGGATGGATTCAGTGGTTATAATCAAATCCGCATGGCTGATGGTAATGCGGAGAAGACTGCTTTTCGAATCCTATTCTGTAACTTC
This sequence comes from Dalbergia cochinchinensis, assembly GCA_031216125.1. NCBI lineage: Eukaryota > Viridiplantae > Streptophyta > Magnoliopsida > Fabales > Fabaceae > Dalbergia > Dalbergia cochinchinensis. The sequence goes on from CM062368.1 coordinate 28,643,949, forward strand.
TTTTATGTGGTAATGTCTTGGTTTGAAAAACGCAGGTACTACATACCAACACGTGATGACCGCCATCTTTCATGACATGCTTCACAAAAACGTGGAAGGCTGCGTGGATAATTTGGTGGTGAAATCCCGACGAAAAGAAGAGCATGTACAGGATCTAGAGTAGGCCTTCATGAGATTAGGATGTTTCGACTAAAAATGAACCCCCTTAAATGTGCTTTTGGCATTTCATCAGGCATTTTTTTGGGTTTACAAGTGCATAAAGAAGGAGTGTCAGTGAAAAGGAGTAAAGTGAAGGCAGTGAAGAAGATGAGGAGTCGAAGGATTTATGGGAAAAGTGGGGTATATTTAGCGGTTCATTCCCGCGCTAGCAGAACTTATGCATCCTTTTAGAGATCTACTAATAGGAAGAACTGCTTTTGTTAGGCAGCCTTGGCATCAAGCGGTATTTGACAAAATTAAAAGTGTCCTGATTTCTGATCAGATCATGATAACACTCGCTCAAGGTAAGCCATTGCTTCTATATCTCATAGCCACCAGTGCATCTATAGAAGGGCTAACATCATAAGAGAAGGATGGGGTTGAGAAACCTATATACTATATCAGTAGAAGGCTGAAAGTTTCTAAGGAGAGGTACCTGCTGCTTGAGCTATTGTGCCTTGCTTTAGTCCATGCGACTCATAAATTCAGACATTACTTTATGGGGGCATCAAGTACACCTCATTACGAGCGCACCTGCCTTCTAGTACCTACTTCGCCACTAGGGCACAACTCGGAGGATGAGCAAGTGGGCACTCATGCTCAGCAAATTCGACATTGAAGTCGTGCCCCTACGCGGCATCAAAATTCAAGCGTTGGTTGAGATGATGGCGCTCCTCCCCAAGGAGTACGATGAGCCCATCGGGGTGAATCATGTTGGCAATCCGATGGAGGTAGATTTGTGCAAAATACCACTGAAGGGTGAATTGTACTTCGATGACGCCCCATCGCAGCCAGATGAGGGGTAGGTATCAAGATCAATTTGGAGGCTGGGAGAGAGGTACTAGTTAGCCACAAGCTCGATTTCCCATGCACTGACAATGAGGCGGAATATGAAGCCTTGATCAAGTGGTTACATGAGAGCATTGACTCGTGGGTGCAACATCTGCAAGTTAGGGGAGATTCAAACTTGATATTGAAGCAGGTACAAGGTGAGTATAGGGTCAAGGAGCCTTCTTTAGCAGTATACCAGGAGAGGGTGTCTGAACTGGCAGCCAGCTTTGCACATATAGAAGATATGCATGTCCCAAGGGTGGGGAACAGAGAAGCGGATGCATTAGTAGCATTAGGTGCTAGGACAAAGCCAGGCCAAGTGGTTCTCATGCGGAGAAATGATAACCCCGTCCACCGTGATCAAGGCAGGTCGAAGTAGAACAAGAGGATTGGCGAACACCATTAATCTGCTAGATTCAAAGAGAAGGCGCCTTATGCGCTAAGGCAACGCAAGGATTCATGATGCACTTTGGGAAATAGTACAAGGAAGAGGTAGAAAGATTGCTCATAAGGTGTGTGTTAGTAAAGGAAGGGAAGCAGAAAATGAAGCGTGTTCACGATGAGGTATGCGAAGTACAAAAGGGGAGAGTTTGTACAGAAAGGTACAAATGCTAGGGTATTACTAGCCAAGTATGAAGAAAGGACAGTGATGAAGCACAATGAAGGTGCCTAGAATGTAGTGAAGAAAGAGAGGAAGAAGCAGTAAATTACACAGACAAGGGAGAACTAGAGGCGGCCTTTGCTAGATTTCCTAGGAAAGGGAGTTTTACCAAAAGATGCCAGAAAGGCGCAAGGATTATGAAGAAAAGCGTAACGGTACCAAGTTATTAATGGAGAGCTATACAAGAGGAAATTCTCAGGGGAGCTCATGTGGTGTCTTGGGGGAAAAGAGAGTGGGAGAGTATTAAAATCCATACATGAAGGGGAATGCGAGAGACACTGAGGTGGGAGAACGTTGGCCGCGGAAGCCTTGAGGATGGGCTACTTTTGGCTTACCATTGACTCAGACTCCATGGCAATGACCAGAAGCTGTCAAACATGTCAAAAGCATATAGACAGGATTCATGCACCCCCAGTTAGCTTGCACTCCACATTTTTGCCCTACCCATTTCATACTTGGTGTATTGACTTTGTAGGCCTTATTACCTTGCCATCAAGGGGAAAGAGAAGGATTCTGGCAGGGACAGAGTAATTCACAAAATGGGTGAAGGCGGTGGCAATAAAAGAAGCCAAGGCAGAGGTGGTGGTGCAATTCTTAAGAGACAATGTTATTTGTCATTTTGGATTACTAAAGAGAATCATCTCAGATAATAGGATTTCTTGTGTTAACCATCACGTTGCAGATCTCCTAAAACACTATGACATTGCTCATGATAAGTCCAGCCTATATTACCCCCAGTCCAACGGCCAGGTGGAAGCCACTAATAAGTTACTGCTGAAGATCCTGACCAAAATGGTACAAGATGCTAACACGGATTAGAGTGAATATCTTGCATTGGCATTATGGGCATACCGCACCACAAGGCACGGGACAACTCGAGCCACCCCATTCTCCTTCGTGTGTGGGGTGGAAGCAGTATTATCCGTAGAAATCTTAGTACCCTCCTGTCACAACGTACTCGGAGGGCGCCGCGACTGGAATGACAACCGATTTTAAAAAATAAAAATAGGAGTTGCCACCAACTTTAATTCTGGCTAAAATTGGAAAACCTTTTGATTTGCAAAACTGGTCTTTTAAAAGAGATTTGAGATTCGGGAGTCTGATTATGATTAGGAAATGGTGGAAACTTAATCCCACTTCACCCCTAATACATCCGTATAAATATGATTACCCTAGAGCTTATTATGTAAATTTATTTATAACTTCAAAATATTTATTTTTCCCCAACAGTTATAAAAAATAAAATAAAAGGAAATTAAATTAAAAGAAAATACAATTTAATAAAAAAATTAATTTTGGCTTGATAGTTGTTGGTTACGCCGACGTATCCTTTGGTGTAATGAGGAACTCAAAGCCACCTCGTTCTGTAGAAAATGAGTATGTGTTGATGGATTTTAATTAGAGAAAGATAAAAAAAAAATGTGTTGATTGATTTTAATTTTGAAATGAAATTTTTGACTGACAAATTGTTTAAAGAAAAATTCACCTTTGCATAAGATTCAAGTTAGCACTAGGCTACTCAATAAATTCTTGTAGTTCAATAGTACACAAAGGAGGCATCCACCTCTCAATCAAGACTGTTGATTGTTGTGCAGAGAAGGAAAAAAAACTATTTGTCCTATTTTATTTTATATTATTTTTTAAAAAAATAAACAAAATAAAAGAAAAGTAGTTTTTTTTATTCAAGATGTAGAATTCTAAAAATAAAAAAAACTAGACCAGACAAAAGAACAAGTTAGCCCAAAATTTGGTTTCAAACCAAAAAAAAAAAATCCAGCCTAACTAATGAAAACATGAGCCAATCCTAAAAAAAAGCGCAAGGACAATGCAGTCCAAGCTGGCCAAGAAAGAAAAAAAGGAAAACAAACAAAAAAATAATAATAAAAACAAGAAAGGGATCTTCAATAACAAAGAAGGGTGATTGTGGGCAAGGATTTCAGAGAGGTGTTTGGGATTTGCAAGTATAGAGAAAGGGGGGAAAGGTGACACACACACACACACACACCCACACCCACACACACACACACACACACACACACACACGCACTCATGGTAGCACACCCACACACTCACGCAAGGAAGAGGGAACGATGGAAGGAGACCGGGGCCAATGAACGGCCGTGAGCACCGGTGATGGGTAGATTGCGAAGCGGATGCTGGCGCTGCTGGGTAGAGGCTCTGCGGTCTCTGCTCACAATGACTGTGAGGTTTTGGTCCAGCAACTGGGTGGCATCGCGTGGTTGAAGCAGGATTCGGGCAGGGAGGTGCGGCGGCTGAGTCTCGCGATGGGCTCACAGCTGATAGAGGCGGAGGGTGCGCGATCTTCGGGATGGAGCTAAGAGGGAGGAGTCGCGACGGTCTAGGGATGACGCCGGCAGAGAGGACGGCAAGGCTGGGTTCCGCGCGGTAGAGGTGAGCTCGCGTGGAGGAGCAAAGAGGCCAGGGGAGGCTGCGGCTGACAAGGAGGTGAGGCAGAGGGGCGAGCACGAGGTCACATGGAGGCTACCGTGATGGCCTTCATGGTGGCGCGCCGGCAGTGGTTTGGGCCGCGGCTTCCCTTCTTCCTTTTTATTTTCTGATAATTTTCTGTTTACGAATTTGATTTTGATTGGGATTGGCTTCTGTTAGGATGATGAGAGAGTTAAGGGAATTTTTGGTGGTGATGAAAATGATTGAATGGCTGAGACTTTATGTTTTTTTTTTTTGGTTCTAGGAGTTGTGGTTTGGAGTTGAGGATGATGAAATTGGGTTGTTTGCTATGATTTTCATGTTATTTGAAATAGTTTGGGGTGAGGCTGTGTAGTGGTTGTAATGAGATGTTGGTAATTTTATGATGAGGATTGGAATTTGCAGAGGGATGTTGGGGTAAAGGATGGTGGTGGCTAGTGATGATGGTTTTGATTATGTGATGGATTTACAGTGTTGGGTGAATTCTGTGAATTGCAGTAAAAGGGTGAGGGGTTGTGCTACCATGCCTCTGTCTCGGTATCTTGCTAGACTCCCCGATCTCTCTGTGTCTCTTTCTGTGTTTATTGCTCAAAAATTAGCTCAGTGTATTTGTTGAATTCGCTCTCTCATCTTTTTTGAAAAATTGGCTCCCCTCCTTTTTATACACGCTTTGGCAATCTGTTTTAAATCTTTCAGCTTGATTTTCCGGATTTAATGCTTTGATTGAGGAATTTGTCCCTGACTTTATTGATCCACAGTCGCTCTTTCTGAAACTTGTTAGGTGATCCATGATCTTGCTCCATTAGTGTCAAAGACAGGTGTTCCTTTTTAACTGTTGCACGCTCTTGCATCGCTCTGCTATTTGTCTCTTGTTTCTGGAATGCTCCTTGGTTCCTCCTTTTATTTTATTCAAAAGAACAGCTCCGGGATAAAGCACCCTTGTTTTTTTTTAAGAAGCTGAAATGGGCTTACAATTAAAAGAGAAATGGGCCTATATTTTTTTTTTACAATAATGACAACAAACAATGACAACAAAATGGGCCTAAACTGTCTATTTTTTTATGTTTTAAAAAAAATAAAAAAAATGAAATATCCGGACAAAATATGGTGTTTACAGTTGCCCCTCTTTACTTGTTTCTTACTGAAAAATACAAAGATGATGGCTTTGACATTTTGCTGTAAGAGACAAGTAAAGATATAAACACATATTTTGTTTGAATGATGCATAATGCATGGTCTGACGATGAGCAGAAGTGGAAAGATGGATGGTATAAGGGACAAATGACATGATGGTGAAAATAAATGATTCGATTATGACAAATGAATGAAGAGCTAACAATTACTGATGATCACTTTTTAATATGATGAGATAATGATGTGTGCATGATTGTGATGATGAATATATGATGAGAATGCAAAATGTTCTGATGGATGGTGCTAGATGACCAATGCACAATGATGATGAATGTATAATGATAATGTGTAATGATGTAATGAATGACGCTAAATGATTTCATGAAGAATGCACACCCCTAATGTCATGTAGGGAATTAAATGTACGTGAAAATTAAATGCATATGAAATGTAAAAGAATGAAAACAAATGTATGTGAAAGTGAAATTTGTGAAGACAATGCATACGAAATATAAAAACACGTGAAAACAAATGCATGTGAAAGTTAAATATGTGAAAGCTTGTGAAACTAATTGTGAAAGCAGTAAAAGCATGTGAAAGTAAACGTGAAAACAGTAAAAGCTTATGGAACTAAACGTGAAAGCAGTAAAAGCTTGTGGAAGTAAATGTGAAAGCAGTAAACATTGTGAAAGTAAACGTGAAAGCAGTAAAAGTTTGTGAAAGTAAACGTGAAAGCAGTAAAAGTTTGTGAAAGTAAACGTGAAAGCAGTAAAAGCTTGCGGAAGTAAACGTGAAAGCAGTAAGAGCTTGTGAAAGTAAACGTGAAAGCAGTAAAAGCTTGTGGAAATAAACGTGAAAGCAGAAAAAAAAAACATGTGAAAATAAACGTGAATGAATGTTAGCAACTTTTGATGAAATGATGATGCAAGATTCATGTGATGATAGTATGATGAATAATGCAAAGCTAGTGGAGTGATGACATGATGAATGAATTGATGAAAAATCGATATAGAGATGATGTTCCCTATGACAAATGATGATAATAGCTTCAAAAATTAAAATTGCCCCAGTTTGAAGTATCTTCGCATTGTTTCTCAAGAAAACTTTTGTCTATCCCAAATGAGCAGGCTTTTGTGACAATTCTCCAGCGCGCCTTCACTTGATGATGCTTCAGCATCTTCTTTTTGCTCCAATTGTTTTAACTTTGTCTTGATCACCCGTTTAGGTTTTTGATCAAGCATTCTACTTTTTTTTTTTGTACGTGGATCATCGTCTTCAAACTTTGGTTAAGCAAATTGCCTCTTTTCCTTTGCGAGTTCATCTTGATCTGCATGCCTTCTTGTCTGATTTATTACTCATGAGCTTTGTTAGCAAATTAGCACCTTAGTTCTATTTCAATTATAATATCACGATTATGCATGGTTTTAAAAACTGAATATAGAGACAAAGACTTTGGTAGAAAACAGAGACACAGAGGTAGAGAAAGACAGTTTTATTGGACTTCAAGTTGGAAAGTATTTATAGGATTTCAATTTTGAAGAAAGGAAAGAGTAGCAGTGCTGCTTTCATGTGATGAATCCATTTGACTGATTCATTGGTTACACCAAACTCAAAATCCATGATCATGAATGTAATCCTTCATTGTATGCTCAATAAAATGTTGTGATATGCAAACATTCAAATTGCCCCAGTTTCGGCATCCCACAGAGCTTCTTGATCTTTATTATGACCCTTCACCATTGCATAGGCTGCCTTTTCAGGTTTTCAGCCTAGGAATTAAGAGTTACTTTAATTTTTGCCTAGGTTGCCCTTTTGGGTTTTCAACCTAGCGAGTTTTTTTTTTTTATTTTTCATTTTTTTTTGTATTATATATATATATAGGCAAAGTACTTCTTTACGGCATCTGAATTGATGGGTTTAGCGAGTACGTTGCCTTCCATATCAGTCAAGATCAATGCTCCTCCAGAAAATGCATTCTTGACGATGTAAGGGCCTTCATGTGTGGGTGCCCACTTAGCTCGGTTATCTTCTTGGTTCGGCAAGATTTTCTTCAGGACAAGATCGCCTGGCTAGAATGTTCGAGGGTGAACATTTTTATTAAATGCTTTAGCCATTCTTTTTTGGTATAACTGCCCATGGCAGATTGCGTTTAGCCGTTTTTCTTCAAGCATGTTCAATTGCTCATATCTCGTTTTGACCCATTCAGCTTCTTTCAATTCTACTTCCGCTAAGACTCTTAAAGATGGTATTTCCACTTCTATGGGTATTACAGCCTCCATGCCATACACCAACGAATATGGTGTTGCCCCAGTTGAGGATCTGATCGAAGTACGATATGCATGTAATGCATAAGGCAGCATATCACTCCAATCCTTGTAGGTGACCACCATTTTCCCTATGATTTTCTTGATATTTTTGTTTGCTGCTTCTACAGCCCCATTCATCTTTGGTCGGTAAGGAGTCGAGTTGTGATGCTTGATCTTGAATTGCTCACACAGTTTTTGTACTTCTGCATTATTGAAATTAGTCGCATTATTTGTGATGAGCTTTTTGGGTAACCCGTACCTACAAATGATGTTATTCTTCAAAAACTTCACTACCACTTTCCGTGTCACATTGGCATAGGATGCACCCTCTACCCATTTGGTGAAGTAATCGATAGCTACTAGAATGAATCGGTGTCCATTGGAGGCTTTAGGACTAATTGGTCTTATGACATCCATGCCCTGCATTGCAAATGGCCAAGGAAACGTAAAAGCGTGCAACGGTAAAGGAGGAGAATGGATTCGATCAGCATAGATTTGGCATTTGTGGCACTTTCTAACAAACTCTATGCAATCTTTTTCCATTGTGAGCCAATAGTATCCTTGCCGGAGGATTTGTCGAGACAAAGTGTGTCCGTTGGCATGGGTTCCACAGATACCCTCATGGACTTCCGATATAATGGAGTTAGCTTCCGCAGCATCGACACATCTCAATAAGACTCCATCATGATTCCTTTTATACAGCACCTCCCCTGAGAGGAAGAATGACATGGATAGCCGTCTGAGTGTCTTTCTGTCATTTTCATTTGCACCCACTGGATATTCTCTCCCTTTGATGAATCTTTTGATATCATAGAACCATGGTCGGCCATCAAGCTCTTCTTCAATGTTAGAACAGTATGCTGGCTTTCTTTTAACAACCACTTGCAAAGGCTGTACTTCTATTTCCAGATGGAGCTTGGTCATTACAGCCAAGGTAGCTAAGGCATCTGCAAACTGATTCTGTTCGCGGGGTAAGTAATGGAATTTGACATCTTTGAATTCTTCTTTCAACCTCGGGAGATGTTCATAATATGATAACAACCTGTGCTCCTTGACTCGCCACTCTCCATTAACCTGAAAAATTATTAAAGCTGAGTCCCCGTAGACCTCTAGGTATTGCACCCCAAGGGCTATTGCTGCCTTCAAACCTGTTATGCACCCTTCATATTCATTTGTGTTGTTGGTACAGTCAAATGCCAGTTTGACAGCAATTGGGAATTATTTTCCACTGGGGGACATTAAGACTGCCCCAACTCCATTTCCATGAACATTAACAGCACCGTCAAAGTACATTTTCCACATTAAGTCTCCTTCTTCCCCGCTTTCACTATCCTCTATAGCTGCTAGGACTTCTTCATTAGGAAATTCAAACTCGATCGGCTGATGCTCTTTGAGTGGATTCTCAGCTAAATGATCTGCTATCACACTTCCTTTTATAGATTTCCTGGTTACATATTTGATGTCAAATTCTGCTAAAGCCACTTGCCACTTGGACATTCTCATAGAAATACATGGGCTCTCAAAGATATATTTCATGGGATCCATTCGAGATATGAGCAAGGTTATATAGTAGAGCATATATTGCCATAACCTCTTTGCTGTCCATACTAGTGCATAACAAGTTTTCTCAATAACCAGATACCTGGACTCGCAGTCATTGAACTTCTTGCTCAAGTAGTAAATGGCTTGCTCCTTTCTACCAGACTCATCATGCTGACCCAATACTGCCCCCATAGACCCATGCAATACTGTGAGGTATAGTATGAGTGGTCACCCTCGTGTTGGCGGAACTAAGAGAGGTGGATTTGAAAGGTAATTCTTGATTTTGTCAAAGGCCTCTTGACACTCATCATCCTATTTGCTCGAATGATTTTTCTTCAATAGCTTGAATATCGGTTCGCAAGTGTGTGTCAAATTGCAGATGAATCTTGCTATGTAGTTCAATCGGCCTAAGAAACCTTGAATTTCCTTCTCTGTCTTGGGTGTTGGCATTTTGTGGATGGCTTTGATTTTGTCTGGGTCCACTTCAATACCTTTCTTGCTGACAATGAATCCCAACAGTTTTCCTGTAGATGCTCGAAAGCTGCATTTTGTTAGATTTAGTCGAAGCTTGTAAATCCTTAACCTTTCAAATAATTTTTTGAGCACTGCAACATGACTCTCTCCCTTTTGGGACTTTGCTACGATATCATCCACATACACTTCTAGCTCCTTATGAATCATGTCATGGAAAAGAGTCACCATCGCTCGTTGATAGGTTGCTCTGGAATTCTTTAGACCGAATGGCATCACCCTATAGCAAAATACTCCCCACTGAGTGACAAATGATGTTTTCTCCTTGTCTTCTTCTGCCATCAAGATCTGATTGTAACTTGAATAACCATCCATGAAAGAGAACCGATGGCCTCTAGCTGTGTTATCAACTAGAACATCTATATGCGGAAGAGGAAAATTATTTTTTGGGCTTGCTTTATTCAAGTCTCGATAATCCACACACATTCGGACCTTTCCATCCTTCTTTGGCACAGGTACTATGTTGGCAATCCATTTCGGGTAGAGTGGAACCTCCAAGAAACCTGCATCAAGTTGCTTTTTGACTTCATCCTTGATTTTGAGCAACATTTCTGGGCTCATCCTCTATAACTTTTGTCGCTTAGGTTCCATTCCCTCAATCAATGGGATGTTATGAGCCACTATCTCTGGATCCAAGCCAGGCATATCTTTGTAAGACCAGGCAAAAATATCTATGAATTCACGGAATAGTGCAATAATCTCTTCCCTTTCTGGATTGTCGACTATTTTTACTTCTTTCTTATCTTCATCAGTGCCCAAATTCACAGTTTCAATAACCTCATCATGTGGATTTATCCCTTTCTCCATTGAATTTATGATTTTGGCAAATTGTTGGCACAATTCAGGATCTTTATCTTGTTCATTTTCACTTAAGTCTGCTGTAACGCAATAATCAGTTAATGGATTTTCACAATCATTTGCACGATATGAAGGTTCTGAAAGAGATGAGTCCCTGGAATTGAGGTAAGGTCGAAAATAAATAAAAGAAAAAAAGATGAACAAGGAAAAGAGAATTTGGAAAAAAGAAATCATGTATAATCATTTTATTATTCAATTGAAATACAAACAAAGGTGACTAAGCATCCATTACTCAAGGAAAAATAAATCATTCAGGGGAGTAGATTCCCAGTTGCTCAATGGTTCGAGATTAGGGTAAATCAACTGAGATATCTCCATGATTCCTCCAAGTGTGCTGACAGCTTCAGTTCCTTCTATCATCATCACTGCTGCAGGCACAGGAAATGTATCCCTAATGTGTGGGATCTTCTCCTCAGTGGATTCAAGAGACTGCTTATCACTTGTGGCTTCATACCCAAGACCGAACTTCCCAGGGTTGTCGAGAAGCAAGATCGGATTCTTGATTCCTTGTAGCTGACTCCCTAATCCTTTTCCTTCTTCAAATCCGCTTTTGCGCATTATTCGAGCGGCCACTTGATGTATACCACCTTTTGGTTCCACTGGTTTTGCTATTTCAAGGTTTTGGAATGATACCTCGAGGGTGTCTTCAGCACAATCAACATACGGCATTGACACTGGTTTAGTCACCAATAATTATTCTTCTCCTTTTACAGTTATGAGTTTCCCATCATCTATAAACTTTACCCTCTGATGAAGCGTAGAGGGAACAGCCCCTACCTCATGAATCCAAGGTCTTCCTAACAATATCGTATACCCTAGTTCAATATCCATTACTTGGAATCTGGTCATGAAGGTAGTTGGCCCAATCTGTAGCTGCAGATCAATGACTCCCATAATCTCCCTCAAAGACCCATCAAATGCTTTGACAATTGTCCTACTTGGTTCAATTGTGGAAGGATAGATTGGGAGCTTTTGCAGTGTGGAATAAGGAAGCACATTAAAGGCTGATCCTCTATCGATCAATACTTTTGCGATGTTGCAACCTTGGCATTTCAGGGTGATATGTGCAGCACTCTCCTAAAATCTAAATTATTTGACCTTAAATAATTATTTTGGACATCATACATTTGTAGATTTTTTTTTCTATGAATGTTTATTATTTATAGTCGTATACCGGAGTAATGTATATCAACTGTAATTCATGTACCTGGTAGGCTCCCAGGAAAGAGAGGTGGGTCACAACGGACACGCTTAAATACCAAGTCTTTCCTTAGCCAGAACCTTTCCAAACTACACATTCATAGTGATACACTTACATCCAGTGACCTAAGGATGATTTTTAAACGACATAGAATCTATCTTAATATTATTATTTATTAATCACTAATTCCCACAGTTTAGACAACTATCATCTATAGAAAACATACTTCATTGCCAACATCAATTCATAGGGTACAGTACACATTAAATATTCAAGATACATAAAGAAAACTTCAATACAACAATATGACATATTCCAAGTCTGGTAACATATAGTAAATATTCTATCTAGCACACATGATAGAATCTGATTATTTAGAAGTTAAGTCCAAGGCTACATCCATTTCATTGCTGATGACGATCCATGCTATCTGGAAACATCAAAGAAAAGGGGTGAGAGAAGTCTCCCAGTAGGGTGATGTTTCCAGGGGAGTCCTACTTCATCCCAAAAAGGCTAAGAATAACGCAGGAGTGCAACAAAATGCAATCTTTCATATTAGTTCAAATTATATTTTACTATTGTCAAGCAAGACAGAAGTGCATAATATCAATCATAATAAAATATAGTAGAAGAAGTGTAAGTGTAAAACTCCCTTTTTTTAATATCACGTTTCCTTTTAATGGTTATAGTCTGCAAGGTTTGCTTCATATTGGATCTGTGAGAGCTCTCATTACTAGGGCGTCCCCTAGTCAGATCAGTGAATGCCAAGTCCTTGTCCGCTAACACGACAGGGCCCCAGACATCACTGCAATATACACCAAGTCCTTGTCCGCTAACATGGCGGGGCCCGAGGTGTCATTTAACAACTGCAAGACTAAGTGTTTACTAAGTCCTTATCCGCTACCAGGCGGAGCCCGAAGTATCACTTATTCATGTATCCCTTTTACATAATGCGTATAGAATTCATAAACTATGAGAATTACATGAAGTTTTCACAATTTCTTTGATATTCACATACAGACCATAAGATTTTCCATATCTTCACATAAATCCAAACAACATAGAATTCTTAAAATATTAATAAAACCCATTTTTCTCTATAATTATCAATGAAGCACCAAATCACACTATTATAATAAACTTACTTTCTTTATAATAAAATATGCTTATCTTAGTTTTAATCATGCAGTAATTCAATTTCAAATATTCATATAATAACTTTACTAATTCTATAGGTTTATGTACATACAAAAATTATTTTAAATCTATCTTTAGAAAATATATATATGGTGAAAATATTTTTCATTTATATAAAAATATGATCATAGAGCAAAGTAAAAGAGCAATCGAATCTTTCAAGAAATATTAAAAAAATATAAACAAAATTATACCCATTAGAAAAACCACTTCAAGCAAGAAACTAGCTAATTTACATGCTATATTCCTAAGGGGACTATAACTTAAAATCTTTGTAAATAATATTTCCTTATGTTAATAAATGTATAATCATGTCAAATATTTATAGTCCAAGGTCCATAGTCCAATGTCCATAATTCAAGGTCTATAGTTCAAGGTCCATAGTTTGAGTCCAAATATAATGATCATAACTGTCTAAATCAAGTCCAAGTGAGTCTTAAAGATTCATAATAGTCCATATAATATTTATAGATTCATAAGTTCCTAGTAAAGGTCATGATTAATATAAATATATATTTTTTTGTGTCTTATTAAGTCTTAATGGTCCCAGAAGAACATAACACATAAACCAAGCTAAATACTACATGCTCAAAGGTTTAGAATTCATTCATTATAATGAATTAAATAAAACACTTTTTATAAATCAAAAATATTTTACAATCAATACATAATGAGATCAAAACCAAGTTATATCACCTTAAAATACCACAACTTAAGCTCAAGACTTTATTAATTGAAAATACATGTTTTAACACATTAAAATGAATTTACACAATATTTAGATATTTGAAGAAAGCATAATCAAAATTTAAGAATGATCTTTAATCATAATTTTCAATCACATAAGTAGATAATAAATATGCATCATATACACATAGTTTAAGTATTTTATGTCACCACTTTCAAGTCATTCAAAGATATTAAAAACAATAAACATAAGTTTTGAATATCATATAGCACAACATCATACAAGAAAATCATACATGAAGCTTAGAAGTGAAAGAAAATCCCTACTTGTTCTCAGAGCTTTAGAAACGTAGCTACACCAAGGCTAAACCAGCAACTTCTTCAATTTCTCTAAGCCTTTTCTAAGGGCTAAAATTCATATATAGAGCTGTGAAGTGTTGGTGTTGGATGCTGATAAGAAGAGATGATGGTTTAGAGGTGTTTTTGCTAAAATTTTGGAACTATTTTTGTGAAAAATAAAGGAAATGAAGAGAGAAATGGTGACTACAATTTTTGATGGATTTTAGGCTGAAGAATGAAGTGTGGAGTTGTGTTTAGAGGTGTGCTATTTATAGAGAAAGGCTAGGATTAAAATATTAATAATTTCATAATTTATTTGTCATGTTTAATTAGTTTAATTAATTAAATATTAAAGTTAACATTAAATAATTTAATAAATTCTCAATTATCATTTAAAGACATACTAAAATGTTAGTGACATGATTTATAGACATTTATTAAATTTTAATATATTTAGATATAATTTAATAATTAATTATTCAAAATAAGGTAAATTTACTTAAACTAGTCAATCTTAATTAAGTTAATTAATTAGTAAATAATTTTATTATTATTATTTTTAACCAAATATCATCATAAGGTTATTAGAGATGTAATACATGGATTCAAGAAATTCATACAAATTTTTATAATCATTTGTATTTTATTTGGTATTTTAGACTATTACTAGTTTTATTAGAAATTAATTAACTAATAATTTATTTAACTATCATTAAATTATTATTATCTTTTTCTTTGACAGCCCATATGTCTGAATCTTATCTCTAATAAAGTTGTAAAGGTTGGCAAGTTGTCTTGAATGATTAATATGTGAAAATGACAAATTTTACATTTTTTATCTTAAAGTTATATATACTAAATAATTCATAAAATAATCACGAAAATTATTTTTTTCTAATCTATTATCAAGAACATATATTTACCTTATTTATACATTATCTATAATTTTTATAAATTTTTTGTATAATTTTTAATATTTTTTATGTATTTTTACCTTAGTTTAGTCCATTTTTAAATTAATTAATATCTAATTATCTCTAAATAAAATATGTAAAAAATTTTTACAGCCTTCTAAGTGGGTTTTGACTGTCCAACGTGATAAGGGAACAAGCTCACCATTTTTGAAAGTCTTAGTAAAAAATGGTTAGCTTTGGAAATATCTTTCACTTTCAAATATATATTATTATAAATATTATTATTTTTATATGAGACTGATTTCTAGACAATTCTAGGTTTCATATAAGAATATTATTGAGATTAATCAAGATTTATAAAAATGATCTTAAAGCTTTAAGTAGTTAATTAGATATTTTAAGCTTTATTTAAGTCAAAATTAGTTAAATAAATATTAAAGTGATTTTTAATACTATCTATGGTCTAATGAAAAATCCCATTTCGTGGTCCTCTTTATCTAATATCATAAATTAGTTAAAAAATTTTTTATAAGACTTAGAATTTTTTCTAGGATTTTTCGGAGCTTGTTTTACATACTAAATTAAATTATTTTTGTGTAATAATACTAATATTATACAAATTTACCAAATATTGATATTTATCATCAAAATTATTTTTAGAAATATATTTATAATTTTATCTTTAATTTTTTTTTGATACTTTCTAAACTTTTCTAAGGTCCTTGTTCGCTTTATCATCAATGACATTTTTTTGTAATTTTATAATAAAAAGTTACATTCTTTCTATAATCTATGATTACCCCTGAATATTTCTTGCTAAAAATAAATCCTCAAGCTATTTAATAAAAAGCTATAATAATGTAATGCTATATTAAGAAAAATTGGGAATGTTACAATATGGAGCGCCTTCGGGCGCCCTGCTGGATGAGGGAATACTTCATTTTCTGTGAAGGTGATGACGTTAGCTGTTCTGATAGCGCCCATAACTCCTTCAACTTTACCAGGGGTTATATCTTTGGATACATATGCTTGATCCAAGACTTTCTTGATTACGTTGCGATGAGCTTCCGAAGATAAAAGTAAAGAATAAAGTGAAATCTTCGCTGGTGTTTTATTTAGTTGATCCACCACGTCATACTCACTCTGTTTCATTATCTTCAAGAATTCTTCTTCTTCATCCTCCTGGTTCTTTTCTCTATTTTGCTTTATAGGCGCTACTTGGGGATCCTTTAATAACTTCTCAGGAGTGTAACACCTGCCACTCTGAGTAATTCCTCCTATTCCTATAACATTTGTTATTGACTCCATTGCAAAGGGTTCCGAACAAGCTCCATTGCCAGATTCTCCAATTACCTCTGGCTTATCGGATATTGCAGTTGTGGTAAGACAAGAAGGCAAACTAGATACCTTGAAGATAGGTACTGATCTTTGAATAAGGGGTGTTACTCCAGATATTGTGGGATGAGGCTCCACAACGGTTTCATACCTCCATGGAACCGCATGATCATTTTCATAAGGAAATGGCTTAGGCACTTTAAAAGCAAGTGTCGGCTGATGATTGTAGACTTTAAAAACAGGAGGTGCATGATGGATCACATTGACACTTTGCTTGACTTTCTTTGGTATATCGAGCAACCCCAATTTGATCATCTTTCCAATGTAGAGTTTTAGCTTTGGACATTCCTCTATATGGTGTTTTGTTCCAGAACATTCACAAAATAAATCATCTTCATTTCCTTTGACCATCCTTTTACCCTTCTTTCCCTCAACTTCTATCTCGTAACCTGCCTTCCTTAGTGCTTCTAAGATATCTTTTATTGGAAGTGTGACATTCTCTACACCTTGACTTCCATGATTCTCATAGTAGATAGAATTCACTTGTCCTCCACCGTGATTTGGGAATTTGTTGTTTCTTATGTGCAGTCTTGATTCTTCCTCCAGTTTAATGGCACCACGGTCAATTAAATGCCATACCGCACTTCTGAACCCATAACAATCTTCAACTGAGTGTCCCGGGGAGTTGGAATGATAATCACAGGTTTGGTTTGGATTGTACCACCAAGGATATGGTGGCATAAAGGTCTTCCCAGGACGTGGGCCTAGCAAGTTGTCCCTACACAAGTGCTTAAACAGCTCAGCATGGCTCATGTGGAAATTGGATAAAGGTCGGTTCTCCATTGGAGGCTTGCGGGTGTTGTTGGTATTTAATAGTGGAGGATTTGTAAAGGAATTACTTGTCTGGTAGGTTTGGGGTGGTGTTTGGTGGGGTCTAGGTGTGGTGTGTAAGGTCGTGGATAGGAGACTTGGTTGATTTGGTGTGGTTGAGGTGTGTATGGTATTTGTGGTGAAATAGTTCTTAGGGATGGATATTGTTGGTGTAGGTAAGATGGCTGTTGTGTGTGTAGGTAAGTTGGATCACGATTTGGTTGGGGAGTAGATTGTTGAGGGTGAATGTAGTTAACAGTATTCTCCTTTTTCTTAAAATGGGGGTTCTTCTTAGATTGGGACTCACTTGTTTCCCCTGTTCTTAACTCTATCTTTCCTTCTTGGATGTTGGTCTCAAACCTTTCTCCAATTTCGACCAAATCAACAAACTCTTTTACATGGGTCCCCAGCATGTTCTTGAAAAAAGGACCTTCCAGCGTGAGAATAAAATAAGAGCACATTTCTTGCTCTAGCATCAGTGGGACAACCCTTCCAGCTATAGCCCTCCATCTTTGGGCATATTCCTTGAAAGACTCATTCTCCTTCTTCCTCATTCCTTTCAGCTGGTCTCTAGTAGGTGCAGCATTCAGGTTAAACTTGTATTAATTTGTAAAAGCTTGAGCTAGGTCTTCCCAACACCTGATCTGAGTTCGGTCTATCTGCATATACCATTCCCATGCAGCCTCATCCAAGCTCTCGAGGAAAAAGCTTATTAGGAAGTTCTCATCTTTCGACCACATTCCCATCTTCGTGCAATACATTCGCAGATGCATAATAGGGTTGGTGCTACCGTCAAACTTGATGAGCTCAGGCATCTTGAAGTCTTTGGGAATGACTATGCTGGGAGCCAAACACAAATCACTAATGCTCATTGAGCCGAACGGGTTGGGCCCACGGATCATTCGAAGCTGTTCCTGCATGCTTTCTTGTAGTTCTTGTTTGAGCTTCAGTCGTTCTACTTCCAGACTATTATGTGGGCTTGCATTGTGGTCATTCCCATCTGAGTCATATCCGGGCCCTCCTTCATTGTTAGAATTGTTTCCTTCACCTTCCTTATTTTCCTTGCACTTAAGTAGATGTCCAACGGCTTCTTTGACCACTTCTACTTGTTCGTTCATTGCGGCTTTCAGTTCATCAATTTCTTTCCCAAAGTCTCTTGCCATTTTTTTTAGCGACTCCTTTGGAATAGACAAAACTTTCTCGAAGATACCTGTTAGAAAGAAAAGAAAGAATATGGTTTCAGTTTTTGATTTTTTTTTCTTTTTTAACTTTCTTGATGTAGAAGTTATCATAAGCTCTTTATGATAAACAGAGATCCCCTTCACTTGTTATTATGAGTACCTCACCCTGTAACATTAAGTGTAGTTAATAGTACTTTGAGAGAACATTTGCTCCTCAACAAAGACCATCTAATAGACACTTAGCAATGTAGGTTTGACATGAGACCAAAATACAATCGATCTTCATTCCAAGGGAGTATTCCTCCTCTATAGAATGCTTTCTTGTGTAAATTTTTATTTTAATGGAACGTGATTCAGTACATCATGGACTTATAGGGCTAATACATCAAAAGCTTTGTTTTTCTCTTTTTCAATCTCCTAGAATATCCTTCACATGTCTCCATGAACTCAATTACTCATTGGGGTAGTTCGAGCAGTGGTATTTTTTCAATATCTTCTTTGGCCCTTTCAAAGCTTTGTAAACTACTGAGCCATGGTGGTTGATCTCTTTGACCATTCGGGTATATTTTCTCTTCCATTCTTCCAAATTTTCAGCACGATCTAGGGCTTCATCCTTCCAAAATTGTCGGTGTTTAGCAGCCAAAACATAATGGTGTTGATACTGACTTGATGATGCCCATGCAAGTTCACGATCCCTTTTTGTTTGTGTGAGGGCTTTCATCAAACCTTCCATTCTCTGTTCCAGATCTATTCTTGCTTGGCATTCCATGTCAATCACCTTTTCTAGCTCTCCTCTTACACCCTTCTCATTAGCCACCTTCATATCTAGATCCCTGACAATTTTCTCTTTCCGATCCAGTTTCTCTTCTAACTTTGCCTTGGCTCATGAATTCTTTTTCGAGCCTCATCTTTTCCTTTGAAAAGTAGTGCAACCTTTCTTCAAGTTCCCTGATCTGGTTGGCCCTTGAAGCATTCTCTTTGCTCTTTTGTGATCGAGATGCATTGAATAAGTCTGCACATTCATCCTTTAATTTCTCAATTTCCACAGCCCTCTTGTGACAATGATCTTGGAGAATGACAATTTGCAAATCAGCTTCTTGTTTCTTTTTCTTCCAAAAACCTCATTTGTGCTTCCAATACCTCGATGCGAGAAGCCATTTGGGATATCGATTGAAGTTGGCCTTGGAGTGTTTTTTCAGGCTTTAAAGCTTTCTTCAATTCACTGTCTGGCTTCACTCTTGCTTCTCTCCATTCTTCATACTTAGGAGATGAAATTGGTCGCTACTTTCCCAATCTACTTCTTCCTGCCAACTTAATGCTTTCCCAAGCCTTCTTGATTTCTAATTCTTGCACCTTGGTGTCTTGACTTTTCTGATACAGGAAACTATAACCCTTCAGTTGCTCTTCTTTAGGTTCAGTTTGTGTCCAACACAATTGTCTAAGAACTAAGGCAGGAGAGTATGATATACACCCTCTTGGGCCCATTAAAGGTACATGAGGAAATCCCCCACAATTGTAGATAATATTTTCCCCATAGTACCAAGGACAGACCCATTTAAAGGTGCCAGGCTTGATGTCGAAGAACTCCTGTATCCATTCAGCCGCTGGCTGTTTCTCTATTGGGATACGATGGAAGTCCTTCAATGGATCAGCTAAATGCCCCATGTGACTCTCAGCACGAACATGTGTCATGACCCAGACATATAACATATGGGTGCAGCATCTCAATTTTCCCCCTTTTTTTCTGATGGCAGATATCTATGGAAAGGATAGTGTCTGCTAAAATAGCAGGAATCAGATTTGCTCTATAAGTGCAATATTTGAAGAACACATCCATGGCAGCTTGATCCACAATGTTTGGAGTGAAAGGGAAAATTACCAATCTGTAAATTAATAGTGCTAAGGTTCTTTTGAACAAATGCAACTCTTTTTGCTGGGACAAGATTTCAAGATGTGACTCGAGAAAATTTCTGCTCAACCCTCGAGTCGTGCCTCTTTCTTCTATTAACATTTTATCAGCTTGAACTCCAATTAACTTGGCAACTTTTGTTTTCGCCACATAACCTCCTTGATAGAGGTACACACCTGCTTTCTTACAGATCGGCAATCTTATCATGGTTGTGTATTCCTCTATGGTTGGTGCTATGTCTACCTTTGGCAACTCGAAGCAGTGAAGTGGAGATTTCCAGAATTGTGTAAGGCCGCTAAGCACAGATTCTTGGACCGAGATATCCAATAGGTCTAGTATATGCCCATACTTCCTCTGGAAGTCAAGCTTGTCTTCATGCGGCATCAGCCGACTGATCTTTCTTATTGTACTCAAATCACTATAGATCATGGTAACCTTGATATTTCTTGCATTGCTAGTGTTATTTTGGATAATCTCCAAGGAATGATGCTATGTATGGCAAATGAGCACTGTATGCAATGCATGGATAATGAATGATTTTATGCAAGAATAATGTATGATTCATGCGATGTATGAATAGTGTATGACCTTATTATAAATATGCAATGAATGAGTCATGCCAGATGATTTTATGCAAGATATTTTTATACAATGAATGAATTGTGTTTTTTATGCAAGCTATGTGAGATTTTTTTTTAATAAATGAGTATGCAAGATGATTTTTCATATGCTATGCTATGTAAAAGAGAAAGGTAGATGGATGCTTCTGTGTCCTAAAAGAGTTAATCTTAGGGGAAGGATTTTCCTAGGGTCAGGACCTTAATTTGGGTGGCAACTAAGCTCATTCTATTAGTGCATGGTTTTTAGGATGGATCTAGACTTCTAAAGGCCATGGTTCTCAGATTGCCCCTATATAGAGACCCAGCTCATAAAAGGATCACAAGTAGGGATGAACCCTTTCAATACGATCATTCCATGATGCTAGTAACAATCTGAGTGGAATCCCCCCATATGCCAAGTGAGCATGAAGCCCCTCAATGACAATGTTAAGACCCCTCCTATTCCCTGGGTTACACAAGCTCGGGTATAGAGCCCAAAAAGGTTTGTGAAGTGGTGATTGTGTACTGTGTGTGAAGAGCATACCAACCTTTATCCCTAAATTTTATATACATCCCTGCAAAACAAAACCAAAATAGCATATATACACAAAAGGTCATCTACCCTAAGGTTCCAAGAAAGATAAAATAAAGTCGTCTACCCTAAGGTTCCAAATATATACAAAATAAAAATCTCCATCCTAAGGTTTAAATGATAAATATTTACAAATAAAGAAAATAATTATGTACAAATAAATAAAAAACATTTATTTATAAAAAGCAAATGTGATGTAAAAGGGGAAAGATAAATATTTTAAAGTTGTAAATAATTTGCATAATTTATTCTAATAGGCTTGACTCTCTGAAATTCCCCAGTGGAGTCGCCAAACTGTCACAACGTACCCGGAGGGCGCCGCGACTGGGATGACAACCGATTTTAAAAAATAAAAATAGGAGTCGCCACCAACTTTAATTCTGGCTAAAATTGGAAAACCTTTTGATTTGCAAAACTGGTCTTTTAAAAGAGATTTGAGATTCGGGAGTCTGATTATGATTAGGAAAGGGTGGAAACTTAATCTCACTGCACCCCTAATACATCCGTATAAATATGGTTACCCTAGAGCTTATTATGTAAATTTATTTATAACTTCAAAATATTTATTTTTCCCCAACAGTTATAAAAAATAAAAGAAAAGGAAATTAAATTAAAAGAAAATACAATTTAATAAAAAAATTAATTTTGGCTTGATAGTTGTTGGTTACGCCGACGTATCCTCTGGTGCAATGAGGAACTCAAAGCCACCTCGTTCTATAGAAAATGAGTATGTGTTGATGGATTTTAATTAGAGAAAGATAAAAAAAAAATGTGTTGATTGATTTTAATTTTGAAATAAAATTTTTGACTGACAAATTGTTTAAAGAAAAATTCACCTTTGCACAAGATTCAAGTTAGCACTAGGCTACTCAATAAATCCTTGTAGTTCAATAGTACACGAAGGAGGCATCCACCTCTCAATCAATACTGTTGATTGTTGTGCAGAGCCGACGGAATTTACCGACGGATTTTTTAAGTTACCGACGGAATTACCGACGGATTTTGTCAACCGGTAATAATGTCATCGGAAATTATTACCGACGGAAACGATCCGTCGGAAATTTTTACTGCTGGATTTTTTGACGGATTATTACAAAAAAATCCGTCGGTAAATTGATCAACATAGACGTAAGAAAAAACGTCGGTTCAAATTTTTACCGACGGATTTTTTATTCATTACCGACGGATTTTCCGTCGATAACTTTTTACCGACGGAAAATCCTTCGGTAATCATCAAAATTCCAAATTTCTATTTTTTTATTTTTTTATGTATCGACGGATTTTCCGTCGGTAATATTTTTTATTGTAAATTTATTTTTTTATTTTATCGATGGAAAATCCGTCGGTAATCATAAAATCCAAAATTTTTATTTTTTTTATTCTTAATATTTACCGACGGAAAATCCGTCGGTAATCATCAAAATCCAAAATTTCTATTCTTTAAAATTTTTATTTACCGACGAATTTTCCGTCGGTAATATTTTTTAGTGTAAATTTATTTTTTTATTTTATCGACGGAAAATCCGTCGGTAATCATAAAATCCAAAATTTTTATTTTTTTCATTCTTAATATTTACCGATGGATTTTCCATCGGTAATTATCAAAATCCAAAATTTCTATTTTTTAATTTTTTATTTACCGAGGGATTTTCCGTCGGTAATATTTTAGTGTAAATTTATTTTTTTATTTTATCGACGGAAAATCCGTCGGTAATTTTTTTATTTAAAAAAATAAAAATTTAACAATATTTGGATTACCTGATTATTTAAGAATTGATGTTTTACTTAACAATAATTATAAATATATTTAATAATAACAAATTATAAAAAAAATACTCAATTAATAAGCACCACAAAGTTCCACCATCGTCTACAAACATAAACACAAATACAACAAAGTGTACAAGCATAAATATAAAGAAGTCAACATATGATAAATAATGAGAAAAACAGAAACTCAAATCAGGAGAAGTCAGCAGCATCGTCAGCATCACCATCACTGCCACCACCATCAGCATCACCATCGCCGCCACTACCATCATCATCATCATCATCAATGTCTGGTGGTGCAGAAGAGCCTGCCTGCATCTTCTGCCATAAAGACATCATCTCCTTCTTCATTTGCTTTCGTAATCTGATCTCCAAGGCCTTTTCGTTGTCTTTAATGTTCTTTTTCACCTCCTCCAACTCTCGCTGAGTCGCCGCCTCCTTCTCTTGCATACGATGAAGTTCCGCATTGAGCAAGTGAACTTGCTCGCGGACCTCATCATCATCAGCGGTGGATCCAGCACCTGTAGATGCCCCAGTGACAGAGCCAGTCGATAAACTACTCGCATAAAATGATCCCATGCCGTAGATGCGGTTCTTGTAAGGACCGCCGACTGCCTCCTGCCATAACTTGTCCTCATCAAGCGGTGGGCAATCCTCACCAGCTGCGATCCTTTGTTCCCGCTGGGTTGTGGCCTCCAGATAGCCCTGCTCATAAGCATGCTATAAAAAAAATGAAAGTAATGACAGTCAAATATATGAAATAATAAATTATGTATATATACAATGAATAAGTGCACAGAACATATATACCCAAATATTCTCTGAGCGAGGATCGACCCACGTCTTCTCTAGCTTGCGCGTGTGAGTCTTTCTGAACAACTCACTCTGTGTAGGTGGCCTCTTCAACTCATTGGTCTGCATTTCGAGTGAAACATGTAAAATATTAGTATGATAAAATATAAGTTTAACAAGAAAAATTAAAAGATGTTTAAAATAATGACTAAACTATCCGACAACGTGTAGACTCAATACTAGCAGAACCACCACAATGAAGGGAGCCACCCTTATGCGACGCTCGGCTCTCCTTGGCCTTCAAAGACTTCGCTTTGAACTTGTCATCTCTCTAGTATTGCCACAAATAGTCCAAGCTAGCCTGAGTCATCCACCTGGGGTTCTCATCCCGCCGCTCTCGAATGTCGATGTACATGTCTTGCAACCTATGAGCTGCCTTGGATTTGAAGCACTTAAACATAAACTCTTCATCTTTGGGATGGATGATGAAGTAGCTCTACACATGAAAATAAACAAAAAAAGGTAATTGAAAGTATTTTTGAAGCAAATCACACATTTCATAATAATTATTTCATGAACCTTCCACTCAAGAAACCAGCGCTCCTTCTCGGACTTGGATAACTTGCCGAATGACTCAATCGGCCGTTCATATAATTTTTGGATGGTGTGTATATCATCTTTGTAGTACAACATACATCCCTTCAAACAACAATCTATTTTTTCTGATTTTAGCCCAAGTTTTGAAACCAATTTCTTAGCTTGATAGAAATCCTTTGGAATAGAACTAGGTTGTGGACTAATTTCACTCATCAATGTTGCCCATTGGTCAAACGCATTTTGACTTTGGTTTGCTTCTGATTTTATAGCTAACATCCTAACCGCTAGAGACAACTCCGAGTGTACACACCCTTCCCATAGAGGGACCTTCACAGCCTCTAATATAGAGAAAAAATTCTCAGCCTCGGCATTAGGAGCCTCGACAGAATGTTCATAATCTGCATGAATTTGAGGACCAACTGCATCATAAATCATTTCCTCATATCGTCTAGAGTTATCCTCCCAATTAACATTTCCCGTGACATGCTCACCAATATTAACTCTACTTGAACTACCTATAACATAGGCATTTTCAACACTAGCATGTTCAAAATTTTGTGTGGCAACTTCCCCATGCATAGTCCAAACCCAATAATCCGTCATAAAACCATCCTTATACAAGTGATACCTAATGGTGTCCATATCAAAATATTTCCTACATTTGCACCTAGCACAGGGACACCTAACTTTCTGGTCATTCATAAATTGAACTGTCTGACAAGCCACCCTTATAAATTGTTCAACTCCCGTGTAAAATTCAGGTTTGATTCCCTCATTGGGTGCACCACATCATACATCCATAGTCTGTTTGTGGGAATCATGGTTCTTGCCTGTGTAATTTTACCTAACAAATTCATTTAAAGATTCAAAAGTTAAAATTTTAATTAAAATTTTGAAAATAAAAGTCTTTTAAGTAAATGGATTGTGGTCTTTAACTTCACAAAATATCTTTCAGTCTTTAATTTTAAAAATAAAATCGACAGAACCTCCCCTTAAATTAAGACATCCCAGGAAATTGATTTCAATATACATATATATCAATCCAGTCAAATAAAGTTCACAAACAATCAAACAAACATTTAAAGATCCTAAAACCATTCTAGAGCACACCCCCTTATAACATCACAACATGCATTTTCTGCAATCTCCGCATACACAATCAATCTCCACAGCAAACAACGCAAACAAGTCGGGGAAGGACCTCTACGCCCTTCCCCCCAGTCATGCAATCCCAATTTCCTACAACTTTAACTTATAAATCATAAGTCTCTATCCTAACAAAAATATAATTAAATGAGGAGAAGAAACAATTACTTACCTCAGAATTCTCGGATGGTCCTTATATATGGCTTAGTAGCTCTTTGAATGAATTCTTCTCTTTGTGCCTAACAGAAGTAATAACCTTCAGGGAGCTTTTGAAATTAGTCATGCATCATTAAAATTGTTATATCCACAATGATACAATAAAGGAATTAACATTTCTTGACTATATTGCATGGAATTAACATTTCATAGTGAGGAAACACTATGAACTAGTAAATAATTCTATCTAATAACTAAATTATTTTCAATTCTAAAGTGAAAGTATTGTAAACAAAAAATTCAAGGTATGTTTTTCATTACTATTATGAACAAAATATCAATCATTAGCCCACTCATAGTGTCTTTCTCATTTGTCATGGTTTTTTCACAAAGGTTTAACTGTGACTAGAATTTAGTGGTGAAATATTTAGCGAGAATGAATAAATTTATCTCTATCTATGTCTGCAGAGGCAATGTTTGAAATTACTTGAGATAAGTTGTTCATGCAAATAGAAGGAAAGAATAATAGATAAAAGGCTAAAAATAGAGTTAAGGAAGTGAGAAAGAGAGGCTTACAAGAGGCGGGCGGGGCAGGCGGAGCATGGCGGGGCATGGCGGCAGCGGCCTTGGCCAGGCAGCGGCGCGTCGCGGAGACGGAAGGGTGGCGGAAGCGGAAGACGCGACTCGGAGGGCGGCGCGGAAGAAGCGATTAGCGGTCGGGAGCCGAGGCGGGCGCGATCGTGATCGGCGACAGGGGGCTCGGTCGGTGGACGGGGTCGGGATCATTTGGCGAAGAAGCGTAGAGAGAGATAGGAGTGGAGAGGAAGAATGTTTGAGAGTTGGGTGTTAAGAGTATATGATATATTGTTACCGACGGATTTTCAAATTACCGACAGAAAATCCGTCGGTAACTTTAAAACTAATAAACAACTTCAAATATTTATTAATTTATAATTCCAATTTATTACCGACGGAAAATCCGTCGGTAACAATTAATTTCGGATGAACAAAATATAATTACCGATGGATTTTTCGTCGGTAATTTTCAATTTTTATTTAATTTTTCTCCATATTAATTCTAATGATTTCCCGTCAGTAATAATCAAAAACAAAAAAATTTTAAAATAAAATTACCGACGGATTTTCCGTCGGTAATTATTAAAACCAAAAAAAATTTAAAAATAAACTTACCGACGGATTTTTCCGTCGGTAATATTTCATTACGAAAAATTAAAAAATAGTTACCGACGGATTTTCCGTCGGTAATTATTAAAACCGAAAAAAAATTAAAAAATATAATTACCGACGGATTTTTCCATCGGTAATTTTCAATTTTTATTTAATTTTTCTCCATATTAATTATCGACGGATTTTCCGTCGGTAATAATCAAAAATAAAAAAATTTTAAAATAAAATTACCGACGGAAAATTCGTCGGTAATTATTAAAACCGAAAAAAATTTAAAAATAAACTTACTGACGAGTTTTTCCGTCGGTAATATTTCATTACGAAAAATTAAAAAAATATTTACCGACGGATTTTCCGTCGGTAATATTGTATTATGAAAAATTAAAGAAAATAGTTACCCACAGATTTTCCGTCGGTAAATAATAACTCCGGAAAAAGTTTACAAATAAACTTACCGACGGATTTTCCGTCGGTAATCTTAATTATTACTTTTTGAAAAAAAATTTAAAATCAAATTACCGACGGAAAATCCGTCGATAACTCGCACGCCATCCTTCCCGCAATGTGGCGCGAATATTACCGGCGGCTTACAGACGGAAAATCGGTCGGTAACGTCCTAGTAGCCAAAAAAAATTTCTTTTCTTGGATTTCTCACTTTCCGTCGGTAATTCCATCGGTATTACCGACGGAATTTTTCCATCGGCAAAATCCGTCGGTAACTCGGATATTTCTTGTAGTGATAGAGAAGGAAAAAAAACTATTTTTCCTATTTTTATTTTATATTATTTTTTAAAAAAATAAACAAAATAAAAGAAAAGTAGTTTTTTTTTATTCAAGATGTAGAATTCTAAAAATAAAATAAAAAACTAGACCAGACAAAAGAACAAGCTAGCCCAAAATTTGGTTTCAAACCAAAAAAAAAATCCAGCCTAACTAATGAAAACATGAGCCAATCCTTAAAAAAAGTGCAAGGACAATGCAGTCCAAGCTGGCCAAGAAAAAAAAAGGAAAACAAACAAAAAAATAATAATAAAAACAAGAAAAGGATCTTCAATAACAAAGAAACATGATTGTAGGCAAGGATTTCAGAGAGGTGTTTGGGATTTGCAAGCATAGAGAAAGGGGGGAAAGGTGACACACACACACACTCATGGTAGCACACCCACACACTCACGCAAGGAAGAGGGAACGATGGAAGGAGACCGGGGCGAATGAACGGCCGTGAGCACAGGCGATGGGTAGATTGCGAAGCGGATGCTGGCGCTGCTGGGTAGAGGCTCTGCAGTCTCTGCTCATAATGACTGTGAGGTTTTGGTCCAGCAACGGGGTGGCATTGCGTGGTTGAAGCAGGATTCGGGCAGGGAGGTACGGCAGCTGAGTCTCGTGATGGGCTCACAGTTGATAGAGGCGGAGGGTGCGCGATCTTCGGGATGGAGCCAAGAGGGAGGAGTTGCGACGGTCTCGGGATGACGCCGGCAGAGAGGACGGCAAGGCTGGGTTTCGCGCAGCAGAGGTGAGGTTGCGTGGAGGAGCAAAGAGGTCGGGGGAGGCTGCGGCTGACAAGAAGGTGAGGCAGAGGGGCGAGCGCGAAGTCACATGGAGGCTACCGTGATGGCCTTCGCAGTGGCGCGCTGGCAAGTGGCAGCGGTGGCTGTGGTTTGGGCCGTGGCTTCCCTTCTTCCTGTTTTTTCTGATAATTTTTAGTTTGCGAGTTTGATTTTGATTGGGATTGGCTTCTGTTGGGATGATGAGAGAGTTAAGGGAATTTTTGGTGGTGATGAAAATGATTGAATGGCTGAGACTTTATTTTTTTTTTTTTGGTTCTAGGAGTTGTGGCTTGGAGTTGAGGATGATGAAATTGGGTTGTTTGCTGTGATTTTCATGTTATTTGAAATAGTTTGGGGTGAGGCTGTGTAGTGGTTGTAATGAGATGTTGGTAATTTTATGATGAGGATTGGAATTTGCAGAGGGATGTTGGGGTAAAGGATGGTGGTGGCTAGTGATGATGGTTTTGATTATGTGATGGATTTACAGTGTTGGGTGAATTTTGTGAATTGCAGTAAAAAGGTGAGGGGTTGTGCTACCATGCCTCTGTCTCTGTATCTTGCTAGACTCCCCGATCTCTCTGTGTCTCTTTCTGTGTTTATTGCTCGAAAATTAGCTCAATGTATTTGCTGAATTCGCTCTCTCATCTCTCTATGTCCCTTTTTTGAAAAATTGGCTCCCCTCCTTTTTATACACGCTTTGGCAATTTGTTTTAAATCTTTCAGCTTGATTTTCCGGATTAATGCTTTGATTGAGGAATTTGTCCCTGACTTTATTGATCCACAGCCGCTCTTTCTGAAACTTGTTAGGTGATCCATGATCTTGCTCCATTAGTGTCAAAGACAGGTGTTCCTTTTTGACTGTTGCACGCTCTTGCATCGCTCTGCTATTTGTCTCTTGTTTCTGGAACGCTCCTTGGTTTCTCCTTTTATTTTATTCAAAAGAACAGCTCCGGGATAAAGCACCTTTGTTTTTTTTTAAGAAGCTGAAATGGGCTTACAATTAAAAGAGAAATGGGCCTATATTTTTTTTTTACAATAATGACAACAAACAATGACAACAAAATGGGCCTAAACTGTCTATTTTTTTATGTTTTAAAAAAAATAAAAAAATGAAATATCCGCACAAAATATGGTGTTTATACCTCCGCAAGGATGCAACTAATGGAAGGAGAAGATCGCGCTGTGGCGTCAAAGCTTGTAGAAGAAAAAAGAGAAGGAGCTAGAGTGATTACAAGATGTACAAGAGGAAGATTACAGCCGTCTATGAGAAGCTGGTAAAGCCAAGAATGTTTGAGGAGGGCGACCTGGTCTTGAAGGCAACATGCACAGTCATGTGGAATCAGCACGCCTCAAAGTGGGCACCCAAATGGGAAGGCCCATTAATCGTGGAAACAGTAAGGCCCAGCGGGTACTGCACCTTAATTAACCCAGACAACAACAAAAGGATAGGTCCTTTAAATTTTCAGTTTGTTAAAAAATATTATGCTTGATTAGCTGACTCCCATAAATAGAATTCCAGGATAACTGTAGCACACCTATGAATTATATCTTTTCAAAAAGCATGAATGAAATTGCAGGAGTTTGCTAACTATTTTCCAACAATCATGAACTATTTCCGCCCGCGCATGCCTCTGCCGCTACGTAGTCAGGCGAGGCTATACCACCGCAAGGTGATACGACATTCCAGAGTGACAAACTATTTTCGCTCGTACTTGCGTCTGCCGCTGCGTAGTCAAGCAAGGCTATACCATTGCATGGTGATACCATCTGATGGGGTGACAAACTATTTCCGCCCGTGCATGCCCCAGCCATCGCGTAGTCAGGCTAGGCTGTACCACCACATGGTGATACCACCGCATGGGTGAAAGAACTACCAAGCGGCCCCCTAGGAAGAGACCCTAGGCGAAGGAAACTCAAACACCTCAGAAGGAGTTATGCCTTTCAGTTGAGCAAAGGTCAAATGTCTCGAAGATGAATATTTAACTTACGTACAAAATACAAGGTAATCTTGGTGTTGCATAGCGGTTTACCATCTTGCTACCCTCTTATATAAGTAGATTTATAAAAAGTTGCCTTTTTTGCGAATATAAACATTAACTCATAATGTGATCGAGGAAAGTATAAAGCTATCATACCGCTTAAGGAAAATCTCAAGGAACGGAAAGATAATCGTCACATGTTTGAATGTTCTTCTAAAGTACTTATTTGGATATATGGTCACTTTAAACTCAGCATTATAATTATATTTGATTGTCAAATTCTTAAAAAAAAAGTATTATTAAGGAATATTAGTCGATGTTCCTGGAAGGATAAGATGAAATTTGTGTTTCATTCATCAAGAAGGCATAACATAGTGCAAAGTCATAAACCAATATTAACAAGGATGAACAAAATTACAAGTAAAAGCTAAACATTTAAAAGTTAAAAACGGGAGCTTCCATTTCTGTTGTAAGCCTAGTTACTTCATCATCCAGCGTATTGTACCTCATCTTTGTGGCTGATAACAACTCTTTGAGACAGTTCACCTCTGAGAATGCATCATCCTTTTTCGCGGTGAGTCGAGATAAAATCCCAAAAAGAGAGTCATTTGAAAGATTCAGGACATGGTCTTCAATCTCGTTGATCCAAGTAGAGTCAAAAGCAAAGGTATACATGGCATTCAACATAGCTGAGAACTCATCGCACAAGGAAAAAGCCAAGGACTGAAGAGAATTTTGCTTCACCAAAAAAAGGAATTCCTTCAAAACAGCATGAGCTGGGCCACGATGAATTGGATGAGTGGAAAGCATCATAGAAGGGTGCACCACTAAGAAGACTAAAGCACTATGGAACTCGGGAAAGGGCGGATAATGAAGCTCAGCAAGATGAGATTCAACCTCTGAAAAAAAAAGGGAGTGAGAGGAGAAGCATGGATGAATAAGTATTGATTCGCAAAGATATAAGAAGTATAAGAACCTAGCTTCAAAGTTGTTGTTGTTTAAAGCGGCACATTCTCATCAGTCTCAGCAATGATCGCACCAACTAGGCTAGCACCAGCCGTAACTTCTGGGAGTGCAACACTCAAGGGCGGAGTGTCGCGAATTTCAACCCGATGAGAGGATTGTGCGTCTCTTATGGCATCCTCTGTTGAAGCTTCTTTAGCTCCTTCCAAATCCACCACAGGACCTGGAGCACATCTTGTTAGCTCATGACCCGAAAGGGTAATATTCCCCCCAACCACCTGTTAGTTAGGCACTGCTGGAGACTCCCAAAGTTAATGGTGGAATAGGAGGAGGACGAACCTCACCCATGTCAATACTCGAACCCCTAGAGGCCTTAGAAACCATTATAGGAGAACCGCATGTTGTAGGGGAGCAAGATAGCGATGCAGTAGATACACTTGTAAGGACTTTTTCTTTTCAAAAAAAAAAAAAAGAGATATGCATACATGAGTCATGGAATAAATAAGCACTTTAAACAACAATAGCAACACAAGAATAAAGGTTACCTGATGAACCTGGCAGATCAAGAGGATGTAAAGAAGATTGGGAAATGATTATGTCGCTAGAATGAGAAGCAGTAGGGAGGCGATCATGTTTAGAAGTAAGAGAAGAAGATGCCACCTTGGAGGGATACGCAGTACGAGCTACGAACTGAGAAGAGGATCAAATGCAGGAAGAAATTGGCCTAAGCGAGGAAAGCGTAGCGCAAGCAATGTCATGAGAAGATGTGGGTGGAATCTTCACCTTAATATGCTTAGCACTTTGATCAGGCACAGAATTGGAAACCCGCTTTCCTTTTCCAATGGGAAGCGTAGAATAATATGGGTCTGACCTCAGGATGGAAAGGAGGTGACCAGAGAAGGGGTGCCTCAGAGGTTGTTCTGCTTCTCAAAGGTAATGCATCAAAGACTCCCAGTAAGCATACCATTCTTCGGAAGCACCTACCTCATTGTCCGAACTAGGAACCAAGTTGAGGTCAGGGGATGAGTCCGCAGGAGGATCAACCAAATAGAACAGGTGAATAATAGACTCAAGCAGCAAGAGGGCAAGGGTTGTGTCAGAGGGCATCAGGTTCCACCCGAGCTAGCGAACAACGCAGTCAGGATGATACAAGATGAAAACGTAGCCACCTTGGTCACCAAGGTGGTCTCGCGTGACATATCCCAATAGCATACCTACCTCACAAACCAAGCACCAAAAATCGTAGGCACCTTCTGAAGGTGGGTGGGAACGGTTCTACTCATTTGCACACGCCTAGTCACAGACACGGGAAGGGCATTCAAAATTGTTGGAAGAAATCAGATAAGGGCGAAATATAAAACTTTCTTCATCGTCAAGAGCATGACTTAGTGGCGCAACGGGCCTACCCTCTTCTTATTAACTCCAGGCTAGGCCTATAAACGAGGGGCAATGAAACTAGGATCATTACTCCTAAATCAGAAGGGGACTAGTGAGGTGGACTATACACCTTGAAGAATTCAAAAAGAAATAAAGAAAGAAACGTAGTATCCAAAAAACTGTTCACAGAGAAGCGGCCATGAGAAATCTCCATTTGCTTTTGAACTTGGTCTAGGCGGGCATACAAGCCTCCCAAGAACATAGAGGCCAACGGAAGACGAACCCCCGTCGCTAGCATCGCTGAAAATAGGTACACCCTAGGGCTCACTAACTCAGGGGAAAGGTCAGGGAAGACATACTTATCCAACCAAAAATCTATCAAGGCCTGGAGTTTCGTGATAGTACCATAGTGAAAGCCTGCCTGATGCCGCTCTGCCTTTTCCTTGGTATCCATCTTGTTTTGTTTGAAGTAGCCAAAGAAATAGCGAATATAGCCCGCATAGGTCTGTTTAGCTTGAGACTTGAGCTTCCGAGGATCAAGGTCTACGACACAGCCAGCGCTCTTTGTCGCTTCATTTTTTAGATACTTGGCTGCGAGCGCGATATTAGAGGGGATGGAGTCTTCAAAAAAGTCAGTTGCAAAACAGGATAACTTCCACATGATGTGGGCATCATCCAATATGGGAATGAATTCCCCCAAGTGGTAACGAAAGTATGGGTGAGATAACTCCACCTTTGGACTAATAACTCTATATCATCCGAACGCTTGATTATACCAAGGTGGGATGACTGATATATGGCATCCTTTATGCCCAACACCTTTAACCACGCCACGAAATCTTGACCCCGTGAAAACAGGTCATCGACCCATTTGGTCTAATTCTCCGTCTGACCTGATTGGAAAACAAAATTTAAAAGGCTCTACGAAAACTCGCCTTTTTTTAAACGAGTGTGAAGCATAGTGTTCCTCAAGTCGGCGCTACGAACTTCTAGTATTGGATACTTGCTGTGAAGGATTGCATCATCCTTTGGTCAGGAGGTAGGACAGTAACCAAAGAAGTCCTCCCTGAAATCTGGAGCATCAAAGACTGGAGGATTAGGATCTTCATCTAATGTTTGGTGTTTACCGCGATAGTCAGAAGATTGAGGAGTGGGGATGCCCATGACCAGCTCATAGTTAAGTCCCACCAGGAGGTCGCACCGGCGGGTGAGAAAAGGGGATTGGTCCACGGCATCCACATCGTCGACATCTGGATTGGCTACAAAGGGGTTTCCATTAATGGTGCATTCAAGAGAAGGGGAATATCCCTTAGACACACTATCATCAGCACCAGAGAACACCATTCTGAAGGAAAGATGGGTAAGGAGTAAAAAGGGAGGGAAAAGGGTAGGAGTTCTCTAAGAAAGGGAAGAATAGGATGGAAAAAAGAGCAAGGAGGAAGAAGAAGAAGAAAGGGATGATGGAGAAAATAGAGGAAAAGTAAGATAGCAAAATGACGATTATATTTATCTTTTGAAATGGAAGGAGTTAAAAGGACGGATAAAGGGCGAAATGCCATCTAGTCAGAAAGTGACAGACGAAGGGACATAGGTTGCAGCACGAGGGAGCAAAAATAAATGCTATAGAGAAAACTAGAGGAAGAAGGATGCTGAGCTAATGATGCGGTTAAAAGAGCAATAAAAGAGAAAACCAAAGGGGAGTCAAGGGATACACAATGCGAGGCGATCGCCTCATCTTTTTTTTCCTAACCCACCTTTAGCAGAGGGCTAAGCATTTGGGGATTTATATGTGTACAAAGGAAAGGAAATTACTAATAAGATCGATATGGTAAGAAGAGAGGATCAGAGCCCTGCCAAAAGTGGCTAGTGCTCAATGCAGGTCGAAATTAATTCTGCCTTGCCTTGTGCAGGGGCCTAATGTTTTGGAAGTAAACTTACGAAATTATAAAAATGCGCTTGGATGACCAAATGAAATAATAAGAAAAATGAAGGATTAAGTGTACAACTAACAAGGCGGTGGCCCTAAGATGGGAAAGCCGGGTGGCCCATTGGAGAAAGGGATGACTGAAATGAAAGAAACAAGGATTGCATGATGTAATAGTAAGCGTGTGATGGGACAGCGTATGCGCCTGATAAGACGGCCGCACCGACTGAAGTATGGGCCAAAAGTATGGGCAAAAGTAAAAGTAGGTGAACTCACATGACAAGACATGAAAAGGAGGGTGGTAGACAGAGAAAATGAGACGGAGGAAAGAGCATACAAATAGGGAGGAGAGTGAAGGAAAATAGTTGGCAAAAAAAAAAATTAAGAGAGAGAAGTTCACTTCTATTCTAGAGAGAGATATATAGGAAAGGCGGATCGCTTAAAAGTCCTTCGGACTCGAAGTGATAATTCATACCACTTTCAGAACAGGGATGAACAAATGCCTAGAATTCTAAAAACATTGGAAAATATGCTGCGAAAAGTTTAGAAATTTCCGTAACCTGAAAATTTTGACCAAGTAAAACAATGTAGAATATCAGAACATCACTTGTGCATGCAAACTTTGACTTGCTTTAGCTGGACGGGAAAGCATCTGGCCAGAAAAAACAGAGGAGCATTTAATGCGCACTGATCAGACACAATATCTTGATTCTCTAAGCAACTTCTAATCTAATTAAATTTGAGAAATTTTGCTCAAATGCAACTGTTCTGGGGAGGGGCATGATGGTCATTAACGCGTTCGAATGAATTGGGAAGGAGCAGTGCAGCGCGGGGGTGGCATGGCGGTGATACAAAAGGGGTAAAATAGGAAGAAGGGTGCGGTGACAAGCACGCGACGTGACAACCCCACGATATCTGACAGGACAACTGCCTAGAACCCGACATGGGTCGAGGCGTGGCCTCGGCATGGGCTGGTGTCAGGTTAGGCGGAGGCAACAGACGCGTAAATACCAGAGGGAGCAAGAAGGAGGGGCAGAAAAAAGAGGAAGGAGGGAAGAAAGAAAAGACGGTCGGCACTAAGCAAGAGAATTGTGACAAGGCGGATAGCCCAGAAGTTCCTCCAGCTCGTAGCGATCATTCGAACCGACTCCAGAAACATTTGGCAACTCCACTGGGGAGCTGGAAGGAACTTTACGCTGAGGGAGGATGGCTCAAAGTCTGTCACCCCCTACCCCGGAAACACCACGTCAGAAGAAAGCGGAGGATATTCAAGCCCGAGCGCATCTGACGACGAGCACAATCTCGTTTCTGACTTGCCCCACCCCGGCAGTAGTGCGCAGGCTAGGGCCAAGTCGCCGAGAATGTCCGTGCCGAAGCGAGTCTGGGAACGCCTCCTTTCAGCAATAGGAAGCGGCAGCTGCAGGAGGAAAGAGCGTAGGCGCCATGCCGTGCGAGGCAAGAAGCGAAGGAGCCAGGGAGAACACACATCACCTAGCTGCGCGGCGAGTGAAGTGGAGGTGGATAGCAGCAGAAGGAAGGAGGCCAGGAAATGGGTGACACAAGAGCAAGTGTTGAGGATGTTAGAGGGGCGGAGGGGGGATAGGACGGGTGAATACGACCTTGAACCGCCGTACCCCGCGTACGTAGCCTGCTCTCCATATCCCTTGGGGTACTAGCCGCCCACCTTCCAAAAATTTGATGGCTCGGGGAGTGCGCGCGAGCATCTAATGGCATTCATGGATGACCTAGGAGTGTATCGGGAAAGCAAGGAGCTGCGCGTGAGGGAATTC
Organism: Dalbergia cochinchinensis; assembly: GCA_031216125.1. NCBI lineage: Eukaryota > Viridiplantae > Streptophyta > Magnoliopsida > Fabales > Fabaceae > Dalbergia > Dalbergia cochinchinensis. The sequence goes on from CM062368.1 coordinate 28,680,511, forward strand.
TCGAAGTCCTTCACAGGACGAGCATTCACCTAGTACTCCAAGTTGCAGCCGGGTTCACTGCGTTCCTGGGAGGACATGGCAGCGAGTTTCTGCAGCAAGTTCCTGGAGGAGGAAGGGGAGGTGCATGTGATGGATCTGGGCAGAATGAGGCAACGAGTTGGGGAGCCATTAGCGGCGTTCATCAAGAGGTACAGGGACAAAGCATTGCAATGTAAAGAGACCCTCCCCGAGACTGACCTGGTGTACGAGTGCATTAAGAGCATAGAGGACGGGTCGAGGGTCTTCCTCCATATGAGCGAGATCACCACTTTCGCAGAGCTGCTGAGGAGAGGTAATGATGTCGCAGAATCACTCAAAGCCCAAGGGAAAAGACCCAAGGTGGAGGAGGCGGTATACCAAGTCCGGGGGATCCGAGGACGAAGCAAAGATCGCAGGGAGAGCCGCCGGTCGGAAAGGGATGAGGGCGACCATGTGAAAGGGAGAATAGAGCATCAGAGATATACGCAGCCCCGGTACCCGCGAACTCAGGCGGACAGGGAGCTGCCAGCCCTCCCCGAAGTTCCACTGCCTATAGGAAAGATTTGCGAACTGGTGGACGCATGGATTGCAGAGGGGCTAGTCCGGCCCACGGCGAGGCGGAAGCGTTTCACGAGGAGAGAAAAGGAGGATGCTAGGTTTTGCTATGTCCACGACTCCAGAACACACGGGCTCATGGACTGCAGACAGATAAAGAAGATATTCCAGGGGGAGAGGAAAGCGGGCAGGATACTCTTGCCTCAGGAGAACGACATATAGAGCCAGCCGCTGCCGCGACATGGGGTGAACATGATCACTGGAGGCGAGGCGTTCGTGGAGCCTGCGGGCGACGGAAAGGGCAGAGCGGAAAGGCCCGAACTCACAACTCATGTGGTGTTGGCGAAGGGGGTCAAAAAGATAAAGGTGGTGAATACCTGCCTGCGGCAGTTGAGGTTCGACACGGAGGCACAGTGGGAGGTGGCCAAAGCCCTGGTGAGCATCGCGGAGCGAAGAGGGGTGAGTGGGCTACTAGGCGCCCCCATGGAGCGCGCCGCGGGCGCACATGTAAACGCTATACTCGTTAGAGAAAACGGGAAGACAAGAGGGGTGTCGTTGCACAACAGGCCGCTTTACGTAGAGGCGATGATAGAAGGAAGGCGGGTTAGGCGGGCACGCTAGTGGACAATGGCTCAGGCGTTAACATAATGCCCGCGGGGTTTTCGAAGCCCTGGGCCTGGCAGCCAAGAGGCTGCGTCCCACTAACCTGCTGCTGAACACATTCCAAGGAAGGCCTGTCAGGGGATTGGGAGTGACGAGAGTAGCGCTGCAAGTGGGCCCAATGAAATCAGTAGATGACTTTCAAGTCATAGAAGGGGCACCAAGTTACCACATACTGCTAGGGCGACCATGGATACACAGCCATGGTTGTGTCCCCTCCACCCTACATCAGTGCATCAAAGCATGCCACAAAGGTAAGGACGTGGAGATAGTGGCCTCCGAGTCCCCCTTTGATGAGGACGAAACTCACTTGGTGGAGGCGGCCTTCTACGACGACTGGGCAGCGCCAGGGGCCAGCACTCTGGCGCAGCCTACATGGTTCCCATTGACGCCCAACGAATCGAAGAGGTCGGAGAAGCCGGGGCCCCAAGCTGTGGAATTCGAAGGTAAGAAAGGAAAAGGGAATAGAAGAGAACGCTCAAGCGGGCCCAAGCAGAAGAGGGAGCAAAGGAATGAGGCAGGAGACGTCAAGAGGCGGGGCATGGAGAGAGTTGTCACTCCTGATGGCACGGTGTGCTGGCGGGTCTTATAGGGACTAGTGGGGTCGGCCCGGGCAGAGTCGTCGAACCTGGCTGACCCCGTAGGTGAAGTCGCCCCGTGCGAAGAGATGGGTGAAGCACCCCTAGCGCTCCAAGATGTACCAAAGTGCCAAGGTGAAGAGCTAGAGCGGGTATTCTTGGAGCCCATGAATGAGGCACAGCCGTGCCCTGTTTTCATTAGCAAGGAGTTGAACCAAGCTGAGAAGGCAGAGCTAGTGGAATTGCTACAGAAGTATAGAGACGTGTTCGCATGGGAGTATAGCGAAATGCCTGGACTGGACGCCGCCCTTGTCGTTCACAATCTGGCACTCAGGCCTGGGGCGGCGCCGATGAAGCAGGGGGCTAGGAGGTTCCGCCCCGAAGTGGAGCTCCGAATAAAAGCGGAGATGGAGAAGTTGCTGGACGCGGGGTTCATTAAACCCATCCAGCACCCTGAGTGGCTAGCAAACATAGCCCCTGTAAGGAAGAAGAATGGCCAGATTCGGTGTTGTGTAGACCTCAGAGATCTCAACAAGGCGTGTCCAAAGGACGACTTCCCCGTGCCAAACATTGACAGTCTGGTGGATGCCACGGCGAAGCATGAGCACTTCTCCTTCATGGATGGGTTCAGTGGCTACAATCAAATCCGTATGGCCAAGGGTGATGCGGAGAAAACCGCCTTCCGAACCCCCTTCGGTAACTTCTTCTATGTGGTGATGCCGTTCGACCTAAAAAATGCGGGCGCAACTTATTAGCGTGCCATGACTGCCATCTTCCACGACATGCTCCATAAAAATATGGAGGATTATATAGATGATCTGGTGGTTAAAACCCAGCGAAAGGAAGAGCACGTGCGGGATCTAGAGCGGGTCTTCGAGAGGTGCAGGATGTTTCAACTGAAGATGAATCCCATCAAGTGCGCCTTTGGAGTCTCATCAGGAACCTTCCTGGGCTTTAGGGTACACAAGGAGGCAGTATCGCCGGAGCGGAGCAAGGTGACGGCGGTGAAGGAGATGAGGAACCCCAAGGACCTGAAGGAGTTGCAAGGGTTCATGGGGAAGGTGAGGTACATCAGAAGATTCATCCCGACACTGGCGGAACTTATGCATCAGTTCAAGGACCTACTAAGGGGCAAGGCCGCCTTCGCCTGGCAACCATGGCACCAGGCAGCGTTCGACAGAATTAAGAATGTCCTAACCTCTGACCAAGTCATGATAACCCCCGCCGCAGACAAGCCGCTGCGCTTATACCTCATGGCCACTGATGCATCCATAGGGGGGCTGATATCGCAAGAGGAAGGTGGGGTTGAGAAGCCTATATACTATGTCAGCAGGGGACTGAAAGGCCCTGAAGCGAGGTATTTACCGCATGAGCGGTTATGCCTCACCTTGGTCTACGCTGCCCAAAAGTTCAGGCACTACTTTATGGGGCATCAGGTGCACCTCATCTCGAAAGCGCTCGTCTTCCAGTACTTGCTTTGCCACCAAGGCACAACCCGGAGGATGAGCAAGTGGGCGCTCGCGCTCAGCGAGTTTGACATTGAGGTGACACCCCCACGTGGCATCAAGAGCCAGGCGCTAGTCAACATGATGGTGCTCCTCCCCCAGGAGCGCAGCGAGCCCGTGGGAACAGACTGTAGCAGAACCCCGACAGAGGTGGGCGCGTGCGAGATGCCACTGAGAGCCGTCTTATACTTTGATGGCGCCCCGTCGCAGCCAGACAGAGGAGCGGGTGTTAAGATCGGCTTAGAAGACGGACGGGAGATGGTGGTCTACCATAAGCTTAATTTCCCATGCACCAACAACGAGGCGGAGTATGAAACTTTGATCAAAGGATTGCAGAAAAGCATCCGCCTAGGGGTGCAACACCTCCAGGTCAAAGGAAACTCCAACCTGATATTAAAGCAAGTCCAAGGAGAATATGGGGTCAAGGAACCCTCCCTGGCGGCGTATAGGGAAAAGGTGGCCGAGCTGGTGGACCACATTGCACGCATCGAGTACCTGCATATCCCAAGAGCCGGGAACAGAGAGGCGGATGCGCTGGCGACACTGGGCGCAAGGGTGAAAACTGACCAGACAATACTCATGAGGAGGAGTGACCGCCCCGCCCACCTTGGTCAGGGCGGGGCCGAGCTGGAAGCAAGTGACTGGCGGGCGCCCCTACTCAGGCAGATCTAGAGGGGAGCCACCCTGTGCGCCAAGGCAGTTCGGGGTCTCGCTATGCACTTCGGGAAGATGTACAAGCGGGAGGCGGAAGGGTTGCTGATGAGGTGCGTGTCAACAGAGGAAGGCAGACGCGAAGTAGAACGAGTGCATGGCAAGATTTGCGAGCGCAGAAGGGGAGCCTATACAGGAGAATGCAAAGACTACGGTATTACTGGCCCACCATGAAGAAGGATTGCGACAGAAGACAACGGAGCTGCCCAGAGTGCGTTGAGCAGAGGGAGGAAGAGATGGTGAACTATGCGGATAGGGGCGAGGACTGGAGGCGTCCTGTGTTGGATTTTATAGAACAGGGGGTGCTCCCGGAAGATTCTAGAGAAGCAAAGGCATTGCAAAGGAAGGCGGAGCAGTATCAAGTCATCAATGGAGAATTGTACAAAAGAAAATTTTTGGGAGAGCTCATGCGGTGCTTGGGCGCTGAAGAGAGCGACAAAGTATTAAGGGCCATACACGAGGGGGAGTGCGGGAGGCATCAAGGCGGAAGAGCATTGGCAACGAAAGCCCTGAGGATGGTATACTTTTGGCCCACCATAGATTTAGACTCCATGGCACTAACCAAAAGCTGCGGATTATGTCAGAGGCATGCGGACAGAATTCACTCGTCCGCGGTCAGCCTGCACCCCACATCCTCACCCTACCCATTTCATACTTGGTGCCTCGACTTCGTGGGGCCTATCACCCCCCCTCCCCCGATCAAGGGGAAAGAAGTGGATCATCGTGGGCACGGAGCAATTCACGAAATGAGCGGAGGCAGTGGCGGTCAAGGAGGCCAAGGTAGAAGTGGTAGTCCAGCTTTTAAGGGACAACATCATCTGCCGCTTCGAACTACCAAAAAGAATCATCTCAGACAACGGAACCTATTTCGTCAATCACCACATAGCAGATCTCCTCAAACATTATAATGTCGCTCACGATAAATCCACCACGTATCACCCCTAGTCCAACGGCCAAGCCGAAGCCACCAACAAGTTACTATTAAAGATCTTGACCAAAATGGTGCAAGACGCCAACACTGATTGGAGCGAATATCTCTCCCTGGCTTTGTGGGCGTACCGCACCACAAGGCACTGGGCAACTTGGGCCACCCCGTTTTCTCTGGTATACGGGACAGAAGCGGTTTTGCCTGTGGAGATCCTGGTCCCCTCAGCAAGGATGCAATTGATGGACGGAGAGGATCGTGCTATGACGGTGGAACTCGCAGAAGAAAAGAGAGGAGGAGCTGAAGCTTTTGTACAAGTGTATAAGAGGAAGATCATAGCAGCCTATGAAAAGCTGGTGAAGCCAAGGATGTTCGAAGAAGGTGATTTGGTGCTGAAAGCGACTGATGCGGTCATGCGGAATCAACGCACCTCCAAATGGGCGCCAAAATGGGAAGGCCCATACATCGTGGAGACGGTGAGGCCCAGCGGATATTGCACACTGGTCAACCCAGACACCAACAAAAAGACAGGTCCTTTAAACTTCCAGTTCATTAAGAAATACTATGCTTGATTGTCTAACTATTGTAAACAGAGCGCCAGCATGAATGTGATATATCTGTGAATCTTTACATCTTGATATGAAACGCAGAAGTTGGTGATACCACCTTTTTCAAGGTGATAAATTTTATCCGCCCGCGCGTGCCCCGCCGTCGCGTAGTCAGGCGAGGTTTTACCACCTCATGGTGATACCACCTTTTTCAAGGTGATGAATTTTATCTGCTCGCGCATGCCCCACCGCCGCGTAGTCAGGCGAGGCTTTACCACCTCATGATGATACCACCTTTTTCATGGTGATGAATTTTATCCGCCCGCGTGTGCCCGCCGCCACGTAGTCAGGCGAGGCCTTACCACCTCATGGTGATACCACCTTTTTCAAGGTGATGAATTTTATCCGCCAGCGCGTGCCCCGCCGCCGCGTAGTCAGACGAGGCCTTACCACCTCATGGTGATACCACCTTTTTCAAGGTGATGAATTTTATCCGCCTGCGCGTGCCCCACCGCCGCGTAGTCAGGCGAGGACTTACCATCTCAGGGTGAAGCTACCTTCCTAAGGTAAAGATTTCCTCCCGCTCGCGCGCCTCGGGAGGGCAAGCCCGCGCTACCCGCAGGCAGCCAGAAGAGGCTCCCATCGCCGCATGACAATAGTAACAAACCGAATGCATAATAAACACGATGGAGGGCGGGCGCGGCGATACGGGATTTGACATTCCCCCGTACAAAAGGACGGAACATGTACGAATATGCATAACAAAGTAAAATCAACATCACATACACATACACGCACAAGCAGCTACATGGCATTTTCTCCAAAAAATAAATTCACATGTTAATTTAACAAAACATAAGGCAGTCCTGGTAATAGATCAACATTTACAGTCGCGAATAAAGTGCTAGCCACCTAAAAATCGAAAAGGGGGGCTTCTACAGCCGCCGTAAGCTTCGCCACCTCATCATCCAGTACATTATACTTCGCCTCCGCAGCGGATAACAGTCCCTTCATATGAAGCACTTCCGAGTAGACGCCATCCCTTTCCACGGTTACACGCGACAGCACCCCAAGCGAAGAATCAGGTGAAGGACTCAAGACTTGGTCTTCAACTCCCTTGAGCCAAGAGGGGTCAAAGGTAAAGGCGTAAAGGGCGCTCACGAGAACCGAGAACTCTTCACGCATGGAAGAAGCCAGAGACCGAAGGGAGCTCCGCTTCACCAAAAGAAGGAATTCCCCCAAAACAGCATAGGCTGGGCCACGATGAAAGGGATGAGTGGAAGTACCACGGAGGGGTGCGCCATCAGAAAGGAGACCAAAACATCATAAATCTTGGGAGGAGGCGGTTGCCGCAGCTCGGCGAGGTGCCGCTCAACCCCTGAAAAAAAAAGAAAGGGGATTCAAGAGATGAAAAAAAAAACCTGATTTCAAAGTCGACCCAGGCAACACGTCCTCGCTAGCCTCAGCAGTAACCACATCAGCTGGGCTAACATTGGCAACAATAACCGGGGAGGTAACGCTCAGAGGCGGTACCTCTACAACCTCAACCCTGGGAGAAGAGTGCACATCACCCGTGGAACCTCCTGCCGAGCCCTCCGCAGCTGCTGTCACAACCGCCACAGAGCCTTGTTCCCCCAATGCGCCGCTGGGAGGGGTAGTGTTCGCCTCATCCACTGGACTGGGAAGGGGGCGGACCTCACCAATGTTAACACTGGAACCCCTCGAGGTTTCGGAGACTGCCACAGGGGAACCGCGCGCGATGGGAGAACAAGATGGTGGCAGAACGGACGTGCTAGCCAGGATCTCACCTTGAAAAGAAAAGCATACAACCACAAGTGAGTTAAAAGGTGCACATAGAGGTTAGCAGAGCAAACAAACACGGGTAACACAATGGTAAAGGGGGTACCTGGTGAGCTCGCTGAATCGGGAAGATGCAAGGGGCGTGAGCCAGGCGCGTCACTTAGACGAGAGGCAGTAGCAAGGCGGTTGTGCTGGGAGGGAAGAGAAGAGGAGACTACGTTGGGGGACCGCACGGCAGGAGCTACCGATTGAGAAGGAGCCCAAACGCGAGAAGAGATTGATCGTGGGGGAGGAGGAGGAGCCCGAGTGGTGTCACGAAAGGATGTAAGGGGAATCCTTACCCTGATGCGTTTGGCACTCTGTTCGGACACAGCGCTAGGAGGTCGCTTCCCCTTACTCGTAGGAAGTAGGGAGTAATACAGGTCTGACCTCAGGATCGGAAGGAGGCGGGTAAGGGGAGGGCACCGTAGAGGCCGCTCCGCCTCCCGGAGGTCATGAATCAGGGATTCCCAGTAAGCGTACCACTCCTCCGAAGCACCCACCTCATGGTCTGAGCCGGGAACCAAGCTAAGGTCAGGATACGAGTCCAAGGGAGGGTCTACCAGGTAGAGCAAGTGAACAACAAACTCGGGCAGCAGAAGGGTGAATGTGGTATCATAAGGCATTAAGTCCCACCCCAACTGGCGAATAACGTGGTCATGATGGTACTGGAAGGAAAAAACATAGCCACTCGGGTCGCCGAGATGGTCCCGTGTGACAAACCCCAGCAACGAACCTGCCTCGCCAGCCAGACGCCAAAAGTCGTAGACGCCTTCTGATGGGGGGTCCTAGCGGTTCCGCTCGTTCGCGCACGCCTGATCATAAACGCGGGAGGGGCGTTCGAAACCGCCAGAGGACGCCAAGTAGGGCCGAAAGATGTAACTCTCCTCGTCATCAAGGACGTGACTTAGCGGCGTGGCAGGTCGGCCACCGTTCTCGTTGACCCCACGCCAGGCCCACAAGCGGGGGGCTAGAAAGTTCGAGTCCTAGCTCCTGACGTTGCGAGGAGACCAACGGGGCTGGCTGTACACCTTGAAGCGCTCGAAGAGAAATAGGGAAAGAAATGTGGTGTCCAAGAAGCTATTAACGGAAAAGCGGCCATGAGAAATTTCCATTTGCTTTTGAACCTGGTCCAAGGGGGCGTACAAACCCCCCAAGAACATAGAGGCCAAAGGCAGACGAACTCCCACCGCCAGCATCACCGAAAATAGGTACACCTCTAGGCTCAAGGATTCCGTGGAGGGGCCAGGGAAGACGTACCTATCCAGGCAAAAGGCTATCAAAGCCTGAAGCTCGGTAATGGTACCATAATGGAAACCCGGCTGGTGACGCACCCCCTCCCCCCATCATCGGCCTCAACCCACTCGAAGTAACCAAAGAAGTAGCGGATATAACCTGCATAAGTTTGCTTGGCTTGGGACTTTAGCAGCCACGGGGCAAGGTCTGCAGCATAACCCGCGCTCTCGGCCACCTCGTCCTTCATGTACTTGGCTGAGAGCGCGATGTCAGAAGGGACGGAGTCCTCGAAGAAGTCCAGATCACCAAAGCATGGAAGTTTCCACATAACATGGGCGTCTTCTAAAGTAGGAGTGAACTCCCTCCAGGCGGTAACGAAGGTGTGGGTCATGTAACTCCACCTCTGAATGAGCAACTCCATGTCACCCGAGCGTTTGATTACACCGATGCGGGACGACTGATACACGGCATCCTTTATACCCACGGCCTCCAACCGCACTATGGGATCACCGCCCCGTGCGAACAAATCGTCAACCCATTCGGTCCAGTTCTCCGTCTAGCCCGAGCGGCAAACGAAGTTTAAAGGACTCCACGGGAACTCCCCCTTCTTCAAGCGAGTGCGGAGCATAGTGCCCCTCAGGTCAGCGTTAGGGACCTCTGGGGTTGGGTACCGACTGCGAAGAACCGCATCGTCCTTCGGCCGGGAGGTAGGGCGGTAGCCAAAGAGATCTTCCCCGGAGTCTGGAATGTCAAAAATCGGGGGGTTAGAGTCTTCGTCCAGTGTTTGTCACTTGCCACGGGAGTCGAATAATCGGGGAGTGAGGGTACCCGTGACTAACTCGTAGTCCAAGCCTGTCGGGAGGTCACGCCGGCGGGTGAGGGCAGGGGACTGCTCCACGACGCCCGCCTCTTCAGTATCCAGGTTGGCCTCGGAGGGGTTCCCACTAACCGTGCGTTCGGGCGAAGGGGAGTATCCCCTAGACACGTTGTCATCAGCACCCGAGGACACCATCTTCAGGGACAGAGAGGAAGGGAGTAAGAGGAATGGAGAGGAGGGTAGCTCGTAAAGAGAGAAAGAGCTAGAGAGCAAGAGAGGAAGAAGAAGTTGGGGGAAAAGACAATGTGGGAGGATAAAGGAAATGGGGGCTGAAAATGGCGGTCACGGACACCTTTTAAATCATAAGCAGCCGAGGGGGCGCGATAAAGGGGGGAGCGCCAAGTGGCCATGACGCGATAACTGAAGGGACGTGGCTCACAGCACGAGGAAAGGAAAATGAATGCGGCACAGAGAACTAGCAGGGTGGTTGGAGCAGCAGTAGGGAGCAACTAGGGCGAGAGGGAGGTCAGGAGACACTTGGCGCGAGTACCTCACCCCCAAGGGGGGCAGGCGCCTACCATTCGCACGTGTGCGACGAAGGAGCGGCTACCGATGGAGGCGGCGCGGGAGTCAGACGACACGGGGCCCGCCAGAGTTGGAAAGGCAGGAACACCTGATGCCCAAGGCGGGGCGAGTTAGCCCTGCTCCGCCTTACGCAGGGGGCTATTGTTCTGGGGAGGGGCATGAAGGTCATTAACGCGTTCGAATGAATTGGGAAGGAACAGTGCAGCGCGGGGGTGACATGGCGGTGATACAGAAGGGGTAAAACAGGAAGAGGGGTGCAGTGACAGGCACGCGACGTGACAACCCCACGATATCTGATAGGACAACTGCCTGGAACCCGGCATGGGTCGAGGCGTGGCCTCGGCATGGGCTGGTGTCAGGTTAGGTGGAGGCGACAGACGCGTAAATACCAGAGGGAGCGAGAAGGAGGGGCAGAAAAAAGAGGAAGGAGAGAAGAAAGAAAAGACGGCCAGCACTAAGCAAGAGAATTGTGACAAGCCGGATCGCCCGGAAGTTCCTCTAGCTCGTAGCGATCATTCGAACCGACTCCAGAAACAGCAACCATGAAGACATAAAAAGGGATCAAAACAAACTTAAGCATTGGGATGGAATGGAACCAATAAAACAATCTAACAAATACTTATGCATTATGGCCTACAAACTGTACAACTTGGTCGTGAAAAATGGAGAGTAGCTGTGTCCACCACGCCCTAAGTCACTGCCGAAGAAAGTTCCCATCTATAGATATTTTTGAGCTTTGTTCTGTTGAGAAGGAAAGCAATTTTATTTTAACCATGGAAATAGACATTGTTGGGAGAAGATATTGGAGTAAGCCATGGTTTGAGGATTTGTGCGTCTCTGATTTATGCTTGAATCAAGCGGTGGTTCGGTGTGTTGCAGATAAGCAAAATAAATTAAAGTGAAGTAGAGAGAGTTTTCGATAGGAAGAACATAGTTTATTTTTCTAGACACAAAAAGGATAAAGTTTCGGGTCTGTTGAAAACAGCTAGAAGAGCAATAGTTTATTTCTCTAAGATACAAAAAGAAGAAAGTTATCCTGTGGAAAATAGTTGGAAGAGACATTTTAAATTACAAACTCAATAAGACACTGGCCAAACCAATTGCACAATTTCATTTTTCTGGCCACTTAAATTTTTTAGAAAAGGACTAATCAATTAACACTTGAAATTGAATATTTTGAAATGGAAATAAGTATCAAAACATAATCAGCATGCTTTAGCATTTTCATAATTCCAAGCATGATTAAGTCTTTAATTATAGTAGGTGTTATAAGTAATTTTATTGCAATTTATAATTAATAATCACTAATTTAAACGACCTGATTACTACCCGATTTGGTCATAACAAACTAATATACCTTTCAAATCAAATCTCAACACGTAACGTGATAATATTTCGTCCAAAACAAAAAATCCTATTCAGAAATAGTTATATTATTATAGGACAATGTATTTTAGTTACTTCGAAAAAATCCGTTTATTTCTATAATCAGCACCAATAAAAATAAAAAATTAATTGTAATCTGTTAACGTTATTTATGAAAGAGGGATAATCACAAAAATTAATGAATAATGTAATTTCACACTCGTAGTTATATCTCTACTTGGAAAAAAATAATAATAACTTAAAAAATTTCCATTTAAGTTATGATATTAAAATTTTTAGGGAAACATGTCAGCCAAACATAGTACAAGGAAAAATGAAAAAGAAGAAATGAGAAAGAGTACTAACAATGTCATGAAATTAACTTTTTAGGGAGATGTGTCAACAGGAAATAATAATAATAATAATAAGGCAAAGTGAAGCAGCGCACCCTAGCCGAATTTTTTCAAAAAACAGACACCGTCAGTAGTTATAGGCCACGTGGCATTTGTGGCATTGTATTTGTATGGTGTCTAGATTAGATGCTAGTTCCTAAATAATTCATGTCCACAACGTAATAATATAGTTCATATTAACCTCTTATACATATACATATACATATACATATATATATATATATATATATATATATATATATCAAATTAGGGTGAATGTTTCATATACCATTTATATTATGAGTGGGGAGATTAAGGGAGTATTGGTATAATGTATTAAGCATAATATTATAAGTTAATACTATATGTTATGCTTCTATTCATTGTCTGATATAGACAACATATTATATAGTCTTATACATCATAATCTACTTATTTATCAAAATATAATATAACTTAATATAGTATGGGGAGACTGTATTAGGCTTGATTAGCTCATTTTTTAAATATTTTGTTAAAACAAAATAATTATTAAATAAATAAAAATAAAATAAAATTATAAAAATAAAAATTATTTTTAATAAAATAAATACAAATAATATATAATATCAATTTAGTTATATATAGTAAAAATAAAAATAAAAATAATTGATAAACAATAAATAAAATAAAATAATAAATATTTAATAAATAAAATAAGATAATAAATATTTAACAGCAAACAAGTATTTTAAATAAACAATAAATAATATATAAATAAATACTAAATAATATGTAATATATAAAAGTAAACATTAGTAACTTAAATTTAAATAATTATTGATTAAAAATATAAAATATATAAAATAGTATTTTTTTTATTTATATATATTATTGAAATAATAAATAATTATAAAATATTGAAATAAACAATAAAATTTAATATAAATTAAATTCTAAATAGTAAATATTTACATAAATATAATCTTTGAAAATTATTATAATAAAAATTCATATTTTACTATTAGTTCATTTTATTTAACATTTAATTCAGATATTAATATTATTTGTAAATAATAGTACGACACTACTGAATATAAAATCGAATATTTTATGCAGTGTTACACCAAATACTATATAATATTAAGAGTTTATCAGGCCTTATATTATCAGGTTTTATCATATCATGTCTTATACTATCAATCACTATCCTATTAGGTGTGCCAAACAAGCCCTAAATATGATAAAGAATATTACTGATAGTTTTGTAAATAAATCTAAGTTTTCCAACTATCTAAGCTCATTCAATCATTTCCAAAAGCAAAAATGAAGGCTTATTAGAGAATAAAGGTAATATTTAAATAACAAACATGATTCAACAACTTCATTTGAACAACAAATAACTCACGTAAATGCAAATACTTCGTACATCCTACAAGAAAGTGATTATGCATTTTCTTGGTCTAGTTTGTGGAGTATCTTCTCACCTCATAGGTGATTGTGCTTTTGAAGATGAGTAATATTACACAATAAAAAAAAACCACCAAAATTTTGATAAAAATTATGGATCATGATGTTAATGAAATAAGAAAGTGTGTATCACATATTCATTTAAAATTAATAGTAATAAGCAGATTGGTCGTTCTGGCAATTAAAATAGACAATTTTTTTTATTAATAATGTTAATAAAAGGAAATATAGTGCGAGAATTTTTTTTTCAGCTGCTAAATATAGTAGTATCAATTAACTGTTAAAAAAATTAAAACAAAACACTTAAATTGGTCATGCTTAAATTTTACAAACAAATTGGTCTTTCTAGGAAAAAAAAACAGTTGAAGAAGTTGCAGCATATTACAATAATGAACAAATTAGTCCTTTTGTATAAGAATCAATTTGACATTTTTTATGATTCTTGAGAAATAAATTTGTTTTATTTTTTCTAGAGAGATCAATTTGTCTAATGTTTTAATTGGCAGAGACTCTTTAAATTTTATTTTTTTAGGAATTGATTTGTTCAATGTAAAATTTAAAAGGGATCGGTTTGAGATTTTGTCAAAAAAGACAAAAATAAATAAAAACATGTTCAATAAATATGTTATGCAATTAAACCTTGATTTTCAACTCTAGTTCTTGTGCATCTTACCGAAACATCTACAAGTGTGATATAACAATGGGACGAGTCGAGAGGTGACAAAATGGATATCTTATTGGGACATTTGCTTGTGAATGTTCAAATAACATTTTTAAAGTAAACCAGCTATCCTAACGAGATACTTGATGTTCTTGAAGCATTATGTGTTTAGTTAGCTTCGCCAATCCCTTCTACTTGAATTTGAAGTGACTATATCATTGGACACGAACCACGTGCAAAAATTTCTCCCTTGCTAGTTGCTACCTCCACTTACTAGTGTTTACACACGAATCACAATCTATTGATGAATAGAGTTATGCGTTTGCTCCTGGTTACGATCATATCTTTTACTTCCTTTTTTCCCTTGTATATGCATTTGTTTTCTCACATCTCATGACTTTTATGCTTACTTTCAAACAGTGAGACAAGGTACCACAACCGTGCCGGATACGACCAAACCCCATTGGAGTTGTGAAAAATGATGTTTTTCGAACCATCAAGCATGTAAGTCGTGAATCCTACATCAGTCACTGAAAATGCGGAACTTCTAGTTCCAGTCACACTATCTTTATGGTCAGTTGCCACCACTTGGAACCTCTTACAAGTGAGAAACCATGTGTTCTACAATTGTTATTTATTTTAATTTCCCTCTCATCTGGGTCCATTGTATGCTCTTTAACTTTTTTGTTTCCTGTTTAAATTGCGTTTGGTATGACATAAAATTGGAAAAAAAAATCATAGATAAACACAATACGTATACTACTGATAACTTATCTATAAAATTTCTCCCTCCACCCTCATTTTTCACCACATACCAAACACCGTCACATGTAACTTTTTTGGGAAAGGTCTTAAGAATCAACAAAAAAAGACGGGGCAGTTACATAGATCTATCATAGTGCAATGGCACGCGTAAAATCACTACAAATGGTTCCTTCCCCAATGTGATGAGTTAAGTAACTCGGATACAACCTCCTATAAATAGATTCAAATGTAAAGTGCAATGAGCAACCACAGCCATAACTAGCACAAATTAACATGGCTCGCATCCCTTGCCTCCCGCACCAAACTTCCTCTTCTATCATGGCTTTACTTTTCCTTTTGCCCCTAGCCATTTGCTTGACTGGTGCTTCAGCAGCTGACCCACAACTTCCATATGTTCATGTAAATGAGCCATCCCCAGTAGCTCATGCTTACCCTGCCAATGAGCCTATAACTCCAGCAGTTCATGTAAATGAGCCAATAACCCCATCATCAGAGCCAATTACGCCATCAATTCATGTAAATAAGCCAATAACCCCATCCCATGCTTTTGCTACAAATGAGCCAATAACTCCTACAGTTCATGTAAGTGAGCTAATAAACCCATATCATACTTTGTTGGCTACAAACGAGCCAATAACACCACTAGTTCATGTAAGTGAGCCAATAAACCCATATCATGCTTTGTTGGCTGCAAATGAGCCAATAACACCAGTAGTTCATGTTAATGAGCCAATAACCCCATCTCATGCTCATGCTTTGGCTACAAATGAACCAATAACCCCATCTGCTTCGGAATCCAAAGGACAGGAGGCCACACCAAAGACAGGCCTCTTCTTCTTTAATTCTAGGAAGATAGTCATTGATCATGAAAGAGTCTAGCCTAAAATGTGAAGATCTTGTATCTAAAGAAGCAATTACTCTAAAATAATGTAGATGGAAATATGGATTTGCAAAATTTAATGAAATTAAAAATGGTATTTGAATTAGCACATGTTTACCCCGTTTCTTTAATTGTATTTGTGAATTGGCGCTAAATTTTTATGAACATTGTTTGCATGTGCTCATTTTCCAACGTATTTTCAGTAAACAATAAGTCATACGGCTATCATAGGACATAAGTTATGCTATCATCATCATTTTTATCTTCTTTTCTACCTTGCTTCTTTCTTTTTTTCCTGGATCTCTGATCAAAGTAGTTCTTGTTGAATATTCTATGTGTGGACTAGCATAAATCATTTTGTTATAATTTAATTTTAATTTGATCCCAGATTAATTAGATGCTAAAATATATTTGACCATATTGTTTAGCCCAATTTTATAGTTAATTTTGTTATTGGGCTTGATTCTATTTCGTTATTAGTGGATATGGTATTGTTTGGTTATTATTATTGGGCTTAGCCATAATGGCGAGCTTGCATTTATTACTAATCTGCGAGGCACTTGCTCCTAACCCTTGAGTTGTTGCCCCATTGGGGCAGCGCACAAAACTTACAGTGATAGCGAAAGGGTGATAGGAGGAGCTCTCTCTCTGGATTTCTCTCTGCGATTGCTTTTCTCGCGTGAGAAAGAAGCCAGTCATGGACTCATCAACCTCGACCGTTCCAGGTAATTTTAAACACCTAATCTCAATTATAGCATTTGTCATATTATGAATTGGACTAAAATTTTCATCAAGTGGTATCAGAACCAATCCAATTCTGATATGTATGATGATTCTTGTTTCAAATTAGGTGTTAATAATGTATTTTCGTATATGATATGAACCCCAGTATCTAATTTGGGATTTTATGATTTGACCGATTAATCTCGAAATTGATTGAGGTTATTGTTGCTAATAATTTTACGAACAAATCGACATAAAGATTGTGTAAAATGGTTGAGTGTATAGAGAGAATTTTATCTTTGAAAATTAGAGGCCCTAGAATAGAACCCGATTTCAATTTGTGAACCTAAACCCATACTTGTGTGAAATTGTTTCAATTACCTTAGGGCTTTTGTAGAGGATGAAATTTGAACCCATTGACACCAAAATCATGAATTTTCATCGAGTATTGAGGCGAAATTGGCGAAAAAACTTGAGGCTACCAGCTTAACTCTTATGGATTTTTCTGAAATTATATAGGATATTATTGAAACAATATTATATGGGTTTTGTAGGCGTTGAAAGAGCGAATCCATAGACACCAAAAATCACTCAATTTAGTTGAGTGAGAGATATGGTGTTCAACCCGTTTAGGTAATAAGCGAATGTCTGTGCACCCATCACGAGGGCCGTTGGAGGTTGAAGATGATGAATAGTAAGAGTGAAGCAGTACCAGCGCACAAAGCCTAGGAGCGTGCAGCGTCTTGAGCCATCCAAGAGGCCGTTTGGCCCAATTTTTTTTTGATTTTGGGTTTTTAATTTTTAGAATTATTGGTAATTTTTAATTATTTTTTTTGAGACATGAAAATAATTATTATTAATTTCTCACTACATATATTGTTTAAAAGTATTTGATACTCTCCAAATTTTGGTCTAAAAAAAAAAAAAATTTTGTGCACATTTCTAACAAGCATTTGCTTGCATTATGTTAAACATGTTCTCAGTTTGGTATCATTTGATAAATTAAATAATTTTATGCTTTATTATATGCATATTATTAATTATTGAGATTATGTTTTATTGCTATTATAAAATTTTGTGATATATAATTACAGTTATCTTTGTTTTAGACCATTTTGTATTGTTATTGGGTATTTTTCATAGTTGTGAGCTCAGCACAGCATGGAGCGGATTATGATAAAATACTATTATTGAAACTATTGTTACTAATGTGGCATTAGAATTATTTTAATAATACACCTACCCTATCGGTTTGTCTTTATTGATATAATTCTTGATGATTGGTAATTATATTTTAAAGTTTTAGTATCCTCTCGATATTAGCTTTAAGAATATAATTATTTTTGTAATGTGGGAGTTAACTTGTGCATTGTAGTCGGGACCCTTGGCGGGATTGCATTTGCATAAGATAACTTTATTAGTCATAAGCTCTATTTCTTTTTATTGGATATGCTTGATAAAAATCTCTCATTAATGTACAAATTTAGCTTTGCCTATGAATATGAACTCTTTACCAAAGCTGAATGGGACAAATTATGAGGACTGGGCTGATTCTATTAAGTTGTTCCTTGCTATTTCTAATATTGATCTTTGCCCTCTACTTGAGAATGAGCACAGAAATTCCCACACACGATTCTTCAGCTGCTTATAGCAAAACATGATAAGTGGGCTCATTCTAATAGAGTTTGTGTGATGACCATGAAGTTTACTATGGACAAGACCATCAAAGATAATGTTCTGAGACGAATAGTGCTAAGGAGTTTCTTGAAGTGTGGGCAAGAAATTCAAGAAATTTGATAAGGCGGAGAGAAGGCTTACTATCTTTCATTGTGACAAAGACAAGATATGATGGTGGTAATCTGGTGTTCGTGAGCATGCTATGAAGCTCTGGCCAGTGGTACAATAAGTTGAAGTCTATGAAGGTGGAGCTGGGAAGTGATTTTCGGTTTTGGCAGGTGTTGGACTCTCTTCCTTCTGAATTTGATGTTTTGAAGACTTCTTATAATGCACAAAAGGAAGAGTGGTCTATTGATGAGCTCATAGCCATCCTTACTCAGGTGGAGCAAACTATGAAGAAGGAGTAAATCTCAAGTTGTTCAGTTGGTTTCCCATAAGAGTCATGACAAGAAGAAGAAGCATTTTAAGGGAAAGAGTAGCAAGCCTCAATTCAAGAAGAAGTGGAGTGATAAATCTGGACCTCCTTCAGTTCATGAAGATGGTGAACCATCTGGTGTGAAAAAGAGATTTAATGGCACTTGCAAGTTTTGTGATGTATTCGGGCACAAACAATCTGATTGTTTTAAGTTTAAGAAGTGGCTAGAGAAGAAAAAGCAAGGTATTCATCTAGCTCTAGTGTGTTTTGAATCTAATCTTGTTGATGTCCCTTCTCATACTTGGTGGTTAGGGTCTGGAACAACCATTCATATTGCAAAAATCTATCGAGAGCTCAAAACGAGAGAAGGCCAAATGAAGGGGAAATTATGCATTGCGAGTTGGAAATGGGATGAATGTCAAAGTAGAACATATAGGAGTAGTTGCTTTGAAATTAAGTAGTGGACATGAGTTGATTTTCTGAGACCTTTGTTTGTATACCTTCTATGAGAAGGAACTTGATTTCAGTTTCAGTTTTGGATGAATATGGCTACTCTTTCCATTTTGGATCTAATAAAGTTATTTTATATTATGAATCTTGTTGTTGGCCATGGTGTTAAATTGAATGGCATGTATATATTTGGATCTTGATCCTCTCTCTCTTGATCAGCGACATTCCAATGTTAATAATGTTGTTGGGCAAAAAGCGATGGAAAAATTGAGAATTCTTCTATGTTGTGGCATAAGAGGATTGGGACATATATCGGAGAAAGGATGGAGAGATTGATCAGGAGAACATTCTTCATAATGTGGACTTCTCAAATTTTGATACCTGTATTGATTGTGTGAAAGGGAAGCTCACTGCTGGAGTCAGGAAGAAAAGAGTTGGTAGGAGTGAAGGCATTTTGCAGTTGATTCATATAGATATCGTGGGCGATTACTCCCATTGCTTTGGGAGGATTTAGATATTTCATCACCTTTATTGATGATTTCTCAAGATTTAGTAGGTTGATTTGTTCGTGAAAATCAGACTCTTTAGATGCTTTTAAGACTTTTAAAGCTGCCGTTGAGTTGAAATTTGACACACAGGTTAAGTGTGTTAGATCTGATAGAGTGGTGAATTTTATGGAAGGTATGATGGCTGGCGGGAATCTGGTCTTTTTAAGGTTTTTGCGAGGATTGTGGCATTGAGGCACAATATACTATACTGGAACTCCATTTGACAAAATGGTGTCATTGAGCGAAATCGTACTCTCATGGAGATGGTTAGGTGTATGTAGCCATTCAACTCTTCTTGATTTTCTATGAGAAGCCTTGAAGAGCGGCTTATATTTTTAAATCATGTGCCAAGTAAGTCAGTTCAAAGACTCCATATGAACTTATGGGGAGAAAGCCTACTCAAGCATTTTCGTATTTGGGGATGTAAAGAGGCGAGAAGTCGGGCTCTACAATCGAGAGAAATAAGAAGCTTGATCCTAAAACAATTAGTGGTTTCTTTGTTGGATATTGTATGGGCTCGAGAGGTTCTAGATTTTATTGCCCTACTCATACAACTAGAGTTGTTGAATCCCGATCGTCTTGTCTATTTTGAAAATGACTCGAGAACATGTTGTAACTCAAGAGCGCGTGTTGTTAGCGAGAGAAGAGCATGTCACTATTCTGTACCCATTACTTTTTGCCCAGAGTCTATCTTGGTGATGTCACTCATGATGAAGCCATTGATCCCATTGTTGGTCTTGATGTTGATCCACAAGTTGATTATGATGTTCGGAATCTAGATATTGTTGTGCCTCAATTGAAGGCGTCGGGCGTGTTCTACATCTCTTGAGTCTACTAGATTGAGGGATTATGTTGTTTATTTGCGGGAACATGAGTATGCTCGGTTGAGGATTGATCCAGTTACCTTTCATGAAGCTATTTCCGATCATCATAGTTCACAATGGCTGGTTGCTATGGAGGATGAACTAGCTTCTATGCGTAGGAATGATGTTTGGGATTTGGTGGAATTGCAGAAGGTTGTAAACACATTTGTTGGTTGCAAATGGGTCTTTAAGACCAAGCGTGGTGCTAGAGGAGAGATAGAAGGTACAAAGCGGACTTGTTGCTAAAGGGTACAACCGGAGGAAGGCATAGACTATAAAGAGACATTCTCTCTGTCTCTACTAAAGACTCTTTTAAGCATTGTGATGGCCTTGGTTGCTCATTTTGACCTAGAGCTTCATCGGATGGATGTTAAACAAGCATTCTTGAATGGTGATCTATTTGAGGATGTTTATATGGATCAACTTTGATGGTTTTGTTGAAAATGACAAAGGAACACATGGTTTGCAAATTGAAAAGATCCATTTATGGTTTAAAGCAAGCTTCTGAAACAGTGGTACTTGAAGTTTGATCACGTTGTAAGCTCTTTTGGCTTTAAGGAAAATCACGATTGATGGTGCATTTATCGAAGAATAGTGGGAAAATTTATTATTCTTGTTCTTTATGTTGATGACATCCTTTTGGCGATAATGATGTGGGTTTTCTGGATGAGACCAGACAGATGCTTACAACTCATTTTGATATGAAGGATCTTGGTGATGCATCTTTTGTTTTGGGCATTGAGATTCATAGTGATAGATCTCGCGGTATCCTTGGTTTGTCTCAACAAGGATATATTGATAGAATCTGAACGATTCAATATGCAATTTTGTAAGCCACTGTGTCTTTTTATTCAAAAGGGTGAAAAGCTTTCTAATGCCCAATGTCCTCAAATTGAAAGTGAAATGGCAGATATGAAGAAAATTCCTTATTCTTCTACTGTTGGCAGCCTTATGTATACTCAAGTTTGTACACGTCCTGATCTTGCTTTTGTTGTTAGTGTACTTGGGAGGTACTTGTGTAAACCTGGTCATGGCACATTGGCGGTACAAAAGCGTGTTTTGAGTATCTGAAAGTTACCAAACATTATATGCTTACATATAGGAGGACAGATCATCTTGAGGTAACATGTTATTGTGATTCTGATTATGGTGGTTGTCGGATGATCATAAGTCCACATCGGAGGTTATGTATTCATGTTAGGCTGGAGGAGCTATCTCTTGGAAGAGTGTCAAGCAGGACTCTTACAGCTACATCAACCATGGAAGCGGAGTATATAGCTTGTTATGAGGCTACACGTCAAGCGATATGGTTAAAGAACTTTATTGCTGAGAGTATCTCTAGGCCTCTAACCATATATTGTGACAACTCTGCTGTAGTGAGTTTCTCTCTTAATAATAAGAGCTCAAAGCGGACAAAGCACTTTGAGACAAAGTTTATGTTTGTGAGAGAGAAGATTCGGGGAGTTTAAAACTGCGTGTGAGGCATATCCCTACAGAGCTTTAATGTTCTTTGATCCCTCACAAAGGCATAAGCCCCATTAAGGTTTTTGTTGATCATGTAACCCGTATGGGTGTAGTGAGGTCTTTTGATGTTTTGGATTAGTGGGAGTTTATGTTTATGTTTTGTTATGACCTCATATTGAATAATATTTGAGACATTGTTCAAATAACGATTTTTGTTGCTATTGTTATTGCCATATGAATATTACTGTAGCGTTTAATTATTATAACCATTATTGTATATTTATATATTGTGATGGCATATTGTGAGACATTTTGGACCCGATCTCAATCTTGTTATTATGATAAGATTCATTGAATCTTATATGGTATCTTGGCGAGATCTTGGGCCATTTGTTGGGAAATAGCACCTTGTTCAAACTTTGGCATGCCATTTTGTTGTGTTTTCCCATTTATCCATATTCCACCTTGTTGTTGGTCACGGGGATATAAGTGTCTTGCAATGTATGATATCACTATTCCTTCAGTATGATTTTACTGCATTGTTGAGATACTTGTAGTTCCATTTGGACCTTTAAGTAGTTTATGATGATGACTTATTTTGGCATCTTGTTGTGGCCACATATAGTTAATTAGTCACAGTATATCATAATATTTTGATTTATCTGGTCGAAGTGGGAGAATGTTGAATATTCTATGTGTGGACTAGCATAAATCATTTTGTTATAATTTAATTTTAATTTGATCCCAGATTAATTAGATGCTAAAATATATTTGACCATATTGTTGTGATTTTATAGTTAATTTTGTTATTGGGCTTGATTCTATTTACGTTATTAGTGGATATGGTATTGTTTGGTTATTATTGTGTGTGGGCTTAGCCATAATGCGAGCTTGGCCCATTTTATTACTAATCTCTGAGGCCCACGCTCCTAACCCTTGCTCCAGTGTTTGTTGCCCCATTGAGGCGCTACAAAACTTACGTAGCGAAGGGTGATAGGAGGAGCTCTCTCTCAGATTTCTCTCTGCTGGTTGCTTTTCTCTGACAAGGAAGAACCCAGTCATGGACTCATCAACCTCGACCGTTCCAGGTAATTTTAAACACCTAATCTCAATTATAGCATTTGTCATATTATGAATTGGACTAAAATTTTCATCAGTTCTTTCTTACACAATACGATGAATATGATGTGTCTTTTGACGAGGAATTGGATTGATGCACACCACAAATATATCTGCATAAATAAATGTGTCAATGATGCATAATGCATTAAAAAAAAATTGGCCAGTTTATTTGAGGCCATATAAGAATAATGTTTTAGGTCTATCAGCTTTTAGTATATAAAAAAAGATATGAGTTTAAAAAATAATAAAAAAAATTTGTAAGAGTTGTGATAAATTTCATTCTACGAGAGCCACTAGAACATTTAAGTGATTAAAAAGAAAATCATGGTTCTTCAATTGCATAATCAAGAAAGCAATGAAACTGCAATATATGTACGTATATAAGCTTTTTGGTACGCGTGTGAAGCAAATGTAATAGTTCGTTAATGCCAAATCTACCAAGCTTCAAAATTGATGAATCTTGTATGGGGAATGATGAAGAGAATGGAGAGAAGACTTATGGATGCATGGCCAGTGATGAAGATGCCGATACAAGTAATACCTCTCAGATGAAAAGAGAGACAATGATACAAATAAAGTTATATGCTTATTGCACCAAAGATTTGAGAGGAAAAACTTATAACAATATGCTTCTCATCTTTTACCTTTTTGGAAATTCAGATACTAAAGTGCAACCAATGCATCATATGGTTTGGTATAGGACTAGCTACTGTATATTAATGGTGTAGGGAGTTAATCATATCAATGTCCATTTTTTGGACCATAGAGATATTGCAACAATGAGGCCACGACATTGGATCATGAATATAGTACATAACACTACAAACATAGCTTGTTTAATTAGTTATAAGATTGACCCTGTTTCAAGCTTCTATTGACTTATGTTTCCTCATTATTGATTAGGTTGTGTCATTCGTAAATATGATATTAAATGATGTGAAAAAGACATGAACTAGGAGATCTCGACATTGCTTACTTACCTGGTTTATGGTGATGACAATTACATATATAAATTTCGTTCAAATCACATTTGAGTTAATATTTTACTCTTAAGTGTTTTTTTCCCATGAACGTAGAATAAGGTTACACTTGGTCTCCAAGAGTTCAAGAATGGCCAACACAAACCATGGTAAAGTATCGTTTCCTTTCATACGAGGCCGACATGAGCAAATGCGATTTGGCAATTTGGCATTCATATCTTAACAGTATTTATAATATTTTTTTAATACTAGGTATGGACTCATGTAATGCAATTTGTATGGGTGTTGTAGATATTTACTTCAGTGGTAATGGACAGTCAATGGGGGCATTATGCTGTGGACTGATATAAGAATAACTTGTTTGTGTTGGATTCCATGACTGACACCCATGATGATGAGAAATTATTGGTCGATAATTTGGTAGTACGCCTTTTAGATTTAGTCAAGTTAATGACCATTTTTAACATGTCCATTTAACTTGTGAAATATTTGTTGAATGTAAGATATACTTTGTCTTTGTAGGCTATTCGATTTGAGGAGCTGTTGGTCTCATTATATCAAACATTAACCCTAAACCAAGTGAAGTTAGAGGTATATTGTATTGAATTGCCATAACAAGATGGGAGGTAAGGGCTAATTGGTTTATCATTTGAAATATAATTGTGTACCTTTAGCATGGGAATAGTCAATCTTACATATTTGTGGTTGTGTGTACCTTAATCATAAAGCAATGATTATGGAATTTACATGACTAAATATATGGAGATGTGGGATGAAGTCACCACATATGATGGGGGACTTACGATACTTGTGTGGACTAGGATAAGTCTTCTTTTCAAATTTTCATTGTGTACCATGATTCTCAACGTGTACTAATAATTACTAAAAAATAAAAAATTCATGCAGTCCAATATTGCAACATCATCATGAGCTCCTACTTCAGTGGGTGTTGGACAATAGAAATGCCCACCGATCGCATGTATTGAAAGCTGCAAAAGTTGATGATTTATTGCCCACTTGTGTGTATGAAGATCATGCCACCCATTTGATTTCTACCCCAAGTATAGATGTTCATGACAAGCAATTAAAGGATCTAGATACCATTGAAGATAGCCTCAAAGGTTTGTCATTTTTGCTTTAATATACATGATAAATAATTATATAAGCATCTATCTTATTGTTTAGTCAATGGCATTGATAACTAGCAATACTGACCATTGATGTTAACAGATCTAACTCATGGAGTTGAGGCTACCGATAAACTACCCTATAGCAATATTGATCAGTTGAAAATATGAGAGAAAGCAAAGAGCTGGGCCTAACAGTCATATTTATCTGGATCATGAAGTTGAGGCTATGGAAAACCCACCTTCCACTATTGTAGGGGAAGCGAAAAAATTGCCGAGAAAGCGAATAGCAGGGCCCCACAATCATGCTCCTTACACCAAACGACACGTGAAGCAGAAAAAAAAAAACTAAAGTAACTTAAGATCTTTAGTTCAGGTGTGTGGCTTCCACTTTATTTAATGCTTTAACATAAGCAATATGCTTGACTTTATTCGATTGGAAAGTAAATCATCTATTAAAATATTGGGCAACTTTACTCAATGTTATACAACCTCGATACAGAAATTGTAAAGCTCAATAATGTTATCCTCTAGTCAGGTATAGAGGTACCTGTGTCCTTCTTAGTTTTGATAGAACACTTTCTTGGTTCTAGCTATCTTGCATCCAAAATAGGAAAGATAAATTTGACTCTTAGAATTTGAACAAGTTTCTCCCTTGCCATACAGATTCTTGCTCATGCTAAGGATATATTCACCCATATGTCGACGTTTGGAAGGTTGACTTATCTGCAACTAAACAAGGTTTCTGTTGAATTTTCTCTACAATTTCCCAATTCTTAACACACTTGTTTTACTTAATGTAAATCTAGATACTCTTGCTTTACTTCGTAAAATTTGAAAGTCCTTTTTCATGTGTTTGTTAGGTATATAGTGTAAATTATGGATAGATGACTAATAATTATACACAAAAATATTTCAAGGACTATCTACCTTAAATAAAGATGTCTTGGCTTCTCTATTAGTGCCTTATTGCTTTTTGTCAAGCCTCACAATTATCTAGTTTAAGGGATTTAATATGCATGAGCATGAGACTTGTCTAGAAAAATTTGTGATGGCTAATGCAACAGTCTTGGAGCTGATGACTATATCTACAGCTTTATAGCTGCAGTATTTGGACATTGATATGGAGAAAGTCAAGGAGAATATATTCTCATTTCCAAGATGTTCCAGCTTTGCCATTGTAGAATTTTCTGATGTCAATGATTCGTCAAGATGTTAAGCATCCCATGGAGTATTTGTGCCATAACTAGTAAATGTAAATCTGTGTCTCTTCTATGTTTTAGTACACGTGTCACTTTTGTCTCTAAAATTTAAAACGCGATTAACTTTTCTAACTTTGATTATATCATAGTCTTTACTCAATCATAGATGAACTTTGTTGGGATTATTTTACAGTTCATCCGTCACAACCTTACCTCATAATGGCATGATGGGAGACAATCAAAAATTGTTTGAAGATATTTGTTGGTGTCACCATCAAGGTTTATTAATGAAAATCATATATTGGGAAAAACCTTTTTTTGTAAAATAAAAAAATCCAATCTACAAAAAAAACTTGAATATCAACAAGAAAATGTTAACAACAAAATTCAAATCCCCTTAAATATCAACAAAACTGATAAAATATCAACTTTTTGCATGATCGAAAACAAGTTTATTAAAAAACATCAACATTTGTGTAGCACTTACCAACAGATACTAGAAAAATATTTGACCAATTCTTGCCCTTGGGACACATTTTTGATGATATTTCTTACATAGAAAACTAGACAATATATAAGGCAAAATCTTCCTATTCTACCCAAATAGGCTAATTGCATTACTAATTAATAAAAGAAGTCCAATTGCATCATGCAAGTAATGCCACAATGGCAAAGTGATTTCAAATTTTTCCTGCACTTAGGTTGTAATTGGCTCACAAGCATTTGTAACTCCAGTTGAAAAGGTTGGTAACTCCCTTAGATTGTTAGTAATTTTTTAGAAATTATTAATTGGCATAGAATTACGATTCCTAATAAATTTGGATCAAAGTGCTAGTAAAATAGACTCCTTCATGCCACAAATTATTGAAGGGAGCCAATTATCAATGATTCCGATTGATAATAAAAATTAGAGAAAATTACACTAATCTCCCTCGAGGGAGGTTAGTGTAATTACACTCAGCACCCCTCTATTTTGCAAAACTATCATTGCCCTCCACTAAGGTTCATTAAAATTACACTGACATCCCCTATATATACTAGTTCGTTAATTTAAGTGATAAACAAAGATAATATGTGTATATACATAATTATTAGTGATGAAATTATAATATTTTAGCAATATTAGACATATATATTAACTAGAATACCATTTTATCATAAGCCATAATTATAAGATTTTTTTGTGATAAAAAAGTATCTTTTTTATCGGAAGTTATAATTATAAGATTTTTTTCATCTGATAAAAAAGTATTTTATTCAACTGATGTGTTAAATATTATCAAAATATTATAATTTTTTTATTAATAATTATGTATGTATTCTATATTATTTTTCTTTGTCACTTAAATTAACGAACTAGTATCTGCAGGGGAGGTGAATGTAATTTTAGTGAACCTCAGGAGAAATCAGAGATAATTTTGCAAAATAGAAGGGTGCTGAGTATAATTACACTAAACCTCAAGGGAGGTGAATGTAAATTACTCCAAAAATTAATGTGAGTTATCCAACATCATAGTTGATGAACCACAAAATGGTCACTTTCGGCAAAATATATCATGGTTTGACTTAAATTTAACAAAGAAGAAAGTCCAAATACCTTATTTCTATTCAATTTTGATATTGAATAGGCAGTGGTAGCCAATGAAATTGAAGAGCGCAGGTGAGAGTTCAACCAAGAGTTGCAGAAGTCCTATCACAT
Source organism: Dalbergia cochinchinensis (assembly GCA_031216125.1). Classification (NCBI taxonomy): domain Eukaryota; kingdom Viridiplantae; phylum Streptophyta; class Magnoliopsida; order Fabales; family Fabaceae; genus Dalbergia; species Dalbergia cochinchinensis. Next base: position 28,708,270 of record CM062368.1, read on the forward strand.
ATATACACACTGATTATGCTATCAAAACATAATCAACCCAAGAAGGAAAAAGCTGTAGCAAAGACAATGTAGCCTCACCAAATAATGAATCTAGTACACATGAGAACCAATAAATAAATAAACATAATAATAACATAATAGTTTACAATCAATTTTAATTATTGTCAAGAAGCAACTTTAAACAAGCATTTATACATGAAAAACAAGAGGGTTTAGAGTTTCGGCAGGAATAAGGATTCAGCAACCTCAATGTTGATTTACACAAGCTTTCTTTTACAATTTTTTTTTTCCAACACAAAAGTCCCAACCTTACCTAAGCCCAGGCTTATTACATAGTGTACCAATTGATGGTCCCATACAAGCCTACTCGCTACAGGAACTGAGAAGATGATCATCAAGTGTTGATGAGGAGATTTGAGGGAACAAAAAGAAAAAATAACTGTTTTGTGTATCAGCTTGATTGTTTTTCATTTTGCTTTTTGGCAATACCCATTTTGGATTTGTGGTAGGAGAGTGCTTTTCCAAACCTTAAGTCGTGAAGGTTTGTTAATTGGCAGCAGAGGACGAGGCGCTGTCGTGGAGGCAGAGGACGTCATGGACTCGCAACAGCTGCATTGTGAACTTGCAGTGTCTGTGTTGCCGACTCCCGCAGTTTTTGTCACGAAGACCCCCTGTCTCCGTGGCGGACTGTAATAGCTTGTGTGGACTGTGGCTTCGCCTGTGCGATGGATGGAGAAATGAGATTGGGAGCTAGAGTGAGTGTGAGAGTTGATGGGGAATATGGTGGCTTCTGAATTTTTTTTCCCCTTCGCTCCTTCAGATTGTCGGTCCATTATTTCTTCTCTTTTTTTTTGAATTTTTCTTTTACAGCCTAGTCCATAGTGTGCTTCCATGCAGTGTGTGTATAATAGAGCCTCCTTCATTAGCCTTGCACAGTATTGTATGCGTCGCATATATGCATTGCTTCTGTGCGTCAATATAACATTCCTCAAGCTCAATTACGTGGCAACAAGGCTCCACCCTGGAGCTTTCTTTAGTCTCTCTTCTTTCATAACCTTCCTCAGTCTCAATACCTCCTGCCATTCTCCAGCCTCTGCATACATATTTGACAGAGCAACATGAACTCCGTGATTATGAGGTTCCAAAGTCAGAATTTCTTTCACCACTCTTTCAGCAACCTCGGTATTTCCACTACTTTTGCAGGCTGCCAACAAGGCTCCTAAAATAACAACATCAGCCTTCCACGGCATTCCTTTTATCAATTCCTCTGCCTCCAGCAACTTACCCCCTCTCCCAAGAAGATCAACCAAGCACCCATAATGTTCAATCTTTGGCTCAATCCCGTATACCTTCCTCATTGAATAAAAAATATCGCGACCAACATCAACCAATCCAGCATGACAACAAGCTGACAAAACCCCTACGAAGGTGACATCACTTGGAACAACAACTTGCTCCTTCTTCAGCTTCTCAAACAGACCAAGAGCATCTTCAACATATCCATGAGCAGCCAAACCACAAATCATAGCATTCCAAGTAACAACATTCCTCTCAGTCATTTCGTCGAACATCTTCCGAGCCACAGCAATCTCCCCATTCTTTGCATACATGTAAACCAACGCCGTCCCAAGAATCACTCCAACTTCAATCCCCTTCACCTTCATAAACTCATGAATCCTCTCCCCAAGCTCGAGACAACCCAATCGCGCGCAAGCCGACAACATCGAAGCTAGCATGGCACCATTCGGCTCCAGCCCTTCACTCCCCATCGCATCAAAAAGCGCCAGAGCCTCGTTGGGGCAGAAATTCTGAGCGTATCCACAGACCATCGTGGTCCAAAGGCTCAGACTCCTCTGTGGGGTTTCATCGAACACATGGCGCGCAGAGGCCAAATCGCCGGAAACAGAGTAAGCCCTGACGAGACCATTGGCCACGTGGGAATCGGAGCAGAGCCCGAATTTCAGCACGTGGGAGTGGACCTGTTTGGAGGCTTTCAGGGAGCGGAGGAAGGAGCAAGCCTTGAGGAGGAAGGGGAAGGTGTGTTTTCCGGGGAGGGCGCCGAGCCTCCTCATGTTGACGTAAAGGGAGAGGGAAAGGAGCGGGTTCTCGTTGTTGTTGTTGGAGTGGGCGCGAATGAGGGTGTTCCACATGAAGGTGTTGGGAGGGAAGGGGAGGGAGGAGAAGATTCTGGAAGCGTGGGTGAGGTCGGCGAAGGGGGAGAGGGCGCAGGAGGAGAGGAGGCGGCTGGCGGCGAAGGGGTCGTGGATGCGGGCGGAGACGATCATCTGGGCGTGCACCTGTTTGAGGTGGTCCATGGTGGTGCATTTGTCGGCCAGGAGAGAGACACCATTAGGAGATGGTGGTGGCAGAAAGGTTGAGAATGCTCTTGGCAGCGCAGTTTGTGGTGAGTGGGTGCAGTGTTTGAGCAACGGGCCCGGTTTTGGCGGCAGCATTTGAAGGATTGTTCTGTTGGTGGTGCCCCGGTGAACAATAGATGGTGCATCCTCGCATGAAGCTGTTATTTTGACCTTTCCATGATACTTTGAGGATTAATTTGTTATATTTTTCAAGAGGACAGGCAAATTGGTTGGAACTTATTAAGAGATATTTGACTAATAATTTATCTAACACAAAATTTAAAAAGGATTAATTTAAATGTATTATTTTTAATATCATTATTTGATCAAATTCTTTTTGTGCATGGCTCTTGAATAGGGTTAGGCATACGAGCCGCGATCTGCGGACCAATACGTTTAACTCGTAACCCATATAAAAATGGACCAGAAAATCTTTAACCTGCTAACCCACAAAATTTTTTGGTCCACTCTGCCTAAGTAGCGAGTTAAATGGGCTTGGCCTGTGAATTTGTGGACCAGCCCCCTAACCCGCATAATTTCTTAAGATTTAAATTATATATTTATATGTAGTATATGCAGCCCATAACCATTGGTGGCTGCAAATTAGCCCAACCCAAGGAGTCGGTTTTGACCAAAACAAAAAATGGAAAGCCCAAGTAGTCCACGAATCTCCCTCACTATTTTCTCATTTTTTAATCTGATTCATTACACTGAACCGCCCCCACCTTAAAGCATTGTCGTTGAACTCTCAGTGTCTCACAGTGACACACAGGCACACTCATCTTTTCAACTTTCACCACTTCACAGAATCAGTCTCCACTCTCAATACTCTCTCTCGCAACCCCCCCTCTCTCTCACAACCCACCTCCCTCTCAACTCACACAGGCCAACAGTCGCAACCCCGCCCTTCTCTCACTCTCTCGTCTCTTTCACGCCTCGCGGTCAAGCCCTCTCAACCAGCAGATCTGCCGCGGTGCTGTTGCCAGGAGCTGCCGTGGGAGACCTCCGTGCTTCGTCGTGCTGCCACCAACAGATCTGCCGCCGTCCTTCGCCGTGCTGCCACCAGGAGATCTCCGCGGGAACCGCCACTGCTGTTGAGTACTGAGAGAGAGAGAGCAACAGTCGCCCAGCTCTACCCTTAAAGTAGTAAAGGGAGAGTCAAACATATTTTATTACCAATATAAAAAAACTGTGATTTGATCACTATATAAAATTTTTTAGTCAAAATTAATTTTGTTAATTTCACAACCTAAAATTTTTTAATCTGTTATTGCTAATACATAATCAACAATCATCAAATAATTTACCACCCTACCCACTTTATTCAATATTAAACACACATAAAGTAAAGTAACTCATCACATAATACACTAGTTACTAAGAATATTTTCTCTAAAAGTCCCCCTATTTATATGATGTATTTCATCAAGAGTGAATAACTACTGTAGTCTTAATATTTATAATTTTAATATCAATTTCATTTTAATAAAAAATTTTATATCAGTTTAGGCCTAATATTTTTAATTTAAATATCAAGTTAGTTATTTTATTGGTTAATATCAAAATAAAAAAAATATTAAGACTAAATTGATGTTGAAATTAAAAGCATTAGGACTACATTAATATAAAAAAATTTGTTAAGATTAAATTGATCTAATAAATTTTGTTAATATCAAATTGATGTCAAATTAAAAATATTATCATCAAAATACTTATTTTCTCTCCCATTTTTTTTACATTGTACGGACATGAGATTTAAACATACTCCCTCCATTATATCTCAATTGCCCATTCATTTTTGAAACTCTTTTTTCATTTTATTTGTTCATTTATCAACTTAAGAAAATATTAATTTTTTTATTTCAATTATATTCTTATTGTAATTAATTGTAATTTATCTACTTTTATTTTTTCAACTGTATAATCATATTTGAAAACTGTAATAAATAATTAGGGTGGCAAAATAGGTTGAGCTTTCCAGGTTAGATTTTTTAACCAGTCAAACTTTTTCAACCTGTCCCGTTTTATAATCAACTCACCGTAGGCCATGGAAGATTAGAAAAAATAGCTAAAAACTAATCAAAATCGAGTTGGCCCGTCTGATTGGCTTACCAACTTGCCTTTTCTCTGATGGGATGGGTTCATATATTAAATCTAAATAACTAAAATGGATCAACTCATTCCACTTCATTTGTCATCCCTAATAAATATGGGTAATCTTGTTATTTAACACATTTTATATTTTTATTGATAATTATTTATTAATTTCTTAATACTCGTGCTTTTCACTTTTGAAAAATGTTTGTTGCACACCGCGAAATAGACACCTACAGTCTACACTCTTTGGACAATTGAGATGGAATAGAGTGAGTATCAAGTTTTGGCTTTATATATATATAAATTTTTTTGTTCTCAGTTAAGGGAAAATGGGCAAAGAGATAGATAAATGGTGATAAAATTCTTAATCCAATACTAATAAATTTTTAATTATTTGGATTAAGAGAAGTGACATGTGAGTTGCAGTTCATCTTGGCTTTGGCTTTGGCTTTGGGCTTTGCATTTAGTTCCGCATTAAACACGAAAACTTCTCAAAATATCTCATGGCGAGGCAATCTATCCGGACAGTAAGCCTTCGGATGAACACAAACTGAGCACACATACATGTTGATTAATCTCCCAAAGTCAACAGAAAATGAAGTGGCGCGAAATAGGTACCATTAACTGCGGCTGTGGCCACAACTACCCTTACGTTAACCAACAACAACTGTAAACAACGTAGTCCCAAATATTATGACCAAGGTCACGGTGTGCACTGCGCACCCATCCATCCTCTCAAAAAGAGAAACACCATTCCGTAGCTAACCTGCGCTTCTTCCTCTTCTTATTATTCTCCTTCGATGGCTTCCATCAGTTCCATGCCTTTCTCCACGCTCTGCCTCTTTCACAAACCCATCACTTCTCTCTCCCTCAGCTTCCTAGCTTCGGACAAATTGAGGTTCGGCTCCTGTTCGGCGATCAGGCTTGGAAGGGTCCGAGCGAACCCGAAGGTTGTAGGTCCCATCTGCAGAGCAGGTTCTGCTGTTGCCTTCCGAGACCTCGACGCGGATGATTTTCGCCACCCTCTCGATAAACAGGTGCCCCTCCTGAAGCAATTTGAATTTAATTAAGAACTTCTGAATTTCAACGTGCTTTTTTTTTTTTAACCTTCTAGGCGCTCATGGTTTGTCTTTTGGTTTTGTTTTCGATGTTCAGAATACGCTGATACTGAGAGCAATTCCAGGATTGAATGAGCTGGGGAAGGCTCTTCTAGGTAATTATTACGACGGCTTAGTGAATTATAACTGTTCCTCTTCCAGTAGCTGGAAGTGGATCGTCTCCTTCATGAATTTGGGTTGTTATTATTATTATTGTTATTGGATAATCTTGTAAACATGAGTTTGTGTTATGGTGTTTAAGGGTCTGGTTGGGAGTTTTTTTGTGATGGCTATTAATGGAGTGGAATAGAAAAGAAGGGAAGGGAATAGATATATGCATGCCACACCTTTAATTGGAAGTTTCTAATATAAATAAGTGGGATGGAAGGGTGTATAAATGCATTTTTCTTTTTTGTCCTTTTATTAAACAGTAAAACAACATAAACCAACAAAGCAGTCCCTACTATAGGCGGAGGCATTGGGGGGCTTTGCTGACCCTTACCTGCCTGCCCTTCCCTCCCATAGAACCCTTCCAAACACATCACACAGAAATTTCCCTTCCCTTCCCTGCCTCACGGCCTCACCGTCCGTTCATGTGCTGCCAAACATATCCTTAAGTTATCATTAGTCATCTCCTTGATACAAGTAGTTTGACTTCTAGATGAATTTTTAATGTCTAGTGGAAGATTCAAATTTATTAGGTAATGATAGTAGTACAAACTTTAACTCACAACTGTATATTTCTATTCTCATCCAAGCCATTGGATAATGCCTGGACATGTTCTAAATCTTTTCCTGAATGGTTCAAATTGTGCACATACCTCATATAGTTTCTGCAACCATCTTTGCCTAAGTTGTTCTAGTTAGCAGAAAATGTCACCCTTTATGTTTCCATAATTCCATTGACGGATATGAGATAGCCACTACTACTTTGTACAATTTGCAGAACTGTTAACTATGGGTAATCTAGGCTTAAGCTATTTAGGTGGAGACGCAATAATAGTATTGTATCTCTGACAGCGAGGACTTCTCATCCCATGCGGGCATGATTTCATATTTTCATGTACCAGGCCATGCTGTCGTTACTCTTTCCCATATAACTAGTAATTTTATCTGCCTTGATGCGATCAGTGATGTTCAACTGGATGAGTGAGGCACAAAATGGAACCACTTTTTGATGCCTAGTTATGAATTTATGCATGCTTTTCAGATCCCAATCGGATTTTTTTTTTAAATATTTTTGCTGCTGTTTATCATTCTATTAGAAACATAGCTTTTGTTTCAGTTACTCAAGTGCCTTTTATTCCATGACTTATTTGAATAATCCTGGGCTGCAACTGTTGCCTAGTGACATGGTTCTCTTAAAATGAATTGCAGGAACTGTGGCAGAGCAGGTCATGCTGCTTGAGAACATAGGGACCTCTGTCCTTGTTTCAAAAAATCAGGTATCCATAACACTTAGAAAAGAAACTTTTTCTCCAGGAAGTACACAATAAAGAACATTCTTGGTAGATAGGCAATATAATAGATGATATATAAATACACTGAATAGTCCTCACCTCTCAGTGGAAATGCTTGGTTTTGTTGAAATCCACTGCTAATTTATGCAAAGTGAAAAAACATACTGTCAAGACCCAAATTTGCATGTTTGTGCATATAAAATGCATGTTGGCAAAGCTCTGAATTAATTTGTGTGAATTCCATTTTCTTTCTTGTTCTCCTCACAAATGATGGACCAGTATTCATTCCATTGATCATGTTCTTCATGTACTTCTATAACAATGTGCAAGTGCATCTGTGTAACCATTCTTGAAAAAACAGTAGATAAACTTGTTCCTCAAGTTATTACCAACTTAGCAATGGTTGTTCTGGAAAAATAGATGAGAAGTCTCTGCTTTTAACATTTCCTAGTTCCACCATTTCCACTCAGTTTAGCTTTATGTTATAATTTATTTGCTAATTATATAAGTTGAGTCAGTTTTAATGTATGAATTGCAAGTTGACAATGTTCAAATGGAGTTCAGTTCTATTTTAGGCAACTTGGATCAACAAGTTACAAGTGATCCGATTATGTTGACTGTTTAGTTGCTGTCATCTAAATTTCTCCAGAAAAGTAACTAACCTTTTCTTTTTGTCATCTCAGCTTCCTGATCTTCACCACTTAATGGTCGAAGCTGCACAAATATTAAATGTTGATACCCCTGATCTATACGTTCGTCAAAGTCCTGTGCCAAATGCATATACATTAGCTATAAGTGGTAAACGGCCTTTTGTTGTTGTTCATACTAGCCTTGTGGAGCTCTTGACAAGAGCAGAGTTGCAGGTTCTAATTTTATGTGTTTCCCATTTGTTTTTTAATTCCATTTATATTCATTGGAGATGAATGAATAATCTGCTAGTCAGTTGCACTCCAAATATCTCCTTGCATGTATCCTCTATTAGAAAAGCTAGAGTGCCAATTTTCTTAGCTACTTTAGCATCCATGAAATTCTGCCCTCTATTCTGAATGGCTCCCAAGTAGTGGGATGTTCTAAGTAGATTTCAGGTGTATGAGTGTTGGATTCACAAATAGGAACCATTATATGATATGTATGTTCTTCTCTTCCAATATGCCTGATCAATGTCAGTTCAACTACAAGTTTCTATCTTATCTGTTGCTCTGGTTCCAAAAAGCTATTAACTTGCCATCAGTTTCTTTTACCAGGCTGTTTTGGCTCATGAGTTGGGCCACCTAAAATGTGATCATGGTGTGTGGCTTACATATGCAAATATTCTTACCCTTGGAGCCTATACTTTACCTGGTACGTGAAATGGAGCATTTTTTCATTTTTTAGTAATTTGTGATACATACATACCAACACACATTTATTATTTATATTATCTGTCTTTGGGTTTGTCGTGCATATTTGTAGTATTGATATTCATTGGGGAATTTGAAGTGTAGGCCCATCATTTGTTAGCTTCTATGCCCAAATTATTTTATATCTTATGGCGAAGCAATTAAGTATGTTGGATAATCAAAGCAGGAGAAACACTATTTGTCCAACCCCTATGAACTGAACTAGAGTTGAAATCCGTGTCACTCGTACTTCTGATTGAGTATAACAAGCATGAAGAATTTATTATGATGCCATAATTTCAACCTTTTTCATTTTCACCTATGAGAATGTGTTTGGTTGGGCCATGAAATTTTTCACCCTCAATTTTTCCCCCAACCAAATACACCATCAAAGTGTAGCTTCTTTTATTGATAATGGGTATACATCAAGCAGCTCTTGTTTTAATGTTGATGAGATCAAGTAGTTTTTTCATGCTTGGTTCTGCTGAATTATTCTTTCATAACTAGCACCATTTGTTGTAGGAATTGGCGGTATGATAGCTCGGACTTTGGAAGAGCAGTTATTCCGCTGGCTTCGAGCAGCTGAGTTGACTTGTGATCGTGCAGCTCTTCTTGTTGCTCAAGACCCTAAGGTATTCTAATATCAAACTACATAGCTTTAATTTTAAGTTATAACTTCTATGTTGTACATTGGTTTGATTGTAAAATTTTCATTTCCATATCCTACAAGAGGTAGTCATCTCTGTCCTCATGAAATTAGCTGGGGGATGCCCATCTATGGCTGATCAACTAAATGTTGATGCATTCTTGGAGCAAGCTCGTTCATATGAAAAAGCTGCTGCCAGCCCAATTGGGTGGTACATAAGGTTGGTAGCTCTGTGCCTTTGGCATTGGAAAGTTGGGTTGCAATGTTCCCATTGAAACTAAACTTTTTCTGCCGTCTAGGAATGCACAAACAAGGCAACTGTCACATCCACTGCCTGTTCTACGTGCTAGTGAAATAGATGAATGGTCAAGAAGTCCAGCATATAGATCTCTTTTGAAACGTGGAATACAGATTGAATCACTACAACGAAGTGTGTAGCAGTGCCTGATAGGTTTTGACCAACATGTAACTGCTCAATGCTCTGATGGTTAGTTTCTTAAAACTATAAAATCTCTTTTATTATACTTTTCTTAGCTCCATTTGAGGCGGTAGTATGTCCTGCAATAATATTACTCATTTGCTTGTATGAGACATAGGTAGAGTGGACTACATATTTGCAATTTGAAAATATTGCATGTTTTGTGATGGAGCTGACCTATAGAAGTGGTAAGAAACAAAACTGCTTACAGTTTTCGTACTTCCACTGTTCAGGGAAGATTAGGTTTGCCGGTAATTTTGGCCTTAGCGAATAGCAAATGGCAAGATATAACCCTTACTTATCCTTGCACACAATATGTAATGAATGCCGTCAATTTATATTGATATAAAGGAAGTAAAAGTTCAGGAGTACGGTATTCAATGTAACAGTGGTCCAATGAAACAGGACAAGCTAATTAAAGGAAAAGGAATAAGGTCCTAATCAGGTAAGTCTTCAAGAGGGAGGAAACAGCCCAATTACACCACCACCTGCGAGTAGTAGAGATGGAATCAGTATGGAATGATAGATTGATAGGGACTCGAAGGGAAGAAAGGTAAGAAAGTCAGAGAAGGTACATAAGGGAGAGAGATGACATGCCACAATGATCTCATGCCCCTAGCACATAGTCCTGCAGCAGCTTATTAGCCACTCTCTTTCTGTTGCTCACTCTCAGAAGTCAGATCCTTCTCCTTGATTCCCGGATCATTTGACACCAGTCCTGATCCCTTAACCAACTTTTGAATTAATTGTTTGGCAGGCTGAACATGCTTATTCTTACCTGGCCGTTCCATTACATAATACACTATTTGTTTTGGTATCTGTTACTTGTATGAATACCTGGTAGAATTAAGAAATTTCTTTTTCTCATGTTTTTCACTTTCTCTTATGGCGCAGTTAGTGAAACTGAATGGTGGCAGATGGTCAAAAAGCGTCAGGAAGCAGCGGGCTTTATGATGGATCTGTGGCTGCTGTAAAACACTTGTACTGTAAATGTGCAAATGTATATTCACCGTGATTGTTATATTAGCCGTCCTGTAAGTAATATTTTGGCGACAAGAATGATTTTTATCTTAGAAATATTAGCCTCTGGAAGGGAAAGAAGTAGTTGTGTAATTCTAGTCGATAAATTTTATCCAATAAGTTAGAAACTTGATTTTGTGACCTCTATGATTGAAAGTTGTTAAATAAGTGCTGTAATCTATGTTAGCTTTGCATGAACAATACTGGGCACAAATTTCTGGGTGCGCTTGTCCAGAGTTATTAGATTATATATAAGTCAATGCAAAAAAGAAAAATTGAAATATGAAATAATTTGAAACAATTTTTTAATTTTTTCTTGACAAGTAACTGTGTAAAGCCGATGTGGTTGAACTCTTGGACATTTGAATATCAGGCGAATTTATAAGATATTGACATGAGTTATGTTATACACCTCATTTTAGAGACACACATAGACACCCATAGAAAAAAGGTGGGTCTTCACAATCACGTCACTATTTTCATATAACAGAAAAAGGGTGTGTAAGTCAGAAAAATGTAAATGAACAAATTCACAAAACCAGCCAGGTACAAGGTCCTTGCACGTTTTCATAACATGAATTATTCATGAATACCAAACTAAAAACTAACCATAAACTTAAGAGGACAAATGCATCAAACAAAGAGAGAAAAAAAAACAGGAGGAAATGGAAACTAACCAGAACCGATAGTAACGAAAGAAATTCGTTGGCGGAAATGGCAACGAAATATGAAGGTGACACGTCACCAGAATCCAAGTGGTCCACGTGGCCGCATTCCCACACAGCCTTCAGTCACCATCGGCTCTTGCGATCAAAAATGGCTGCATTATCCTCCTCCACCAATGGTGAAAGCCACCATTATAAGTTGCAGTCGTAGCTGTCACTATACCTCCAATCATAGCTTTTAACAATGGACTTGGCCAAGGTCATCGGTCAATGGTTCAATTAGTGAGTCATGAGTTAGAACGGATTGATCTGTAATTAATTAAATAAATATATAAAAATATATTAAATATACAATATATATTATTATTTGCACAACATACACAAATGCTTGCATAGCTTGCTGGTTGGGAGTGCACTTCCTTCCCTTGAGTACCAGGTTGGATTCCCTTGTATGTCATTTTTGAGTTTAAATGATTTAAAACTCAAAACCGGTTCACTCATAACTAGTTCACACCAGTTTTGATCAATTTTGACCAGTCCAAATACAACTCCGATTTGAACCATGAATCGAACCAAGTCGGTGGCTGGTTCACTGATTTTTGGTTCAAACCAACCGATTCGGTCCGATTTTTAATACTATGCCTCTAATCCTGCCTTGAATTTGTTTTCCGAGACATCGTAGAAGAATGCCAGGAATCACGGGTGCTTGAGATTATTCCACAGAACCTCCTCGCCATCCATCTCTTTAAATTAACTCCAAGGCAATAGCATTCTATCTTTTATATATTCTTTTTAATTATTACCACATATTGCATTTTCTTTTGCTTGCTTAATTATATATGTATTGTTAAAATGATACCATACTGTATCCGTTTTGTGCTTTCTTCTCTCATTTCCTTTGTGACTTCATTTGAAGCTTCATCTAAGTTGGTGCCAAATTCTTATAGGAAAAAGTGAATTGAACGTAACATATTAAAGAAAGCATAGAACTTACCTTTGGAACCAACATTGGTTATGAGTTGTGTTATTAGCATTCACTTAGATTGTGAGTCATAGACCATGAGGAAATGTATGTGTGTATAATAGTAAAATCATGTTGGTAGAGGGGATACTAAGGAAATTAATGTGATAAATGATAATGTTGTCACTTGAGTGCATGATGACTTGTGTGCTAATGCTGATTTGAGATTTTATGTGCATGATTAAGGGAATCGAGTAATAGCACTTTTACTTAGCAATGTAGCCTCCTTAATTCCTCATTAATCAACATGAATTCCTCATCATTTACGTGTGTTTTTAAGGTGGTTAATCCGACTCATTTATTCATAAATACATATAATATTATTCATTAGGTTTTTCTTTAGCTCAATTTTCTTTTAAAACCCACGGTTCTTTCTTTGGCTTGTCACGTAAATATACTTTATGCATTTAAGCTAAGTATAGGCACATAAGTTTGCAGCATTATAATTTTATAAACCAAAAAATAGAAAAACTATAGTGATACATATAACTACAGGGAGACGCTATTTTTCTTTATAAAGCGCATAATGCATATTGAAGAACTTGAAGCTCACATGTATGTATTTACAATTTAAAAGCACACACAATAACAAGGGTTCGATTTAGGTCCAGTCGATCTAGACATGAATTTGATGGAAATCCCTGTCATATCTCAATGACAATCACACACAGTATTTTAAATTGCGGTTGCAGTCACTGCTGTTGCAGCCATCGCGACCGCTGTGATGCGTATTGTAGTCATTGCGGCGTGATTTTATGTTTTTTTCCACAAAAATACAAAATAAAAAGAAATACAACAATTATAACACCAAAATAACATATTTCCAACATTTTGAAACAAATTTATGTCTCTAACATATTCAAATACAAACTTTTCATGTTTCTAGAACAATAATCATACAATAAAAGCAGAATTACTATAAATTTATGATATTTAATTATAGATTTTTAGATAAAATATTACAAATTTATTGTTAAATTTATATTCATTCAATTTTAAGAAGAAAATCTTGATCAACAATATAATTATTTTTCTTTTCAACCAACTCATCCATTAAATCTAAAAAGAAAAACGCACACTAAAAAAAAAAAGAAAAATCAATCTCCACATTTTACCTCTTTATTCATTAAAAAGTGAAACAATTAATAATGACTCAAAAAATCTTAAAAAAAATAAAAGCTTTGTACATTTCCAAACCCACCCAAACTTCCAAAATAAAAAACTAAAACACTAAAACAAGCACTCTCGGTTGCAACCCATCCTAATAAAACAAAATAGAAAAATAAAAAAAGATAAAACCTACCCACCTACCCTCACCTTCTTCTCCTTCCTCGATCTTTTCTTCTTCATGAAAAAACTAGTAGCCCTATTAGCTTTTGATTTTTTTTTCCTAACAAAACCTAGTTTCTAAGACATAACCAACCAATTCCTAGTATTATTTAAACTTCATTTCTTGTATCCCCTTTCCTTACCTCAACTCCACTTTCACCTCCCTTTCTCTATTTCTTCCGTGTTCATGGGATCACTGTCATTCACTACCCCATATGCCGGAACCAACCATCTGCTGGTTTGTGGGACCAACCACCTTTTAACTACCGCACGATGGTTGAGGCTGTGCGACAATGGAAATGCAGAAATGACACAAGCTCAAGGAAAAACAAATGAAAATCAAGACCATTGGTGGAGCATCATAGTTGAAATTTGTAAGGCCAAAGAGGTTCAAGAAAATAGTCTTGATTTGCTAGTGAGGATTAGGCATGGAATGGAGTTTAAGAACAAAGCCACTTCAACAATATTTCCTAAACAAAAACAAGAATACATACTTAGACTCTAGACTAGGATTTGCAAAAATCTTGAAAGATAATAAAGAAACCACACACAAGAATCTCCCCAACAAAACCATCTCTTTTTACAAAGCTGCCACATACATATATATGCCGTAATGAAACCAGAAAATTTTTATAACACTTTTAGAGATCAACAAAAGAAACAAGTAACATAAAATAAAGTTCCAGCACTTTTACATGGCACATAACCCTCATGATGTAATTTAAATAGGACAAAACTACATCCCCAAACATACCCAATGCTAGCTAGAACAAAATACAAGAACAAAAGGGAAGATCATAGCCCAAACTTTCCACAACACAACACTTTACTCGTAAGCACTAAAGCTGTGCGAAAATTTCAGCAATGAAAATGGGCTAAAATAATAATAATAATAATAATAATAATTTTTCCTCCTTTAGTCAAGCTTGCCAACAACCAAATCAAGTCCTTTACCAACCCCATTTTTGGTTTTCAAACACACAAAGATAAAGGTATACAGCAAGCTCAACAATAATTAGAATGACATAAGAGGAAAATGATGATGATAAAACCCATACTTCCAAGCACAAATTGTGAACCCCCTCCCAAAGGACATAAAAACATAAATTTTCTTTTTGAGACACTTTTAGTGGGCATTTAGGCATTAACACAGTTTTAAAACTTCCTTTGTAGAACTAAAAACCAAAAATATGTTGCAACTAGGTTTGCTGAGAAATTTCTAGTACTTTAAATAGTTAAAGCATTACACCAAAAGAATATTTTTAATCCCCGAACAAGCTCTGCTCAAAGCAATGCCATGACAACAAACTCTACCAACCCAAAACTTCATTTCACCTTGAATTAGCATGAATTAAATTTCAGCAAACATACTCGTGTTCCATTCACTTCAAGAACTAAATCCCCTTCAATTTCTTACACCAACCTAGCCCCGAAACATGAATAACACACCAACTCCCTCAGAGGCCATCAATGCTAAAATTTGACACAAGCAAGGAGAGAATTACTATAAAAAAAATTAAAATTCTAGCATTCTAACTTTGGTTTCTTGACTCACAATTCCTCTTTGTACCCATTTAATACATTTATAAAATAAGCTCACAAAGTAAGCCCATTTTTCCCAATTAAACTCCTAAACATAAATCATAGTCCATGTGTGAACAAGTAAAGTTCACTTTCGGTGGCAATAGTCAGCAGTTGTAGCACCAAAAAGTGACTTTAAAGAAAACTATTCAAAGTCTACTGTGCACGCGTGAAGAAGGGTGGAATTTTCAAACATACACAGTAAAAATTTACTGTGTACATGTTAGGTGCTGTGATGCACATGCATTCACACTGAAGAAAACCTCTATAAATAGAGCTGCTTCAGTAAACTAAATGCATCACAATAACAACGGAGAATATCATTCCAGAGAGAAAAATATACATAGTGTTTTATGAGAGTTTTTCCTATTATAGAGAGAGGTGTATTCTCCTAATATAAGATAGGGTATTATTTTTCTCTCCTTATATTTAGAAAGAGGTGTAAATTTTATCTTTCACATAGTGAAAATCTTTCTCGGTCTTGCCATTGTTTTTCCCTCATCATTAGGGGTATTTCACGTAAATATTTTGTACCAGTTTCAATTCTCTCAACTCTAATTTAGTTGCATTGTTCTGTTTCAGTTACTTTGGTACCCAAAATTGGTATCAGAGCCACTAGTTATAGTCCACGATACGGGTTATTATTCATGGTCACTATTTATACGTGTAGTTGTATACTTTTACATTATTGTTAACGCATACTAGATTTGTTCTATATACGGTATAAATATATGGCACTATTCACATATATGGTACTATTCATGGTGATAAAGTGAGAACCAATTTAATAGAGAAATTTGTATACGTGTACTGGATTTGTTCTATATATGATATACAATATTATTCACTATACAGTACTATTTACGTATATGGTACTATTCACGGTGGAGAAAAAAAGTGACCATTCTAGTAGAGAAACAAATCCCGATAAACACACATGGCAGCAAAATTTGAGTTTGAGAAGTTCAATGGGAATAACTTTTCCTTATGGAAACTGAAGATAAAGATAATATTGAGGAAGGACAATTGCTTACTAGCAATTGAAGGCAGACCTGTCAAAGTTACTAATGAAAAGTGGAAGGAGATGGATGATAATGTTATCACCAATCTATATCTTGCAATGACAGATTCAGTATTGTTAAATGTTGCAGAAAAGAAGACAGCAAAGAAGATCTGGGATGCTCTTATAAAACTGTATAGGGTTAAGTCACTTCACAATAGAATATTTCTAAAGAGGAGGCTATATACTCTTTGGATGAGTGAGTCCACATCAATAACAAACCACATCAACAATCTAAACACCTTATTCTCCCAGCTCACAACATCAGATTATAAATGGGAAAAAAGCAATTACCCTTTGAACTTTTGCTCATGTGCAATTTAGACCCTGAGTTTTCAAATTATGCAATGCGACCCCTTGTACTTATCGGATGGTGCAAAGAAGGCCTTCCGTTATACAGACGTTAAAGCCACTGTTAAATGAGCATGTGCTTTTCACGTGCATGTGTAAATGGATAAAAATACCCCTTTCTCAACACTAATTTCCAACCTCTATTCTCTCAACTCAATTTTCCTTTTCCTTTTCCCTAATTTCTCAACTTAAACTTCCCTTCTTAGTCTGAATCCCTTTCCTTTTCTCCTTCTTGCTTATTTTCTTTGGATCTAAACCAGTAAAACCAGCAAAGACCAGCATGCGAAGAGGAAAACTCGTGACTTCATCTTGTTTATCCCTAATCTCTCAACTCACGCCCACCTCCATTGAAGACCAGTAACAACAGCGAAAAGGAAGACTCGCAAAGACTAGCAACGCGAAGAAGAAGACTCACGATACAGAAAACACACCTAAGCTGTGGAATCAAGCTTAGAGAATCACTACAAGAAATACACGGTTACTGACGGATTTTTTTTGTCGGTCTTTTCGACGAATTTACCGATGGAAAATGAAAAAAATTTTGTGTTTCAATTATTACTGATGGATTTTTCCGTCAGCAATCCGTCGATAAAATACCTGCGAATTTGAGAGAAATTTGGCACTCGATTTACCAACAGATTTTTCCATCGGTAAATATTGTAAATTTTTTTAAATTCAGAAAATAATTTTACCGACGGAAAAATCCATCGATAAATATTATTATATTTTATAATTTTTTTTCAAAAAAATCAGTGGTTACTGACGAATTTTTCCGTTGGTAAAATCAACTTCTAAAATTAATTTTTTTCACAGAAAACAATTACCGATGGAAAAATCCGTCAGCAATGGTTAAAAGACATTTTTATTAAAAAACTGGATTAAGGCGCCATTTGTGTTGATTACCGACGGATTTATTCCGTCAAAATTTCAAAAATCTGCTGGTAATCTGGTTAATGAACCGTATATGTGGACTCTTTCTCTCCATCTCATATACACAACTCTCTCTCTCTCTCCACCTCATAAACTCTCTGATTTGTCGCCGCCACTACCCGCCACCCGCCGTCTCCGGTCATTGCCTCACGCATTACGATCCTCGCTGGCTGCACGACGTTCCAGTCCCCATCCTCACCGCCTCATCCAGTCATGCACGAGCCTCAGTTGCCGCCTCACCCCGTCCCACACAAGCCTTTGGTTACCGCCTCATCTCGCTAGCAGGCGAGCCTCTGGTCACCGCCTCACCCAATGCTCGTGAGCCTCACCGTCTCAAGTGTCACGGCCGTCTTCGCCCTTCCTTCCCCTGTCGGTCGGCCAGCACATCCCCGCCATCCCCACCACCCCCATTGGGTACCAGGTGCTCTCTCTCTCTCTCTCTCTCTCTCTCTCTCTCTCTATGCCTAAATAAAACCCAGATTAGAAACTCCATAATAGATTAAACATTTGGCTCTCTGAAACTTTAGTGCGGGAACAATTGGTATGTGAAAAAAAAATTTGTGGTGGTAACAGCTTTGCACCTCCGTTTTTACTTAAAAAAAAAGAATAAATTAAAGTCCCCATGGTTCTAACTTTATCATTCTTGGTAATCTGATGTTTGTCAATAGAAATGCCAGCAATTGATTCCTATTTCGTGTTTCTTAGGTCCATTTTAGTGTTTTACCTATCATCCTCACATGTCAATAAAGAATGTATGGTGAAAATTTCTAACTTTAATTACCCCTTTCACATTATTCTAAGAACACCAATGAGCTACAATACTCGCTCACAACAATCAAACTATAAGAATTTATTAATTAGTTCAAGTTTGATTGCGGGACTATAGGTTTGAAATCACATGACATTAGTATTTTGCGTTTTACACATAGATACACCCTCAGTTAGGTTCAGCCTTCAAAGTGGATATATACTTATACCATATTTCTGTTTTTATTTAAAGGAATTTTATAAAGCATTTTCGACTTTCACGAACCCTAAAATTAAAAGGATTCTAAAATTAAACAGTGAATAGGCTAAGTAATTAGTGGCTATATTTTATTTGTTTTGAAGTTATTAGTATTTGTTTTGATGTTATTAATCTAAGTAATTGATTTTGTTGCAGAATGTCTAATCCGGTTGGAGTATTTCTTTGGTAGAGCATATTATTCCTTTTTCTCTTTTAAGATAAGTAATTATTTCTTCTCTTTATTTAATTACATTTTTCTAGGATAGAGACTTACAATTTCTAAGATAGAGTTGTAGGAAATTGGGATTGCATGACTGGAGGGAAGGGCGTAAAGGTCCTTCCCCAACTTGTTTGCATTGTTTGCTGTGGAGATTGATTGTGTATGCAGAGATTGCAGGATATGCAAGTTGTGATGATATAAAAGGATGTGCTCTACAATGGTTTTAGGATCTTTAAATGTTTGTTTGATTGTATTGTGAAGTTTATTTGACTGGAGTGATATGTGATATATGTATATATTGAAATTAATTTTTTTGGGATATCTTAGTTTCAGGGGAGGTCATGTCAAATTTTTTTTTTTCCAATTTAAAGAGTGGAATGTTAATTTAAGGGGAGGTGCTGTTGAAATTTTGTTAAGTTAAAGAGCACAGACTATTTACTTAAAAAAGTTTTACTTTTAGAAGATGTTTTGTTGAGAGATATTTATAATTAAATAAAATTTTAATTTGGAAAACTTTAAATGAATTTGTTAGGTTAAATTACATATTCAAGAACCATGAGTTCTGCAAGCAGACTATGGATATATGATAGGGTGCACCCTAGTCGAGGGGGAATCAAACCTGAATTTTACGCGAGAGTTGAACAGTTTGTAAGGGTAGCTTGTCAGACAATACAATTTATGAATGAGGAAACAGTTAGGTGTCCTTGTGCTAGGTGCAAATGTAGGAAATATTTTGATATGGACACCATTAGGTATCACCTGTATAAGGATGGTTTATGGTGGATTATTAGGTTTGGACTATGCATGGGGAAGTTGCCAGTATTGAAAATACATATGTTAGAGGTAGTTCAAGTAGAGTTAATATTGGTGAGCATGTCACGGGAAATATTAATTGGGAGGATAACTCTAGATGATATGAGGAAATGATTTATGATGCAGTTGATCCTCAAATTCATGAAGATTATGAACTTTCTATCAAGGCTCCTAATACCGAGGTTGAGAAATTTTTCTCTATATTCGAGACTGTAAAGGCCCCTCTATGGGAAGGTGTGCACATTCAGAGTTGTCTTTAGCAGTTAGGATGTTAGCTATAAAGTCAGAAACTAATCAAAGTCAAAATTCTTTTGACTAGTGGGCAACATTGATGAGTAAGATTTGTCCACAACCTAGTTCTATTCCAAAGGATTTCTACCAGGCCAAGAAACTAGTTTCAAAACTTGGGCTGAAATTAGAATAAATATATTGTTGTTTGAAGGGATGCATGTTGTACTACAAAGATGATGCATACCTAACCTAATGTAAATTTTGTGAAAGCCTTAGGTTCAAACCAAAAAGATCTAAAAATGGAAGATATAAGGATGTTCCCCATAAAAGAATGCACTATTTGCCCCTAATTCCAAGATTAAAGAGGTTGTATACTTCAATGAGTTCAGCACCTCACATGAGATGACACTTTGAGAATAAGAGAAATGATGGCGTCATGACCCACCCATCTCATGGTGAAGCCTAGAAACACTTTGATCAAACTTATCCTGATTTTGCTGTGGATCCTAGGAATGTTAGGTTGGGGCTTTGTGCAGACGGATTTACTCTGAATAATCAGTTTAGCAAACCCTATTCCTGTTGGCCTGTGGTTGTTGCACCTTACAATCTTCCTCTTGAAATGTACATGAAAGATCCTTACATGTTTCTAACGTGTATAATCCCTGGGCCCGATAATCCCAAAGCGAAGATTGATGTTTACCTCCAACCATTGATTGATGAGCTTAAAGAGTTGTGGTATTCAGGAGTACAAACTTATGATATTTCCACAAAATAAAATTTCTTGCTGAGGGCATCATTGATATGGACTATCAATGATTTTCTGGCCTACGGAATGTTGTCAAGTTGGATGATGCAGGGAAAATTGGCATGTCCAATTTGTATAGAGAATACAAAGGCGTTCACATTGAAACATGGTCAAAAAAACTCGTGGTTTGACTGTCATAGGAGATTTTTGGACCTTGATCATGAATATAAGGGTAAGAAAGACATGTTTAAAAAGAAAACGGTTGAACATGATGAGCCTTTTATGAGGCTAAGCAGTAACCAGGTTTGGCACAGAGTTAGAGGCTTTCCAAAAATAACTGAACTGGGTAAATCTATACAATTTCCAGGATATACTTCAAAGCCTACTTGACTTATATGATCAACTCATCATCAATATTATAAATAATAATATTGCTGACTATTTATCCTTTGATGATGTCGTCAGTGCTATTCTTGAAGAATAATTTAGGTGCAAGAATAAGGAAGATAGATTGGAGAGCTGTAAGTAAGCAGAGGCGTTGTTGGTGACAAGAGAAAGACCAATGGAGCATGACTCCAGTGGGAGTCATGGTCAAAGTACGTCAAAGTCAAGAAGAAGAAAGAACTTTAAATGCTATCGTTATGTTATGAGAGGGCACTTGAAGAAATTTTTCAGAATAATAAAAAAAATGCAGATAAAACTTCAGAAGCATCAACCTCTCAAGGAAGTATTATGAGTACTTCTGAGGATAGAAAAATCCTATGCAGTGAAGCAGCAATTGATTCTAGAGACAATGAATGGCTCACTAATGTTTAGATAATGGATTCAAGAGCAACATGGCACATGACTCCACACCGTGACTGATTTTACAGTTACAAACCTGTCTCCAAAAGATTTATGTTCATAGGAGATGACCATGCCTTATAAATTGTTGGTGTTGGTACTGTCAAAATAAAATTGTTTAATGTTTCCATTCGATCAATTCAAGGAGTGCGACTCATAATGGGTCTGAGGAAGAATATATTGTCTATTGGGCAACTGGATGACCTCAGGTGCAAGACCCATATTGAAAGTGGGATTTTAAAAGTTGTTAAAAGTGCTCTTGTGGTAATGAAAACAGAAAAGACCATGATAAATCTATACAGGCTTCAAGGAGATATATTGTAGGAGGCAGATGCATCAATTGCATTAGCAAGTCAAGAAGAAACGATGATAATGTGGCACTGCAAACTAGGCCACATGTCGAAACGTAGTTTGAAGGTTCTTGCGAAACGTAATCTCATTCTTGGGCTCAAATTGGTGAACTTACAGTTTTGTCAGCACCGTATTACAAGCAAGCAACATAGATTGAAGTTTGGTAGATCAATTGCTCAGAGTAAAAACATTCTAGACTTGATTCATTCTGATGTGTTGAAGTCACTATAAATGTCCCTAGGAGGAGCAAAATATTTTATATCATTCATTGATGACTACTTCAAGAGACTATAGGTATGCGCAATCAAGAAAAAGTTAGATGTGCTTCCAATATTCAAAGACTTCAAAGCAAGAGTGAAACTTGAATCCGGGAAGAGGATCAAGTGTTTGAGGACAAACAATGGAGGAAAATATATAGATTGAGATTTTCTAGCATTTTGCAAGCATAGGGATATTCAAAGGCAATTAACAATTTCACAAACATCTTAGCAAAATAGTGTAGAAGAATGAATGAATTGGACTCTCCTAGAAAGAACAAGAGTTATGCTGAAAATGCTAGGTTTAGCCAAGTCTTTCTGGGTAGAAGCAGTCAAAACTGTCTGTTATATGATTAATTGGTCACCATCAACTGCAATTGGTTTAAACACACTAATGGAGATGTGGAATGGCAAACTAGTAGATTATTCTTCTTTACATATGTTCGGATGTCCTGCATATGTGATGTACAACTCCCAAGAAAGAACAAAGTTGGACCCGAAGTCTAGGAAATGTATATTCTTGGGTTATGTTGACGGTGTAAAGAAGTATCACTTATAGGATCCCACTGCCCCCAAGGTGATGGTCAGTAGGGATGTTATAATTGCAGAAAATGAACTACAAAGTGAAGAAAGAAATGACATCACTATTGAGGAAATAACTACGATTCAGATAGATGAGAAATATGGAGAAAAAGATTCTGAAGTAGAACCAAAGCATGATGAACAAGTACCATATGAGGCCAATGACACAGAAGTTAGGTGATCAACATGCTGGAAAAAGCACCGTCATGGCATTCAGACTATGTTATGGCAAGCTACGATGCATTCTGTCTTCTAACAAAAGAAGAAAAGCCATCAACCTTTCTGGAGGCTTTAAGTAGCACAAATGCTTCTCTGTGGATGGCAGCAATATAGGAAGAAATGGAGGCCTTACATAGGAACAAAACATGGGAACTTGTTACACTTCCAAAAGGTCAGAAAGCCATTGGTAATAAATGGGTCTATAAGATCAAATGAGATGGTAATGATCGAGTGGAATGATATTGTGCAAGACTGGTGGTAAAAAATTTGTTCAGAAGGAAGGTATTGACTTCAATGAGATATTTTCTCCAGTTTTTAGACTTACCACTATCAAAGTAGTGTTGCCTATGTGTTCTGTATTTGATTTACATCTTGACCAGTTAGATGTGAAAACTGTTTTTCTTCACAAAGAACTTGAAAA
This sequence comes from Dalbergia cochinchinensis, assembly GCA_031216125.1. Lineage (NCBI taxonomy): Eukaryota > Viridiplantae > Streptophyta > Magnoliopsida > Fabales > Fabaceae > Dalbergia > Dalbergia cochinchinensis. Next base: position 28,731,429 of record CM062368.1, read on the forward strand.
GGAGATTTATATGCTTCAACCAGAAGATTTTGAGGAACAAGGAAAAGAAAATTTGGTTTGTAAGTTGATCGAATCTTTGTACGATCTAAAGCAGGCACCAACGTGTTGGTATAGGAGATTTGATTCCTTCATAATTCACTTGAATACAACAGACTGAGTTTAGACCTTTGTACATAGTACAAAAGGTTTGGTAACAATGTTTTCATCATTTTGTTGTTGTACGTGGAAGACATGTTAGTGGTAGACCCCAACAAAGATCGAATCTAGGAATTGAAGGCACATTTAGCTAGGGAGTTTGATATGAAGGACTTGGGACCCACAAATAAGATTTTAGGGATGCAAATTTATCGAGACAGAAAAAACAGGAAGATCTAGCTTTCACAGAAGAATTACTTGATGAAAATCTTGCAGCGCTTCAACATGCAAGACTGTAAATCAATTTCAACCCCACTTCCTGTGAATTACAAATTATGCTCAAGTATGTGTGCCAGCAGTGAAGCGGAGAGGATAGCGATGTCTCGAGTACCATATGCATCAACAATGGGAAGCCTTATGTATGCCATGATTTGTACCAGGCCAGTTATTGCTCAAGCAGTTAGATTGGTCAATCAGTTTATGGTAGATCTAGGTAACGAGCATTGGAATGCTGTGAAGAGGATCCTAAGATACATTAAAGGAACCTTGAGTGCTGCACTATGTTTTGGAGGATTAGAGTTCATTGTTAGAGGAGATGTTGATTCAGATCTTGTAGGTGATCTTAATAAAAGGAAATCTACTACCGACTATTTGTTTACACTTGCAGGCGAAGCTCTGAGCTAGTTATCCAAGTTATAGATGTTGTAGCTTTGTCTACTATAAAAGCTGAATATATGGCAACTACACAAGCTTGCAAGGAAGCTATTTGGATTCAAAGGTTAATGGAGGAACTCGGGCACAAATAGTCAAAGATTATGTGCATTGTAATAGTCAGAGTGCCTTGCACATTGCAAGGAATCCATCCTTTCATTCCAGGACAAAGTACATAGGTGTTCAATATCACTTTGTTCAAAAAGTAGTAGAAAAAGGAAATATGGATATGCAGAAGATTCACACAAAAGACAACCTAGCAAACGTCATGACAAAACCGATCAACACTGACAAGTTTAAATGGTGTAAATCTTCCTATAGCCTATTAGAAACGTAGGCAGCATAGAACTGGCAAAATGAGAAAAGATTTTGAAAGCTCACTAAAAGTGACTTTAAGTGGGAATTGTGAACAAGTAAAGCTCACTTTTGGTGGAAATAGTTAGAAGTTACAACACCGAAAAGTGACTTTAAAAAAACTATTCAAAGTCTACTGTGCACGCATGAAGAGAGGCAAAATTTCAAACATGCACAATAAAAATTTTACTATGCACGTGTTTGGTGCCATGATACGCAAATCATATTCACACCGAAGGAAACCTCTATAAATAGAGGTGCTTCAGTAAACTAAATGTATCACAACAACAACGAAGAACATCATTCCAGAGAGAAAAATATACATAGTGCCTTCTAAAAGTATATAAAGAGGTGTATTCTCCTGGTATAAAAGATGGTGTTATTGTTCTCTCCTTATATTTAGAGAGAGGTGTAAATTTTATCTTCCACATAGTAAAAATATTTCTTTCTCGATCTTGCTCATGATTTTTCTCTCATCATTAGGGGTTTTTCACGTAAATATTCTGTGTCAATTCCAATTCTCTTAGCTCTATTTTAGTTATGTTGTTCTGTTTCCACTATTCTAGTACCCAACAGCATGTTGGGCTCACATTGAAATTTTCTAGCAATATACTTACGAGAGCTTGATTTGTAAAATTGAAATAAAACATTTTCAGACCCTCTTTCAAATCAAATGAAAACTCAACCTCTGTACTCATTCCAAAAACTACAAGCACACACAAGGATTTGGGATTCCAACCAAAAATTCCAGCACACGTGAATTTAGGAGCATGAAAGTGCAAACTTGAAAACTCATGTTCACCATTACAAATCAATTGCAAATAACAAAAAAACTCCAAGTCCTTTAAACACCACAAAACCAAAATAGAAGCAAAAGGAGGGAGTCATGAACCACTCTTCTTACACACCCCAAGTTAGAAACATTAAACCCATGTCAAAGACACACATTTTCTTCCTTGCCATATTTCAAAAATAGAGAAACAACAAAACCCCATCTTAGGGCTCAACAACTATCAAAATGGAGGGTATCTGACGGAGAAACCCTCTACGATACTTCCAAGCTTTAGGCTTCAAGAACTCAACTTCACCAAAACAAGTCCAGTACATCAACTCCACCCATAGCTAAATATTTTTAGACCTGAGAAAATGGAAGAAACAAAGCAACCATGAGATAAGACAGTGAAAAGGATGCCTTTTTTGCTTCTGCGAATCTGCTTCTGCTTTTGCTTCTTCCTTTTTTTGTCTTGAATCTGTTTTTGCGTCCCCTTTTTTTCAGGTTTATGATTTGCTTCTTTTGAAGAAAAACAAAATGAAGATGGGGATTAGGGAAGGAGTCCAGTGGCTCCCAATGAGTGGGTAAACTAGTTTTTTCTTCCTTTTTTCGTGTGATTCATTAAGGATAAATGGGTCTTTTGGTGGAGTTAGGTGAGGGTAGTAAGGTAATTTTACATGTAAAAACACTCATTTTATTTTAATAATGTGTCTTGAAATTTGGGTTGAAGAGAATTCTAAATTTTCAAAAAGCACTAACCTTAACTTTTAAAATAATTCAATAAGACAACTAATATAAACATGCACTCAAATTGTTAAGGAAAGAATGTCTAATTATTCATTATCTAATTAATTAAGGAAATAAATTCCTAATTAACATATAAATATGACAAAATGAAAATCAAGGCACTACACCTTGAATTTCAAATTACAGATGGAAAAATCTGTCTATAATGTGCGTCTTAAATATGCGTCTTAAATTTCAAATTATAGACGGATTTTTCCATGTGTAATATATTGAATTTATTTCAAATCAATAATTTAAATCAAAATTTGTCTGTAAATCCATTTGTATATTTTGTAAAAAAAAAATCTTTCATTATCCGTCTATAATAGTTACGCCCCATGTGACGTGAGTTTGTGCTAACAATTACAGACCGATTTGTAAGACTTTTCCATGAAAAAATGTTTTTTCCACATTTTCATTTACCTGTCTGTAAATCTGTTTGTGTTTTGAAAGTTTCTAGTAGTGAGATTATGCATAGTGAGACCGCAAAAACTTAGAGCACAAATGGAAGATAAAAATCTAAGTATTCGAATCAATTCTATTTTTCTCCAAAAATTAGGTTTACTATAGTACTTTTATAATAATTCTTAATATAACAAAATAAAATAAAAATAAAAGTTTCTTTACCTTATTTTTTATTATTTTTCTCAATTAAGTATACAAATAATGTAAATTCTTTTTTAGTATTGTTATTTCACATTTAATTTCTCCGGTTATGAAGCTTTTTTCTGCGTTATATCATTTATTTTGTTATTCATTTTTTTTTATCGATCTCATATCTCATGATCTTTTTAAATTCTAAGAAAAAGTTTGGACGCGAAAATGAAATGAACCAAAATGCATTTTTTTTTCTGAAACAAAGGGAATAATAATGCAATTAATATGCAACTTGCATCAAAATAGCCAAAAGCAGATGGGGGGAAAAGAAAGCTTAATGTATTATTTTTTATTTAGACTAAATTAGCAATTTGGCCCCATGAACATACACGAGATATCAGTTTTTATTTTTTAGGAGATTTTTTATATCAATTTCTAAGACTTACACGTGATATTAGCTTAGTGTCTAAAAGATTTTTTACATCAATTTAACAAGAAAATGGATCAAATAAATATCACATATATTTTTCAGAGTTCAAAGTAATGTTACATATATCTTTTAGCAATAAAATGTATATGAAAAATCTTTTAGGGACCAAATTGTTATAGTGTGTACTTTTCCACATTGAACTGATGTCAAAACCTTTTAAGAGATAATCAAACTCGTGGTGCTAGTATACTTGAGGAATCAAATTGCTAGTTTAAGTCTTCATTTTACATATCTTCATAACAAAATAAAACTATAGTTTGTTACATTGCTAGATATCTTAGCCAACTCTGTCCATAAATGCCTTGGCCTTTTTGTACGCTTTTGCCAAGCACTTTCTAAACCTGACTACATCAAGTTTCACATTTTGCTTCTTCAGGTATATTCGCTTCTTAGCCCACTTGTTCTCATGAAAAGTCGATGGATCCTTGATCACTATGCTATTAGCTCCATAACTCTCCGACAAGCTGCTTTCATTTGCATCAATCTTGTACCCTATGTACTCCAACCCCAAAATCTTAGGTGGTTTCTCATAGTAGGTTCTTGAAGCCCATTCAGTTCCAATAGGCACCACCTGCACCAACACCGAGCCCGGCCTTAGGAACAAAAAATGTGTTAGGCCCGCACCATGCACCCCTAGCAATGCATGGGTTTTGTGAATCAAATCATAAGCGTTGGCCATGCACGTGTTCTTTGATGGCTCTAGTACATTCACATTGAACCCTATCTCTTCAGCGGCCTTCACAATTTCATCCTGGTTCAAAATCACACGGCTCACATTGCCTTTTCTACTCACCAACGTAAGATGTGGCCCACCCCTCTTAATGTTGGGATCAAGCAATGTTTGTGTGTCATCTTTGGTATATGCTTTTCTAAGGAAAGCATGAAAATCAACAAGGGTCTTAGGGTAGGGTAGCAATGTGGGGTCTATGATTATCGGCCCATGCTTTATTAGCCCAACTATTGCTGATGGGAAGCAATGAGCGGTGGTTATGTTCCTGGTGTTGATGATTGGGTGGTAAGGACTAAATGCTGATAACAATTGTGCATACTTTTGGAACCACCACATCATGCCATCTGTGATCACAAGCACAACATCTTGATCAGGGAATAAGGAGTTGATGGTGATGAAGAGTGGGATGAAGTTCTCATTAACTTCATGGAAGAAGTTCCCGGTGTACCCGCCCGCACTAAATACAAGGGCCGGGCTATGGTGTATGACACCACAGCTTGATTTCGGTGGGGCTGAGGTGAGTGTGATTTCTCTAACGTATGAAATTGCTGACTTGTCATTCTTGAGAGGGTAAGGATGGATTTTCACGGGGAAATGGGGTTGGGCCCATGTTTGGGGACCCATAGCGAAGAAGGTTGAGGAAGCACGGTCCAAAAGTGTGGGGCTATTCATTGTGCATACATCAAAATCTACATGAGAGCGGTCACAGGTGATCACCCCACTGCCACTGGCATCCCACTCCCAGTCCCATTGCGAAAGTGAGTGTGAGAACGTGTGTCGTAGTTTCACTTTCCATACGCCTGCGTCTGCATAATAAATTTGGTGTGTTTTAATTTACAAAAACAAATAGTATTTTATGTTAAAAACAAGAGTATTTTATCAGTGGTCGATTTTTGAACGTGAATTAATAGCGGGTTAAAATACCTCATGTTCTCGTAAAATAAATAAATTGTTAAACGTATTCAAAATCTATGCTTTATTTTACTTGTTTTGACCGGTAGGGATTCATTTATATGGGTAGAATATTTATTAATGCATTGATAGTCCTCAATAGAATTTAAAAATAAAAATATTCAAATAATTATAGATTGTTATTATAATGGATAATCTAAAATGATTTATTATTTTCTTAAAATTATATTAATTAATAGTATAAAATATTTACACTATTAATATATAAAATATATAAAACTAAACTTATTTTTATATACTATGAGTTTTATAGATTCAACCAGATGGTATAATATTATCATGATATCATCATTATTAAATTTGAGATAATTCAAAAGCTTCATTTACGTTCATCACATTTTATCCGCACTTTGATTTGATCCCAAAAGCTTATTTTGTTTTAATTGCATTCTTAATATTTTGAAAACATTTTTCAATCTTATCCTTTCAGTTATTAACACTAAATTTTAAATGAAAAAAAATTAATGTTGGGGCCAAATTATGATATTAGAAAATACAATACAACAAAATTTCCATTTTACAGTATTACAATGTTAATAGACGACAACAAAACATAAAATATCAAGTTTTTGGTATAATTTGAGTATCAAGCCACATATTTAATTTTTTAAAATATTAATATAATTAAATATAAAAATAATTTAAATGGTCAAATTTAGGAAAAATAAATTATTAAAAAAAAGAGGTTATATTTCTATACAAATAACAATGTTTTACAATACATTTTTCTAATCCCAATTTTACAATGCATTTCCTTCTTGCATATGTACACAATTACTGCTTGAGAAAAGGTGCGAACCTGAGTGTAAGTTATAGGAAAAAAATGTGAAAACGCATAGTGGCTGTACGTGCGGTTCCACTGAAACATAGCAGTTGTTTATTTTTCTAATTGTTTATCTATTCATTTTAATAAATAATTTTATAAATATTATAGAAACAATTATTTATGAATTAAAAAAACAGCTCATAATATTGAATAGAAACCAGAAATAGTTATGCGGGGAATCCCTTTATGTATAGTATACATTAAAAAATATGATATATGAAAACAAATGTTAATCTACCAGACAACTAGTCATGAATCTAATTTCTATGTATTGACAGTATAATACTTTTTAATATTATTGTCTAATCATGTATTATGAATCAGCGTAGATGATTGAGTTTTGTATTCACTACTTAAAAAGTTATGTAAATAAAAAAATGTAATTAGATAACAATGTAAAAATATTTCATACTATCGGTGCATTTAAATTGAACTCTATATTTCAATATGAAACTCCAAATATAAACTACACGTTTTATATTATTTTTTATAAGCTAAACTAAATTATTAATTGAGAAACTTGAACAAAACCGATTATATAATTTACACAAATGTAAGCAGTGATATTTTTTTCTCCTCATCTTGCATGGCCCCATTTAGATTTGTTACAATGTTAAAAAATAATAATTGACAATACTTGTTTATTTTACAGAAATAGCAAAATAGGAGTTATTTCTAATTTTCACACCATAATATCAACAGTCAATCCCGACTAAAACAAAATGATTTTATTATACACTCAATGCAATGCAATCTATGGTTTGTGAATTACCTCGTACCACAATTATCTGGAGGAAGAAGATGAATACCAATACCGCAAAACATAAAGCTGATTTTGACAGTCTTGCTATCTTCGCTTCCATGGATATTGGTAGCTGGCAGCGAATTTTAGTAGTATAATAATAAGAAGACTATTGTCACGCTCTTTCTTCAATGCTTTACCTTAAAACTGCAACACCTTGCTTGAAAAATCTCATCTAATACATTTTTTGCATGCAAATTCTTGCTAGAAGGATCGAAGGCACAATGATAAGCCAAAAGCAGAAGTTATATATACATAAGTAAAAGGAGAAGTCGGGTTCACAATTTAAGTGTGAAAAGGAAGCTAGAGCGAGTGATTGATATGGACGAACAAAATATTGGTAAGAAATTAGTATTGCAACTGTACAACATAAACTGATTATCTAAATCGAAAATAGCGCTGATACTTACACCGTATCTTTGACATGCCCTGTCCCTGATGTGCCTCACCGTATCTGGAATTATGTATCCATCGCATGAAAAGGCTTCGGAACAACGAGACACACACGCACACACTCTATGTAAGCTTTCTCTAGCATCCCACGACGCCTATTCTACGAAGCAACATATCAATCAGCTTTGAGCCTTTGACATCATTATTCGTTTTTTGTTTTTATCTTTTGATTTCTTATGATGTGACAGTTATTTTTTTCACTTGTTTTGTGTTTTAGTGAAGCTCGGAATAACTTAAGTTAATCGGAGGTGTCTAATTAGAGAAGCCAAATGGTGACGTCATGAGATTATTCCCAATCAAATGAAGTTCGGCCTAAATTCAAGAGGCCTATTAGCCCATTATTGAGAACCAATAGGAATGCACCACGTTAGTCCAAATTTAAAAAATATAGCATTGAAAAGGGAAAAGACCAATTTATCCCTTTAAGTATTGCCTATAAATAATGAGTGATGTCACTCATGCAAGGCAGCTCATTTTAAAGAGAGAAACTTCTTGATTCTAGAGAGAAATCAGATAATAAAAAGAGGAATTTTAATTGTTGTTCTTCTTTTATTCATATTCTATTGTATTATTTGATCTTGGTTAGTTTATTCTTTGTTTCTTTGGTGTTTAAGAACCTATCCTAAAACATTTTGTGGCTCCACTAGGAAGATGAGGAAGCAACGAGCTATGTCAAAGGTGACCCCATGCTAGCAAGAAAGGAGTAAAAGGATTGGGAAGACAAGAGCTAAGGAAGAGACACCTGAAATTAATGTGCTAAAGAAGGTAAGAGCGAACATTGAGTCGTCTAGGAACAAAATCAATGTGCCAGTGGAGGTATGAAACATGCTCTTGAAGACCCATGAGAGGAACCATAAGAAAGATCTAGAGAAAGATAAAGAGTCGGACTACACTCAAATGGAGAAATTCGAGAGATGATGATATTATTGGAGGAACGCAAGGGTGAGCAACCTATTGGTTTTGACCAAGATTTCCTTTATCCCATGAAAGTAGCTTGCAAATCGCATCTTGTGAGGTATCATGTGTCTACCTTCAAGAAGTTTGATGGGAATGGAAGTGTAAGGGAGCATCTAACATCTTTGGTAGATGAACTTGGTGTCCATAGGGGGAATAGGAAGCTTAAGCCGAAGAAGTTCTCTAGTTACTCATAGCATGAGCCTTTACATGGTATGTCAAGTTGCAACTTGAGTCCATTCACACAAGGGAGGAACTGGCCACAAAGTTTTGAAACAAATTTCTAGAGAAGATGAGGTGATCCACATGATGGACTTAGGTAAAGTGAAGCAATGAAGCAATGAAGGCCTAACTGCCTTTGTTAGATGCTATAGAGACAAGGCACTCTAATGCAAGGAGACATTTTGAGAAGTTGATCTTGTTAATGGGTTCATTCAAAACATTGAAGGTGATTCTCAATTATTCCCGATTATGGGAGGCATTGAAGGCACTTCTCAATTGTTCCGGATTATGGAAGGGATTAGTATGTTAGTAGAATTTTTGAAACAAGTCATGAACATTTATGAATCTCAAAAGGCAAGGGAAGTGCTTGAAGGAAGAAGAGTTGGCATATGCTGCAAAGGAATAGACCAAATATAGAAAGAATAGTTACAAGTATCCCCCAAGGACGAGGGATTAAGGGGAGAAGCCTTACAAGGAATATGAGAGCAATCCAACGAGTTTCTTCAAGCACAAGTTCCTTTGATCTTGTTGTTAGAGGATCGACTAAGCCAACTACTGAGGTCCAGGGGGAGAAGAAGTGTGCCCCAAACTTCTGTTTCCTCCTTAATGTAGAGTCGCACAGGGCTGAGACAATGCTATAGTGTGAAAAAATTGTTCTATATAAATAGGTAAAACAATGGAAAGGTGATGTGTTGGGAGCGAAAAGAAAAGATATAAAAAAAAACTCTTTTTAACTAGATAGAACAACACAAGAAAAAAAATAATATAAAGGAGACTTTTGACACAAAAGACCCCAATAAATCCAAAAAATATCATTCTCTTCAGTACTCGATTAAGCCCAACTAACCCAAACCATTGGTTCTGATACCACTTATTAGGTAGTGGAAGCAAAAGAAATACAAAAACCAAACTTTCTCTAATTAGAGGAAACAACACAAGAAGAAAAATAATAAAAAGCAGACAAAATTTACTGTGATTCAGCCTAACTACTTAAATCTACAACCCCTATAAGGAATTCAAACATCTTTCATTATTTGTAACTTTTGAACGGTTAAAATTGTAAATCATCCATACAAATATTTCATCACATTGATAGCTTCTAAAGACTACTCATATGGATCAATCCTACTTTTGGAGGGTATATAAATCAAGCAACCAAAGGCTCTATTTATAGCCTAAACCTCACACAAGACTTCAACTCTTTTTTTATGTGGGACATTAGGTTAAATCCCAACATGGTGATTCCGATATGGGACTTTGGGTTAAATCCCAACATGATGATGTCTAAGGAAGGAGAAAAAAAATGATGTCCATATATAGGCACTTGCTACTTTGCCATGACATGCATGTGGTGATGTTAGGGGAACCAAGGTTGAAGGGGCTGACCTCAAGAGGATGTGATGGTTAATAGGCTTATGAAGGTTAGAGGGCTTAATTTGATAGTTAGCCAACTAGTACTTGACAAAGTGGGAACAAAGTAGCCATTAAAGGTTTAGTGAAAATTATGAAAAAGAAAGGAAAGTAACTAGATGCATCAGTACCCAACTCATGCCAAACCTCTATATGTGGAGGCAGCTTTCCAGGGGAGGAAAGTGAAGCATGCTTTTGTAAACAGAAGATCAAGAGTAAATGTTCTCCCACAGGAAATCTTGGAAGCACTATAGGTTCCCACAAAAGGCATGAGAAGCTCAAAGATGGTCGGTCCTGAACGCATTTGAAGGCAATCTGGTGAAGACAATGAGTGTTATAACGAATAATTTACATGTTGGGCCCGTTAAAACTATGAACAATTTTCATGTCGTGGATAGATCCCTTAGCTACCATATCAAGTTAGGTCACCATTGTTATCCATGGCCTTAGGTGTGCACCTTTGACTTGGCACTAGGTAAATTACAAGGGGAAGGACATCGAAATACTAGCTGCAAAGCCTCTGTTTTATGAAAATAAGACACACTTGGTAGAGGTGGTATTTTACAGTAAAGCATTAGCCACCACTAAGGCATGACCAGTGCTTAGGGAATTTTCTCTTCCCTAGTAAGCCTTATAAGACCAATAAAGCTTAGACAACACCTCCCATGAAATAGGATTAATTACATGATTAGGATTCACCTATACTTGATAGAGAGAAGCATAAAAATACAATATTCATATAACAATGTAATATGGGGCTTAAGCCTTTTACAACATCTAAATCAACAACTATGGTCTTAAGACAATTACAAAAGTATCAAAAACGCATTGACATGGTGGAACCCTACTCGTGATTATACATGGAGCACTAATATAAAATATAGCCTCAAAAGCTTTATAGCAGCACTCAACCAATTTCATTATGTGTGGCTCACTCGGGAATAGTGACTATAGTCTTGGGAATGGAAGAATTCATGACTCATCCATATGTCTGTATTTGAAAAGAGATAAATAGCCACACAGCGAATTTTACAACTCATTGAGTAATAGATTTACTTATAAAGGAGAACTAATATTTTGGTCCCCTAAAAGATTATGTAATTGACAAAATAGCCTTAGAAAATTATATTTGTTTGTAGTTCTCAAAAGATCTATTTCATTTGACAAATTTACCCAAAGATCAACTGACCACCATTTTTATTAACAGAAGTGATTATATTCCATGTTTTATACCATGTTCGCATTATAGAACTACTACATTAGTCCCAAAATATTATATCCCTAAAAAAATTACTTTTGTTAATGAAAACGGAGACTAGTTGATGTTTGAATAAATTTTTCAAACAGGATGAATCTTTGAAAGGTTAGAGGTGAATATAGTTTCTTTTAGGGGCTATTTTGTCAGTGATATGATCTTTAGAGGGCTAAAATGGTGGTTCTCCCTACTTATGATCGGAATAAGGCATGTAAATAAAACTTAGTACAAAACATAAAGCTATTTGTAAAAACATTTTCAATACACAATACAATCATTTAGTTAAATCTTTCCAAATCGTATAACATATCCTTCCAAATAAAAATATTGTAAATATACTCACTAAATAATTTCACCAATCATATTACAAACACCGAAGTCCAAGTGATGCACATTGTAGCTTGCTTGTGCTGCCCAAGTTTTTACCCCTTCTCGATTTTTATTTTTGTCACTAATTTCATTGCATTGTAGCATCAAATATAATTAGAATTAGCCCTTGGACATATAAATAGAATTTCTAAGGATTTAAAAACATCTCTAAACTCATGTCAAAAGGAGGTCTATAGCTTCATATATCATCAAAATACTGAGAAAAGACCAACTTGGACAAAATTAAGATAGGGTTGCATTTCAACTCTTGTAATCCAGTTTTCACCAGGCACCTTTGCAAACTATAAGCTAACCCTAGAACCAATTGAAAGGTCATGATTTGATCCTCCTAGAGTATCCTTCATTGAGGTATTACATGAACACTCTAATTCCTTATCAATGGATCCCTTTGTGAACTAAGGGAAAGTGACGAATAGGAAGAAAGAAAGATCAGGGAGGAAAAGGTACGAAGTGAAGAAATGAGCTTAATAGGGGAGTAAGAGAGCAAGGAAAAGGATAAGAAGAAGAAGATGGAAATAAAAGACAAAGGGAGAGTTGTCACAAAGAGGGTAGTGCATTTTATTGCCCCTGACAGAAAGGTATGTCAGAGAATTTTACAGCGATTCGTGGAGCTGGTAGAGCCACATGAAGCATGGTGCGTCATCCCCAAGGACATATAATAAAAAGATAAGGAAAAGGAGAACAATGACAAAGAGAAGGAATAAGGGAGGAGCATGCAAGAATTGCCTTCGATGCTTCAAGATGTGCCAAGGCCTCCAGAAGAAGAATCAGAGAAGATATTCTTGGTAGGAAGGTGTACCAAGGTTAATACCTTATAAGACTACCTCCATGGACACTTAGTAAACTATCTCCTTCGCAACTAGATGTGCCAAGGTTAATGAATTTTTTATCATAAATCGCAACTCATCTTAAACTAATCTCATACAAACATCATTTAACTGAATCATCAACACATTCTAATAACATTAAAGCTATGCAATCTCAACATCTTCTTTATCATTCATATAACAAGAATTTAAGCAATAATTAAATCTTACAACATAGACATTGTTCATGCTATACTACCTATCATTCATAAAATAATTCAACTGTGAAGCTATAATGTATGTTCAATAGACTAGTTTCTAACATATTATGCAAATAACTTATTTGTAATAATTGATATTAACTAAATACTGCTAATGATACTGAAACTATTCCTGCTACCATGGTCACTAATTATTGTTAATTATTAATTAATAACTTAATTGTAAAAGCCCTAATAGTTGTCAAGTAGCTCCTATTAACTTTCTGAGTCCTAGCATGTTACCTAACCATAACTATTTTGGCTGGAGAATTGTGCAGAGCGTGTAACTAACTTCTAGTGTCAAGTTGCACCTGTCAAGGGTAGTTACTATTTAAATCCAACTTAGACTGAGACTATCCTAATTATTTGGGCTACTACTCACATAAAGATACTAATAACATAATGATATACTTGTTAAACAACCTTAACCATTAACTAATTTTTGTCAATTGGTTGAATTTTATAATGTTGAATAATACTAATTCTTAACACATGATTGCATGAGCTATTTAACTAGGTTCTAGACTCTATTACTAATTAAAATTTACATAATAACATAGTTGTTCTCATTATCCTAACTGCTATTCATATGGAAACTTATTAAGTAGTCATAAATTGTCTAGTTTGCTTACCTATTTTTTGGTAGCGACCTAGTATTATGCTAAATAAATAACAATATTTTCTAATTATATAAATTGTCTTATGATATTTTGTTTGTTGTTTGTATTCTGACAGTTAAATAATACTTTAATTGTAAAATCATTATAATTGTCAACTTATCGTCTAATAAAAAGATTCATTTCATCCCAATAAAATTTACATATTAATACAATATAACATTAATTGACACTTCCTGACAATAATGCAACAAACAATAGTTCCATGAATTTTTCCAAAAAATAACACTTTTCATGACAATTGAGCAAATTGTAAATATATCATAAATTTCTAAACATAAAATTATGTATATGTAAGGTATAATAATTTTTAAAATATTTATAATAACTAAAATATAATCATGAGCAACTGCCCACTTACTTTGAGAGGTCAAGAGTGTGGTACTGACGTCAACTTCGCTCCAGGGAATAGGAATAATGTCAACGTCTACCATAGAAACACAAACAACCATAAACAATCATGAAAAGTAACCATGGATAGACTTAGGCATGGTTGGGAAGAGGAAAAATGAAGAATTTCATGTAATGGCTGCTTGAGCTCAAGAACATAGAAGAACATGATAAAACATGGTGGAGAATGAAGAAAACACTTACCCAAGAGAATTAGGGGAGGACGAGAGCTTGGGTTTTGAGTAAGAAAGGGAGGGAATCACCTTGGTGCTGTTAGGGTTTGAGGTTGCGGGTGTTTGGTTAGTTATGATGTGTATTTATAGGGTAGGGGTGCTTAAAACAACAATACATCATTTTGGGGGAGTTTCTGCTCTCGAGGACTCGCTATGATGTTGTAGCAAGTTTGGGCTCATCATAGCAAGCCAGGCAGAACATCACACATTCAACAGTTGCAGAACACTCACTATAGAGAGTGGGGGTCTCATTATAGTGAGCCTAGATTCGCTATAGTGAGTCCTTCTAGTGCAAAATCTAGTTTTCTACTCCAAGGTAGGTTCTAAGGTATCTTATGGTTGTATTTAGACTCTACATAGGACACATGGGCTAAAGTATTAAATGAGACATAGTCAAATCATGGAGATCCGCAAAATCCTTCTTCAAGCATGATTTTCCAAAACAAGGATCATAATTAATGTCCAATAATTCATTCAATTCATCAAGTCACTATCCACTCCTTCAGAGAAAGTGGTGCACAAAATTAGAATACACTCATGATGGGAATTTAAGTGATGATTTAAAGAATGGGAGAAATATCATAGTCTTTTTTTTTTTGGTTTCCTTAACCAAGCCTTAACCAAGGTTTTTATGCCACTGGATTGTTTCTTGACAAGGTTTTTGACGAGACAATTCCAAGCTCTCATAATGAGGATACTGTATTATTTTTTCTTCAATAAGATTTATTTTCCAATGAACTTTTTCTTATTAAGGTTTTTACAAGACATATCTTTGATGGACATTCAAGTGGGAATGTTATGAAAAATTATTTGGATATGGATGTCCTTATCCTTAACTAATTCAATTAAGATTTTGATTTGAATAGATAAAACTTATTATCATCTTATTTTATCTTATATCACTTATCCATGGTTATAAATAGCCTTTGTGAGTGCTCCTTGTGTTATATATTTGTACGTATCAATAATATTATTCTCTTTTCTTCTCGCTTATTCTCTTCATTATTATTATGTTACAACACATGGAATATTTTCTAGGATTGTTGAAAATAAATTAAGAATTTTTTTGTGATACAAATTCATGGAAATATATGTCATAATTCTCAAAAATCTCCTAACGTATTTAATAATATTGTGAGGAATAAAATAATTAATAGATATTATAGTATTTTATATAATTATTATTTCCATGACATGAAAATCGTTTATTTCCCGGCTATCTTAAAAATAAAATCTCATCAAAACTTGAAAATATTTCTTTTATGAAAAATAATTAATATCTGAAAATAAATTTCTAAAACTAGTGGTTTGACCCGTGCGATGCACGAGAAAAGAATAAAAATAGTTTGTTGATTATTATAAAAAACAAATAATAATTTATTTATATATATCTTATAGAAAATTGAGTATATAAATTTATCTTAAAAGTAAGTTAATAGTTAAATAATTAAATAAGTGGATAAAATATAAATGTGTCATTCTATTTTATATCTTATATTGAACATCATGTTTATAAGGTTGAAAATATCTTGATAAATGACCAATAACTAATAATAAATAGCATATTTTATAAAAATTTTACACATTTCAAAAGTTAAAATTGTTGAATAAAGAAAAAAATAAATGGATAATTTTACTATATCATAAGTCATTTATAGGGATGACAGTGAGTATCTATGAGAAGAGGACATGTCTCACGCCTCCCGTCACCGTTTAGAATTTTGTCTCTCATCCATATCCCCATCTCTCTTATAGATCCCCATTTCCCATTTCCTGTAGAAATTTTGAATCCATATAGTATTCAAGGGTTTATTAACAAATTTTAAAATGAGAAAAACTTTAAAAATATTTTACAATTTGAAACATAAATATCCATAATAATAAATACTATTAATGCAACATAATCTAAATTAAAATTAAAAATATATACAAAATATAAATAGAATAAAAATAATTAAAAAATAAAGTTGTATTATCCATGTCCTTATCCCGTTTAACAAACAGGAATTTAGCACCAATAGATCATCCATATAAAGGCGAAATATGTGCCAATTACTTTTCCCATTGGGTAAATCTCGTGTGTACTCATTTTCAATTTTTTTATCATCCTAGCCGTTTATATCTTTTTAGTATAAAATATTTAATTTAAAAATATAAAATATATTTTCTAATTAATAAAAATAATATATAAATTTAATTTATATGATTTCAATTACACATTCTTTCCTTGTACACCATTTTAATAAATTAAAATACTAATTTTAAAATATATGTTATAATTAATGTGTAATAATTTGTAAAAAAATATTTATAATTTTAATTTATATAATCTCAATTATTAGAGTAGTATATCAATTATAATTTTTTAATAAAAAATAATATAATTATTTAATTTTTAA
Organism: Dalbergia cochinchinensis; assembly: GCA_031216125.1. Lineage (NCBI taxonomy): Eukaryota > Viridiplantae > Streptophyta > Magnoliopsida > Fabales > Fabaceae > Dalbergia > Dalbergia cochinchinensis. The sequence continues at coordinate 28,748,053 of CM062368.1, forward strand.
AAATTAATAAATATTTAATATCATTATCAAAGAAGTGTAAATTATAGAATTGATTTTTTTATATTTTAATGTTAAAAAATTGAAGGTAAATTTTTCCCAAAAAAAAAAAATTAGTATGAAAAATTATGGAATTGATAGATTAGAATATTTAAGTTGTAGAAAATTAAATAGAATATAGTGATACATATAGATAGATAATTTTTTTACTATGATTTTAAAAAATTCTACATTTGAATTAGAAAATTTCCCCTAATCTTATCTTTATTTAAATTTTACCTCTATTTTTATGCACATCCAGGTCACAGGTCCCTATTTTTCATTTTATATAGAGATTTGAGTCTATTGATATTTACGGGGTTATTAAAAAAATTTTAAAATACTTTGAACTTCAAAATATAAATATCTATAATAACAAATACTATTAATGCAACACAATTATAATAGATTTGTTATCGTTAATACTATAATTATATATATATATATATAATTTTTATGGTATAATATATTGAATTGTAATTTTGTTTATACTATTTTTTATTTTTTATATTGATTTTATTAATGGTAAAGAGATATGAATGTATGATTGAAAAAAATAATTGATAATTAAAAAGTAAATTAAATTCAAAAACTTACTTTAAGTGTTAAGATTATGAAATTGATAGGGTATATTTTTTCTATAAATAACATATGGAAGACTTTTTATGTAATAAGTCTTAAATATTTGATTAAGAATAAATTTAGTATAAATTAAATTTTGAATTATTATCATATTAAAATCAATCAATTAGCAATTCATTAACAATTTCACCTATCTATTTTCTTTTAAAAAATATTAATTTTAAAGCTTATTTATTTTAAAAATATTTTTTTAATAATTTTTTATATTACCTTTATAATATGAGGCTATTAGTGATTTTTAATTTAATTGTAGATCATAATTATATTAACATGGGTTCTCTCTTAGTGTAAATTATAATATTTAATGATTGTAATATCTAATTTTATTTTATATAAAAATAATTGATAAGTAAATTATAAATTAAGTTTAAAAAATTTTTTAGACATAAAGATTAAGAAAAGTGAAGACTAAATTACTGTATGAATGACATGTGAAGCCTAAATCACTATATAAATGACATGTGTAATAGTTTTCACGAAATGAATCTGAAATATTAATATAGTATATTTACATAATCAATAAATTTTATACGAAATCTTAATCATTAATAACTTCTAATTATAAATAAGATTATGATAAATCTCTATCATTTTTTTAAAAAATCTTCTCCAATTTTTTTAATTTTTTTCAATATTAATTTTTTTTTGAAATTCATTCAAATCTTTTAATGTATAAAATTATCAAAATTGTCATGAATTATATGATTAATTTTTTTTTTCAAAATTCATTCAAATCTTTTAAAATATAATGTTATCAAAATTATTTACAAGAGTTCGAAGGTTATTGAAGGTGTAATTTTATGGTCATCCTAAGTGATCCCAGGATTTTCATTTTTACCTGTGTACATATATAAATTTTTTTTGTTGAATTAGCATATTCTTGGTATTCAATCATTAAATTAGACTATATACATAATCAAATAATGTCATCACTAATGACACGAAAAAATATTCTGCCTTTAAATAATTAAATTTATCATAATCTTATTGTTAATAAAAAAAGGTAAATGATATAACGTAGTGTATATATTTTGGATCTTTCTTATAATTTATATGCTTAATTTCATAAATTTAATATAATAGTATTCAAAAGAAAATCACCACCCACGTTAAATATAAAAATTTTAGATGTAAAATTAATACTAAAATTATGAAATTAATTTATCAATATAATTTATGATTTCAACATCGCAATAATTAAAGATATTCAATTAATGTAAAGCAATCGTATTATTAAATACAGATGATTATCAATGATATGCTAATAATATGTAATAATTGTAATTTTATTTTTTTCAAAAAAATTAATGAATAACTTCTTAAAAAATATGGGCCCTAAAACATTCTGATTACGACACGTGTAAAACTTTCCCTTAAACGACTTTGAAATATTAGTATTATAGATAGATTATAGATTAGTATTATAGATTTGTAATGAATATTAAACTTAAAATTTTCTTAATAATAAATTAATGAACCTTAAAACAATCGTATACTAAGTTTCCTTACAGTTGAAAAAAAAAATCGCAATCTAAATGTTTTTTAGAATAAAGAACTTTTTTAAATCCCAACATTTTGATATGAACTTAATTCCAAGAAAATTTATTTATTTTATCACTCTGTTCGACCACCAAACGGCATTTATCAAATCATGGAAGAAAGGGCATCAAATTAGCCGTAGACCGAGAAATTGAGTGGAACAGATGAATATTTGCCAAAGACTTTTTTTTTTTCCCTCACAATTTTCTATGAACTTTTCTATGTTTTTAAACTTATTCTGCTCATTCTCACTTTTTTAGTATTTAATAATTATTCTTGTCTTTGTTTTAATCACACGCAAATCGTTGAGTATAATTCTTTCGAAACCGAGTTTTTTTGTTTACTAGAAAAAAAAAATGTTTGTATCAAGATTACTTATTGCATGTTTGATATTTCATTCGAAAATTTTCAAACCAAGATTTGGACAATAAAAAATTCTCATTACTTTTGCCAATTGCCAAACATTAATTTTAGTTTCAAACCAAAATCTAAACATGCTGTTAGTGGGACAAACACATGCCAATTAAAAGAAAGACTTATGAAAGTCGCTCTTGGAACAACCCGTAACCATGAACTATTTTGTTGCTTTGCCTCTTATTGCTAATAACTACCAAATTCTATTATGTTATCCGTTTTTAATCAAATGGGCAACATGTGAGGCATCACATCTAACATATGAAGTGCACGTTGAATTTTGGAAACAAAGCACGTCAATATTTACTTAAAAAAAAAATAGAAAGATAACAAAGGAAACAGATACCAAGAAGCAGTGATAATAACAACAATATTCCATTATGAAATTAAATATCTCATCAAGGAGCACAAAACTAAAATTTTATTCTTTGGTCATGTTTGCCATATTTGACCGAGTAACCACCAACCAAGGACCATCTACCGACTTTTAATTATTCAGATGCTGCGTAATACGAATAGTACATCTTTCTTTTTTTTAACAAATCTCACTCATTCTTATAAGGATTTAATTTTGAATGAGATGAATATATTATAAGTGTAAAAATATTTTATATTATTATTTTCACATAAAAGAGAATTTTATTCATATTCTAACAGCACTTATAATCCAAAATGAAATTCTAAAGCTAGATTAAATCAAAAACAGATACATTCTAAACTATGGATACCAAGATATCTGTCACAACAAACACCAACACAAAAAATATATCTAAATATCTTTATATATGTAAGACCATCAAAAGAAAAACACTCCCACAAGGGATAACCAAACACCCACAAGGGAAATCAAATACCCATACACCGAATTTTGTGGCCAGAAGCAAGACCCGCATACGTGAGTTTTAGTCTTGAGGAGATTAGTCACTATTTCTAACGATAAATACTCTTGGTTAATAAAAAAACAATATAGTATATAAAAAATAATCTTACATAGTATAGATATAACTTTTGGGATAATTTGTAAAGAATTAGTCTTTTGACACTGATTTTTTCAAAAATTACACATTTTATGATATTATAAAATATGATTGGATGAATTTGTAAAATAACTTAGACCAAAGTATATATCAAAATAAAATCCATTTTGAGTTATACACTGCTCATATTATTATACAATCATGCGTTCTGATACTTTTCAGGAAAGTTTGATATAAAACTCATTTAACAATATAACTACAAATGACTTGTTGAAGGATAGAGTTTAATTTTGATGTATTGACGTTTTAAGTACAGCACTATATGATTAGATGATAATATTAAATTTATTTACACTATAAGTGTATCAAAATTAAATCCAACAAGAATAATAACAATTTTTTATGAAATTATGGAAAAAAATAAAAATCACATTCTCTTTTTTTTTGGTAGATCAAATTCTTTTAATTATTATGAGATTTGACCTTTAAATTTTTTTTACTATGAATTTTAAATATTTAAGTCACGACATACACCACTCTACAATTTTACTTAATTCTAGCAACATATGATTTGATTAAATTATGAAACAATTAAGGCTTTGTATCCGGGATGAATCAAAATCAAATTCTTATTAATCATAATGAGATATAAAAAATCACATTTATAATCAATAATAATCATATCAAATATTCATGCATTAAGGTGCCAGATAACCCAACAAATTTCATAATACATATTTAAAGACCATATTAGAGTCAACTCAGAAAGGCCAACACCTTCTCGTTGCTCTCCATGTTTACTTTGTCATCAAAGCAAATATGGGAGTATTCACTTCCTTCTGCTTTCTATTGACCATCCTCTTTACTATAGCACTCTCAAAGTTCTTGCGATCCAAGCAGCTCTCCGACCTCATATCCTTTTATAGGAACCGCACTCGTTTGCCAGATTGGTTCACCGAGCTGCTTGCCGAGTCACACACCAACACCATTGTGGTGCACCGGCTTGGCGCACGTAGGACCATTGTGACCGCAAACCCCTTCAATGTTGAGTACATCCTTAAGACTAACTTCTACAACTTCCCAAAAGGTAAGGCTTTCACTGACATCCTTGGTGATTTTCTTGGCCAAGGAATCTTCAACGTGGACGGCGAGCACTGGCTGAACCAACGTAGGGTGGCGAGCCATGAGTTCACTGCTAGGTCCCTCAGGGAGTTCTTCATGCGCATGCTGGCGGAGGAAGTGAATGGGAGGCTCCTCCCCGCGCTGGAGGCGTTCTCGGCGGCAAACCGGGTTGTTGACTTGCAAGAGCTGCTAGGGAGATTCTCGTTCAATGTAATCTGCAAGTTCACATTGGGGAGTGATAACATGTGCTCCCTGGACCCTTGGGTCCCCATTTCCCCTCTTGCAAGCGCTTTCGATGTCGCGGCAGCAATATCCGCAAGACGGGGAGCGGCCCCTTTCTTCATCATATGGAAGATGAAGAGGTGGCTTGGAGTTGGATCTGAACGGAGGCTTAGAGAGGCAGTTGCTGAAGTTCACAGCCATGTCATGAATCTGATTCGTGAGAGGAAGCACAAGATGAATGTGACGGGAGAGGCTGATGGCACTACTAAAGATTTCTTGTCACGGCTTATGTATGCAGGTTATGGGGATGACGTGATTAGAGACATGGTGATAAGCTTCCTTATGGCTGGGAGGGACACCACATCAGCGGCTTTGACATGGTTCTTTTGGTTACTGTCCCATTATCCCAATGTGGAGCAGAAGATATTGAAAGAGACAGAAGGCGCGGAAGATGGATCATTGGATTATGAATCCCTGAAGAGGTTGAATTTCCTAAAGGCATGCCTATGTGAGTCTATGAGGTTGTTTCCACCAGTGGCATGGGATTCTAAGCATGCCGCACGTGATGACCTGCTTCCGGATGGTACTGTGGTCAAGGCAGGAGATAGAGTCACATATTTCCCATATGGAATGGGCAGAATGGCGAAGTTGTGGGGGTTGGACTGCAATGAATTTAGACCAGATCGATGGTATACGGAAGGACGATTGAACGAGATTTCTCCCTTCAAGTTTCCAATTTTTCAGGCTGGTCCAAGGGTGTGTTTGGGAAAGGAAATGGCTTTTACTCAAATGAAGTATGTGGTGATCTCAATTCTTCAGCACTTCCAAATTACACCCGTCAGTCCAAACAAGCCTATATTCGTGCCACTTCTCACGGCACACATGGCCGGCGGCTTACAAATATTGGTTTCCAAGAGGGAGAACTGACTTAGGTTAGCACAATTTTTTTATGTTCTTTTTTTGAAGGTAGTAGATCAGCTCGATTTTTTTTTTAACGTAGCAGATTACCTTAATTTATTTTTAGGTGGCAGATTGGCCCACTTTTTTAAATTAGAATCAATTGTACTTGATTAGGTCAGATATGTTTTACGGGGCAACGTTGAAGCACTCCATTTTCTATTTTTTTCTCTCTTTTATGTTGGCATTTCCAGACCAAGAGAATGAAGGAAAATTGTAAGGCTACTAGAGTTTCTAGTTTTCAGTTTTCGATTTTAGTTTTTCAGAACTTGTGAAGAAAAAATTGAAAATTCTAAAAATTGAGTTAAAAATTACAAATTTCAATTTTCAAAATTCTCAATTTTTCCTTTACTAAAAAAACTCAAACCAAACCATATACCTTCCACGAGAAATTGTTACTATGCCATAAAAATGGTTGCAAGTTCCAAGTTGCATGTACTTTTTTTGTTTCTTGTATAAAGAAAATGATTAGGGGCAAACAATTCTTACAATTATGTTTTGCACACATGTACACCAGCCTAACCTTAGTCATTAAACATGTTCATCATCATGACTGAGAAATCAATTCCTCGAAAACGTGGTTTGTACATGTACGACTTAATATCTTTAAAATCTGTACAGAATAAAGCATATTTCTGCTCCAATTGATTATTCCACAAGCTATGTTTGATCTACGTACGAAACTGATTTAAATAAAACTATAGTACCTTATTGGGCGCGCGGCATTCGTTTAATTTTCTTCTTGAATACGTTCCTTAAAAGTCTAAAATACCCAGTTTGAGGTATTGGAGATTTTAGGTGAATGGCTTATCTGATCGAATATTATTGTTGCTATAAACTGTTGAATTAGTTGTTTCTATGCCGTCTCCACAGAATTATAACAGTGGCCTCTACAGTGATAGGCTTCCGAATTGCTTGTTCCATTCATCGTAAGTGCCAAGCTCGTTTGTGGAAACAGAAGGCCTCACTTCTTTCAGGGCATTCTCGAAGTCCTGGAAAAGACGAAGAAAACCTTTTTAAAATTAATCAAGAGGACATTTTTATAAGATCACGCATGCTACTTTCTGCATTACCTGAAGGGTTACTGGCCGCATATCCTCCTTTTTCAACTTTGTAATTTCTATACCTTGTCTTAAAGCCTCTCTTAGGGGACCCATAGAAGCATCCTTCACTAAGTTTTTCATGTCAGATCCTGAATAACCTGGTAAAGGAAATTTCAAATAAAAACGTTGTAACTCGACAGAAATTAAGGATGGGATTTCAGTTAACAACAAACATAATTATTTAGAACATACGTAATTAACTTGGAAAATTTCTGATACCTTCCGTCAAGTTACATATGATATCTATTTCCTCCTCTGATAGCTTGAATAATCCATCCTTCTCCAGTAGGTTACGTACAATCCAAGCTCTAGCCTCTGTGTCCAAGACAAACTCGGTTAGCCACATGGTGCGAAAAGAGTCCGTAAATTGTCTTAGCATTTTCAATTTGGCATCTATTTGGTACTAACCAAAATCTTTACATCAATTTTGTCCCTAACATTTTTAATTTCGACATCAATTTAGAATTATGTTAGATTTTCAATTTAAAGAGGTCAATTATATTCACCTCTCCTGAGGTTTGTCAAAATTCAACTTACCTCCCTTTTAGTTGTCCATCCTAAACTAACCTCCCCTAATTTACTAATTTTTAGGATCAGTTACCTAGAATACCCCTATATCGCCCTCTCCATTTTCTCTTCAATCTTCACCCTAGCCTCACCCGTATTTGCAGACTTTTAGGGCCAAAATTGTCGAGGCAGACCTACACACTGAACCATATCTACAAAATTTTCTTTCCTTATCCTAGTCAAGATTTAATGAACAACATACAATTTAGAGGTCCACTAAGACTGACCTTGGAGATTTTTTATTTTTCGTTGTTCAATTCCCTCATTCTATATTTTCTTTAGACATGCACACATTCAAATGACTGTGGTGTCAGTGAGATTTTTATTATCACCTATATTGTTTCAAAATCAAAGAAAGAGTCATCGGAGAGAAGGAAAAGTTTGAGAGGAAGAGGGACAGAGCATTGTTGGTTTCAGCGTGCTCAGAGAACAAGAAGAAGAGTGGGAATAAGGAAGAGGGAGAGGGTGACACAGAGAGAGTGTGTGTTGCAGAGGCCATGGAATTGTAAGAGGAAGGTGTTGGTGTTTTTCAGTGCACTCCAAAGTGGCTGAGGTGAAGACAAAAGAGAGTGAGTGAGAGAGGCGAGGATGAGGATGGGGCATTTCTGGTAATTCACTTTAAAAATAGGTAAATTAAGGGAGATTAGTGTAAATTGGACAATTAGAAAGGAGATGAGTTGAATTTTAATGAATCTTGAGAAAAATAAGTATAATTTACCCAAAAAAATATTATGACTAAATTTATGTCAAAACTGAAAAATATTAAGCTTAAATTGATGTCAAAAATTTTGTTCGGATCAAATTGATGTCAAAAATTTTATTAGGACCAAATTGATGTTAAATTGAAAATGTTAGGGTCAAACAGGTTGTTTACTCCCTAATCAATACCTGATGAGGGTAAGGGTATATAAAGTCTTTTGGTAAGTCTCCTTCGTGCTGCTTCATCAAGCTCTTGGGGACGATTTGTTGCCCCTGTACAATTTTTACCCAAAAAACTTCTATAACAAATAGTATGATATGACAACACAAGTTTATGTGATGGAGCCTTACTAACATCAAACTAAACTCAGCAAAAACTATTTCTTGGACTCAAAAGCTCAAGTCACTAATATAACAATTACAGCAGTGAATCAACAAACCTATGATATGATATCTAAAAAGAGTGTATTAAGATCAAACTAAAATGAAGTGTTCGGTTCACGCTTATAATCCCTCAGAAATACAATTCTATAAGCATGCTTATAAGTTTGATCAGGTAGGTAAGGTCCCTAATAATAATAAATTATCTGGCACAATAGGGAACAAATTAACAGGAAGCACAGTAAGCTAGCTAAGTTTTACTTCTTTTGAACACAAACAAAAAGGACTTTAGACCAAGAACTAGGAAGTACAACAGTGACCACATTGTATGTTTTGTGCTTCACAATCCTTTAACTTGCTGATAACACTTATGAACCTTAAGACACATTTCAATTTGCAAAGATTAATAAATCAGCTTGTTTTTTCCCATAGAATTATCTTTGAACCATAGTCATGCCATGCATTAGCTACTTATTAGACAGATATTGACCTTGAATAGGAATATTCCCAAAGAAAAATAGACAAAAAGGAACTTGAACCCAATGTTAAGAATTACCTATAAGCAGAATTTGTTCGCTACCACTGTCAAAGCCTTCCATTTCTATGAGAAATTGTGTCTTTAGCCGTCTACTTGATTCATGTTCACCCTCTGACTTACGCTGAGATATACTCAATAAAAGCATATGAAGAAAAATGCAGCATATAGTACAAATGTTATAAATGAATTAGAAATTTCATGCTCAATCCAGAAATACAATGCTATTTTTTCCCATTTTCATCCGTAAGATTCGATTCATGAACATCTGAACAGATTACAAAGCTATGGTTCAATTAAAATATTTCCAAAAAATGAGTTTGGTCATGAACTTCCATATAGCACTAAGGGTGTGTTTGGATTTGTTGAGAAAAATATGTAGGCATACCTGAGACAGGAGTGAATCTATCTCATCAACAAAAATTACAGCTGGTTGACGACAACTGGCAACTCCAAAAAGGGCTCTTACTAGCTTTTCGCCTTCTCCAATCTATAATCATCAGTAGATATAACAGGTATTCAAAATGGGGTCCCTAGGATTTAAAAACTGTTATGAATCCAGTTCATGAGTGGAATGAGCTGCCCGCAGCAGAAGGGGGAAGCATTCGAGAGAAGTAAGAAGAAACATATTGTAAAAGCTTTTGGGATTCTGGTTAAACAATCTAACTAGATTCCAGGTAAGCAGCTTGGATTGTGTTTTGAAAACAGTGTAAGATATTCAAGTTATAAGAGAAATATATTATCAAAGCTTCAAAATACTAAACAGCAAAAGCTAGAATATCTAACTTACCCACTTGCTTGTCAATGAACTTGCAGAAATGTAAAAGAAGGTTGCCTTTGCCTCCCCTGCTATGGCTTTACCTATCATTGTTTTACCAGTTCCCTTGTATGCAAAGTAGCAGATAAATTAAAGACCACAAGGTGTTTGCAATGGACCATCAGGAAGAGAACGTTGCACTTACCGGTGGACCAAATAAGAGCAGACCTCTCCCAGGTGACCGGCATCCCTTAAATATGTCAGGACGCAACAGAGGCCATATAACCATTTCAGTGACACATTTCTTGGCATGCTCCAATCCGGCTAGTGTCACAATTGGTAAAGTGTATTTAGTTTTGCAGGTATGAAAATTGCCAATTTTGGGAACAGAAAGGAAAGATCAACAGCCATTTATATTACCAATGTCATCCCATCGGACATTAGGATCTCTATCCATAATCTCATTACTAACATGTTCAATGAGGCGAGGTTCCAAATTCCTCAATTTCTCAGGGAGCTCACCATCAGGCCCGCATAGCATTTCCAAGCTAAAAGCAAAATATGAAACATATTAGGAATGTAATGCATGTATCATGTATCTCACTTTTGATCAAATGAAGAATGGTGATAGCTGGTAAACTCTACAAGTTTAGCATACCAATATCAAGACCTACAAAAGAGTGTGTATCAAGTTAAGGTTGATACCATCACCATTAAATGAATGAACAAGAACAAAACACCACTGAGATGGAATCTACAAAACTTCAAAAGAATCAGTGCCTTTTACACTATGGAATGCCCAGAGACAATGAATTTAGGAGGCTGTGAAGAATGATGAGCAAAACACAAGGAACCTATTAAGATTAATGTGATGGTTGCACCACTGACCATCTCTTTGTAGAGTCATCTAAAGCATCATCGCACTTTCCAGAAATTCGTGAAGTTGTATTTCCAACATTGTTCCCATTGGATTTAATAGGGGGAACAAAATTACCACGGAAGCCACGCCGTGAAACGCCATATGATCTCCCACCATATAACCTATTGGCAGGATTGTTGTCGCATTGTGGAGATACAGGTGCACTGGGTGAGCCAATTGCTCCTTTCCTTTGCCTTGCTTCCATTTCCTGCCCAGATAAGGTGTTGTCATCAGCATTGCTAGATGCAGAGAATGTACTTGAGAAAAGGAACGGGAAAAAGCATGTCATATAAACTCAAGTTGAAAAGACTAATTAGAAGTATGGTGATAAAGTGAGTGTCTCTTGCTAGAATGTAAGTTTGATAAGCACACTACAGTTTGCTTGTCATGCCCTTTCATGCATATTTCCTTCTTAAGTTTCATCTATGAAGTAATATAATTAGTTTTTGACAAATTATGTGCAGGAAAATGGAAAAGTAGTGATCATAGACAAACACATTACAAGAGCAGAAGAGACACATAATAGCACTAAATCTGACAATAGGTTTGGGTTGATGGAAAGGAATGGTATGAAGTTTTATCGTTTGGATATTTGAATATAGGATGGAATGTCATGGTATTAGATGAATCACACGGTGTTGGTGGAACCCATTTCATTCCATTCCCTTATTTTTCGCCCCTTCCAAAATAGGGGTAGAATGGAATGGAATAGAACGAATTGAGAGCATGTAATATAAAAACCATATCAACACCTCTCTTGCCGTTGTATTTCCATACAAAAGGATAGAAACCTTTCACTATTCTGTTCTTTGATATCTCAACAATGGAACGAAACACTTATTTCCTTCATTCCATCCTATTTCATCAGATGTCATTCCATTCCATCACATTCAATTCCATATTTCCATTTCATTCATCATGAAATATCCAGACATAACCTGAGAGAATGCAAGGAGAGTGCATATAATCAGGAGAGGGAAAACATGTACCCTGCAACATAAAACCTGAAAAAGTACAAAGTGGACAAAAAGGTAGAATAATGATTAACGGTACCAATTTGGCTCTAGCAGTAACAAAACCATTGCCACAGACATCAGGGTTAACTTCCTCCTTGCTTGAAGGCGACTTCACATAACCAACGTTGGGACTATTAATTTCCAAATGCACCCGCTTCTTCCCAAATGTGTTTCCAGACATTTTTTCTTCCTCTTCAACTAGCGAGAAAGAAGAAATAGCAGGAATCTTTGGATTGCCTGCATGTGGTTGAGGTCTCTCAACAACCACGCAGTCGTCATATCCATTATCCTTCAAATTGGAAATGCTCTTAGTGGCATTATCAGTTCTCAAGGTGCTCTTCACATACACCGATGTCAGCTTCGCTTGCATCATTTCCTTTGACCCGTTGCCAAACTTTTTCTCTTGCTTCCCCAGTTGATCACCCTGCAGACAGGAACAATGCTTATTCACAAATCATTACTTCAACTGTCTAGAGGAACACAATGCACAAAGTGTAGTAAACCTCTAATTTGATCTCTAACCAAAATATCAGGGAACAACGTGGTCAAGACTTAAAAATCCACTCGAGTTCCTTCATCATTCAAAATGCGGGACACTTTTGGTTCCTAAATCTACAAAATACTATCCTTTGGTCCCTCAACCCAAACATCTCACACTTTGGTGAGTAACCTTGAGTGAACTCTCACATCCTGAACAACAACTTTGTCCCCGATTAGTTTGATCAGTGACTAAATTTGGATAACCTTCAGTGACTCTCACATCCTGAATAACAATTTAAGTACTTAATTATGAGCATCTATTACCAACTGGTACTCGTCGTTTTCATCAGATTGCACGAGGAGAGCTCGGAAATACTTCGACTTGCGGATCTTGTCAACGTCAATATCACCCGACGTGGCAAAAACGCGTCCCGGAAGCTTCTTCGCTTGTTCAAAAGCTAGGCTGAGGAAAACAAATAGCATAACAATAAAGCAATTTCCCCTACGTCCAAAACGCACTTGTGTGAAAACAAAATGAGTAAATTACTGAGCTCCATGAGGTTTTAGTGGAATTCATGCAGTAAGGTTCAATGAAATTCATCCCGACTTCCTTCTACTTGTCTTGAGATCCCTAAATTTATCATTACACCGCCGAGTTTGTGAAATTATTACTTTGCCCTCTTTCCATTGGACATTGCAGTGTCTTCAAGGGAAGACAGTGTCACTCACGACAAATAGAGGAGAGCCGGGGGTGAATTTCACTGAATCTCAATGCAATCTACCAAAACAAAATTGATCAGAAATGGCATATACCGATCGGAATCGGGGATGAGGGAACGGCGAGCGGAGGCGAGCCTGGAGAGGGCATCGCGGCGGATGGGATGGAGGAAGGCTTCGTCGACGTCGGAGTCGGAGCAGGAGTGGGAGTCGAGGAAGCCGAGTAGGCGGAGGCCGAGGACATAGGCGGAGGGGAAGTCCTGCTTGTCGAGGGCGATGTCGGCGCCGAACAGGAGGGACTGGAGGCGCTTCAGGTTCTCGTCCACTTCCATTCTCCAGCATTTTTCCTTCGGTTCCTCCATTTTCGATTTCAGCGACGGAGAAGAAGGAGGAGGAGGGGGCCATGGATTCGTGCCTTGCCTTTGCTTCATGGTATTCTCTCCCGCCATTTTGCCTCTTTCGCTTTCTTTCTCAATCTCAAATCCCCCGCGCGCCACTCTCACTAGTAGTCCCTACTTCCTGCGCGTTATAATTAACGCTCAAGTGGTGTGGGTTGGCACTTGAGTTTTAATTTTACATTAATATGGAATTTAAAACATAATTACATGCATGTTGGTTCTACAAAATCTTGTATAGTGCAAGAATTTCAAAAGGTATTTTTTAATTTTCAAAAACAGAAAACTCGCACTGCAAGATTTGCAAAAAAAAAAATAAGGGTTTGTTTGAAAGTGTTTTATTTTTAAATTTTTTAAAACTATTTTAGAAAATAAGTTTAGGTTCATTTTTTAAAATTAAAAAATCAAAAACCCTGTTTTGTTATTTAATTTCAAAAACGGTTTTATAATTATGAAAAATAGAAAACCTGTTTAGATAATTTTTAAAAAAATAACTATTAAAATTAATAAAATTAAAAATCATTTGGCAAATTGCATTAAACCCAAGACCACAACCACAACTTCACAGCAAATATCTTCATCAACCCCAACTTATTCATTCATCATCATCATCAATAACCCATCTCAATCCCAAAATCTTCAAATCACAACCCAAGATCAGAAACATAAAGCCAAACTGGAACTATTCATCATCAATAACTCATTCCAAAAAAACAAAAAAAGATGAGAAGAAGAACCGCGAACAACCTAGGAGCACAGCGGATCGCGGACTAGGTCGCCCCGTCTCGGTCGCTGGGCCTAGGTCGTCGAGGCTTGGGCATGGAGGAGCTTGGTCACGGGCCTTGGTCGCGAGGCTAGGTCGCAGGGCCTTGGTTGCAGGGCCTGGATCACCGAGGCTTGGTCACGGAGGAGCTTGGTCGAGGGGCTAGGTCGCTGGGGCTTGGTCGAGGGGCTCGGTGCGGAGGAGCTTAGTTCGTCAACGAATGGGGGAGTAGAATGTGAGAAGAAGGATGAAGGTGAAAAGAGGTCCAACAAAATAAAAAGAGAGAAACCTGAGCAACAAGATTCAAAGAAGTGGCAAGAACACAAACTCAACAATTTTACAAATTTGCCACCGCATTTTCCCTTGTTTTTAAAAAACATAAGTGTTGAAAGCAAGTTTAAACTGTTTTCCATTTTTTGTTTTTAAAATGCTACTTCTATTTTTAAGTTTTTAAAACCTATATTGAGAAATTACTCTATCAAACAAGGTTTTTTTTATTTTTTTACTTTTAAAAATAAAAAACTTTTTTTAAAAAATGTTGCCAAACAGGTCCAAGGTATTGATAAAAACAAATCAAGAGAGAAAATGAAAGTTAAAAATAATAAAATAATGTAGCAACTTTAATCTTGAAAGAGATATATAAATTTTTCATTACAGTGATTTTCAAAAATCTTCTCAAATAAGTCCCAAAACTTTTTTTGTTTGGCTCCCAAAATAACTCTTGCAAAATAGAATGAAAATAAACTTTCAAGTTATCAAATTCACCTAATAATTACCAATTTGACATTAGTTCCAGTATTTTCACATATGTTCAAATTTCATATAAAAATGACTAACTTCTTCATAAATAAAGCATAAAAATCATGTCAAATTAATCATTAAATGAGTGTATAATATCTACTTATTAGCTATATTTAGTTAGGGGGTAAAAATAGATTAACAATTTTCATGGATTAACTCCAAATGTAAAATTACACATGAGACTCATTGAATGAAATTTCCACCTCACTTTTACCCCAAACCATAAAATTAGACATAAATCTCATCTATGAAAAATTTATCCTCACTTTTACCTTCCAACCATATGTACCCTTAGTGTAAAAAGAATTTTATACTATCATCCAATTATATGCTTTGATTTATATAACTTTTAAGATAGTGGTTAGTTAAGTCAGGCAATTTTGTTAATATAGTGATAAATAATTGGATATTTGTATAAAACACTTTTACATAGGATGTATTTGATTAGAGAGTAAAAATAGCGTGAAATTTTTTATGGATAAGCCCCGTGTGTAAAATTACACATGGGGCTCATCTATAAAAATTTCCACCCAATTTTTATCCCTAAACAAAATATTGCCTAAGATTGTGATTTGATGGAGTATTTTTCGAGAGTAATGTATTTTGTAAGAAGAATTCAAATGATTTGGCATGAAAATCCTTATTCGAATATTAACATGGGGGAATTTCAAAATTCCGAATATATTTATAAGGTATTTTCAAAACTTACAAATAGTGGATTTCAAATTCCCTCATCATAGAGAGAATTTTTCATGTCTCATAACTCCCACTATTAACTGCCCACCGGCCACTTCTAGTCGCCACCCTTGGCCCCCCACCTATCACCCCCTGTTAGTCACCATCCCCTGCCCGCTGACGACTGACTTCCTCTTGCTGCCACCTAGCCACTGATGGCCAAAGCCTAACCACTGACGAATGCTGCTCTTCGCCGACGGCCCACCAACTGTCACCCACAGCCTACCACTGCTCGTTGACCACCTCCCACCAGTCGCTAGCCGCATTCCTCTTATTGCAGCTAGAGCCAAACCACCCTCGATTGTCGCCTTCCTATCACTAGTTGCCACCGACTACCTGCTACCTAATTGTCATCAGTTGCCAACGCCCACCACGCACCACCCACTACTAGTCGCCAGTCGGCACTACTTATCCCTCGTTGCATATCATTCAGGTTCCCATCATCTATTCTTACCTAAAGGAAAGGTCATATAATTATTTCATTACACAAACAAAGCATTTTGCAAATGAAGTTATATAATTACCTTCCAAACAAAATAATTTAAAAATGAAGGGAATTCAATTGAAGCAATTGAAATTCCTTGTATTTTAACTTGTATTTTAAATTCTCTGAAATTCAAGAACACACAACCTGACAATTTATGAAAATTAAATCCTGCATAAATAAGAGTTAATATACATTTTGATCTCGTAAAAGAATGAGTTTAATTCATACCATGAAAGAAAGATTTCAGTTTTTCCACAATCACCCAATCACATATCGCTACATCAGTAAAACATGTTTGACTCTCTCCTCATCACTTCAAAAGTCATATATATGGGAGAATTCGATTCAACAACAATATAGAAAAGCTTACACTGCCATGTACAATCTATCTTAAATAATATCCTTTGTAGCTTGAATATAGTGTCAAATCAACAAAGTTTGATTCACCACCTCATTATAGTGAAAAGCAAGTAGGAATCCTACACTTTTGTGAACAAATGCCGGCAAAAAAAACTAGTTCACAAGAGTAAATAACATGGAAGAATCTAATTGGAAGGAGGATTAATTCATGTGTCCAAAATAACTAAGTAACCAAATATGACAACAAAATTAGAATCTTTAGATTATAAATTATGGTAAATCGGTGAGGTAAAAAATAAGAAAATTACATATACTTCCCATAAGGTTTATCAATATTTCATTTAGACCCTTTAGTTTTTCAATATAACCCTCCCTCAAAATAAATAAATAAATTTCTGTTACAATAATTTTTAGAATTCTCAAATCACCCTTGTCATTACAATCCTAAGACCCTCAATTTCAACATTTCCTTTCTATGGCCACCTCCCTTACCCTTTCTTTCTCCATCGCAGCTCCCTTCTTCCTTTCACATTGAACAAGCGACCACCACTATAGGATAGGGCATGGCCACTATCTGATTGTCACACCTTCAACTATGTGTCCCTCTTCTTCCCATTTTCACTTTTAGGGTTAGGATAGTTTTTGGCTTCCCCCTTTTTATGACTTTCGAGTAGGCACCCGACCACCAAGAAGCATTCCTCGATGAAAATGAATAAGGAAGGCATGAGAATGTGGCTAAGGTGATGGTTTGTTGCAATGGCTAGGTGCCATGGTTAAGGGTCTCGAATGGCTAAAGCGATGCACAACTCAATGGAAGTCGCAATGCAGGCAGCATGTTAGGTAGAAGCTTTACATAGTGGTTCCACGGCATGTCAAGGTTGGTGATGAATAAAGGTGATGGCAGAGTAAAGAAGATGGTGGTGCATGTTGGTGGCTTTGTTCTTGCCCCTTTTGTTGGTTCGTTCTGTTTTGAGTTTTGATGAAATATGATGGTTTTGTATTGAGTTTAATTTGTTAGTGTGGATTGTTTTGATTTGGGTTTTTATTCTATGTTTTGGGTTTTGGTTTGATTTAATTTGATTTCATTTTGGTTTTTTTGCCAAAGATACAATGGCGGGGAAAGAAAGCTCAATTTTTCTCGTGTCGGAGTGCCATTCAATAGAAATTAGAAAAATAAATAAGGACATAAAAGTCATTTTACATATATTTTAAATTTTAAAAATTAATTTCTATATTGTCTTTAACAGTTAATTATCTTTGAAGAATATTAGTTTAATGACCTTTAAACAATTAGAGCAATTAAGCATAATCTTAAAACTGATCGCAGGAGAGATTGATATAATTTTTCCTAAATAATATGATCACCATAGTACTTTTAATGTTGTAAGTGCCTTTGCGCTATATTTAGTGCTAAAAGAGCACCATAAGATAAAATTTTGAGGAGGTTTAGAAAGCTTAAGAAGTACCGCTAAGAGAAAATATTTTTCTAAACACATCAACATATTGTGTAGAAAGTGAATCTAAAGGACGCGAGGGTTAGCACAAGAGTTGTAATTTACGTGAGATAAGTAATAAATTCAGGCCACGACTGGAGCCAGACTTACATCCTCCGGAAGGAAGAAGTCTCCTCCTCCACACGCTATAGTGACCATTGATTATTGTTGAGAAAAGAGAGAGTAAAGGACAGAGAAAACAGATCAAAGGTAAAAATTATACCATGGAGGAAGAAATGCTCTTCCGGAAGGATATCAGAATTTTTCTCTGTTTCAATTATATTCCAAGGAATTTCATACGAGTAAACTGACCCACATTAAACTTGCATGTCTCTTTTCATAGTTTATGTTAAAACTTTAACAAACATGCATGAAATAAAAATATATGCAAATGATAAAACGGTATATTCGATAAGAGTTTAATTTCTGTATACTGACAGTGTAATTATTTTTACACTATTATCTAATGTAAGTCTTACATCCACTACTTGAAAAATTATTTAAATGAGATTATTTGATTGGATGACAGTGTAAAAATATTTTACACTGATAATGCATAAAAACTAAACTCTATAGAGTGTAGGAAACCAAACATGCTACTACTATCTTTACCGGGGCAGTGACCACTCATACACAGGGACGGCAAAAATACCCGCAAAGATGGATACCCGTGGAATTTTGTTGGTGTCAAATATCCTGCTTGCACTTCATCGACATACGAACTGCATGAGTGCATGGCAACCAAAGAATCCACCACAGTAGACTACAAATAGAAAAGTCTGAAACTATGCTAATTTTTGCCTAATAAGTAATTATAAGCACTGAAATTATCGGTGCTTACATTGGCTCGCATGAGCCATATAAAATGGGGCGAAGCTCACGGCCAATGATACAACATAAAAGACTAGCAACGTCCGAAATTCCTACAATAAATATTCAAATACATCACAAATGGAGTTAAATAATTTACACAAGGATGCCTACCAACCACTTACAACTCCGGACATCATGTGCTTCCTGGAGCATCACTGCCAGGGGCTGGTTTGCGATTCAAATATCGAATAACAGCATCTTCAACCCTGTTTAAGTCATCAAACAAAGATATAAGTATGACATTTAACACTTAATAGTCACTGGTTGTCTTTATATAGATTACAAATTAAACCAAAAAAAAAGGACATTAGCCACAGGGAGAGAGCTTGCAAACCTGTGTCAAGTTTCATTTCACCAAGCACATGAACAGAAAAAGCACATAATTCATTTTCTAAGTCATTTATTTGGGTTGAAATATAAACACCAAGTACCGACTGACGGGGAACCATATAGACGTATGCATCCAACTCAAACACAGTTCCAGATATATCATACATCATCCTTTCCTAATGCAATCTATAAGGGAACTAATAATCACAAACCACAGGCCATTCTAAACTATATTGCATTCAGCTCATTCATATTAACTGATGACAATTCATTTTTTTGCAACTAAAGAAAGAAGTGTGCAGAGGAGACATGCGACAAACTAAAGGAAATAAATAAATAAATTGAGAGGAGGAAAGGTATAAAAGAGACAGCCCCTAAGCTTACCATGGTTGGTTAAAGAAATCTGATCTACGCTCTGTTTCAGCATTACGACTAGGTTCTCCAGCTACAAGTTTCAGATCCCTGCTCTGAGATTCAATCAAGGCATTAATAAATTCCACTGGAGATTGACTGAAACCAACAAAGAATGCTCGTCTCCTACGGTGCTCATGGATTTTTCTAATAATTCCACATATGGCTTCATCACATGCATCAATCTCTTTGTTCTTCTCCACATTGGCCAATAATGCAGACAACTCCCTCTGAATAGGAAAAGGGACATCAACCATCACATCATAACAAGCAGTTCCAACCGGACTATTTCCTGCGAGCCTGATCTTGTGCTCCAAAAGTATAGGCTGCGGAGGGAACAAATGATTTGATATCTTTTGTGAAACCATCGTAAACTTCATCTTTTCTTCCCCAAATACTTTCTGAAGGGGCGGATCGCAGTGAAAGAAAGAAGGGTCATTTGGGTTCTGTAATTTCCTGGCCTTCACATAATGCCAGATTGCAGCAATAATTCTTGGGCGGGTGTCGACCTCAATACCAAGTACTTCTGTCAATGCTGGTGAAAGCTTAAACTTCTCAGGTACATAATTAATCTCCAACCGTATATTCGCTACAAATTCTTTATCCCCTTTCCTCTTCACTTCAAAACCTTCATGAGGAGCAGGTGATCGAGAATTCTCCCATACAATGATGTGATTATCAGGATACAGTCTCTGGTCCAGAGAAATGGTTACCCTTTTGAAGAAAGACGAAAATTTCGGATACATCGGAGACAACCTCTGAACAACACCTGGCTGATCAGGGTCTTCCCCATCTTCCAATATCCTCCCAACTATCTTAAGTGTCCAACTAGGAGGCTCAGCATTTGGCTTCTGAGGAATCGTGCGAGTTTGATTGGCAGAAGTGTTAAACACATAGATACGAAGCGTTTTCTGCATACAAGGAGGGTTTTTAAGCGCTTCCTGGATGTCAACCTTCTTTCTAGCAAGCGCAGCATCGACACGAGCCTCAAACTCAAGAAGCTGTGTGTACAGAGCAGACTCGGGCAGAATAGCAGCCACTTTATCCTGAAGCTGTTTCTCGGGGAGCTTCTGCTTCTTTCTCCGAGCAGCAGGCGTGAGTTCCATCATCGGCTTCATCGGGGAAATGGTGTTGTTCGGAGGAGAAAATCCAACGGGGCGAATAGGGGGCTTCAGAGGGAAACGCTTGCCACTAGAGCTTCCAGGCGACACCCCAAGATTCTGATTCAGGCTCAGCCCATGAGCTTGTAACTGAGCCTGGAACTGAGCCTGGGCATGGGCTTGAGCCTGGGCATGGGCTTGGGCCTTGGACTGTGCCTGGGCAATGGCATGGGCTTGGGACAGCGGAAACTGACCCTGAAAACCAGAAGGAATCTGACCTGTTTGGGAATGTGAGTATCCGGGCACAGATTGGGATCCTATTCCAGCACTTCCAAACGATGAGGAAGAGGGCCCAGGGCCCTTAGAAGGGTTACTATTGTTCAGAGACATCGCTTTCTAACTCTAATCAACTGGGGAACCAAGGACCAACGAAAAACAAAAAAACAAAAAAAAAAAAGATATTAGCTTCTGCTATTGATTATAACTGGTGAACCAAGGGCCATAATTTCATACGATTCAATTATCAAAGCCATAGTGGCCCCAAATCACTAAAAACTTGGGATTTGCATCCCGAGACCCCAAAACCACCAAATTTGAAATTGGAACAAGTAGGATTTTACCTTGCTCTGTGCTTAGGAAATGGATCAAGATTCTACAGTGAGAATGTGTGAGTGAGGAGGGCTACCGTACGAGCATTAGCCAGATAAAAAAAAGCCCTAAGAACAGGAGGTTACGAAGTAGAGAGAGAGAGAGAGGAAAAAAAGGGTTCAAAGAGTCTTCAATGGGTGCAAATTGACGTGAAGGAGAGACGGTGAACGAAACGGTGAGAGCTGAGGAAGGTTGAGCTTCGACCTTGAGGTAGATCGACGATTGTGGTGGTGCCTGATGCCTAGGGTTGAGGGAGCAAAAACGATGGCCCAATGGGAGGTCAAAAACTGCCCAGTCGCACAAGGTTCTGCTGAGGACTTTGTTTTAACGGCGTCGTTTGGTCGATTTTAAGGTGTTGGATTGATTGGCGGTGTCGTTTGGTCGAGACCAACAGCTGAATTTTGGGTGAGTTTGTTAATGCCGTAAGATGAGTGCTAAATTATCAAAAGTGTAAGGTTTTATTTAGATAAATAATTTATTTAAATATTTATAGAAAAATAATTTTTAAAAAGTAATTTCTAAATAAGTTATTTAATATTTAAATATATAATAATGAAAGTATTTATTTTTA
This sequence comes from Dalbergia cochinchinensis, assembly GCA_031216125.1. NCBI lineage: Eukaryota > Viridiplantae > Streptophyta > Magnoliopsida > Fabales > Fabaceae > Dalbergia > Dalbergia cochinchinensis. Next base: position 28,770,103 of record CM062368.1, read on the forward strand.
TCATTTTAGAAAGTAATTTTTAAGAAATTAAATATTTTAACTTCTTAAAAAACACTAAGAATAACTTTTGGAGAAGTTAAAAGTTGTTTAGTTAAATAAGATAAAAATAAAAATGTAAATTTTAACTTCCAGAAAGTTAATAAAAATTTATAAGTTATACTATCCAAATAAATCCTAGGTCAATTTTTTTTAACTTGACAAATTAAGGGCCTGTTTGGTTTGAGTTTCTAATTTTCAGCTTTCATTTTCAATTTTTTAATTTTTCAGATTTTGTGAAGGAAATACTAAAAATTGAAAATGAAAATTGGAATCTGTAATTTTCAGAATTTTCAATATTTCCTTCACAAAATCTGAAAAATTAAAAAATTGAAAATGAAAGCTGAGAATTAGAAACTCAAACCAAACAGACCCTAAAAATTTGGATGATTTTACTTTTAGTGTGGATGGAGTATTTTCAAAATGCTTCAATTAAATTTCCTCTAATTTTTAAATTTTTTATTTGGACAGATAATTATATTTCCTTCATTTGTAAAATATATTGTTTGGGTAAGGTAATTGCGTTACCTTGATTTTAGCATGTTCTATTTGAAAAATATAAGGTAATTTTTTAAAAATAAGATTTCTTATTAATAATCAAAATTCAACCGATCTAAAATCAATTATAATGAGTTCATATTTCATAAATAATCTTAAATTTGATTCACAAAATATTTTAAATTTAAATTATAAAATTTGATTCTTATATAAATAATGTGGAATGATATGTAAATATAACATAATGTAATATAAATTAAATATTAAAAAATTTAAAATGTAATAAAATGAATTAAAAATAATATTAAATGAAAATCTCATAAATATAAAGAAACTGTAATGGAATATAATAAAAGTGAGATTTACCAAAATGAGAAAATTGTATACTTGTACATGTAGGGATTTTTAAAATTTTCTCTCTATATGTGAAAATTAAAATCCTCTATTTTATGTAGATAAAATTCTTCTTTAAAATCTCTTAGATTTTATAATTTCTTTTTAAGTTAATATCTAAACAAGATATTTTATTATGATGAATTTGAAATCTTTGTAAATATTATGTTTCTCCTATAATTGCTCCATCCAAACGCATATTTAGTTTTCAGAAGTTAGTGTGCTTTTGAGAGCACCTCATGAAATTTTTTTTTTTAGAGTTAACTTCTACTAAAATTCAAAACATTAATATAAATGTAGAAATTCCATTCTTTAATAGGTCATTTTTTTTCAATGGGGGGTTCACATCCAAAATTTGCTATGAAATGTGTTTGTTTAGTTATTTACTAGAATACATTTGTAAAATCCCGTCAATGGTAAGATTTTATTAATAAAAAATAAAAAATAAACTCGATAATGGCAATACCTCAATAATAGAATATAAATTTTTTTAATGCTAATCTCGCCAATGGCAAGATTATATTAATAAAATATAATTTTTTCAAACAAAATCTCATCAATGACAAAATTTTATTAACAAAATATTATTCTTTTGAAATAAAGTGACCAGAATTTCTAAAAAAAAATTCTCAATCTAAACCTACCAATGGCAAGATTTAATCAATTAAAATTTTTTTTTTAACCTATCTACCCTCAACAGCTAGTTGAGAGCTCTATATAAAAGGGAGCCTTTCATTCTATCGGGACATAGAGTGCATTTCAATTGACTTTTTTCTAAAATAAAGCACTTATTTTTTTAAAAAAAGTGCTTCAATGTATTTTTTAGGGTGTTTGGATTGGTTTTTTAGAAAAAAGTTTTGAAGCAATTTCATGCCTCAGTTGAGAAAGAAACTGGGAAGAAACTCAAGTGCATTCGAACAGACAATGGTGGAGAGTACATTGGTTCATTTGATGTTTATTGTAAAGAACATAGTATTCAACATCAAATGACACCTCCAAAAACACTACAACTAAACAGATTAGTTGAAAGGATGAATATGACTTTAATGAAAAGAGTTAAATGCTTACTCTCACATTTAAAATTGACTAAGACATTCTAGGGTGAAGCCTTACTAACAACAATGCATGTTTTGAATCTTTCTCCTTGTGTTCCTTTATAGTAAGAAGCTCCATAGAAGATATGGTTAGGAAACAAGATTTCCTACAATCATCTCAGGGTGTTTGGGTGTAAAGCCTTTGTGTATATACCTAGGTATGAAAGATCAAAACTTGATATCAAGACAAGACAAGACAATGCATATTCATAAACTATGGCCAAGAACAATTTGGTTATAGATTTTATAATCCTATTGAGAAGAAACTAGTAAGGAGTTGTAATGGTGTATTTGTTGAAGAACAAACCATCAGTGAAATTGGTGAGGTCCAGAAAAATGCTCTTGAATCCGGTGATAGCTCTATTGACTTAGAGTTAATTCCTTCGACATCAATGCCAAAACAAGTTGAAGATGAAATTCATGAAGATCAACATGAGGGGGATGATGCTCATGTTGAAGTTAAACAATATGTTGGTGATGTTCAAGTTCAATCACTAATCATTACAACTTCTCCAATAGCACTAAGGAGATCTAGTAGAAGTAGATAACCTTGTACTAGATATTCTAGGGGCCAATTTGTATTATTAACTAGTGAAAGAGAACCTAAAAGCTTTGAAGAAGCAATGGATGATGATAATAAGCAAAAATGGATCGATCCCATAAAAGACGAGATGAAGTCCTTGCATGAGAATAAGACTTTTGAGCTAGTGAAGCTACCCAAAGGCAAGAAAGCTTTGAAAAATAGGTGGGTGTTCAGGATAAAGCATGAAAAACATAATCTCGATTCGAGATTCAAAGCGAGACTGGGTGTTAACGGATACAATCAAAGAAAAGGAATAATTTTTTATGGAAATTTTTCACCAGTTGTAAAGATGACATCTATTTGTATTGTTTTGGGACTAACAGCTAGACTTAACTTGGAAGTTGAGCAAATGGATATGAAAACTACCTTTCTTCATGGTTATTTAGGATTAAAAATTTACATGGAGCAACTAGAGGGTTTTGAAGAGAAAGGAAAAGAAAAATGTGTCTATAAGCTAAGGAAAAGTTTGTATAGCTTAAAACAGGAACCTCGACAATCGTTTAAAAAGTTTGAGTCTATTACAAAGAAGCAAGGTTACAAAAATACTACATCAAATCATTGTGTTTTTGCGTAGAAATTCTCTGATGATGATTTTATTATTCTCTTGCTTTATATTGATGACATATTAATTGTTGGTAAGAATGTATCCATGATTAATGACCCAAAGAAGCAATTAAGCAAGTCTTTTACCATGAAAGACTTAGGAGTAGCAAAGCAGATCCTTGGTATAAGTATACTCAAAGATAGGAACGCCAAGAAGATATAGTTGTCCCAAGAGAAGTACAATGAAAAAGTGTCGCAAAGATTTGGCATAGAAAAGGCTAAAACTGTTAGTTGTCCTCTTGCCAATCTTCCATAAATGAAGAGAAGGAAGAAATGGACAAGGTACCATATGCTTCATTGGTTAGAAGTTTGATGTATGTCATGTTATGTACACGGCCTAATATAGCGCACTTAGTTGGACTGGTGAGTCGATTTCTCTCAAATCCAGGAAAGGAACGTTGGGCTATAGTTAAATAGATTCTCCTTCATACTTGTAACCTTATTCTACCTTCCATTCCCCACCCTCTTCTAATAGGAAAAAAAATAAGCATTGTCAAGATAGTAGCATATTATAATGGTCATATATATTTACAAATCCAAATAATGGCGTATTATTTTATGTGTGAGAGTCCAATAAATATATTTATTTCATACACTTTCTCATTTACTAAGCTAGATAATACTCTCCATAAATCCAATCACTCAAAAGAAAGTGGCATCTATAAAATACATATGCCCATCCTTAATTGTTGATGGCTTCGTAAGCTATCAAACAATGCAATCATCAATGATGACAATATTCAACAGATGTTTCGCATACATCAACAGCACCAACCAAATAATCATTCCATTGAATTGTATGTTGAATTCAAAGAAGTTGTTGCTCCTAATGAAGCTTATGAGTCAAGCACATTTGAAGAAAGAGAAGTAGTATAGGAAAGTGATGAAGAAAAATATGAAAGCAGTGATGATGATGTGAAAGATGCGGTGGATGAAAAGATGTTCCAAACATGGTGGTGAGGCAATATCTGAACAATGAGCCACCTTTCATGTGTATATTAGATCTTGAAGCTATGAATGCACATAAGTTTTCGCAGTTTCAAAACATAGGTATGTGTAACTAGTTCTAGAATTAATTTAAAAATTGTTACCTAAGGTGTGAAAAAATGTTACAGATATGGTTTTTTTTTTATTTTGTGTTTTATTATTCTTATTATTTTTATAGATTAATATTGGTGCTTGATAAGGTGTGAAACAAAGTTATAGATTTAGTTTTTTTCCATTTGTTTTTTTATTATTCTTATTGTCTTTGTCGATTAATATTGGTGCTTGATAAGGTGTGAAAAACTGTTATAGATTTTTTTCCATTTATTTTTTTATTATTCTTATTATTTTTATCAATTAATATTAGTGCTTGATAAGGTGTGAAAAAATATAATAGATTTAGTTTTTTTTTCATTTATTTTTTATTGTTATTTTTTTATCGATTAATATTGGTGCTTGATAAAGTGTGAAAAAATATAATAGATTTAGTTTTTTTTCCATTTTTTATTATTCTTATTATTTTTATCGATTAATATTTGTGCTTAATAAGGTGTGAAAAATATTATAGATTTAATTTTTTTTATCATTTTTTTATTATTCTTATTGTTTTTATCTATTAATATTGATGCTTGATAAGGTGTGAAAAATGTAATAGATTTAGTTTTTTTTCCCTTTGTTTTTTATTATTCTTATTGATTTTATCGATTAATATGATGCTTGATAAAATGTGAAAAAATGTAATAGATTTAGTTTTTTTTTCCATTTTATTTTATTATTCTTATTGTTTTTATCAATTAATATCGGTGCTTGATAAGATGTGAAAAAATGTTATAGATTTATTTTTTTCAATTTTTTATAATTCTTGTTGTTTTTATCAATTAATATTGATGCTTGATAAGGAGTGAAAAAATCTAATAGATTTAGTATTCTTTTCCATTTGTTTTTATATTATCCTTATTGTTTTTATCGATCAATATTGGTGCTTGATAAGGACTCCTGTTATCAATGTCGAATTCCTTATTGGAATGGAATATAACAATAGGGAGGCTGTAATTAAAGCAGTTAGGAAATATAGCAAAGATAAAGGAGCGAATTACAAGGTTAAAGAGTCAGAACCAAAGACATTTTACTGTAAATGTCTAAAATATGGGCAGAATTGTCTTGGCTTCTACGAGCCAGTTTCAGGAAGAACAAGGATTATTGAGAAATCAAGAAGTACAATGGACCACATACTTGCATGAGGCCGAGACAATTGCAGGACCACTCAAAGTTGGATTTTGACATGATTGCACAATTCATAGAGCCATTGGTAAACTCCAGTCCATCTACTAAAATAAAATATATCATTACAGAGGTTCATTCTCGATTCAAGTACACGACAACATACCGAAAAGTATGGGCAACAAAGCACAGGCGGTTGAAAAAGTTTCTAGTGGTTAGGAAAGCTCATTTGAAGAGCTGCCACAATGGTGTATGGCAATGTGCGTCGTTGATCAACACGTAATTGTTCGGTTGGATTCTGTATAGGTGAGCCATGGGGGTGACCTGATGCTGAACATTTGAATATTTCACAGGGTATTTTGGAATTTTGGTCCTTGCATTAAAGCATTCAGATACTGCAAACCACTTGTTCAGGTAGATAAGACACACTTATATGGGAAATACAAAGGAGCTTTATAGGGTGCAGTTGCACAAGATGGCAATCAGAGCATATTGCCAATTGCTTTTGCTGTTGTTGAGGGTAAGATTGCAAATGCATGGTCTTTTTTTCTTAACAATGTGTGCAGACATGTAGTCTCTCAAGACGAAATTGGACTTATTTCTGATTGCCACGAGTCCATTAAAGCTGCAGTAGCTCAGAGCAGTGGTCAATGGAAACCTCCAAAGGCATTCCATACGTATTGCGTTAGGCACATTTCTGCCAATTTCTTGTGGAGATTCAAGGCATCTAACTTGCACGTACCGACTTGTTGTGAGCATAGGTAATTTACATTTTTGTTTATTTTTGTTTTATTGAAATAATTTTTTGTTATTTTAATTACTCGTATTGTCTTTTGTAGAGTTCTCAAGAACCGAGAATGAATTTAATCATCACTGTGAGCAGATGCACGAATATGGTCAGATATACATGGACCGGCTTGATGAAATTCCTTGAGAAAAGTGGGTACTAGGTTTTGACGGTGGATATTGTAACAAGGTTCACTCAGTGATGATCCGAGTAAAGGATTTCGCTTGAAACTATTGGATTTTCAGCCGATTAAGGGCAAGTCAACATAAAATGTTAAGTGTTGACCAAGAGTCAACAAAAGTCAAGGTCAAAGGTTAAAGTCAAAAACTCAAACTCTTAGGTCAAAAGTCAACCACGAGGTCAAAGTCAACCACAAGGTCAAAGTCAACCATAAAAGTCAAAGATTTATGAAACTCAAAGGTTTATAAAAGTCAACAAAATTATGAGAAAGTTAACTAAAACATGTAATAGTCAACATAATGATCAAACAATGATCAGAGACCAATTAAATCATGATTAAGTGGTCCAATAAAAGCTAATCAAGGATTAATACACTAATTATGGATTAGACATAAGTAATTGACATAGTATTCCCAAAATAATAATAAAATAAGATTAACCAGTAATCTACTATAAATGGCAACAATCTTAAAAATAAGTTATATTATAAATAGTCAAAATAGAGATGATTAATCACTAATTAGGATGATTACCAACCTGATGGGAGATTAATATAATTAATGTATGATAGATTCTTCATTAAAAATAAAATATGATTAAAAGTTGGATTAAACCATTTTTGGTAAAGAGAATATTACTAAAAGAGGTAAAAACACTTGTTTACCCACCAGATAATTTGCTACTCTACAGAATAACTCCTAAAACCCCATGGATCTTTTCTAAACCCCTCTTTTTAGCCATCATACAAAAGGAAATACTCACATAAGTTTTATCAAAACAACTTACACTAGAATTAATTTAACTACAAGACAACACCAAGTTACACATCAAAACAAAAACACAAGATTTTCCTTGATATTTCTTTGCCTTGGCTGAAATTGCATTAGCCACCTTTCAAGGGTGAAATGAGCTTGATGTGAAGCTTGCTTAAGGCCTTGGTGAAGGGTTGATGGGTGTCACATGACAAGTTGTCATTAAGCTTAAAAGACTATGCTATAAATGGTGCTTCTTTAGCATATAAACTAACTAGCTAACTTAACTTAGTTTTAATTTCCCTTTACCCCAACTAAATACTAACTAAAGGAACTAAATGAGAGTTAAAAACTCATCCAAACAGCCCTACAAGAGCCATGGCCATGAGGCCTATTTAAGGGAGCAAAGTGGCCTCATTTTGGTTCCTTGCATTTCTCTAAACACTTCTAAGCCTCAAACCTTTTGTTCTCCTGTGTTATTTTCTCTCAAACCTCTTCCTCATACACTCTTATCATCAAACTCTAACTCCTCTTTCTGATAAGTCTAGGAACACCTCTTCTAAACCTTGCAAACACATCCTAAGACAACACACTAGCTTCTTTCTTGTACACAAGGCATTAAAGCTTGGAGCTAGAACCAAGATTTTCTTTTCTTCTCTTTGTTGTTTCTAGTTGTTATCTTGAAGAAGTGGAAGTTATTAAGTCTTAGTTCATTCTAGACCTAAGAGCTTAGAACTTGCACATCTACTTTCTCTAAATGTTTTGTTGTTTCCTTCCATAAGAAGCATGCTTTAAATATATGTTAGAATGCTCCATGCCTCTGTAATGATATATATATTGGTCATGCTGGAAATATTGATAATCCATGTCTTGGGTTAAAAAAAGTAGTATGCATATACACACTAGTGCTGGAAAGTAGTTTTGATTGAGCTAGGAACACTAAAATGTGTCACATAAAAACAAAAGTGCCCTTAGAACCTCTGGAAAATCATATGTGAAAGCTGACTTCCTAATGAACATTCTCCAAAAAGAAATACCCAAAAATACATTTTCTAGACAGAGATATAATTTTCTAAAGTTTAGCCTTCTTACTGGAATTGTTGTCTGATCTTTGAGCACTAAACTAAACTTATCTTTTACTATAGAAAAGAAAAATGTGTAAAATAGGTGTTGTTGGAAATCTAAGATCATAAGGAATATAGAGATATAAAATACATTCACTGAAAATATGCACGTGATTCCAGAAAAATAAAACAAGTCCCGGATTGAGTTTTGGGACACTGTTGGAATAGGGTAACTTTGTAAGAGTATAAAAGTCATTTCACTTAGCATTATTCTACAAATAGCACGTCCAAAGAAAGATGAGTGAGTCAGGATTCTGAATTATTGTCTGAAAAGAGCATGTATAATGAAAGATATTAATTTTTCATTCAGACATGCCAGAATTGGTAATAAGCTGTAAAATCTTACAACCCAAAAATGGTGCTTTTAGGGTAAATCCAAAAATTCCCTTTTCAAGAGATGGCTAAATATTAATTAAATCAACTTATCAGATTTTTATAAATGTAATAAAGATACATAACTTATAATTACACATAATTAAGAAATCCCACTCATAAATGACTAAAAGGACTTAACTCATGACTTAAAGACTTATGCTTAATGAAATAAGACTAATGACCTTGAGACACACCTAATGTATGACTTTGACCTATAATCTTGATTATGTATAAAATGTTATGAATGGTTTATTATTTGCATGAATGTTTCAAGGTGCTAGATTTGCTATGATATAATTGCGATGCCTTGAGTAGTAATCATTTATGCTTCAAAGTGCTACTTTGTTATGATGTAAATTCTTGAAGTATTGATCTTGTAGTTTGCATTGTATTAAATGATAATACATTACCATGATGAAGCATATGAGAAATGTTAAATGTCAATAATGTTTTGCATATGAATATGAATAAAGATAATAGGAGAAGCTCATTGCTTAACCCCTCAATCCATCCGTTGAGATTTTTTCTTGGAACAAGTTGTGGCGACAGCCACGGTATAAACTCATTACCCATGGAGGTGGATTAAGACATTGGTATTGGTGCACTCAGTGAGTGAAGGACAGAATCAAGTTAAAGAATGCATGCATTGTTATATTTTTGCATTTAATTGAATGAATGCCGTGATTATGATTTATGTTTAAATTATTATCCTTGTTAATAAAAGACATTTAAAAGACACATCGCTTTGAAAATATGAACTTTTTCAAAATGAAGCATAATGAAACTTTAACTGCCCATGTTTTCTGTCAATAAAACCAAAGTGGTCTGGAGATGTACATGATGACACTTATGAGATAACGATTGCCTACTGAGGAATCTATAATTTCTCATACCTTCAACTGTGTCATCCCTAGATTTGATCGCACTCGACGATGGTCCGCCCTCATAGTAGCTTCGACTTAGACTCCGATTGAATCCCGGGTAATAGGGCCCCATTCCTGACGAGTTCATACTAACAAGATGGCCCTAGCAGTAGGACGCAGAGCCACTAGAACTCACCTGGTAGACCTCACATCATCACCGACTCTTCCGAATCCAATGTATAGAATCCTGGAACTCCACCACCTCACATACCTATTATGGAATTATCTTCTGATTCCGAGGTCAAGATCCTTGAGGAACCCCTGAACGTGGAACCTCTTCAGGTGATTTTTCCCGAGCCTATCCTCTGTGATGTTGACAATAAGGAGGACTCACAGGAAGACCCAGAAGAGGACCCCTTGGAGGATGGAGAGGACATGATGGGGGAGGACTTTGAGGACTGGCATGACGACTTCGAGATTTGGCATGACGACTTCGAGGTTGGCGGTTGGCAGAATTAGGAGCTATCGTCCGATGAGTCAGGACCTGTCCCCGATGTGATCATCTTGTCTGATTTCGACTTGCAAAGTGATGCCTCCAGCCATCCTGCTATTGATGGACCACCTGTTAGAGGACCCATGCCCTCCCTCGTACCGTTCGCTCAGTCATCAAGAGCTCGTTCCGCACCCATCATACTATCTGAGTGATGAAGTCATTTTCCATGCCACTGCTGCTTCTACCCTTTTGTTGCTGTAGTCTATTTATGTTTTCATGTTGAAGATGTATTAGGAAAACTAGTTGTATTAATTGTTGTACTTTACCTCTTCTTCGTGTGATGTACCAAAGGTGGGAATACCCATCTTATGAATTTGTTTAATGTATTATGTTTTATGATTTAATGTGAGAAGTATTATCGCTAGTATTGTTTGTTCTTGATCACCAAATATGAGATTCAACTAATAATATATTCCCGATCGATGAACGTTACTTCCGCTCCACGCTACAGGCTTTTACTTTTGAATATGTGGTTTTAAAAAAAAAATATTTCCGCTAATTTCATATGAAAGTAATTTCTAAAAAGAACGCAGAGTAAGAAGTAATAAACTAATAAGAACGAAATATGACTTAAGCATGGTTCATTTTTATTAGGGTGTTACAGATATTAGTAGGGTCATATGACAACAAACCTAGTTGAATGTATCAATTATGCATTAAAAAAGGCTTGTAATCTTCCTATTACATCATTAGTCCAAGCAATATACTTTCGGTGTGCTGAGTTGCTTGTTCAAAAAGGCAGTGGGGCATATGCAAGAAGAAATGCAGCCTTTTTTAGAAGCCATGGCAAGAATGTTGGAAGCAAATGAGAAGGCATCTAAAGATTTTAGGACCACTCATTTTGATAGACAATTTTAGGCCTATCATGTTAAAGTGTTATCTGTTATAGGAGAATACAGAGTAGCTCTGAGGCAAAGGTATTGCGATTGTAGGGACTTTTTGATAGACTGATATCCATGTCATCATGTGGTTGCTTGTTGTAACAGCTCTCGCCTTGATTGGGAAACTTACGTTGATGATGCATATAGGATGATTACCATTTGCAAGGTGTACAAGAATCAGTTTGGGGTTGTGGGCCACCAAAGTACATGGCCTTTGCATACAGGTTCGGGGATTTGTGCTAACCTCTACCTTAAAGCACACAATGAAGGGCCGACCCAAATCTACTCGCTACTTGAATGAAATGGATATGCGTGGGATGCGTGGACCACGATGTTGTGGTCTTTATTGAGGTGAGGGATACAGTCACGGTTGTTGTCCAAACACTCCTGGCTCATGTTCATGGTGATGCATCACGTTATTTCATTATGTTGTTATCTTGTTGTTGCCTCATGCTATTTCAGTTTATTGATATCTTGTTGTTGCCTTATGTTATTTCATTTTCTTGTTATTTACAAAATCTATATAGAAAATATTTTCTTGTTGAAATAGATAAATGAGAGTAAATTGAACAATATTACCTAATCATATAATAGGTAACATAATCACATAATCATATATTTATAACAAATAAAGTACTACTATCCTCCTATATATGTTTTCCCTTTGCCTTTTGGTTTTTTGATTATTGGTGAGGTAAGCTTGCTAGTCAGTGGGGGATCTTCACGCAAGTTATACCTACTCGCACCTCGCCTACCCTGTCCCCTTACACCCTTAACTCCCCTAGCTTGATCTTCCTCACTTGCACCTTCTTCTCTCGCAAACCCCTCAGCCGGACTTCCCCTGCTTGACTGACTTGCATAACTTGCAAAACCCTTAAACTGACCTACATAACCTGTAAACCCCCCAGTTCAGACTCTATAAGTTGCAGACATTGTGGCAGGATCTATCCACCATTGCTGAATTGGGGGAAACTGAAATGGAAATTCCATCTGTGGACGATACCAATTTTCCTCATGTGTAAGGGGTGAGTGATGTAATTTCAAAGCTACTTCCCCCTGGACAAGTGTGAACCTATCCTGTAGCGCTGGTGGTGGCAGTGGTAGTGGCTGAGGTGGTGGGGCTGCATCAACCTAAGCTAATGGTGCCAATCGTAAAGGCACGTAAATATTATCCATATACCATGATAAGTAGGCATTTGTGGGGCAGTAATCAATGGGATGTACCTACAAGGGCCCTTCCACCAAAAAATGGTCTCCCCGCTACATCCACATTTCCACTCATTGATGAAGCACTTGTAACCAATCAACGTTGTCCTCCTTTCCCCTCAAATCTTTATTGTGAGCCATCCCTAGATTTGGGTGTGGATTAGGAATAGATTGGCCAAGCCCAAATTGTTGCCTCACGTGATCAGACAGTTGCCACCCTATGATCTCAAAGCAAATTAGTGGAACAATATTGCTCCATTGTCCCTGCTCGATCTGAATGGAATCTGTAATCACGGCCTCAACTTCAGCAATCCTATATTGCTGCCATATAATCCATAATAAAAAAATAAATTATATTAGACATATAGAAAAAAAATTCTTCAATTTAACTTTATCGGAAATTATATAATATTTTAATTGCTATTTGATTAGATTGCATCTTATCTAACATCCATTTTAAATGTAGATGGTTTGCAAGACCTGTGCTATGAGGAAAGAATGGGTGCACCCATCTATCATAAAACATACCAATATGTTACAAATATGACAATATCAACACAAAATAAATTAGGAATAATTTTTACCTGAAAGCTAGAGGGAAGCTGACGAAATTAGGTGACACAGGCATAGGAGCCAAAAAAGGTAGCCGACTCCATGCCTATGCCTGTAGCAGAACTAGGGGACCACCAATTTGCTTTGTAGTTAACCATGTCGCTTTATCTAAATTGCGATAGAGACAAGCAAGGCATGCAGAACCCTAACTAAAAGTCCCGACAAGAGTGAGATCCTCCAACAACTACAAATATTTTCCATGGACCTCATTATTGGTCTTGTCGGAAATTAAAGAAGTGCCTATGAGGGCCAACATATACAAATGTCCACTCATTTCTATTAATGTTGCATCATTTCTAGTGTTAAGATTTCTTATATGATGTTACAACTAATTTAAATTGATTGCACCTCTATTAAGCGTATGTGGATGAGACACAACATCAAGTGAACTAAAACATTTAACCTGCAATTGTTCAATACTGCTATTGGGAGTCCAAATTGCATTGCGACATCTTCTAATATCATTGTCATTTGTCCTTGTGGAAAATAAAAAGTGTGCATTTCCAGTTGTCATTGTTCTATCAAAACCTTTATGAGAGGTCTATTTAATTCCACTCTGCCTATCTGAGCAATATAATAAAAATTAGCACGCTGTAGGTACCCAATAATCACATCCCTCAATAGATAATTGATAAAAAGATGACGGGGCTCAACCCCTTCTTCTTACTATTTCAAATACAAAAAAAAAAGAAAAAAAAAATCCAAACAAATACCCTGTTAGAATAGAATATCACATTATCATAAAAAATATTACATAATAAATAATTTAATAAAATAAACATATTTAAATCTTATAAAATAAATTGATAAATAAATCCATAAAAATAAAAATCATTAGAATATAAAACAAATTTAAAACTTACATGTCTATTAATAATAGCGACTGCAATATGCTCATCGACGTCCATTGTTGAATCACGTTGTCTTCAAGGCATTTTTTTCAAGTATATCTCTTTTTTCCCCCTAACTCTCTGCTCTCAAACGAAACTCACCTTCTCTTCAGTAATAATACAGACCCTCAAACCAGACTCTTCCTCTTTGGGATATGATTTCTGCTTTGAGTTTTTTACTCAAACTCTTCCTTTTGTAATGCTAGCAGGAGAGGAGTAATTGACACGGGTCCCTCGGATTTATTCACAGACCTGCAATTGATGTGGCATTACTTTCTTCCATTGATGCAGGTAATAGGTCTGGCACATGCAGGTTCGCGGACAGCCATAAATCACGTGCGTTGCAGCTCCTAGCACAGTGCAGCTCCAGGGCGTGTTGCAGGTCCGCATGCTTCAAGCTCGAGCCAGGTAAGTGCGCTGTGAACATGGTGGGGCCATACGCAAGGCAAAGAATCCGCTAAAATCGGATAGTATACCTTTATCCCCTTTTTTTTTTTTTCATGGCATAATCAACTGTAAGCGGATTATTATGTTCCTCTTCCCACTCCCATATTAAAATGTTAAACACCATAAGGGTCCATATCAAAATCAATTTTCTTTCCATTTATCACAATTTTTTCATTTTAATATTATGAGGTACTATATAATTTCAAACATGTTTGCTTGGAACCACATAAAAAGTCATCTATCAATGAGGATGATTGCTCGTCTGTCACTGGAGAAGAAAGTGCCCCAGAATCTGCTGAGCTGGATGAGCTTCTTGGTTGCTACTAGTTTTATAGTTTCTTTTGGTCCCCAAGTTCAGGCTTCGGAGGCTGAGGCAACTCGGGGTTGTCTCATAATTTAGACTTGTCAAGTGTTTGCAACACGAGCTACTGTCACAATGTCACAATCAAACAAATGCATGAAGTACTAGCGTAACTGGAATATCTGTCTGCATCTTATATTTTATTGAACGAATTGATGGTGCAGCGGTGCGTCGCCGAGTAATAATAATTCTTTCGCTAATCATGTTTCTAATAAACTGCGTTGTGTAGCCACTTGATCGGTTTCTGAAAGATTGTGTGCGAAAATTATTACTCATTTTTCCGTCAGTCAAACTTAAAAATTTGAAAATAATCCAAATGCATAAAATCTCCCTACAATCTTGCCAGAAAGAAGGCATAGAACCTTCCAAGGCAAAAGGAAGAATGGTGGAAAAGATCCACCACTTTGACTACTCAGCGGCTCTGGCTCTGGCTCTGGCTCTGGTTGGGGGACGTAGAACAACACAACACGCCAAAATTTTCAGCGCAGCTAAATGCTGTGCTTCCAAATTTATTTATTATTTTTTTATAATACTGTTTCTGAGCAAAGGAATGAAAATTCATCAAGTATAAGGAACGCGAGTAATTTTTCAGTTTATTTTTTTTTAAATATAGTTTCAGTTTAGTTTTGATAATTTCACTGTTGCACTAGTCTGCATATACTTATTACATATATAGTGTTTTTCAAAAGATTAATTTATATTTTAATTTTAATACATGATTATTGTAAAAATATTTTAACCAGTCATGTCTATGTGCTTTGAGAAATATGTGAGGTGATTATACACATTTAAAAAAAATTATGTAAAGATCTTTTACATTTATAATTATAATGCATGAGATCCTATTTACCTTATTTGAATAGGGTCTACATCTCATCTACTGATGAATAAGATATGAATCGACATGATATCCCACACATCATGAACACAAATAATATTTTTTATGAATAAAAACTAAATTATATATATAATATTTAAAAATACATATAAGCTCGTGGTTTACATATGGATTCTGCTTTCTACTCATTAAGCTCTTGAAAATTGTAAAAAGAAAAATAAAAGACAAAAAGTATGCAATTGATCCCACTCGATGTCCTCACATATGTGGCATTTAGTAAGTCACAATAACATAACTCAATGGTTAATAGTAATTAATACCTAAATTAATTCCTAAAAGTTGAGCCGGAGTCATTAATTGAGTAAACGTGGCGAACATCAAGTATTGCCGTATGGCAACCGGTGCTTCTAGTATTTTTAAAGTACGGCAATTCAAGCAAATTATTCAGATCTGATAGTCCATAAAAAGATAAGAAGAGCCTTTGACATAAATAGCCAAATCAGGACATTGTAGAAAAAAGAAGGGAGAAAAAAAAAAGGACAAGTCAGCATCTGA
Source organism: Dalbergia cochinchinensis (assembly GCA_031216125.1). Taxonomy (NCBI): domain Eukaryota; kingdom Viridiplantae; phylum Streptophyta; class Magnoliopsida; order Fabales; family Fabaceae; genus Dalbergia; species Dalbergia cochinchinensis. The sequence continues at coordinate 28,785,939 of CM062368.1, forward strand.
GCTTTGAAGCTCATTATCTGGTTTACTTAACCAACACTAGGACGTACCAGCAGCCATTTTAACCAACCCCCCCCCCCCCCCTGCAAAGTTAAAAGATGAAAAGTTGAAAACAACAGAGTACATCAAAAAGCTTCCCCCTAACATTGACCACAAATGCCATCCAAGTTGTCTCAGAAAGCGACCCCCCAAAATGACTGACACAATAGAATACCTGCAATATTTATTCTGAGAATAATTCCAAGCCACTCCTCCTCTGGTTACTTCTTAATCCAGGCCTCAGGTTCCCATCACAGCACAATTGCGGATGAAGTGATTGAGGTGGATGCTGCCACACTCAATTTGCCTCCACCTTAGCTTCTCAACAGATGGGTCAGGGCAGCAAGTGTACACAGTCAATGCACGCTCTGTGTGGGAGACAGACACACAAGGTGCACCAATGACAAGCAGCTCATCACCAAGGGACTTGAATGCCACACCCCATCCTCCCTGAGCATCAGCTCTCACCGGAACCGGCCCCAGCTTCTTCCATTTGTTTCTTCCCTTCAGATACACCTTGAGCTCATTGGAAGAAGCATCAAGCGTGTACATCTCATTGTTTGCAACAGCAACAAGGGGTGGGGACTGTGAACCTGAAAGAGGGATGTCCTTCAACATGTCAGGGACCAGGTTCCAGCTGTTTGTCTTCCCATCAAAGTACTCCCCACAAGTGAGGTCCTTGAGACTCTCATCTTGGCCCCCAATGACATAGAACCTGTTATCCATGAAACAACCAGAGCAGGACTTCCTCTTCTGCTTCATCTTTGGGAGGGGTTCCCAAGACTGGCTCTCAGAATTGTACTTCTCTGCAGTGTCCAGTACTTGGGTGTAGGTGTTGGTCTCAAGGCCACCAGCAACAAAAGCGAAAGCACCACCACAGGTAGCTGATGCAAAAAGGCACCTTGGGTTGATCATACAAGGGCCCTTGAGCCATTCATTTGCTTCTGAATCATACCTCCAAATCACAGAACCATCAATCTCCTTGCCAGAAACCAACAGATGGGGCCCTGCGCAGAATGACTCCTTGTCTCCAAACTCAAAGTTGTAATCCGATTCAATTGGAGGGAGCTTCCTGCTGGACTTGAAAGGCCAATCCATTCCCCACCAGTTGCCCTCCCCGCTAGCCAACATGAACACTGACGGTTCCTTGAAGCCCAATTCCCTCCTGATCTTGTAGATTTCGCCGCTCTTCAGTAGAGTTAAGAACCGCTTGTTCAGAAAACACAGTTTCCAGTGCTGTGACCTTGGGAATCTAGCCAGGATCGAAGTCTCTAGCTCGTCACTGAGACACGGAACATCATAATCTGCATCCTGAGGTGAAGGTTCATCAGCTGAGGAACCATTTCCATCAGATGGTGACAATTCAAGAACTCTCATCTTTTCTGCTGGGGACTTATGGGAACTTATGTAAAAGCCACTACCAAAGGTTTGGACAAGCAATGCTTTTTTATTAGTCATACTAGGTCGATCATTTCCAGGTAACTGGTCTCTTTGTCCGCAACCATGCTCCTTTTTTTTTTTTTTCTTTTCCTTTTTTCTCTGAACGGTGATTAGGGAATTGCCTGTAACTGCAGACAGAAAATCAAAGCACAGGTATCAGCATCAACAGTTACTAGTTTGAAATATTAGACGCAAAAATTAGCACATACAGATGCGTGTATACATAACAAAACTGACATAGATATCTGTCGAACAAGAATGAAAAAATAAAATAAAAAATTGATCAGCACTATTCAAAAGAATCAGGTTTTTACGGGAAGAGAGTTTCGCGTGCTTGAGAAAGATTTTAAGAAGTGTAAAGCTTCTCACAAGACATATGGCACTAATTTAAGCAAGGAATTTCATTCGTAGGTTAAAAATTTGAGAAATAAAGGGTTGTAATTTTTCCTTTTTTAAAAAAAAAAAATTTACACAAAAGAATGTAAATTTCAGCCACAAGAGATAACATTCATGTGAAAATAATTTTAGAACCGTGTGATTTCTCAAAGGGTTTCGTTATGGCTATTGATGCTGTCCATACAACTATAACTCATCTTGGGAAAAAGAAGCTTACCCAGCTGATGAAAACCAAGAGCAGGAACTGAAAAACTTCACATCATGAGGTCGACTAGCGTTCAGCGAGATTGACACACAAACGTGCAAAGAAACAGAGAAAATGGACCACAAAAAAGAAAGAAAACTGGGACTTTTTAACACAAGGGTTTTCGCATATTTATTCAGATATGCAGAACCTGAAGAAACGCTGCAAAGGGGAAAAGGAGAAGAGAAACGCCCATAAGGCAACGCTTACACATACATAACATAAAGAAGAAAAAAAAACAAAAAAAAAAGTTAAAAAAAAAAGAAAGGAGGGAGAGAGAGAAGAAAGGGAAGGGCAAGTCAAGGGTAATCAGTAAATGACTACATGGACGGTGAACGTTTCAGAATCTGCAATTAAAACAAAAGATCAGGCAAAAAGATACGTTGGGGGGGTTGAGTCTAAGGCTCTATGGTGAAAACAGCAGAATAGACATGTGCAGCTGAAGAGAGAAACAGAAGTGACTTGATTTGTTGAAGGAAAACACCGAGGAGATGGAGAGAGAGGAGAGAGATCCAACATGGAGACAACCACCATTGGCTGGTTAAAATTAATAAAAAAAAATGAAGAAAAAAAATGCTTAATTTAGTTATGTGCATTGTCTTTGAGGATTAAAATACACACGCAGAAACAATAGTTTAATGATCTGCTCTACCACACCGCCACCCCACCATGATATTTTTTTAATTGCCCACTCGAAAATAAAAGGAGCAGAAAGAGCTTTGCAAAGTGAAGCGAGGGAAGGACAGAGCACACTGTGCGTAAGCACAATGACTGAGCTTCCCATGGTGCTACAGCTGCCCAATGTGAGACGATAAAGGATGCCACAAAAAAAAAAAAAGAATAAAACAATGGTTAATATTGAATAATTTCTAAAATCGGCTTTGTTATTTGCATTTTTCAAAATTCGAGAAAACTCCTGACTTCTGGCATCGGAAAAAAATTAAATAACAAAATAAAAACTTTTAAGTCGTATAAATAGGTTCTTGCAGAATAAAAATTCTCGAATTGATCACTTTTTGTGGGACAAATTGATCTTTGAAAAAATTATCAAATTGGTTCCGATAAAATCGAATGATCAAAAGAATTAAAGGCTGTTTGGAAAGTGTTTTACGGAACAATTTTCAATTTAAAAAATGAAAAAAATTGTTTGGTTATTCTTTTTAGATTGATTTAAAAAAAATAGATTTTGTGTTTTAAAAGTAAAAAATAGAAAATAATTGAAAGATATTTTTGAAATTTTATTTTTAAAAATAAGAAAGAATATGATAACACATTTGTAATTAATTAGTTTCATTAATTGCTATTCAAAACAGTTTTCAACATTTCATTTTCAAAACAGTTTTTAAAAACACAAAAACAAAAATAATTCCAAATTTTAGTCTATGTAAAATTCAATAACCGGACACGTTAGTCCCTTTATTAAGTTAGACTAGGAGATTAACTTATCCAACAATTCATTTTTTACAGGGAATAACTTTGTTAAGTTGGATTTTTTGATAGATCAATTTATTTGACTATTAATTTTTATATAACTAATTTGGGAGTTTTTTTTTTACTGAAACATATTTGTCTAACACGAAATTTTAGAAGGATTAAAATAAGAGTTTTGTCAAATTAAAAAATGGATAAATAACAATAACTATCCTTGAGGCTTGCCCAAATAATACCACTTCATTTTTCTTCAAAATTGACGCTATATCCTATTCTTAAAAAAAAAAGAGAATAAATAAATAAAATAAAAAATAAAAACTAATGACAGAGAATAAATTTTATAAATGTAACTTTAACTCAATAAGTATCTTAGATCTTAAAATTCAAATCCTAAATTTCATATCTTCAAATCTATACCTAGCTTACAACAAAATTAAATTATTTATTTATTTGAGTTACTGCATACGAACGACTGAGGAATATTAGGATCCTAATAAAAATAATACAAATAAATTGGTCTCTCAAAGGAAAAAATACATTTGTGATCCATTATAATTAAAAATATAGGATAAATTAATTATTCTTTAGTATTTTAGTAGATTTATTATTCTATTTTCATTTTTACCAAAGATCAATTTGACTGATTTGATAAATAATTATAGATCAATTTTTCCTTGAAATTCTTAAAAAATACTAAAGATGAACAAACTTATTATACATTTCTCACTACTTTTCAATCACAAGGCTCGCATAATATTTTTATGCAGCAACTCCACTAATTTAATTTTACTTTTAGTCAAGTATAGATTTGACGGCATGAGATTTAGGATTTCAATTTTAAAAATTAATTTAATCTAAAAGACATATCGAATTGAAGTTACGCTTATAAAATTTGTTCTCTTGCTACTTTTTATTTTCTTCGTTAATTTGTTCTTTTTTTTTCAGTGAGAGGGGTGTAGTGTCAAATTTTAAGAAAAATGGGGTGGAATGCCATTTGAACAAACCTTCACAACTAAAAAATACGAGGTAGATCTCTCTATTCCATTGATTTATTTGTCTTATTTATATTTTTATTGGGAGTTAATTTGAACTATTTTACAAATCATCAAGTTTAGTGTCCTAGGATCCTTTCAAAAAGTGCAAGACACATTAATCCCTCTTCAATTTGTTCATATGATTTTAGAACAAATTAATCCTAATTGTTTATAAAATAGTTAAAACTAGTTCCTAACAAAAACATAAATAAGACAAATAAGTCTATCAAAATACAAGGGAAGGACTAGCTTGTTTTACGTTTTTATTTGTGAAGGACCACAAAATATATATTTTTTTAAGGCATCAATCTATCTTGATCTATTTTTTCGAGAATCAACTTGAGTATTCACTCTTAATGATAAGCTAATATGTAATACATAAATCTCTTTGTTTATTTTTTTGTGTGAATAACATATTATCTAAGTTTATCTATCATACATATCGTGTACATTAAAATGATAGACAGCTTAGTTAAGTATAGGGAGGTTGGATAAAGTCTTATTAACTTTTAATGTATAAAAATTCTTTTACTTTTTTATTAAATAGTCATACATGATATACTAAATAATAAAAATATGAATGATGAAATAATAAATACATAAGAAATAATAATTAATATTTATTAAATATTGATACTAAATACAATAAAATAATAACATATTCAGCAAAAAAAAACATTTTAAAAAAATTGAACGTAAAAAGGAATACTCAATAACAAAAAAGTAACTTATAAGTTATTAAATATCAAAATATATGAATAAATAAAAGAAATATTTAATATAAATTTACCATATATAATAAAAAAACCAATTTAAAAAAGGATAAATTATAAATATATACTTAATCGAATATTTATACTTAAATATTTAAATTTAAACAACTATGATAAAAGCTACAAGAAAAAAATATTAACATATATAAAAGAAAGAGTTTTTTCTTTAAATAAAGTGTATTTTACATTTTCATAAAATATTTAAATAATATATATATATAGAGAGAGAGAGAGAGAGATATTGAAATAGATGACAAATAATATTCAATATAAATTAAAATTTTAAATGATGAAAATTATTAATTTTGGTCATAAATATAATTTAAATCAATAAATATTTAAATAATAAAAATACACTTTAAAGATTTATATTTAAATAATTATTAAAAAAAATTTGTAATTATTTTATTTTATTAACTATTTACTTATAATTAAAATTATTTGTGAAAAGAGAATAATATTATATAAGTAAATATCTTGTACAATTTATTATATCAAACCTTATTTTCATCAGCCAACTTATGCTATAATCAATGCATAAGGACTACGTTCCTTTACAAGCCTCAACATGCAAATTTTCCCAAAAAAAATGCAAAGAGTCTCTTTTATTTTTTTAACATTTCCCAAGTACAATATACCCTACTTAAAGACAAATGACAGATCACAGATTTTAGGCATCAAGCATTCTTATAATACAGCCTAAGCAAATAGGACAAACAATTGAACACAATCCATAACACTTTCTTAGCATAAATATTCCAATTAAGTTTCCAATCTATTTCTATCAATCTATCTATCTGTCTGTCTATCTATATTACAATACTAAAATTATTAGTCTAAAATTTCCAAATGACATTTATTTATTTTTTATTTTATTGATTATGAATTCAATTATTTTTTTTACTTTTCATTGCTACACTTTTCATTTATAATTTTATGCCTTTTCATTTTTATAATTCTAGACCCTTCATATTTTACAATATTTGAAATTTTTATTTTTCATTTTTTCTAAAATTTTGTTGAATAAAAAGGTTAATCATACTAATAGCTATTACAAATAAATGAAAGTATTTGAACACTATTTTAAATTTATAACTATTATAATATAATTAACACTTGAGACTTAAATATCTTTTGTAGGATGAAAATTTATTGAATAAAAATTATACAATTTTCCTTTTCACATATTGATATTTTTCTTTTCATCAAGTTGTTTATTTAAGGTTAAAGGAGCGTTAAAATACATATTTCTAAAGATGAGTAAATCAAAATGTTGTCACTTAAAATTAGTAAATTATAAATGAATCATACATTATAAAATTACCAATATATTTATATTTATTTATTTTATACTAAAAATAAATTGCTTGAATTAATGGAGCAAGATTGACACATACCTATTACTTCTAGAGAAAGATTAGAAGTAGGAAATTAAACACTCCAAACTTTACAACTTCAACTGGGATCTCTCCTAGAAAGAGAGAGAGAATTTTGAGTGGTAGAAAGAGAAGCTGAGACTAAGAGGGGGAGAAAGAGGTCATGTGCTGACCAAGAACACCTCAAAACTTTAGGCAAAACACCCAGAAAATGTACATAACCAATTGTGAAATTTTTGGAGGGCTTTTGTAGACCATCTTTGTTTGGTTTTAATGAGACCAAAATCACTTCAAATGATAGTGGAATGACGAGCTTTTATTGGAGAAGATATATAATGTTAGGCCTATAAGAAAGCATCCACACATAGGAGTCTGTGTGAGGGAATTCTCTAACTATTAGCATTCTAATCACAAAACTTGGGCTTCCACATCTCTATGACTACTAGAAACCCTTATTCCCTTGATCCATCAGGCGCATTGATATTAAACGAGTAGGAGTCACATAACTATTAGATCGGCTAATGTGCCAAGCCCATTAATTATGATGATAGATGATTAGAATACTAGTTGAACCATAAACGATGCTCCCATTGGAGTACTTAGCGCTGTTAGATGGGTAGGGCTCGCCCATTTTGGCTGAATCCATTTTGGCCCATGAAATAAACAGGCCTATAAGGGCAGGTCCGTTTACCTGTGGTTCTAAATCATTCAGCTCGACCTTTTTAAGGCTAGATCGTGGGCCAAATGGTCTTAATTTTGGGCCCCTAATGTCTGTCGCACGTGTTTTATGTGTTTTGGCCCTAGTTTTGGGTATTTAAATACTATGTTTCAACCCCCAGTAGAAATTAAAACACGACCCCTTAGCCTAAATTAGGTTAGGTTAGGCTTATAAAACACTCTCCTCCTTTTTCTTCACCTATTCTCCTTTACTCTCTTCCTCTTCACTTATTCTCTTCTTTTCTAATCTCTTTTTCTTTCTTAGGTTTAACTTATTTTTCTATTTAAGTTAGTTGTAACCTTCATTAATAGAGGAGTAGTCTTGTAGCTAGTACTAAGAATATTCTATGGCTCAAGGGTTTGTCTTAGACATTGCCTAATTCAATCAATATATAGTTTGTTTCTTTATTCCCCATTCTCTTTACATTTCTTCAATCACTTGTGTATTTATATTAATTGATTAATGGATTATGATTTGTGCGTGCATGAGTGTGCTAATCCTAGTTATGGAATTTGGTTGTATCATTATGAGCTAAGTTCCTTAATTGAGTGAGCTTGATTATATCTCATTAAACATGATTGTGGGAAGATTTTTAGGATTGGGCATATGGTTGGAATGAACTTTAATTATGTATGCTAATTCATGATTGTGGATCAAATGCATGATTAGGGAAGTTAATTGAGGATAAATTAGTTGACTGATTGATGAGTGCTTGGTTGGCATAGGAAATTAACATTAGTTCTTAATTAAGAATTAGGCTAATAAAATGGTGCATAGGCTAGCTTGACCACATAGGTGTTAATATCTTAACTTGTGTGTGTATGTGTAAGCTGAGTCCTTGATGTTTTCTAGGTGAATTATGGTGTTAAGACTGTGTAATTGCATGATTTAGGCATCACAAGTTAGTCACCTACCATGTGTTTAATGAAATGGGTGTGTTGATGATAGATCGATTCTAGGCCTTAAGAAGTCCTTTTGCTGTCTTTTATTATTATTATTATTTTGTAGTTCTTTCTTGCTAGCTTTCATTTGGTTTGTATTGAAAAATATTATTTCAAGCCCCTTTATTACATAGTTTATTAGTTCACCAATATCTTTGGGAGACAACCTGAGTTGCACACTGTTATACTATTTTTTTTACAATTCAGTTTTAAATAAAATTGTTAATTTGTTAGAGTTTAAATAAAATTATTAATTTGTTAGAGCTAAAGCCTCAATACTCTAGTGCTATCATGTTTGTTTCCCTTCTTTGTCCTCCTTATTTGCGAGGAACCCATTATTATGGATTAGGAAGCTCCAGTTCTCAACACAAGGGTCCAAGATATCATTTTCTCTATGCTAGTTAATGTTAGGTGTCTTCATTGGACATCATTCCAGTTCCTCAAGATACCATGGGCAGTGACAATGCATTCCCGACAATGTACGGTGAGTGAGATTGTTGCTTATGGCCATATTTGGATCATTATAACTACTTTAAAAATCATAATAAATTATGCATATGATATTATGAGCATGAAAAACCTTAGGGTAAATGCCAACTTATTTTATTATCATGAAAGTCATGATTTTTGAAAACATAGGACCATGTTTGTTGTATGTGTGCCAATTTACGACTATTTGGGAAAGATTAACATGAAAATTTGCATTTTTATTGTTTAGAAATAATGGAATCAAAATTTGGATTTAATTTATTTTAATGAATAAAATAATCATGTAAATTTTATAAAGTATATTTTTGCATGCATGAGCGAGTTTCATGAATATAGAACGATTTTATGAAGTTTTACAAAGTTGTAATTAATTTATGGAATAGTTTTAAGAGAAAATTTAGACATATGAAAGTTGTATGTTTAGAATAGAAGTTTTCTACAAGATAGGAATTAGTGAGTTGCAGAGTTATGAGTCTTAGATTCTTAAACTTGGTATACCAAGCTGCCTATAAGGGTAGTCTACCATTTTAGGAATTCAGAGGTCAGAGAATATGGGCCTTGCAGGGTTGTTCCCATGACCCATTCAAATAAAATAGAGAATATGGGCCTTGCATAGAGTTCCCAACTATTTCGAATTAATTTCAATAGAGCATGTTTTATTTAAAAAGAGAAGTGAACATATGCATGTATATTATTATGTTATGACTTGAGTTGGGAATGTAACCAACACATGAGGGACTGGGTCTGCATGTAAGTCTCCTAGGTAACGTGACTTGTTAAATGCACAGATCATATGATTTTCATACTTAAAATATAATTAAATCCAAATCATTTTAATTAAATTTAACATGTGCTACTGCAATTCTCGACAACATAAATTGTTCATTTTATAACCATAGTCATAATCTAAAAATCATTTCAATAATTGAAAACTAAATACATCTGAAGAAAATAATAAATTTTGAAATTAAGTACATAATCTAAAATTAGAATGCATGGTTCGAATCCTGTCTACACAACTATTGGAGCATTCTCGTATAACAAAATCCTAAACTAGGCCTCACTACAAAGTGAAGCTCACCATCAAAACAGAAGGAAGAGGGGTAAGTTCTTCGATTCAATGAGTGGATTCTCACCTACCACCCACATGAGAGAACCAACGTGTATATATATATATACACATGAAGCAGAAATCATTTTGATATTTACATGTATAATTAAAGGAAAGCATTTCCAAATTTTATGGTGCAGTAATTACTAGGGAAACAAGAATCTCTGAATTTGATCAATATACATAATAATAAATATAATTGCACTAATCTCTGAACTCTTAAAGGGCTCATAACGAGGTCTCATAAGGTGGACACTTAACCAAGTTTCATTCTCTGAATACTTTGAAGGGGTAAGAAGACAACTTGGTATGAAGGCTAACAATCTTACAACCATTAACTCATTGTCAGTTTTTATATAGTTATTGTCTAAAACTAATTTGCAAATAAACTGAATAAATCTAAAAACTCTGAAATCATATAATTCTAATAATCTAACTGCGAAAGCATAAATAGGGTTCTTAAATCACGCCTAAGGGATCACAAGCTTACAGACATGGTGATTTCAGAAACCACAGAGTGTGTATATGATCAATGTTATGAATCATACTTAGTTCAATATTTTAAATAACATATATATGGGATTCTAAAACCACATTTTAAGATTATATGATCTCATAAACATGAAAATTCAAAAATCATAATAACATATATGTCAATAGAGATAAAATATGCTCAACTCAACATTTTTAATAAACCAGAATTGGGTTTCCAAAGGTGTGATCATGAACACCAAAATCTTGAATAACATAGTGATTTCATCAATTCATAAATCGTCTCTGATAATTTTGATAAACTTGTTAAATCACATATTTTTCAATAAATCTTTTCATGAACAAATAAAACATTTTCATTGCATACATCTCAATCATGGTCCCATGGTTTTCTAAACATATTTTCATGATTTACTCAAAGGTTCATAATCTTTCTAAACCTAGCATATTATGCAAATCATGCTCATTACATATATCAATCCCCCAAATTCATGTAAACCATATATGATACCAAGAATTTAAGGATAATGATAAAAATAAGGCCATAAGATCAAATCCACTTGTCGTTTGAAGCCAGGAGTGCATGAGTACTATCCATTTAACCTTGGAAGCTAGGAATGACAGCAATAACTGCCATTTGAAGCACAGACTAAGACACTTAATATGATGATAGGGCAAATTTGGGGGAAGGGAAAATTATGCCAAATTCGTGCATAAGAGAGCCTTAGATCTAAACATGGAAGAACAAGATGAAACTTGAAAATTTTCATAAAGAACACTTATTTGAAGGGATTGGATAAAGGACGAAGCTTGGATTTTGTGTGAGAATGGAGGGAAACTTGGAGTTGCTAGAGATTGAGTTTGGGGGTATTTGGCCGGTTTTGATATGTATTTATAAAAGGAAGGGTGTTTTAGTAAAAATACGTCATTTTGGATGTGTATTAGCATTGGGAGTCTTGCTATAGCAAGCCTCCCATGCTTGCTATAGCTAATCTGGTAGCATAGAAATGCAAATTTCTGCATTTTAAGGTTTTCTGTATATCTGGGGGTTTTCAAAGATACCTTAAGGCTATACTAGACTTAGCTAAGTACAAGTGGACTTGAGGCATCATATACTTTCCCTTTAAAAACATTTGGTCCTCAAATCTAAACTTGGGTATTATAAAAGATCAAAGAGATATGAGCTATAGTGCAACCATGATGAGAATGCATGTCCGGAACATGTTGACATGATACACTAGCTGTAAAGTTAATATACTTGAAGGCAGTTCCATTCTAGAGGCAACCTCAACATTACTCTGCCTAGGGATGCCATTTATCATCTTTAGGTGACTCCACCTCTAGAGGCAGCCCTTTCTAGTTGAGGCATCAAAGGCACCTATCATGACACTTACACTCGGTGATTACATTTCTAAGGGTAGCCCTTTCTATACCGCATGTCCTAGGTGAAGAGCCACGCTCCTCTACCTTGCGCACGCATGAGCTATCAATGATTAAGGGTGTTAAGCATCAACTTTTGTCCTTGCTTTATTTTTCTCTCTCTTGCATCTGACATAGACTGATATAGTGGGTATTTAGAGTCCTTGATTTCTAAACATCCTTACGCGAGCGTTATGCATGGAAATCAAAGCCAAACCATTCATACATATAGAGAATGCAAACACAAACTTGGCATCCACAAGCACCATTCTTGATTAACGTGCTTAACCAATCAAGGCCATGTTAATCCACCATGTGTCTATAGTATTCCTAGTGTGCATGAGTGCAACACCTCATACACATCACATAGACATTCACCGACCTTGCTAAATGTACTTTTTTTACAATTAAAACCAATTCATGTGATAAGTTAACTTTCCATATTCATTTGTAAAAAATAAGTTTATTAGAACTCAGGGGTTCTAGGGGAAACTAACACACAGATCAACCATCATAACATGCTTTGGGATTTTGAAAACATTATGTCTTAGGAAGATGCACTATCCACTCCTCATAAACCAACTTTTCTCATATAATGCCCCGATTCTTCCTTCTGTGCAAAATAACTAAAATGCCACTAAGGCTATTTTGTACAGAAATTGTGGATGGTAGGTCTTGGCTTTCTCAAAGGGTTAGTTTAATGCTTGAAAGGAGCTATATATGTTTTAGATAGCAATTGATATGAAAATCACAACTCCTGGCTTTTCCCATACTTGAAATTACAAAAATGCCTTTGACCTAATTTAACACAGGGATAAGTGAAGATTGAACCCGGGAGTTGGATATGTTATTTTGAGGGGATATATGATGTTTGGATGATTCCCGGTGAGATTCTGTGTAAAATTATCATTTCATCCCTAATTAGTGCTAATTAATCTTAATTAAAGTAATTAAGGGCATATAAGTAATATCAGACTCAAATTAAAGATGAATTATTTTTATTAATTAATTTTGGGTAAAAATAATTATTTTGAGTTAATCGAGGCCCATGATTCTCATTCTTAATATAAGATTAGTGAAAAGGAGACAAAAGGTGCTTTATGAGATCCATAAGTAAAAATAGGGAATAAAAGCTACATCCCTTTTACTTTCACTTGAGATTAGGAACATGTTGCATTTGAATTTTGAATTAATTGAGTTTAGTTTAACTAAGCATGCAAGACACCCTAACCTAAGCTTAACTGCCCTAAACACCTAATTATCATTCTCTAACAATTTTCCTAATTAAACCTACACCCAGCACTAATATTCACATATACAAAGCATAAAAATATCTTCACCTAACCCCCAAAGAGGCTGTGATCAGCCCTCCTTCTCTCACTCTCTCATTTTGATTTTTTTCAACACATAACCATTCAAACATACACTTACTCACACTCTAATTTTTTTAGCCACTTTTTTTTCACTACATGATCATCAAGTTTATGCAAAAATCCTTTCATTCTCTCCACTTCAAACTCTCTTCTTCTCCTTCATGATGAAATTCCATTTTTGCTCTTAACTCAAGCTTTAAGCCTAAAATAAACACACTACCATCTTGAATCACACCCCAAGCACCTAAGCTCTCATCTCCATCAACAATGTGACAACAAAAATCTCTTCTTCCCTTTCTTTCCCTCTCGGCCAAAGCCAACATCACCACCAAGAAAAGACTTTTTCTTCACTTCTCTTTACAAAGAACAAATATTTTCATCCTTGGAGCAAGAAACACACTTTGGTAGGGATTAGTTTTGATGTTTTCCTTTCTTTTCTTCTCTTTTTTTTGGTCTTGTTGTGATCATCGCTATAGCTTGATGATGATGATTCTTGATGATGATTGTAAAACCATCATGTTTATAACTTCTAGAGCTCAAAGCTTGATCCTTTGTTTATAAAGGATGCACTTTTTCTTTTTTTGGTTATTTGTGAGCTTGATGATAAGTCTATGGAACAAGGTTCTTGGAACCACAAAAAAAAAGGAGAGTCTAAAGCTTATTCATGCCTTTTAGGGGTTAAAGTTCATCCATTGTTTATTTTTGTGAGAAAAATCTTTGTTTTGTTAAGCTTGATGGGGTTAAAGTTCCACATTTTTTTATGTCTTTTGTTCTTATGGCTCTAGTATTATGTTTAAGAGATATGTTATTTTGACTCACACTTTGTGGGATATCATGTTGACACACTTGGGACCTAAATTAAGTAGGGTCCACATCTAATTCAATAGTAGATGTGAGTATGGTGGCACGGTATCCCACAAAGTATGAGTCAAAATAATATTACTCCTTAAATAGCCTAAAATGAACAAATATTGCATATTTATGTTTCATGTTATCACTTTATGTTTTTAATGGCTTAAAAATGAACAAGCATTGTATATTTATGTTTCAAGTCATCACTTTATATTTTTAATGGCTTAAAATGAAAGAGCATTTCATATTTATATTTCGAGTCATCACTTTATATTTCTAATGGCTTATAAATGAACAAGCATTCCATATTTATATTTCTAATTGCTAAAATAAGTAGGAATTGCATATTTATATTTCTAGTCATCACCTTATATCTATCTAATACTCAAGACTTGCCTTTTACCTTCTTAAATGAAATTTTTGAACATGGACACACATGCATATATGTTTTTCGGCCATGCACATATATGAGTTTTGGGGTTGATTTTATTTCATTTAAAACTTCTATCTTGTGTCTAAGGTGTTCAAAGGATTTTTGAAAGAGTTAGAAACCAATAAGGGGTAAAAATGTGATTTTTGAACAAATGGGACCCCATAATGTAATTTTGAGTTAGCCACTATTTTGATGTCAAAAATTAATTTCTCAAAGTGTGAAAATGATTTCTTGTGTTTAAAAGGCCTTAGAGTAATTTTTGAAAGAAACTAGTAACTAGAAAGAGGCAAAAATGTAATTTTCAAATATTTTTGTATTTTCAGTTGTTGCTATTGTTACTTACTATTTCTGTTTACTACTATTTTGGTGTCTATAATGATTAATAATTGTTGCAAAAATTATTTTTAATATCCTAGGTGTCTAAAAGGAATTTTACAAGTGTTAGGTTTGCGTAGTTTTACAAATATAAAAAGTTACACTTTGAACTTCTCAAATATGTGAATTTTGGCCAAATAAGTTTAATTTAATTCAATAATGATTTTGGATGTATCCATATATTCAAAATGTCATTTATAATGTTAAGGATGATTTTTAGAAATACTGGTATTACTGAGTGTTAAAAAGTGAAATTTGCACTATAACCCCAAAGTTGAATAATTTGGCCAAGTGCCCAAAATGGTTTTTATGATGTTTAAAAATGATATCTAAGTGATGTTGGGTTTTTTAAAGTGTAAAATAATTTTAAGAATCATTAATTTTGAGAAAATATTAAAAAGAAAAACTTACACTTTGACCCACATACTTATAGAACTTTCAATTTTAACCCCTTTTTGGGGCTAAAGTATAAATATTAATCACTTAGTGATACTGATGTGAATGGTACACTATATGAGCTACAATCATATGAATTGTTTGAAAATTAAATGACTTGAAGTGATTATGTGAAATTATGTATTAATGACTATGGATGCTAAATCCTTGGATTATGTAAATAATGATTAATATTTGCATTGTATACATCATGTTGAGCATAGCATATGCATTAGTTGAATTTGGTCCTTGATTTTAGGCAACTGGGTAGGAGCATGTTTACTTTTCAATGAGATATTGATAATAACATGCTTATGGATGTATGCAAAAATGATATGCATGCTTATGTGGTCAATGACATAGTGATTTGTGGCATGTTGTGATTATGAATGAATAATTGAGATGTGTGATTGATATGTTATATGACAGAAAGCAAATTGGGGGAAACTCTGCTCTCAACTATTATGCTGTCGGATTTCCACCATATTTGTAGACTTAGAAGAATTATAAAGTCATGAGCATGAAAATGTTAAGTGATAAGCTATAATGATTATTATGATTACATGCTCATATTTGCATCTCTAAATGATATGCTAAGATTAAAAAGTGACATAAAGTACATGGAGATGATCCTTTAGACTCCATAAATTACTAGTTATGGGAGGTGATCCAAGCAAGTAATCCTTTGGACTCCAAAAGAAGCTGGTTATAAAGGTGATCCAAGCCTCTTATTTCGCACTCTAGGAGTCAGGAAATAGCTTATCAAAAGAGATAAGTATAGGCTAGTGACAACAAGCTAGGTATAAGCTCATAACCTTAGAACTTTCAAAAGGGAGAGAGTATTAGGGTGGCCTTTATAGGAGATTAAGAACATTAAGTTATCGAAGATAGAAAAGAGAAAAGTACATGCTAAGATGTTTATGTTCCTTATGCTATGATAGTTTGTTATTATACATTATTATGTTGCATAAGGCATTAATATGCATTTATGATGTGGTACGATTCATTAATTACATTAAGACTCATGCTAAAAAACACGAACCTTGACTAATGGCTTTTGACACTTAATAAATAAACTTTGCTATGTCTACTATTTCATAATGAAACCCCAGGCTCTAGGGGATGAAGATGATAACATTTGTTTGGAGGTGAAAGTCCTGTTGAGATTCTTGTACAAGTTTCTCATTCCCTCTCTCTTTCTTTTCCATCTCGTCTTCAGATATTGATGGCAACATTCATCTTGTACATTGATGTGCCTACATGGGAGATGCATTTTGACTCTTGCAATCGGTCATACCACTTTGTCGGTCATTGTGCAGTCCGTTTGTTTGTGTTTCTGGATTGTCCCTTTGCGCCCCCTGTTGCTAGATTTTGATATTTGAAGGCTACCCCTTTTGATGATGAATTCATTTTTATGCATGTGTGCCCATATACGAAGGTTTTCCCTTGTAATCGTCTTGCTTCATCTACTATGAGAAAGATTTCCTAATGTACGTGCCTCGATCTCCATCTCGCCCCTCTCTCCTATGGTCGAACTTGTCTAAGGAGTCACCATATTGGCATTCATCTGGTGATTCTGCTCCCATGGTCCCTAGGGAGCTGGGTAGTAGTAGCGATGATGAGACCACGGTGATGTAGCCACTGAGGTGAGTTATGCATGTCCAGAGGGGTGCCACTTGTCGGCAAAGAAGAGCTCATGTTCTTCTAGCTGGTTGTCTTGCTACGCTTACTAATCTCACTCATATAGTTGTTTATCTTCCTCCCTCTCAGGAGCAACGTGCTTAGGGGCCAGCAGTGGATTTTGGGAGAACTTGTGCAGATTCTGCAGATAGAATAGCCTTCATTTTGTTAGTATGCCATAAGCTAATCCATATTCAAGTGCACTTCAGTAGTAGTATTGGAGAGATGTTTACTAAACTATTTATATTTTCTGTCTATCTTTTCTATTGGATCACTGTATTTAGCCCAACCTCTATTGGTGGGCATGATACTTATTTAGTATTTTGTGTTGGTGCATATGACGGGAATGATTAGTATGTATGATATACATATATATATATATGTGTGTGTGTGTGTGTGTGTGTGTGTGTGTGTGTGTGTGTGTGTGTGTGTGTGTGTGTGTGTGTCTTCATCCTCATGATGTTGTTTTGATATGGATTATGTGTATGTCCACGTGATGCCGATTTTTCTCTTATATGAAGCGAGCAAAAGGTTTTACTTAGCATGTGTAGCTTACATTTTGTTTTTAAATTCCAAAAAAAAAAAATTTAGCTGTATTTTCACTAAGTATTTTCAAAGTTACTAAAGTCAAGAGCTGAAGCAAAAGAGTAATTCTCTAATAACTAACTTAAATGTGTCCTAGGCGTATTGGGTTAAATATTAAGATGTTATATCTCACCTCTAAACTTCCTAATCCTTAACTAAGTTACTTCAAGCAGGAACACATGTTTCAAGATGTTAATTTATGTTTGCATGACATAAAAACACCAATCCAAGGCAAACGAGTTGCAAGCGACTATAAAGTCAACACGCAAGTAGGCATTAGTGGAAAACTTTCAACTTTGTGGCTCTAAGGAATCATCAGTCAAGACCAAATGTGAGCTTACCATTTAAGACTTAAAACCCATTACTTCAAATCTAATCTAATCATTCATTCACACAAGAGAAAACATCTCAAAAAGGGAACACAAACCATGTCAACATCTAAGCTTTAGATCAAGAACCACTTAAGTAAGGAACTAAACTGTTTGGGGGTGTAAAGCAATTAAGTACTTCAAGTTCTCACCAGTAAAATGGGTTTCAATGCATATTTCTCAAATAAGGCTGACCATGATAGTGTAATGTAAAAAAGAATTATAACTTTATCCCAACGCTTAATTTTGGTGTAAATAAATCATGCTACCATACCAAACTTGTCTCGTATCTTGCAAAGAATGTTGATAAAAGCTCCTTTAAGAATTTTTTTTTCATCTAGATTCATCTTAAACATATACTGAAAACTGTAATCATTCATAAAACATTTTAAAATGGTTAAAACATAGTCACCAGATCACACATCATACTCATAAAACAGGTAACATAATAGTGTTGAGAGAACTTTGAAACTAGTGAACATGAGTTTTCAAGATCATGAATACAATGAAGCAACCTATTCTAAAAGGCATTTAAGTAGTTACATACAGGAAATCGTGTGCATAGCAATCATGGATATATTATCTATGCACTTGAAATCATTCTAAACTAATAAGATTATGAGAACTTCAGTTAGAACATATAGGAATTGAACGCCAAATCCTTGGGCATCACATAACACATACTCTCTTAGCTCTATCCATGGCCTATGAAGTTTAATGCCAGTAACTTGAATGTTCATTTCAATTTGATAGTAAGAGTCACAACACATACCAAGCATACAGAACTAATTATATTATGTATTAAACATTTTCCAAACAAGTTTCCTTAGATTTTTTATATATGCACATATAGTTATGCAGTTCTATTACTTCATCTTTCAAAGTTCCAGTTAGTGGTAACAGAATTTCATTCTTTAATAAAAGGTTATAATAATTTATTCATGTCAAACATCAACATAAGCGAGCAAAATATTTATAACCTGCAACACATTCACATTTTACATATAATAATTATGAGATAAGAGGCAAAAAGGAATTAGAAGCAATCAACACGCACCACCATTCACAATGATATTCAAAACTTGTCTTGCATGTCTTGCAATTTATATTATGCTATTAACCTATTTTGTATGCATATCACAATCATATCATGCAAAGGCTCAATTCTAGACATAAATCATAAAACAACGTGTCTTTAGGAATTGGACATGCATGAGGTTCATGGCATCAAAGGTTACATAAAATAACAAACATAAGAAACTAATCATTAATCCTAAAAGATGCCTATATGTGTAACTTGTGATTCCATCGTGATTCTACTTGGTATTTGTGGGTCACGTGGTTGCAAACGCCCATCAACTAGGGTGATTGCACCATTCTTGACTGCTAAGTGAAAGGGTTGTATCAGAGAAGGCACAAAATGGGTGGCCTTGACCAACGATGCCCACTAGTAAACTCTGCCTAAGCTAGTCATGCTTGGATGTGCTCCATGCTGATACACTTCAGCTCTGATGTGCTCACTGACTACCTCCATCAGGTTTAGAATGGTCCTCTCGAGGTGCAAAATACAGCTGTACTGACTTTCTCAGTGCTGCTGTGGTGGCGATGGCAATGGCGGTTAATAGGTGGCATAAATCACCTAGGAGGAGGAGGAAAAGATAAGATCTGATCAAGAGTTCTATGGAATTACATATACCTTTACTAAATCTAGACATGACTGACAATTCCTAGAGGCCTCAAATAGCATCACATTGATACAAATAGGCATGCTTCCATTCATATACATAGCATGATAGTTGTGGACACTTCCTTCAATACCATCCAGGGCAACTAGGCTCTAATACCACTTTATCATGACCTGACTTAGAAATGTGACTGGTGTGTAACGAATTAGATCCCCATCGAAGCTTCTTGGGTAATGTTACCTGCTAAATGCATGGATTACATGATTTTCATACTTAAACACTATTTAGTCTAATCATCATCAATTTCTCTATTTAAAGCATAATATTTGAATTCGTGAAGCTAAAACATTTCATTAGATGCAGCCATGAATTCATCTTAATTAAATTTAACATGTGCTACTACAATTCATGACAACGTAAATTGTTCATTTAAAACCCATAGTCATAATCTAAAAATCAGTTCAATACTTAAAAATTGAAAACATATGACAAAGGTCATAATTCTAAAATTAAGTACATAATCTGAAATTAGATTGCATGGTTTGGATTCTATTTGAACAGCTACTGAAGCACTCTAATCTAAAAAAATCCTAAACTAGGCCTTACTATAAAAAGCTCACCACTGAAACTGTTATGGTCTATTGGAATGTTGACTGGGTAATAACTGGAACCGCAACTGCAACTATAATAAGAAAGGGAAAGGGATGAGTCATGTAACGACTCATCTATCTGTATTTTCTCTGATAAAATAATTAATTGTAAGTAATCAGTAGCGAATTTAAAAATTTCGGTTGACACAGTTAGAATCAGAACAACATAAGGATTCTGTAAAAAAAAATGAAAATTAATTAAATATTAATAAACATTTAAAATAATAATATTTTAATCAGTAATATAGGATGGGATCTTATAAATGATATTAGAACAAAATAAAAATTAGGATAAGGTTAAAATGATAATTTTACCCGATAAAATTTTTTTATGTCAATCGGGTACTGAAATGATAAGAAACGGTACACCAAAATAGTAATAATCGGTATACCAAAACATCTAAATTGGTTCAACTAATGGGCATTATCATATCTTAAATAAATTTTTACTTAGAATAATGAAATAAATATAGATATTCCTAACACTAATAGAAGACATATTGATCTGGAAATAACAACTCCTTTACTTTCTCTCCAAGGAAGTACGTTTATAAAAAGGAAAAAAGGCAAGGAAATTTCATTTCATTCTCGGTTAGGCACAATACATGTTTCTTTCTTCTTGCCTTCACTTTCTTTCATTTTTGCTTCATGAAACTCAATGAAACCTTTTAGTCTTTCAATGATACACTTAGACATACACTTAAACTAACTTCAAGAATACATCCTCTTCATCAAACTTAAATCAAAAACTTGTTTTTCCCTGCAATTTGGGTCCTCATAACAGTGCACAAAGGTGCTGAAACAGAGGGGTTTGGAGGTTGATTGGAAAGGAAGAACTAGAGAAAAGCTTGGAGGGAGGTAGGAAATTTTTCTAGTCTTTTACCCCATGATGTTTTACTATCTTGCTAAGATAAATACTTGAACTTGCTGAGGTTATGTTGCTGAAATCTGAAACCAAATTCTAGGATTTAGGATTGCTTGATTTGTGATGAAGTCATGCCTATAGGAATCATAATTTTTTCTTTGAAATTTCATGTATTGAATGTGATAGATATGGTAGATACATCAAGCACAAGTTTTATGAACTTGCTGAAATGTATACATGAGTAAACTATTGGCTGAAGATGATTTTAATATGTAACCATAAAAGATTAAGAAAATATTGGCAGCAAGACTTAGTTTGAATGATTTTGCTATGTGTAATGACCAAAGCTTGAAACAAAAATGGAAGCAAGATTTAGTTTGAAAGATGGACAGTAAGATATGAGTGTTGAATTGGTGTACTGAATTTTCGGATTTCAACAGGGCAGCAGTTTTCACGAATTTTCTGACCTATTTTTAGATTGAATTGAAAATTTAATATGATGTATCTAACATGTTGAGACATCTTCAGTAAAAGTTTTGAGGTATTCTGGTCACTTTTTCTATATTTAAAAAATCAAGAACCGAAATTATACCTATGTCATCAACTATTGAATCAAGCTGCAAATTTGTCTATTTTTGTTACCATAGCAAATGACCGATTTTTCCTTTGAAATTTTTACAGGATATTAGGGACATCTTAAGGTTTTACTAGGATTTTTATTCCTAATTTTCTGGTTTCATTTTCTAGGGTTAAAAATTCGGGAATTCGGTAATTTAGCTGAGAATCGATGGTCTCTGACGACCAAATTTGTCTAATTTTGTTAACATAGCTAGAGAACTCTTTTTACTATGAAATTTTTATGGAACCTTGTGGACACATTGAGGTGTCATTGAGAATTTTTATAGTCTCCTATTTGATGGTTTGAATTGCATATTAAATTGTGCTACAAATATGTGAAATCTACCATTGTGCCGAAAATGAATTTATGCTTTGAATTGATGAAATATTGGTATCTTGTACTAATATGACATGAGCACATGAACAGAATATGAATATCTCATAAGACATCAAGAGGTTTTAATAGAATATCTCATACATATTTAGTAGATTTTAACAAAATATCTCATAAGAATTCAAGAGACTTTAAGGAAATATCTCATAAGAGTTTAAAGAAATTCCAAGGAAATCTCAGACACGTATAAGAAACTGAGCTTCATAAAGAGAGGGAACGTAAGAAAATAAATCTCATACAAAGAGAGGGAAATCAAGAAAACAAGCTTTACATAATAATTAATTGCTTAATGATAAGCTCATAGATTCACGGGTAGTAGTAGACGTGCTACGCCCTTAGAACTATATCAGGTTGTAATCGCGACGACGTTACATCATTATGAAGGAAGGGATGTACTGAGAATAGTAAGGCTATTCTAGATGAGATGTAGTAGACGTACTCCATCTAGTGAACTATATCAGGTTGTAACGTAACAGTGTTACATCGTTGACAGTACGATCCAGAGAGAAGTATATCAGAAGAGTTTTATGAGTTCTACCATTAAATTTAAAATTTTCTAATAAAATTAAGCCATAAGAAATAATGATTCTAACTAAGAAACCATTCTATAAATAACTGAAGTTGAATATCATTGAGTAGTAGACTAGTATATTTTCCTACTGGGAATCATTGATTCTCATTCCTGCTGTGTGATGTATTTTATATAGATGGTCTCGATCGTGCTCCATCTTGAGATGCCTGAATTGCAGTGGTATTATGACCCGGAGTTACGGTTAGTGTAATTGGTCGCTGAGTCTCGTATCTGTGTTTATGTACTATTTGCTCTTCTGTCCGCTACTACTGTTGTGAGACTTACGTTTGCTTAGATTCCCTTATACCGTTTAACTATCATAGGCTCTTACATTTGACTTTTGATGAGCCACTAACCGAGGGAGTGAGGTTATCTGTATGAAGTCAGTTGTATTTTGATAGGCCCTAACCCGAATTAGGTGGTCACTGCGAGGACCAGGGTAGGGTTGTTCATAATATATATATATATATATATATATATATATATATATATATATATATGTAATTAGGTATGAATGTATATAGTATAACTCTGTGACTTAACTTACCATGGATGTGATATAAGATGTAAATTATCGTGTGACCGACTTCTTAGGATGCGCATTACATTTCCGCTATTCCTATAAGTTGACTATTACATTGTGAGCAAAATTGATTTGAGACAAGTTAGTATAGTTGTTAGTGCAAGGCTCATATTTCTTACAACTTATATGTGTATATTTCATATAGTTAAGAAATTGCTAATATATAAGTTATGGGTAACGACTACTTACTGTAATGTTATGACTCGAGCATAGCACTATAGTAGGGAAGATGTTACAAGTCATCTGACTAAGTGAGTAGATTCTCATCGGCTACCCATATGATACAACTAACAGGATATATACATATAACACAAATGCCTAATGTATAGATCATTGTGATATTTATGTACATAACTACAAAGGAAAGCATTGATAAATTTCATAGTGCAGTAATTACTAGAAAAACGGGAATCTCTGAATATGATAAATATATATAATAATAAATATAATTACTTTGATCTTTGAACTTTGAAAGCGTACCTAACAAGGTCGCATAAGGTGGACGCCTAACTAGGTTTCATTCTCAGAATACTCTGGAGAGGCGAGATTGTCCTCTGGCGGACAACTTGGTATCAAGGCTAATGATCTTACAATCGTATTCATTGTCAGTTTCTTTGTAGTTACTGTCTATGACTAATTTGCATATAAACTGAATAAATTTGAAGACTATGAAAGCTTTAAATTCATATAATTCTAACAATTTGATTGTCAAGCATATCCAAGGTTCTTAAATCATGCCCAGAGGATCAGAAGATTATAGACACGGTGATTTCAGAAACATGTATCTGGTTAATATTATGAATCATACTTGGTTCAATACTTTCGATAACATATTTGTGATTCTAAAACCATATTTTAAGATAACATGATGTGATAAACATAGAATTTCAGAAATCATAATAACATATATGTCAATAGATAAAACATGCTCAACTCAACATTTTTTAATAAATCAATAACTGGGTTTCTAAAACTTTGATCATAGAAACCAAAATCTTGAAAACATAGTGTTTTCATCTATCTATAATTCATGCATGACAATTTTGATAAAGTTGCTAGATCACATATTCTCCAATTAATCTTTTCATGATTAGATAAGACAATTTTATGGCATACAACATCTTAATCATGGTTTCATAGTTTTCTAAAACGTAATTTCATAATTTACTCAAAGGTTCATAATCTTTCTATAGTTGGCATACTATGTAAAACCATGTGCAATGCATATTTCAATCTCCAAAATCATGTAAACCATATACGATACTAAGAAATTGAGGATAATGACAAAAATAAGGCTATGAGTTCAAATCCACTTATAGTTTGGAGTTGAGAGTACATTGGTACAATTTACTTGACCTTGGAAGTTAGGAATGACACCAACAACTGCTATAGCATCATAAACAACCCATAAGACACTCAAGATCATGATAGGGCAAATTAGAGGGAATGAAAAATCATGCAAAATTCGTTCATCAGGGAACCCTAGCCCTAAAAATGGAAGAACTAGATGAAACATGAAATATTTCATGAAGAACAGTTACCCCAAAAGGATTAGATGAATGAGGAAGCTTGAATTTTGTGTGAGATAGGAGGGAAACACCTTGGAGCTACAAAGGTTTGAGTTTAGGGGTGTTTGGCCGATTACAATGTGCATTTTGTAGAAGGAGGGGATGTTTTAGTGGAATTGCGTCGTTTTGGATGTGTATCACCATCGAGAGTCTCACTATAGTGACTGCACACTTGTTTGCCTGCTGTGGTGACTTTAACTTGCTATAGCGAGCCTATTCACTATAGCAAACATTTCACTATAGCCTATTCATTTTAAGGTTTTCTACTTATCCGAGGGGTTTCCAAGGTACCTTAAGGCTATGCCAGGCTTAGTTAAGGACATATGGACTTGACGCATTGCATATTATTACTTAAATATTTTTGCATGTCTATGTTGTATTTATTATGTATGTATTTCCCTTGTTGTCCCATGTCAGTTATAAGTGATGGTCCCATTCACTAAGTTCAATGACTCAACCCCTCATCTTCCTCTTTTCAAATATAGTTGTTGGCATGGACAATATCTCAGTTCTTCCTACATGATTGCCGATAATACTCTTGGGTGGCATTTGGTAAATGTTCTTAAATAGAAAACACAGAGACATTGAGGATAGAAATGTGTTTGGAGAAGGGATGGAGACAAAAAAAAATCCAAAAGTTTCTTTATTCCAAGAAAATTTTTTAGCTAGTTTATGTACCTCCAAAAGGGAGTGACATTGGAGACATGCCTTTGGGAAACAAATTTAAAATATATTTTGCCAAAAATATCCCTTAAACATTTCATATTGCATTTTTACTCTTCTCAATTTTGATTTATATCAAATTATAATTTAATCTTCTTTATTGTTTCATCAATCACCATGTCTTGTACACCATTACCAAACACACTTCTGTCTCTATCTCTAGTATTATCTTTATCTCTACTATCATTTTTATCTCTATTATCTTACTATCTCCATTCTTTCTATCTCAGGAGAAGTACCAAATACAGTCTTGGTGAGCTTTAGAGTTGCTCCGATAATGTGCAAGTAGAGTCCATGAGCATATTTATCATGTATGTTATTATTATGATATTTTTTATGTAATTTTCCCTATAATACAATTTAA
Organism: Dalbergia cochinchinensis; assembly: GCA_031216125.1. Classification (NCBI taxonomy): domain Eukaryota; kingdom Viridiplantae; phylum Streptophyta; class Magnoliopsida; order Fabales; family Fabaceae; genus Dalbergia; species Dalbergia cochinchinensis. Next base: position 28,811,961 of record CM062368.1, read on the forward strand.
GATCATTTATTTGAGTTATAGATTTTGGAGTAGTTGGGAATACTTAAGTATTTTATGTATATAGTATGGGAAATCTGTCTATTTAATTATTTATTTAATTTTATGATTTATTACGAGTGTTAAATTAAAGATTTATTATGCACAGTTGCATAAAATTATTTCCAGAAGGTTTCATCAGGGATGATATCCCTTATGTGCCTATCGTGATTTTTGCATTGTGAAACAAATTTAAAATATATTTTGCCAAAAATATCCCTTAAACATTTCATATTGCATTTTTACTTTTCTCAATTTTGATTTATATCAAATTATAATTTAATCTTCTTTATTGTTTCATCAATCACCATGTCTTGTACACCATTACCAAACACACTTCTGTCTCTATCTCTAGTATTATCTTTATCTCTACTATCATTTTTATCTCTATTATCTTACTATCTCCATTCTTTCTATCTCAGGAAAAGTACCAAATACAGCCTTGGTGAGCTTTAGAGTTGCTCCGATAATGTGCAAGTAGAGTCCATGAGCATATTTATCATGTATGTTATTATTATGATATTTTTTATGTAATTTTCCCTATAATACAATTTAAGATCATTTATTTGAGTTATGGATTTTGGAGTAGTTGGGAATACTTAAGTATTTTATGTATATAGTATGGGAAATTTGTCTATTTAATTTTATGATTTATTACGAGTGTTAAATTAAAGATTTATTATGCACAGTTGCATAAAATTATTTCCAGAAGGTTTCATCAGGGATGATATCCCTTATGTGCCTATCGTGATTTTTGCATTGTGACATGTTCCCTGCATGCTAGATTGGGATACACTTCTAATGTGGGATCCTGACCCAGAAATACTCAATGATGTGAGCCATAAAGAAGTAACTCCACTTCCCGGTGCATGACATCGACCTTGCTGGCCTTAAGTCCTTTCTAAGCTTGATGCCCTAGAAAATGGCCCTCTTACCTTGGGCTTTTTTCCCACTTCTTCTGCAACTCGACTCTCTTTACTGGCCACATCAATACCAAAGGCGATATCCACCACTTGAGCATAACTCATTTTGCCAACTTTGTGGAGGAGGATCATGCGCATAGGTTCTCTCAGCCCCTTAATAAACCTTTGGGCTTTCTTGGTTTCTGTTACCATTCACTTCAATGCAAACCATCCCAAGGGCTTATCTCAATCTTTCAAATTCATTGCCCAACTTATCTCCCTTATTACCTGGAAGGAATCTGGCAATAAATGCCTTTGTGAACTCCTTCCAGTAAATACCAATGGATACTCTCTCACTTCAAAAAAGGTCTCATACTAGAGCCCCGTGGTGCCTTATAAGGTATAAAACATCAAGTCAACCATCCTGTCTCTTATGCATCTCTCAAGAAACTCCTATGGGCCTTTATTTATCAAATCTCTCAAAAGGTTGGGTGGACTTAGATAGAAGTACGTATCCACTGCCATTTCAATGCCTCTGAAGGTAAGTAGAGCCCTTTGGGCATGTTGATTAGGCTCAGCTTCATGATAGGCTTCTCCCCTCCTTTTCTCCGTCAGGAGCCCCATGACAAGTGTGAAATTGTATGCATATTCCATTCCCTATACTTAGTGTTTAAGCCTTCAATGGGTCTTACTTTCTTATGATTGGCATGAAATCATGATTTGAATTCCAAATTATGCTTGTGTGAAAATCATGCGTAATTATTCCTTTTTGTTGAGAACCCTTTGTTTTAATTGATCATCGTTTGATCCATTTATCCAACCCAACTTAATGGGACAAGACTTATTAGTTGTTGTTGTGTGTTGTATTCTATATGTTGACATTGATTTTCATAACCAATTAAAACTTGTCAAAAAATTTAGGTTTAATTATTTTTCCGATTACTATAGTTTCATTTAATTTTCAATTAGCTTCCTATAGTTTAAAAATTCATAATTAAATATTTATAATGTATAAAAATTTTCAATCAAGTCCCTTAAAGAAACAACTGGTAAAAAAGATAGAGTATTCTTGAACTATTCCATCTCCATTTTTTCCATCCTCCATCCTCACCACTCACCGCACCGGCCACCCAAATCAAGCCAATGACCGTTACACCCTTCACTCTGAGAAGTCTCATCCTTCCTCTTTCCTTTACTATCCTCATGCTAGTGATTCCACCAATCTAGCATTCATGGGCATCTAAACACATTGTTCAACATTTAGTTATATCTCTAAAAACATATTATTTATGTATAGAAGAGTTACGTTTAACACAAAACATTTAGACTGCCATTGCTAATCATAAATTGAAACGAACTCATAATTCAAAACCACATATGTAACGATCTTAAGATAACCTATCACTAACCCCTTATTATTTTATTAAGTAACATATTGTTAATAATCAAACAAGATCTGTAAACTACGAGCCATCCACATTTATTCTCCTCTGTTTTTTGATATAGGGCCAGCATGTGCCCTTGTAGGTGGTGCTGCCATTTATCTAACTCACCTATTGCCACTTCACTCTTTGTTGTAGAGAGAAGATCCAAATGGGTTATGGATTTTTGGTTTTTAGAAAGAGATCGAGAGACACAAAGAGAGAAAGAGTGTGTGTGTGTGTGTGTATGAGAGAGATTTGTTGGGTTTCTCTTCTTTTTCTTCTCCTCTCTGTAGTGAGGGTGTAGAGTTATGGCCTTTGGCTTGGTTGTGGGAGGAATGGAGGATGGAGAGTGATGAAAGATATGGAAATGAAATATTCCAAAAATATCTTGTACTTTTGTAATGGTTGTTATTTTGGGGCAAGGCTCCTCTAAAGTAAGAATCTCACTTTAGAGAATAAAGTAAGAAGATTTTACCTTTAAATCAATAAAGTTAAAAGTGGAGCCTTCTTTACTCTATTAATTCAAGCGTGAAATTGCTCACTTTACCTTTTAAAGTTGAATTCTTACTTTAGAAGATCCAAATTTTTAAGTTATAAGAATGTAGTTAAAAATTAAGTAAAATTATAAGGGCATACAAATTAATTAAAAAAGAATTTATGAAATACTATTGGAAAAATAGTGGGAAAAATTTTTGCAACCAATCTTTTTGAAATTAGATGGAGGATCATTTTTATTTTCAAAAAATTAAAATGGAAGGTACGGGAATCTACACTACAAGAAATTTAGCCTAAAATAATATTTATTTTTTGGAACATATGAAAAGTATTAGTTTTTGTACATATAGGCAACATTTTTTTTAAATGTGTTGCCTTTGATATCTAAAAAATATTGTCTTCTCTACTTAAAAGTATTGTCTTAAACAATTGACCATACTTACTTTGATAACACTATGAAAAATGACATATTAGTTTAAAAATATACACTTTTATTAAAAAATTTGCCTTTGACAATTGATTATATGTGATATAGTAACTTTTCAAAAAATTATACTTAACTTAAAAAAATGTAAACTTTATTATATGAAAAATAATACATTTAGAAAAAATATTATCTATATATATATAAATAATATTTTTATGTGTATCTAAAATTAAGTGTTCTTTTTTATATAAATTTCTTGTCGTGGAATAACAGAATAGGGCAATCAGTCTCTTCCTCGGTCAATAGCTAGAGCCAACCACTCGAAAGAAATAACCCACAATTATATTTTCTTTTCTTTTTTTTCATGTGAGAAAAAACCCACAAATTTATTAGCTAGCTATGACCATTTGGTGATATTTGTATTTGTATCGTAGCAAGGCCACAAAAACTATGATTGCTGATGAGTTCGGGAATCTGACCATACCATTTCATAGGCTACAGGTCGTACAGTTTGGTGGCATCTTACCATTAAAAAAGGCAAAAGAAAAGTAGGTCCGCCCATTAATTCATTAATTAAGGTTCATCTTTTACTAAAAGGAATACAATTTCAAAGAAGAAAAGGCCATATAGCATGAGTGGAGCAACAAATTAGTATTCTTTCACTCGTGCGTTTTCTTTTGGAAACGGAGTCAGCAAACAGAAACTTATTTTTATATTTATTGGATAGTTTGATTAGAGAGTATATCAATGTAATTTCTTAAAGTAGAACCTGGGGCGGAGCTAGAGTGTTTTATCAAATGATACCGATACTTAATAGTTAATCTCACATAGAAAAAATATATTATAATAACTTTTATTTTATTTAAAAAATTAAATAAAAGTTATCATATCTAATAAAAATAAATATTTTATAATCAAAATTCAAAAGAAACATATGCATTTACACAGCATATTATCAAGTATAATCTTTAAATATCTAGTTAAATTAAAAATTAATAAATTTTTTTGGAAGGACTAAATTAACAAAAATGAACAATATATAAAAGAAATGAATAAATTACACTCACCTCCCCTCCCTGAAATTTATGGAAATACAATTCATATTCCATTTAATTTTCCAACTTACACTCATACCTTCACTACTTATCAAATTTTAAGTATTTATATTACAGTTACACTCCTCATTCACAGAATATCATTAATAAACTTAACAGAATGATATCTTTATGATATTAACTGTTTCTAATTAATAAAATTATAAAAATACCCTTAAACTTAACAAAGTGAGTGAAAATATTTTTATAATTTTATTAATTAAAATAGTTAATATCATAAAAATATTATTTTGATAAGTTTACTAACGGTATTTTGTAAATGAAAAGTATGACTGTAATATAAATACTTAAAATTTAATAAGTAAAAAAAATATAAATATAAATTTAATAACTAGATAAGAGTATGAATTAGATTCTCACCAATGTAATTATAATTTATCCAAAAGAAATTGAAAATTTTAAGGTGACCATTGCCCCCTCCTATGCACCGTCTGCCGCCCTCGGGTAGAACCAGACATACAGGGATTAAACAAAATTTAAAGCAATTGTACAGTGTACGGTCTAAGGTTCTTGATAAACCTGCAATGTAATATCCCTCTGCACTAGGAGCAGTAGGAGTTATCCTACGACAAGCTCAATTTTTCTTTTATTAGACCCCAAGCTCAATATATGCAGGTAAAAATTGATCAAGAAAATAAATATTATATTATTTGTGCCAAGTGGGCTGCAAATGGCATAGACATTAATACTCTATTTTAATTTAAACATTAGTAAGCACATTTTATTTTTGAATAATTCTATTTCAACATTCATATGTGTATAAACACCTATATGAATTCCAAATAAATGTGAAAGAAGTGATAGAAAGAGAATAAGTTAGGGAAAAAAAAGTAAGTGATTTGAGAAAGTGAGTGTTGAAATAGTAAAATTGTTTATTTTATATATAAATCAGCTGATCATTTCTAGCATACCTACATCATACGGTAAGATTTTGTTTTTAGACCATAATGCTGAAGGCAAATAAGATCTAAGCTACAGCACGAACACCGGCGAACCTATTCAGATGAGAAAATAAAAGAAATATAGAGAACAAATTGTAAAAATCAAGGTATAAAAAATAGATTAATTTCTATGTGCTAATCATATAAATGGTTTTACATCACTAGCATCATCTAATAGAAATTCGAAAATGTGTTAAATCAAGACACATAGTTATTGAATAATATTATGTGAACACCAAAATAGTGATATACCTACGATTTTACTGTAACTTTTATGTGAAAAAAGACAAAATAAAGATATAAGTGCAAAAAGTCACTAAAATAAAAAATCCACATTTATCTCTCTCTCTCTCTCTCTCTCTCTTAGCTCCCGGTCTCCTTCTCTCTCACCTCTCGCTCTCTTTCTTTCTCAACTCCTACTAAAGAAGATTAACAGCAATAAACATACATCTGTTTCAATTTTTCTACAATAATCTTGTTTATAAGGTATGTAAATTCTTTATTTTCACTTATTTCCTTTCTTTTGATGTGTCTGTGATGTTTGTATTCATAAATTTTTTTATTTATTTACATAGTTTGAGCTAAATGTGATTGTTGAATAGAGAATAAATGATTTATTGTTTAATAAATCTGTAGAATAGCTCTAAAACTCGTAAAGTAATGTTGAAAATGGTTTATAAAGTTGTTGCAATTGGTTTATAAGTTTTTTGTACTTAGTTTACAAGTTTTAAAGACGAATTTACAAGTCTTATAAATAAAGTGTAAATAATTTATAAAACTGAGCATTGCTTAGAACCAGTAAACCAAGTATAAAAAACTTATAAACTAAGGGAATTAAACTTGTATACCTTTGCTTAAGACTTACAAATTAGTTCTTGAACAAACTTGTAAAGTTGTAAACTAAGTTTCTTGCACAAAGTGATTCTTGAAAGTTCTGAAGTAGTTGTAAATAGTTGGAATCTAAGGCTAAATAATGTAAACATTATCTACAATACAAGATAATTAGGCGAAGGTTTTGCCATTAGTTTACAAGTTTTTTGCTCTTGGTTTTCAAGGTTTTTTGCACTATGTTTGCAAGTTTTGAGCACGAGTTTACAAGTCTTGTAAACCAAATGCAAAAGTTTGTAAAACTAAGTACAAAATCTTATTTTTATTTATTTATTTTTCAAAATCCGGTTTGTCCGAATTCAGTGTATTGAACAATACCTTTTGCTTTTTTCAATTTTTTATTTTATTTATCTTTTCAGCTTTTTATTTTATTTTTTTCAAAAAAAAGTATTGTTCATTGAATTAAATTCAAACTAACTGGATTTTTGAAAAAAATAAAAATAAAGATAAAATAAATAAATAAAAGAAAATAAAAAAATAATCAAATTCAGACTTATAAAACAGATAAATAATAAATAAATAAAATAAAAAATTGAAAAAAGAAAAAGGCACCGTTCATTGCACTGAATTTGGACTAATTGAATTCTGAAAAATAAATAAATAAAAATAAGTTTTTGTACTTAGTTTTACAAGTTTTTGAACTTGGTTTATAGGACGTGTAAACTTGTGCTCAAAACTTGTAATCATAGTGTAAAAAACTTGTAAACCAATAGCAAAAATAGCAAAAAACTTGTAAACTAATAACAAAATCTTCTCCCAATTGCATTGTATTGTAGATCATATTTACATTTTTAGCCTCAAATTTCAACTATTTACAACTACTTCAGAACTTTGAGGAACCACTTTGTGTAAGAAACTTGATTTACAACTTTACAAGTTTGTGCAAGAACCATTTTGTAAGTCTTAAGCAAAGGTATACAAGTTTAATTCTTTTAGTTTACAAGCTTTTTATACTTGGTTTACTAGTTCTAAGCAATACTCAGTTTTACAAATTATTTGCACTTCGTTTACAAGACTTGTAAATCCATCCTTAAAACTTATAAACCAAGTACAAAAAACTTGTAAACCAAGTACAAAAAACTTGTAAACCATTTTCATCATTTCTTTACGAGTTTTAGAGCAATTCTAAAAGTTTATTAAATAATAAATCATTCATTCTCTGTTCAACAATTACATTTAGCTCAAACCATGCAAATAAATAAAGAACTCATGAACACAAAAATCACAGACATATCAAAAGAGAGGCAATAAGTGAAAGAACCCACGTACCTTATAAACAAGATTATTACAGAAAAATTGAAACAGATATATATTTATTGTTGTTAATCTTTTTCAGTATAAGTTGAGAGAGAAAAAGATCGAGCGGGAGCTGGGAGAGAAAGAGAGCAGGATCAATGAGAGAGAGAAAAAAAAATGTAGATTTTTTTATTTCAGTGACCTTTTGTACTTATACTTCTATTTTACCTTTTTTCATGTAAAAGTTATGATAGAATCACAAGTGTATCACTATCTTGGTGTTCACATGATATTATTCATAATTATTAATCATAATTTGATAACTCATTAGTTGATTATTTAATTTATATTATTAATGTATAAAAATTAATCTAAAAAATAAATTTTAGGCTAAAGTGTAGGTAAAGGAGCCCTGCCACTCTTGAAAGTGACAGTTGTGTCATGGTGAGTAGATTTAAACCTTTTCAGAGATTTGATGGAAAATGAGCCAGATTTACAAAGGAATGAAAGGAACAAAAATGCACTATAATGCATATATGTATGATGAGGAGGAAAAGCGAAAAATAAAATTGAAAACAATGGATGAGAAAGAGAAGCCACGCAAAAAAGCAGAGGAGCTATCAAAGGAATCAAAAAAAGAAAAGGAAAAAATCTGAGAAAGAGAGAAATCCATTAATCCAATACCATAATGAAAGAATATTTATGGATTCACGTTGCCCGAAGAACAGCCAAACCCAAAATGATGTTGAAGAGGCAAGCATGCCTCGATTGCTACATTTAGACTTTAGAAAATCAATGCTACCGTGATTTTAAAACTTAAAGTAAATAACTCGTGTAGATTTTGAAAAAGATTTCATAGTACTATTGAGTCATTTAAAAATTGATTTACAGTATCTTAAAATTTTAATTATAAGATATATTTAATTCTTTAAATACTAATAGAATTATATATTGACATACTAATATGATGTTAAGTAATGTATATATCTTTTGAAGTGGAATAAAGTTTAAAATGACTTATTTTGATGGTTAAAATTTGTAAAATGAGTTATTTAAATTTCTATTATAAGCCATAAAGTGATTCATTTTGTATAATTTTAGAAATCAAAATGAGTATAATATATTCTAAAATAGCTTTATTTAACTTATCTTTAACATTTTAATGGCACGTTATTATTATATTATGCCACATGTGTAAGTCTATTAATAAAAAACCAACAAAAGAACTAATATGTCTATCATTTTTAATTTTGAGAGACTATAAAATTAATTTTTTTTTAAAGATGAAATACTCCAATGCAAAAATCTTAAGGGATTGAATAGAGCATTTACTCTAAAATTAACATTGGAGATTCACAAGAAGCAATAAATAGCTGTATTTTTAGTTTTTATGAATGAGTTCAGATAAAAAATAATCTAAAAAGTTCATAAAATTCAATTCTTTTAAAGATTTTTTAAAGTATTATCCATAAAGAATTAAGAAAAGAAATTAGTTAAAAGAATTCTCAAAATTTTAGTACAGTAAATGTATTAAAAAAAAAGTGTACGTTAGTTTCTTTAGCATTGTCCGTAGTCTTTGTTACTTCTATTAAAAAACACACAACTTTTTGCACGTTTTTGTAAAGCACCACGCATTTATTTATTTATTTTTAGATTTTCACAAAGCATGTGCTACAATTTATTTGGATAAGGCATACCAATTCATCGGATCTAGCCATAAACTCAATTAATCTGGCTTGATTTTACGTCTCACCATGTAGGGTTTTTCCATTTCCAGGATTCAAACCAAGATACCTAATTAAGAGGTCAAAACACCTAACCTCTTTGACCAACATCATGTTGGTACAACATATGCTATATAATTTGCTATAATAATGGCTTTGCCTTTTCTATTCATGCCAAGTGACTAATGCCAATGGCATATTTTCTATTGTCAAGGTGAGTTTGGTACTTATTGAGGGAAAATTAAGGAAATTTTTTTTCAAGTAAATATGATTCCTAATTTTTCTTACTTTAGTTTCTACCCTATACCAAACTCATCCTTAGTGTATAATGTTTTCACACAAGAACATTCTATACTATAGTTGTCATTAACAAAGAAGAATTGGAGAGAAAATTGAATCGTGTAATCCTATGCAGTGAAAAATAATTTAATGAACCGAATATTCTACAAATTAATTTAATTGTAATTTAAATTAATCATGTGGCTAGCATCCCTTCCAGCATGCCTAGCTTGGACTAAAACAAGTAACAGAAAGTAAAAAGGCAATGCCTTAGGATATGTTTGGAGCGATGGAAATAGATGGAGCAGGGTGAAATAAGATGGAATATTTTATAGTATGTTTGGATTGGTGGAGTTAGATAAAGTGGAGCGAAATGAACTAAGATTTTTATTTGCTCTATTGTTTGAATTTGTCAAACATAAATGAAATTGAGTGGAGATGGATAGACTCCATTCCATCTCATTTCATTAACTCTTCTCAATTCCCCCTCCCCCAGTTAGGAGGAATGGGATGGAATAAAAGATACTTAAACAATGGAGCAGAGTAATTATTCTACAATACTCTGCTCCACTCCATTTCATTCTATTTCACCGTGCTCCACTCCACCGACCCAAACATACCTTAAGTAGTTTTTTTTCCTAAAAAAATGAGTGGAATGCAATGGAGGAGGATGAAATAGAATATTCCATCTAATTCCGTCATTTATTATTATTGTCCTTCCCTTCCAATTTGAACGGAATGGGATGAAATCCTTTGGTTTGTATTATTTACTCATTAGATTAATGTCATTATGCTCCATTTTATTATTAAAATATCCAAATAATTAAATGAAATAATTATGTCACTCCACTCTAATCCTCGCTACTCCATTTTATTTCACTCCACTACTTACCACCAATCCAAACTTTCCCTTAGCGAATACATTTGTGGTTTGATTTGATCTGGAAGTAGATACACTACTAAAAGCTTACCTATTACCTAAGGATTTTTCTACGGATTTCTATTTAAAATTCGCAGGTAAGCAAGATTCATGCAAATTTTGTTGGAAAAAAAATCCGTAGGTAATATGCTCATTGATAATTGGTTGCTGCGGATTTTGAATTTCACAAGTAATTAGCTGTGGATTATTTCACAAGAAACACAGAAAATCAACAATTAATTATCATGGCAAGGTGTGTGGGTGGAAGGAATTTTGCTACGTATGTTGCTACGAATTGTGTTCACAATAAATATTCGTAGGAAAATTAACATATAATTTGCACAAGAAAATCCTCAAATTAAATTGTCATAGGAAAATTCACAAGTAATTTTCGCAACAAAAGCTGTAGGTAACTAAATCCACAACAAAACTTGGAGGTAATCCCAATTCAATTTTGCAAATAATTGTACAGGTAATATTCCTATCAAAATCCACATCTAATTGGCTCAACAAAATCCGCATGTAATTTAATTTGCAACAGAATCCACCAGTTGTCATGGTCCTCCAAAATCTGAATTTGCAGGTAATTAAGCAGTAATTTTCACAACAAAGTTGATTTTGCATGTAATTTTACGTTTATGTTTCACAGTAAATTTTGCAAGTAATACACCTTTCAAGACTCAATTTTACAAGTAATTTTGCATGTAAGTTTCACAGCAAAATTGGCAAATAATAAATTTTACAACAAATTTTGCAAGAAATATGAACCAAAATTTAATTAAATTCACAGCAAATTTTGCAACTAAGCATTTCTAATATAACTTTGATAGGAAATTAAATTTGCAATCAAATTGAACAAATTTAATAATTATTCATTAAATTTATTTCTCACCTACATCTGTCAATATATATAATCTATTTCTAATAACTCTTATATAAACAAAATGTCTAATTTAATAATCAAACATAAATTTTCTCATAATATAATAACTTCAATGTAATGCATTAATCAAATTAAATAAAAATTCATAAGTCATTTGTCATCATATATAATTAAATACTAAGATCGACAAATATAAAACAAAATAATAGTTCTAATAAATGGCAGCTATGCATTAGAGTCTTCAGATGATGTACTATCCTTATTCTCTTTATCACTTGAATCCTTGTCATCACTTGAATTATTTTGATTATGGGATATAAGCTTTGAATGAGAGGAACTTGCTTCATATCCTAATTTCTTCATCAATATATTCAATGTATTTTTTGTTTCATATAACTCCTTCTTCATGTCTTCTTTCTCCTGCCTGTCTTGTTCCAATTGAGCTTGTAAGGAAGCAATGAATGAATGAACTTTACTTCTTATCTTTTCCTCATTGTCTTCTGATATGGTCATTGTTATTGAAGCTCCTGGAGTAATAGTTTTCATTGACCTGCCCAAAGAACCAAGTCCAGATACTCTCCCTTTTTTCCTCCTATAGAATCTACCCAAATTGGCAAATCAGATGGCACAGATTGTGACTATGCAACAACTTCTTTAGAATTAGTCTCAGTCTGTGATGATAATTCATTTTTTTTCTTTTCAAAGTTCTCCTATTATAAACAAAAATCATTCAAACTTAGCGTCAAATACAAACAACAAATAGTAGTAGCTTACTCTATTATAGCAAAGGTATAAACTAAAAGAAAAAAAACCTATCATTTTGTTGATTTGATAATACACTCATTTTTGTAGATATTAGTGTCTGTAAAATCAAGAATTCATACAAGTAAAACTAAAAAAAAAGGTAAAATATAAATAGAGCAACAGAGAACTTTTTCATAAGATATGGGAACTTTCTCTAACTGTGAATGTGTAAAAAATGTATAATTTAATTGATGTTTTCACATTAAAAATGTAGAATTTCATAAGTAGATGTGCATCATGTAAGAAAGCGACTTGACTTTGAATCAATAGCCATTGGTGTTTTCATGCTAAAAATGTAGAATTTCATAACTAGATTTGCATTATGTAAAAATGTGACTATCAACTTAAGAATATTGCAAAACAGAACAACTCAAAATACAAAATAGATAAACATTCAAGCAGCAACTGGGAAATTTTGGACTAGTAAGGAAACTAAACATTTTAGAAAATCTTTTACAAACTAGACTGACCCATTGAGACCTTTGCAGGGATCAATAGAAGGACCTTAATTCTAACATGCCACAAACAGCAAGAAGAAAATTACTATAGCGTAGATACACCTTAATAATCCTTCTCATGTCTGAATATATAAATAGCAAAAATAGAATCAACATTAACTCACATAAGCATATTGAGCTTTTGAGTGGACCCATTCTTTATTCTTCTTTGTCTTGTGCGTTTAGAAATAAAAATGTGTCTTTTCCTCTATTTTCAGCCTTTTACAACTCAAAAAGAAAAAGTTTACATGTCAATAATAATAAAGCTGGAATAATAAAATTAAAACAAAGGAAAATTAAATAAACTCCATCCATACCATTCTCCTGTAAAGAACTTGATGGGGTATACACCCTCCGGTATGTAGTGATGCACTTGCATTAGAATAATAAAATTAAAACAAAAGAAAATTAAATAAACTCTATTCATACCATTCTCCTGTAAAGAACTCGATGGGGTATACACCCTCTGGTATGTAGAGATGCACCTGCATTGGAGTTACGGTTCTTCTTATTTTGTTCAGATTTTGCTTTGAAATCTTTAGACTTCCAATATTGAACCAAATCTACCTAAGCAGTCTCTCCAATCTATGAAGGTTTAATACCATCTTTTCGAGCTTTTTGTAGAAGTTGTGACAGCTTACTTGACCCTCTCTTCTCAAAATTACTTTTAATTTCCACATTGAATTTAGGATCCCACTTAAATTTTCCCTACAAAAATCAAAGTTATTTGTCTAATAATAACAACAAAATAATGTTAACTACTAAATAAAGATTTTGAAATAGTATCAATATAGTTACCTCAAATAGTTTAAACCACATCTCTCTAGTACCTTTGGGAAATGCTTTCCACCTTGGTTTGCCTTCCTCAAACTTACTTTTGATTCATGACGCAATGCCTGCAATGACTTCCTTGTAAGACCAAAACCTACTTATAAGCAAATCATAAGTTAATGCAACATTATGTTCAGGCATGATAATTTTCATAATTATGCTTATAAAAACATCACTTACTTATCCCCATAGGCTCTATCAAAGTCTTGTTCGCACCATTATCAATGCCACCTCGACTACATGAAGTACTGGGTGTTCAATTGTCACCTGATTGTGAGGACAACAAATGAGAATTTGGCTCAGATTGTGGCAAAGGAAAACTGAGTTTTTGATTTATTTTTGCTGAGATTGATGATTTGGTGGGGGTTGCTGAGATTGGGGTTCAGGACTTAGTTAGGATTGTTAGGGATGTGGTTGAGTGTTTGATTGAACTTGAGACAAAAGGACAGCACTTAGAATTATTAGAAGGAGACCACTTTGTGGCGCTTGAAGGTTAAGTGGTGGTGATAGAAGTTCTGGAATTTTCCTTTTCTCCCCTGATTTTTTTGGTTTTCGATACTTTCCTATTACCTTGATCAGACATCTACACCAAAAAAATAGTCATAGATAACAAACACACAGGAATATCAGATAATAACAATATTGGTAATCAATCAATAAGTAATGTATGAATTGGAAAATGTAAATAATACAAAGGTAACAACACATTTTCTTTCTATACCAAGTTCTAAAAGTAGCCAGTCATAAAATGAACAATAACCAAAAAAAAGGGAGAATATTCTTAACCTTATGAACATGTAATGTAATCAACCTCTTCCTATTGACTCAGTGGGAATAGGATTATGGCCTGTAACTGTTTAAATCAAGTTATAAGAATTGTGTAATTGCAGCTAATTCAAAGTAAAAAAATTACCACAATAAAGAGAAATGACAATTTAAAGATTTATCCTCACCTGTGACATGCGTGGTCTAGAATAAGGATCTTGCCTTATGCACAATGATGTAGCATGAAGTATGCAATAGACCTCATGTTCTGCATAGTGACTTCCCAACCTTGGATCAATCAATTCCTTAATGGCATATTCTTCTAATTGTGGTTATGCCTGTATAGTATCCAAAAGCTCACACAATCACTCAAGGCTAAGCACACAAAGGGAAACTTATGGTGCTCCATTTGTCAATAGGAGTTTCATATTTCTCATTGATGATAACTATAACTCTTGAAATGATGCCAATATCAAACAACTAAGATCATAATAAAATAGGTATTAATATCTTCTAACTCACATATTCAGTTAGACACTGTTGCCTCTTCAGCTTATTGAGATCCACAGATTTTTGGCCAGTAACAATCTCTACTAATACCACTTCAAAGGAATAAACATAAACCTTTTTAGTTATTTGACTGCTTTGAGCATATTCAGGCCAAATATCTACATAACAGCAACAAAGCATAGTTGCATGTTCTAAAAGTTGCATGACTTCAACATGGATTTATATTTGTTAAAGTAAGCAAATTTATGCATGGAATAAACTGGACAGAGAAGCCAAAGTTGTGACATCCACGTGTGATTTTTGATAGGAAACCTCCATATTTTACGTAACATCCTAATTTTTAACCCAATACTCCTGGAATGTATTTAGGCTAATCATTAACTCTTTTAGTCTCATTCTTTAAACCTTTCTTTAAAATACTTAGCGGAAAATACAGGTAAATTTTTTTTTTGAAATGTAAATGCAAAGTGAGAGCCGCGCAACACGACGAACAATGGGGCGTATGAAGAAAACGTGACACAAGAGTAAACAAGCAACTCATAGACATCAGAACATAAAGCATGTAATTGCATATCATGATAAACTAACTGCATACATATATAACATGCCCACTCATGAAAAGCGGGACTTAGTTGGTACAACATAAAAGCAAATACATCCGCAATGAAAATACAACAGAAAGGAAAAGACAACAGAAAGCATAAAAGGAAACTCCCTTACCCAAGTGCATCTAAAATGGATAACCTCTAAACAAAAGAAGGTTTATCCTCGTCTATGTGGTGTGTGCACTATTTCTACCCACGGGCCTCTACTGCTAGGGTCCTAGAGAAGGTAGGACATATCCAATCCACGATCGGAGCTCGGTGGGAATGGGCATGCCAGAAAACTATGAGTGACCTCCACGACGTGGAAGTATAGATGGCCTCCGAGCCAATCTCGGCTGCTTGACAGTCTCCTTGCTGCCTTCTCTCATCTGCGGCAGAGTGAGGGCTGAGCTCTCACTATACATGTGGGTAGGTGGGTCCTCTGATGGGTCAATCTCCGAGAAATACGTACGAGGCACGTAGTTGAGGTAGTCACGCATGGCCAAGGTGGCGGTGTACATGCAGAGCACCCTCTCGTTGTGCGTGTGGGCACACTCAAAAGGTCGATCATCGTCGTTGTAGGGTGATGTCGGGGAAAAATGGTAAGTATGTACAGGATGAGCGAAGGGTCGTCTGACAAACATGAAAACGCGAACAACACATCGATCCTCAAAATGGTATGATCCATGCTCTGGATCATAGTGCACCTCCCACGTCGGGGTATCCACGAAGACCACAAATGTCGTCATCTGAAGACGTGATGGAAAGAAGAGATAGAGGGAGTAAGAATTTTGCTAAAGAATCTCAGTAGGGCAACCTCTTATCTAGGTGACATCATCTACGTCCTCAGGAACCTTGGGTTTCTTTGAAAAAAGGTGAACATGCATATACTTCATTTATTAGGTTTTAAACTTAATTATCTAAGGTCTGTTTCTTTTAGGATGAGTCTTAATGTTATGGATGCAGCATAATAAGCATGAATGCATGAAGATGCAATAAGCAGAAATCAAATAAACATTTATAAAGATATCAACATCATACAAGTGGCATAAAGTGGCATATTCTTCTCATGTAAAAATATTTCTCTTTTTGTAACTGTGTGATATTTAAAGCATCGTACTACAACATAGGGATCACCCTAAAATCTTCTCTAGGTTATGAGCTCATACCTTAACTAGTCGTCACTAGTTCTTACTTATTCTCTGATAGGCGTAATCACAATAATAATAATCATAACAGAACGCGTCACACCGGTATCAAGTACACAGTGAATATTGTCCTCTTTGGGGTGTTACGCATCACCGTCCCCCTCAAGGATTTATTTCTGGGGTGTTACGTATCACCGTCCCCCAGAACGCGTTCTTACAGTAGTATGTCACATTCAAAAACTCATATCTTTCTAAAAACTTTCTAAGTTCCTCAAATTTGTCAGAAATTCAGTAGAATAAAGACAGCGCACCGAATTTCTTCCAAATTTGCTTTATGCCACATTCATATATATACATAGTCATGAGCATCACAATCATCATAAATTTTTCATAATAAAAGCATGCACTTACACGAAACACTAAAGCTCATTATACTCTTAAACCTATGGTGTCTTATGCTTTGACCCTTACGGGGCTTAAATTCGAGATATAATTATTCTAACATTCGCTATTAACCTTTCATGCACTTATGGGTTCACAACTAGTTATCCTCGTTAATTTGTATGCTTAGGAGCAAAACCAAACAACTCCATGCAGACTGTCAAGTTCTAAATCTTGCAATTACGGGGTTCTAGAAACTACGTCTTATACCCTTTTTACATTCCGTCTTCGCCTAAGGCGCTATAAATCAAATCTAAACCAATTATGGGGCATTCCTATGTCTATGAACTAATTATAAACCATGTTTACTGCATTACAAAGTTTCTGGACAAAAACAGAAAAATTAAGTAATGTAAGTGTTCTAGAATTGCACTTTTACGGTTTTCTAGTTACTAGTTTTTCTATAGGTGCTAAAAATCAATTCTACCTCAAATGTTACTAAGTTTTTTATAATTTAAAAATCCTAAACTGAATGTTATCCCATCAAAATATTTTTGGCAGTGGCTAAAAATAAATGGATCAAAACTATGCTAAAACTCAATTTTACGGTTTTTCTGTAAGACTAGTTTCTTTCCTAACATGCATAGAAAGGTCCTACCTCAACATATATAATTTTTATATATTCTAAAGTGCCAAAACAACATCATACAACAACAAACATACCAAGGCAGAACCGAAACATTAAAGCTCAAGCATCATTCACAAATCATGTCCTTAATACATACAAGTTACTAATTTCTCCTGAAATCATTTTAGGACTTCTAAAACTCATTGAAACCCATTTTATTTTATAAGAGGAGACTAAAAATAACCATAGGGAAATAGCTAATTCAAGGCATATTTAGAAGAGGTTTAACTCATAAATCTTGTTGGTAATAATCTTATAAAACTTTTAGAGCCTAAAGAAAATCTTAGAACATAGATTGTTGGCTCATGTGACTAGGTGAAACTCACATCAAGTTCATCATCATCACATGGCCGAAATATGCATCCATGGGGATGTTTCCATGACCAAACTTTAACTTGAGATAAAGAGGACAAGTCTTTGAGCTTCTAGAGCCTTTAAGTGATGACAAAATGTAAACATGTTATGCATTCCATTTTATTCTTCATTATAAAGTAAGGTAAGAACTTCAAAGTAAACATGAGATGCAAGACTTGAAAATAAACAAGCAAGACTTGAAAGTAAATATGCAAAGCTTGAAAGTAAACATGCAAAGCTTGAAAGTAAATACGCAAAGCTTAAAAGTAAATATGCAAGTTCATTTTATCTTTTAGGATTTAAGTGATGACTTAAGATATAAATATGCTAGACAAGGAAATGTAAACATGAATGCAAGTCCAATTCTTTATTTTAATGCTCTAGGCTCCACAACAATCGACTTTAAGGCCGAAATAGGCGAGCTTCGAGATTAATTATTAAGTGATATGAAAATGCAACTCTTGTTTTAAATCTTTACGTTTTAGGTGATGGCCAAAATAAATATGCTAGGCAAGGAAAGCACATATGAATGCAAGTTCATTTTATATTCTTCGCTAGAGCTCTTGTAAGACTTTAAATGAACTTAAACCTCAACTCAAACTTATCATAGCAAGACAAAGCAAGCTTTAGAGTTCTTGTACCATGGTTTACAAAGAAACCATGTGGTTTGAACTTCATCATCAAGCTCTAAGGAAATGGACTAAAAGAACAAATGATCTTAAAGAAAAGGAAAAGTAGCCGAAACCATGGAAAGAAAAGAATGAGACTTTAAAAATCTAGAGGCCACGATCTTGATGACATATTAACACTAACATCATGTGTCCTCATCATTGAGTTCACATATCCATTTTAGAACATCATCAAAGTTAAGTTTCTCAAGCATAAGAAAGGAAGAAACCAAGAACATCTTTTACTCAAGAACCAAGATAAAGTATTAGAGGTTACACAAGTGATGGATATCATCATGGATTCCTCATCATCAAGCTCTCATTTCCAAGTTCCCAAAGGCTCATGGCTGAAAAATCAAAGAGGAAGAAAAGAAGTTCTAAAAAGTTTCAAGAGAAATCATAAAGCACGAAACTAAATAAGAACTTTAATGAATGAAACAATTAGAACAAAATCCCTACCTAGTGACTTGAGGTTGAGATGAGCGTAGAAGATGAAGTTGAAGAAGATGAGCTCTTGAACTTGAGAGAAAAGGAAAAGCTTAAAGTGCTCTTTGAAAACTCAAACTTAGCAAATGAACTAAAAGTGCTTCAAGTTCATCCAAGCATGCTATTTATAGAGAAATGAAACAAATGAGAGGTATAATGAAGGGAGGAGATATTCGGCCAAGTCATGCATCCCATGAGTTCCATGAGGTGAGAGATTGGCTTCATGGAGGCATGGTGAGGTATGATGAAAGGTATGGCTAGGTATGGCCTAAGGTATGGTGCTAAGCATGGTTCTTTATGTGTTTGAATTTCAACATGTGATTAGCAAATGGAGGGGGGAGGTGGTGTCATTTTCTTCATGAAATGGGGGAGGAAAATCTTTCATTTAATTGTGTTTTAGAGTTGTATTTAGGTGTGTCTTTGATTAGGCTTAAGTTTAGGAATTTGTGAGAAAGTGTTTAGGTGACTAAGGATATAATTAAGGATTTCAAGACAAGGTTAGGGTGTGCTCTTGCTTCATTAGTAAAATAAAAATTCATTTTAGTATGTAAACAATTCTAGACACAATTCCTTAATTTAAGGAATTGGAGAGAGAAAACACTATTCAAGATTCCAAAACTAGGAATCTTGAGTTTTAAAAAGAGATTTAGATTTTATCTAAGCAATTTTAGATTCTAATTAATTTTAATAACTTATTTTGACTCTAGATTAATTATGAAAATTAATTAATCTTTGATTAGAGCCTAATATTGCTTAGGTTTGCTTAATTACATCATTAAGCTCAAACAACACTATTCCAGGGGCAAAATCATAATTTTGCACAAAAACTGCTCGGGACCATCGGGACTTAAACAGATACTTTTAAACACGTAAAGACATCATTTTAAACCTTCGGGAAAAGTTTCGGGCACGAATGACACCTTCATCCGCGTAAAAATGCTATAGGGGTATTTTGATCATTTTGATCCGAAACCGCAGAAAACAAGATTTTCGTTTTTGAAATCACTCAAGGACCATCTAATCCCCTTCAAACATTGAGTTGATCCTTCGAGGACTGCCAGACCAGCTATCCTCGAATTCCGTGCAGAAAATGACCTCAGGGACATTTTTATCATTTTCCTCTCAGACAGAAAATCGGGGCATTACATTTCAAGTTGTAAAACATAGACTATTTTATATTTTGATATTGGAATTTCCACAATGATATAAAACACAAAAATCAATAAATATAATTGACAAAAAAAAATCCAGCAAAGAAATGATCAGGGATACTACTGTAGCTTTGCATTCAAATTAACCTACATCAATAACTATTGGGAGCATAGATTTTTCAAAAAAATTTAGAATGTTAACATTAAAAATAAAGTGCTGCCTGCAAATGGATTTGATGAAGTGCATGCCTAAGGTAAATAAAACTGATTTCAAAGAATTTAAAAAAATAAAAATAAAAAGGATGTTAGAATGTCAAGATAAACCTAACTACTTCCTTCAGCCTATCTCTAGAAACCATTAACCACCCACTTATATACGGTTTAACTGAAAACATATTTGAATTTGTAATTTTGAATTAAAGGAATAAAAAAGGAACCTACTATGCAGAGCATTCTTTAATATCTATTACGCCTATGATTAAGGTTCTCTAAAGGAATTAGGGATCACAAAAAAATAAAAAGGAAAAACATTTTTAGAGAGGGGACTGAAAAATCACTATGATAAAACAACATAGAACAATTTGAATGGTTTTTCATTGTATCCTAGAAATAACTATATAGATAACAAATATTCATCATCGTCGTTGTTGTCATCGTTGTCGTCGTCTTCGTCTTCTTCATCTTCCTCCTCTTCTCCCTCCTCTTCCTCTTCTTCGTCATCTTCTTCTTCTTCTTGGATAAAATTAACTTTTTGCAATTCATGTAAATCAACTTCTTTACCATTATGCTCATCATCTTGTAGTCGATCAACCAAGCCTTCATTATCTATCGCTAGATTGAAATTTGACTGATCTGACTGATAAGCAACTTCTAATGATTTTTTGTTATCAATATCTCCCCTTGGTTTGGTTTTAATTACCACCCACCAATCCCTTTTTCTAATATTTCTTTTAAGATAAAGGCAATAATATACTTGTATTGCCATTTCAGCAAATATGAAAGGATCATATTTTGAGTATCTTCTACTCTTGTGTACCTCAACAATCTCATTCTTATGTACTCTCACACCATGTTGAGAATTGTCGAACCACTCACAATTGAAGAAGATTAAATTCTTAAGTGGTTGTCCTGGCCACTCCAATTCAAGAATCTCTTTAAGAACACCATAATAATCATTGCAAGTTGAGTCTTGGCTTGTACCACTAACACACACTCCACTATTGTATTTTTTTTTTTACCTCCACCCCACATCGTTGTGTGAAATTTGAAGCCATTGATGAACATTATAAGCCAAGACTTTGTATTTCTCAATGGTCCTAAGGCTAGGTGATGCAAATGGGACTTATGTGACATGAGTTCTTGGTTTTTGATCACCTATGATAACAATGGTCCATCTTATCAATGCGATACACCATGAAAATTGGTTATCAAAGTTTAAACATCTAAGGTAGATACTTACATAATCATGAAACCACTGTGGAAAATCGGCTTCAATTTGCTTATTAATGATAGCATCACTAACATAATACAAATTGCACCATAGCACTTGATATCATAAGATTGTAACCAAATAACATATTTCTAGGGCTTTAAATATAACTGTATGTTACTTACTTAAGATATTGTTTAACTTCCTTATAATTTAACAACACATGTAACTGGACATCTTTCATTTCTCTATCACTTAGCCATCGGGTTGTCCACTTGGAGGTAGTATGCCGAGGAGAATTAAAGATTGATAGAGTTGGTTGTCTCTCATCACTATCAATACCATCATTATTATGTGGGACTCTATTTCTGCTACACAGAACATGAGCTTCAAAGTAATGGGAACTAAATTAAGCTATATCTCGTGCCGAATAAGCTTGACATATAGATCCCTCCATAGAAGCTTTGTTTTTAACCGTTTTTTTAATCTTGTTCAAGAACCTAAAATAAAAAGAACTCATAATTGTCAACAAAAATTATATGAATAAATTTGACAAGTTATAGTCAAAGAACGAATATTCTATACCTTTCAAATGGGTACATCCATCGGTACTAAACGGGACCACCCATCCTTGCTTCATAAGGTAAATGAATTGGCAGTTGCTCCATAGAGTCAAAAAATGAAGGTGGAAATATGCGCTTAAGTTTACATAATATGATTGGGATGTTAGCTTCCATACTTAGCAAATGATCTTTCTATAATATTGTTGTACACAAATCTATAAGCAGTTGACCCAATTCAATAATAGGGTTCAATTCCACATCTGGGAGAGCAGCAAAAGCCATCAGAAGAAGATGTTGCATGAAGACATGACATTAATGACTTTTCATCCCAAATAACTTTGCCTTTTTTACATCCACACATCTAGCTAAGTTGGAAGCATAGTCATCTGGCATTTTTAAACTTTTTACCCATTCACATACATCATCCTTTTAGGCTCGAATAAAACAAAATTTGGCTTTAGGTTTTTTCCATTTCCCATTAGCAAGCGGCTGCAAATGCAATTCTGACCGATGACAATATTCCACCAAGTCCAATCTCATTTTTGCATTATCCTTAGTTTTATCTTTGTTGTCCATAACAGTATGGAACAAATTGTCAAAGACATTCTCTTCAATGTGCATCACATTGAGGTTGTGTCGAATCAGGTTAGATTTCCAATAGGGTAAATCCCAAAATATGCTCCTCTTTGTCCAATTATGGGTTTTTTCATTTCCATCAAAACGAACTTGCTGACCAATGTCAATTATCTTAGGAAGGGTTCTGATTCTTTCCCAAAGTTGGGTCCCAGTCATCCTAGGAAAAGGGTTTGAATGCTCCTGTTTTCCTTTCTTGAAACCATTTACATTTCTTCTAAACATATGATTACGACCTAAAAATTGACGATGATAGCCAAACCAAGAATTTTTCCTTCTATTCCTCAATGTGAATGTGTTTGATCGCTCCATGCAAATTAGGCATGCTAATTTTCTAGCAGTACTCCATCCTGATAACATACCAGATCGTTTAAGTAACAAAATAGTAAGTAGAGTATCATTCTTACCAGAACAGATCAAGTACTAGGTAATTTAAGGGAAAAACTATTTGGACAAAATTGAAATATTGGATTTTCATAAAAGAATCAAAGAAAATAAATTGATAAAATAAATAAATAAAAGAAAAAAATAAACCAAAGAATGAAATATGTGATGAGAAAACAATATAGGATAAATGTTAGGTTAGTTGATTTCACCTAATTGTTAATACAACTATTATAGATATCAATTAATTTATTTTTCTTCCAACTGGCTAATGATCGAACACCCTAAATTAACTATCAGCCTCTCTCGAGGTCAAGAAATTCTCTATAGCCTATACTAATTGTCTAATCTCTAAGCACAAGCTAATTTAGAAAAGGGACTAATATTCTCTATGGATTCTAAACAACAACTACATGAACCACGTTTGTCTATCCCTAGTTTTTGCTTAGCCAACAATGTTTATGTTAAAAGGCAATGTTTACAAACCCTATCTCTAGTTATTGCAAACCCTCAATTCAATTAGTTGGTGATCGAGCAATTAAAGGCATTAAGCATAACCATGAACACTTAGTCAGTAGAATAAAAAAAAGTTAATATCAATCCAGAAGTATTGTTAAACTATGGAATGACAATTAATGAAGGATCTCATCTCCTTTATGTTGACTCCTAAATCCTTAGTTATTATATGGGCACTCTCCATCATGCTATAGTGCTCTAGCTTTGATAACACGACCTCTTGTTACTATTTTGCTCATAACTTAAGCCACGAAGGTCCAAATGAGGTGATTCATAGTGCATTAGAAAGCTAATTCAAAAGACTACAACTTTCATGCTAAGCTTAAAAGCCAAATCTTCTTGTATCAAGATATAAAAAACCTATAAGTTGCCAATTGGACTTGTTTCAAGATCAAAATGTGAATTGGCTTATCTTTGACTTAAGTGTTCCTGATCATAACCCAAATAAAGTATCAATAGGTATCTGAAAAATCACAAGACATCATCATTAAATCATAGCAAAACACTAGTTAGCAACAATTAATTAAAAACTAACTAAATGAAACAAAGCTAAGATAAATTGAAACAAAAACTAAACAAAAACATAAATATTATGGGGAGTTATCAATAAGATATCATTTTTTGTTTAATTTTTTAATAATTAATGGTAGATTTTTTGAGAAATTTTTAATTTCTTTCTTTTTTCAAAACAAAAGTAAGATTTTTTATAGACTCATTAGTTGTGCTTTAACTATCAGTGGTCGATAATTTGGTCCTCCACTACTCTTGGACCTTCACTTTGTCCATCCTGAAATTACTAAAAAATGACCTTATTAAAATTTTAATTTTCCATTACAATCATTTATCGTCTATGTTGTATAGATACAAGTATGGTACCCGTGTCTAGTGCAGATAAGGTAAGAAGCATGAAAATTTTGGAAAAAAATAGGGCATGCGTATGTCAATAGATATAAAAAAATTTTAAAATTGCATAAGTTTCATGTTATGAAAACTAAATTTTAATATAAAATATGTCTAAATGTTAGGGCTTAACGAAATTGGAGAAATGACGAATGAAAGTAAAATAAAAGAAAAAAATAAAAATTAATTAAACTAGCATACCCAGATTTAGATGTGAGTACACTAGGCATACCCAATTGTATCCAATTTTTTTTATAAAAAATGGGGTTATCGGGTACATACCAAACATATCCAACTTGTACCCTTACCTAGAAAATAATCAGTGCTTTTTGAGAGTAAAGTACCCATGCTTCATAGCTCACCTTTCACATCCAATTCAGATGAATCCACCTTCACTATCACTGCCTATCACTTTATTACTCACATATCCTTTCCAAAAAATTAATATAAAAATTTGAGAGTAACAATAAACCAATTCTAAGAAAATATAACGCATCTTAGAAAGTATTTGTTAAAATCTTCTCTCTGGCTCTGCTTTTGTTAAGGGTTATTTTTTCGCCGTATCTTTGGTTGAAATTCAAACTTGCAATGATGTTACCACATTTGAAGCATGTATCGCATCTTATGCATAGGTCCATATTCATCTACTTCAACAAAATCAACCTGTAATCCATTTTGTATCTTCAACATTATAGGATTACATCATTCAAGAACAAAAACGTTTAAGCAACTTAAAAGAAAGAATAATCATTGAACACGTTATAGTAATTTCTGCTCAATACTCAATGTAATTTGCATTTGGAGCAAATAATCTTTACCCAGTGACAATGCAATTTATAATTTCATTTCCTAAGGCTCTGGCTGTCACCGTAGTCCATAATCAGCGTTCAAATAGTTAAACTCTCTATGTTACTTTGATTTTCTCTTCCTCTAGAGAACCATGTTGCACTCTCACACCTCTAGCTGCACATGTTTTGGGGTAAGCGTTCAAGATCACTACGCAGCATGGAGAGTTCGCAGACATAAAGAAGAAGAAGGAATGCTCAGTGCTTGCTATCTGTCCCCCTCTTTCTATTTCTCTGTTTATTTATGTTGAAAAGGACATAGAAGCAAGAGGAAGCTTCCCCCTCCCTTATTTCTATTGTCTGGTGAGTAATAACATCTTTATTTATAGTGCCTGGACATTTTTTATAACTATATTCCACTCCAAAATAGCGCATACGAAAGAAACAGAGAGATTGATACTAGAAGAGCAATGAGAAGATTGCAAACTATATCGCGATAGAGCAGCTACAATAGGCCATAAACGTGGCAACCTTTGCTGGTTGTGACAGAGGCAACGACGTCTATGAGCACAACTGACAGCAGCAAAAAGTGAGGGATTGGGGATAATAGTGTAAATCTAATTTTTGCATTATATTTTAAAGGTTTAATTATTCCGTTAGTCCCTATAGTTTTAGTGAATTTTCAATTAGGTTCTTACATTTTAAAAGTTTTCAATTAGGTCCCTATACTGAAAAAAAACATTTAATTGGGTCTCTGGCGTTAACCATCATTACAAAAAAATTTCCAGCAATGCTATGGTGCATCTAATGAAGTCGGATGTACCATAAAACTCATTGATCTAAATCATTCAATATATATAGAAAAGAAATCTATAGCTAAAAATAGTATATCTATCAATGCACTCTTTTAGCATAGTCGATACAAAAAATATACATTAAAACATTATAAAATTACACAAAGCCCCCGTATTTACTTTTCCCTACCCCCCTTCTTCTTTTTATTCTTTTTCCACCGCCTCACCCACCTCTACCTCTTTGCCGCCATCGCCATCCGAGAGAAGATCTTTGCCACCGTTCCACCTGCCTTAGCCACCTTCGACCCTTTGCTGTCGTCGCACGCTGGCCGCAGTGGATTGGCTTGTTACTATGCATTGGCTAGGTTTAGGCACAGATCAAGGCAGAGGCTCACTGTGAGGGAGGTTCTGGTTTTTGGTTTTTGATTCATTTTGGATTTTAGGTTTTATCTTCTATTGGAAAAAAAATCAATTTGCAGCTTCCAATTTTCTCAAATTTTTTTGCTTCGATTGTTAATCTTTTGCTTCTGGGTTTTTTTTCCTTTTTGTTGAGATAGAGGCCATGACTTCTCCCCTTTTCTGCTTATGGGTTTTCTTTCCTTTTTTCTTTATTTTTCTGAGTTTGATTATTGTTATTTGGTTGTGCTTGATTTTTGGTTGGGTTGCAGATGATGGTGGTTGGAGCTGGTGGTTCACGGCCTTAGGGAGCGCTGGTGAAAAGCTGAGAGAGACAGTGAGTGCTCGAGAAAGAGAGAGATATTGGGCTATGGGAATGGAATGGAGGTAGTGGTCGCAGCTCTGATGGCAGCGCCAATGGTGGCAACTGTGACTGGTGCTCATGGCAGTGTGGCTGCCGAAATCGCCACCCCTTCTCTGTAACTTTCACACATTTTTTGCTTCGATTTGGAGCTTCTAGTTTTCAAAGTTTGGATTTGTGTTTCAATTTGCGGCTTCTGATCTTCAAATTTTGAATTTGTGCCTCAATTTGAAGCTTTTATTTCTCAAATTGTTGATTTGTGCTTCAATTTGTAGCTTCTGCTCTTCAAATTGTGAATTTGTGCTTCAATTTGCACTTTTGTTCTTCAATTTGTTCACCAATCACTGTGTGTGTGCAGTTGCAGAGGTTATGAGTTGTTATTTCTTTTTGGATGGAAGGGGAAGGGGAAGGGGAAGAGGAAGGGTGGATTTTTCTTTTTTATTTGTAATATAAAATTATAGTAAAAAGAATATTCTATTAAGTCTCACATTTTTTGTAATGGTGGTTAATGGCAGGGACTCAATTGAAAACTTTTAAAACGTAAGGACCTAATTGAAAATTCGGCGAAACTGTAGGGACTAGCGGATTAATTAAACCTATTTTAAATAAATGATTAATAGTGTTGTTAGTCAATGAACTCAACTACTGATTCAAAATTTACTTATATCCAACGGTAGCAAGATGTGGACCATGTGAAGCTTCAAAAGAAGTAGAGAATCTATTTATCTTCCACCTTAACTGTCGCAACAAGAAAAGGAAGTTATTTTATTTAACTTTTTTAAAAGTATGTGAAAGATGCCAATGAATTGTAGCTCACATGGCATCACTCTTGGTCCAACTGATTAAGCGTTTGTTGGTAATGGGTCAAGGATTTTATCCTCATTTCCCTTTAGCTCCACTAGGAGCTCCTTATATATATATATATATATATATATATATATATATATATATATATATATATATATATATATATATATATCTGTGTGTATGTGTGAAAGATATTCAATTTAAAAAAATTGGAGCTTTTAGACTCTATATAGATGGATTTGTCTCCTCCGCCCTCCAAAATTAAAAAAAAGACACTATTTTTTATTTAATTTTTATTATAATAATTGATGAATTGTTCCACCACAAAGTCTATGTAGATAATTTGATATTTGGCATTTGTGCGAACTGTTGTTATTTGGTATTTTGAATATTTTGGACATTTGATGTTGTTTTGGATAATTTGATACACTTTATGTTCATCTTGTTGATACTTTCGATAGTTTGGATTAAGTTATTTCATTTTGTTTACACTCAATGTAGTTTGATTTTATTTTTATAGGCTAAGTACATAATTATTGTTGTTAGCCTCTTTAGGCATATTTGCGACTTTACTGGGCTCTGTTTAGCTTGTTTATAGGCCTAGCATGTTCAATCGATTTATATTTGCCTGTGATCTATTTTAAATGTATTTGAATTACAGGTTTTTTAGGCTTGGCCAGGTTTATGAATAGGCCAGATTTAGACTTAAAAAATAGTCTTTAGCAAATTACATGCTAGGCTGATCAGGTCCAGTGTTTGTGATAAAGACCTGGCTTATTAAAGTCAAAGTCTAGCTTGATCTATTTCCATCCGTAGTCATGAGTTCTAATAAAAGATGATGTTAGAGGGAAGCAAAAAGTTCTAACATTAGCGAGAATTAAATAAAAAAGGGTAAAATATATTTTAGCCTCGGGACTTTAAGTCATGTGCAGTTTATATCCTGACCTTTCAAAACATATATCGCGACATCCTGGACTTTTTTTAAACAGTGCAAAACACTCTCTTCTGTTAAGTCAATATCTATTTCTACCAATCAGTAGTTATGTGCATGTCATGTGCATAATTAAACAAACAAAAATACCATTCATTTTAATCAAATTTCCCAATTTTAAACCATTCCTCACTTATAAATGGATAAGAATATCCTTTTATTACAATCAAACTCTAGCATCTTGATGGCATTTTTGTCCGTTTTTGAGTGGGGAGAGTTTAGGATTGGGAAATTTGATTAAAATAAATAGTATCTTTATCTGTTTAATTATGCATGTAATATGCACATGATTTTTTAATTGTAGAACTAGATGTTAACTTAACCTAAAAGAGCGTTTTGCACTGCTTAAAAAGTTCAGAGTATTGCAATACCTATTTTAAAAAGTTAAATTAAACGAAAATGACCTAAAGTTGGAACAACTGAAATGTATTTTACCTAAAAGAAGTATTCTGCAGATAAAAATTCGACTATGTCTTTCTAATGTTTTTTTTTCCATAAATAATGTGGAGTGTGGAGAGTAGAGACCATAGAAGTGAAACTCGGCTCGGACCGGTCGGTTCAACCGGAAAATCGGTAAATCGGTCTGGAAACCGGTCCGAGCCACCTTTTGGATCGGCCTTGCAATAGAACCGGTGAGACTCGGTTCGACCTGATTTTCATCAAAACTGGTGACCCGGTTGGTTTTCAAGAATTGGACCGGGTCATGTAAATATTTTTTTTTTGGCTCTCAAAACGGCGTCGGTTGGTTATTCTTAAAAAAAAAAAAAAAGGAAAAGAGGCTCTAAGCCTCTGACTCTAAACGCGTTCTCTCATTCCCTCACAGTAGCACACATTAAGAAGACAAGAAGCCAAAATCACAAAACCCAAGAGTATAAGACTAAAAGGCTGAGAAGGGAGAAGAGAAGCCGCCGCTCGTCGGAGGGAAGAGGACCCGCCGCTCGCGGCGCCTCCTGCTCGCCACTCGCCGAGCCTGTCGCTGCCCACCGCTCCTGGTTGCAGCTCACCGCGCCTGGTCGCTGCTCACAATGCTTGGCTGCTGCGCCTCTTGCTCGCCGCGGCGCCTCCAGCTCGCCGCCGCCTGAATCTGAAGCCTGAAAGCCAAGGTAAGTTCCATTATTATTTGATTTCCTCCGTTTCTGGTTCACATTTCACAATGCATTTCTGATTTCCATTGTTGATCTGTTCCCGATTTCCATTGTTTATACTTCATAAAGCTTGAAAGTTATAGTTCCATTGTTGATCTGTTCCTGATTTCCTTTTTTTAATTTTTTTTTTCTGGTTATGTAGATTTCCTTAATTTGTTCCTAATCTGTTCCTGATTTCCATTGTTATATAAATGAACGTGTTATTCTCCTAAAAATAGTAAAAGTGTAAAACACTAAAACATTTGTTGTTGCCCCCTTTGGTGAATCATGTTATTTTATTACTTTAGTAGCCTTAAATTATCCTTTTGTTTGTCCCTTTTGGTAAGAAATGAATAATGTGAAATTGCTACTTAGTTGTCATAATTTTTTTCAATTTTTATTATTTTTTATATATTTTTATTACTTTTTAATATAAATCCGGTTTAACCGGTTTGAACAGTGATCCACTGATTGAACTAGTGACCCTGTGTCTCGGCCGAGTCGATCACCGAGCCGAGTTTTAAAACTATGGTAAAGACACGCAACACAAGGTTTATGTTGGTGTGACAGCCAGCGCCCGAGGTTGCCTCCCCTGCAACGAGAAACTCTATCTTTCTCAAGGTTGGTTCATACTCTCACTTCTCTTTCTTTCTTCCTCTGCTTTTAAGCCTATCCCATTCCCATTACTATTACTATTACTCCACGCTGCTTTCCATGAAAGGGACTATTTTTGACACTATGCCTTGTCTCCTTTGCTCGGCTTGTTACTGCCCTTTTTGTATTCTTCCTTATTATTATTCAGTGTGTTCAATTCATCAGCTCCCACTGAACTCCTAATCACAGGACACATTCGAACTGCTTCTTCTTCTTCTTGACGTTTGAGCATCAATTGTGCACTTTTCCTATTCTCAAAAAAGGTTTTGCTGGAACCAAATGCAATTTTTGGTTATTCACTTGTTTGTGATAAGAGAATCTGAAAACCTGTTCGATGCGTCTATGCCAAAAGATCCCTAGCAACGTTTTCCTCTAGAGATAGCGGAGGAGAAATATGAAAAAGAAGGAAATTGGCTGGGTTGTGAAAATAATTTTCTTTTTTTAGGAAAAGATAAAATAAATTGAAAAGAAACTAGAGAAGATAATTGATTGGTAATAGTTTTATACGGAAGAGAAAGATAGTAAAGTAGATTGTTTTCTCTTTTCTCTCTTTCTATTTTTCCTGTGCCTGTTCTTACTATGTTCCTAAGCACATCACAATAGCTATTTTTCTTCTTTGCAGATTCAAAGCAGAAGCTATGAAGGTGTTTAATATAAATGGGACCACTCTTTCTCTTGCACTCTACACTGATGTCACCAATTCCAAGTTGGTCTCTTTCTCTTTCTCTCTATGATTATTCTACTACAATCAAAAGGGGAACTAAATGTTCTGGGGAAATTAGCAACTTGTCATGGGAATGTTACCCATCAATGAAAATAAAATATTGTGATCAACTTGTTTACCAAGTTATTGAGATTTTTTATCATGCAAACTTTAAAGGTGTTGTTAATTATAAGATTGACTCATGTGTTTTCATGCGTGTTTCTTGTTTTCAAGTCCTTTCGTGAAGGATATAGAGAAAAAAAATAGAATTCTGAAAAAGAAAAAATAATGAGAACAATGTAGCATTTTTGTAATTAATAATGAAAACATACCAGCTGAAAATAAACACAAAGCAAACCAAGCATATCCTAAGGGATCACTTCATCTCAAAATTCAGTTTCACAGTAGTTACTAGTTAGAGTTGCCTCTTTTCTCTTGTGATAATAATTAACAATTCACAGCATTCAGTGCTTGTACAACAGTTGCGACAGTTAATTTATGATAATTGATAGACTAGTTGCTCCTATGTGTTTATTTTAAGATGGTGCTTGGAAAATCTTTGCTTTTTTTTTTTGTCATAGACCAATCTGTAAAGGCAAAATATATGGGATGCATTGTAAAATGGTTTATCTATTTATTTGTAATTGATTTAAAAGATTTAGAACCTGCTGATTTGCTATTGGCTAAAGTATGTGATGGAGTTATTGCTTTCACAGGGAACTCTTGGAAAGTATGCAAGCTGGGACATTGGAGCCGGAAGTTGCATTCCTCAATGCTTTACTTGTATGGTTTCTTATATTTGTGCTTTTTGTCATGTCCAGCACCATCAAGATAATAAGCATGATGCTGGTGCTTAAACTATCAACGATGACAGTTACACGCACTTCTACAACTCTCTAATGTTACAACTACTGTCAACTGAATCAGATTCCAGATGTTTTCCCTTTTCTGCTGCTGCGCACAAGACACTTTTTGCCAAGTCACGTGACTCTTTGACCATGCGTACTCTTCATTCAGAGCTTGTTTACAATTACTCAGGATCCAAACATGTAATTTTGTATTGGTATTTAACCTATTATGATTCATTTTTTCAATTAACTATGCTAAGTTTGGCTTGTACTCTGTAGATTGCTGAATCTTTGAAAAGGTGTGGCATCTCTGATAGCACGACATATATCCTTGTTGCTCGATTTGATGCTACTCCGGATGAGGTGAGATGATTCTAAAATTAAGTATGCCACCCGTTTTCCTTTCACTCACATAACTAAAGTGATGTCCGTCTCTTCACTAGATAAAAGCCATAGAGAAACTCATTAATGGCAAAGAGATTGACTTGGAGGAGCTGGAAGGGAGAGCAAACCAATCCCAGATACAAAAGGTTTGCAAGGGCATTGATCCAGATGACTTTGTATCGTTTTGTGCAAACTAACATTTTCAATAATCTATTCTGTTTCAACATTACAAGATGTCTGCCCGAAACTTGGAGTATCATCACTTGCAGATGCAATAACTTGCTGAATCGCTTTGCGTGATGCCTTGTGAGAAGAATGATTGTGATTTGCATGTATGCTACTAGTTTTATGATCTCTCCTTGATCTCCCATAGAATATGTCATGGAAATGTAAAAGAAAGCTTTTAGCTCCCATAATAGGTACTTCATCTTTTCATTTCTAAGTTTGGTATTTCGTTTTAAACAATCTTACTTGAGTAACATTTCTTATTGAAAACTCCCAAGTGAGTTGCGCTTGGGGCTCGAAATCCTTGTCCCTCTCTTTTCATACATAAGGAAAAATATATAGAAAACAAAACACTGAGAATTCCACAAGTGACAGGAAAAGTAAGAGTGCAAGCTAGTTGAATCCCCAATGTGAAACGATAAGCGTAGCATATTGATACAAAGTGTTGTCACAAGTCAGGCTCCTTATGCCAATGTCCAAGGCCTGTTGGAAGCTGCTCCTGATAGCAACTTGTTCAGTGTACCTTAAAAACCAACACAACTTAAACCAGTTAGCAGCTGCCATCAATATTTTTCTTTCAAGGACAAAAGCATTCCAAGAAACAAAAAATTACAGACATTTTATGCCATCGCTAGGAGAGGGATGCAATAAGGTTGCCATGGAGTCTATCTACGATTCAGCGAGCATATCCTGCTCATCACTACCCATGTTTTCTATAGCGTCACGCGCAACACTTGTCATGTATCACTAGCAATGCATTCTGAAACGCTCGTCTGTAATCCACAAATGATGATGTTGTCTTATCAATGCTAAAAGTAGAAAACATTTGTAATTCTAAAGCTTTTGTATATTGTGAAAGATTAGAAGCATATGGAATCATAAAATGGTGAATCTTAACGACATGATTTTTTTCATTTTTATTTATTTTGGGGGTCCAAACCACGTGATTTTTAAGTTTCTTTGTTTTCTTGTTTTTCTTTTTAGGTTAAACTGGTTGTTTGCCTTCCTCTACAACATCTTTGGCTAGAGAACATCTACCGATTGCTTTTAAGCCCGCTTTCAGAGAAACAAAAATACCAGAATTTGGGATGTGGTTATATTTTGAGTTATATATAAAGTACGCAAAGGTTAATAACCACATCAACTCAGTTGATTCCATCCAGTAGGATTGACTCAGGTTTGGGAATTTGAGTAGCGTTAATAAAGAATTCCTGGTTTTGATTCTTATGAATATAGATTTATTAGTGGGCACTAGGTCATTTATAAGTGAGCATGGTTGAGGTTTGCGATATACTCAAGACTCTGGAATGGGATAACCTTCCTCCCTCCAATCTATTCTGCTAAGAAAAACCAAATATGCCAGGCCGTATGTTATCTATCTTTAGACACTCTTTAATCCATGTAACCAATTCCCACCTAATCGAACGTGGTTTGATTGTTATATATATATATATATATATATATATACATGCACACACACACATAAAGAGAGAGAGGGGGGGGGGGGGGGGAAGGATCAAGTGAGATGAGTGATTTGATATTAAAGGGAGATGAATAAATCTAGACCATAAGATGTTGTATTAATGATCAGGATTAAAATATAAAATTATGTGAGGCATTAAAGCTTGGAATTCTTTCTAAGAAGTTGGAGAAGGAGGAAGATCGAAATTGAACATGGTTTTCTCACTCAAAGGGTGTAGGAGTTTGTGAGCTCAGCCACTAAAGGCATGTGAAATCATATGAAATTTATGATTGCATATGAAATCATGTCATCTATCTTTACACACCGTTTCATAGCTTTACTTTGTTAATACTTATTTAAAATATGAAATTTATTCGGTGTGAATGTGCTTAGGACTTCAACTGATATGTTGACAAAGCTTTACCTCCCATGTCTAACCAATGCAATTGTTATGTATAGTGCACTATAGGAGCCCTCGTTCTACCTCATCCCTACCGTTTCATTCCTTTCTCATTTCCAGAATTCAATCATCTTCATCTGTCTCTCGTTAAACTCTCTCACTCTTTGTTCCTTTCTTTCGTCCCTATCATCGTCAGCCACCTAATCATCAACCAACCACCAATCGTCCTCCATTCATCATCATTTCTTGATCTCTCTTTCTCTCTTGCTCACTCTCATCGTGGGCCTGCACAGCACAACCACCCCGGCCCTACTATAGCCGACCTCAACCTCAATCAACGCCAGCCACCACCATTACCTCGTCATCGACCACTGCCACGACCGTGCTTTCTTCCCTTTGTCAATGCTTCATCTCTTACCTTGACCTCTCTCTATTTCTCTTTCAGGGTTGTTCTGCCACCGCGCCAGCCACCACCACTACTGTAGGTTTGGTCCAATTCCCGCAGTTCTTCTATTCCTTTCTGCTATTGGCCTCAGTTTGTGTCGCCACTATCGTGGTTGCGTCTTCCTACTTCTGAGTGGTGAGTTGACTGCTTTATGAATATTGTTGTGGCTGTGTTGGGAGTGTTGCTATTAGTGTCATTGTTGTTGTAAATTGGGTTTAGGGTGATTTGGTATTAGGAGGCTGACTTGGGCTTATTGAGGCCGTAGCACGTGGTTGAGGCTAGGTTCTGGAGGCCATTTCAGCTTTTCTTCCTGACCTCAAATTCATAAGCCAGGTATGATCTGAATCAGGGGAGGGGAGCTTCTCTGAACTAATCTTGATGTCCCACAGGCGTGCCAAAATACCTTTGTTCCAAGCTAAATCGACTAAGGTTGACCCAATTCAACTAGCTCAAACACATAAAAAAAAATCTCTTGAAACAAGATAATTTGTGCTAAAGTTAGAGATTGGAACTAGCCTTTTGTCCTCCAAATCATTATAGTAAGGCAAAAGCAGACTAAGAAAAGTGAAAATGAAGCCCAATCTTCTCTTCAGCGGCGGTAGCCTCTATCTCAAGCGTTTGGGCCCTTGTTAGCTAGCCCAATAATTTTTGGGTATCCAACCAAGCCCAAATCGGAAATCCCTAACCCCTTCCCCTACTTTAATTTACGAAATACATAGACCTCCCCTAACTATTAACGGAGTTTATCTCCGTTAATGGCTCGTGACCAAAATGTGTTTCTTAATTAGAAAATACTAAAAAACACAAATAAAATTACTTATTTGCCCTTATTAATTTCATGTTGATATGTAATAGCACGAACTTCGAAGCTCTTGGTAGCAGCACACTTCCTGTATCCAGGAAGCTTCCCCAAGATCATGGCCGATGGGGGTCACTATTATTATCCTCAGCAAGTTCCCTTGTCAGCTTGTAAACACCATCATCTTGTCCAGCGAAAAAAATATAGACCTGGAATACCAATTGTAAAGCTCTTCAAAGCAACCTACTTTAAACATTCTTTTCTTTTTCTCCCAGTGCAAGTGAAGTCAATTGTTCTGAACTCACCTTTGATTCATCGGCTAATTTTCAAGAACGGATTCAACATCTTATTTGATGTGGCAAAATAACAAGGTATGTAGGGTGCATGTGGCAGCCCGCATCTTTTAAAATTCCCAGGAATGTGGACATGGGAATGTAACTTTCCCAAGTTTGGTAGCCAGTATGTTAAAATATTCCCAGGCAAATTTCTAACCTGGGGAATGAAAAATTACCCAAAATCAAACCCATCTGTTGGGTGGGAATATTTTATTTCCATGGGAAGGGAATGCACTCTAACCCTGTAAAATTACAAATTTAGCCCTCTCAATATCTATTTCCCCCAATTCATCGTGAGATTTTCCACTTCGTGCCTCCTTTGTCTCGTGCCTTCTTCACGCTTTCAACTTACCTTGATGCCCCTGCCGCCGCGAGATTTCAGTCGCCACCGCTGTCGCAAGATTGCCACCATCGCACGGATGGACCCAAGGTATGCTTCTCTTTGTTCCTCTCTGATCCTCTCTTTGTTCCTCGTTGTTTCTCGATGCGAGATCACCACCATCGCCGTGATCATGCTTCTCACCATCGCCCCCATCCAATCTCTTGGCCGCCGCCGGGAGATCACTTCCTAATTCCATCTTCTATATAATTATTGTTTATTACTTTCTGAAAGAGGGAGATCGACTTAACAATTTTTTTGTGCAGTGCCCCCTTCAATTGGATTTGATGTAGCACTTTCTTACTTGCAAATCTGGTTTCCACTTTCCTCTCACTTGTTGTGCTTTGATTAATAAAATCTGAGAACATAATCTCTTGCAAAACCCTCTTGATTCCACCTTTTCTCTTTTGGTTTAACAGTGCTCTTCAACTCAGTGATTTTGGGTTTAGATTATTATTCATTTTTAGCGTTTTGCAAAACTCTCTTACTTGCTATTGCTTGTTGGGTTTAGATCACCTCTTACTTTCAACCAACTCTTTCTTTGCCCTTTCCTGGCTTTGAACTTTGAAGCTTTAATCAGGAATGCATTCCTAGTTGGATTTGATTGGGAAAGTGTCATCAATTGATACATTTTCACGTGCTGAGTCATTGTACTAATATTTTCATAAATCATATATTGAATCTTTGTTATTAGTTGTTACATTTATGGTGTTTTTAATTTTTTGCTGCTAAAGTCAGCAGTCAATAAACATTTATATTCATTATAGTTTTATTTATTACAGACACATGTTATAAAGAAATGAATCATGAACAAGATAGTGAGATACCATTTCAATTATATAGCTCACATGATTACTTCATCCTTATATCTCCCAGTTGTTCATTTTTTGGCCTTTTCATTTTACTTTTCTTTTGGCAGCTTGGGGGAAGGGATACATATATAGTGAATCATATATGTGAGTCTTCCACATATTATAAATGAGGAAAGAGATGGTCCTTCAATCATATGAAACTAAATAACTGTAGTATTATGTTAAGTAACAATACCAACAAATGTTAAGATTGTTTTTGTAAATTACACTGAAACTGAGTTGTGTTCGATTGTAATGAACAAGTGGCGCATGCTGTCTTGCATCCTTAGATTTTGAAGCAATTAAGGTTGTCTTGTCTAGAGCTCTGATTCTGGTACAGTACAGGGCAAAGAAACTTTGATGTCTCAGTTTGATTTTAATCGTTTATTATTCGTTGCGGAGTTTTGTACTATCTGTTATGTCAGTTTGGTTGCTGGCTTGATGCTTTGTCTCGGCAAAAATTGAAGGCGGGCCTGTGTTCAGTTCTTCAATATTGTTTTTGTGTGCAGTGATTTTATAAATATTGTTCTTCCTACTTTTGGTTGGGATTTGTGAATCATTTCATTTCAAATGCTCTGTTGCTGCTAAATTTTCTGTGATGATTTT
The DNA here is from genome assembly GCA_031216125.1 of Dalbergia cochinchinensis. Taxonomy (NCBI): domain Eukaryota; kingdom Viridiplantae; phylum Streptophyta; class Magnoliopsida; order Fabales; family Fabaceae; genus Dalbergia; species Dalbergia cochinchinensis. The sequence continues at coordinate 28,849,871 of CM062368.1, forward strand.
TGTAGCACTTGCACTTTAATGCACTCCTTAATTAATGTAATATGATTTTTAGGAAATGAAGTTTGATTTAAGGATCACATTGTTGGGTCCTATGTCTGTTACTTGCTGTTGAGTTCATCATACATATGAAAGATGTTGCTATCTCTTTGTTTGGAGGAATCTTCTGATTGTTTATTGAATGTAGAACCAGTTGACTAACTATTGTGAAAAATCTTGTACCACAATCTCTTTTGTTGATTCTCTTTTAGTCTACATCCTTTGGGTTCCTTCTGTTAAAGGACTTACTCTAGAATTAATGGACTTTGTTTGTTTGATAAGAGGATTGATTAAGAGGAATTTGATTGCAGGGAAGAATAGATTGATTTTCAGTCTCATTAGCTTCAACTTGGCAATAGAAACGGTTCAGTTTACCTGGTTTGAGTCTTAAGTAGAGAACCAGTGTAAACATTTGGCTATGGTAGCACTGGAGATCATACCAATAGGTACAATTATAGCTGTGCTAACCAACCAGGTCTTGAAAACAGCTCATGCAGCAGCTGATATTCTTATTGGCAAAGAAAGTTTCAAGGTCCTTTCTATCAAGGGACATTGGAAAGTCTCTTGCTGCACTGTCTCTAGCAAATACTGAAGTTCCATCAAGAATTTCTGATCAGGTTTATAGGTTACAGAATGAGATGCAAAGGGTGCAGCTTGAGGCTTCACAATCTCAGCTTCAAATTGTTGACAAGTTGGACCAGGGACTAAGAGAATAGAAACTAGATTAGGATTTTGCAAATGACATACTTGAGGAGATAGCAAGGGCTGTTGGGTTGCCAGTGGAAGCTTCAGAATAAGCAGAGAAATGGCCAGCATTAGGAGGGAAAAAGGAAGATGCTGCCAGCCACAAAGAAAGAGCTGGGTTCATTTTCTTGGAGCAGATTATTGAGTTGCTCTCTAGAGCTGATGCAGCAAGGGACTATGAAGAAGTTAAGGAGCAATACTTTGAAAGGGTTCAGAAGGTGAGCAATCTTTTCTTGAACATGTGTTAAATATGGAAAATGAGTTGTCGATTATGCTTTTGGTTACATCTTCTTGAACATAATGTGTTAAATATGGCTCACAGCTATCATGTAGAATTTTTTTAATGTTGAAGTTGCTGTCATTATTTTGTGTTAATGTGATTGCAAATTTTGTGTTATAGGTTTGATGGGGTGGATTTCCTAAGCAGGTGGAGAGGCAAGAAGATAATGTTTGTAGGTGACTCACTCAGTTTGAACATGTGGCCTTATAGTGGATTTGTATGTAGGGGATTTGACTTGAATTTAAGCTTTTTGTATGAATTGGTAGCCCTTATAGTGGGTTTCTATGTAGGAGATTTGACATATCATACTTATGGATTACTATGTGTTTGAATTATTGTGGCTGTTTTGTTTTTAATTTGAGTGTGTTTGAATTTAATTTGAGTAAATTTTATATAATTATGCTTATGATGATTATATTTGTGTGTAAATTTCAAGTTAAGTCTTGAGTTTAATGTTTAAGGCTAATTCTTTAGTTGAAATTGTTAATTTCTAGTTACAATAGTTAATTTGAAGTTAGAATAGTTAATTTTTGAGTTAAAATAGTTAATTTTTAGTTTAAATTGTTAATTTTTGTGTAAAAATAGTTAACGTTTAGTTTAAATAGTTAATTGTGAGTTAAAGTTGTTAAATTTTAGTTACAATAGTTAATTTTTCAGTTAAAATGGTTAATTTTTGTGTTAAATAGTTAATTTTTAATTTAAATAGTTAATGGTGGGTTTAAATTATTAATTTTTCAATAGTATAGTTAATTTTTGAGTTAAAATAATTAGTTTCTAGTTAAAATAGTTAATTTTTGAGTTGAAATTATTATTTTTGGCATTAAAATTATGAGGGGTATTTCGGAAAAAATTGTATAATATTCCTGGTGATATTAATGGTAACCAAACACAGAAATGTTAATTTCCACATATATTGTATAATATTCCTGGAAGTTTAATCATATTAACGGTCTAAGAATATTGTCATTCCCAGGAATACTATTCCCTATTTCAACCTGCTACCACACGCCCCTGCAGGGTAGGAATAAACGCCAAAGAATTCTTATTTTATGTCAAAAATTACAATGTAGGTATCTACCAAAAAAAAAAAATTAGAAGTTATGAAAAGGGTATTAAACGAAGCCATCATACTCCCATTCGTACTAATTACTCCCAGTTTTCGATCCCAGAAGCCATTAAACAAAGATAGCCAACACTCACCATTTGTCGGCGACAACAACAACGAAGAGTGTGGAGCCTTCCGATCGTGGTCTCCGTCGCGCTCTTCGTCGTGGGCGTTGCGGTCTCTATCGCGCTCTCTGATCGTACTCTGTGTCACGGTCTCCGTCCCCCTTCGCCGTCGCCGATTGAGGAAGAAGGGGGCGCTGCGGTGGCTTGAGTAAAAATGGTGCGTTTTCTTCAGAACCGTGGTTTTTTGTGGCTGTGGGTAGGTAAGGGAGGAAGTGCCGGTGAGAGTGGGGTGACAGAGGAACCGTGGTTTTGAGTATTATTATTATGGGTAGAAGTGTCTTTTTAATTGGGTCTTAACGGGGTTAGCTTCTGTTAAGTTATAAAGGACGTGAGTGTAATTTTGAAATATACAGGAGACTAAATGTAATTAAGATTTTCTAGGAACCCCATTTACCCAAATCCCCAACCCCTTCCTCCGCCAGCAGGGAGTAAGGTCCGGGACCTCTCAGGTATGAAAGTCAAGAAGGAGAGCTCGGCTTAATTTCTTATTTTTATCCGAAGACCAAATCAACTGGTTTTGGATAAACCAGTTCAAAACCGGTTCATCCTCAAAATCGGTTTGAAACCGGTTCAAGCGTACTGAAACCCCATCACTCCCGCCTGGCTTCTCTATTTTTTCCCGCTCGCGCCTCCTCATTTCCTCAAACACGAACCAACCCTGTCACTCCAGCATCTCCAAATCCCGTTCCCCTTCCCTCTCTGACGCAGTGCACTTGACACTGTTGTTGGCTCGGCGGTGTGACTGACTCTGCAAATCTGCAACTGCGAAAACAAGTACTTCAAGATCGCTGTAGTGAGAAGCTAAGAAACAAACAAACAAACTAAAAAAAAAATGCCTCCCAGAAAGAAACCCAGCTCTTCTTCATCTTCCTCTTCTTCTTCCAAGAAGCCCAACCCTCAGCCTTCCAAGTTCGGCATCCAGCACTTCTTCGACCGCCACGCTTCCCAAAAGCTGCAAACTCCCAACGCTTCGCATTCTGATCCTCTCCTTCAAGCCCGAACAAATGACCCGACTTGCAGAACTTCTGTTCAGGGGGTTGCCAACCCCGCATCGCAAAAACCTAACGAAAGTGAGAGTAGTAATAATAATGATGATAATCAAAATTGTAACTATCCACCTTCACAGGATACTCCCACGGAGAATTCGGTGTTGCTGGTCACAACTGATGCGGCGGATGGCATCTCTGAGGTGTCTCCGGAGGTTTCCAAGTCTCTGTCGCTTAAGCGCTTCAAGTTCTCCCCTGGAATGGTAGCCGAATTTTACTCTTTGGTTTGGTTATGTTATTCTTTCGATGTTTAAATTGGACTCTGGTACTTTTCTCTTAGGCTATGTTTGGATTGGTGATAAGTAGTGGGGAGGAGTAAAATGCAATTATTCTGCTCTATTGTTCGGATATTAGTTCAGCAACTTACATTCCATCCTAGTCCCACCAATTTGGGGAAGAAAAATTAGAGAGATATGGTCGCATTGGATGGAATGAACACCATCCATCTCATTTCCATTTCATCCAATTTTGTTGTGTCTGGACAACATAACTTGTTATAATTCCATTCATTTCCATCCCACTCCACTCTATTCCACCACTCCACTCTATTCCACCAATTCAAACACAACCTTAAAGGGTGTGTTTGGTTGAGGGAAGAAGTATGTAAATTGAGCTCATCCACTTTTCCCCCCAATTTCACCCTTACGAAACACAGCCTAAGTATGGTTTTTTTCCCTGTATGCTTCTCTGTTGTCCCGCTGGTTGGATTGAAATGAACGAGAATGGCAAAGGCAACTTCCTATTTGCCAAAATTTTGAACTCATGAGCGAATTTCCAGTTAGGATGAATATTCATTAGTTAATGCTCAAATTTGGGCCGTGTAGGAGTTTTCTGGCTCAAGTAGCACCTGTTAACTTTCCCTGTGCCTGTGCTTCAACTACTTAGACAAAATGATTAAGTACATTGTTTTGATGAAGTTTTTGTAATTTTTTCAATTGCCTACTATTCCAAGTATTAGTCCCTATTTGGGTTAGTTATTGAGTTGGTGTATTTTGCAACTACCTGTTTTATTCCAATACTTGAGTATTGTTCTTCATGCTTTATGTTTTGTGTTTCTTCTTCCTTCCTATGTTTCTGAAATTACCTTGTGGTGGCATGCGTTGTATGATAGTTTATAAAGCAGAGCCAGGATGATGGGGTTGATGAGGTTACATGGAAGATATCTCCAGTGAATGAAAGACTCCAAGCAGTTTCAAAACATATGCCAAATATTATAAAAGCATTGGCCGACTCTTCAAGAATCAACTTGTTGCCAATTCGTAGCTGCTCAGAAGATAAGGCATGTTTATGAGAAACATTCTTTTTTTAATTTGATACTTGTAAGAGATTGAGCTTGTGGAATAACGATGTATTTTGCAGGCTTCTCTAGGTAAAGATGGCAAGGTTGAAAAGTTGTTTAGTTCACCAACTCCGAAGGCTTCAGCAAAAGCTCTGGCTTCAAGGGACAAATCTGGCTTGAAAAGGGTAAACCCAGATCAAGGCACGGATTTTAATGTCAATGCAACTACTCTGAGTTACTCTGGAGTAGCTGGGGGACAAAGCCCCTTCAGAACTCCACCATCTTTGTCTTGTTGCCCTGATAAGGTGATTTACTTAGTTTATTGGTCCTTATCTTCCATGGGATTTCTGCTACTTGTTTTGTAGAAAAATGGTAAACTTAAGTTTTCATGTTCCTTTGTTGAGTTGCGACTTTCTCAAACTATTGTAAATTTGTTTTCTGCTGCACATGTATCAAATGATGAGTATGAATATCTTCTTTGTTTTACACTGTATGGGCAGCTTGTCAAGGATATTGAATGCAGTGGACCATCAGACCAACTTTATTTAAGACAGCACAAAAAGGTTAGGTCCTCTGCTTGATTTCTGTGATATGAGTTCTTTCAGATCCTGCTGACCGACTGAAAAGTCGACTTCATTTGGCATCACATTTAATTGCTAATTTGCAATTTGCTACACCATCAAGACACTAGGACCATTGTGGTTCATATTCCTTTTGATGAAGTAGACAAAGGGAAACAGTTGGATGGGGAAGGACAATAAAATGATTTAACTTTGCAGTAGAAATGATATCAATAAGTGAAACATAAGTCAAAAGGATGGCATTGCAAACCATAGCGCATAATCTGAGAAATTTGGAATCTGAAACTATGGAGCATCACTGTAATAACCATCAAGAATCAATTACCTTTTCACATGTTCGTGCATCTATGGTGCATAAGTTTTATCTTGTTAATCAATCTTTTGTTTCTAAAACTGAACTGAAAATTACAACTTATATCATCACTGAATATAAGCCCATTAAATGGAATAAGTTTCTGTTGAAGTTTTCAAGGCCTTCTAAACCATAGCCACACTTTTTTCCCCGTTTCATGAAGGATACCTGCGACTAATTACTTGTATATATTAATTAAACTTCAGTAGTTCCATTATAGGAGGAAGCCACATATTAGAGAAGGGTGGCTTTATGCACGAGGCTCCCACTTGGTGGGGTCTGGGGAGGGTAGATATATCCAGCCTTAGCCCTGCTTTGCGAAAAGGCTGTTTTCATAATTTGGACCCTTGACTTCTAGGTCACAAGGAAGCAACTTTACCGTTGTGCTGAGGCTCACTCTCGTGGAAGCCACATATTAATATCAATATTTATTTCTATAGGCATTGCTTGAATTGTTAGATCAAGTTGAAGATGCCATTGCTGTTGACGATGCTACAGTTTGTAATAAAGTTACTTATTCATCTGAATCTCAAGATGGAATTGTTGATGAGCTTCCTGTTAAAGCCAACGTTGCTCTAGAAAGGACAAGATCACATGTATCTAAAGAGGTGGTTGGTGTCTTCTCTAGTTGTAATTATTTGGTTTTGGAGGTATGTTTATGGATTTATTTTCCTGTTTTTAACTGGTTTTCTGGTTGGCAAGTAATGTACTTTTAAGTGCTTACTTCTATTTACTTTCTACTTTAGGTGCTTGAAAATTGTAGGTCTGCTGATTCATCTGCTGCTGATGCTCAATCCCCATACAAGGTGTAGTAAAGCTCATTGCTACAACTACTTGCTGATTCTTGGAATCACATGAATATTTTGGTTGATCCACTGTTTTCTAGGTGCTTCGTATACTAAACGAGCAAACTGGAGAAGAGCAAGCTGTAAACTTGTGGGATGAGTGGTAAGCTGGTGTGCTCTGGTGTACTTGAGCTTACATTGTTGTGTATATCTCATATTTGTAGTGTTTCAATGTCTAGCAATTGGAATATTGTATTTGTATTGTCACTGTTGAAATAGAGTTGTCATAGTTATTGTGGTTCTGTTATTTATTTGAATTATTGGGAATAGCTGTATTATTTGCAGTGATGCAATACATGTATGGTTTTGTTATTTATTTGAATTATCAGGAATAGTTGTATTATTTACCGTTTGCAACACATGTATGGTGCTGGACATTTATGTGATTCCAATTTATCGTAATTTTATTCAAGAAAAGATATTGTTGGGAAGCATTGCTACTAGGTTTGTCAATTTAATGGCCTACTATTGTCTCTCTTGGGTAATTGGGTTTAGTACCTTTTTAGCAAGCTTGTTGCATATGTATATGCTAGTTTGAGGTAGGGAAGTTGAATGAGTAGCTATAATAGTGTTATTTAATGTAACTGCACTAGTGGCACTATGGCGTGTACACTGCCTTGTTTTTATACAAGTAAAACCTTTGATGCATGGATACTCCTAAATGGTTGTCATACCTGTACTGGGTATTTGGTATAAGTAGTTGTGGGGTGCACTGTGCCCTTGGGTATTACTCATTGCTTGTTTCTTTGTACACATTTTGGTCAAGCATTTCATACTAAGCTATTTGGTTTATTTACTATTTAAAGAAAACAAACTACTACTTCACCCTGTCAAATCTATGCCTTTTTAGGTACTTTTACTTGAGATACGTGATGAAGTTTCATTGAAAATTTAGAGTTAGAATACAGTGAAAATTGTATTTATATTATGATTTTATTTCTTGGTTGTTTATGTCCAGTTCCTATATAATATAGCCTCCTTAATCCCTACCTTACCTTTTGGAAATATTGTTATTCTCCCTACCTGCAATTGTACTGGTATGGCTCGTGCTCACATCCATGCAACCTCGAGTACCTTCAAATTGAGGTGCTACGCACTTTCTAGACTTTAATTCCCAGTAATTGAGTTTTCCCTGTGTATCTTTTGTTTCTCTGGTTTTACATTTATTTACTGTAGTTGTTACAATTAAACACCCTTAACTGAATTTTTTTGCAGGAATGCTCACACATTTCAGCTCTCTGTTTTATATTTGTCCTGCCTGTCAATTGTTCTTCATCAAACAACCATATTTCTAGCATTTCTTATTTGCTTTCTGAATTATCTCAGGTCTTACAGTGTAATTGCACCTGGAGATACTGTGAACATAATTGGTCAATTTGATGAAGGGAGAAGTTATGATATTGGTCACGATAACAATTTCTTGATCGTCCAACCAGACGTTCTGGTGTCTGGAACAAGGGTAGTTATCTTTTTACTTTCTCAACCATATTACACATTTCCATCTGTGACTTCAGTATTTCTTCCTTAATTACTATCTCAAATATTATTTAGGTGATTTGTCAAAAGAATTATTTATGAAAATTAGTTTCTTACCATCTCTAATTATCCAACTTTATCTTATCAAATTTCTCTTACAATAAGATATTCTTGATCCTTCTACTGTGGACTTGCTGCGAATTGTGGTGTAATTTATGTTTAGTAAGTGATGTAGTTATGGTAAAATTCATGACTTACTGTTTAGTTTTCTTGTCACTGGTTAGTGAGAAATGTAAAACATCAATAAGGTTTATTTGTTCATAGTTTTTCAAATGTGGGAGCAGTGTTACCATGTTTTTGGTTTTTACCCATTGTCAAATAGAATAAACGATGTATTGTTACATCATCTCACTTCATGGTTTCTCTTTTCTCTTATCTATTAATAATATTTTTTGCACATATAAATTCTTTAAAATTGGTGGTTGATGCAGATATGTCGGGTGCAATTCATATTTAGCCTTACAAATTTCCATCAATTAATTTTCATGTTTAACTTTGGAATTTTTTACCCTATGGTGTATTCAAACTAAGCAGATTGATTGCCTTGGATGGCTCTGAACTTTAAGGAATTAAACCTTTTTTGGTCTGTATTATCATTGGACTCTGGTGAATGCCCTTATATCAAGTCAAATGTATTCGATTTTATATATTTATGTGTGCACCTGTCTGGGTTTATTCCTAATTAAAAGGTATCTTCCAGGTTGCTGCCAGTTTTAGTTGCCCTAGGAGAACTGTCTTAGATGAGAGACTAAAATACAATGAATACTCTACTGCAGCATTGACTGGAACCTTGCTTCACCAAATTTTTCAGGTCTCTAAAATTCATCCTGTATCCTGTAAGCCAGTATATATATTCGTAACTTTGTCATTCTGATGAATCAGATATCAAGGTTCCAGTTCATTTTTTCTCTTTCATATTTTATTTTATTTTCCTTTGGGTGGTGTGGTTTGGTTTGTTGGTGCAGGCTGGGCTTACGGATGAGAATCCGACAATAAACTTCTTGGAAGATTATGCAGAAGTGGTATTACTGAGGAACATTGAAAGTTTGTATGCTTGTGGAGGTGTGAATTTGTGTGGTATTTATTGTGTCTATATATGTGTTCTTTATCACACTATACACATCCCATTGAAAGTTTTGAACTTATCAACGTTAGTTTTCTTCCATGTGACTTGTTGAGTTTTGCTTCTATACCATTCTCTTAGTGAGTATTGATTTCTCTTGTGAAAATTGCAGTAAATGAAAACGATGTTCGCAAAACCTTGATTGATGCTATCCCAAGAATATTGAATTGGATCTTACTCTTCAAAAATAAGGAGGTGCGCAAAAATATTGAGTGCTTTCTTTGGAGACATTGTTTTTAATTATCGTTTGGAATGGAAGTAATTCCTTTGCTGCTGTCAAATGTAACTGATACATCAAAAGCCATATGGTATATTTAACCTTTTCCAATATATAATTTGATAATTAGTAGTTTATACAAGTAGATGTCATATTAGTTAGTTTGGCTGTGGTCAATGTTGGGGAAAGGTGATTTATGCTATGGTTGGTCAGAAAGGATGAAGGTAGAAGGGAAGTTTATGATATTTTCAAACTACTGTCTTGTACGATGTATTTTGGCCATAAAGTTCATATTGCACATATAATTGCTTATGTAGTTCTCGCCCAAGTTATCAGCATAAAAATGTGTAGCTGTTAAATCTCCAGTTAAATGTCTAACTCTCCTTTTTCATTGATAATACTGTTCATATAAGTTTTTTTTTTCTTAGTGAACTATTTTGTGTTTACTACAATTGTTTTTCTTGGTTAAATATTCCGACTGATGGCTTGGGGTTTTGACAGGAAAGAAAAAATCCTAATGTTAATTTTGGATTTGTTGATGGGCCAAAGAAAATTGGCATATCTGAGGCAAGTTCTAACCTAACTGACCGCTTTATCATCTATTATTATGCTAGCATAGATATGCATCTTTTAGATGAAGTACAATTATAAATTTATAACTAAACAAGTTCTGAGGGAACATTGGAGGTTCTAATGTTAAAGTGCTTATTTGTCCACAAAAATGCATCTTTTTCAGTTTATTTATTTTGGAGGATACCTTATTTCTTCTATTTGATAGAGTTGTCTTGTTGAAATAAAATATCTATTTGCTTGTATTTTAATCGACCATTCTTTGCTATTTTAAGCACGTACATTGATAATGTATTGCATATCCAGGATTTGTTCATAAACGCATGTTACATTTCCATTGACATTATCATTTATACTGCACATTTCCATAAACTGAAGATTATACATAACATGTGTTTAATGTAGGTAATTGATATTGAAGAGATGGCATGGGCTCCTAAATACGGTTTGAAAGGGATGATTGATGCTTCTGTCAGAGTGAAAGTTCAATCAATAAAAGATGAACTAGAGGAGAAGATTATGCCTGTAGAGTTTAAAACCGGGAAATCACCAACTAGCCAGGCAAGATTCTAGTCCTCATTTAAATCCACCGCAAAATGTGAAAATCAGATAGAGACACAATAAGCATGCTTAAAACACTAGTTAGATTATATTAAATTTGTGATATTTTCTAATTTCAACTTTGCATATCATACTTGCAGTCATCAGCAGAACATAATGCCCAAGTAATCTTGTACACTCTCTTGATGTCTGAAAGGTGCAAACAATTCATTGCTGACATCATATTCGTGGAAGAAATTCCTGGTTTTTTTTTTTAATAATTTTTTTTGTTGTCTTTGTTCTGGTCATGTTGATAGGTACCAGAAGACTATTGATTCTGGTCTTTTATATTACCTCCAATCAGATCAGACACAGGTAAGATTATGTTGCTTTATGACATCTGTGTCTGTCTGTTAAGAAAGGTAACAGTGTCTTACTTGTTATGTACAAAGGGCATTGCGGTTCAAAGATCTGATTTAGTTGGCCTAATAATGCGACGCAACGAGCTAGCAAGTGATATTCTTAAGGCATTAACCTTGCAACAACTGCCACCAATGTTACAGGTATGAGCTTTTCCATTTTGTTGCATAATTTCTTAATAACTTATGGGATTGGCATTTCACACCTTCATCTTTGAATTGTAGAGTCCTAGCATTTGCAGAGGTTGTCGCCATCTTAGTGTTTGTAGCATTTATCACAAGGTACTTCTTTTACCCTGTGGAGAGTAGCGATTTAGTTAACAGTTTTAAGAACTTTTGACATGGACCCTGGTACAGCTGGATTTGCTGAATCTGATTAAATTTAAAAATATGATCTACTTTACATGTTCAAAACATAGGTGGCCAAGAAAAATATTTCATAGTCAAATTTGTATAGATAAAATTTATATTTTGGTAATTTCATTGTTTGTTCTAAAAATTGTATATTTTATTCAACCATTTGCTACTGTCTTTTACTGCTCAATTCCAGATCATGATTATTGAAATTAATAGGTTGGTCTAATCTAGTATTATTTAGCATAGAAACACCGTCTTCACAAATGTGTCAGCCGCTGTATTATTTAGAAAACTTACAATAATATTTTTACATGGAATATGTCATATATTATTGCATACTCTGTGTTGGAATCTATAGGTAGTATGTTTATTCATTTTTTCTTGTGGCATTTTAATGCTTTAGGCACAAGGTGGAAGCATAGAAAGCAGTGGATTGGGAGATGTATTTGATTCTCATACTAATCATCTTACCTCTTCCTATTCTAAGTTCCTCTGCCATTGGGATCGGTTGATTGACTTAGAAGCTAAGGAGACTGAGGTGCAATTTTTAAAATCTTTCTTTTAGGCTTTATCCTCTGAGATTTATTCTTAATTAATTTGACATAGTTTAAAGAATCTTCCCATTTTTTTTTCCCTTATTTGTCTCCATTGTTTCAGCTTTTAAAGAAAGAGGTGTGGCGATCACATAGTTTAAAGATTCCAAACAACGGTGGCCTTTCTTCTATTGTTCTCGATGTTTCGAATGGATTTCCTCATCAGAAATCTGTCAAAGACAATCATTTTGTTTATCGTTTTGTAAGACAAGATACTTCTTGTCCCTCTGAAGTTTCCGATGGTGATCACTCGAGTACCACTTCATCAAATTTGGATCTCACACTCGGAGTTGGAGACTATGTGGTATGGATAATCTTCTTTCACACTTTTAAATAAGTGAATTATGTGATGTCTTTATATGTCACAAAATCAAAGTAGTTAGTTGTGCAATGCAAAGTGGAGTGACCACCTCCAAAATCGCTGTAGCGAAAAATAATATATAATCAAAGATAATGGTGACAATGGCGCTTTCTACCATGGCCATTGTCTTGCATGAATACTGATATGAAGATATAAGGATTAAGCTCTTTGAAATTTTCTTCAGTTTTGATTTTGCAGAAATGATGTCAACACCTTGGCATGTATAAGTGTGTGTTGCTGGATGTGCTATGCTGATGTCTTCGTTGCTTTTTTGTTGTACAATTCTGCCAATTAGAAGTATGGTTTGCACCCAAATGGATGGAACACCAATTCCGCAAGTAAACTCATAATTGTCCTTGACTCCTTGGCAATTCATTTCTCGAGAGAAACCTTCATTTTATTCTCTCTTGTCCTTCTGTTTGGGGAATGATTCTCGCATGAAATTTTGGGAAGATTTTTGGGTTGGTAATGACCCCTTTTCTATTACCTTTCCTCGGATTTTCCACCTATCCTCTCCTTGAGATCTACAGAAAGAGAAATACATATGGGAATCCTTGTGTTTTCAACTACACAGCAGAATATGATATATATTATAGATATTCTATTTCCTTAAATACATTATTTGATATCCTAACTATTTTATTCTCAGATTCTAACATATTCTAACACTCCTCTCAAGCTGGAGCATGTAGATCATATGCACCAAGCTCGTTACCTAGATAATTTATTCTAGGATGTCTTAAAGACTTGGTGAAGACATCTGCTAGTTGATCATTTGAGTTCATGAAACTTGCGGTGACATCATCAGGTAGAATCTTTTCCCTGATAAAATGGCAATCGACTTGTGTTTGGTCCTCTCATGAAAAATTGGATTGGAGGTGATGTGCAATGCAGTTTGATTATCACAAACAAGTGTCATTTGTTTGTTCTCCTTGAATTGAAGTTCCTTAAGTTGCTTCAACTAGATAAGTTCACATGTGATGGATGCTATAGCACGATACTTACTTCGGCAATAGAGACTTGCAACCACATTCTGCTCCTTACTCTTCGAGGAACTAATATTGCCTTCGGTAAGTATACAATAGCCAGAAGTGGAACGTCTATCAATGGGAGATCTTGCCTAATCCAAGCTTGAGGAGACTACTTAGGACCATATAATGATTTTCGTAGATGTAAGTAACAAACCCAAGGGGTTGCTCCATATAAACCTATTCATGAAAATTACCATGGAGAAGCATTTTTTATATCCAATTGATGATGCGGCCAATGTCATATAGTTGCCATAGAGAGAAAGGGGTGGACAAAGGTCATCTTGGCAAGAGGGGAGAAAAGTGTCATCATATTCCAAACCAAAGATCTAAGTGTAACCATTGACAACAAGATGAGCCTTAAGAGTTAAGACAATTTATATGCCCATTAGGACCCACCTTCACTGTAAAAATCCACCGATTTACCTGGAGGGAGAGACACCAGTTCCCAAGTACTATTACTCTGAAATGCACACATCTCATCAATCATAGCTTGTCTCCACCCAGGATGGGATAAGGTCTCACTTATAGTCTTAGGAATCGATATAGAGACAAAGAAGACAGGCAAGCATAATGCATAAAAGATAAACGATGATAACTCAAAGCAGTATATTGAGGAGACAGGTTATGAGTAGAACGGGTAGTATCTTTACGAAGGGCAATGGGAAGGTTAAGCTGAGGAGGCAGGCCGGAGGCATTGAAGGAGTAGGCGCCAGATGAGGGTCCACATCAACCTAAATGGTCTCCAAAGGTGGTAACGAGTTCGGGGGTGGTGGAGGCATAGGGATGGGCAATGATTGGGCATCTGTCTCAAGTTGGGGTTAGGGTGTGATGTGATGACAGTATCCTTGAATCGAGTGAGCTGAGGGAAAAGGTGTTGGGATAGGAAAGGGTAATGGGACAATACACTTAGGAGTATAGTTGTCAATTGCAAATGGTGGCTTATAGCGGTGAGCCAAAAATCCGCAATGGAAATATGGCGGATTGGCGTTGCGGATATGGCGGATGCCATAGCGGATTGAAAAATATTTTTATATATATACAAAAAACCACACAAAAAAAATTCCAAATATGACAAATAACAAAACTAACAAATATGAAGAACAAATCTATGCTTTGAAATAAATTCATCACAATATCAAGAAAAAGATGTAAAACAATCATGACCAAATGCAAATCAAAGCCTCAAATGCACAATGTCATGTCATAACAAGTCATAAGCACTAGAAGCTAGAAATCTCAAGCCCACCAACGAAACTGAAACCAGAAAAAAGAAACACAAAGCTCAGCTCACTAAAGAAATTGAAACCAGGAACAAAAGAAGCACGAGAAAGAAGAAGCAAAAGAAGAAAAAATGAAGTAGAAGGCAGAAAGAAGGAAGAACGAGGAAGCGGCCCCAACCTGGTCGCTGCAACAAGGAGGCCGCTGGTCAGTTCGCTTTGCCTGAGGTTGCGGAGGTCGTCGGGGATCGCCGAGTGTTGCGCAGAGGTCCTTAGGGATATCTGAGGGCCGCACGGAGGTTGCTAGGGGTCTCCGAGGGCCGGGTGGAGGTCGCTGGAGCTCGTGCGGAGGTCACGCTGAAGAACCGCGCTTGGAGATGGAGGCGGAAGTGTGAAACAGAGAAGGGAGAGCAAATGAGTTCGATGGGTTAGGGTTTCCTTTTTAATAAACCCCTAAAATCCCCAAAATAACCCCTTTTTTTCTTATTTCCTCGGAAAAATGGCAGCTTTCCGCCATTTCTGCCATTTGACCGCCATGGCGCTATGAAATTGCAGCCGCCACGCCATTCCGCCACACCATGCAGGTCTCCGTGGCGGTTTCTAGGAATTCCGCCATGCCATGGCGTCGCCATGGCCACAATTTAACAACACTGCTTAGGAGACAATGGTAAGAGAGGTAAAAGTAAGACCTTAGACAGAGGCAAAGGCTGTGTGGTAGGAGACTCGAAGGGGACATCGTCGAAGAAGGTGACATTAGTGGAGCCGAGGTAACAATGCAGAGTAGGAGAAAAACAATGATAAACCTTTTGCGGCCTAGTGTACCCAAGAAAAACACATGAGAGACCGGGCAGAGAGTTTATCAAGACCAGGGGGTAGGTTGTGGACAAAACAAGTAGATCCAAAAAAATAAGGTAGAAGAGAATATAGAGGTTCATGGGGAAACATACAGAGTGAGGATTTTGGTTATCCAAAACTCTGAACAGCATTCGATTAATTAAATAACAAGCATCGAGAACAACATTCCCCCAAAATTGAAAAGGAACATGATCATGAATAAGAAGAGTGCGGATTGTTTCAATAGTGGGGATTGTTTCAATTAAATGACGGTTTTTGCGCTCAGCAACCTCATATTGTTGAGGGGACTTGAAAACAGACATGGAAAAACACAGAGAATAGTCATAGAAGGTTTTATGATTCTGTCCTATCTCTTAATACTTCTGTAAAGAGGAACGTACAAATTTATATATACATTGTAGGACCCACATAATAAATATGTAAACCTACTTAATAAATACTAACAGATACTAGCCTACATAAGCTTGTCCTATCATAATAAATGAAAAAGACTAAAAAACAAATCTGTATGATATGCAAAAACATAAATGTGTAAGATATATTTCAACACTCCCTGTCAAGCTGGCGAATGGATATCCATCATTCCCAGCTTGCGTGTAAGCTCTTGAAACCACTCTTTGGGTAGGCCCTTAGTCGACACATCTGCCAATTGTAGTCCGGAAGGAACATGTATTGTGGCTATAAGTCCACTATCCAACTTCTCCTTGATGAAATGTCGGCCAATTTCAACATGCTTTGTCCTATTATGTTGGACAGGGTTATGAGCAATGCTAATAGTTGATTTATTGTCACCTAACATCTTCATAGGAGCCTCATGTTTTATTTTCAAGTCATCTAAGATAATTTTCAACCATAGTAGCTCACAAATTCCTTGTGACATGGCATGAAATTCCGCCCCTACACTTGATCAAGCAACAACATTTTGCTTTTTGCTTCTCTAAGTCATCAAATTTCCTCGCAAAAACATATAATATCATGATGTTGATCTTTTGTCACTAATAGAGCCTGCATAAACAACATCAATGTAGACTTCTAGAGAGAGCTTGTCACCACTTAATAGTAATCTTCTTCCAGGTGTGGCTTTAAGATACCATAGTGTTCTTTCTACTGCTTGCATGTGTCTCACTTTAGGATCATTCATGAATTGGCTAACCATATTCCCAGCATAAGCCAAGTTTGGCCTAGTGTGGGCCAAGTATATGAGTTTTCCCACCAATCTTTGGCATTGGGCCTAATAAACACTGGAACTCTCTTCTTCACTTCCCATTTGATGGTTTTATTCAATGGGAATACTAGCAGCTTTGCACCCAAGTTTTCCAGTCTCCTTAAGTAGATCTAGGATATATTTTCTTTGAGAGATAAAAATGCCTTGCTTAGAGTATGCCACCTCTATTCCAAGGAAGTATCTCAATTTTCCTAGATTTTTCATTTCAAATTAGTAGCTAACTTCTCCTCTAAGAGCTTCTTCTCAACTGGATTATTACATGGTTTGATAATAATTCAAATTAACTGTAAATCCTTGCTACTTGGGAAATAAATCTCTTTTTCATAAATAAATTATGAAATTGTAGCTGTAAAATACATTTTAACCGAGTTGCTAAAATATAAAATAACTTTGAATGATATACTGTTAAATACAAAGAATCATGATATAACCAAAATGCAAAATAATCTATATGCGGTCCGGGACTCTGCCCGTCACATCACTGGAACACATCTACCATGAACAAAATACTAAGGCTTCACGCTGAAGTCAAGCTCATCCAAACTAAAAAATGCTACTGCTGAGGGGGAGGAAAGGGAGGATCCTGAGCTACACCTAAATCTGTAGGGAAAATGAAGAAGAGAGCGGTGAGTTTTGCATTCAAAACTCAGTAAGTGGATCCTCACTCATAACCACGCATGGGACAAGAAAACATTGTAAATAAATGACTAATAATGCAACATTCATAAATATTTCCATTTACTTTACATATTATTTATATTCTTTAAAATTTCAAGAATTATACAAGGGAACAGAGTATTCGTCAACTGTTAGGAGGGTGCTTAGTCCTTGGCCGACAAAGCCCCTAGCTAATATGATCTCAATAGTCCCTGGCGAACCGTGTCCTTGGCGGACTGATCTAACTCAAGGATGACTTGCCTTTGGCGCGCCTTGGTATACCAAGGTTAACGGAATGACTGTCGTTAACTCACAGTTCTCTTCCTCTTAGTAACTCTCTAATCTAAAATCAACTGAAATCATAAAGGGGGTTCTATTCTTCTAGTTCAACATTTCTCAACCATACTAAACATAAATCCTTAAATTTCATTTAGTAAATAATAGTAAATTCCAATTCGTCATATCAAATCAATTCATGGATTAAATTATACAAAGCTTTTTATGGAATAATTATGGTCTCATGCACTTCTAAAATCATAATTTTTATGTATAAGTTCAAACGGAGCATTTCTAGTAAAACATAATTTTTACATAAAACAATACATAAAAATCTATTTTTAAATTCTCAAAATACTCCGCAATGTTAGCAAATAATCATATAATGACTAAATTAAGGCCATGAGATCAGACTCACTCGCCTAGAGGGATAGACTGAGAAGTGCAAACACCACGGGGACTCCGGAGAGGAGAAATGGCGCCAACGTCTGTCTTTGAAACCATAAAACTGATCAACAATCTATGGCAAGTTATAGATTACTCTAAACATGTACCAACAGCCTTGGGAGAGCACCCCCACTTGACAACAATGAGAGAAATAATAATACCCATACTAAGAATGTGAAAGAATGGAGAGAATGGAGACATAATCTAACAACATAAACATACTTTAATGATTTGAGAAAGTTAAATTGAAGAGAATGAGAGAAAGAGGGTGAAAAATAGAGGGAAAGGGTTTCTGGTTCGGCTTCTGTCTCTAGTGGGGGAAGGGAGCCTGATGGGCTTTTATTTTGGGGTTAAAACGAAATGGCATCATTTTATTGATCTTTGTCTTTATCACGGGTTGCTCATTGACAAGCATGAAGGCTCGCTTGTTCGCTGCAACGAGTAAAGCTCGCTACAGCGAACCTGTTTTCCATAATTTTGCAGAACCTGGTTCAGCAACTTGGTTTTGGCTTCTGGGGCCGATCCGGCTACTCGGGTGGGCCCTGGAGGACCTTAGGGCAGTACGAAACCTGGTTAGGGACCCGTGTACCTCGGGTATTACAGTCTGCCACCATAGGAGAAATTTTTGGTTAGTTTCTAACCAATTCTAATAGCCACATTCTGTCTCTGGCAGCCCCAGCCTGGCCCTGTTTAATCTTCAGCAATCCCAGCCTGGCCTTGTTGTTTGGCTGTCCTGGTGTGACTCGTTATGTTTTCTTATTGTTAAGATTTTAATTGTACGAACTTAAATCTTAGCAAGTTTTAATTTGAGGGGAAGTGTTAGATTTAAATAAAGAATCGAGTAATATCTCTAATGTAACACCCTTCGTGAATGAGGGTTGTGCTTAAGACATAACTCTACCTTTTGGAAGTTTTTACGGGAACTTACCATACTTCTATATAGTACCAAAGAATATGGCCCACATTTTTTATTTTTTTTGCAAACCAAGTCTTGGCAACTTTAGATACAAATAGTTACAATCATCACAAATACATGTGTATTCTCATCAGAATCTAGGGGTGCTGCAAGCCTGTGGCTTGCTATTGTCTACTAATGGAATACAAGCTAGATGCTCGGGTCACAATTTCTGACCCTTAACCCCAATTTGTCTTCTTCAATTGCTGGAAGCCCTCAATTCCGCTATTAACTTAGTGGAAGCAAGTATGGACCTCATTTCCCTTTCTAGAATAACACATGAGAATTTCCATTCTTAGTAGGTAGACAAAGCCAATTATATAGTGGTATTGTTCTTATTCTAGTTGTTTCAGTTTGTTATAAAAAGAGTGAGCACATGAAAGAGAAGGGGGAGCGGGGGTCATTCTTAAGTTTCTAAAGCGTATCTCTCAAAGTGGATTACTTTTAGACATCCACTTGTAACTTCAAAAGCAATTATAAATCACTAAGAATCAATGGAAACCATAAATTGATAAATTTGAGTGTTAATCATCAATCATTTAGGCCACACAAAGACACATCATTTACTTAGATAGAGTTTTGCCTTTCACATGGCCTTTCATATAGCTTTTCCCTAAGGCAGACCTTTAAAAGGGGGTTATATCATACTTTTTGTTATAAATAGCAGTGTTGTTAAATTGCGGCCATGGCAGCGCCCTAGCATGGCAGAATTTCAAGAATCCGCCATGGAGACTTGCATGGCGTGGCAGCTTGTAGCGACCCGTGGCGGCCACAATTTTCATGGTGCTATTACGGTCCATGGCGGAAATGGAGGAAAGCTACCATTTTTCTGAGGAAATTGAAAAAAAACAAAGGAGTTATTGTTATTTTGGGGATTTTGGACCCTAACCCATTGAAACCCATTTGCTCTCCCTTCTCTGTTTCACACTTCCACCTCCATCTCCAAAGGCGGTTCTTCAAAGTGACCTCCGCGCGAACCCCGGCAATCTCCGCGCAACCCTTGGGGCCCCCGCTCAACCTCGGCAACCTCCACGCAACCCTCAGCGACCTCCAGTGAAGTGAATTGATTGGCGGCGGCGGCCTCCATCTTGCGACAATCAGGTTGGGGCCACTTCCTCTTCCTTCCTTCTTCAGTTCGGTCTTCTTCTTTCTGCCTTCTGCTGCTTCTTTTCTTTCCTTCAGTTCTATCTTCTTCCTTCTGCCTTCTGCTTCCCTTTTTCTTCTTTTGCTTCTTTTTTCGAGTGGTGGGCATGAGTTTAAGAAATGAGCTCCGAGGCCCCAGACCCTTCTTTGTTTAATCTCCGTATATATTTATATAGTAGTGTTTCCGTCTCTTACATTATTCTTGTCTAGGTTCTTTTTAGTTCCCATTTTTGTTTATCTTTTTGGCTTATATTTTATTTTTAAATATTTTATTATAAAGTCTATAATAAAAACAAAAAATAAAAAAGGTATTTATGTTTTTGTTATTTATTTTACAAAACTCTTACAACCAAAATAAATTGAGAACATAAAAAGAATAGAGAAAGTAAAATAGAAACTAAATAAATTTTTAGATTTTTTAATATCATTTGTTAAATTTAATATATAAGGGTAAGTAGATATTTCCATTCTATTTGTTCCCTCATAAAAGAGTATATTACAATATTATTCAATGTGGTAAATTTATTTCAAAGAATATATTTGTTATTCATATATGTTGTTAGTTTTATTATTTGTTATATTTGGAATAATTTTTTTGTGTTTTTTTTTTGTATATATGTATAAATATTTTTCAGTCTACCATGGCATCCGCCATATTTCCATGTCGGATTTTTGGCTTACCGCCATAAGTTGCCATCCGCCATTGACAACTATGATAAATAGGTGTAATTACATCATATCGCCTCAACATATATCATATCAATATATCTAGAGTTTTAGGGTGCGTTTAGTTTCAGAAAACAATTTTCAGTTTTCATTTCTTGTTTTCCTATTTGTTGAATTTTGTGAAGGAAATGCTGGAAATTATGAAAACTATAGAATACAATTTTCATTTTTCAATTTTCATTTGTAGTTTTCAGAATTTCATTCACAAAACTCTGGAAATAGGAGAGCTAAAATGAAAAGTGGAAAATATCTTTTGAAACCAAGCGCACCCTTAAGCCTGTTTGGTTTCATTTTTCAGTTTTCGTTTCAATTTTTCAATGTTTAGGATTTTGTGAAGAAAATATTGAAAACTAGAAATGAAAATCGAAAATTGGATTTTGTATTTTTTAACAGTTTTCGGTATTTCTTTCACAAAATCTGGAAAACTGAAATTAGACAGGTCCTTATTCTTTCTTGTTTTCCTTTCCTAACCTACCTAAACCTCATCATCTCAACAACTATATCCAATCATATTTTCATTGTTACTTTGCTTATTCTGTTCCCCCGAATGGAAATTTTATTTGACGGAGCCTCTTAGTTAGTCATGCAAGCCATACTGGAGAGGGATTATTGTTTGCTACCCAGAAAATGGACATTTTGAATCTTTTGTTAAAAGGATTGTGTTATGCATCTTATTTCATTGTTGATTGACCCATTTTCCTATCTTTTAGTTACTTTGTTTTCTTGGTTTTAGATATTGAGTAATGAATTTAGTCGGCAAACTATTGCAAAAGGGATGATCTCTGACATTAGCCACATTCATGTATCCGTGAGTATTATTTTAATTCCTCCTCTTTTATTACATGTTTTGCGTGCTGGACCTAATATTAGTATTTTACTTGCCAAGTCTGTCTTTGCAAGCACATGTAGCCAAATCTTTGGTTGGACTGTCTTTATATACTCTGAGATGATTAATTACAACTTAGTATTTACTTGTTAAAATATTTCTAGGTTTCCTTTTCAAAACGCTTACGAATTCCTGGAAGATCTTCCACTACACATGATCTCCTTCAACAAGTTTGGAGAATTGACAAGGATGAAATTGTGACTTTATTTGCAATTATGAGGTGTTTTTCTGTCTAGCTTAATTTTAAAACTTCGGTTTGCATGGTTTCTGCTGATATTGAAAGTTATTTGAATTGCATAATGATTTTCTGGCATTTTTCCTGAAGGTTTAATCTTGTCCAACTTTTTCTACAAAACGATCAAAGTGCTCATCTGCGGAGAATGATCGTTGACCTTGAGGTGAATTACTTGTAGCATTTCCGTATGACTTCCCCTCTCCCAACGTCTCCATTTATACTAACCTCAGCCCCTTTTCTCTGTTCTCATGATGGCATGCTGGGTTTAGGCTCCTAGGTTTGACAGTGGATCTATAGTAAGCCAGGATCCAGCAATATCCTATGTTTGGTCAGAGAAGAGTTTGAATGATGATCAACGTAGAGCAATTATCAAGGTTAGCAATGAAGCTGAAATTTGTTGAAAATTCATTTCCCAATTTATTCTGCAAGTTAGTGTAGTTTATGTCGAAAACTTTAAATGATCTTTCATCGTGGCTTTCCCTTGTTATTGTCAGATACTTGCAGCAAAAGATTATGCACTTATATTAGGAATGCCTGGGACGGGGAAGACTTCTACTATGGTTCATGCTGTGAAAGCCTTGTTGATTAGAGGCTCTTCCATTTTGCTAACAGCCTATACAAACTCTGCTGTTGATAATTTACTCATGAAACTTAAAGCACAGGTATTTTATTAAAAATGACTACACATTGCATGAAAAGCATGCTTGCCATTTACTTGAATTGTCCTTTTTGAACTTTTCAGCAAGAGTTGTGGAAGATATGGTTGCTTGGCAACAAATGCAAAGTAGAGTAACATAAAGAACACTAGAGGTTTAGGTAGTTTGACTTTCGACCTAAAATGTACTCAACACCCACAAATGGTTAAAAAGAACATGACACTTGTGACCTAAATGCAGCCAAGAACTACTCATTTTTGTCTCAGCGGTTTAATCTGTACCTTATGTGAAGCACACGTGTCCAAGAGTAAAGCATGTAAATATGAGCACTTTCCTTTTCCATTTCCTTGTCATAATAGCTTCCACTAAGCATCCTCCTTTCAGTTTTACTTAATCCGTTCTCAGTTCTCGCATTTTTCTGTTGCTGTCTCTATGGAATTTTTGGAGAATCTTGGGTCTGCCTGAGGTCTTGATATTGGTACATAAGTTTTTTAGAAATCATTGGACATGGGGAATTACGTATAAACAACTAGGGATTTCAATTGCATTATTGGTGAATTTGGCTGTGGGGGGATGTGTGGGAAATCATGTATTAATAACTAAGGATTTCAATTATGTTACTGATGAATCTGGTAAAAGGATTTTGCATATATTATTGATTAATTTACCACAGGTGTCCAAACTCCCAGTTTGATACCCATACCTGTATCCTTGCTTGGCTGCTTCCTTTGATCAAGTCAATTTGACCAATGTCCTGTTATGAGTACTGAATAACTTTACTGATACATGTCTCTCCATTATGTAAGTTGATTGAAAATATATTTCTGTTCCTTGAAATATTAAGTTTCTAGTGTCATTCTCTTGTAAATGCATGCAGGGCATTGATTTTGTCCGCTTTGGAAGACCAGAAGCAGTGCATGAGGAGATCAGAGGACAATGCATTTCAGGTTTGCCAATATATCACTAGTAATTCTCATTTTTAATTTGTAATATTTGCATAACATCTCATGAAAGAAGCTTCTATATCAGCAATGGATATACAAAGTGTTGAAGATATCAAAATAAGGTTGGGACAAGTCAAAGTTGTTGCAGTTACTTGTCTTGGCATTTCCAGTCCCTTGCTTGCCAACATGAGATTCGATGTATGCATTATGGATGAAGCTGGACAGACAACCTTACCAGTATGTTTCTTATTCCTTTCATACGTGATTCTCATTATTGACATATGCATTGATAAGCACCCAAGGGAAGTGGAGAACCCACCCTCAAACCTGCTAGCCAGAGCCTTCACAGAGCTCTGTTCACTGGCCACCAACTAGAGTTGCCCATGCCAGAAAATTGAACGCCCAAGCCACTGTAGTGCACACAGCATCAGAACACAAGGATTTTGAGAAAATTGCAGAAATATCCATTAGTAGATGAATATAGTCAATACTAACAGCTACTTCTCCATTTGCCAGAAAGTAAACAGTTGCCAGAAAATTTTCCAGTACTGGTAAAGGGGGCAGTTTGAAGGAGAAAAGGTTGATGGAGAATGAGATGGATAGAGTACCAAGCAATTAATGACCAAGAGAACAATGGAGAGAAAAGGTGAAGTAAATGGGTATAATGGCCTGAAATTCTCATACAGAATGTTAGGGAGGTTAGGGACCCTAGGTTCTCTAAAGTCTACGCGAGAAGGAATAAGAGGGCGGAGTGAGCTAAAGAGCAAGATTAGCAGTAGCAACAACTTAGGCAGCCGAGAGGTAGTTAGTTTGGAGGGAAAAGTAGTTAGGCAAGTTAGACATGTATAAATAGGAGAATGAATAATTAGAATAGGGGGAATTCATTTTGTAACTGATTTCTAGCAATTGGAGAGAGTCTCTCCCTTAGGGTTCATATTGTACTCTTTGAGGTTATGGTGATTTACCTAACCTGTGATCAATAAAGCGCGGCATTTCCCTTAGATCTAGCACAGGTCTAACACAGAACAATGGAGTTCCTGTTTTACTAGGAACTCATCAGCAGAATAGTGACAGTACAGGTCATGGAGGATTATACTGCTTTGATATCATATTGGATTTGTAGAAAAATATGAGAGGAAGGGAAGTGTAAGAGAAGAGAAAGAAGCAACAAAGTGTGGTGGAATTGTTTAGATCTTATGTTCAAATACTCACTAAAGGATACATACCATCAGCACTAAATATAGTTCAATAGGAAATAAATGTAATTTACATTTTGGAAAAACAATAATAAAGAGTTAAACTATTTCCTATGACTACTATTATTCCATGCCTTGACTGCCATCCTTTCCAATGTATTAATAATCACATGATTCAATACATTTAGTCACATGCTTTGTTTTGACAGCAGGGTACAATAATAAAGAGTTAAACTATTTCCTCTTCCATTCTTGATGGCTGTGATCCCAATCTCGAGAATGGACCAATCAGCTAGTGATTGCTTGCTGATTGTCATCATCGATCTCTCCCCCCGACTGCTTCTGTCCCTCATGTGGCCCCTACTCAGCAATTAAATCCTCAATCTTTTCCATCTTTCTTGCACCTTTTTGTGAATCTTGAACTGAGGCTTCAAGAACAACATGCTCCTGCACCCATCTCCCTTCTGAGTCCCAGTTCTATTTCTTCTTATCCTTGTTCAATGAATTCCCTTAAAAGTTGCCACCATTTCACAGTTGGATTCTTCCAAAACACGTATCAACAGTAGTGTCGCCCTCTCAATGCAGTTCTATCTCTTCTAAACTTACAGCTTCTGGTGCCTTGCACCCAAGCCTCTCGTGCTCAACAAAAATACCCGACACCTTTCATTCCCAGGCTCGTGCATTAACCCCACCAAACACTGGCAGCACCTCCATTCCTCTGGTTGCTCTCATCAAAAGCTCCTCTCTGGATCGGTTAGAGCTGTGATACCAGTGTTAAGACATTGGTAATCAGAAATAGAAAGAACTAACCTTTATTGATGTGTATTGAAGAATTACAAAAGAGAGGAAATTCTAGAGTCCCCTAAACTCTCCTAAAAGTCTGGGACTCACTCATAAATAACAAAAGACACTAACTAATCTCTAGTTCTCGTTATTTATAGACAACTAACTAACTAAATCCTATTGGGTTTCTAATAGAGAACCACTCTCCTTAAATACAACACCAAGCAGCCCATACTACTCAATGTGGAACTTTGGCCATTCCATACTACTAAGGTCCCCATCATAGATATAGTGTTGAAAATGTTAAGCAGATTAATACACGAAATAAAAAAGATGCTGCAGAACCTTGCAATTGTCATGTTTTGCATGTAATTTTATAATTATTTTTTTGATAGAATTCTTTTTATGAGACAGAAAAGTACATGCAAGATGATAACAAAACTTTTAAAGCTTAGGAAATTGAGTCATGTAATTAGGAGTGCCAATCTTGCTCCTTGTCTAACAGAGAAACACCTGGAAGGAAAAAATGAGCAAAACACAAATATCTTCCCTGGAAAATTCTAGCACTCATTTCTAGCAGCCAAAGGCACCATTGGCCTGGATCATTAGATCACTAGAAGCCTCACTGTGGTAAGAGGATTGACCCACCACTTACCTACAACTGCCCAGAGATTTTCTCTTTCAAACATACGAGTGTTTTGCCTCCTCTTTTCATCCATTTTCGATTCCATAAGCCTTCCGAGGTCATCTTCAGAGATATCAATCCTCTGTTTGCCCCTTTTCACCCTTTTCCGTGGTTGTTAGACTATACTTGGCTGCAGTTTCTCCATGTTAGTGTTCATATTTAACAAGCTTCATCACTGGAAAACCACTAGTCATAGGTACTTTGGCCTTGTATTTGGTAGCCCCGGTTGCTATGGCCCTGTATCCGGTAGGCCTATAGTCCTAGTGATGGAGCAGCTGATTCATACCAGCCTTCTATCATGAATCGTATCAATAGTAATATCTGTCTCACTGATGAGTTATATCGATGAAGAAATTTCCCTAGCTGTGATATACAGGAGCCTCAATTTCAATTAACATTTGGGTCTTCAACAATTTCCCTTATTGTTAGATGTATCCAATGTTGTTTTGCATTTTATTATTGCTTGGCATAAAATTCCGCCCCATTGAAGTCTCTTCCTTTGTTGTGCAACATTCAACTAACTCTTAAGGCTGGTGGTGATTCTGGCTTATCTTGTTGCAAAAACATCTTCATAGGTGCTTCATATGTAATCTTCAGATCATCTAGTATGATTTTCATCCATAGTAGCTCTCAAACTCATTGTGCGATAGTGTGAAACTTTGCCTCGGCACTTGATCTAGCAACCACATTTTGCTTCTTGCTCCTCCAAGTAACCAAATTTTGACCTAAAGACATGGAATATCCCGATGTTGATCTTCTATCAATAATAAAACCAACATAGTCAGCATTAGTACAGAATTTCAAAGCTAGCCTTCATCTCTTTTAAATAACAATCCTCTCTGAGGTGTGGCTTTAAGCTGTTACAAGATCCTATCTACTGCCTTCATGTGTCTTACCTTAGGGTCATGTATGCACTGTCTAACCACACTAATAGCATATGCCAAGTTTAGTCTTGTATGTGCTTGATATATCAATCTCCTTACCAACTTCTCATAAAGTGCTTTATCAACATTGAGACTCTTCTTCACTTCTTATTTGATGATTCTCTCAATGGGACTACTGCCAAACACCTGTAGTTGGGACACTTGAGTAGCTAAGATAAAGAAAACAATTATTTATGTGACTATAATTATTCTGCAAATATTGCCATTTCAGGTGTCCTTGGGCCCGCTGACATTTGCTTCAGTGTTTGTACTTGTTGGGGACCATTATCAGTTGCCTCCACTTGTCCAGGTAGGTGTCTTTAAGTACTTGTACTACCTGTGTATAACTCTTAACTGGTGTAAAGTCAATTTGAAAATTCGTACCTGATAATTCTTAGAGTACAGAGGCCCGAGAGAATGGCATGGGGATAAGCTTATTTTGTAAGCTCTCAGAAGCACATCCGCAGGCAATCTCAGCATTACAGAGCCAGGTATGCTGTAGCCACACAACACATTGGATCACAAGTTCGTCTGATTTGTTTTGTTTTATTCTCTGTCAACTTCACTTACTAAATCTAAATATATGCAGTACCGGATGTGTCAAAGCATTATGAACCTGTCAAATGTCTTGATATATGGTGACAGGTTGAGGTGTGGTTCATCTGAGATAGCTAATGCCAAACTTGAGTTACCTAATTTAAAGTGTGGTTTGCCTTGGCTAGAAGATGTAAAGTTTTTCTTATCTTCTAAATTCTTATTGCCTTATTTGTGAGACATTTCATTGCAGTTTTTGTCATTTTTATCAATTTGAACTTGATGTGAATTGATATTGAAACCCTGTATATAGAGAAAAATATGTTGGTTGTGCCTGTATTTACCAAGCTGAAAATATACTAGATATTTTCACCCTAATAAATAAAATTAATCTAAAATAACTTGATAATTTTGCTTCACTTTTCATTAAATCTACTGTGTTGTATACAAATAAAGTTCTAGATTTAGTACAACTTTAATTGAACTTCACAATCTTCCTAGAACAGAAGAGGTCTCCTACACAATTTACAATATCTATGCTGAGATAAAATGAAATTATATCTGAAGTAAATTTGAATCTTGTCTGTTTGTATTCTATCCAAAAAAAAAAAAAATCTCATCTGTTTGTATACTATGCAGGTTTTGAATCCAGGCAGGCCAGTGATTTTTATTGATACTGGTTTGTACATATCTCTTTCCTTTTATACCAAAGTTCACAGCTTATAAATAAATATGTCTATGCTCTTTTCCTTAGACGAGTTGCCTGCTTTGGAGGAAAGAGATCAGAAGACTGTCAATAATCCAGCTGAAGCTCACATAATTGCTGAGGTATTTGATTTTCACATATGTACATTTCTGTCTTGGGAAAATGACCAAGCCAACAAGCTCTGCCCTGCTAAATCTTGGTCCTTTGAAAGCGATTCTCAGTATATGAGAGTTGATTCACAACATATGTACTTTGAAATATTGTTTTGACTAGCCCATGCCATTAAACAGTTTCTCATTCATTTTATAATGCAGGTTGCAAAGGAATTGGTCAAAAAGGGAATTGTAGAAGAACACATTGGCATTATTACCCCCTATAACTCCCAGGCAAAGCTCATCCGGAATGCCGCTTCATTGACTTCCTTGGAGATACATACCATTGACAAATACCAGGTAATACGAAGGAAATATTAGGTTACCAATCCGGCCTTTGGACTTGTGAGCATGCATTACGAAAACTCACATGGTTAAGCCTCTTCAATAGCTTACTGCTGAACATTTCACTAACACTTGAGGCATAGATTACCTTGATATTTATCCTTATAAATCGGTCATGTTTGTCCAGGGTAGAGATAAGGATTGCATGTTAATATCTTTTGTAAGGTCTAGTGAAATCCCAACAAGCATTGCTGCTTCTCTGCTCGGAGATTGGCACAGGATAAATGTGGCTCTCACTCGTGCTAAGGTAATTTAGTTGTGCTTTTAACACTTTTTATATAATTTCACTCGACAGTTTTCATTATACAAGTTAGTAATTAAGCTTTACTAATTAGTAATTATGCTATGGTTATTGTTTGAATAAATGCATATATTGCATTAATTTAAACGATTTTTTTTTCTTTCTGTTTTTCTGTATATAAGCGATACCATTATGTTTTTGATTGAGAATTTATTTAATTCAGATTTTGTGCAGCAGGCATTTTTAATTAGAGGCTTCGGACCTCATTATTTTATCTTAGGAAGACTATTGTTCTTCTGATAACTCTTAGGGAGCGGCATTATTATTGTAATTAAGGTGAACCTCAATTATTTTATATGTAGCTAATGAGAAAATTATTCGTAGATATTTATATTTATTGGTTATCATAGTTGAGGGGTCACTTCAAGTTAGAAGAGTTAATTTGAATCGCATAACCATATATAGATGATCAAGATTAAGAGTTATTTAATAATCATACAGTCACTTTAGAAAAGTCATGATTGTATGTACTGATCTTGACTACTGACTATTCACGTCCAATAGTCAAAATTTAATGCTAACTCTGACAATAATTACTTATATTATTTGAGTCGTTCCCTCATAGTTCAATAAGTTTTTTTGGCTTATATTATTATTTGGTTATCATAATCCAAGTCCTAAATAATGATTTTATTCATTTTATGGTGAGACTTTCTCCGCTTTGAAACAGATTAAAATTGATTGTATGCTGGTTCTACAGGAAAAAGAATATACACGGTATAATAAAAAAATGAAGGAAATTTGATTTTAGAATAGTGAATTCTTTCTTGAAGGTAGAACGTCCTACTTGGAAATATATGGTACTTCGTTTTGGAGCTTTTGCTATTGTTAGTGCTTCCCCAACCATTATCAATAGCAGCAATTCTTTCGTTACGTTATTGGGATGATTTGTTTTTCAAGGCAAGACTTAACCAGTGGTACATGTTTGTGCTTGTAGAAAAAGTTGATCATGGTGGGGTCTCGTAGAACTCTATCAAAGGTTCCACTACTGAAGTTTCTCATTAAGAGCGTTGAGGAGCAATGTGGAATTATAAGCGTTTCTAAGAAGGATATCTATCCGAAGAGTGGGCTCCAAAGATGTTCCCAAATGAGATGAAGATCATTTCCCCTTATATTGGAGGATAGTTTTGTGAGTTGGAAATGTAAATATGCATTCATCTATATCTTCTGTATCAATATTACTGTATAATTTTTTTTCTTTAATATAAAGAAGTAGGTTATGCAATTTTGGATTTAAATAGTGGCCATATAAGGGCTTTAAGTTATGTTAATTTGTTTTTTTCATTTATAATTTTATCTATGTCATTTCTCTGCTTATTTGGTACAAATATAGGATTATTCTAAATCTATTGTCATAAATATCTCAGCACTACATGGAGAGATATCTTAAAGGGCAAATAAAATATCTTACATTGTTAATTAATGAAATTCGAGTAAAATGGTAAATAACGGTAGGTAGAATTTTGAGTCCAATTCAACAGTGTAAAATTTTTTTCAAAATCTATTGATTGAAATTGTAAAATTATTTTATACCAGTGCATGTGCATGTAAATTAAATTACAATTTTTTAATATATTAATGTTTTAAAATAATATTAGATGAGACAATCAGAATTTTAAAAATAGTGGATATTTTGATAAATGACACTTGCAGATACTGTCATATTCTCTGTTAACATTACTCCCTAAGGTTGCATTTGTTTAATGTCCTCGAACAGGAAATATAGGGACAATGGGAACAGAAAGATGTTTAGTGGTGGAGACAGAGTATGGGGATAAAATTTTTTTGTTCTCGCGATAAAATTTTTTTGTATTTATGTCTTTCTAAAAAGTAAGAATAATGGAAACAAGATATGGAGAGGAATTTAATTTTTTTTTAATAATACCCTTTTAAGTAGTAATATTTTTTTTATATTTCTGTCTCCACTGTCTCTGTTGTTTCTGTCTCTATTGTCTAGAGACTGTTACCAAACGCTACCAAAATGAGCTGATAAAATTTTACATGAAGTCTATGTAAGAGTTATTGTTGGAAATTCATGAAAGTTTAAGGATTTGATTGAAAGCTTTAATAGTTAGTTATAACTATTTGTAAATGAATGAAAACTTACAGATTTAATTGAAAGATTTATAAGTTTGAGATGATTATTTACACTTGATTTATAGTATTGAAGTGTTAATGCTAATTTTTTCAAAGAGTTTAATTTTGATATATTGATAGTATAAATTTACATTGTCATCTAATCAAATATTTCCTTTTATATGGTTTTTAACGTAGTGAGAGTGTAAGTTAACAATATTTATTGATGTCGTGTCATATGATTAGATAACTATTAAAACTCTTTTACATTATCAGTGTACTAACATTTAGAAAATTAAATCACTTTTAAAAACATTTAATTTTGATTTACTAACACTCCTAGCCACAATAATTAAAATCGAAATGAACTGGCCATTTCAAATCGCGAACTAGTGAACTAGTCACGGGTTTGGTTGTCTCAATAGATTGGCAATGTAATTGACTCGATCAAACTTGGATAAACCTGGGGTGAACCGTCCAAGCCACCTCTGAACCATGCCAAGCTGAATTGTCAAGGAACAACATGCCCAACCCATGAGAACCCACACCTCTAGCCTGCACACGTGCCAACCATGAAAAATCTTCAGTAACTCACGAATATCGACTAGATCTGTGCATTTCTTGGAAAAGGAATGATACACAGCCATCACCAGAGTTACACTATGCACTTACATCACGCTACGTGACAAAATTAGCGTATGTATATGGATGGGATATGAAGGGGCATTTTGGGTAAGGAAAGAAAAGGGGAAAAAATGAAAAAAAATCCAAAGGAAAACCCTATGTGCACATTTGGTGGTCTCCTTCCCTTTCCCTCACTAGAAACAGAAATCGCCACAACCCCACCTCTCCACCCCCTTAACTATCTAGTCTCACTTAATCAAACAAGGCACAAAGGCTTTCATTTTGCCTGCATTCACGCCACATGTTCTTTCCCCCTTACTCTGCTCTCTTAGGTTTTTGTTTTCCATTCCAATCGATGATCCATTATGATTACATTTAGCAATGACTGTGCTCATTTCCCATTCCAATCGCTGACGAACAAAGTGAAACACTCATCGTTACCGTCATGCCACTTCCACCATCTTCACAAGCTTTGCGTTTGCCGGGTTGGGGTTCAAACTTATTCATAGCCGTTGTGTTTGCATTCTTGCTTTTGGAATTTGCACTATAAGTAGTAAAAGGTTACATTTTTTGTAAAAGGTTGATTATATTTAGTTTAGGTTTACACGTTTTATGTTTTGGGTTTCCAACTTTTTTTGCACTGGTTTACAATAATTTTTTACTAAACATGTTTAGTGGCTGTGCTTATTTGGATTGCAACTTTTATGAATAGAATTAGATGTTTTTTTGAGTATGATTTATTGGTTTTTGTGTAGTAGCTGTCCTCAAAACGGTTTAAAATTTTTTTATTTAGAGTTTATAATTTTTTTATTTAGGGTTTATAATTTTTTTAGAAAGGTTTACAACTGTTTGTATATTAATTTACAATTTTTCTGCATTGGTTTGCAAGTTGTTGTGTTTTGGATTTGCAACTTTATGAGCAAGGTTTACAATTGGTTTACAATATTTTGAACAATACTTGTAGCTTTTTCTATTCTGGTTCACAACCTTTTATGTATTGGTTTACAAATTTTTCATACATGGGTTGTCACTTTTTCATCAACGTGTTCAATGGCCGTGGTCATCTGGTTTGCAATATTTTTGAACAGGTTTACATGTTTTTTTAACATGCTTTACTAGTTTTTGTGTAGTAGCTATCCTCATTAGGGTGTAAGATCTTTTAGCAAAGGCTTACAACTTTTCTGTATTAATTTACAACGTTTTATGTTTTGGATTTGCAACTTTACGAACAAGGTTTACAAGCATTGGTTTACAATAGTTTGAACAAGGTTTACAGCTTTTTATGCCCTGGTTTATAACTTTTTGTGTAGTAGCTTACAAATTTTGTGTATATCTGTTGACATTTTTTCCTCAACGTGTACAAATTTGGCTTGCAACCTTTCTGAACAGGTTTAGATGTTTTTAAGTATGTTTTACTGGTTTTTGTGTAATATCTGTCCCCAAATGGTTTCCAAATTTTTTATAGTGATTTACACATTTAATGAAAATGATTTACAACTTTTTGTAAAATAGTTTACAACTTTATGAACAAGGTTTACAACTTTTTTCACTAGTTTACAACTTTTATTAAATTGGTTTACAATTTTTTGTTCACCGATTTACAACTTTATGAAAAAGGTTTT
The DNA here is from genome assembly GCA_031216125.1 of Dalbergia cochinchinensis. NCBI lineage: Eukaryota > Viridiplantae > Streptophyta > Magnoliopsida > Fabales > Fabaceae > Dalbergia > Dalbergia cochinchinensis. The sequence continues at coordinate 28,883,180 of CM062368.1, forward strand.
GCACTTTTTGAGCAATGGTTTACAACTTTTTATGCATTGGTTAATAATTTTTTGTCCACTGATTTATAAATTTATGTGCATTGATTTATAACTTTTTGTGCATTGGTTTAAAACTTTTTGTGCATAGTTTAAAACTTTTGGTGCACTGATTTATAACTTTTTACAATGCATTGATTTACAACTTTTTGTCCACTGATTTTCAACTTTATGAAAAAGGTTTGCAACTTTTGTATATTGGTTTATAACATTTTTGTGAATTGGTTTACTTATAAATAAGGTTTACAATTTTTTGTCCACTAGTTTACAACTTGTTCTGCACTGATTTATGACTTAATGAAAAAAGTTTACAAGTTTTTCTGCACTAGTTTACAACTTTATGAAAAAGGTTTCAATGTTTTGTCCACTAGTTTAAAATTTCTGGTGCATCGGTTTATAACTTTTTGTCCCCTTGGTTTCAACTTTTGGTGTACTGATTTACAATTTTTGGTGCACTGATTTATAACCTTTTATTCATTGGTTTATAACTTTTGGTGCACTGGTTTACAACTTTTTGTGCATTAGTCTATAATTTTTTATGGATTTGTTTACAAAATTTTTGTGCAGTAGTTTATAACATCACTGAAAATATTTACAACTTAATGAAAAAGGTTTATTACTTTTTGTGCGTTAGTTTAAAACTTTTTGCTCAATGGTTTATAACTTGTTTGTGTATTTGATTACAAATTTCATGCACATTGTATTGCATTTTTTCCCCTGAAATGTTTGTTAGCGATGTGATTTGGTTTAAAACTTCCCAAATATGGTTAACATATTTTTTGAACATAATTTATAGTTTTTTTGGACTTACAACTTTTCTATACAAAGATATACCATTTTCCCTGAACATGTTTTCTAGTTGTCCTCAACTAGCCTACAATTCTCTAGAACTGTTTTACATGTTTTGTGCTGATGGTTTACAACTTTGTTTGTAAATTTTTACAATTTTTCTTAACAAGTATTTAGCTTTCCTGTACAGTGATTTATATATATTTGTGTGTACTTGCTTACCTATTTTGAATGGGTTTAAAAGTATATTACCTTGCAATTTCTTTGAGGATTTAAATTATTGATATAACAGTTCAATTATATCATTTTGTTTTTCAGCTATATCTTAGAGATGGCTCCTTGCAAGATACTCGAAGTTGTGCAGGGGCAGTAGTAGGAAAAAGGCTAGACGTGTTTAGAGGATTTGTCAATGTTTCATACAATGATTGTATATGTCAGTTTGTTGCCTTGGCCATAATTGAAGGTGAAATTATGTGAGTTAATTTTTTGATTGTGTTTAATGTGAGGTACAACCTACATTCAGTACCTAATGCTCCCCTATGATACTTGTTGATTTGTGAAATAAGAGTTTAAATGCCCTTCAAAAGGAAGAAGTTAAGGGCATGGGCTTTGGAGGCCTTTTTGAACTAAAGATGAAGCTAAAAAGTAGGATATTCATCTTATCTTGGAAGTGATAAAGGCATTTGATCATGTGAAGCGGTGCATCTGTACACAGATCAGCCTATACCTGTTACGGACGAATCTGTGGGTTTAGTGCTTGGACTTCCTTGTTTTGGTAAGTTAACTAACTTGATAGAAATGTTTCATTTTTTTTTCCTTTTTTCAAATGTAGGGAGGTAAGTTATGATTAACTGAAAATTTTTTCTATGTAAAGATGAGGAAGTCAAGCAAAATGCATCAAAGGAAGGATATGTTAGCTATGGAAGAGTTCCATAAGAAAACTAACATGGGGTTGGAGATGATCATTAAGGAAGGCACAATAAATAATAGGTTTAAGAGAGTCTTCATCCTTTATGTCCTTTTCACATTCCTTTGCTTGACTATGAAGGGTTCAACGACTTTGAAGTTATTGGCCCATGTGGTTGATGTTAATGACTCCACAAAACACAATTGGGACAAACTTGTTGTTGACACCCTAGTTGACAGCATGAAAGCATACAAGGCAGGCAAATGGGAGGTGAGGTCTATTGGAGGGTGTGTCTTCTTCCTGATGGTATGTCCTATTGATGCAAGTTTATATGTATAATTAGTGTTGTCCACACAATTTAATTAAGGGTAAATTGTACTCACCTCCCCTGAGGTTTATGAAAATACAACTTACACCCCATCTAGTTGTCCAATCTATACTCACACCCCATCTGCTTGTCAAATTTTAAGTATTTATATCACAGTTACACTCCTCATTCACAAACCATCATTAGTAAACTTAACAAAATAACATTTTTATGATATTAATTGTTTTAAATTAAATTATAAACATACCCTTAAACTTAACAGAGTGGGTAAATATATTTTTATAATTTTATTAATTAAAAAGTTAATATCATAAAAATGTCATTCTATTAAGTTTACTAACAGTATTCTGTGAATGAGGAGTATGACTGTAATATAAATACTTAAAATTAGACAAGCAGAGGAGATGTGAGTGTAGACTGGATAATTGGAAGGGATGTGAGTTGCATTTTCACAAACTTTAGGAGAGATGGGTGTAATTTACCTTTTAATTAATTAAATTTATATTGCCTTTAAACAGGTTTGGTACCTCCACTCAGCATTTGGCTCACCTTCAGGAGACAATGACCCTCTACTCATTAAGCACTGGATGAAGGAGGCTGCTCAAGCGTGCTTTGATAAATAGAAGAGGAATGAGGAGGTACATTAGTGCTAACTTTTCTGTATTTTAGTGCTTATTAGTAATTCACAAACTAAATATAGACAAGTACTGTGAACTCGATTTTAACCCTATTTTTATAGGGTATCTTCAACCCTAATAAGTACAGTGTTGAGAATAATGTAGAGGAGTTTCTAGACACTCACTTTGTAGAATGTTCTCACTTCTTCATCTGATTTGAATACCATCCCAGCAGTAGGCACCTTCATCTCATTATTCACTTCAGGATGATCCATCTTAACTTTGACATGAACATCAACATCATCATTCACTGCATTTTCCAGTTTTACTACTTTTTTATAACAACAACCTGCAACAAAACATAAAGAACTTTACAATCTTTTTCCATGACTTCACAAACTAGTTTACAATTTTTTATTGCATTGAATTAAAACTTCGAACAAAGTTATTCCTAATTTATTTTGTTGTTAAAAAGACTCTGATAAAAAAAGGGAAAAAAGCATTTTATCCCCCTGTACTTTTGGTCCCGTGCAATTTATACCCTAAGTTTTTCAAATTGTGCAACACCACCCCCTACACTTACCAAATGGTGCAAAGAAGGCCCTCCGTTACTGAGACGTCTAAAACAACTGTTAAGTATCCACGTGCTTCTCACGTACATTTATGGTTTGACAAAAATACCCCTCTTTTAATGTCAAATTTCCATTCTCCAAATCTCTAAACGTATTGTGCCTTCCCTTAAACAATCAATCTACTAAAATCAATACCTGTAAATGCCTTCAATCAATCAAAGTAAATATCATATGAAAAATGGCAAACCCAAATCCGAGACTCCGAACCATTATTTCCCTTCATGATATATATATATATATATATCGGGCTCTAATAGCTGAACTAAAAAAACCATAATTAGAGCCAAATTTAATTTCTTCAGTGGTTTTTACAAGCCGTAACCTCTCATAATTAGTTTTTATGAGGGAGAGGTTCTGGAGGATCTATTGGCGGTGGTGTCGGGATCGCACTCTTCCACTTTGACTATTTCCTCGAAGAAGTCAACTGCGGAAGAGGTGGCAGCAGTGGCGGTGCCGATACTGAGTGGATTTTCTTGCTCTTACCAAGCCCTCCTGTGCTTATCATTCTTTTGTCAATCGTCGCCTTCACGCTCCTCTTCTTCGCCATGCCTCCGCTCCTCTCTGCCACCACCCTCGCCCTCCGCCTATCCTCTATCATCAAGAAGAGTCGAAAATCCCTCAACATCCTCCTCGTCATTTTCGCCAGACAAAGCGACGACAAGTCGCAACAACAAGATGACACCGTTCTGGATCGAAACACAGCATTTTGTCAAATGCCTTTGAAAGAGGAGGATGGAGAATGAGGCACTGGTTATGTTTCGTAGCAATGGTTCGGGTTCTCTGATGATAGGAAGGGTTATGATCCTCCTCCGAAATACCCCCGTGGTCTTTGTTGCTCTTCAAATTTGATGGGTCTTCACTGTTCTTCTACTTCACTTCCCTGTTCTTCGTTGTTCTTTAAGTGAGGAGGAGAAATAGGAAACTGTGAAAAGGCGAGGGGGAGGCGCGAGTTTCAGGCTTCAAGCGAGTTTTGTTGGTTTCAGAGATGGTGTGCGTTTGATGGGGATTAAGGATGGAGCTCAATGTGCATTTGTGCATTTTTGGTTTCTTCCATCTAAGGTTCGTGTGTTTGTTTCAGATAAGGCACACTAGGGTTAGAGATTTTGAGAATGGAGATTTGACATTAAAAGATGGGTATTTTTGTCAAACCATAAACGCACGTTAGAATCACGTGGATATTTAACGGTTGTTTTAGACATCTCAGTAATGGGGGGCATTCTTTGCACTATCTAGTAATTGTAGGGGATCGTGTTGCGCAATTTGAAAACTCAAAGTCTAAATTGCATGGGAACAAAAGTACAGGGGAGTAAAACATTTTTTTTCCTAAATAAATTTTTAAAAAAATTTCCATGTATAACAATAGTTTACAATATTTTTAAAAAGGTTTACAACTTTTTACCTATAGGTTTACAATATTTTACAATTGGTTTACAACTTCCTTCCATGCATTTACACTTTCGGTTTCCACCATTAACTAGCTGCCAGCTTCTAACAAACCTATTCCCAGTTTGTTTTCTTGCTAAAAAGACTGATAAAAAATTTAAAAATAAATTTTCCATGCATAACAAGAGTTTACAATATTTTTAAAAAGATTTACAACTTTTTGCTCATGGGTTTACAACATTTTACAACTGGTTTACAATTTCCTTCTAATCATTTACACCTCAAGTTTCTACTATTATTGTTAGTTGCCGGCTTCTAGCAGAGCCATTCCCAGTTTGTTTTGTTGCTGAAAAAACTCTGATAAAAAAATTTAAAATTTTTTTCTATGCATAAGAAGAGCTCACAATATTTTACAACTGGTTTACAACTTCCTTTCATGGATTTACATCTCAGGTTTCCACTATTAATGTTAGCTTCCAGCTTCTACTAGACCAATTCCCAGTTTGTTTTGTTGTTGAAAAGACTGATGAAAAATAAAAAAAAATCCCATACATAACAGGAGTTTACAATATTTTTAAAAAGTTTACAATTTTTTGCTTATGGGTTTATAACATTTTATAATCGGTGTATACTTTCCTTCTATGCATTTGCACCTCAGGTTTCCACTATTAACGTTAGCTGTTAGTTTCTAACAGAGCCATTCCTAGTTTGTGTTGTTACTGAAAAAACTTTGATAAAAAAATTAAAAAAAAATTCCATGCATACCAAGAGTTTACAATATTTGACAACTGGTTTACAACTTCCTTTCATGCATTTACACCTCAAGTTTCCACTATTAACGTTAGCTTTTAGCTTCTAATAGACTAACTCCCAATTTATTTTATTATTGAAAAAACTGATAAAAAATAAAAAATTTCCTATACATAATAGGAGTTTACAACATTTTTAAAAAGGTTTACAATTTTTTACTCATGGGTTTATAACATTTTACAATTGGTTTATAGGTTCTTTCCACGTATTTATACCTCAAGTTTCCACTATTAACATTAGCTGCCAGCTTCTAACAGAGTCATTCCCAGTTTATTTTGTTGCTGAAAAGATTCTGATAAAAAATTTTAAAAAAAGTCCCATGTATAATAGAAGCTTACAACATTTTTAAAAGATTTACATTTTTTTGCTGCATGTTTTATGTCACGACTCGCCAAGAGAACGTGACTGACATGTAAGGATTTGGATCCCTACAGAAGTCTCTGATAACATGACTGATTAATATGCATAAATGAATCAAATATATTTAAAATCTTAAGTTTAACTAAATTTCATAATTCTGGAAATGTTTCCAATCATGAATACTGAACATAAAATTGCATAAAATCCATAATCTGAGCCAAAGCCAAACATACATAAATGACTGAAATTCTGAAAATAGTCAAAACAATATAATGCATATTGGGGATCCTACTTACAAAATTATTGGATCATTACTAAACTGACATAACTAACAATAAGCTCCACTCCAAAGCAAAACTCACTAAAAGAAACTGTAACACTACTGGGGAGGATCCTATAGTACAACTTAGTTTGTAGCTGTATCTGTAGGAGGAGGAAAAGAGAGAGGCGAGTTCATCAAAACTCATAGTTTGTAGCTGTATTTGTAGGAGGAGGAAAAGAGAGAGATAAGTTCATCAAAACTTAATGAGTGAGCTTCCACTCACAACCCACACGGGACAGCAACAAAATACACAACATATACATGCAACTAATGTAAAACATTTTATATATAATTACATATAACTGTATTGAAAACAATAAGTTAACTAATAAATCCATAGCAATAACTAGTAGAGAAACAAGAATTGTTCTGTATATAAATATCTTAGCTAAATAGCTGAATCTGAGCCAATGGCTAATTTGATGGGCATCTAACTAGGTCCTATAAATAGACACCATACTGGGTTCTTTCTATGAGTGAGCTAGTCCTCTAGTGGATCACTTGGTACTAAGGCTAACGATCAATTCGACAGCTGTTAACTCGTTGATCTGTTTCTCACTATTTATTGGCTAAAAACTAATAGCAATAAATTCACTATTCTTACTGTTCATACAAAATGGGGATTTATAGTATATTTTGGCTGATAAAATAAATCTAAATTATACATACAACAAGTATGGTCCTATGAGTTTTCTCATATAATAATTTGTCATCATAACTACAAACAATAATTTTCTAAAATTTCTATAATCCATGAAAGTATATTTCTTGGCACAAATCATTCTAAACTTTCATAATTAATTTATATAATATGAGAAAATAAGAATAATGACCAAAATATGGCTATGAGCTTAAACTCACTCACCATTAGTAGTCAAGAGTGTGCTTCCACTAACACTTGACTTTGAGGAGTTGAAATAACACTGGGTAGCTGCTAAACATTATAATGAAAATATAAAAAATTTTATTTTTGTCATCCAAATTGAGTTGGGACAGTAGGGAGAAAAAATGTTGTGAGAAACCATGCTTGACAGTGCCCAAACTCACATACTAGATAAAAAAGGGAAAGGAACGGGCTAGATTCCATGAAGATCACTTACCGAAAGAGATTAATAAAAGAAAGTTGAGTGAAACCACGTTTTTCTCTCTAGGGAAAATTCTTTCAGTAGCTAGGGTTCTTAGAAAAATATTTGGGGAATATTATGATGTGCCAAATATACTATTGGACAACATAAAATTGAGAGTGGAAAATCAGTGTCCCGAGCACACTGTGTCATTCAACGGCTTTCATATGTGTGTGTGTATGTATTATTGTTTTAATAATATTATAATGTATTATTGTTTTAATAATATTAACATGTTGCACAATTAATCGTTTTAATAATATAAAACATGTTGCACGATATATGTTTTAAATATTATTTTTATCATAATATTATGCAGCACGTTTTATATTATTAAAATGATCGATCATGCAACGGATTAATATTATTAAAACAATAATATATATATATATATATATATATATATATATATATATATATATATGATGATGATGATGATGGTAACAATAATAATTCAGATACTAACAAATTTCATAATTGGGGAATTACAGTTTATAACTTCTTTCCACATATTTATGACTCAAGTTTCCATATATTGTTTTGTTGTAAAAAGTTGATACAAAAAAAAAAAAAATCCTATGCTTAACACAAGTTTACAACACTTTTACATAGGTTTACAGCTTTTTATTGCCAAGTTTGCAACAATTTGCCACTTGTTTATAACTTCCTTCCACACATTTACAACTCAACTTTCACTATTAACATTAGCCTCTAGATTCTAACATATCCATTCACAGTTTGTTTTCTTGCTGAACATATGCTAAAAAGAAAACTATGTTTCAGACATCAACCATAAACACATGAAGAATCATACTGGAAATAATGAGCCCACATACCTTACAAACAGAAACTCCTTCACAATCTTGAACAAGTGTAGAAGATATCATTTTCAAGTTCTCTCTCCTGTTCTTCCTCCAAAAATTGATAAAAAAGCATGAATGAAATGAGTTATGCTCAATAGTTACGAGTGGTTTTGTGCATTGGAAACATAAGTTGATTTTATGCTTTTCTTTTTCCTCCCCAGTGCGGCGCCATGGACAAGAGCTGTGAGAGGGTGGGAGATGAACGAGAAAAACACAAAGATAGAATGGAAGCTTTTCAATGAAGGTAGGTGAGAGTGAACCTTTTCCCTTCTTTTTACTCTAGAGACTGCCAAATGTGCATGTAGGGTTTTCATTTGGATTTTTTTCCTTTTCTTTCTTTGCCCAAAATGTCCCTCCATATCCAATGCCATATACATATGCTAATTTTGTCGCATAGGATGGTGTAAGTGTATAGTGTAACTTCGGTGATGGTCGTGTATCATTCCTCTTCTTGGAAAGCAAAGCGCAACACAACTACTAGTTCTCCTTGTTCTATAGTGTGTGATTATATATATATATATATCCGTTTACTTTAAAAGTAAGTCTCCTACACTTCTTTTGTTAAATATCTTCTTATTAATAATATGTTTTATCAATCCAACTATTGAATCATGTAATATCATCTTGATGACCAAGCATATTAAATTTCAGAAAAATTAGACATTGATAGACTACTACTCTAGATTTACACATATTTTTAAAACTAAGTTGTATGTCCAAATAAAAAGGAATGATAAAGTATCAAACTATTTTAAAATTTTATACATTTAATCTATACAGTGGAAACTTACAATTCAACAATTGCATTGATAAAATTTGATGTATATAAAAAGTTATTCAATGGAGTATGCAGAACAAGATTTATTCGTGGGGTAGACAGATCATTTCTCATATATTTATACATATTACATTTAGTTGCATTAAATTATTTTTTGATATATTGATTTAATAAAATTCAGTTCAATCAGTTGAACTAGTGACCTAGTGACCCGATACCTTGATCGAGTCGATCACCTGTTCGAATCTGATAACTATGCTCTTGGCCAAAAGAAAAAATGGGTGGTTATGATATTAAGTAGTTATTTTTTTATAATTTATCACTTTGACCAAAAAAAAAACTAACTGTGTAATTTACATACAAATTAAATTTTACTTTTTTTGGGTCAACGTTTCTTTTCTTTTCTAGTATGGCTTAAATAAAAAACGAAAGGACAAAGAATTGGACAATTACAAATAATTGGTCGCCCCGAAGAAAACTTACTCATCGGGTCATTTTACAGCCCACAACCCAGCTGAACTTGCACGCACAGCACAGTGTTGATGATAAAACCGAGGCCCAAAACCTTTCCCACCTCTCATTAGCAACGACAATGGCTGCCTCATCCTCCCTGTCCAGCTTCTTCACTTTTCTCTTACCCCCAAAACAACCACCACCACCACCACCACAGCCACCACAACTCCCTCGCCAGAAACCCAGCGCGAACTCGGTGTCACTGGTGGCCCAGCATGACCCCTCATCACCATCATCATCATCTCCTTCTACGACTGCCCCTGACTTGTCGTCCGTGATGTGCCCCTCTCTGGCGCACGCCAACACCCTCTTCTTCCGCTCTGCGTACAATGTGCAGGTCGTCGTTGACGACAACGAGCCCGAGGAGAGGCTCCTCAACAGGTTCCGCAGGGAAGTCATGAAGGCTGGCGTCATCCAAGAGTGCAAGCGCAGAAGGTTCTTCGAGAACAAGCAGGACGAGAAGAAGCGCAAGACCCGCGAGGCCGCCAAGCGCAACCGCAGATCCAGGTACACACACGGATAAGATATAATGAGCTTTTAAGAGAATTGAGAGAATACTGAGAAATTTATGAAACGGTGAGGTGATACAAGTGCGATGCAACCTTACATAAGCTACCCAGCATGTCAAACTAGTAACTAATATCTAACAAATTCGAACAACTCTAAATAATTTCTAATCCCAAGTACTAATTTTTGTTCTTTCCTGGGTGTATTGTGTACTGCTTCCGTGGTTTGGAATGGAAATATAAATGACTGTCCCCAAAAGTTTTCTTATGTATTGGGATGGGGAAAGGGGTATGTGTGTGTGTGTTGATGTAATTTATTTGATAATGTCTGTATTGTGTCATTTTCAGGCGCCCGCAGATGAGATCTCCAATGCAGAACAAGACAGATGCCCCGACCACCAAGAAGGAAGAGGATGATGATAACTGGGATCTACCTGAGGAAGACACTCCCTATTGACCACATGAACATGATCCCCTTAAGTATTCTGTGGGAATCTTCACATTTTACTGTGAGAGTTTTTTTTTTCCCCTGCATTCAAGTTCTGTTAAGTGAAAAACAAGTTTCTTGGACTCAAGTAGTGTATTGTTCAGGTTACTCTTTGTTTAATATTATGCAATTTGTTCATTAGTGCATCAAAGTTTTGCTCTGCCCTTGATTCTCTGAAATCTTGCACAAGTCTTGTTTTTTCTCCCCTCCTGCATTGTTTTAAAACTCCTGTAAGCTGTGTAATTTGCCATTCATGTAAAGCCGGATGAGAATAAGATTTGCACAGTGGGATAATCTATGCTAAGAGGAAACACCCCTTCATCGAATCGTGAAATACTCTCAGTGATCATCTTCAAAATGAGAGGGGGTAACCTGTTCATTTATGCTGCAATCTCAATGGTTTCAGAAATTGGAACAGCCTAGGTTATTCAAGTTTGCCTTTGTTCTGTTGCTGTTGATGGGCTGTAAAATTACATTGAACTTCTTAGCCTTTTGTGTGTGGGTTTATATATCATGCTTGGTGTTTTTCATCGTTTTGAGCTGGAGATCTATTCAAGTTATCAAGAACAGGCTTAACTAATTAAGCACTATATAATGGTTGATTAGTGATATTCTGCGCTAATTATTGGAATTCCATTGGTGTTGTTGAAATCCTTGTCCTCATTGGCACTAGAATTGATGGCAGGGTATTAAGGTGGGAACCAGGTGTGTTATTATCATCATCAAGGTTGTCCATAACGAAAAAAGTCTAATCAGGAAGAAGCAATGCAGGTGTTGTGAAAATTTTGTCGGTTTTTTTTTTCTTTAAGGGAAAATAATGTGCTTTTTACTTGGAAACGAAGCAAATTGTTCATTGTTTGAGCTAGTTGTTTTAAGGTTTTACTTCTTTATAGCCGTGCTTTTTTTTTATTATTATTATTATTTTGGTCAAGGGGCGCTGAGGTATGAGGATCGAACCCTGGTGTGTGGTTACTTCGAGGCAGAAGACCTGCCATCTGAACTGGGCTTCGACCATGTTTATAGCTGTGCTTAAGAAAGAAAATTGTGAAGAATCTAGTATCTTCAGTTCGTTCTGGAGGCTTGGCTAATAAAACAGCCTAGTCCCGAGTTTTGGAGAGCACATTGAAAAGGTCAGAGGTTTCATCACATCTACCGCCGAAATAAGAATAAAAATTATTCAAACTAGAGAATAGAGATTTAAATCTCGTGATATCTCTTATCTGTAACTCACCCACTGCAAATTACCAATGCGGACTGCAGGATTAGTAGGAAACAGAATCTGTAGGGTCCTATTTTGTAAAACCAATTATAACTTGAGAATTCATGTGGTTCTAAGTAGATTTCCATCCAGTGCATTTCCGTGGCCTCATCAAAGTCATTTTATCCAAAGCATTGTCCCCTGATACATTTTTTCTGGAGTTGATCCAATCATCAAGAACAATCCTAAGGTCGTGAACTTTGCTTGTGAGATCATCACAGCAGTTAGCATGAATGGTATAAGCTTCCCTCAATGGATCCTTATTTAGCTGACAAAATCCACCAAAATAAGTTGTATCTACATACTTCACACGGAAGCCATAAGAGTCAGCTGTATCTTGATTTTGCGTTATAGTTGTACACAAGGACTCTTCAGCCTGAGACTCTGGGTAAAGAACGACAACAACTTTCCAGTACTTGAAGAATTCAAACGCTATGGCATTTGCTTTCAAGAAGAAGATTCCCCCATCTTGCAAGTAACTGCCCCCTTGCCCATCACTTGAGAAATTACATGAAATTGAGAGCTCATGCATTGGGTTGAACTGTGAAAGTGGACTTCTAAGCCACAGTACATCTGCTTCCTGAAAAACACAAGCTTATTGATTAATAAGTAACAACCATCCCTCATTCATTTGCTGATACAAGCTGACCAAAAACCATACCGTGAAGATTATGTTGTAACCCAAGTCAAGGATTTCTAACAGAACATTGTTTCTTCTCCAACTGAATGCACTGTGATCTTGGTTTGGGATGGATTGCTTTTTGGTGGCAAAATAATGTGCAAAGGTTGAGGGGTGGATGCAATGGGGATGCAAGGTCCTGCTGTATTCATAAGATTGGGGGTCCATGGTTATGATCACCAAGTGATTCAAAAGTCTTTGAGTCCCTTCGCCAGATTTGAAGCCTTGGAGAAAAACATCAAGGATGGATCCTGGACTTGCCCATGATTCATTTACCATGGTTAGGATGACTGTTCTGTCTGACATGGTCGCTTTCTTCAGCACTTGAACCAGTTCTTGTTTTTGTGACTGATACTGAGAGGGAAGTAATGCCAAAATTAACAGAGGAGAATCTCATAATCATTTTGAGAATTTAGTACCTCAGATATCAGTCTCGTTTAAAAATGCGGAGAGAATATATTGAGCACATCATGATTAAAGTACTGCACACTTAACACCAAGAAGAGGAAACGAAAAACATTTTCCGAGTGTCTTATTCTTTGGGTGAAACCCATGAGATCCCAGTGGCGGGAGAATTTTTTCTATTCCAGTACTTGAACAAAAAACCCCTTAATAAGAAGACGAAACTTTCTAGCCGATTCGACCAACCCACGTTTGTTTTTGAGGGTCTTATTTGAATTATTCTCAGCGACCACTAAGTCAAAGAATTCGATCCCCCCATGTTTGTTTTTGAGGTCTCATCGTTTCTGTTGGTTATTCTGCTTCTTAATACAAAAAATGAATTGTTTGACATTTTTTTTTTCAATTCAAATGTGCAGTTCAACTATACAAATCGCCCCAACAAATAAAATTCAATTGCTTTCTTTTTAATCATCCACATCTTATAGTGCTTTTGGGGGATTCCACAGCCCAACAATCCATGTAAGAAAACTGCACGTTCTGAAAACTTTGGAGCACTTGATTATAAACTAACCATTTGAATATAATTTTGAAATGATAGATTGTAAAGTTATATAAAGACAAAAACAATTCTGCTGCAGTTCGACCTTAAAGATGGTAAGAAGCTTTGCAGCTTCAAATGATAATTCATTGAAAATAACTGTGATACTGACTTGTACATAGGAAGTGATGCTAATAAACATAAAACAAATAGATACGAATCTGCAAGCTAATGCTTACAGTTGATAGAGGCCTGATCATCACCCTTCTGTCACCTCGTCCAACTGGTCCAGAATAGTGATATCGAAGGCAGCACACCAGCACAATCAAGAAAACTGCAAGAGGAAGATATGGGGGCTTTCTCATTCCTGAAACTCTCATCCTTCACAATGCCAAAAAAAAAAAAAAACGGTTAAAGAGCTTTTAGGCCAAACTTATTCTCGGTTGGCCGGAAAACTTTACTAGTTCTTATTGTTTGACCATTGAAAAAGAAGCCAACGCATTGAAAGGGCACTGACTTGCATTAAAGACAGAACCGAAGAGAAGACTACTTTGATTCTCCTCCTCTATATATAACTGTATTCAGTGGAAAGAATATTTTTACATTAGAGGTAAGAGAAGCAAATATGCAGTGCCAATTTTATCTTAGAAGAGGCAAGATTTTCTCTTTTATTAGTTATCCGATGAGAAACCAAGGCACGTATATGTAACTGTCCAACACAACATGGCAGTTTCTTTGTTATTTTATTGGAGGAAAGGATACAGCAACTTTAGTGCATAGAACAGAAATACAAATTAATGTCATAGAGATCAAAGCTACTACTATGACATCGCCTATTTATGTAACTTTTCAACGATACATAAAGATTCATTTGATTTCTAATAAATGATATAAAATTGTTTTAGGGCTCATCCGGATTTCCTTCTCAAATTTTCCTTGTTAAGTAATCTCTTTTAAAAAAGATTTTTTTTACAGAAGTAAAACGTGTTTATGTTTAGATATAATATTAAAAGATTTTTATTTATTGTTAAATATATTTTTTATATTATAAAACAATATTTTGTCAAGAAAATAAAAATTATAGCTTCTAAAAACTGATCTATTTTTTACTTTTTCTAGTGATTTTACTTTTATTTGAAAGTTTATCTAAAAGTACCAAAAAACACAAGAAGATATTTTTCATATAAAAATGTTTATTTATTAAGATAATGACATCAAGCACTTAGTAAGTGCATAAAAATTATTTCCACTAGATATGATGATGTCAAATTGTTTTAAAATTTACTAATAAATGGGATATAAGTTGACCTTTGAATAAATAAGTAATTTATATTACTTTATTTCTCCTATCAATCACCTATATTTAAAAAAATAATATTTTTCTAATTGTCTAAAATTACCATACTCAAAAAGTAGGTGTACTGAATCCAATAGGGAAAAAAAAAAAGGAAAAGGTTTGATGCTTTACATATATGCCATGATGCCATCCAAGTATCCAATTAAACACCCAGTCCATTGCAGCCTAGCATGCGAAATCAGATATGCTTTAAAAGATTGGCTTTATTATGGTAACTTTGTTGATTGGCTGACCCTATGTGGATGATATGGATGTGATGCTTTCACCCTTTCCTATTTGTTTCCTAATAGAATATGATTTCCAATTGCACCATTCAATATGATATCCTTTTGTGAAGTTTTCTGTGTCATTATTTTGTTAGAAAAATTATTAAAAAATATTTTTATGTTTTTTTACATATTTGTTTAATTTAGTAAAACTAGAATAATTAAAAATTATAAAAATATCTTTTTCTAGAAAGTTCAGCTTTTATAAAAAGATATTTTTAATAATATCAAAAAAATATTTAAGAATAAATGAAGATATTTTAATATTACATTCAAATATGAAATAATTTTTTACTTTTTCAAAAAAAAAATTTATTTTAAAAGATCATTTATAATAAAGATTTTTGTTTTTGAGTAGATCATCCAAATAAATCCCAAGTATTTTTCTAAATGAGATTAATAATTTTATAACCAAGTGTTAGCGGATATTAAATTCAATTATATTTATTTATAGGCAATATATAACTAGATAGCAGTGGATTTTTATATTATTATCTAATTAAATTAATTACTATATTCTTTTTTATAAATAGCTTTAACTTTTATTTACAATTGTATTACTTTAACAATAACAGCTTAATAATTGTTTTGGTTCACTTTTATTAGGACTTTTAAATTGTTTCTGTGTGACATTAATACTTATTGATGGTTAAATAAAGGGAAGTCACAGCAAAATGACATGCGTCCAAGACTACAGATGACTTGCTTAAGAGTTAATATTCAATAACATAATGAACCACGATGGGTGGCTCTAGAGAGAGAGGAGGGGCGAGTCGAGGGAAGCAAGATAATTAGCGTTGGTAGGATTAAGGGCGGCAAAAGAGTGAAAATATTAGAAATTGAGGTAGAGAGAAAGTAAAAGTAATAATTAACGTGAATAAAATCTAATTGTACAATTTTCTATAATTCTAAATTAACTAAAAAACTGATTTTTTTTTATAAGATATAGAGTTTAATTTGATGACCTTAACATAAATGGTTGGAACTCGCCCATACCTATCTCTGCTTTTTATTGTTTTCTTAACACTTTCCTCTTTTCAAATCAATGACTATTTTGATTTTTTTATGATTTTGTTGACCTTCACATAAATATTCGGAAAATAGCAATCATTCTATTTTG
Source organism: Dalbergia cochinchinensis (assembly GCA_031216125.1). Lineage (NCBI taxonomy): Eukaryota > Viridiplantae > Streptophyta > Magnoliopsida > Fabales > Fabaceae > Dalbergia > Dalbergia cochinchinensis. Next base: position 28,899,255 of record CM062368.1, read on the forward strand.
TTTTTGTTCTTTTAGAAACACTTTCCTGTTTTTTAAATTAATTTATGGCTATAGATAAAGACAAACTGTTAATTTATGGCTATAGATAAACACAAACTATTAGAAAACACTTTCCTGTTTTTTATTCTTCCTCTTTATTCATTCTCAATACAAACTATTTAACATTCTTACTCAGAACTATTTAACCTTCAAACATAGAACTAGTTCGGCAAAACTTTTTTGAAGAAAACAAGTAAAGAAAAATTTGTTAAAAAAACTAGTACAAACTCATTATAATGACTCAATTCAATAGCAAGAAAAGTTGGAGAGGAGGAAAAAATGGCCCTGATGAGAATGAAATATAGATATAGAAAAAAAAAATCTTGATGTAGAATCAATTAGAATTTTAAATTATTTTCATGTTAAAATCAATAAGAGAGAATACCTGATGAAGTAAAGTGCAACAAATTAAATGAAATTTACAAAGTCAGGATTTCAAAATATAATTTTAAATTAATTTAAACATATTTATTTTATTATTTTATTAAATTAAATAGATATCAATTTTATTTAAAAATATTAATTGTTGGTGAATGATACCATTTTGAAAAAATGTTCAAAATATCAATATTTAATGTTTAAGGATTTATATTTGAAGCATAATCAATTATAATTTTGAATTATTGTCATGTTATTAGAAAATCTATTATTAGAAAGAATACCTGCTAAAATTAAATGTGTCGAATCAAACATAATTAAATACTTAGAAATTATAAAATAATAATTTAGTAGTGGGATTAACAAAGGTCACAATGATCTCTCTATTGAAATTAAAGTGCATTCCATTTAATTATTTAATTCAAAAAAATTTAAAATTTGATGATATTCAACTTTATATTCTTCCCCTCTCTTTCAAATTCTCTTTTAGTATTAATACCGATTAATATCTCAATGACATCCACTATAGAATAATAATAAAAATAATTGGAAATTTTGAAAAAGTGTGTTATAAAATTAAATATAACATGCAAAGATTATCTATATTGTCAACTAAATAAGATGTGAACTAAATAGTGACCAATCATAATTTTATATAGAAATGAATCTTCAATGGTGATTTAAATTAAAGTTAATACTTTAGACAAATTAAATCTAATAATAATTACAATGGTTGACAAAATTAGGTCAAATTTAAGTCTAATTGATAATATATATATTAAAATAATCATGTATTGAATTCTCATTGAAGGATAATTTACCATGTGGCTAAGCTTTCCTTACAATAAGCTTCTAATTGTTTAATAAAATTTGGATTATATCCCCATAAAAAAATTTTCATAATAGCATAGAAATTATAAAAGATAAATATTTAAAATATCATTTTATAGTTAATATGATCCTTATTATTGGAATCAATAGAGATAAGAATTTAATAATTAAGTAAAAAATCATATATTGGTTTTTCAAATCATATATTTTAATTTTAATTTATATCTATATATTCTAAATAGCTACTAAATTATATATTAATTTTGAATCAAATTATATATATATTGATTTACTGATTTTGTTTCTTTTAGTAGAGTTTTATATATATACATATACTATCACACGAATAAATATGTACAGTATTGATTTGAATAAAATTTTGATATTCCCCATAAAAAAAATGGATAGTAGCATATAAAGTACAAAAAAGAAACATTTAAAATAATATTTAATAATAAAAATGATAATTATTGAAAGTTTATATATTAATATTTTGAGTCAGATATTATTTTTTTCAAATGAAATTATATTTATTAAAATCAAAATTTAAATTTCAAATATAAAATAGGATATAACTAAGTGTGTGTGTGTATATATAAATTATTCTACTAAAAGAAACTTCTGAAATATCATCTAATGGTTGATATAGTAATTATTGAAAATCAAGATAGAGAAATATTTAAGAATTAAAGTAAAATAAATCATATATTAATTTTTTGAGTTATGTATTCTAAATTGTATTAATTTTATATATCCATATATTCTAAATTAAATTAATATGTATTACATGATTTGCTCGAAGCTACTCAAAGGATGATTACATTTATCATTGATATTTTTTTAAAAAATTTTGTTTAAATGATTACTGTAAATATTTTGATTTTGAATGAAATTTTAGTAATTATCATTATTTGGAAGAATGATCAATGATCAATGGATAAATGTCAAGATAATGTAAATGAAATTCATAACATTATTGAAAAAATAATTTCAATTCTTTCATTGCGTTCATCGTATAGAAAGACCATTACAATGTCAATACAAATTATTTGTGTTAGAAACAATACAAGTGCCTACACCCAAAAGGTACAGATATATTATTCCAAGAGAATTTAATTTCCTAATAAGGAAATCATTACAATAAAACAATATAATTTCATTTATTGCAACTACCGATGGAAGAACCCAAATAAAAGTTCATTTCTTCACTCATCCTATCCTGAATTATATAGTTTATCAGTACTGATGAGACAATATAAAATAACATTTATTTGCAACTTTAGAACAAAATGAAACTATGAATGAAAAGTTCATATTTATAAGATATTTTTAATAACCTTATCATCAAATGAGAATATAATGAGATACGTAATAAGATATAATATAACAAAAAATTAAAAAAAAATGGAAGGGATGAAGCATTCTCTCTTAGATTGGAGTCTAGCAACATATGGAATAATAGACAATGCTTTAATCCAGTAAATGATTTAGACGTAGATGTTATACTAAATTACAAAGCTACAAAATACAGAACAATTATTATAGAACACAAGAATACAATTATTAAGAAAACATGATGAAAAAAAAATCATCATATCATAATGAATTTGAGCCCATAATTGCAACAATAAATTGAAAGAAAAGAGGGATACTAATTGGATGCATTGTACAAATAAATATGTATAGTGACAAAGGAATAGATGCTAAATCAATCACATGAAAATAATGTTATATTTTTTGATGATTAATATAATTATAATTATCTGTTATTTCAATAATTTAATTTGATTTATTAATTATAATACCGTAATAAAAGAATTTCATGCAATATTATAATAAATTGATATGATGTTTAGAATTTTTCAAAAATTAAAAATAATTACGTACAAAATTCTCATTGAAGGAGACCTTGCCATATGAAAAAAACTTTTCCAAGAATGAATTCCTTATTGTACTATTATAGTATAGTTTTATCATACCCGCAATTTTACCTAAATTGCTAGACCTAAGATAAACTTAAACCACAAACTCGAAAAAGTTTACTTATTTTACAAACAATATTAAAAAAATGTATAACATCTAATTATAATAAAATAAATTTATGATAAAACAAAAATATATAAAAAATTTAGTTGTAACATCATAATGAAACAAATACAACTCATAAAATATAAAATACAAATATCTTAAGAAGTATAATAGATCAAGACTTTAGGATATGAAAAATAAAAATAACTTAAGTTAATACTCGTAATTTTAATTTTGGAAGATCTAATTACGAGTACTTATTGTGAAATTTCATGTTTTATTGTTTGAAAATCCAAATTCTAACTAAAAGTACAAACTTATGAGTTTACTTGAGTTTATTCAAGTATGAATTTTTACACGAGTTAACTTGATTTTGGGACCAAAACTTATAGGGATTGATTGGCACAGGGGTTGAATTGTGGCTCTAGAAATTTAATGAAAAATTAAACAAAATTTTTTAAGTCTTTTGAACTTTTATCACGTAGGCATATAAATTAATTTATGATTAAGTTTATCTTACAAGAAATTCCCTTTAATGATCTCTTCAAATCAATTTCTATTGTGAAAATATTTTGACCTGTGAGAAGGAGAAGAAAGAAAGAAAGAAGAATTTAAATATGAGGAAGATTACTCAAGGTATATAGAAATTACATATATCTATTTAAATAATATTATATTAGCCTATCGAAACTTGCAATATAGAGTATTGTCCCACTCTTCTCATGTTATCATCAAGTATTACTATTTCCTAAACTAACTTTGTGATCACTACCGGTCAGTTTACAAGGTATGCATTTGGAATGCAAAATATTTTCACTTTCAAATTGTTTAATGGAATAATGGTCAGGTTTAAAGTAAAAACACCCTTAAAATCCTAAACAAATGTAGTTTTATGTAACAATTTATTTAAAATTGCAAAGCAATATTAATTTTTTTATTTTTTTCAATTTTATAAATTTGAAATTAAAATAACTACATGAATATGTGAATGCATGATAACAAAATTTTTATGGTTTGAGTTATAATATTAATATGTGCTTAAATTTAAAATTTAAATTAAATTTATTGTTAAATCCAAAAAGTAAAATATTATTCCCTTTAAATTATTTAATATATTAAGATTATGATTGAAATTAATATTCACTCTTATACTCGCTTATTATATTAATCATCACATTTTGCAATTAAAATTCAGTCTAATTGGGAAATAGTTAAAAAATAATACTATTTAATATTATTGCAGAGAAAAATATTAATTTTTATCTTTGAATTTAATTACATTAAAATTTGCTATTATTAGTTCATTGCAACAAAATTTTATTTTTTGTATTTTTGAGAATTAACTTGCATGTATTAAAAATTTTTAGAGTTGAATTTATTTTGAAAGATATCAAAACAATTACCTTTGGATTACTTAATAGTCACGTTAAAACGTATAAGTGATCTTAATATTTTCAAGAAAAATTATTATTGCATAGAAAAATATTTATCTTCATCTTTGAATTGAATTACATAAAATCTATAGTATTAGCACGTGATAACAAAACTTTTTGTGATTTTAAGTTTTGAGAATTAATTTGCTTAAAGTTTAAAATTTTTAAAGTTAAATTTATTTTAAAGCTAACAAAAAAAATTACTTTGGAATTAGTCAATACTCGAGTTTAAATGTATAAGTGATATTAAGATTTTTAAGAAAAATTAATTTCATGTCACAATTTCTTTTTTTTTTCTTTGATAAAAATTTCAGAGTTTCTTCAGTTGCACAAAATAGTATTTATTTTTTATCTTTGAATTTTGTTAGGTTAAAATTTAAATAATTGAAGCTTTTTCCTTCAATATCCATAGGGTATGGGTACCCTTTTATTTTCAATGGTTCTGATTGAATCTTTATATTACACATTTTATTTTGATTTAAATTTTTATAATTTGTTTGATATTTTTTTCAAAAACTGAAATTTAATTTCTCTTTAAATGAGAGTAAATATTTTTTTTATTTATGTAATATTAAGATAGTCATAATAAACTAAATATTATATATTAAAATATAAAATGTGATTAAATTATTATGAATATTATATTTCTTTCATCAACTTACATATTTTACACTCTATTTTCTTTAAATTTCACTTATTTTCTGTTCCTTTATATACAAAACACATAATCAACTTTTTTCAATTATTTTATAGAATTGTGAATTGATCACAATAAAAATATTGTGTAAAAAAAATTTAAAAATCTGTACTATTGCTGTATTTAATTTTTAAGTACTATCGCATTTTTTTACAAAATAATTTTATTAAAAATAAATGTAAAATTTATATGGATAAACCCCGTGTGATTTCTAGTAAATTGGCATTATATCATTTTGCATTTACCAATCATTTTAACTTTTCATAAATACATTAATTTTTTAATTTATTTATTTAATTAAATCAACTTTTATAATTTAAATCAATTAAATTTATGCTTATTACATTGGATTGGATGTGACTAACAAGTTATTTTAAACTATTTTTACATATTTTGATAGTTGACTAATGACTCACTAATAATTAATGAATAACTAACTATGATGAACTGCAACTTCTGTTATTACTAACTTACTAACCCAATAGTGATAAACTAGCTACAATCCTAATACTTCCCCTCAAGATCGGCAATAAATGTCTTCTATGCTAAACTAGGACATGATGAATTTGAAGGGGAAAGACGGTAAAGGCTTTGTTATTTTATTTGCTAGTTGATGTTTGGTCTTCACATGGATGAGTTTGCGTAAACCGGATTGGACTTGTTCCCTCACAAAATGGCAATCTATGTCTATATGTTTAGTTATTTCATGGAAAGTGGGGTTTGAAGTAATGCGTACGGTGGCTTGATTATCACATAGTAGCTTTACTGATCCTGTTGGTATCTGGAAGTCTCGAAGCAATTTAACCAACCAATCCACTTCACTTGCAACATTAGCCATAGCCTTATACTTTGCCTTTGTAGATGATCTTGCAATGGTGGTTGTTTCTTGGATTTCCAAGAGACAAGACTATCTACGAGGAAAACGCAATATCCAAATGTTGACTTACTGGGATTTGGGGAATTCCCCCAATCTGCATCAGTATATGCAGTTAGGGAAAGAGAATTTTGAGTTGGAAAGAAAAGTCATTGCCCAGGTGAATTTTCCAGATATCTACGCAAGTGATGGACAACATCTAGGTGTGTGGAAGTTGGCTGAGAAACAAACTGACTTAGCTTGTTGATAGTGAAAGCTATGTCAGGTCTTGTAAGGGTGAGATAAGAGAGTTTTCCTATTAGTCTTCTATACTGTTTGATACCCGAAAGGGTACTCCATCAGATTTACTAAGTTTTCTATCTGGATCCAAAGGGAGGCTAGCTAGTTTGCTTCCTAGGAATCCTGTTTCCTCCAGTAGAGATAAGGTGTATTTCCTTTGAGATAAGGAAATTCTAGATGATGACTTTGCTATTTCCAATCTAAGAAAGTATTTCAAGTTGCCTAGGTTTTTCAATTTGAACAAAGACTGTAGTTGACGTTTGACAGAGGCTAAAGTTTTTGCATCAAGTCCTGCCGATATGATATCATCTGCATATACTAATAGCATCAAAAGGCTGTTGTTACATCCTTTTGAAAATAGAGAATAACACTTTTTAACTGTGTGAAACCAAGACTTAATAATGCAGTGGAAAATTTTATAAATCATTGTCTAGATGCTTGTTTAAGGCGGTATATGGATTTGTTAAGTTTACATGCCAATTGCTCCTCTTTACTATTAGTGTTTGAAATCAGATAACCTAGGGGCAGTTGCATGTATACTTCCTCAAACAAATCTCCATTGAGAAAGGCATTATTTATGTCTAGTTGCATCAAATTCCACTTTTTGGTAGCAATCATAGACAGTAGAATCTTGACCGTGGTTAGTTTAGCTACTAGTGAGAATGTTTCTAGGTAATCTATGCTAGCTTGTTGGGTGAAACCTTGAGCAACTAGCCTGGCTTTGTACCTAGATACACTACTATCAAAACTATATTTTACTTTGTAAATCCATTTGCATCCAATTGGATGTTCATCCTTTGGTAGAGTGACCACAGTCCAGGTGTTGTTATTATGCATTGGATCTAATTCCTCCTTCATTGCCTTTTGCCACTCAGGGTGTTTGTTGGCTTGATGAAAAAATTAAGGTTCAAACACACTGGTGACATTTAGGACATAATTTTGGAATTGGGTGTTTAAGTTCTGATAAGAAACATGATTAGAAATAGGATACTTGAAAGCTGCTGCACTCAAAATCTTTGAGACAGGGAACGGGTCTAGTAAGTCTTAATGACTTCCTTATGTTATTAGGTTCAGGTATTGCTTGAGGGTTAACTGTAGGCATGTCAAGTTCAAGGATAGGGCTTTGTTGGTTGTGGTCAGCATTATTTGTGTGTTAGGTATTGGGGCAACAAGTTGATTAGCCATATTTTTGTTCGTTATATTAGGTAGGTTAAAAGATGGTGACAATAAGGGAATGACAGTGGTAGGAAAAGGGTCAGTGTTAGGATTATCATATGCTTCAGAGTGAAAAGGAAAAATGTTCTCATGGAAGACAACGTCTCTATAAATTTGAAAGCTCTTTATCATAAGATTGTCAACTTTGAAACCTTTGTAAACTTTTGGATACCCGATGAAGACACAGGGGAGAGCTTTAAGGGTAAATTTGTGTCTAGCTGAGGGTAAGGTTGAGATTTAACACAAGCTACCAAAGGATCTCATGTTCTGATAATCAGGTTGAGACTTGTAGAGAATATAATATGGAGTCTGATTTTTCAGAATATGAGAGGAGACTCTATTTATAATATATGCCACAATAGTAACACATTTACCCTAAAAGGACAAGGAAACTTTAGACTGAAAGTATAAAGCTCTAGCAACTTTGAGTAGGTGTTGAAACTTTCTTTCAACTACCGCATTTTACTGTGGCCTTTCCACACATGAAAATTGATGGTTTATCCCTTTTTGTTCTAAAAATTCTGTTAACTTTAATTCCTTGGCATTGTCAGCTCTAAGGCACTTGACAGTTATATTAAATTGAGTTTGAACCCAAGTAATGAAATTTTGTAATGCTGTGGTTGCTTAGGATTTAGACTTGAGTAAATGTATCGATGTGTATCTAGAATGGTCATCAACAATGCTAAGGAAATATTTATGTCCAGCATGAATGGGCATGTGAAAGGGTCCCCAAATATCACAGTGAATCAGATTAAAAACAAAACTAAATACATGATTATGAGATTGAAAAGCTAATCATTTTTGTTTAGCAAGGGGACATATATCACAAACACTTGTACAAGAAATCTTATTAGAGTGAATATTCAATTGATCTTTTAGTATAGTGAGTTTTTGATAAGATATATGCCCTAGTCTAGAGTGCCATTTGTTGGTACTATTTTTATTCAAATGTGAAATAGTACAAGTGACAACAATATCAAAATCAATGCTTTTATTAGTGGAAGAAGCAGAGGAAGACTGGTCCACTTTAAAGACATATAAGCCTTCAAGGAGATCACCCTTGCCAATCATCTTTCATGTACTAGTGTCCTGTATCATGAAGAGATTTGGGAGAAACATAATAGACTTATTTGGTTACTTTAGGAAGGCACTGACAGAAAATAAGTTCACACTAAAATTAGGAACATGAAAAACATTGTGCAACACTAAATCAAGATTTAGGATAACAGTGCCAACAAGATGAACTTGGATGGTTTCTTTATTAGGAAGGGTAACAAATATGTCTGTGACAGTTCTAGTGTCACTAAAGAAACTAAAATTGTTTGTTATGTGGCATGTTGCTCCTGAATCTACAATCCAATGGTTTGAGGAATTAAATTTAAGATAATGAGTTGAGTGAGCAAAACCTAGTTCTAATGGATTTAGTGGATCACTTGACACAACAAACTTTATGTGATGGGTGGAATTGGCTCATGTCAGATGAGAAGCTAAAAGTGTTAGGAGTTGTTGGTATTGATTTGCTGGAACAGTTATTGAGTTGGAGACATCAAAAAAACTTGTTGATGAACTTGGTTTGCAATAAAGTTCTTTGAGGAGTTCTTTTCTTTAGGCTTGCACCCAGGGGGATAGCCATGGATCTTGAAGCATTTATCAATGGCGTGTTCAGGCATGTCATAGTAGGAATAGTGTGGCCAGTCTTCCTTCTGTGGCCTGCCTTTTGGAGAATTCCTTTTGCAACAAAGGCTAGTTGTGCATCAGAAATAGCACTAAGTGTAGGAGCTATTGTCTTTTGCCTTTCTTCTTGAATGACAGTGAAGAGACTTTGTTAACAAAGGGTAAGGGATCCATTAACAGAACTTTACCCTTTACTTGAGAAAATTGGTCATTCAATCCCATGAGAAAGGGCATGACTTGTTGAGTTTGGAAATGATCACAGTTGTAGGCAGTAGATGAGCAATACTCATTCATTTCATCGCATAAGGCCTTCAATTTAGTAAACTACTGGGTAATCGAGGAAGAACCTTGTTGAAGATTCGTTAGTTCTTGTTGAATTTGGACCAACCTCGGTCCATTCCATTGCTTGAATCGTTCTCTGAGATCATCCCAAATTTCAGAGGCAGTGCCATAGCAATAATGGTAGGAATAATTTCTTCGGCAACATAATTCAAAGGCCAAGAAATTACCATATTATTGCAGTGCATCCATGTTTGGAATTGGTGAACATCCTCAGCACTAGGAATAGAGGGAGTTCCATCGATGAAGCCTGATTTGTTCTTTACAGGGAGCGCAAGGTGCATTGCTCGACTCCATGAGCCATAATTCTCAGCAGATGGTGGTTGAGAAACAAGAATGAGGCCTGGATGATCAGAGCTATGGAGGTAATAAGGATTTGAAGTGTCGCCCATGGTGTAAAAACCAGGGACAACAAGAACAGGGAAGAATAATGCGGAGAAATGAGAGAAGAATTCTTGCGAAAGCTTCGTGACTAAACAACTGATACCATATTATCACTAGAAGTATGAAAGTAATAAATTGAATCAATTAGATTACTGAGGTTGAGAGACAAATATATATAGTACCAGGGTACATGAGGGATGTGAGGACCGAACTATTTGACTAATAATTAATGAATAACTAACTATGATGAACTGCAACTTCTGATATAACTAACTTACTAATCTAATAGTTATAAAATTACTACTATCCTAATAATACTTGACCTTGATCGAATTGCCAGAATCTAGGCTCCATTACTAGGAACTCGTCTAATCTGGCTTGACCCAATAGAGGTCCCTAAAGACTTAAGAGAGGGTAGAGGTTTCCTGACGAGGACATTTTCTATTTGCAAGATTCAAATAAGTGATCTTGTCATGACATTCACCAATAAGTGAGCTTAATAAAATTGTATATAAGACCTAATTATATGAATTGTTGTAAATTGTGAACTTATTTGGAAGATCTAATAGTTGATGATGATAATTGACAAGCAAGTGAAAGTTAATTAAGAATTAGATTTAAAAGCTGAATGTCGTTATTTATAACTCAATAAAGGTTAACAAAAACTTAAGGGACTTTTTCCTTATGAAATTTTTTCTTAGTATTGTGTTTCATGAAATCTTGGATGAAAAGCATGTAGATGAATTCAATACACAAATGAATTGGTTCGACTTTTCTGAAGGGATGAACTTGGTAAAGTGAGAAAGTGAAGAGTTAATCACTTTTTGACTAATAATTTCCATTGTGTGTGGCTTCCATTAAATAATTCAAGGGTGATTAATCCCCAACTTATTCACTTTACAAACCTCCTTACTTTAGAACAGCCAAATCTTAAATAAAGTAAAAATATATTCAAAATTTCATATTCTTCCTACACCATTACACCGTCTATCAAATGACAAAATGAGGTTCCAATGAGAAAAAAAATAAATAAAAACTGGCCACGATATCTCTACCGAAACTGCTACTAAATTTATCGGCTTCTTTCCTTCGTGCAACATTACGAACACTGATTTGCAGGTGCTGATGAATCTCCCTGAATTGAATCGTGTGACAATCAATGTCTCGCACATCGTTACAGGCTCTTCTTCATTTTCTTTCCCGGTTTCTTTTTCTGAGGGCCCCTCTTGAACACTGCTAGAATTTCAATGCTGCAACCAAATGGCAGATGACAAATTAATATTTTTCATTATCCAATGAAAAAAGTTAAATTTCTTAGTGAATTCTCACTGTAATCTTTAAAGATTTTTTGTAACATTTTTTTTTTGTGCGGACAAAACTACCGTTATTCGATCCTTATTACTACAAACCCATCTAGACAAAGGTCCTTGATGGCGATAGGAGTCTCTCAATGACGATTTTTTCCTTTACAGGACTCGAATATGAGACCTCTGCTTACAGGGGAAAGACACGTACTAGCATGACATGATTCACACTTCCCAGGCATCTATAGATATTTTAACGGGAAATTACAATATCTTAAAGTTTAGCATAATTACTCCCGATGACTGTTTTGATTGACCCCTCTTAAGATTTAGGTTGTTATTACACTCATCTCCTTTGACATTAGTTAACCGTTAAAGGAATAAATGGAATTAATTTTACCTGCAGTGCACATGATTTGATGTAATTTTCCGGGCTCCCACTGTAGTAGAAATGACTATAATGCTCTTACCTTCAAGATTTCTGCAGCTCTTTGGGAGTACTGTAAAACCCCCTGGGCCCTTGGCTATAGATATGTTGAAAACGATAGTCTTTTTGTGTGTATGGATAGTTCATCAAATTAAATGAAACATCCAAGAACACAACTGAAATCAGAATTTTCCTGAATAGAAAAGAAAGAGGACTCAATCCATTGTGGGGGGAGAAGAGCTGCAGGAAGTCTTGAAGCTAGCCTAAGAGCATACTAGTCATTCTCACTACACTAGGACTCCAGAAAAATGCATTATTGCCCATTAAAAATTATGTCTAACGCACGTAAAATTAATTCTCTCTTTATATAGTCAACTAACATCATCGGAGATAAGTGTAATGACAAAATGGAGAAAGAGGGAAGAAAGAGAAGAGAAGAGAAGAGAAGGGGGGGGGGGTCTCCAAACAGCAATTTTCCTCGGTGTTTCCACCTATGGATTTCTGAATGTTTCGTAACCACCTAAAATTTGAAGTTAAAGCCTTTAATACTCGCACACACCCACATACTAACAAATAAACTACATAATTCATGAGTTGTACACTAGTCTGTGAACTTTCACCCAAAAAATGAAAAATAAAAAGGAGATTAAAATGAGCATGCTGATGTAGTACATGTTTTATACATTAAAAACACACGAATTCATGAAATGAATAAAAAGAAAATTATATCAAAGGTTTAGGACCTAGCTTACAAGCACGAAGCTGAATTGCAATCAGAATGCAAGCCAGAGTGATAAAAATGGAACACCTATTAATTACAGGAAGATTTTGTTTATGCAAGTATAAAGTAAATAGTGATAACTAATAAATTCTAAATAAACAAATGACAAGAAGTTAGAGAAAAGATATAAATACCTTTGGGTTCCAGGAAAGAAATTGTACCCATGAGCTTTTTCCAAATACCATGCCTTACTAGACAACAATGACTTGCAGTCCTGTCAGCAACTCGTTGAATTAACATACAGGGAATTCAAGTTTGAGAAAGTCAAAGTACACCGTAAAAATATCAAGCGTGAAAATACCTCCTTAAAACTTTCCCATCCACAACTTATGTATATAAGGGTTTGTGGGACCGATTGAGGGATGTTCTCTGGTGGTGGTTTGCTTCCAATCTGAACCGAAGCTTCTTTTGCACGTAAAACCCAAGGTCTTTTCTCTTCCCTGACTGAGTTTGAGCTGCAAGTAACATGCACTGAATCAGAAAATAGCTGAGGGAGAAATTTTCAAATTGACCAAACTCGACAAGTTAACAAAAGGAACAAACCACTCAGATGATGATAAGACTCTACGCTCGATTGATGATATATTCTGCAATGCATCTTTAAGTGATACATCTAGTCCTTTCCTGGGAGGATCAACAACAATAACATCTGAGCCAACAAGCCACAACAAAGGTTCCTGTTACATGCAATGATTCATGCATCAGTTCTAAATAACAACATGACCAGGATAAAAGCAATGAAACTCAAGCTTTCTATCCTGGATATAAAAATATTATCTTTTCCCTTAAAATAAAATCTTCACATAGAGTGATGAAAGGAATATGCATGCCGAAACTAAAGTTGTAGCGATAATAGTTACATCCATCAATCAGAAAAATAATTTCCAAAGGTAAAACGTGAAAATGTATGATGAGACTTCGGATATTCACTACTAACTCTAGATGCATCAGCATGATGCCAAGTGATACTGCTGTCAACTGTGGCAGGCAAACGTTCGATAGTCTTCTCAAATGACGCCTTTGACTCTTTGTTAATCTCAATGCATTTAACGGATCTGTAAGACAACTAGAAACATAACTTCTCCAAATCAACAATTTAGAATTTATTTTTGTAGAGGTTTAGAACCACTGGGTCTTGCCTGCACTTTCTCGTGGCAGCTAATGACAACCCAATGACTCCAGCTCCAGCATACAAATCCGCAACAGCAGCTCCATATGGAACATATTTGTGTAACTTCCGAAGCAAGATATCAAAAGCCTGGAAGAAGGAATATCGCAGGATCAGTTATTATTCTCTCATGCCACATTAAAGAGGTGTTTCACATTATCAGACATCAAATATATTATAAAATAACCTGCAGCACAGTTGTAAATGATTCACTAGCCAGAAAATCATATGAAGCAAGACAAGAGATGTATCAGTCCTTTCATTGGCACTCAGTGATATGCACACACGTCCGCACACGCACACACGTGTGCTTTCATCAATCTCACTCCTCCGTCTCATTAACGTAACTTTCCTCTTTCTTTTCAATGCGTATGAAGCACAAGCACTTAAAATAGAACCTATTTGTGTCCAAGACATATCAGACACTTAACACCCATGACATTCATCCTGCATTCAGAGGCCCTTATATAATGCTCCTAGGAACCAAAAGTTAAGTACTTTGTAATACCACTAAGAGATCTCAAACACTAGCTCTACTAAAATTCTAGTTCACAAACCATCTAGATGAAAAAAAGGATTGCATGGTTGGAATGTACTATGTTTTAATGCTCTACAGCCTGACCTTTGTTGATTGTTTCCCTAATATCTTGAGCTATAGGTGTCTGATTGATATGCTCTTGTTGCATTAAAAGCTAACTCAAAGTTCCACAGTTGTTATTGCTACCCTCAAGGGAAATTTTCAACCATATTGAGCGCTACAGCCTGAAAAATGTGCTCCCAACACGCCATAGGCACGACAGAGAAGGCATACTTATGGAAGTGGTTATGTATTTTGAAAAGGCATACTCCTGGTTTTATTGTGGAAATATATATTATAGTTAACACGTGTTTGATTTTCAAAGGAAACTCCATTTGTCTCCTAGCTTGAGATCATTGCAGGCTTGCTAGGGAATGGATATCCCCTATGCGTCAGTCATGGTCCAGATATTGATGACTCTCTGTTTATGAAAGCAGTTATGTATTTTCAAAAGGCATACTTATGTAGTACCCTGGTTAATTGTGGAAATATAATTGTAGTTAACGTGTTTGATTTTCAAAGGAAATTTCGTTATTTCCTCACTTGAGATCATTGTAGGCTTGCTAGGGAATGGATATCCCCTATGTGCTGGTCATGGTTCAGATTGGGTCATTATGTATTTGAATTTGAATGACACTAGTAAGGCACATTCTAGATATGTTTCAAATACATAGCAAGTTTTAGATATATTTTCACAGAATTTAATTGATATGACTTTTAGAGTGTGTTTGGTTAGGGGGGAAAAATGTGAATAAAATTTTCATGGATGAGCACAACATGTATATTACACATTGTGCTCATCCATGAAAATTTTATACCCTAACCAAAGACACCTTAAGTGTAAAAGAATTTTACACTAGCATCAAACGCCACATCATTTAATGAATTTGACTTCTCATGTGCTATCAACCTCATTGATGATGTGAGAACACATTATTTGAAAGCTGTAATACTGACAATTCACACCAGTTAACATCATTTTCACATACTTGTTCTAGTTATACTATATGTATGTATTTATGCTTGTATATGAGTATGTATGTATGTCCATACCAAGATTTTTATTTATCAACAATATTTAGTGTGTGTATTCTATGTTTTGTCCTTGCTTCAATTGTACTATGTAAGGTACCTGGTACTCATGGAGCAGTAGTGAACTAGAATAGAACAATTGTTGAGAATAATATTTTGGAATTAACACAATGCTACAATATCAGTGTGATATTGAGCTTGAAGCTATGAATAACAAGATGAATATTAACAAAAAATGGTAAAACTAGGTATGGCATTTCAAGAGGCCAAATCTCTCCCAAGTAGCTCTTAGAGAGGCCACCACTCTCCCAAGATTTTTCCACTAATTTCCTGAATGAATTCCCTCCACACACCCTCTCCCTCTAAATAACCTCCTCTAACAGAATACCCCATATCCTCTCTTCCTTCCACTTTCTTTCTGCCAACTCAGCAAGTTAGTTACAAAGTTCACATTTCCCATATTGGCACCCACTTCACTCTTCTCATCCCACTCACACACACCAATTACAATTAAGTTCCCAATCTATATTTGTTTAGGTACCTAACAATACTCCCCCCTAAAAGAATCACCTTGTCCTCAAGGTGATGTATGGAGAGGAAACAGAATTAACAGTACCATCCTTAACAGAAATGAAATCATGGAAGATTATGGGACATCTAGTCTTTAAAAGATTCTTCAATTGTAGGTGCAGTCATATTAATCCTTTGCCTGATCATATTTCTGAACGAGTTTATGACACTGGCAATCCACAATTGCTTGCTTGAGCTCATTAGGTCATAATTGGATTTAGTTAGGCTTACAATGAACAGAAGGTGGTTACCAATTTTAGTACGTCTAGCAACTGTTGTCGATGCAGAAAAAGGCCTTCCATATATACCAGCTGAAGTTTCAGCATCTAAATCACCAGCAAAAATGGGAATACCCGAATCATTGTCCCAACACTTGTCTCCTGCACTAAGTGATACCCAGTTTTGATGGAAAGGTTGCTCAACAAATGGAAGCAACTTTCCAGTAAAACCCCATGGAACCTTTCCCCCCCAGGCATGTGGATAAAATCCCACAAATCCACTTTGCTGAATAAAAAAAACCTTACTAATTTGGGCTTGGCCCAATATCTCAGAAAATAAGTTCCAATGTGCCTGTTGTAGTTTGCCATCCATCTTGGCCTCCTTTTTCCTCTCCTGATACATCTGGACTTGGCCCAACTTCTGGAGCCTCCCTTCTTCCCCATTGCAGCTGGGAAAACTTGGGGTTGCGGCTGCCACTACTACTAGTTCCTCCCCCGAAGGCGTTTCGATGGCTGCCGTCCGTTGTGCTGGTTCCAATGGGTTCAGCGGCAGTGTTTGTTTGACTGGCGGTCTCCACGGTTGGCTCGTCAAGCCTGACATGTGAAATGCTTCTCCCATAACCTCTCTTGCAGCACTGTTGCCGAGCGTGCTCTTCTCGACTGCCGTCTCTATCAACAGCACCGGGCTATGCCATGCGTGCAGCGACCTCTGGAGTCAGCGGCTGGTGGTGGGTGTGGAACGGTTCTCTTGAGGACCCATATGTCGTGTGTCTGATTGAGCGTTTCGTCCTCCACCCTTCTCATTTTGTAAAGGCCCCCAACCTGAACATTTGCAATGTTTTGGGCTTGGCCCATTGGGTTTAGCAAGTGACTCAACCTTTGAATTGTCACCTTGCCCGCTTCTTTTTTAGCCTTCATTTGTTCCATATCATTATTCATCTGGGCCACTAGCCATTTAGAGAATTCCACCTTTTGTTCCCATTGAAATTGGGTTTGGCCCAATAGGCCCAATCTCTTATCCAGCTTCTGGAATGGCCTACCCACCGCCATACTTTCCTTCCCTCTCTCCCTTTTCATGCGAACCATGTCTCCGCCTAGCTGAGCATGGTCTCCTTCTTGGTTCGCCGTTGAAGATAGCTCGTTGACCACCTTGTCCGCCCGCGCTTCTGCTGTCGTGCTTGACTTGGTGTCAGGATCTCGCCTTTCCAGCGATGGAAGCTTGGCCACCATCCTTGAAACTCCTGTAGCTTCCTCGTCAGACTTCGTCACCTCCAGATCTGGTCATTCGGGCAGTGGAAGCTCGGTTAGCATGCTCGGAAGCCTAATCTCAATCGCAGATCGTGACTTCTCCATCTCCTTCTGTGACGTCGGTTCTGGTGGCTTAGGTGGCAGTGCATGTGGTTCCGGCTGAGAGCTCCAAATGCACGACGGCGATTTTATTTGGACCCAAAGATCCAGGCATTTAAAGCGAACTCTTCTCCCTTATGTTGCTCACGCGTGAGATTCCCTTGCGCGACCCACTTCTCCTTCTGTTCAACCACCTCTGTCCCCTCCATAGCCTCTACACACCAATGTAGGAGGATTTTGTCTCCACCATCCTTCCATTCCAGATTTCTCACGAAGTGTGAACAAAAATCACTTCCCTCATTCCTTTGTTTTCCACTGATTCTCCCATCGCAATCGAATCCTTGGCCGAAAAAGGGTGATTGTTCTCCCCTTCCTCAGGTTCACTGAGATATGCTTGTTCTACATCGTCTTCTTCCTTCTCCTCCATCTGCATGCTTTGAAAAAATGCACGAACATCGGGAGGCCAATCCTCCATGAGGGATCTCCTTCTTCTTCTCCACCACCGATCTTCATCATCCTCCCAAACTGGTCATCGACGACGTCGGATGTACTTTTTTCGCACTTGCTTTTTTGTGTTCGGTAGATTTTGCTTCACCTTCTTCTTCTGCTTCATCTTCATCATACATTTCATCTTAACTTCTCCCTCTCGACTCACGACTTTGAATGCTCGTATGGTTTTTAAGCACGCAGGCTCCCAAGGCAAGGAGCTCGATACGGATTAACCAAGGTACCTGGTACTCATGGAGCAGTAGTGAACTAGAATAGAACAATTGTTGAGAATAATATTTTGGAATTAACACAATGCTACAACATCAGTGTGATATTGAGCTTGAAGCTATGAATAACAAGATGAATATTAACAAGAAATAGTAAAACTAGGTATGGCATTTCAAGAGGCCAAATCTCTCCCAAGTAGCTCTTAGAGAGGCCACCACTCTCCCAAGATTTTTCCACTAATTTCCTGAATGAATTCCCTCCACACACCCTCTCCCTCTAAATAACCTCCTCTAACAGAATACCCCATATCCTCTCTTCCTTCCACTTTCTTTCTGCCAACTTAGCAGGTTAGTTACAAAGTTCACATTTCCCATATTGGCACCCACTTCACTCTTCTCATCCCACTCACACACACCAATTACAATTAAGTTCCCAATCTATATTTGTTTAGGTACCTAACATACTACTAACTGATTCAAAATATGTGTTAGGAATCTACATATTATTAGACTGCATGAAAGAAAGAGCAAATGGGGAAATAGACACAGAGAATAAGCAGTAGTAGAGGGCGTACAATTGTAACCAACTGCTGAGTTGGCATGGGGATTGAGGTGTGAAAATATATTAGAGGGAAGGTTTATGAAAGGGTTAGGCAGATGATTGGCTAGGCACTTGGGACAGATTGAGCTACTATGGTGCTCAAGGCTTTCTCTCATTTTCTGCAAGATTTATACTGTTCTTCTCTTTCTAGGGTGTTAATAATACATTACTTCTACTTCATAGTTTCTATCTGTGGTTTCTATCAATTTGTTTACTTTGTAAGGGACAAAAAATGAGAGATGAAATAATGTGTGGTAGAAATGCTTAGATTCAACGCTTGCTTTGTATAGATACCTAGCAGCACCATAAATATAGCCATTAGGGAATAAATATATGCATAGTTTTAAGATCAGTAATTAATACGAAGACTATATGTTTCAAATGTCTCATGTCAATGGCATGGTAAAACTCAATAGGCATAGACATTGCTCCTAACATTCCTCCTTAAGTTTGACTCAATTTAATTTTTAGTTTTTCATGCATGGAGTCCTAATAATAAGAGAAAACATGAAATAGACTCTTTAAAACATAGTTGAAGTTGGCGAGCAGGAGGAAGGTCGGAGATGAGCCAACAACGGTTGCCAGCAGAAGAAGGTCGTTGAAGGTGGCTGTGCCAGCGCATAATGAAGCGTGTAGAGAAAAGTAATCGGTGCGTGGCGGTGTGTGCAGCGGCAAAGATGATAAGGCAGGTCACCAGTGTCTAAGGTGGTCTGAAGTGGCCGCTGATGGTGGGTAACCTCATCAGATATTCTGCAAGTGGTTTAGGCAGCTGTGCGGAAGAAAGAGGAAAAAAGTTATAAAACCACCGAAAGAAGGCACATTGGAGAAGTGACAGGAGTCATTAGAAGAATAGGTTGCTGGCAGTGGGTAGCTCATCAGAGATGGATCAACGAGCAAAGCCATAGTAGTAAGCATGGGAATGGAGCACTGGAAACACCGGAATATCACAAGGAATTAGTGGCTTGGATTTGTCTATCACTCAAGGGATTTGGACTTGGACAGAGTTTATAGAGTTCCAAGTTTATTTAGGAACCAAGCAACGAAATGGCGATGGAATAGGTCACGGAGGATGGTAATGCTCTGATAACATGTTCAATTTGTAGAAAATAAAAGAGCAGAAGTGAAACGATATATATGATAAAAATGCTTGGGTTCATTGCTTGCATTGTATTGATACCCTGCAGCACTATATATATAGTCATCACAGAATAAATACACGCATAGCTTTAAAAACAGTGATTAATACTGAGCTATTTCTAAGACTATATGTTCCAATGTCACACATTTATCAGATGGCAGAACTAAACAGCCACATACATTATGAAAATTCGGTGGGTTAGAGTCTTTACCCGTGTGTTTGCCTGGCCAAAACTAGAAGGGGTCAAGGACACATCAATTCCACCAACGTGTTCCCAAAAATCTCTGTCTCCAAGAATATGTCTCCATCTGTTCCCAAAAATTATCTGAGCCATCAAGCATTCCAAAACAATTATTAATGCATGATGAAGTCATCATCTGTTGTAAAAAAAAATAATTAAATAAATAACAAGATTGGCATACAATGATAGAAGGAATCCCATATACACACACACACATACAAATAGAGTGGGGATTCGTTTACTCTAGAAGTTTTGGCATACTTACTCCATCTAATAACTTTTTTTGGGCATGAAATAGCATCAATCCAACCATTGAATTTAAAGTTCCTACCAAGTAAATCAAGTATATAAAATTTCATATAATTTGAAAATGATTTGATAGTTCATCATTTCATTTTATTTTGACAGACAACATGTTTTTGAAAATATAAATAAATGTCGATTAATAGGTTACATGGTTATTGTTGTTCAATTTTTTTGGAATTTGACATGCTTGATTGTCAATATAACATAACATAAATCAACGGTCAGATTGATTAAATTCGATGCAGATGAAGAGTTATAGAATAGAGTAAGTGTGTAAGACTTACTCCTGGAGAAAACGGATTCTTACTTTATATATATATATATAGCCACAGACTGCCCATCAAATATGTATTATCAATATCATTCCCATAAACATCCAGTTCCTTTGATCTCCATTTGTAAAGATGCAAAGTCCAATATTACTTTCGCAGAAATAACTTGAGACCCAACGCTCTCATGTGGCATATTCGCCCCACCTGAGAATGTTGAGGGAGAACTTGTATGACAGTGTTCCAAATACAACATGAATTTGACCATATCGACTCAAACATATCTCTGACTTAAATTCCAGCACTGATATGATTCGGTATTCAAAAGCAGTAAAGGAACCAAAAGCCACCTTCACAACTGCAACTACAACATCTATCTTTGCAGACTCACATTCAGAATACCATTTTCGATTCCAAATACAAGCCATTCATTTGTATCAGAAGAACAATTTAAACTCACATTGTTTGTAGAAGTCTGAAAGTTGGCCCACACAGAGTGCAGCAAAGGTAGCTTGCTCCTGGGCCCCCCATTTTTCCACAGAAACTGCTATCAATCATTCAAATTATTGCTTTCTATGATTGGAAGGGGATTGGCAGAATATAAAAAATAAAGGAATGAAACAAAGAAGCAGAAATCTCACATTTGCCAATGCATTCAGTTTGTCTGAACTAGGGGAATTTTCATTTCTTGAATTCCAAACTAAAGTAACCTGAACCTTCCCTGACACAAAATAAATTAAATCACATAATTGTCAATTTTATCCCATTAACAATACAAAAATCTCAATTCATTTCTTTTACATAATTCATGAGTAAGAAGTAACCATTCTTATATCTTTCTGCCAAAGGAAGAGAAGTGTTGTGTGTTGTCACAGCCATCTGCAAACCAGCCATCCAACATTAGCAAATCTTCCCAAATCCAGAACTTCACCAGTTAATTGGAATTCAACATCATGTAATCGGCTCACCTGGACATATCGCAAATTGCCAGTACCCTCATCTTCAACATATGGCTCAACATCCAATTCAGCAATACCTGGACAATATGGAGAAAAAGCATAAAAAAATTAATAATAAATTGAAGAAACAAACAGACAAAAAGGTAATAACAAAATATATTCACAAGAAAATACCTTGCCTAAGCAGCTCCACAGCAGCATTAATATTAGGATGATGAGCTGCACACAGAAGGCATCACATGATCACACACAAGCTCAAGTAACATAATTTAATGTCAACTAAGGAGAACACTAAAACGAAATCTGTGTTGCACAGTTACGGGGATGGTACCTATACCAGGTACAAATACGAGTAAAAGGTACAAAAATTTTCTAAAAACTAGAGTGCGAGTTCGGGAGGATATATTATATAAAAATATAAAATTATAATCAATAAAATAATTATATTATAAAATAAATGATATTTTATGATGTTCAAGTAAAAATATCCTAAAAAGATACGATATTTGAAAATATAAAATAGTAGTTTAATTTGATCCATTTAATTGTAAAATTCAATGTTTTATAAGGAATAATTTGTATTTAAGTAGGATTTAATTATTGCAATGGTTGATTAACAAGTATACACTAGTACCCAACAAGTACTAGAACCGGGTAAATACTCGATACAGATACGGCACCCATTTTATACTCCAGAGTTATGAAATTATATTTATATAAAGGTGATTACTCCGGTACCTAGTTAAATTGGAGGGTACCAATACCTTCTTAATTAGTACCTCTGAAAATGAGATGTGTTCATTTGAATCCCACACCATCTGTTTTTGGTCAAGTCTCATTTAAGCCTTCACACAAACTTTTTTTTATTACACCCACACCCATATATTGTTTAAATTCATTTCTTTAACTCCAAATTTAAATTCCTTATTAAACTCATCTCCTCCCTGACTTCGCCACCATAAGTTGAAACTCTGGTGCTGCCGGTAATGTGAACGCTCTTGTGGTGGTGACTGTCTTAGGTTCTAGCAGTTGGGAACTTGCATGCGGGCATTATGATGGGTAAGGATCGAAAGATGGCGTGGAAGACACGAGGACAACTTTGGGTTTGTGTTCCTTTTTATGTGATGGCTGTAACTTGGACGAGGGAGTTTTTCGAGGGGATGGAAAAGGTGATGGTGGCGGGAAGGTGATTTTGTTGTTGTGAAGAGCATGAGCATGTTGGTGTGCTTGATTGGGATCTTGGCTCTCCCAATATGCTGCTACTGCAGTACCCCACACTGCGTATCTCCATCCCCATCGTCGCTTCTCCTTGCCAGCGTCTCTGACGATGGCCTGCCTTCATCTATCTTTGGTGGCATTGCTAGTGTGGAGGCGGCCATGGAGGTGTTCAAGCTTTAATGGATTCAAGAAGAAGAATTTAGGGATTCAAATGTAAAGTTAAAGAAATAAATTTAAACAATACAGAGGTGAAAGTGTAACAAAAATTTGTGTTGAGGCTTAAATGAGATCTGATAAAAAATAGATGATATGGGATTCAAATGAACACCAAGGAAGCACTGACACAACACGCAATATGGATACGACACGATACGGACACAGGGACACGGTAATTTCTACAAAATATAGGACACGATATGGTTAGGATACGTTGTATAATAAAACATAAAAATAACATACTATGATAAGAAAAACCAAATCTAAGCACTCTTATGACTAAAAAACACCTTACAACCAAGAATTGACAAAAGAAATTACAAGAATTAAAAAATCTACACAAGTTTTTATCCATAAAAAATAATGAACCAATGTTTGCATAATAAAAATGGAGCTTATCGCCATGTTCAGTGGCATATCAGGGGCTCTCGAGATCGAGAGATGAAGCGGCACAACAGAACACCCCTTGGACATGGGTGTCTGAGTGTCATCAAAGTGTCGGTGTCGCAAAAGTATCCGACACGGGTGCGGCAAGCTTTATGGAGTATCTGTGCTTCTTACATGAACGCATGTCTCATTTTTAATGGTACCAATTAGGAAGGTACTGGTACCCTTCAATTTAATTGAGTACCGGAGCAATCACCATATATAAAACGTGCGCAAGCGTGCACACACAGAAAACCAAAGGGAGAATGGATAATAATATATTCAAAGCACGGACCTTTGCATTGTGGAATATCAACTACGTTATGAGTGCCCTCTTCATAGAGCCCAATGAGAGGGTTCGCTGAAGAGCCACGCACAGCCAATTTCGCTCGGCATCTCCAACCCCACTAGAAATAAGAACCACAGAGAACCAAGCCAAATTAGAACAAAACAAGACACGTTATTTTGAGACACATTTTTTGGAACACCGTGCGGACACAGTTTGGATGGGGTGTGAGGTGCAGACTAAGTGGGGTGAGCACCAACCCAATAGGGGACAAGAGTGTGTGGATATGGTGTCCTATGAGGTGGGTGTCAAACTAACATTACTCAAAATAAAAGGGAAAAAGGAAAAGAGGGAAAGCAAAGTCGAAGGGATTATGTTAACCGAAGATACCAGTTTGCAAGTATCGAATGTGAAGTCTGAGACGCCGTGTTTTCGAAAGAAATTGGTAGCATCGTCCAATATGACCGGACGGTGGAGGTTGATCTCATGCGTGCACCCGGAGCACCTGAAAATAAGTCACCAGTGAAGAAGAACACAATCTGTTCAGAAATTTATCAAGGAAAAGAACACACACACACACACAAAAAAAAGAGGAGTAACTGAGGGTAAGTAGATTGTAGTGTATGGTTAGTAACGGAGGGGAGGGCGATGGTTATTACGATTGGAAGTGGGGGCAATGAAGTGCGCAGGTTAGCGGGGACTGTGGCGGACAGGAAGAAGAAGGGGTCGGCGGTGGCGGTGGGGGGGAGGAAGGGAGGGGGCGGACGGCGGTAGTGGTCGAGGAGGCGTGGCAGGTGAAGAGAGGGAAAGAGGGCGGAGCTGAGACAAAACGGAGGGTCATTATTTTTTATCAATATTTTTCCGGTGGAAGGAGGAGGTTGCCGCTGTAAGGGGGTGCCGTTTTGGGGTCCAAGGCGGGAATGGATAACAAATAACAGAGGATTCACATGGCTGTCAAAAATATCTCCTGCCGATATGCACGGTGGGCATGACGGGCTGATAATATCCACGTTACACTTAACCCATAGTACATGTCACTTATGTTTTTATGTTAACTTTTTCAATTATGAAATTTAGTTTAATTTTTTTATTTGAAATGCACTTTAAATGAATAAATTATATATCTTAACTATCTTATTATTTTTTTTATTTTGATAAGCAAGAAAAGAATGAGTAGTGGGCAATTTGAGAATTTTAACTTTTTATTTCAATTATATAGTTTTAATGGAATTTGATTGTTATTAGATTTCAATTTCCTGAGTTATGTTGCTTCTAAATTAGTGAATTGAATTTAATTCCATAATAGAATTGAATTTTAGGAGTTTTCAAACACCTTTTTAGAAATTAACTTAGATGAAAACAATTAATAATCCTTTTAAAAAACTAAAAGTAGTATAACTTAACAACTGCTTTTGAATATAAAACTTCAATAATTAAACTAATTATACTTGAAGTATAATTTGCATATATAAAATAAAACATAAAGTAAAAACCCTGCCAAACTTGCTTCCCAATTTTCCATCGAGTCATAGGAATCTTCATATGGGTGCTCCTCTTCCTTTCCAGAGTTGTCTGGAATGACCACATTTAGCAATTCAACATCAAAAGGTTCCTCATCTTCCTTATGTTGAGTTCTACTAACAACCCTTTCTCAACCCAAAGAAAGTGAGATAGTCTTTGAATTGTCTTCACAAACTATGCTCTAATACACATGTATATGATCTGACACATATATTTCACGGACTATGATTTAATCACATAGTTTAATCATATGCTTTGATTATGTGATTAAATCATAGTCCCTGAAATATATGTATCAAATCATAGACATGTGTATCAGAGCATAATTGTTGTGTATTAGAGCATAAGAAAAGTATCAGAGCATCAATGATAATAACCCTATTTGTTCAAGAATATGAAAAATTGTTCCATTCGGACCTCGAACTCTGGATGTATATCCATCAGAAGAATATCATCATAAGGGTCAACTGAGTCGAAGTCCTATCTTAAAACTGAAAAACCAAAAGTTCTATCGAAGAAAATATAAACTCTAATAGTGGCTCTTGCGGTAACCAGCATGAAATGGATATCAAATCCAATTGTGTTCACATACACAGTTATTGAACCCATCACTATACGGAAACACGAATAAGAAATAGTAAAAGTGCAAAAAACATAATTTTTCTCAATAGAAAACTAAGATGTCATTGACAATGTTTTCCACCATGCTAAGTTTATTTATAAAAAGTGAGCACGCTATAAATGTTCAAATTTTAAGTTTGAAAATATTAGTCAAAGTGGATCATTTTTAAACATAGCATTTCAGGTAAGCGAGCATACATACAATCATCATAATTTGAATCACATAATAACATCAATCTCATCATTTAACAGATAGCATAATCATCTTTGTGTATAGCTTCTTTAACCCTAACATATTTAACTTTAGTATCTTTAACTTTAACATCGTACATACCAGGCTTTTATCCAACCATTATGACATAGATACCTACTACTGCCTTAACTATATGGATCTGAGCGCATTTGAGAACTGAACTTCAGGATTAAACCATAGGCAAGGATTCCAATTAGGATCATTCCCCATAGTGTCCTTTAAATATTATTCTTTCACACTTATTTGATAACAAATTTGCACTATGAGAAATAAATCAAGGCATAACAAATCACATTATTATAATAAGAATTTCACATTATTAACTTTCTAGCTATGGTTGCATAATGACAGAGTACATGCACTACTCTTGTTCATTGGGTAGTTCCCACAAAAAGAAGTGTGTCACTTGGATAGCTTAATTCTTGGTCTTTCCTTAGCCAAAAAATGTGTAAGCTCCATAACCCTTGAAAAAGTCTTCTATAACTTGGTTTTGAGTGACAACATATCAAGGTTTGAATAGATCATTTGAGAAAGATGACTAATTATGTGTATAAGTATCTTTTTCTAAAACTTAAGTTCATATCATTCACCTCATGTTCAAACTCTTTATAAGCTTAATGAGAATGTGAAATGCAACTCAAAATTTTATAACCCTGAGAAAATATGCTATTTCTCAAGAGTTTTGAATAGGTTTAATGCATAACATATCTCGTAAAAGAAATTAAAGTTATGAGAAAGAAAGTACGTATTTCAGAAAGATAAAAGACATCACCAAAAAGAACTTTTTAGAAAGAAGTGATTTCTTCAAAAAGAATATCTTGCTGATCATGACTGAAACTTAATGTCTTAATAAAGTTTCTTAAGTATCTAGAAATTTGAAATATATTCAGTCTTATAAAAAGAATCACACCTGAAACAAGCATGTGCCCCATCACATAATTGAAAGGACAATACTATTGTTATAGCCTCAAAGGTATTGTGCCAGGTGCAAAAAGGAGAGGTTGCTTGCAAATATAGTTCAATACCTCTCTCCTCATAATGGATTAAAAAAGGGACAGGTGCAGCGTGATCTAACAATCTAGGAAGAATGGTTACTTTCAAATTGCATCTATTAAAAGATCACCATTTGAAGATTGCATGCTTGATGGATTGATCAGAATCGAAACTAACATTATTTCAATTTTAGAAAGCTTCAAAAAGTTCTCATCGAAAAGAATCATTTATGCTGAAATCTTCTTGCAGTTCCTGTCTTAGCTAATCTTCTTATTTGTGAGTTATTTCTTTGAAAGAAATCATTCAAAAGACTTTCCATTCATATTGTAATACTTTTTAAAGCTTGAGTGTTTTCACATAGTGAGTGTATTACAAACACAAATGAATTTATTTTCTTGACTTGTAACCTTGACACGTTAATAGTCACTGTGAGTTAGCTTAGAGAGGGTATGACAATACTACTCTTGCAGTAGCTTGTGAAGGCTTGATGGGTTGCATTCATACATCATTTTTCTCTATAACTCTAGGCATATTGCATCATTTTTTATGCTAGAATGGCTGACATATGGTTTATTTGAGTTTAGTCCCCATTGTGCGTCATTGAATAAAGTCATGGTTAATTGCACTATTTTAATAAATGAATATGTTTTGGAGTTTATGTGTTTCTAATCCTCTTTCATGAGTGTTATTCACTTACAGGGACATCCCATATTGATGCATTAAGCTTGGAGTAGTGTTAAATTTGGGAGAATTTAGGGAGCTAAATAGAAGAGTTTTGGAGCTCATTTAAACACATTTATAGGAAGTATTACAATGGAAAATTTGTAGCTCTCTATACAGAGATTAAATTGAGACAAACAAAGATATTTGTAGCTTAAGAAGTCCTCTATAATTTTCATATTTAGCTAAAAACCCAATTTTAAGAGCCTCTGGAAGAAAATTGAATTACAAAATTAAAGGTGGCTGATATTCTAATGTTAATCAGCCTGATCTCCAGTCTGTATTTTGCCAATATCTAGAGCTAAAGATATTCAATTAAGGTGATTCTTGTGGCATTGAAAGCTTATTCATAGGGCTACAACTTCTATTTTTGGATCTAAGAGCTAATTCAAATGTCTTGGGGCTCAAAACAATATCTAAGTGAGTATCAGATTGTTATAGTGGCCAATAACCATTGTCAATGGATTCTATACCAACAAGGACAATACTGACCAAAGTCAGCCTACACTTCTAGAAGATATATCCTAGGACATAAAAAGGATGATAAATATGTTTCAAGTGTCAATAGGAGGAAAGATCAAGGAAACAACAACCCATTTCAAATCCAAGTATAAAAGAGGATTCAAACTTGAAGGAATTTTTACACTCTTAACGCTTAAGCTTTCTTATAGTTTCTGAAGTTTGTTCATCCTTTGAATTTAGTTTCAGAGAAAGAAAATCTTCTTTCATGTAAATATTAGCAAACATTCTTCTTAGGAAGATTAGAAAGAAGTCTCTCAAGTTGTTTCATTAAACATTACATTATCTTCGAAAACTTGAGTGTTTTTCTTGGAGAGTAAACACCAAACTTTAAACTCTTTGTACCTTGATCCATTAATGATTAGAGTAAGATTAACTTGGAGAGGTTAGGATAAAATTATTTGTAAGTGAAAGTTAATTATATCTACTGCTCATTGGAGATAGCTTGATAATGTTATTCAAAAAATGTTTAACTTTCTTGAGTTAGGAAAGAAGTTGATAGTGAAATTCAACATAATTGTTGAGAACTGGATGTAGAAAGTGTTTGGCCAAACCAATATAAATAGCTTGAGTGACATTTCTCTTTCTTTCTATCTCTTCAAATTATTGTGTGATATTTATTTCCTGTTGTGTGAGTATTCCACCTTTTTTCAAACTATTTTATGAAATTTTATCAAGTTTTTAACCACTTCAGAAAGTTACTTTCTAAATGTTTATTAACTTATATTTTCTGCTACCTTTAAGTGTAAATACTTGATGGACTTTGTTTGAGTTTAAAAAGCTAAAAGTCTTGAAAGCATGATTCAATCCTTTCTCATGCTACATCTTCACATACACTATATTTAAATAATTATGAGTTGAGTTACAAGGCAAGCTTATGGATATGTATGTGAATGTGTAATGGTTAAAATTCTAATTATGGATGAATGTTTCTCATTATGCAATGTTTTATGTTTTGAGATTAACATGTGAAATTAATTATTATGCTACATGAACAAGGCTCACGTTTTACTTAAACATATAAAAAACATTACACGTATTTTTTGCATATCTTATTTGTAATGAACATTAATTTATGGGATTAAAACGTAACAACTAGTGATTAATCTCAAATGACTCAAGTGCTAGGGTTTAAGAACTAGGGTATTATGTGTTACACTCTAACCATCTATCATCCCAAAATAAGACTCTACTACCATCACCAGTAAGTTGCTGCATACTATCATAAAATTCAAATTCAAATTATTGTTTTTTAAGTCAATGTTACACAAGCAATCCCACACGCCTCCATTATTTTTCATTTTATGACTTACAGTAGGTCTATCAAGCTTGATGTTATTACAAGAACACACTGTCTTCTTCCATAATGGACAACCTTCCTTCTTGAATCTCAGCCACCACTAATTATAATAGTATTTTTTTAGTACAAATCCTCCGCCCTTAGCCCTCCAAATTTCTCAGGCTTCTGATGAAACCCCATTTTATCACATGTATTCTTTTTCCATCCCTATTTCTACTCTAGAAAATGGCTTCGCAGAGAGAAACTTTTCCTCGCTATATCCTTTAGGGTTTTAAGCAATCCCAAATAATACACAGGTAAATTGTTAAGTACTACAATAATCAATACTAATTTGCATTCTTTAGACTATGACTTTGATGTTTAGCCATCCAATTTCTTCCCAATTGTATCAATCACCGGCCTTCAAGTGGATATCCTCTTCAATTAGCTGCAAAAGGGAATTTAGATAGTATAACACATTTTTGTTTTATGTTTTAATGTGAGCATTTTGTATAATAATCAAAAGTTGTTAGCTTGTTTGGATGACCAATAAAGAAATACTTTTTCATATAAAATCACAATTGTCATCATGAAAATTCAATTCTAAATCTAGATAAAAAATTATTTTATACATAACAAATATTTTTAAAAATTATAATTAATTTGTGTTATTCATTTTAAATTTAAATTTTTAATCAATAAAAGTTAAAGTTACTAAAAATTTATTTAAATAAAGGTCTCTTAGATTTATAGATAAAGAGTATGTTATTATTGTTATTGATGTTGTTGTTGTTATTATTTATCAAGATAAAACCCCTATTTTAGTCTTTAAAATTTTAAGTCAGAGAAATTGGTTCCTATGAAAAAAGAAAAAACTCAAATTGGTTGCTGCAAAATTGAATAATCGGACAAATTAGTCCTTTTATTAAATCAAGCTAAGGGGACAAACTTGTCTAACAATTTATTTTTACAAAGACTTATTTGGCAATTTTCTTTGTTGGGACCAATTTGTTTGATTTTTTAATTTTACATGGATTATTTTGAGAGCTTATTCTTTATAGGAACCAACTTGTTTGACTTGAAATTTTAGAAAGATTAAAATAGGGAGTTTTATTTATTATTAAATACATTAAGAGTATCTTGGGAATTATGACATACACTCCCAAGAATATGTAACACAAAAGAAATAAATTTATGATTTATTATTAGAACTCTCAAAAAAATTCACAAATTTTTTTATGTAAAACAAATAAGTTTTTAAAAAATATTCAACAATGAGATTCCTAGATTTAATATTTCAAGAAATGTGATTCTAGGACATATAATTTCAAATTATGAAACAAATGCATCCCCTTGTGATCCTAATAAGGGTTGACATCTAGACATATTAGTCTAATAATGTATATAGTGGTAAATAATATATGAATCAACTGTGGTAATGGTTATAGCTTAGTGGCTATGCCATTTGTAAACCACATGGTAAGGGGTCGATTCCTATCCCAACCCCTTTACCTTAAAAAAATAATGAATAAATAGAAAAAAAAAATTTACATTTGGTCACTTATGCAAAACTTTTTAAAAGATTTTAAGAAAACCATTATATTTTGATAAGTTCTCTTGGATTTACAAACAATTTTCATAGCATTACAAAAATTGTAAAAAGATCAATCCATGGGACGACACCATTAATTAGACGCATTCTATGCAATAAACTATATAGAATAATGACTTTTTTTTACATGTATATAAGTACATGTATAAGCTCAATATTTGAGAAAGGATAAAGCACATAACAATAAACCAAAGAACCAAAACTAAAACCAAAACAACAATCACTAGATAACAACAAAAAGGACCAACTAATCAGCACCCATAACATAATAACGTGAGATAAAAAAAAAATCCTATATTACTTCACAAAACAACCCTTTTTCCCTCTTGAGATTCTTGCTTCTAGTAGTATCTCATGCCCTTGAGTGATTGTGATTATCTGATATGTACCATGAAACTATAACATTTGCAAGATAACACCAATAAATAAGAACAAAATAAAAATCAGCTATCCCTTTACATATTAGGCAATGAAGCAAACCCATTTTAAATCAATGGCCATAGTAATAGTTTTCCATGCTAGCCTCTTTAGCATTGCCATCATGGCTAACCAAGTAAATATTGAATGAATAGGGTCGTGTCTTAAGAATCATATAATAGACTCCAAGAAAACAAAATTACACCAACATTCTAGCTCAAAACCACCTATTAAAGAACATAGATGCCCCCTGTAGAAAACTTCTCCATATATCAAGATCCATTTCTCAAAACAAAATTCACATAGTTGTAGTGTATACATTTTGGAAAGCAAAGCAGAGTAACAATATATTATCATAATAGTTAATATTTCATATATCACACACAGTATTAAACACTTTTAACACACTACAACACACATGCCCTGTCCATGGGTACACCCACACCTACATCAACACACAACCAATACTCCCACCTAGATACAAACCCATATACAACAAACAACACACACATGGGCCTCATGTTTTCTCACACCACTTGTACCTTTGGTATTACTATCAAACCATATCAGCCAAGTCTTCATCAACAACGTATCTCAATAAATCTTGTAATGGATCACCTCTTATTTGTTCATAATCATTATAAATCTAATACATATTCCTAAATAACTTTCAAGCCGAAAATATCAAATATGGATAAAATCATAGTATCCACATAATGCTCAAATTTGTACAATTATTGACCCTTTTTACTCAAAATCGTACCATCATTTTGTCATTATTTCAAATAATTGGCCCTACTACAATTTCTTTTATTCTCAGTTGTTTCCAACATCTAACGGTATATGAAATAATATAACTAGGGATATTTTATTCCAAAACATGCTATGAATTCCAAGAATTCACCAACCTTCCCTAATACTCACGACCTTTCTTACTTACAAGGAAGATTATATTCATTGATCAAACCAAAACCTTCCCAATTTAATAGCTCCAAAAATTAGGATAACCTTATTTTCAAAAACAATTTTATTCTTGAAATGCAAGTTGTTCATACCATAGTTGTAAAACCCGATCCGGGCTAGCCAGTTCGAGCCGAAAACTAATGAACTAGCCACCTGATGGGTTTGGTTCATCAGTTGGACCATACCTGTATTTGACTAGGTCAAACCCGATCAAAATCGGGGTGGACTGGCCAATCAACTGGAGGTTGAACTGGTGCTTTGACCCGCTAACAAGGGACCACAAATAGAAATTAATGATTAATTTCAAAAACTCCTCTGTGTGGTTCAAACCCAATCAACATAGGCAGAAAGTGTGGTCACCTTCTACTAGACTAGCTTGTCTTTTGTTATATATATATATATATATTATTTATTAATTCCCATATAGCACATAAGTGAGTAAACCCAAAATGTAATGTTGAGGCCTAGGGGATTCGAACTCCTCACTTATAGATGGAGTGTACATACGCCAACCACTAGACTAATTTGATTTTTGTGAAAAAGTTTGACAATATATATATAATATTTATTTAATCAAATATGATTCAATCAGTTTGACCAGTGACCCTCTAGTTGAACCAGTGATCCAGTTACCTGATGGTGTGCTGAGTTAATCATTGGTCCGAGTTTAATAACTCTAGTCTATACTACTATAAAGCATAATGTTAACCACATTCTCCAAGAGTATAAGAAAAACACCTTTCCAAAATCGAAAATACATGTTGCATATTTATTTCGTAAAGCAGTGGCACCAAAGAGTCCAAACATAGTTACTTGAGGAAA
Source organism: Dalbergia cochinchinensis (assembly GCA_031216125.1). Taxonomy (NCBI): domain Eukaryota; kingdom Viridiplantae; phylum Streptophyta; class Magnoliopsida; order Fabales; family Fabaceae; genus Dalbergia; species Dalbergia cochinchinensis. Next base: position 28,932,946 of record CM062368.1, read on the forward strand.
AAAATGCCAATAGCTCTCTTCCTATACACCAAAAAGTGAACGGAGAATCTAATATTGCTTAAAGACTTTCAACCTACGCAGTCTCACTTTAGTGATTATTCTCCTGAGGAACAAGATCTAATCTAGCATTTCTATTATAGGAAAAGCTAATCCCTTCCACAAAACCCTTGCATAATTCTAACATACAAATTCCTGTAATTGTTGCTCATCTTCCATAAAAGTCTATAACAAAAACCTTAAAAATAATTCCTGCTATTTTCAATATTTCCTTAAAACATTGTATTTCATATTCTTATTCAATTGAACTAATGCAAGCAGATGAAACAACTCTTTTAACAATTTTATTTCCCATCCAGAAAGGGCATGCCTCCGATGTAAATTCCATACCCGACCATTCCTTATACCACAGTCCACCACTCTACAATTCTTTCGAATTGAAACAATATAGAATCTAGGATACCTATCTTTAAGTTTACCGCCCTATAACCATTTATCATCCCAAAACAAGACTCTACTACCATCACCAATATGTTGTTGCATACTATTACAAAATTTCAATTCAAATCGTTGCTTCTGTAGTCAGTATTGCACAAATAATCCCACACAGGTCCATTATTTTCCATTTTGTGACTTGCAGCAAGCTTATCAACCTTGATGTTATTACAAGAACACACTCTCTTCTTACATAGTGAACAATGTTCTTTCTCGAATCTCAAGCATCACTTAAAATGTATAGTAGTATTTATTTAGTACAAAATCCTCCACCACTAACCCTCCAAATTTCTTGGGCTCTTGAACAAAACTCCATTTTAGCACATGTATTCTTTTCCAATCCTTATTTTTACTCCAAAAAATGGGTCCGTAGAGACATAATTCTCCTTACTACACCATTTAGGATTTTAAATAGTTCCAAATTATACATGGATAAATTGGTAAGTACTACATTAATCAGTACTGATATGCATTCTTTAGAGTATGACTTTGATTTTTAGGCATCCAATTTCTTCCCAATTCTATCAATCACCAGCCTTCAAGTGGATATCCTCTTCAGATTAACAACAAAGAGAAATTTGGATAGCATAATATACTTTTTTTAATGTTTAGATGTGATTGTAAAAGTATTTTGTATAATAATTAGAAGATATTAAATTGTTTGAATGATAACTAAAGAAATACTTTTTATTATAAAATCAAAAGTATGAACAAGAAAATCTAATTCTCAATTCAGATTAAATAAATTAATTTTATACATAACAAATGTTTTTTAAAAATTTATAATTAATTTTTATTATTCATTTTAAATTTAAAGCTTTAAATTGATTATATAGTCAAAAAAATTCAAAATTACTAAAAATTTATTTAAAATAAAGGATTCGTAGATCTATAGATAAAGAGTATATGATTATTGTCATTGATGTTGTTGTTGTTATTATTTATTAAGAGAAAATCCTAACTTTATTTCTTAAAAAATTTCAAGTTGGACAAACTAACAATATGGTACCTAAAAAAATAAACTCCCAAATTGATTCTTGCAAAATTAAATAGTTAAAGAAATTGGTCCCTGCAAAATTAAATAATTGAAAAATTTAGTTCCTCTGTTAAGTTAGGCTAGGGCGACTAACTTTTCTGATAATTTATTTTTGCAGGTCTAATTTGGGATTTTTCTTGTTGAGATCAATTTATTCAACTTTTTAATTTTACCGAGAATAATTTGAGAGTTTATCTTTTATAGTAACCAATTCGTCTAACTTAAAATATTAGAAGGACTAAAAGGGGTTTGTCTATTATTAAATACATTAGAAGTATCTTCAAAATTATGATATATATTCCCAAGAATATATAACATAAAAGAAACAAATTAATGATTTATTACCAGAACTCTCAAAAAAAAATTCACAAAAACTTTATGCTAAACAAACAAGTTTTTAAAAATATTCGAGAATGTCATTCCTAGGTATATGGCTCGTGGATATGTGATTTCAAATCTTGAAACAAATGTATCCCCTAGTGATCCTCATAAGGCTTGCCATCTAGAAATATCGACCCAATAAGGTATATAGTGCTAAATAATGTATGAGTTAACCATGGTAGTGATAATAGCTTAGTGGCTATAGTTTCTGCTTGTAAACCATAGGATAAGGGGTTGAAACCCATCCCAAACCGTTTGCCTAAAAAAATAAGGAGCAAACAGATTTTTTTTATCCTTTTACATTTGGTCACTTATGCAAAACTTTTTAAAAGATTTTAAGAAAACCATTATATTTTGGTAACTTCTCTTTCATTGACAAACAATTTTCACAACATAACAAGTATTGTAAAAAGATCCATCCATGGGATGACACCATCAATCAAACACATTCCATACAACTAACTATACATAATAATGATTTGATTTAACATATATATAAGCTCAATATCCCACCAATGATAGAGCACAAAACGATAAACCAAAGAACCAAAACCAAAACTAAAACAACAACCACTAGACAAAAACAAAATAAAAACATACTAATCAACACACGTAACCATAGTTTTAAAACTCAACTCGGCATTTGACCCGATCAAAGTACTGGGTTACATCAAATATAATGTATTTAAATAAATATATAAATTAAGAAGGAAAAGAAGACAACTTTTTGAGATCAACTAAATGAAATATGTAACATAAGAATCCAAAAAAAAAAAAAACTAGCAAAGCGGCCTATATTCACTAATCACTTATGACCCCAAAAGAGACAATATGATACCAACAAACAAAAAACCTTCTCTTATATACCAATATTTTTTTCCCGTCACCTTATCTAAAGGATAAAGGACTGAAAACACTATCAACTTTTTTTTATTTCTAAACAATAGAAACTTAGCAATCATAATGGCCATAGTATGAAAAGCAAAACAAAGCTTTCTCAATGTGAAAACAAAGGCGCATGGAGCAAAACATTTTGGTCTTCATGTTTGAGTTGCCTTCAACAAAAATTACAGTGCTGTGTCATACTCATAAGGGAGTACAACTGTGTATTTTTTCTGGCTTTGATATGTTTCTTTTTCTCTTGGTTGTTACTCTGCTTGCACTCTTTAGGATTTTTCTTTTTCTTATCAAACAAAAAAATAAAATAAAACTGTTGTCTTTCTCTAGTATTCTGTAGAGTATTCATATTCTTTTCTCTTTTTTCTTGTACACAAAGATCCTTCGATAATGCAATTTTGATATCTAGTTCACCTCAATCTCAACCATTTTTTTTTTCTAATCTACATCACTCAGCCAGTTCCATACCAAACCGAGTTGCTAATTTTTGAAAATATCGACTGAGCTAAACTAGTTTGCATTGATTCTAAGGCAAGTCCAATCCTTTGAGCAACTCGGACTAGTGATTTGGATGGTTCACCAGTTTTCCTGTTTGATCGGATGGTCCAAGCTGAGTTTCAAAACACTGCACCTAACATAATAACATGAGATAACAAATCCTATATTAATGCACAAGATACTTTTGTTTTTTCCTTTTGAGAATCTTACATCTAGTAGTGTCTTGCACACCATGAGTGATTGTGCTTGCCTGATATGTGCCATGAAACTGAAACATTTCCAAGATAACATTATCAAACATGAACAACAAAAATCAGCTAATCCCTTACATATTAGACAATGAAGCACACCCATTTTAGATCTATGAGCATAGTAATAGCCTTCCATGCTAGCCATTTGGCATTGCCATCAAGGATACCCAAGAAAATTGTGAATGAATGAGCTTGTGTGTTAAGAATCATAGAATAGACTTCCACAAAAAATTGCATCAAGGATTTTGCTCAAAACCAGCTATTAAAGAACATAGAAGCTCCCCCACAACAAATTCCTCAATGTGTTAGGATCCATTTCTCATATCAAAATTTATGTAGTTACAATGTGAATATTTTGGAAAGCAACACAAAGCAACAATATAATGTTGCAAATAGTACCCCACAACTACAATCAATTCAATACTCTAAATTTTGTAACAATATGTCATAGCCCATACACACTATCAAACACTTTAATACACCATAACACACATACCGATAGACAAAGACACACACCTACATCAACACATGGGCAATACTCACACACCCACCCACTAACATACCCTCACACAAATGGATTAGACCCGACTCCCACCCAAATAAGAACCCATATACATGAAATAACACATCCATGTGCCTTATGTTTTTTCACCTCACTTGCTCCTTTGGTCCTACCATTAAAACATAACTGCTAGGTCTTCATCAATAATAGATCACAGAAAATATTATAATAGATCGCCCCTTAATTGTTCATAATCATAATAAATCTAATACATATTCCTAAAATGCATCTGAGCTGGAAACATCAAATCAGCATAAGATTATATCCTCATAATGCTCAAAACCATACAATTATTAACCCCATTTATCACTCTCAAAATCATACCATCGTAGTTATCATTATTCCAAATAATTGATCTCACCCTAAATTCCTTTCTTCTCACTTGTTTCCAACTTCTAACAGTAATCAAATAATATAACCAAGGATATCTTATTCCAAAGCATGCTATGCACTCCAAGATTTAACCCACCTTCCCTAATACCTAGATCACCTTTCTTACTTACAGGGAAGATTACATTCATTGACCAAATCAAACCTTCCGCATATAATAGCCTTAGAAATCGGGGTAACCTTATTTTCAAAAATAACTTTATTCTTGAAGTGCCAAAATGTCTATACTACTACAAAGCATAACGATAACCACATTCTCCAAGAGTGCAAGAAAAGTAGAGATGTTAAACGGGTCGAGCCCCACCAGGTTGGCCCATCAAAACCACTATTTTTAGTGGATTGGGTTAAAGTTTTGAGTCCACCAAAAAATTTCATCCTGCCTAACCCGCCCAACTTAACCCGCAGGTTTGGGCGGCTTGGCCTGCGGGCCAATTCTTTGTTTTTTCAGAAAAATTCACAATTTATTGGTAAAAGAAAGTAAGAAAAGTGTGGCCCAGAAAAAAAAAGGAAAAAGTAAGAAATGTGTATACTCACCAATACAACAACATTATGCAGTTGATATATACTATTCATTCAAAGTTAAAACTTAAAGATAAAAATTTGTCATAACTCACAAACATTTATTATTAATAATGATATTTTATAGTTAAAGTTGGTATATAGTTATTATGGACATTGAAAATTTGGGTATACATAAAAAATATTTTTTAAGAACTTTTTATAAAAAATAATTCATCAATACATTAAAAAGTATTTATTTTGGAATTTTTTTTTTGCAAAAATGAGCTAAATTGACTATTTCAGCCCATTTTATTTTGGTGGGCTGGCCTGTCCCACCCCACCCCATTTTTTATGGGCTTTTGGTAGAATGGGCCTAAACGGGGTGAGTCAGCCGTTTTAATACCTCTAAAGGAAAACAACTTTTCAAAATCAGAATTATATATTGCATGTTCCACTTTCGAAAGCAGTAGCACTAGAGAGTCCAAGCATAGTCATATGTCACAACCCAATTTTGGAACGTGATCGGCACATAAGAAATCTCGTCCCTACATAAGACTTGTAACCTCTAAGTCTCCCTATATGCATATAATAATAATAAAATTCATTTTCTAAAACATGTTATCATCTCTAATACAAATCCATTATCTTAGGAAATCAAATCATCAAACATAATAAGTTCATAAATCAAGCTCTAAAATCTATCTCTGTGATACAAAATGTATTGAGTTGCTCTCTATACAAAATATTTTATGAAATTTTAGTAATCTAAATACAAAATAATCATGATATACAATGCAAATCTATCTCTATGATTTGGAGCCCTGCTTACAATAACACCAGAGTACTCTATCTCTATACAAAACACAAAAGGGTATTTCCTTTTGTAGTGAAACTCACCAACTGGAAATCTCTATTACTGGGGAGGAGGTGGCTGAGAAAAACCCACAGTAGCTAATGTATTTGTAATGAAAAAAGGGGGAGGGTGAGCTTCATCTAAAATTCAGTGAGTAAGCTCTCACTTATTATCGTCCCATGGAACAACAACAAGATACGTATATATAATCATAAAACTTGATCAATGCAATATCTCTAAAATCATTTTAATATATTTATACATAATGGCTCTGAAACCAATAATACCTGAAAATATAAATAATAATGCTCTAATAGAAAAACATAGATCTCTAGTTATGCACATTAAGTGACATAACAAACAATCTGGTTATGTATGTCAACCATGACATAATAATTTCTCTGCTCTGCGGTTCAATAAGACCCTAAATTGGACACCTAACTAGGTTTCATTTCTGCTCTGTGAGATATCCCTAAGGACAACTTGGTGCTAATGTTAACAATCGAGTTCAGCCATTAACTCACTATCTATTTCTTTATAGCTATCAACTAGTTTCTAAATCATAAAAAAACTAATTCATTTCTCTAAACTCTGTATTGGGCTCTACTCTGAGTTCAAAAGCTCTATTATACAAAATATAGTACTCTGGAAATCATATGGAAGTTGTAAACTCTCTAAATAATCATACAATTACTCTACTCTTAAAATCATAAAATCTCTAGGTATATAGAAAATCATAATCGTGCTCTAGCTCTTCATAAAAATCATTTTAGCAATAGTGGTCCTATGAGTTTACATTAAAACAACTATTTCATGTTCTATTAGAAATTATCATTTTTCATAAACATGGTAAAATCAATCATAATCTCTAATCTCTTGAAATAATCTCTAAAATCATGTAATCATGCCACAATTTAAAGAAATAACTCTAATGATCAACATAAAGATCACATGATTCGAACCCACTCACTTGGAGGAGAGGAAGGATGACGTCAACACTAATGGAGCTCCGTGGAGTGGAGATGGCACTAACATCTTCCATAATAACTATGAACTCTATATTAAACTCCAATACTCTCTAGTTAGCTCTAGATCAACTCTAACAACATTAAGAGAGCATCCTCACTTGACAATAATGGAGAACAATGACAACAACCCACAACCTAGAACATGAAGTGGATGGGAAAAATATAACAAAAACCCATAAAATCTCTTACCTTAATCTTGGAAGAAGAAAGATTGGAATTGGATTGAGAGAAAAAGGGTTGGAGAAAGGTTTGGGAAACAAGGGTTTTGGAATAGGGTGAAAAATGTGAGTGTGGGGTGTTTTAAAGGGTTGGGGATTCATTAAAAGAAACTACATCATTTTCCATTATGCTGATATCATGGCTGCTCACTGCATCAAGTAAAGCTCGCTGCAACGAGCCTGCAAAAACCTTTCCTCGCTGCAATGAACATATGTCATTGTTGTGAGATTGTCTAATAAAAACCTTGCTCGCTGCAATGACTCAAACTCGTTATAACGAGTCTGTTCTACAGAATTCTACAGTAGCAACTCTAACCCTACCCCCTTGGCCCTTCATGTATCTAGGGCTTTCCAGGTAACACAAGTGGGTCCTAAGGGATCGGGACCTTAAGGTTGTACTAGACTCGTCTAGAGACACATGGACTTGAGATATTACATCATACTAGAAAAAAAAATGCTGATGGCTCTCTTCCTATTTAGCATAAAGGGCATAAAGAATCTGATCTTGCTGAAAGACTTTCAACTGATGCAATCTTACTTTAGTGATTATTCTCCTAAGAAACAAGATCTAATCTAGCATTTCCACTCTAGAAAGAGCTATTCCCTTCTACACAACCCTTACATAATTGTAATATTCAAATTCCTGTGACTATTCCTCATATTCCATAGAAGTCTGTAACTGTGAAGGGCAGACACTGACACGAACACATGACATGACACGGACATGGACACGAACATAGAGACACACCAAACTCAAAAAATTATAGGACATGGACATGACATATGTATATATATATAATTTTTTATTTTTCTGTATGACTCTTTTTTTCTGGATTTTTTTGGTTATGTTTATATAATTTTTTTATTCAATTAATTCTTATATTTTTATAATCAATTGAAGAATTTTAAAAATGAAATGACTCAACAGTACAGATCCAACTAAACAACTAGAGTTAGTTTTTTTGCTCATGTTGGTATTAAAAAAATTTTAAAAAATAAAGAAACCAACTCAAGCGTGTTCACAGTGAATTAGAGCCGTGTCTGACGCATGTCAGATCGTGTTTGGTGTGTGTCTGGTTGTGTCTAGCGTGTATTGAGTCATGTCTGGCACATGTCCGAGCTCAAAGAAATAATTTTTTAAATTGGACACGTACGAATGCGTATCGGACACGTGTCATGTGGGTGTAGGTGTCCGACACGTGTCCGTGCTTCTTAAGTCTGTAAGCATAGCTAAACAAAAATTTTTTCCTATTTTCCATATCTCCATAAAACCCTATCTCTTAAACCCTTACCCTTATTCAATTGAATCAATGCAAGCCAATGAAAAAGCTCCTCTAGTGATTCTATTTCCCATCTAGAAGAGCATTTCTCTAATGTAAATTCCATACCCAACTCAAACTATTCCTTACACCACACTCCACCACTCTCCAATTCCTTTGTACTAAAATAACATAGAGTCTAGGATACCAATCTTTAAGTTTACCGCAATCTTACCATCTATCATTCCAAAACAAGAAAGACTCTGCTACCATCATAATATGTTGTTACATACTATTAGAAAGTTCCATTTGAAATTGTTGTTTTGAAGTCAATGTTGCACAAGTAATCTAACAGCCCTCCAAGATTTTTCATTTTACGACTTGCAGCAGGTCCACCTTGATCTTATTACAAGAACACACTATCTTCCATAATGGACAACCTTTCTTCTCGATTCTCAACCATCACTTAAAAAATGTAGTAGTATTTATTTAGTACAAAATCTTCCACCCTAGCCCTCCAAATTTCTTAGGCTTCTAATTGAGACTCTATTTTACCACATGTATTCTTTTTCCATCCATATTTCTACTTTAGAAAATGGCTTCGTACGGACATAATTATCTTTGCTATATCCTTTAGGATTTTAAACAGTCCCAAATAATACATGGGTAAATTATTAAGTGCTATGTTAATCAGTAGTAATCTGCATTCTTTAAAGTATGACATTGATTTTCATGCATTCAATTTCTTCCCAATTCTATCCATAACCAGCCTTCAAGTGGATATCCTCTCTAGATTAGCAGCAAGGGGGAATTTAGATAGCATAGTATATTTTTGTTTTATGTTTATATGTGATTATAAAAGTAGTTTATATAATAATCAAAAGTTGTCAAATTATTTGGATGACAAATAAAGAAGTTCCTTTTTTTATATATAAAATCACAATTGTGAACATGAAAACTCAACTCTCAATTTAGATAAAAAATTATTTCCATACAAAACAATCATTTTAAAAAAATTTATGATTAACTTATTTTATTCATTTTAAATTTAAATTTTTAAATTAATTACATAATCAATAAAATTTATAGTTCCTAAAAATTTATTTAAATAAAGGTGTCTTAGATTTATATATAAAGAGTATATTATTATTGTTATTGATATTGTTGTTGCTATTATTTATTAAGATAAAATCCTACTTTAGTCCTTCAAAAATTTCAAACTGAACAAATTGTTTCCGATACAAAGAAAAAACTCAAATTAGTCCCTGCAAAAAAATAAAAACTCAAATTGGGCGTTGTAAAATTAAATAGATAGACAAATTATTCCTTGCAAATTTGAATAATCAAACAAAAAAATGTTATTGTTAAGTTGGGGGACTAACTTGTCTGACAATTTATTTTTGTAGGGACTAATTTGGGATTTTTTTGCTAGAACCGATTTGTCTAACTTTTTATTTTAAAAGGGCCGACTTGAGAGTTTATTTTTTACATAGATTAATTTGTACGTTTTCTAATTTTAGAAAGACTAAAATAGGAATTTTTTCTATTATTAAATATATTACGAGTATCTTTGAAATTATGACATATATTCCAAGAATATATAACACATCTCTAAAATAAATTTATAATTTATTACCAGAACTCTCAAAATTCATTCACATAAATTTTATATGTTAAACAGACAAGTTTTCAAAAATATTCAAGAATCACTTTCCTGAGTATGTGATTTCTGGACATGTAATTTCTAATCCTAAAACAAACGCATCCTGTAGTGATCCTAATACGGCTTGTCATGTAGATAGATTAGTCTATTAAGGTATATAGTACTAAATAATATACGAATCAATCGTGGTAGTGATTATAGCTTAGTGGCTATAGTTGCCATTTAAAAACCACATGGAAAGGGGTCGATCCCTATCCCACCCTCTTTGCCTCAAAAAACATAATGAATAATAAAATAAAAAAATTTTACATTTGATCACTTATGCAAAACTTTTTATAATATTTTAAGAAAACCATTACATTTTAATAACTTCTATTAGATTGACAAGCAATTTTGACAGCATACCAAGAATTGTAAGAAGATCAATCCATGGGTTGACACCGTCGATCACACAAACTCCATATAACTAACTATACTGAATAATGATTATATATATATATATAAGCATAAGCTTAATATTCTAGCAAGGTTGGAGCACAAACGATAAACCAAAGAACAAAAACCAAAACAACAACCACTAGACAAAAACAAAATAAAAACATGTTAATCAACATGCATAACATAATAACATGAGATAACAAATCCTATTAATGCACAAGACACCCCTTTTTCCTGTTAAGAATCTTGCATCTAATAGTGTCTTACGCACTATGAGTGACTGTGTTTGCTTGATATGTACCATGAAATTGTAACATTTCCAGGATGACACTAGTAAACATGAACAGAAAAAATAAGCTAGCCCTTTATAGAAAAACCTAATTTAGATCTAGGAACATTGTAACAAATACTAGCCTTTTATGTGTTGTCATCAAGGTGAGCTAAGAAAATAGTGAATGAATGGGTCATGTCTTAAGAATCATAGAATAGACTTTAAAAAAAATTGTATTAAGATTTTATCTCAAAATCACCAGTTAACAAACATAGATGTAGCTCCCCCACTGCAAACTCTCCATGTGTCAAGATCTATTTCTCATAACAAAAATTCACATAGTTGCAGTGTATATATTTTGCAAAGCAAAGCAAAGTAACAATATATTATTGCAATATAGTTAACTATCCTACAACTACAATCAATTCAATACTCTAAATTTTTTAACCAATATCTTAATTCACACACACTATTAAACACTTTAATACACCACAACACACATATCCACGGACACACCCCCATATCAATAGGCAACAAATACTCACATAATCACTCACCTATTAACAAACCTGCAGACAAATGGATCATACCCGACTCCTACCTAGATATGAACCCATATACACAAAACAACACACCCACATGCCTCATGTTTTCTTACACCACTTGCGCATTTGGTACTATCATCAAAACATAACCACGAGGTCTTCATCAACAACAAATCACAATAAATCACAATGAATTTTATAACAGATCACTCCTTAATTGTTCATAATCATGATAAACCAATGCATATTGCTAAATAACTCTTGAGCTAGAGACATCAAATCTATATAAAATCATATCATTCACATAATGATCAAAATTGTACGAATATTAACCCCATTTATCATTCTCAAAATCATACCATCATGATTGTCAATATTCCAAATAATTGGCCTCATTCCAAATTTCTTTATTCTCACTTGTTTCCAACATCTAATAGTATATCAAATAATATCATCAAGGATATTTTATTCCAAGGTATGATATGCACTCTAAGAATTAACCATCCTCCCCTAGTATCCGCATGACCTTTCTTGCATACAAGGAAGGTAACATTCATTGACCAAATCAAAATTGTCCCAATTCAATAGCTTCAAAAAATTGGGATAGCCTTATTTTCAAAAACAACGTTATTCTTGAAGTGCCAAAATGTTCATATTAACACAAAGCATACTGTTAACCACATTCTCCAATAGTGCAAGAAAAACATCGTACAAAAATCAAAAATACAAATTCCATATTCTGTTTCCTAAAGCAATGGCACGAAAGAGTCCAAGCATAGTTACATTAAAAAAAAGATGCCACTGGCTCATTTCCTATTCACCACAAATGCCATAGAGAATTTTATCTTGCTGAAAGACTTTTTGTAAGTTGAAAGTAGCACAAGAAGGGGGGTCGAATTATACTTCTCACTTCTTTTTTGTTTCTAAAACTTTAAATAAAATCTATCAAGCTATTCACTTGAAGATACCAGAAATTATAGTTAGTTAGCTTCAGGAAATGTATTTTTAAATCAAAAGTAAATACAGGAACTTCAAGAAACAATTTTATAAAACTTTTTCAAAGACACACAACAAAGAAAGATATAAACACTAAATAATAAATATGTAAAGAGAGAAGAAGAGATCACTCAGTGCTTTTAGACTGGTTCGGATGAATACTGCCTATATCCAGTTCTCAAAAACTTGTTGAGTGCCACTAAAAACCCTTTCTCAACTTCGAGAAAGTGAGATAGTCTTTGTATAGCCTTCTCAAACTATTTCCAGGGAACAATAGTTCCAATTTACTCTCACACTAAATAGTCTTTTTACTAGCCTTTTCAAGCTAACCTCACTTTGATCACTACTTGATCAAGGTACAAGAATATAGTTTTGGGTTGGTTCTCTCCAATAAAGGAACACTCAAGTCTTTCTATAAATAAAACAGTGTATATATTGAAAACTTGAGAGACTTCTTTCTCAATTCTTTCTTAGAAGAAAATGTGATCTAATGAGAATAAAAATGAAGATTTTGGGTAATAGAAACTGATTACAAGAGGTAATAGATGAACTTTCATAGTGTATTGAAAAGCTTCAACGTTAGTTATGCAAAAGTCTCTTCTTAAATGAAGATCTCATCCCTTTATACTTGGATTTTGAATATGATTGTTTCCTCTTGATTTTCTTTCCTCTTAACATATGTTAATCTTCTTTTGTATCCTAGAAACTATCCTCTAAAAAAGTAGTTGAGTTGTGTCGGAGTTGTCCTTGTAAAAATGTTGACAATGTGGTTTCTGGATAACCTTCAAAAATAACTTTTTCTTTTTGAAGTGTAGTTTTTGACCTTTTTATTCTAGAATACAAGGTATTTAACCAAGTACAAAAGTAATGTGTCATTGTTAATACTTTTTTGAAAGCCAACTAAATTTGAATTTCAAATTTTCTCCATTTCTGTTAACTCAGTACAGTTTTTTAATAACGTATGTTTTATAATGTAGCTTCACAGTTTCTAATCTTTGCATTGATCTTCTTTGCTTAACTCTGAGCTTGATAAGGATCTTTTCATCTTTTAAAAAGTCTTCGTATTTGATTCCCATCGAGATTGAAGATTGTGATCATGATATGCTCAAGAGAAATTAATTTCTTCAAAGATATAGAACTTTTTGAACATGTGATACACTTTATGAAGATCCATATATGGTTTCTGACGCTAGATATTGCTTTGTCGAGTCTCTAACATATCTTAGCTCACTTTCTGAACTCTTTGAATGAGATTATAATTTTGTTAAAACATGATATTGTGAAAAATATGTAATTAATTAAACTTTTATATAGTGAGAATAGTCCTCTTAAACGTTATAGAAACTCAATTAAAACATTGGTACTTTCTTTTAAACATTTTAACAAAATTTGCTTCATTGTCACTCAAAAGACAAACTATAGAGCTTTCTGAAGGGTTCTGGAGCTAACAATCTCTCCATTTTTAATGATGAAAAACCAAATTTTGAGAAAAATATTTTGGAGAATATTTTTGAAAGAATTTTTCTTTTAAGATCGAAGCCTTAAAGGCATTTTCTTTCAGAAACTTCATAAAGCTTTGTCTTATAACTTAACCTTTCATAAAGTAAACTTTCTCAAGGTTTATCATTATGAGATAAAGTTTTAAGTTTCTCAACAAACTTTAATAATTCATATTAGAGCTAACTTAGTATAAGGATCTAAATTGTATAAGAGCATTATTAACATCAGAACTGAATAAAAAAGGTATCAAAACTAAAAACAATTATGGTGATACTGGTCTTGAATAAGAACTTATGATCCAACACAATTTTCTCCAAATATTTTGAACAAACATTTTTCTTAGAGAATCAATACAAGTTTTCATATATGTATAAAAGCAAGAGCCTAAAGGTATCAGAGAATAAAATATGTGATGAAAATAGGATCAAAGTTCCTGAACTATATGTATCAAAACATGATCATATAAATCAAAAAACCAATTTCTGAAACCTATAGGTATCAGAGCATAAACATCACAAAGCATAAGTATTAAACACGGAAGGAAATGTTCAACACTTGTTTCTGAAACAAACAATATATATATATATATGTGTGTGTGTGTGTGTGTGTGTGTGTGTGTGTGTGTGTGGTATGCATATAGAAACTTGAGCTTTCTGAAGCTCCCCCCTCAGCTTTTGAGCCTTGACACACAGTGCAACACACAAAAGATTTGTCTTTTGTTCCTTTCTCCCCCTTTTGCCATGAGCAAAAGGGTGTGCACTTGTTCATACCATCGTTGGCCTCCTCTTCTCGGTTCATGAAGAATTTGCATAAGCAAATCCCCATATCTTATGAGTTATACTCCAAAGTCTCTGTTAGAGGCTTCCATTCTGTCTAGCCTTGCAGCCATATCTCTCTGGTTATGCATTAGCAATTGGACCTCAATGAGATGTAGTTGAGACTCTGGTTGGGATTGAGGTTGGTTTGGAAAATAAGCAAGGGCAGCCTTGGGTGCAACTTGTTCTTCTGGAATATCTTGGGGAACAGTATCCCTAGACTCTTGTGATTTCTAAGCTTTTTCTGGCTCTGGCTCAGGTTCAACTCGCACCCCTTTAATTTTCAAACTTTGCATGTCAGGTCCCTAAGTTTAAAAATTTGACGTGACCTCCCTGACCAACGTTAGTTCGTGAGTGAGTTTGACAAAATAGTACATATGTACACATCACATGCTTTTAGTAAAATTATTGTAAATATTTTGTCCTCCATTAATAGATCAGGAATAAAACATTATTTTCAAGTTATTTTAATGATTTTATTTTTTGGAGCTCCAACACCAAATCAGACTCATTTGGGTGTGATTTACTTTTAGGGGTTTTGATGGAATTGAATTCTCAAGGTTATAATTTTTGGATTAAATTTAGTTCCAAATCAAGGAATTGAATTCTAATTCTATAGCCAATTCATTTCAGGGGTTTTCAAATACCCTGTGAATCTACAGTGTAGGTGCGATGCTTAACAGAGGCAGGAGAGAGGTTGACTTCGACAGCCATAGAGAAGCAAGGACTCGGTCACTCAGTGAGTGTCGAAAAGTGGCATGCAATAGAGGTCATGCACTTTCGAGGTTGAGGACCGCAATAGGAAGGTGAATCACAGTGGTGGTGCGAGTTGATGGGGCTTCGCGTGGCAAGTTAGGGTGGGTCATGGCTCATTCACTTGAAGTTGTATGGGAGGCTTAGGACTCCAACGCCATGATGGAGAAGATGTTGGCAAAGTTGTTAAGGATTTGGTGAGGAATGTGGTGTTTTCACGAAGGTATATGGTGGGAGGGAGTTGAATGATGAGCTTGCTTCTTTCTTAGACCCCATTTGACTAAAGTAGTGTTATTTGGACAAACAAATTACAGAATATCATGCCGACACACTATCATTCACCATTGAATGGAATGTGAGACCCAAACTAAGTGAAATTCACATTTCATCCAATGGTAAATAATAACATATTGGCACTATATCCCGTAACTTGTATGTCAACTAAACATTTCTCATTTGATTAATCTTTGGAATTTGATTAATTTTACTGTTATTGAAGAAAGTGTGTTAGTGTTTGATTTTGGTGGCGTCAGTTGGATTGGATTTGATGCAAAGAGAAGGACATGGAAGGGGGAGGGTGGAGAGATACGGTTGTGATGGTGGCTGAGGTTAGAGTAAGGCATGGCAAATTGTGGTATACAACTGTGACGTGTGATGATGATGGGGGAAAATGAAAATGGAAATAGGTTGGAGTGAAGGTGACTATGGGTGGGGTAGGGGTTGATGGCAGCAAGTGTTGGGGTGGGTGAGAGGTTGTTGAGGGAATGGAGGCAATTATGACATTTGCATTGATTTTTTCAAAGAAAAAAAAATTGTCCCCCTCAGCCATACATGGACAAATAACGATAGGGGTAACCGCAGTGATTTTAAAATTGAGACAAACGGAGAATGAAGTGATTTTAAAATTGAGACAAAAGGAGAATGAAAACAAGTCACATCGAAATAGTGGGGCTTCTGTGCAAGCGTCAGCACCCTTTAATAACAAGTATTGATAGTAACTTCGAAATCTTTTTCCTGGGTAACCTTTGATGAAAAGATAGGCAGAAATGTCCACTCGAATTTTTATTTGATAACATCGGGATTGATCTCTACATTGCAAACTAGTAAGCTTCAAGCATTATCAACCTAAGTGAGGTATACTCGTCTTATTCTACAGTCTGAATGCCCCAAATCACAGCCAAGTTGGCTTCTGAATCTTTAATATCACATTACAAGGCAGCGAGCTGCTTTTCATTTCTTAAATCAAGGCAGCTTCTATCCAGAAGGCGTCTCCACCTCAAGTCGCACCGTAGAGGATCAATCATCAGTACCAAAGTAACGATCACCAAACTCACCCAATCCAGGGATAACACGGAACTCCTCATTTAGTGCAGCATCAATCTCAGATGTGACAATTTTTAGTGATGGAAACCTTTTAGACACACAATGGATTCCCTCAGGAGCCTGAATTCAAAAAGGGCATGCGCATGCCGAGTGAGAAATAGTAATAAAAAGGTTGAAAAAGCTATCATTATATATATGCAATGAAGGCATCAAAATTAGCTCACAGAAATGAGATTCAGGAATATAATGTGGGACTCTGGAACTCCTTTCTGAATGAGTAACTCAATTGCTTGGTTGGCAGAGTTGCCTACAATGGAAGTCATTGATGTCAATTTTCATCAGCAATGGACCAGAAAAGGGTGTAGTAGCAGCTAAATGAGGAGGATTCTAACAAATCAATGCTACACGACTTGACAAATACAACTATGCAATCTCAAAATAATGATGAAATTACAAAATAGGTCACCACTGACAGTTTTTACCTGTTCCTTATGTGGTATCTGGCTAACAAAATTGCTTCCATGTGTTCTCAATTGTATTTATATAATCCCTCCCCTTCATCCCTACTCCCTAGAAAATAGTATTCCACATTCACAAATATTATATGAAACAGTAACATAACTAATAGTCTAATATGATACCCTGTCATATCAAATAACTCGAAGTAGATAGTTACTTTACTCCCATCCCATGCTACTACTTCTTTCTGCCTACAAATAGGGTTTCTTCCACAAGAATTTGAAGAATGCAAACAAAAGGATGGGCTTTCGACTAGAGAATTTCAGGAGATAGCCTACTGAAACATGAAATATCGATAAGAGCCAAAGACATCAAATCTTCAAAAGTGGATAAAGCGCACATCACCTGTAGCAAGGACAGGGTCAAGAAGCAAGACATGCCTTTCCGAAATATCCTTGGGAAGCTTCTCATATATAAGCTGCTCATAGAAACAAAGAATTTTACCACTAAACACTAACAACATCCGTAGAGAGCACTATTGGTGAGGTCTGCTCTAAAGTCAATTTCATCTTGCACAAATAATTTATTTACCTGTTTTCCATTGTCACCATCGCGATGAATCAAAATTTTTCCAATTTTAATGCCTTTACAACATGCACGAAGTGCATTCTCCATGCTCTCACCACTGTAATGCAAAAACAATGACAAATATCAAGGGGAACAGACTAGATAGAGTGCCACAGTGAGTAATTCTAGTTTTAGCATTAGGACTCAAGATGGTTGCTGTATGGTAAACACAGTAAAAATCTAAGACTACTAGTCTAACAAAACAAGGGAACTGGTGTTAATGCATACATCATTGCATTTCTCGTAACACCATTCCATTTAGGTTGCACCTGCCAAAACTAATACCTGGTTCAAAGCTCACCTTCGAACAATTGAAACACCACATAATTTCTTGCAGAAATCAACACCAGTGTATACAGATCCTGCAATATAAACCCCATTTCGGTTAATTAGCGCGGCCAACATAAAAACCTCCATTTGTGTACTACTATTGCTTCTTTACCAGACATGTTGCAGTTCACACAAAGCACAACTATTTTCCTAAACAAGAGAAGTGGTCATAATGTACACAAAAACTTCGAGGACAGAGGACAACGGCAGAAAATTACCTGTTGGAGTAACCACTTGCTTTTCAGTGAATGGGAGATGACCTAGACCATGCTCAACAACCTAAGATCGACACATGAAATGTCTCATATACTTGGTACTAAGGAAATAAAAACCAACAAAGTGAAGAAGTTCAAGAGAGAAATAAAGCATAAAGTACCAGACGTATAAGTCGATCAGAATAAAATACAAAATCATGCTTTGATATGTCCCGGTCACGAATCAACGTATGCATTCCTCTTATCTGAAACATATAAGAACAATCAATAAACAGCAGATGGAACAAGTCATTATATTAGCAAGTAGCCTTTAAACACAAAAGAAAGCAGCAACAATTACCCAGGTACAAACAAGCTATGTTCCTTTCTTACAGTAAGCGATATTCCACCATCTGTATCTATACTGTGGGTCATACATGTGTATCAGTTAATTAGTGTATATACTGACAAGCCAACAACCTGAAACATGCTTATCCTCAATTTCTAGTTTCTTCAACTCCTTATGTATCCAAATTAAATATAAAAACATCAACCAATCTGTGTCTTACAGCAGTGATAGATTCATATTTTTTGTAATTAATTTCCCTTTAGCACTAGGTAATTTTGATTCATTTTGTGCATAGCTGTCATCATTTTGGAAGGAATTAATTCATTCCTCTTTGTGCACAATGTGTGGATATTGCTCTAATTGCACCTATTTTTTGGAAGAAACTGAATTTTGATATCTCCCTCATGATTTAACTAATCTTGCTACAGATTGTGAATTGTAGGGAGCCTTTGGTGTTGGTGCACAGAGTTTGAAGAAGGACTTGGAGTAAATTTGGAGATTTGAGGCTCAAGGGAAGCTAGGAACCAAGAGACGAAGCTCCAGAAACTAAGTCCAGAACAAGTGTGCTCGTTCTTGCGAGCCTGTGAAGCAAAGTCGATATCCAAGGAAAAGCCACCTCACTATAGTGAACCTAACTCAATATAGTGAGGCTATGAAGAAGTTGAAGCCCAAGAGAAGTTGTACTCGCTATAGCAAACCTCATTAGCTGTAGCGAGCCTGTGCGAGGAACCCCAGCTCTTGTGAAGACCAATATTGTTGTTCCACACCAGAACTTTAAAAATAGCACTTTTTACCCAATTAAGCCCTTTTTTGCAGAATTTTAATGATGTAATAAGTCTGACTCAAGGAAATTCGACCCATTCATTCCATTTTGGGCCAGAAATTAGGTTTAGCCACTTTTAGATACACTCCTCTCTCTTGTTCCTCCATTGAAGAACCTCAAATTTGCATCATTCTTCCTCATTTCCTTCAGTTTTTCTTTAATTTTTCTACTCTCTCTTGCTTATGAATATTGTAACCTCCATTATGGAGGAGTAGTTTTATACTAGCTCAACGTTTTTAAGAGCTAAGGTGTACATTTGAGACAGAGCTTAATGCAATCTTCTTTTGGTTTCCTTCATTCCTCTCTCTCTCTCTGTTTTGTTATCTTGATTGATGTAAATTTCACACGAGCATGCTCTTGATTATTCATATCTTGCATAATTGTGTTAGATGTGAGTGATTAAGATTGTTGGTTGAGTTAGCTAATTGATTGATTAGTAAAGCTTAATCAACTAAAGGAATTTGGATTAGTTTCATTAAGAAACTAGGCTAATGCAATTGAGCCTTAAATTGACTTATGTATTTGAGAGTGGTGATTGCAATTTCTTTGATATGTATGTTAATTGTATGCTTGGTGGGACCTTCCTACCAAAGTAGAATTGTATATTGGTCCTGTGATGCAACCCAACCCCCCCAACCAAAAAAAAAAAACCCAAACAACAAAACACACAACAACACCACGCATAAACCTCCAATTACTTAACAAACATCCGTGGGAAAATAACCCGAGTTAACTCCTTTTCAACTTGTTTTTATTGAAGTGACTTGGTTAATAATTTGTTTGAATTTGGTGGAACACTAGAATTGTGACACTCTAGTGGCTCATCCTACCAAGCAGCATCACTTCTCTCTTGGTAAAACTATAATTATGGTTTATACTGGAATTACAACTCCAAGTACACAACTCATCAAAGCTATGGCCATGTTATTGTTTCAGCATGTACTGAACAGTGAACATGTGCTTCCGACAAGTCACAAGCAAGCAAAACCTAAAGACAATTTTTCTTGTCAAGTTTAGGAGGAATAACAAATTGTAACGTAAGGAGTCTATAAAAAGCTTCATAAAGTAAGGCAATCTGGGTGTTACGGTTGGAAGCAAAGATGTATCATAAAATCTTCCAGAAATTTTGCATTATTAAAAATAATATTTTTGACAAAATATGCTCATATATACCTGGAATGTTGACTGAATAACATAGACATTTGGATATATTTTGCACAAATCATGTTGACCAAGCTTTGTGCGGATATGTTGCACGATCAAATCAATGGCAACATGATTATCACCTCCACGCGGAATGATCACATCAGCATACTTCTTTGATGGTAGAACAAAATCGTCAAAGGCAGGCTTAACAAACTTCGCATACTGCAAAACCAGCATTGCGGGCAGTAAGCAACAAAGAAATGTGATTGCTCACATCTCATGAGGACAATAAAATTCTCTTTCCATGCACAACTTTCTAAAAAATATATAAATTCCTACTAAAAAAAGAGTTACCATTAGTAGCCTAAGTGCAATTAAGCCATTGTTACTGATAAATCATTGGCCATACCTGCTCAAGAACAGAATTTATATCCCTGCCCCTCTCCACCGTGTCACGTCTAATCCTACGAGCTAGCCTCACATCAGCATCTGCAAGCAATTGATAGCCAAGGATAAAATTAGAGAGAGAATATGAAGGAAGGGAGAGCTTCTGTTACTATGTAAAACAAAAGAAATCTTATTAGAAGAGAAGAAACAGTATAAGAGTCCTTTCGCATAGATACAAAAGTAACAGTTAAGGCCTAAAGGGATAAACCATCTAACAAATCATGCTAATCCCTCTAAATATCAGTTACTGAAACACCCTTAAACAGACCATGTGCAGAGCAACAAACAGATGCCAAAAAACTAATCCTATCCCAAATAAAACAAACAGTTAAACAGGAATCAAACAAAGGCCAGCCAATCCAATAATTTACCACAAAATACAGGATAGGAAAATTGACAAATGCAGTGAACATATGGAGAAAGGGGTTTAACAAACCCTCACGTGACTGAATATACCGGGCAAGTTGCAGATCACAAAGCATAGTTAATCATGAGAGGGAGCAGATCCAGATAGTATATCAATGGGATGCCTATTGGAAGAAAAGTTGAACTATTTTATGCCCCAAAGTGCATCTTGGCATTTATTTGCCAAAAATAATACAATGCATTCTACTCCTTTACTTCTACAGATTTTCTAGGAAACTATAAAAGTCGTCCCAGGCATTGAGTAAACATCACACTTTGCTACAGTAGCTGTTGAAAGTGAGTGATTTAGATAGTGGAGAAAGAAAAAAGAAAGAATAGAGACTCAATAATATAAAAGTATATTTGATATATTGTGATGTTGTGATACTCTGAGATAATTCTATTTATAAAGCAAAAATAAAATCTAAACACAATAATAAAATCAACCCAAATAAATCTAAATCAATCTAAGATATGATGGAAAATATTCTAAGATATAATGGAGATATTATTAAATATTTCCTTATTTCCAACACTCCCTCTCAAGTTAAAGCTTACTAAGCTTCAAGCTTATTACAATTAAACCCTTAAAATATAAAAATGATATCTCCATGGAATACTAGCAAAGCAACTCGGGGATGCTGAATGTGTCCGAAAAAGATAACACAACAAGGCTAGAATGAACATCAGCTAAAGCAACTTGTTGGATAATTGCACAACTAGGAAAAGAAGAGACACACACAATTATCAGTGCTAGAAGAGACGCAATGAAGGCAGCAGATATTTCCTGCACATGCAACAATAGATCGCAAGAACAACATATCAAAGTCTTGAATAGTTGAAAGATTGGAGATTCAAAGATGTTGGGATAGCATTGTGAGCAAATGAGAAGTCACAGGAAGCCATGGCACAAAACAAGAGTAAAATCGGAAATAAGAAAAGGTGACGTTGACGGAGTGCATGGACTGCAAAACTAAGGACACATCTGAAAAGGGGCAGCAACGCAAGCACGACGGTGGGCAAGGCAGCTGGAGAAGCCACCGGACGCGCAGCCACACACGGCGGAAAGCAGTGGCAAGTAGCTGGTTGTGCAAAGAGAAAGAACACGCGTGAGAGGCGTGGTTGCTGGAACAAGGACACGGTCGCCAAGGGTGGGCTGCACAAGAGGAGGCGAGCACGATGGTGAGCTCGTCAGCTAAGATCAACATTGGGAAAAGCAGCCGAAGACAGTGGCAAGTGTGGACAATGGTTCTCTTACTGTTGGAAGTGACACACAGCAGAGTGAGGGAAGGTCAAGACACTGCCGAAGGGGTTGACGAAAAAAGTCACCAGAGGCAGTGGCAGGGGTGGAGACCGGAAAAGTCGCCAGAAAAGTCGCCGTTAATAAAAACAGTGGTGGTTTGATATTAATTTTCTAGAAAGCAAGAACACTGTCAAACCTAAAAAAGAATTGAAGGACTTGACAGATAGAGCAATGGTGGGGCAGAAAGAAAAGTAAAAATAGTGGGGAACACAGGATAAGTGAGTTCCAAATTAGTGGAACCTCTACAGCGAAACAATGGAGACAGGTCATGGTGGATGGTACAGCTCTGATACTATGTCGAAAGTAAGGGTTTTAGATAGTGGAGGAAGAAAAGAGAGAGTAAAGACTCAATAATATGAAAGTACATTTGATATATTATAATGTTGTGAGACACTGAAATAATCCTATTTATAAAGTAAGGATAAAATCTAAACATAATGATAGAATCAACCTAAATAAATCTAAATCAATCTAAGATATGATGTCAAATATTCTAAGATATAACAGAGATATTACTAAATATTTCCTTATTTCTGACAGTAGTAAAGTGAGGATTGGCAGTGAATTTTCATTGAAATTATGATAGTCGTTAGCATCCCATGGCTCAACCATGGCTTCAGTGCTACAGCAATTATATTAAGCATTAGTCGATTTTGGAGTTTATTCTTCACAATCGATTCTTGTATGATTTCAAGTATTTTACCAAGAACTATCAGAAATGCAACACAAAACATGACGATGGGAGAGAGAAGGTGATGGAAAACGATTCCCAACAATAATTATAGAGTTGTATTTACCAACAATTTGAAAGTTCACCCTTGGAGATCCAAATGTGGCATACCTGTGTCAACAAAGATCTTCATGTTCATTAGATCCCGGACATTCTGATCATGGAATACAAGAATCCCTTCCAATATAATGACATCAGAAGCATTGACCTGGGAAGAGAGTAGAGATGTCAAACCAGAAAAAGAAAAAAAAAAAAACCATCCAAAAGGGGGCAAAAGAAGTTATTGCCTAAGCAATCATCTGTTACATTTGAATGCTCATAAAATATAATGGAGATTTCACCAAGTGCAACATGTTCTACTTACGTTTTCTGGGATTTGTAGAAATGATTTTGTCTACTTATATGTATGTGATGAGTAGCCCTAACTGCGGACCAGCAACAGAAACGTTTTTGAACCGATCATCAGCCTTTTCTGCATGGAAAAGGCTTTTGAACCAATTATTATGTTTCTACAGTTTTGGAAAGAGAAAGGAGAGAAAACTTTCTCCATTTGTGACATTCCTATGGCCTCTCGTTGGAGTTCAGCACAAGGTTTTTGGAAAGAAGTATTGTAGTCATTGACAATACACAGAAGGATCAGAGAGTTCCTCTGCTTCATTAAATCTCCCTATTTTCTTTCTTTGCTTCCTTTATGACAGAACATGTTGACCCCCCTTTTTCGTAGGGCAATGGTTTATAGACCCCACACAACACATATATCCTCAGATTTACCTTTGGATCTAGGTATCTAGTATGACATTAAAACTCTCTGGCAGAAATCCACCTTATATCAATGGGCCTACATGATTGTTGTCTCTTTTAGGTGTTGATTATATAACTTTACCCTGCTTTGTACTCACTTTCAATCTGATGATATTTCTTCTCTTATCAACAAAGCATGTACTTTCACAGAATTTGTAAATCTTGGATAAGAATATTTTAATGTATCCAGATGACTTAAAGAAGGCATAGTATGTTTAACTGGCAATGTCAATGACTGAAGTAAATCTGATCGAGGCCAAAAAAAAAAAAAAAAAACCAAACGCATTATCCAAATCCCAATAAAAAGGTCAATTTCCAAGAACTAAATTCAATTATCACATCACCAATTTAAGGTTTCATCTGCAGAAAGCCAAGTGACATGTTTAAATCACCATCTGGTAAAGACCTCTTGTTAACCTCCATCAACTACAGACATAAATGATCTTCAACATTCTTTGAAATAATACCTGCCGAAAACTGTCCAAAGACCGTTGGTGCTTCTTGAAGTCATAAATTGGGACTTGTACACTCTGGCCAGCTATGAGCTTTTTCATGCACTCTAGTAGCTGCTCAGTATCAAAAGCATCTACAAGGAAAACCAATATGCAAGGCAAGAAAACAAGATCACTAAACCAGTAAAGAATATAATCATTTAAGATTATGATTGGCATTACTGAAAACTGAAATAGATTTGATTTGCATCGAATGATTTGATTTAGAAACTGATTCTCATGTTTGAAACTCATAACAAGAAAGTGATATTTGAATTGATTTATAAATCAAGTTCCGTCTTCCATGTTTAGAACACATTAAATATAAATATGAATCAAATTGACTTTAAATAAGTAATTTCCCTTATCATCCTTCCTGAAATTAACTAACAATGGCACAAAAATTCAACAAATAAAACTAGAATCAAATTAGGCTTGGTTTGCTATTGCTGTGGATTTTTGAGAGCTAATGAGCTCTTTGGACTTTCAAAAAGTTACTCTTAAAAAGTCATGTTAGTATTGTTTGATAAAATAATGTAGAAGTTGCTCTCAATAAGGAGAAGCCACAATAGTCATGTTTGGTAAGTATGTTTATAAAGTTGCTTCAAGAATCCAAAATTATTATGATGGATATAGATATATTAAAGAGTACCATTTCTACATTTATTGTCATTAAATAGCGTAAGGTCATATTAATCTTTCAAGTTTTAGAGACCATAAGCCAACTCTAGAAAAAGGAAGCAGTTTTAATAGATTAGGGAATGAAAAGTTTAGAAACCACGGTTCAATTGAAAGAGCTAAGAAACAAATTTGGGTCCCTAAGGATAAGTCTAGCTACATTTCTGGCTCTTCGTGTTTAAAGAAGCAAAAACTTGTCCTTCCTAGCTCTAGGAGCGAAAACCAGCATCCTATGTTAGGGACTGAGCCAATATAGAATTAGGCTTTTATTGTAATTACTGAAATGTGAATTGAAATAGGACAAAATGAGTGACTCTTTTGTATCTAACCTTGCCTAGCTGACATGGTTAGTGGGGTGGGTGTGTGGATTGTGATTCTGTTAGAGGGAAGAAAGGGGGAAATATATCGGAGGAGGGAAGAATATTGAGGGGAGTATTCGGAGTAGTGAGAAGAATTGGAAACAAGGAGAGACCAGGACTCTCGAATTCCTGGAGTAGACACACCATCTTTTATTTGTTTCTGTCAATATCAGAAACCCACAGCAAGGGGAAGAGCCATATTTCACTGGTATTGTTCTTTCCTAAGAGTATTATTTCAGTTCCAACATTTCATTCACTTGCTGATACCAATTTCTTACATCCTACTACAGACTCCTCTCCTTTTGAACCAGGTCCCTCTCAAGGAGGTAAGCAAAGAGAAGTAGGAGTAGAACATGGTGATGAAGGTGATTCTCTTTTTGAAGAAGAAGATGGGCTTTTGATAGATTCACCACAAGCAAAGGAACCCGACTCTCATATGCAATCAATGAAGGCCTACGAATTGCAAGTTTATTTGAAGATGACTCTCATTTAGGGGGAATGCCTTCACTCCCCTATGGTTCAGAAGGCAATATTGGTGTCAGTCTTAATTTTGAAAGCAATGTTAGAAACCTTGAATTGGGTTTACCTTTTATAGGGAGTGACTCTGTCCATATTCCTTGTCCATCCCCTTCTTCCTCTTCCTTCATCCCTTCTTCTTTACCTATCTTATCTACTTGTTCTAAAGCCTTGCATTTGAGAGATGTGTGGGAGACTAGAAATAAGGAGTTTATCTCCCTTTCTTCAATAGGGGCCTCTCGAGGTATGATGTTAATTTGGGAGTTGGGACACTAGAACAGCAAAGAAAGTTTATGCTTTTAATGGTGCTCTGTGTTCATTTAGATTTTGTTAGCAAGGGTATGTGGTGGTGTACCTTAGTTTATGGTCCAACAAGGCCTAGGCTCCGACCTCTCTTTTAGGAAGAATTATGTCTATGGCTTTTGGTGTCCTTGGTGGTGTGTAGGTGGTGACTTTAATGTTGTGAGATCGCCTACTGAGAAGTTAGGTGGGGCCGTGAGGCGAGGTTGACTTCAAGTATGCAAGCTTTTGATTCTTTTATTCGAGATTGTGGTTTAAAGGACCAACCCCTAACGAATGCTAACTTTACCTGGTCAATTAATAGGGGCCCCACAGTGTCTTCGTGATTGGATAGATTTTTGTTCCTCAATGCATGGGAGGGAGGGTACCTTCCCAAATCTTGTGCAAGAAATTCTCTTTCGTCCAGTTTCAAACCACTTCCTGGTTATTTTGGAGTCTTGCAAGATTAAATGGGGCCCAACTCCCTTTAGGTTTGAGAACATGTGGTTGGACCATAGCTCTTTTGTTCCTTTAGGAAGGGATGTTGGGGATAATTCTAAAAGTTCATGAAAAAGTTAATATGCCTTAAAGAAAGGTTAAAAGTTAGGAATTGAGAGGTGTTTGGTGACATAAGAATCAAGAAAGACGAAGTTCTTAAAGAGATTGGATGCAGATGGTCTTAGCTCTAGTGAAGATCATGCTAAGAAGCCTCTTTGCTTGATGACAATGAGGAGATTTTGTTGAAAGAAAATACGAGATGGAGACAAAAGACTAAATTCCAATTGGCTAAAGAAAGAGATATTAACTCCAAGCTTTTTCATAAGATGGCTACAGGAAGAGGAAAAGTTGATTAAAGAATTAAAGCTTGGGGATGGTCAGATTTTTAGAGATAGTGGAGTTATTGCCAAAGAGATCAGCAAGTTTTATAACAATTTGTTCTCGAAGAAGAATCTCTCTAGTCATTCTATTGAAGGATTAGAGAGGAGTGCTATAACCCAAGAAAAGGCCTCCTATCTTGAGAGGCCCTTTGAAGAAGCATAGTTAAAGAGAGTAGTTTGGAGCACGGAAGCAGATAAAGCACTAGGTCCAGATGGGTTTTCTACTAGCTTTATTCAAGTTTGTTGGGATATTGTTAAAGTGTATCTTTTGAAGGTACCTGATGAGTTCCATAGAATTGGAAAGATTGGTGTTAATCCTAACTCTACTTTCATTTCTTTGGTTCCTGAAAAGGATAGGTAAGCTAGAGTTAAGGATTAGAGGCCTATCAGTCTTGTCACTAGTTTGTACAAAAATCATCACCAAGATCCTTTTTGCTTGTCTCAGTGAGTGAGTGAGTGAGTGAGGTCATAGGAGACACATCAGAGAATCAAAGTGCTTTTATTGTAGATAGGCAAATTTTGGATGCTGTCCTTGTGGCTCATGAAATGGTTGATTATATGAGAAAAGGGCCAAAACAATGTCCAGTCTTCAAGTTGGACTTTGAAAAGGTATATGGTTAGCTAGAGTTTCTTTGGGGATAAGATGCTAGAGAGAAAAGGGTTTGGTTCTGGGTGGAGAAGTTGGATTTTAGGATGTCTTGCTACTAGCTCATTTTTGGTGATACTTAATGGTGAGCCAAAAGCTTGGTTTCGTGGCAAAAGGAGGGTGAGACAAGGTGATCCTCTATCTCCTTTTCTGTTCACTCTAGTGGTGGATGCTCTTTGTCGTTTTGTTTCGATAGCAATGGACAGGAGGTTAATAAATGGTGTCAAAGTGGGTTAGATGAGGTTGTGATCTCTCATTTGCAGTTTGCTGACGATACCATCTTGTTCTTGGATAATGCTAGGAAGGTTTTTTGAATGTCTTATCTATTTTGCAAATTTTTGAATTATGCTCTAGACTGAAGATTAATTGGTCTAACAGTGGTTTAGCTAGAGTTAATTTGGATTATCAAGCCATCTTTGCTTTTGCTTCTTTAGCTAGTTGTCAATTTTTGGATTTGCCCTTAGCTTATCTGGATGTTCCTTTAGATGGTAATCCTAGATCTATCTCTTTTTGGGATCTAGTGGTCGAGAAGGTATCTAAGCATCTCAATACTTATAAAGGGGCTTATTTTTCTTTAGGAGGTCGGATTACCTCATTCAAGCTTGCCTCTCTAGCATTCCTCTCTATTTCTTATCTTTCTTCCATTTACCAGTAGGGGTTCCTAATACTATTGAAAAGATTATGAGATACATTCTTTGGTCTGGTGCTTCGGGGATAAGACATGGTCACTTGGTAAGTTGGGAGGTTTGTTGTCGTCATAAGAAGGAAGAGTGTTTAGGGCTCGAAAATTTGGTATTTAAAAATATTGCTTTAACAACAAAATGGCTTTGGCACTTTCCTCTTGAACCGCTTTCCTTATGGCATCAAGTTATTTGAAGAATGTATGGCCTTGCCAGGAACGGGTGCAATGCTAATATGGCTTCTCGAGCTACTCCTTTTAGTCCCTGGAAATTCATTTCCCAAGGTTATTCTAGGTTTAAACTCATACCCTCCTTGAAGGTTGGCAACAGTTCTCATGTCAGCTTTTGGGAGGATTATTGCAAAGGTAATTTTTGTATAGCTTTTCCACGGCTTTACCGTCTATCTTCTCTTCACCACTCTCCCATCTAAAATTTTTATTATGTGCAGGATTCCACCTACTCTTGGGACTTCCATTTTTTCAGAAATATAAATGACAGAGAATCTTCAGATTTAGCATTCCTTTTAGGCCTCCTTGATTCGGTCATGTTACTCTCTTATCCAAATAAAAGGTCTCAGTCTCGAGTCTTCTAGGGTTTTTCAGGCATACCTTGGTCTTAGTCTCTTGAGTTTTCTAGGGTTTTTCATGTATATCTTACTTTCAGTTTCTAACCCATTCTTCGAACAATTCTTTTTGCCTTGAAAAACCCATTTGGAATTCCAAAACTCCCTTGAAAGTTAAATCCTTTATCCGGACAGCTATGCTTAATAGATTTCACACCAACCACATGCTGCAAGTTCAAAGACCACATATGGCTAGTTCCCTTGAAATGTGTGTTACATGTAGTGCTAGCTCGGAACCAACCACACATCTGCTTCTGCATTGCTCGATGGCTGACTCTTTATGGAATTGTTTGTTTGGTGATTTTGGTGGATGTTGGGTGTGCTCTAATACCATGGATCAATACCTTTTGACTAGTTCTGTCAGTTTTGGGAGTAGAAAGGATGCCAAATCCTTATAGCAATGTGCTGTCTTTGCAGTTATTTGATTTACTGGGTTGGAGCATAACTCTTGCATTTTTCACGACGAACATTGAGATAAGCAGATTTTCTGGGATAAGACTAGACGCCTAGCGTCTATTTGGTATAAGGAACATGACCTTTTAGAGGGGTTTCCATATAATATGATAAGAGATTGGAAAGCTTTGATGTTTTAATGTTTTCTCTTGTTTCTTTTTTCTTTGAGGATCTCTTGTCCTCTTCACTTTGTATTATTCTTCTCTTCTTGTTAAAGAAATTTCTTCTTTCATTTAAAAAAAAAATAACTCTAAAAAACCCCGCATGAGGTGCACTTAAAAGCACCCCTAACGTTTAAAAGATAAGAGCAAAAACACTACAGCTTTTCTGTTTACCATACAGAAGATATATGCTAATAGTTTCATATGCGGGAGCACTTGTCCATTTCAACAAATAAAACTAGAATCAAATCAAGCACTAAACTCTAACAAAGTTTGAAAAAGATTCGATTACTATGAAATAATAATAGAAAAAAAAGGATTAACTCTGAACCAAATCAATTATCATTTTTTAACCTAGATTTACAAATCACCTAGTAAAATATATCATCCCAAGCACAATACAAAAGCTAAGATGCTATCTCTATTATCTACAGCTAGAAAGTAACGAGCTAAGTAGCAGACTCACCCTCACCAACACAGAACGTTTCATTACTGTAATAAAACTGAAAAAAAAAAAAGAAAGAATTACCAGGATGATCAAAATTGTACTCGTGAACACGCTCCAATTCTTCAGGCCTCAAACCACGGTAAAACGAATCCTACAAACCACAAAACCAAAACGCCTAAGACTACAATTTCCCAAAAAAATAAATATATAAATAAAAGAAATTAAAAAAAAAAAGAAGAAGAAGCAACAAAAACCTTGCCTGGTTAACGAGCACAACGCGGTGATCGTGGAGCTGCTGAATGATCATGTCGCATACGGTGGTCTTACCAGAAGCAGTACCTCCCGAAACACCTGCACAAATTCAATTTTTCAATCCCAAGAAACTGTCGATAAAGAAAAAAAGCACAGGGAAAACTGGAAGTAAGAAAAGGGAAGGAGGAGAAGAAATAGTGACCAATGACGAAGGGCTGGTTGGGGAGGGAATCGGGGGCGAGGGAGGAGGAGGGATCGGGTGCGGAGAAACGGTGGGCGGGAGAGGAGGTGGAGGAGGAAGGCGGCGACGAGAGGAGGCCGTCGAGGCGGAGGCCGGAGAAGTGTGGCCCCGACGCTGCCTCCATGACGTAGTCGATCGACGTCGTTTCCTCTGGCATCTCTCTCCCTCTTTCTCTCTCTCGGTGGAATAATACGAGAATGTGATGCTTCTATTTGTCTTGGTTTCTGTGGAGGAGGAGAAAAGGGAGAGAAATAATGGTGGTGGTCGGGGTGGGAGGGTGTTAGGGGTCACGGTTGTTGTGATTGTGTGTGTTGGCGCTGTTTGTGCTGGATGATAAGTGAGGCACAGAATTAGAGCTGCGTATAGGGACCGCGATCCGCAGACTAACTCGTTTAACTTGTAATCCACATAAAAATGGATCAGAAAAATTTTAGTTCTTCGGCCGTGGACTTTTTGATCCGCATTTGCCACTTACTTAAATTTAAATGGCCGCGAGGTTCACATACCAACCCGCAAGCTCGCATTAGTGAGAAAATTGTTTCATTTGTGATATTTATTTATATTATTGATGGATGGACTTTAGTGAATTATTTTATTCTATTATTTTTTATACTTATATTTGGTAAAATATACTGTATAAATATAAATATATAATATAGGGTATAAAAAAAGTCAAAAAATATATATATGAAAGAAAAAAAAAGGGGGGGTTATGTGCGTTGTGCCGCATTTGGTCCGCGTGGTCCGCGATTGGTCCGTGCGGTCTGCGTTCGATCTGTTGGTCTGCGGTCATTGGCTAGTCGCGTCTAGTCATGGTGGTCGCGATCTGGTCCGCAGGCTGGTTATGCGAACGGATCTACTGGTCCGCAAGTTTATGCGGGTCAGACACGGACCACCCTAAAGCCCAATCCATTTATTAAACGGACCGATCCGGTCCGACCCGTTTAATTGTGGTCCATCGCCGACGGGGCTAAACGGACCCGACCGGTCTGTATACCACCTCTACACAGAATATGCCTTGTGTAATGCCCTTGGTTCATTTGATTTATTATTTAGGTTTAATTAATCCATCAGTCCCTATAGTTTCACCAAATTTTCAATTAAATTCCTATATTTTAAAAGTTTTCAATTGGATCCCTATATTGTATAAAAGTTTTCAATTAAATCCCTGCTGTTAACCACTGTTACAAAAAAATGGAATATTCATAGTATATTCCATCTTTATTTATTCTATCCATCTTTATTTATTCTATCTCCTTCTACCTCACCCATCTTCCCTCTCCACCACCCACCCAATGTTGAAGCAGAGCACGCAAGAGCCCCTTCCCCTACATCCATCATTATCATCAATAACCAATCTTCTAACTATAATCAAACACAATATCAAATCCAACTAGAATCACAAACATCATTAAATCACAAACAAAAATCAAACCAAAATAAAGCACAAATCTTTTCCCACAACAGGCCACCATCGTCCCACCTCCTTCCCCAACAAATTTGCAATGCACAATAATTGAGAGGTGGAAACAAATTCGAGCAATTCAAAAACCTAACAACTTTATCACCAACCAATCTTCAGACAAAAAAAAAAACCCTGCGTCTTCAATCTCTAATCAAAGAAAGGGGAAAATGGTTCTATGTTCCTGCAAACCCACTCATGTCTGATTAAAGTCCCAACACATAACTCAATGTAAATTCACAATTCAGGGGGGAAGCCATCAACAACAACATCATCATCCCAATGAGCCAGAAAGAAAATCAAATAACAAATAACAAATAAAAAAAATAGAGAAAAGCTTTGTTGCGCCCTTTCCTCACCTTCATCTTCCCATTACCAAGAACACCACTCACACCAAACCCACACCATTGCAAGACCATTGTGAACATAGCTAGGGACTACCGTGCCACCGCCCATTGCTGTAGCTATCGCCGCTACACAAACCACCGAGAACTACATCGATCTCTCCCTTTGTCACTGCCAGTGCCTCCTGTAGTAAGAACCATGGCCCTTCGCAGTCCTTAGCCGTTGCACCCCTAGTCATCCGCATCGCAATTGATGTGGTGGCAGCTGCAACTCCTTCTACCAGCAGCGCCATGCACCACTCCCATTCTCTCTCTCCCGATCTCTCATTCCCCTTCTCTGTTTTTGCAAAACCTAACCCTAAAGGAACTTAAACCTTAACCCAAACTTATCATAGCAAGATAAAGCAAGCTTTAGAGTTCTTGTACCAAGGTTTACAAAGAAACCATATAGTGTGAACTTCATCATCAAGCTCTAAAGAAATGGATTAAAAGAACAAGTCAAGTTAACATTCCCTTATACCCTTAAAAAAAAGCTCAAAAAAACTTAAAGAAAAGGAAAGATGGCCGAAAACTTAGAGGAAAGAAAAGGAAGGAAACCGAAACCATGAGTAAGGAAAGGAACCATTTGAAACTCTAGAGACCATGACCTTGATGATGTATTAACACCAACATCATGTGTCCTCATCATTGAGTTCATATATTCATTTTATGAGATCATCAAAGTTAAGTTTCTCAAAAATAAGAAAGGAAGAAATCAAAAACATCTTTTACTCAAGAATGAAGATCAAGCTTTAGAAGTTACACAAGTGATAAATATCATCATGGAATCCTCATCATCAAGCTCTTATTTCCAAGTTCTCAAAGGCCCTTGGCCGAAAACAAAGAGGAAGAAAGGAAGTTCTAAACAGTTTCAAGAGAAACCATAAAGCACATTACTAAATAAGAACTTCAATGAATGAAACACTTAGAACAAAATCCCTATCAAGTGATTTGAGGTTGAGATGAGTGAAGAAGATGAACTCTTGAACTTGAGAGAAAAAGAAAAACTCAAAGTGCTCTTGAAAACTCAAACTTAGCAAATGAACTAAAAGTGATTCAAGTTCATCCAAGCATGTTATTTATAGAGAAATGAAACAAATGAGAGGTGAAATGGAGGGAGGAGATTTCGGCCAAGTCATGCAGCCCCATGAGTTCCATGAGATGAGATATTGTGTCCTTGAAGCATAGTGAGGTATGGCTCAAGGTAAGGTGAGGTATGGCTCAAAGCATAATTCAAGGCATGGTTCTTTGAGTGTTTGAAATTTCAAACATGTGATGGAAATGGGGGGAGGAGTGGCCGAATTGCATCAGCCAAGGGGGAGGAAAATCTCTTTTTTTAATTGTGGTTTGGAGTTGTATTTAGGTGTGTCTTTGATTAGGCTTAGGTTTAAGAATTTGTAAGAAAGTGTTTAAGTGACTAAGGATGTAATTAAGGATTTCAAGGCAAGGTTAGGGAGTGCTCTTGCTTCATTAGTGAGATAAAAACTCATTTTAGTGTATAAATAATTCTAGACACAATTCTTCAATTTAAGGAATTGGAGAGAGAAAACAGTATTCAAAATTCCAAGACTAGGAATCTTGAGTTTTAAAAAGAGATTTAGGTTTAATCTAAACAATTTTAGATTCTAATTAATTTTAATAACTTATTTTGACTCTAAATTAATTATGAAAATTAATTAATCTTCGATTAGAGCCTAATATTGCTTAGGTTTATTTAATTACATCATTAAGCTCAAACGACACTATTCTAGGGGTAAAATCATAATTTTGCACAAAAACTGTTCGGGACCACCAGTACTTAAACAGATACTTTTAAACACATGAAAAGATCATTTTAAACATTTGAGAAAAGTTTCGGGATCAAAAGGCACTCATACCCACGTAAAAAAATTATAGGGGTATTTTGGTCATTTTGACCCAAACCTCAGAAAACAAGATTTTGGTTTCCGAAACCATTCAAAAACCATCTAAACCCCTTCAAGCATTGAGTTGACCCTTCGAGGACCACCGGGTTGGCTATCCTCGAATTCCGGGTGAAAAATGACCTCATGGGCATTTTGCTCATTTTTTCTCAGACAGAAAAATCGGGGTATTACAACAAGCTATCTTCAAAGCTTGCCAAGGCTTCCATGGCTACATCCTCATCCAAAAATTGCAAGCCTTAGGCTACATCAAGTATTATACTTTCTCTTTCCTATTTTCTATGGATTTTCCCTATTTTAGTTGAAAGTAATCTTTTCATTTTCTAGAGCTTGTCAACATTGATGCAGATTCCCACATTCCCTTGACTCAGGCTTCTCAAAGGCCGACTCCTATGAAGAAGACTACCCACCAAGTAGTTGCAACTGCACCTATCAATATAGTTACCCCTATTAAGTCTGGAACCTCACCAGATTCTCCTCCCTAGGTAATCTTAAAAATTTGGTAGCTGTAGAACTGTCTTCCATTTGATCCACCTACTTCATAGTGGGGCCTCTACAAGTCTTCTCCATATAGATTAAAATCACCTAAAACAATATTCTATTATCTTTTCTAAGATAGGCATTACCTAACTCTCTCACATACACTCATTGCTAATTCTATCATTTCCAATATTCAATCTAAGCTATTGAATTAATACCAGAATAGATATACTATTTTGATAATGAGTATAAATTATATAGCAGTTTATACTTTGTGTATATGTATATATATCCTTCAAAATTAAGTTTATTGTATTTTTTTTTTGGACAAATTACATGGGTCTTTTCTGAGATTTTTCATAATTACACTTATCCTTTCTAGATTTTGAAAAATCATTCACCTTTTTTAATTAATTTAAAGTAATTATATTTACACCCTTATTACTTTTTTAATTTTTGATGTGTAAAAATTTAATTGAATTTTCAAAATTACCCTACCTACCTCTACCGCTTCAACCACCCTTACCCACCCTCAACCCTCGCCCACACCCCACCTCATCCTCCTCCTTTTGCTTTACTCCATTCATTTTCCCTCTTTTGCTTCTCCCTTCTATCAACCTGAAACCCCCAAACTCCCAAAACCCAACATCCACCCATCAACCCCAAAATAGAATCCTCACTCATGTGTCTTGCACTCTTGCCTCTTCTTTCTTCTCCTTTCTTCTATTCCTTTCATAATATATGCATGTCTGTAAGTGGACTATAGCAAAGCACGTTAAAAAATTCAACCCCAGCCAAAATTAATATCACACTATGAGATCAGATCGGTTAATCATGTTAGATACCAGGGTTTAGGGTTTAGGGTTTAGAGTTATAGAAACAGATCAACGCAACTAAAATAGAGTTAAGACAATAGGAATTGACACAAAATATTTACATGAAAAACCTTCTAATGATGAGAGAAACCATAGGCAAGACTGAGAAAAATTTCCATTATATGGAAGATAAAATTACACCCCTCTCTAAATATAAGGAGAGAACAATAATACCCTCTCTTATACTAGGAGAATACACCTCTCTATAAAATTAGGAGAAACTCTCAGAAGACACTATGTATTTTTTTCTCTCTGAATTGCTCTCCATTTCTCCGTGATGCAAGAAACTGAATGCGAACCTCTCCTTTTATAAATGCTTGGAAGTTACTCAATGCACAGTAACTTCTCGTGATTTCGGTAGGTGCACCAAACATTTGCATAGTAAATTTTACTGTGTATGTTTGAAAAATTTGTCTCTGATTATGTTTTTATTCATGTGTACACAGTAGAAATTCTACTGTGCACCTTTTGAAAATTCAAAGGTGGCTTTATGCCACTCACAATTTCCCACTTAAAGTTACCTTTGGTGAATTTTTAGAACCTTTTCTCATTTTGCTAGTTCTCTGCTGCTTAGGTTTCTGATAGGCCATAGGAAGATCTGCACCATTTAAACTTATCAGTATTGATTGGCTTTGTCATAATATCTGCTAGGTTGTCTTTCATGTGAATCTTCTGTATATCCACATTTCCTTCTTCTACTATTTCTCGAACAAAGTGATATTGAACACCTATGTGCTTTGTCTTGGAATGAAAGGCTAGATTCCTTGCAATGTGCAAGGCACTCTGACTATTAAAATATACAGTAATCTTTGACTACTTGTACTAGAGTTCCTCCATTAACCTTTGAATCCATATAGGTTCCTCGCAAGCTTGTATACCTACCATATATTCAGCTTCCGCAGTAGACAGAGCTACAACAGTTTGCAACATATATAACCAGCTCACAGCTCTGCCTGTAAGTATGAATATATAACCTGTAGTAGATTTCCTTTTATCAAGATCACCTGCAAAATCTGAATCAACATATCCTCTGACAATGAACTCCGATCCTCCAAAACATAGTGCAGCACTCGAGGTTCCGTTAATGTATCTCAGGATCCTCTCCACAGCCTTCCAATGCTCATTTCTCAGATCTATCATAAACTGACTAACCAATCCAATTGTTTGAGCAATATCTGGCCTTGTACAAATCATGGTGTACATAAGGCTTCTTACCACTGATACATATAGTACTCGAGACATTTCTGTCCTCTTCGCTTCACTGCTAGGACACATACCTGAGGATAATTTGCAGGAAGCGGGGTTGAAACTGGCTTACAATTTTGCATGTTGAAGCGCCGCAAGATTTTTATCAAATAATTCTTTTGTAAAAGCGAAATCTTCCTGTCTTTTCTGTCTCGATGAACTTGCATCCCTAAAATCTTTTTTACGGGTCTCAAGTCCTTCATATCAAACTCCCTAGCCAACTATGCCTTCAACTCCTGGATTCGATCTTTGTTGGGGCCTACCACCAACATGTCATCCACGTACAACAATAGAATAATGAAAACATTGTTACCAAACCTCTTGTAGTATGTACAATGGTCTGAACTCAGTCTATCGTATCTGAGGTAAATTATGAAGAAATCAAATCTCATGTACCAACACCTTGGCTCCTGCTTTAGACCGTACAGAGATTTGATCAACCTACAAACCAAGTTTTCTTTTCCTTTTCCCTCAAAACCTTCTGTTTGGAGCATATAAATCTCCTCTTCAAGTTCTCTGTGAAGAAAAGCAGTTTTCACATCTAACTGCTCAAGATGTAAATCAAATGCAGCACATATAGCTAGTACTACTCTGACAGTGGTAAGTCTGATGACTGGAGAAAATATCTCATTGAAATCAATACCTTCCTTCAAAGCAAATCCCTTTACAACCAGTCTTGCACGATATCGTTCCCCTAGATCATTGTCATCTCGTTTGATCTTATAAACCCATTTGTTGCCATTGGCTTTTCGAGCTTTTGGAAGTGCAACAAGTTCCCATGTTTTGTTCCTATGCAAGGCCTCCATTTCTTCCTACATTGCTACCATCCACAAAGATGCATCCGGACCACTCAAAGCCTCCTGAAAGGTTGATGGCTTTCCTTCTTTTGTTAGAAGACAAAATGCATCATGACTTGCCATAACATAGTCTGAATGTCATGCTGGTGGCTGTGTCTGGCGTGATGATCGCCTAATTGCTGTATCATTAGCCTCATCTGGTACTTGTTCATCATGCTCTGGTTTTTCTTCAGAATCTTTTTCTCCATATTTCTCATCTATCTGAATCGTAGGTGTCTCCTTGGCAGTGCTATCATTTCTTTCTTCACTTTGCAGTTCATTTTCTGCAAATATAACATCTCTGCTAATAATAACCTTGCGGGCAGTGGGATCCCACAAGTGATACCTCTTTACATCATTAGCATAACCCAAGAATATACATTTCCTAGACTTTGGGTCCAACTTTGTTCTTTCTTGGGTGTTGCATATCACATATGTAGGACATCCAAACACTTGCAAAGAAGAATAATCTGCCAGCTTGCCATTCCACATCTCCATTAGCGTCTTTAAACCAATTGCGATTGATGGCAATCAATTAATCACATAACAGGCAGTTTTGACTGCTTCCGCCCAGAAAGACTTTGCTAAACCTGCTGTTCTCAGCATTGCTCATGTTCTTTCTCGGATAGTCCTGTTCATCCACTCTGCTACACCATTTTGCTGAGGTGTATGTGCAACAGTGAATTGCCTTTGAATACCCATATGCTTGCAATATGCTAGAAAATCTCCATCTATATATTCTCCTTCATTGTCTGTCCTCAAACACTTGATCCTCTTCCCGGATTCAAGTTCCACTCTTGCTTTGAAGTCTTTGAATATTGGAAACAAATCTGACTTCTTCTTGATTGGGTACACCTATAGTCTCCTAGAGTAATCATCAATGAAGGATACAGAATATTTTGCTCCTCCTAGGGATATTTCTAGTGACTCTCACACATCAGAATGAATCAAGTCTAGAATATGCTTACCCCGAGCAGTTGTTCTACCAAATTTCAATCTATGCTGCTTGCTTATAACACAGTTCTCACAGAACGGTAAGTTCACTAACTTGAGCCCGGGAATGAGATTACGTTTCGTAAGAACCTTCAAACCACATTCCGACATGTGGCTCAGTTTGCGGTGCCACACCATCGTTGTTTCTTCTTGACTTGCTGATGCAACTGATGCATCTACCTCCTGCAACGTATCTCCTTGAAGCCTATATAGATTTGGCATGGTCTTTTCTGCTTTCATCACCACAAGAGCACCTTTAACAACTTTCAAGATCCCACCTTGAATATGGGTCTTGCACCCGAGATCATCTAGTTACCCAATAGATAACATATTCTTTTTCAAGCCCTTCACGTGTCGCATTCCTTAAATTATTCAAATAGCACCATCAAACATTTTTATTTTGACAATACCAATACCAACAATTTCTAAGGCATGATCATCTCCTATTGTCACAACGTGTCCAGAGGGCGCCGCGACGGGAATGACAACCGATTTTTAAAATAAAAACAAGAGTCGCCACCAACTTTAATTCTGGTTAAAATTGGAAAACCTTTTGATTTGCAAACTGGTCTTTTAAAAAAGATTTGAGGTTCGGGAGTCTGATTATGATTAGAGAAGGGTGGAAACTTAACCCCACTGCACCCTTAATACATCCGTATAAATACGGTTACCCTAGAGCTTATTATGCAAAATGATTATAATTTTATAATATTTATTTTCCCCAAAACTTATAACAATTGCATATTTACAAAGAAATAAAATTAAAATTAAAACAAGAAATAAAGAATAAATTTTATGAAAAAGGGATTTTGGCTTGATAGTTGTCGGCTATGCCTACGTATACTCTGGTGCAATGAGGAACTCAAAGCCACGTAGTTCTGTAGAAAATAAGTGTGTATTGAATTGATTTATTAAAGAAACTAATTTTTCAAAAAAACTAAAACCCACTCTTGCACAGGATTTAGGATAGTATGAACTATACAATAAATCCTTACATTCTCATGAAACTTGAGGATAGCAAGCTATACATCAATATCACAAGTTGTTACGTGGATTTTAAAATGAAACAAGAGTTTTAAAACAGAAATATGATGATTGATTTTAATTTTTTGAAAACGAATGAAAATATGGATTGATTGATTTTAATTTTTTTGAAAAGGATTATCGATTATTAAATGGAAGGGACATATTTTTGACAAGTTTTAATTTCAACTAGAAATAGCAAAATTAAATCATAAACATAAACTCACAATTAATTTAAACAAAACATATAAACATATAAAATAATTTAACTAAAAACAAAATTCATAGACACCACATATACAATTAATTTAACAAAAACGCACAAACATAAAATAATTAAATTACAAAAAAATAAAATAAACACAATCACATAAACAATTTAAGCAAAGCACATAAACATATATAAAAATTAAAGTGAATCATAATTAAACAAAATATAAAATAATTAACAAGTACATAAACACAAGAAATAATTAACTAAAAATAAACACAAAACATAAATATACAAAACATACGAGCATATAAAATAATTTAACTAAAAAAACAAAATATAAAATTAATTTAACCCAAAAAAAAAAATCAGATAGTTATTTTGTAAACAAGATTACAAAGATTTTTAATTCTAAGCCTAACTAGCCTATAGACTCAATACGAACTAACTCCAACAAAAACAAAAAAGAACTTAAAAAAATAAAATAAAATAAAAATTAAACCCCCCTCTCTCTCCACTCTCACACGGTAACACACACTCAGCATTCTCACACCGACACACACGTGCTCACACACTCTTACACGTTGACACACACACGCGGACATATCTCTCTTCACTCTCACACATGAACTCACAGCTCTCTCTCTTCCTCACACACACACACACTGATATCTCTCTCTCTTTTCCTCAGCACTCACACACACTAAGAAAAGAAAACGAAACAGAGAGAGATATGAGAGAAACGGGAAAGAGAGAGGGGAAGAGAGATTGAGGCCAAGAGAGGAGAGATGC
Organism: Dalbergia cochinchinensis; assembly: GCA_031216125.1. Lineage (NCBI taxonomy): Eukaryota > Viridiplantae > Streptophyta > Magnoliopsida > Fabales > Fabaceae > Dalbergia > Dalbergia cochinchinensis. Next base: position 28,974,156 of record CM062368.1, read on the forward strand.
CGCAGCCAAGGGAAGAAGTGGTCATCGCGAAGGGGCTGTGGCCACCGCACGCGAAGGGGAGCCGTGATGAGCCGCTTCACAGAGGTAGATCGGCGTTTTTCGCGAAGGGGGAAAAGGGAAGATGAAGGGAGAGAGAGAGAGCTCCCCTCGCCGATCTGGAGGGGGTTGAAAGCTCCGGCGACACATGCAGATCCTGGCCTGACGGAGGAGGTCGCGACGGCGGTTTGTGATGATGAGACCTCGATGCGGCTGAAGCGGTGGAGATCGCGGTGGCTGGGATGTGGCCTGAGCGCGAGATCGAGGCTGTGGGGGAGATGGCGTTTCCGGCGATTTCATGCGAAGACAGAGGATGAACGGCGCGCATGGAGGGAGGCCGCGATCGACTTTTCCGGAGGCGGGGTCACGGTGCCGCACGGTTGCTGAGTGAGGAAGGCTGGAAGCAGAGGAAGGAGGCTGAGGTGGCATGGTTTCTGGTGATGTGATGATGTTGAGGGAGAGAGGGGTGATCCGCGATGGTGGTGGAGGTGTGGTGTCTGGAAAGGGAGGTTGAAGATGATGATGAGATGAACTATGGACGATGATGATGATGTCTGGGAAAGGAGGAGGCTGAGGGAAGAGGAGATGAAGTTGATGATGATGATGGCATGAATGGAGGCCGCTGCTGCTGATGGGGAGGAGCAAGGCCGCGGCCTCCTCCCTATTTCCTCTTTTGTTTTGGGTTAATTTTTTATGCAAAATTGATGATGTTGTTGTTGGATTCTACCTTGTTTTTTTCCCTTGTTGTTGCTGCGTTGTCTGAATTACTGGGATTATTGCCGGATTGTTGCTGTGTTTGGAATTTCCTTGCAGGTTCTCGTTTGCTGAACAATTGGTGTATTGGAATGTATTTTTTTATTGTTTTTTTGGTTTTGAATTTCTTTTGCCGATGAATGCTCTGGAAAATTTTCCCATCCTCCTTCCCGTTGATGATGAGTGATTTTTATGATGCTCTCCAGTCAAATGGGATTCTCATCATTTTTGCACAGTTGGCTGGTCAAGAAGTAATGATAAAAGGAGAGAGAATTATGGAGTGGGGAGGAGCACCCATGATGGTGTCTGCCACCACTCTTGTTTCTCAAACGGATCCAAACAGAGAATCCGAAGTTCCTTTTCCTTTTATTTATTTATTTTTTATTTTAGGGAATCCAATGTTCCCTTTTTTTTTGTAAATGAGCTGAAAAAGGGTAATGGGCTAAAAAGAAAGGCAATAGGAATGGGTTGTAATAAAAAACCGGCTGAACAGATAAAATCAAATAAATAAATAAATAAATAAGATCAAAATAAAAATAAAATAAAAAAGATGGACAAAATATGGTGTTTACACCTATGAACACAGATCCTTCTGAGATAGGTTCGTAAGTGTAAAACCAGTCATGGTGTGGAGTCATGTGCCAAGTAGCTCCCGAATCCATGATCCAAATACCAATGAGCCGTTTACCACCTCTAGAACTAATTGTTGCCTCACTACACATGATTTCTCCATCCTTAGAGGTACTCGCAACACATCCTTGAGAGGTTGATGCTTCTGGAGGTTTATTTGTATTCTTCTTATTATACCGACAATCTTTCTTCAAGTGTCCTCTCATTCTACATTGGTAGCATTTGAAGTTTTTCCTTCTTCTTGACTTTGATCTACTCCGACCATGACTCCCATTGGAGTCACACTCCATTGATCTCCCTTTCATCACCAACAATGCCTCTGCTTGCTTTGAGCTTTCCAATCTATCTTCCTTATTTCTACGCCTAGACTCTTCTTCAAGAATAGCACCAGCGACATCATCAAAGGTTAGATAGTTGGCAATATTATTATTTGTGATGTTGATGATGAGTTGATCATATGAGTCAAGTAAATTTTGAAGTAGAAGCTCCGCACGTTCATTCTCCGCTATTTTATAATTTGATGCTGTGAGCTGGGAGAATAAGGTATTCAGATTGTTGATGTGGTCCGTCACTGATGTGGACTCACTCATCCGAAGAGTAAACAACCTCCTCTTTAGAAATATTCTATTGTGAAGTGACTTGACCTCGTACAGTTTGACAAGAACATCACAGATCTCCTTTGCTGTCTTCTTTTCTGCAACACTTGATAATATTGAATCTGCCATTGTAAGATGCAGATTGGCAACAATATGATCATCCATCTCTTTCCACTTTTCATCAGTAATATCGGCAAGTTTGCCTTCAATTGCTGGTAAGCAATTGTCCTTCCTCAAGATTGCCTTTATCTTCAGTTTCCACAGGAAAAAATTACTTCCATTGAACTTCTCAATCTCAAATTTCGCTGCTCTGATGTTTACTGCGATCTATTTCTCTACTAAACTAGTCATCTTTTTTTTCTTTTACTGTGAATAGTATCGTATATGTGAATAGTGACATATACGTTAATAGTGCCTTATATGTGAATAATACCATATACGTTAACAGTATCGTATATTTATATCGTATATGGAACAAATCCAATATATGTTAACAATACTATAAAAATATATAACTATATGTGTAAATAGTGACTGAAAGTAGTAACATGTAGCCGACTATAACCAATGGCTATGATAATCACCAAGGAGAAATTTTTTTCTGATGTGGAAGACCAGACTAATCTGTAACCACAGAGCATACCAAGAATAAATCCCACCAAACCAAAGCTCTGATACCACTGTTGGGTACCAGAGTTATAGAAACAGATCAACGCAACTAAAATAGAGTTAAGAGAATAGAAACTGACACAAAATATTTACATAGAAAACTCTCTAATGATGAGGGAAAAACCACGAGCAAGACCGAAAAAGATTTTTACTATGTGGAAAATAAAATTACACCTCTCTCTAAATATAAGGAGAGAATAATAACATCCTCTCTTATACTAGGAGAATACATCCTTCTCTATAAAATTAGGAGAAACTCTCAGAAGACACTATGTATTTTTTCTCTCTGAATTGCTCTCTGTTTCTTTGTGATGTAAGAAACTGAATGCGAACCTCTCCTTTTATAGACGCTTGGAAGTTACTGTGTCGTGATTTCGGTAGATGCACCAAACACGTGCACAGTAAATTTACTGTGCATGTTTAAACTAATTATGTATTTATTCATGTGTACACAGTTAAAATTCTACTGTACACCCTTTGAAAATTTAAAGGTGGCTTTACACCACTCACAAGTCACAATGAAAAGAACGAGCTTGCCTCATGATTAATTACCCCAAGAAAGAGTTTATTGACAAGGCATCTAGTCAGAAACAATAATCAACATTCAGTCATTCAACATACTACCTCAATATGCGCCCATTATTATAGGGATGTATAAAGATAGCACCAGTTTCTTGCCACAATTTGTTTGCAATTTCCTCCCGTGATCATATACTGGCCTAAGTAAACGCTCCCCGCTCACACCATTCATCACATCCACCCCTTCATTCCATTGGCATGCATATAAATAAAACGACAACCTCACTCTGCATTACAACGCAATGTAATAAGATTCATGGTCATCATCATTTGCACTACCAAAGCGAATCAATTATCAATTATAACTTATATATTGAACTTGGTGATTGGTACTATCAAGGCATGCGTTTCTTGTAACTTTAATTCCTTGCAAGATATAATTAGGTAGCTTTCCCGTCATCAATCAAGAGTTAAATTGACGGTTGAAAAATGAAAGGATAGCATTATACACCACGTCCTTGGCATTGACCCCCATAATGTAGTCAGCATGAGCATAGTCTTTGATGAACTGAACACTTAGCTTATCAACATCATGGAACTTCAGGGAATCAAGTAAATTTCCAACATCACGAACATCAGAAAGAGCATCTCGGCCCCCATAGCTAATGAAGAGAGGCAGGTTATGGGGGATATTGGAAAGGTTATAGATCGGAGGGAATACTTCTCCATAATGCATAATGTTATAGTCTGGCCTCACATAATTGAACTTTGCTAGAACCCCATGTCTAACAGCTGCAAATTCACAAATCACACAGTTGCTAGTGAAGCCTCCAAAGTTAGTTATAAAAGTAAGACGGAATTAACAATTTCATCTCTTGTGCCGATATATATGTTTATAATTTAATTTCCTATTATTTATTTATTTGTGAATTTAAGCTTTAACGTTTCAAATAACGATGAATCACAGACCATTTTTCATTTTTTATTTGTCTTTTTGTCGTCCTCATGTCATCTGCATTAATGATTTGTTATCCGTCCAATAAGATTCATTAATGAATTGTTATGGAAAATTTTGTTTGAAACGCAAGAGATCAAACTTAAAAAATATAAAATAGAAAAATTACTCATTCACCTAAAAGTTATTGAATGAATTACAGCAGTTATGAGTACAGATGGAGCTAGACTATTGTATCAGAGAAGACCAACACTCAGTAGCTAATTTCACACACACACACACACACACACACACACACACACACACACACACACACACATATATGTATGTATTTGACTAATTTTTAATTTTATTTAAAAATTAAACAAACATCATCATATATAAAAGAAATAAATACTTTATAATCAAAATTCAAGAAACACATATTTACATAGCATATTATCTACAATACATAAATTTCAAGTAAGATTAAAAAATTATCAAAATTAACTAGATAATTCTTTTAAGAGAGGCCAAATTAGGAAAAGTAAATAAATTATAAAAGAAATTGACAATTTTAGGGGGACAACGTTGGTGATCCCTAAAATGGTAATGAGTTAAGTAGCTAGATGTAAGAATCTTACTCTGGGCCAAGTGCACCATGTTCTTTGTTGATGTTGACTGAGGTTCATTCCTCAAGAATAGATCAACAGTTGAAGAATTGAGGCAGCAATTTTTACCTGAATTGGACATTTCAATCACACAGAGTCATAAAACTTGTCACTTGGATAGTTATTTATTTATTTATGTAAAAACAGCTCCCATCAGTGCTTAAAATCAAATCATTAATAACTCGAAGATTTTGGTCAAAGACCAGACCAGTTAACGCAGTCAACAAATCGTAGCAATCTACCCCAGGGTGAGCGCAAAGAGACTTGAGAAAGACCCCAACAGGCAACCTATCCAAAAAATTTGTAGAAACACGATGAAACTAATTACTTAAGGAAATACGATGGGGTTTCAAAAAAAAAAAAAATCGGGTGAGCACAAGTCCAACACTTAATTCACAATAAAGGTAATAGGTTTCGTGATCAAATGAGTATATCTTTAATAAAGTTAATGAAACCTATATTTTTATTGTGGATATTCGTAAATGTTAAATGTTAAACTTGTGTGCATACAAGAATTTCTTTTAAATTTAAATTTAAAGAGAGCTTATTATGGTTTACCCTCTCGGATTAAATTCTGCCACACCAAATAGGGTAGTGATCTGCAGGGCAAAGAAGAAGAAGTATTGCACTGAATCAGCAAATTCACCAAACCTCCATGGAGCATATGGTTCGTGAGAAACAAGAACTGGTATTAAGTTCAACTTACCTCACCAAGAAAGGCTTTGGCTGCAACAACTCCAAGTGCGGTGGTCATGTGACTCAAATAGGCAACAGGGCTCAACAATGCTGCCGATTTCAGCTGGTTCACCAATTTCCCTTCCGAGAACGAAGCCAAAGCTATCAAGGTCCCCTGCCAAACATGGTCTTCCCGCTTTCAGAGAGCAACAGTAAGCTAATCTTGATTTAAATTTCCCAGATATTGAAGGCAAATTATAAAATGAATTTCAAATTTTTGAATTTATCATGTTAGCGGTACCGGAGAAGTTATACTTTTATGAAAAAGAACAAAATAAATGAAGTACGCGATGCAGTACCAGAGAATGGCCGACGTAATTAATCTTTTGCCCTGTTTGGCTGGACACATAATCAAACACAGCAGGTAAATCATAGGTAACCAATTCATCCCAAGACCAATTCCAAAAGGCCTGTCAAATTTACGTAGAAATGTTAGTCGAGGTAATTAAAAAAATTTAAATTTGATACAGGATTAAAAAGTGTCATATATATATAGTAATGCCTATTGGTGTGTTAAAATCAATCAAAATAAGAATGACTTAAAACCAATCTCAAATTAAGAATGACTATGATACTATCATAGACATAATCATTTACGTACTCTTAAATAATAACTTAAAAATTATATTCTCCAAAAAAGGTACCTCATGATACGATGTAAAGCCTCTACATAGCTGGGTGAATTTATGGGTCAATTAGTTTGTGAACGATGAAAATTAATCTTGAGAATAACCAATATGCATTTTATTATTATTATAATTAGTCCTCATAAGTCAAAGTGTAAATATTAGTGACTAATCTGCTGTCGAAAGCACAAGTATTCTTTCATTGAAGACCCTACTCGAGCCGGTAGAACTTCAATAACTAAATAACCGATTCTTACATCTTTCAAAAACTTACCTGACCACAGATATACTCTTCAAATATTAATTAAAAATGAAAATGTAAAATCAAATTACCGGAGAAGAAGGGTCCAATGAGATATGTCGGCTGCTGTATCTAGTCCCTCTGGTGTTAGCAATCCACACGTCGAAGCCATTATCAGCTAAGATCAAGGGCAGGTCTCGCTCTGGCCCGTTCAGAAGCCATGTCATTCCATCCTGCACCCACGTAGTAAGATAAAATATGTTCATCAAATACCATAATTAATATTAATTTATTATACTAGAGAGCCATGTTCTTTTCCTTAATTTAGAAAAAAACAAACAAAACTTGCTAACTCATGTGGCAGAGCTGCATATTCATATCTAAGCCTGTGCATGACACTAGGATGCTCTTGTAGTGGAGGTAACACAATCAAGAAAGTATATAAGACTTTGTAGATGGGACCACAAAACAATTTATCTTTGACATTAACACACTATTTTTAGTGCCAGAAAAGAAAAAAATAGCACATTATTTTTTGTTATGAGAGATGAAATATAATCGGTGCTTCTGGTTGTAGACGGCTAGCAAAATTTATTAGATACAATTGGTGTAAACTTAGGAGATTTCTAATGGCTGGACGAAAAATCATGGATTGAAAAATTTAAAATTTTTCAATAACATTTTAATATATAATTCGAGTAATAATAAAATTATGACAGAATATCAAACATTTTCCGACAACTTTTAACATTTGATGCTACATATGGGGGAAAGTTTAAGAAGGAAAAATAATCACTGTATATGATGCATGCGCTCAAATAATTATATTTGTGGGACTTGGATAATTAAATCCAATTATGGTCCTCACATGTAGTATGAGTGTGCTCACCATACAGTGTATGATCGACTATAAGCCATTACAGTGTGCCTACCCAAAAAGGAACACACAATTAATAAATTAAAAGGAAAAAAATTAAAGCTGTTTTTAAAAGACATAGGGAAATTCGATTAGGAAATATTAATTTCAAAGACAACTTTGGTCATTTCATCATTTATGTTGTGGAGATCATTGTTTGGATAGAGATGTACTGGGTACTTAATGGCCCTATTCATTCTGGATTATTTAAGCAAAGTCTTCAAAGTTCAAATTAAATGCTAAATTTATGTGGGTGACATTCATGTTTTGGGCTAGCTAGGACTACCGCTGCTGATTCCCCTGGAGACAATGGTTAATGACCACCCCTTTTGGGACAGGCCCGTATCTGTAGCATACGAAGCCATGTGTACTTCATTTGCATGCGTGAAAATATTATTTAAATATTTAAAAAAGTTAGTGTTAAATGTGACACCTATATTAAAACTATTAGATATAATCTAATAGATAGAGTATATATAGATTATTATTATATTTAATAATTTTAAAGTAAGTGTCTTAATGAAAATCTATTTTTTAAATGTCTAAATAACTTCATTCATTGCACATAAATAGTATTATTTGGACACTCAAAATGACATGCATGTCTATGAATATCTATAAGGGTCTAAGAGTAAAAAATAAAAAAAGAGTTTGGTTGTATGGTAAAATAGTGATAACTATTTTTATACTTCAAATTCAAGGGTGGCGCCTCAATATAAATCCAGAATAAAGAGGGTTAGGAAAAATAAAACATTTCTCTCTGCATATATAAACACCAGCTAGATTGAATGATTGCACTAAAAGTCCAATTTCAGATTGAATATGATATGATCAGATTGGCCATGTATGCAATTGACCTCACCTTGTATGATGATAAGTTAGAACCTAGTCAATTGTGGAAAGCAGGAGGTTTGAAATAAATTAGCGATCCTCCAAAGCCCTCTTTTTCTCCCGAAATTAGTCTATTGCACTGGTGCTTTTCCAAACACCTTTTGTTAGCTTAATTGTAACGGCATTAGCTCGAGAAAGTGTCACTTTTTACGTCTAAAGCAACCAGCTGACACATGGGCATCGCTTCCGTCGTCATAATTTCTTAGACTGTGAAAGATAAATAAATAAATTGGAAGCAACATTATTCTTGCCATTATGTGACAGACGCGGAACTCGACTCAGTTTGGTACCTTTGTCAAATACGGAGTCAGTTTCACACTGAAACAATCTAAGATATTTTTCCACGTCAAATGGTAGAAAAAAGGTAGTATATAACAGTTTTGCCATTGAAAAATAGTATTTATATTTATAATATATAAGACAGTATATCGATTTATATCTCATTTATTATTGGATATGACGTGGATCTTATTCAAACACGATACACCTCTGGTTAATGAAATGTGAATTGACATGGTGTCCTATGCGTTATGAGCACAAATAATAATCTGACTCTTTGCTATTTCATCATTCCAAAAATAAGTATCTATTAGAATATTTATTTTATTATCCTTGAATGTGACTGTAATTTCTACTTATCTCATTTATCTATCACATCTAACGATAATAAAATAAATGTCTTATTGAACATCCATTTTTAGGGGGCTAAAATAGCAAAAACTCGATATATAATTGCCATAGGTTGTTTATTTCGGATTATTTTGAGAGAAATAAGTTCGTTTTAGTTTTATTAGTAGAAAGTCGAAGAAAATTATTTTTTTGACGAAGTAATATGAAATAAAAGGCTAAACAAAGCTATAACAATAAGGATTTAATGTTGATGTAATGATATTATCATTTAATTATATATTATCAATCAGAATGATTTAATGATGGGATGATGGGGCATAAATATTTAATATTGTAGTGTATTAAACTCAAACTCTAATAATAAAGATAAATCAATTTTTAATTAGAGCGATTTATGTTAGATGAACTACAGATAGAGACTTCTTGTTCAAGAATTGTTCTGGTGATGGGTGCATTGTGCACTTACCACTAATACTCCATGCTGTATTATCACTGGCTGCTTCTTAGTCCCACTGCCACCACCAACTCCGGCTCTGCCTTCTGAGATCCTTTGCAGGCTCAGAATATACCCATCTTTGGTTGTAACCTGAAAAGATGGATTCGATTTAATTTCTTCAAACATTTGATTTGACTAATCGTTCTTCAAGTTGAAAACCACTGCAAATAACATGTTTGTTATGCATATATGTTACATAACATGTTTGGAGCTTCTTACTTACTTCTAGTTCCTGGCACTTGTATCCGTAAACAACGACAGAAGAGGCGCATATACCATATACGGGAGGGTGATCAGCAACACGTTTTCTGCCAAAGAAGCCGCCACGGCTTGAAGCTTGTGCTGCTTGATGAGGCACAAATGCTAAGAATAAGAGGGATAGGGTTAAAGCCACGAGAGCCATAATGGTTTGTGTTTTATGTTTTTTTTGTGCCTGTCTATGAGCTAGTCTTGAAGGTGTGGGGGATTGAAGAGGAGTGATGCATATATTTATAATTTATATGTGGAAAGGATAAGAAAAATTAAAGGTGAAGAAGAAAGTGCAATGAAACTGAAAAAGGGACACAAAAAAGATGGGAAAACGAGTTGGCTTGATTCCATATTTTCCTCTATATTTTCCTTAACTGACTGAAAACAGATTTCCTGGAACAAAAGTTGTGGTTTTTTTTTTTCCGCGTTGTACGGGGTCCACTAATATTCGGAGCTTCTTCCTTAGGGGCAATAACCAAACTGGGAAAGGGGATGGGTGTGAATGAATCAATCAATTCAACATATTGATGCTCTCAAGTCTGGTATGGTCTTTAACTTGCAAAAATTCTTCTTGTATTGATATAAATTTAGAGCGTGTGTTGCTGTGAAAATTCTATTCCGTAAGTTTAATGAATAAATCCAGTTAAAAATGAAAAATTACTTGAATCCTAAATAGTGTAAATGATTGCACCAAAGAGAGAAATATATACTTTGGTTATAGGTTTTTCAACTATTTTAAAAAACATGTTTTGAATAACAGGCAAATGCGCAATGAAAATTAATTGATAAACAACAAAAATAACTTTCTTTTTGTTTCCTACTCTTGGCTTGGCTAGCTCGAACTCATAAAATAAATGTCCCTCAAAATGGGGAAGTAATCGGACAATTTGACAACCACTTATGTTTGAATTTAAATTTTCACTGTGACTTAATGCAAATAACAACCACATCCTTAATTTAGTTGCTCAAGGTGTTAACCGTTTGTATTTGAGTAAAATTTGGGTGATAACAATATGAAAAATAGAAATAATGTTGAGAGAAAGATACAGTAGACAATGGGGAGAAATGATAACGATGGACTCATATTGTTTTTGTCTTTCTTTTTATATTTTTTTGTCTATATACTTTGTCTATTTATGAGAGAAACTATACTCTCCCCAAGTATATTTTATGTGTATTTTACCTTCAAAATTTAATAAGTGTGCAAGTTGAAACATAAATTTTTTCCTTTAAACCGTGCATTTTAATTACTTTGTTAAGCTTCTATTCATTGTTAATGAAAATCATATTTATTATCTCTTGAACTTTAGGTCGTGCATTTCAATCCGTAAATTTAAAACAAGCGCAACTCAAAGCTTAAACTTAATTGAATGTGCAAGGTTTTCCTTAACAACGGATAGAAAACTAGAGTGCTATAAGATGAGTTTAGGATTGAGTTTTGGAGATAGAGTGACACTAATCTATTGTCGAAAAAGGTAGTGTTCGTTTCTCTATCTTTTATATCTATAAGTAACAAGTTTCATATATTTGATATTCATATTTAGACATACTTTTAATAAAATTAATAAGATTTTAAAACAAGTAAATTATCTTGAGAAAAATTAAATAGAATTTAATATTATTATATTATAGAGATTAATTTTTATGTGTTGCTTATGACCTGTAAGGTAATTATAATAAGAATCAAATTCATTTAATGATATAAAATAATATGTAATTGAGTAGTTGTTTATAAATATTTTATACAAAATTAATTTTAAAAATTTCTTCGAATATCCTCTCGTCTAATAAGTGAAAGATTATTTTTCCACATTGTTTGAGATGAGCCCTTCTCAACGGCACTTTTTTATTGCATATAAATCCTGAAATAAATTTAAGATCCAAACTGAGCTCCTCTTACGTGGGCCATCACTTATCAAGATGAAAATTAAATTCTTTCCTATAAATATATATGGCCAAATAAAAAATGTTATCCATCCAAAGATTTCTCTTTCACTGGCTCATGATGAGGTGCACATCCGCCGCTGAGATAACTAATTGCGGTATGGAATTTGGAGGATTCTTTTCCCCGGACTGTGCGTAAGCTCTTGCAGATAACAGTATGTCTGTGGACCCATTTTGCACATGAGTTGTTCTCATTATTAGTCCATTTTAAGAAAGATTATTGTTATTTTAATATTTAAAATTTAATATTTAATTAAAATATTTATTTTATTATTATTGAATGTGATGAATAGATAAAAAAAATAAAAATTACTATTATATTAAAAAATAATAAAAATATATCCCAATTGAACATTCACTTATAAGTAGTGAAATAATATTTTTATTTTAAGAAATAAGTGTATGGTTTAAAGTGTTTAATTATTATTTGTGATAATATTTGTCATTAATTTACCTGTTTCTTTTTAAATTTGTTAAAAATATAAAATAGTAAAAAAAATAAGGTAAAATAAATTATACTTTGGATTATAATTAAAATGTCAAATCCTAATATAAATATTTATTTGGCATTCCAGAAAAATTAGAATTTGTTTTTTAATTACTGTAGGATGCTTCTGTCTGTTTCCCTTTGTGATAGACTTATAGGAAAACGCACGAAAAAAGAAGCGGCTCGAATGAATTTGAGAGAAAGAAAAAGGGAACTGGTCAGTGAGGACATTAACCGATTCTCTCACTCGCAAAGTTTTTGCTTTAAAGTGTGAACAAAAGATTTTTTTTGGGTGCTGCATCTGAAAAGCAAAAGGTTCGCATTAATATGAATTCTCGAGAATAGTTCTCGAGATTAAAGATTCTCAATCAGAAATGAAAATCACGACGCATTCCAGAAAAGTTGGTACGAAGTCATTTGCATAAAGCAATCAATTAAATAAAGTTTTTTCTGTTTTATACCAGTCACTACTCGAGTTCCCTCATGACAAATTTTGGGCCCAGTTTGCTTTTGAAAAGGCCCTGTTCGATTGGGAACCATGTAATCCGTAAAGGAATTAATCGAGTTAATCTGTGGAAAGTAAAAGCTAAAAAACAATTTCCATTATTTTTCGATAAAAAACAATTCCCATTTATAATCAAAAGAAAAAGAAGGCAAAAATCAAATTCTCTTGGTTTGGCTCCGGTTTAGTTCAATGTAGGTTGCCAATCTTTACACTGATTCAATTTTGTCTCACTTTTAATTTTGTTCTACAATAATCATATCATCCGAATATCAGTTTACTATAAGAAACATGTGATACCAACAGAATTATCGACAAACTTTAACTAATTACTGATAAAAAAATTAATTACCAACTATGGAATTATCGAGAAAAGGCAGCTCAACAAAACTTTTTCAATACTTATCACTAAAGCTGATTTATGGGCCGGGATCCGTGGACCTCTCCATTTAACTCACAGCCCACACAAAAATATATCAGAAAATTTTTAGTTCATTAATCCGTGAACTTTTTTGGCTCACACTGCTTAAATCGCGAGTTGAATGGACTATGTCTGCGGATAGTGGACCAGTACACTAGCTCGCATAATAATGTCTTTTAGGCCCCAATATAAATTACTTGGTATATAACCTTAGCTTATAAGAGAAAATCACGTAGCATCTCACTTGCCCATGTGCCAAAATCCAACCCAAGTCCCAAGCACTGTGGTTGACAGAAAAAAATATATTAAACCATTGTGTTGCTATCTGTACCCAACCATATGCCCTCATTGTCTTTTTCTTATTTTTTAATTATCCGAAGAAAGAAACCATCTCTCAACTCTCATTCTTTGCTTTCTCTCAAGTTGCAGCGGCCATGATAATGCCTTGAGCTCACAGTGACATTCTCGGCATCTCAAAAGTCAATCTCTCAACTCTAATGCACGCACTCCTCCTCTTCTCTCCTCAACAATTTCATTGCATGCATCACCGGGTCCCCCACCGTGAGCGAGCATCGCATCATCCTCTTGTTACTGCCATCCACCAATGGGTTTCGCTTGCAAGTGGAGACACCGACGTTGTCAAGACGCCATCGCACAATAGCACTACCGCACCGATCTTCCTATGTTCATTCATTTTTTTGAGGTTGTTTAACTTTGATTTGGTTGTGGTTTTTGTGATTTGGTTCTAAGCCTACGAGGTTATGATTTCTGAGTTCTGAATTTTTTTTTTCTTTTTTCTATGAGTTCTGTGGGGCAGACTAGTCTGCAGATTTGCGGGCTTATATGGGATGGACACGAACTAGTATATATTAGAGTCCATATAGAAAATGGACTAGCCCAGTCCGGCTCATTTAATTATAACCCGTCGCTGACTGATTAAATGACCAACCTAAATGTATATCCAAATTTCTACCTATCATTAGGGGAAAACAAATCTCTCGGTATATTCCCCAGAAATTTTCTAAGGGATTTTTCGTAAACATCTATCAGTGATCGTGAAAAAAATTTGTCCACCTTTTGTTAAGGAAAAAGGCTTACTGGCAGATATGTTAATTTTATCAATATAACAATTCCTCAATAATTGGTTTAACAAATAATTTTTTGGATTCCCATGGTAGCAATGAGAAATATTTTTTATTTATTCATTTATTAAGGGAAAATCTGTCAGTAATGATTGAAATTTTTTGTTAAAAAAACTCATTATTATATCATCAAAGGAATATTATTCATGCACCTATTTTCCTTCATAACTCTAGGTATATTGCATTAATTATGTGCTTAATTGGTTGACATTTTGGTTGATTTGTATTTGCTCCTCATTGGGTATCATTGAGTATAATTATGATTATTTGCATCATTTTGATGAATAAATATGTTTTGGAGCTTCATGTACTTCTAATCCTCCTTTTGAGTGTAATTTTATTACAGAGACTTCCTATGTCTGTGTATGAAGATCATAAATTGCATGAGCTTGTAGCACTGATCAATTTGGGAGAATTTGCAAGCTAAATAGAAAAGTTCTTAAGCTCATTTAAGCACATTTACAGAAAGTATTGTAATGAAAAATCTGTATCTCTCTACAAAGATTGGATTGAGACAAATAATAATATTTTGGAAAGATCAAGAAATCCTCTAAAACTTTCATGTTCAGCTCAAAACTCAATTCTAAGCGTATCTTAGTGAAAATCGCATTGCAAGATTAAAAGTTACTAATGTTTTGATGTTATCCAGCCTGACTTCTAGTTTTTATTTTGCCAATATTTGGAGCTATAGATATCCGATCGAGGTTATGTTTTTATGGCATTAGAAAGCTTATTCAAAAGGTTACAATCGCTATTTCTACTGATAAGGACAAATTCGGATGTTTAAGAGGCCAAAACTGATCAAATATGTGAAGATGTCAATCCTAGAGCTGCACACTCATTGAGTGCTGCAACATTAAACAGCGCCTGAAAAAGACTTTAAAGACTGTAACTCACTGTTGAGCGCTATAGCACTCATGCGACGGTGTGTGGAAACTAGATTTTGGCCTAATTTTGGGCCTCACTTGGCTTATTTTTGCATACAGTATAAATAGGATTAGCACAAATGTTTAACATACTTTTGACTTAGTTGCTTCTAGCCTTTGCCAGCCACTTTCTCTCTATCTCCTTCTCTATTTTTCTCTCTCTAGGGATTTCATTGGTGAATTTACTTTGTTCTTGGAGATTTTGAAAAGGATCATTGTTATTCTCTTTAGGTACTCTTTTTATTTCACTGTTGTAATCCTCCAAAGATGGAGGAATAGTTTTCCTTACTAGTGTAAAGGTTTCCAGATGGATTAAGATAATGTTTGAGACCTCTTTTTTTATATTGAGTGTATTAGTTTTCTCAATGTTGTGAAGTTTCTATTCTAATAATTATTGTTTCCATTGTTACAATTTCTGTTGATTAACTAAATTGGTGATCATCATTTAGGGAAACCCTATGGGCATAAGTTGATCGATCAATTTGTTTATGTTTGAAGAAGAAAATTAGAATTAACCTTCTGATTGGCGATTCTACTATAGCAATTGGTATATTAAATCAATATAATTTTTGTTAAATTGGGATTCTATTTACTAGTTATTTGCATTGATCAAATTTTAAAGTCGATATATTACTAATATAGTTGCTAGTAAGTGATTACTAATAGCCACTAATGTGTTTAATATTTGGTCTGTGATAATTAGTTCCAGTGCTAGGAATACCTTACACTAGTACATTTAATTATTGATTTTTCTTAATTAATTTTAATTGCTTTAATTTTAATTCTCAAAACCCCCCGATTTCCAACTAAGTGACATAGCCTCCTTGAAAGATGACCCGAGTTATATCCTAACTACAATCTTAGTGCATTCAGTACTTGAACTATTTAATTCTAATTTGAGGAGGTAGCCACAATCTGTGAAATTTTGACTCTATCAAAAAGCAAAGGTTTTTGAATAGCATGATCCAATCTCATTTCTCGCGCTTTTATATGCACAACCTATATTGGGTATCAGAGCCAAGTTTCTACTGATCATCCTAACAGTTGGAGAAAAAAGTAGATCTTGAAAAGAATGACCCATAACAATGTACAGATTGGTTGGGGACACTCCATCAATAGACCCTCATTATTTGATGGTGGTGATTATGCTTACTGAAGAGATAGAATAGAGCTATTCATCAAGTACATAAGTCTTAACTTGTGGAAAATAATACAAAATGGTGACTACATACCTATGACAAAGTTTTAGAAAATATCTTTGCTAAAAACGATGAAGGTGGAACTTAAACAACAAGGCAAATTCCCACAAATAGATAGAGTGACCAACAAAAAACAAGAGTTCAGATGAACTCCAAGGCTAAGTACCTTCTCACTTGTACACTAAGCAAAGTTGAATATGACAAGATTATTTCTTGTGACATGGCGAAGGAGATCTGGGATAGATTGCAAATTTTTTATGAAAGAGCAAATCAAGTCAAAGAAACAAAGATAACCATATTGGTGCATCAATACAAAATGTTCAAAATGAATGAACATGAAAACGTTGATGAGATGACCACAAGATTCATGCATATCCTTAACTAGCTCAAAGGATTGGGCAAGAGATACTCAAACTCTGAGGTGGTTAGGAAAATTCTAAGAAGCCTTCCATCTAAATAGCTTTCCAAGGTCACAACAATCACTAAAGCTAAGGATCTTAAGACTTTTAGCTTAGATGTATTCATTGAATCTTTGAAAACTCATGAGGTGGTTCTTATTGAAGCTCATAGTGAGACCATGAAAAAGAAACAAGTTTGCGACTCTAGAGAATTCCCATAAAAACCAAAATTCAGGGAAGGCAATGAAAGCTATAGAGGTTTTTGAGGAGGAAGAAGACTCAGATGAGGATTTTGAAGAAGATGGAGATGAGACTCCATATTAGTAAGAAAGATGTCAAGAACATGGTAGAGTACACTCAAAAAGAAGTAGGAGTCTACCTTTAGCAAGGATAAAAAGGCAAAGGAAAGATTGACAATGTGAATTGTTATCATTATAGAGAAAATGGACACTTCGAAACTGATTGTTCAAAGCTTAAGGGATCACAGAAAAGGTTCACTCCTAAGAAGAAAGAAATGGCAGCAACATAGAGTGATTTTGAAGCTGAGAATGAATGTTTGGAAACTCATGATGGGCTAGAAAATATTGCCAACTTATGCTTTATAGCCGACTATGTTTTAGAAGAAGAAAAAAGACAAAAGAAATTTCTGAACTTGAGCTTTCTTATGATGAATTATTAAACTTGTATGATGAGTTGCTAGAAAATTCTCAGACTTTAACTTCTCATTATCTCTTTCTCAAGAAAAACCATAAGAAAATGTCTTCAGAACTTGAAAGAGTGAAAGCAAATTATGAGAATCTAAGGCTTGAAAAGGAATAAATCAAAGAAAAAAATAAGTTTTTAAATATTAAAGTAAAAGGTGTAGAAACTAAATGTTTTGAAAAGGATCAAAAAGTTCAAACAAAGGTTTTTGAACTTGAAGGAGCTTCAAATCTTCTCAAATTTGACTTTGAGAAAATGGTTAATGGTTTCAAGTTTGTGAACATGATACTTGATGCTCAGAGACCAAATTTTAAAAAGACAATCTTTTTGCATTTTTTTTTCTTTTCAAGGTTATGTTACATCATTTTGAACTTTGCAATCAATATCATGTTTCATTGTACATTATATCTATATTGCTAATGAAATTTGATGTTTCAATGCTCATAACTTCGCTATATTGTCCAAAGTACAACAATGTCTTTATTCCAAGATTGTATCATTAAATATTATTATATCTGATATATCTTGTAAATGTTAGCTTTTGATATACAGCTATAAGAAACTTAACAAAATTTTGATTCACAACAAAAAGCTTCAAGCAATTCTGTAACGCCCCGATTTTTTTTGTTGCGCAAAATGATCAAAATGCCCCGGAGGTCACTTCTATTCAAAAATTAAGGACAGTTGGTCCAGGCTATCCTCAAGGGGTTAGTTTAATGTTTGAAAGGGATTAGATGTGTTATGAATAATGTTAGAGGTGAAAACCAGGTTTTTCTCATACGTGAAATTATCAAAGTACCCCTGAGGTAATCTAACGTGGGAGTTAGTGACAACTGGACCTGGTCATCACCTGGGAATTTGAGGTGTTATTTATACGTGTTGCATGATATCTGGGGGAGTCCGGGTGGTCTTGGGGAGTTTTTGTGTGAAATGACCTTTTGCTCTCGGTTTATGTTAAATGGGCTTATTTGTGCTGTTAAGGAAACATAGGCAATATTAGGTTCTAATCAAAGATTAATTAATTTTAGTTATTAATCTTGAGTCAAAATAATTAATTGAGGTTAATTAAGGCCTAAGATTGCTTAGGAAAGTTCAAAATCTCTTCCTTAATCTAAGACATTATGTCATGTCATGAGTAATAGTGTTTTTTCTCTCTATTTCCTTAAATCAAGGAATGATGTTGAAATTTGAATTTCAAACTAATGTAGCTTAACTCCACTAATGTGTAAAGACCACTCCTTAATCATGTCTTGAAAAGTCTTAATCACTTGGTTACAAACCCAAACAACTAATTACCAATTTCTAAACCTTTGGCTAATTGAATCTGTCTCTAAACACAACTCCTAACCCAAAATAAAATGAAATTTTTTGCCCAAATAGCCATGAAGGCAGCAGCCTTCTCCCCCAAAAACTCCCTCATATTTATTCTTCAAACACAATAAAACACATACTTTTACCATTTGCTTTTTTGGTGGTGTCTTGCTCCCAAAGTTGGCCAAAAATCCTCTCTTCTCTCTCATATCAATAGTTCTTCTCTTCTTCTTCCTTGACCACAAGAACTTCCATCCTCCACTACCTCTCCACCTCAAACCACATCACCATCATAGATCATCCCCAAGATACACAATATTTCCATTTCTAAACACAAAAACTCAAGAAAAATCCTTCTCCTTTTTTCTTCCTCACTTGGCCAAAATTGTTGTTGCTCCAAGAGAATATTCTTCTTCTCATTTTCTTGTACAAGATTATGGCTTTCTCTTGCACAAAAAGGAAAACATCTTTGATAGGGAATTTTGTTTTGAGTTCTTCTCTTTTTCTTTATTTCATTTTCGATTTTGATGATTGGTTTGATGGATGAGTTCTTCCTTTTTTCTTCTCTTATTTTTCGGTTTTGATGTTGGGTTGGATGTTCAAGACCATGGCTTGATGATGAGGGTTTTGATGTTGGTTGTGTTACCATCATTTGTTTGACCTCTAGAGCTCAAGGCTTGAACTTTGGTTTTCAAAGAAAAATGAGAAAAAGATTGTTTTGTTGGTTTCTTTGGTTGTTTTTTTTTTCAGCTTGATGGTGAGCCCAAGAAATGAGGTTCTTGGAACCATGGTATTGATGGACTCTAAAGCTCACTCCCATTTTGTAAGATTGATTGGGGTTAAGAGTTTATTCTTTAAAGTCTTGAGTTTGGAGCTTAACAAGATATAAAAATGGAATGCATTCATGTTTATGTTTGAAGCTCTTGCATTTCATGGTTAAGTTCCAAGTCTTGCATATCATGTTTATATTTCAAGCTACCACCTTAAATCTTGAAAATAAGAAAATAGACTTGCATTTTCATGTTTAGATGTCTAGTCTAGCATGTTTATTTTTCAAGTCATCACCTAAATCTTAAAGACTTAAAATGGACTTGCATTCTCATGTTTATATTTCAAGTATTGCACATCCTATTTATATTTCTAAGTCCTCACCCTATAATGATAAAGATTAAAGTGAGACTTGTATAACATGTTTATGATTTTAGCCATCACCTAAATCTCTAAAGCTTAAGATTTGCCTCATTCATCTAAAATGGGAATTTTCATCATAAATGCCTTATGATGTTGGAGACTTTAAGGTTGGATTTGTTATGATGAGACTTGGATCTTGCTTCTATGATGTGCAAAAGAGTTTTGAAAGACATAGGAACTCAAGAGGAGTAAAATGTGACTCTAAGTGATCTAGAAATCTTCTATGAAATCTTTGGTTTTTATTGGAGAGTTTGATTTGGTTTGGAATGATGTGAGTATAATTTTAACAGAAATGTTGGAATAATATTTAAAATAGTTTTAGAATGAAGGAATAACTTGAAGGATGTCAAAACTTGAGTTTTCAACTTTTGGGGTTTCTTGTAATCGATTACCAACATGTTGTAATCGATTATCAGCATGTTTTTGAATGCCCGAAAGTTTTGACTCTGGTAATCAATTACCATACTATGTAATTGATTACCAAGATGTTCTCGAAGGACAATAATGTGTTTTTCAAACTGGTAATCGATTACACAGCCTGTGTAATCGATTACCAGCAAGCTAATCAAGCCAGATTCAAAAATTTAACGATGGTAATCGATTACACATCCTATGTAATCAATTACTAGCAGCCAAAACATGTTTGTTTTGAAAATTTGAATCGTGTAATCAATTACTAGCTCATGTAATCGATTACCAGACCCTGAAATATGTAAATAAGTGTGTTTCCACTCGAAATAACATGGATTGATGACCTTGCATGCTTGATCTTAAGTTATATGATTGATGATCTGTAGTATAACTGTATACACATATCCTGTTAAGCATTGCATGTGCATGAGCCGAGTCCGGTTCTTGATTTTCGGTATACTATATAAGAGCATGTCTATTGTTATATTGGATTATAACATGTTTAAGGATATATGCAATGAATGTTATGCATGCTTATGTGATTGATTACTTGATGAGTTGTGGCAAGATGTGATTATACTTAATTAGTTGAGATGCATGATTTATAAAAGTTATGAGAGGTGATCCAATAAGGTGATCCTTTAGAGTCCTAGAAATAAATGTTATGAGAGGTGAGCAAATGAGAGGCAAGTTAATACTGGCCCTCTAGACTCTCCAAATTAACAGTTATAAGAGGTGCTCTAATAAGCTAATCCTATGTTGAGAGCATAAAGTGTTAAATGATAAGTTATGATTATATTTCATGTTGCATCTCTAGATATCATACTAAGATTAAAGGTGACGTAAGACATATGGAAATAATCCTTTAGACTCCCCGAAGTAAAGGTTATGAAAGGTGATCCAAGGAAATTGCATGCTCATAACAAGAAAGTTAAGTTAAGACAAGAAAGTGATATGTTTCCCCCGTCTATTACCCTATATTAAATCTAGCAAAGGCTGGTTAGGTTGAGCTCATCTTAGGTCATCGGTGTGGTGGAGTTTTGGTGCTGCGTTTAAAATCACCAGGGAAGGTGAGATGGTTGGTTTAAGGAGTGCATGTAAGAGGATGGTTATTAAGAAAGGAACTTGAAAGTTTAATTATGAGAAATTATATTATCATGGGTTCTCTTGCCTCCCATGCATGCTAAAAGTTATATGGTTAATCATGTTTGCATTCTTTTACTCATCATTCGATTACATAATTTGAATGCTAAGTTACCTAAGAAAGAAAAAAAGAAAAGTTGCATGCATAGTGGATATGACTCTTATGCTTCTATATTATGTCATTTTGTACCTGGAATATTGCATAAGGTATTAACATGCATTCATGACTAAGTATGCTGCATTCATAACATTAAGATGCAAGCTAAAAGACACGAGCCTCGATTAATGGTGTTTGTAGTTTAATAAACAAATCTTATACATATCCACTACTTTCATAATGAAATCTGAGGTTCCTAGGGACGATGATGATGACAAGTGTATGGAGACGGAATACCCTACTGAGATTGTTTTATAAGTTTCTCACTTCCTCTCTTTCTTTCCATCTTTGTCTTCAGTCAAGGTTGATGGCGATGTCTATGGACTTCCTTGAGATGCTGCCGTAGGAATTGCACCATGGTCTAGATTAGAGTGGCATAGTAGAATCAGAGATATAGGCCTTCCTACTTTCAATACTTAGAAGTTTTCTCGTCTTCGTACATGCTCACAACCTAGTTCTAGTAGACGTGTACCCACGAGCGGTTTAGTTACATTTTAGTCATAATTAGCTTTTGTGTTATTGTATGTTTAGCCTTTACGGGTGGGCTTAATATATTTGATGTGGTATTATAATTGTGGGATATTTCCACATTATTATTATTATTATTATTACTATTTGATATGATATTTGAAGTCAATGTTATGATGTGAGAAGGTCCACTCTAATGTGATTTGCATGTATGCTATGTGATGAATGGTCAAGTATGTGCTGATGATATGTACAGTTATTAAGTATTATATGATGAATATTTATACACTATAACCTATGCAAAAATGGCTCATAGTTTGTTCTTTCAAAAAACAAAATGGGTCATATTTTCCATAAACTTATTTTCAAAGTTTGAAATCAAGTAACGTTCTGAGGCGAAGGAGTAACAACTAATAATTAGCCATCTTAGGCATATTGTGTTGAAAGTTAGGGTGTTACACTTTAGTACCAGAGCAGTTCAGTTCTCACAGAGCCTGAGAATGGGACTAATTACGCTTCTTAAGCATGATGCGAAAGTTATATCATGTATAGTGCTTTATTGATAGGATAAGCTATAGGACAGACATGCATGACTCTTGTATGTGCGTGCGTGCCACGATAACTAGCTTACTTTGCATAAAATATTGAGCCTGATCACTTCAGTGTTTGTTGTTCTGTATGCGTAGGGACCAATGGCATGACCAAGACAGGATAGGACTATGGGAACGAGCGATGAGAGTAGTGAGACTGCCGAAGCCCTCTGAGGCATGGCAAGAGCCATGCAGATGATGTTCGAACAGATGGACCGTCAGGGCGATGCTGGCCATGGCCCTAACACTGCAGAAGGTCTCGAACATGCCTGATTTGGAGAATTCTGTAAGGCAAATCCGCTATTGTTTAGAGGAGCTTTAACTCCCGACCAGGTCGATGAATGGATCAAGAGCATGGAGAAGATTTTCACAGTAATCACCTGCACTAAAGAACAGAAGGTGACTTTTGCTGCTTTTATGCTAGAGGTGGACACTGAGTTCTGGTGGGTTGACACTCGAAGGCTGTTAGAGGCAGCTGACACCATGATCAACTAGAAGATGTTCAAAACTTGTTTCTATGAGAAGTGCTTTTCGGCATCGTTAAGGAATGCTAAGGATGTAGAGTTCATGTAGCTGACCGAAGGAGAAATGAGCATCGCGCAGTACACTATGAAATTTGAGGAGCTAATTAAGTTTTCAAGGATCTTTCAAGGCAACCGTGACGAGTTCTGGAAATGTATCAAGTATGAGGATGGGCTAAAGACAGAGATTAATGTCGCCGTTGTACACTTGGAGATTAGGGACTTCCTTACTCTAGTCAACAAGTGCCGCATCACTGAGGATGGCCACAAGAAGCTGAGCGCACCGAGAACAGAGAGTTTCACCAAGAAGCTGGCACTACAAGCCTCAAGGTTTAAGCCACAGTTCAGGCAGCAAGGACTTAGGAGGGATTTTCATCAAGAAGGATCAAATGGTCCAAAGGAGGAGGCACCTCAGAGGGACCTTGTTATTAATTGTCCAAAGTGCAAAAAGAACAACGGTAACCGCCCCTGTCTAGCTGGCCAAGGAGTGTGCTTTAGGTATGGCAAGCCCGGCCATATGATTCGAGATTGCAATGTGAAGTCTTGACGATTGAACGCTATTTCTAGAACCCAATGCCAAGGATAAGCGTTCATGATCAATGCCAAAGATACCTCCTGCTCCAACACCCAAGGTAAGCGTAAGATAAACGGTAGGATATCAGTTATGCTTCTTAGTTTTGGTTCCACATATTCGTTTGTAGTGTATGATCATGTGGAATCTTCACAACTCCTTGATCCATGTCTCTTTAGTCTTTGGTGACCTTCTTGCATTTGCTTATATTCGAGTCTCCTTATAAATGGCTTGATCATGCTTCTTCTAGTAAACCTGTTATATGCATCATGATTTCTTAAGTCTCCATCCTTGTAGGTATTGTATATTTCTTCCTTCCTACTTTGAGTTGTCTACTTGTGGAATAATTTTAGTGATGACTCCATCAATGTTTAGCTTTGATCTTCCTCTTGGAGCTAATGTACCCTCTTTTTGAACTCCCATACCTAAACTATATTTGTCGCTCCTTTTCAAAATAAATAAAGTTGAAGATGAGTTGTCCTACCCTTTTGAGTTTCTACCTTGTATGAGTTGTGAGAATTGATTTTACCCAACATAATCACCTATGCCTAACCGAAGCATATTCTTCTAGAGTGCTTGGATTGTTGGTAAACCCTCATATTATCTGTTTTTCATTACTTTCGTTTCTTTTATTTTGACCTGTCATGCCTATCCTTATGGTATGACCATGTACATGTAGCAAATTTTGAGGGCGAAATTCTTTTTAAGGAGGGAGTAATGTAATGCTTCAATTTTTTCTGCTATACAAAATAACCAAAGTGCCCCTAAGGCCATTTGTTCTCAAAAATCGAGGACAGCCAGTGCCCCTAAGGCCTCAAAGGATTAGTTTAATGTTTGAAGAGGATTAGATGTGTTATGAATGATGTTAGAGGTAAAAACCTCAATTCCTAGTTTTTCCTGTATTTGAAATTACCAAAGTGCCACTGAGGTAATCTAACACGGGATTTAACAACGACTAGACTCGGTCATCACCCAGGAATTCGAAGTGTTATTTATATGTGATGGATGATATATGGGGGAATGCGGGTGGTCCCGAGCATTTTTATGTGAAATGACCTTTTTGCCCCCGATTTGTGCTAAATGGACTTATTTGTGTTATTAAGGAAATATGGGCAATATTAGACTTTAATTAAAGATGAACTAACTTTAATTATTAATCTTGAATCAAAATAATTAAATGAGATTAATTAGGGCCTAAGATTGCTTAGGGAAATTCAAAATCCCTTCCTTAATCTAAAACATTATGTCATGTCATGAGCAATAGCATTTTCTCTCTCCATTTCCTTAAATCAAGGAATCATGTTGGAGTTTGAATTTCAAACTAATGAAGCTTAACTCCACTAATGTGCAAAGACCACTACTTAATCATGTCTTGAAAAGCCTTAATCACTCGGTTACAAGCCCAAACAACTAATTACCAATCTCTAAACCTTTGTCTAATCAAATCTATCTCTAAATACAACTCCTAACCCAAAATGAAATTAAATTTTCCCCCCAAATGGCCATGACGGCTATAGCCTTCTCCCTCCCCAAAACACTCTCATATTTATTCTTCAAACACCATGAAATATACACTTTTACCATTTGCTTTTTTGGCGATGTCTTGCTCCCAAAGTTGGGCAAAAATCCTTTCTTCTCTCTTATCTCAAGAGTTCTTCTCTTCTTCTTCTTTGACCACAAAAACCTCCATCCTCCACCACCTCTCCACCTCAAACCACCACATCACCACCATAGATCATCCCCAAGATACACAACCTTTCCATTTCTAAACACAAAAACTCAAGAAAAATCCTCCTCCCCTTTTCTTCCTCACTTGATTGAAATTGTTGTTGCTCCAAGAGAAGATTCTTCTTCTCATTTTCTTGCACAAGATCAACGTTTTCGCTTGCACAAAAAGGTAAACATCTTTGATAGGGATTTTTGTTTTGAGTTCTTCTCCTTTTCTTTATTTCATTTTCCATTTTGATGATTGGTTTGATGGATTAGATCTTCCTTTTTTCTTCTATTGGTTTTCAGTTTTGATGTTGGGTTGGATGTTCAAGACCATGGCTTGACGATGAAGGTTTTAATGTTGGTTGTGTTACTATCATTTGTTTGACATCTAGAGCTCAAGGTTTGAACTTTAGAGCTCAAGGTTTGAACTTTGGTTTTGAAAGAAAAATTAGAAAAAGATTATTTTGTTGGTTTCTTTGGTTGTTTTTGTTTGAGCTTGATGGTGAGTTCAAGAAATGAGGTTCTTGGAACTAGGGTATTGATAGACTCTAAAACTCATTCCCATTTTGTAAGATTGATTGGGGTTAAGAGTTTATTCTTTAAAGTCTTGAGTTTGGAGCTTAACAAGATATAAAAGTAGAATGCATTCATGTTTATGTTTGAAACTCTTGCATTTCATGTTTAAATTCCAAGTCTTGCACATCTTGTTTATATTTCCAAGTCCTCACCTTATAATAATAAAGATTAAAATGAGACTTGCATAGTATGTTTTTGATTCTAGCCATCACCTAAATTTCTAAAGCTCAAAACTTGCCTCATTCATCTAAAATGGGAATTTTGATCATAAATTCCTTATGACATTGGAGACTTTAAGGTTGGCTTTATTATGATGAGACTTGGATCTTACTTCTATGATGTGCAAAAGAGTTTTGAAATGCATAAGAACTCAAGAGGAGTAAAATGTGACTCTAAGTGATCTAGAAATCTTCTATGAAATTTTTGATTTTTATTGGAGAGTTTGATTTGGTTTGGAATGACGTGAGTATAATTTTAAGGAAAATGTTGGAATGATGTTTAAAATGGTTTTAGAATGAAGGAACAAGTTGAAGGATGTCAAAACTTGAGTTTTTCAACTTTTAGTTTCTGGTAATCGATTACTAGCATGTTGTAATCAATTACGAGCATGTTTTTGAATGCCCGGAAGTGAGTTTTTGACTCTAGTAATCAGTTACCATACTATATAATCGATTTCC
Organism: Dalbergia cochinchinensis; assembly: GCA_031216125.1. Taxonomy (NCBI): domain Eukaryota; kingdom Viridiplantae; phylum Streptophyta; class Magnoliopsida; order Fabales; family Fabaceae; genus Dalbergia; species Dalbergia cochinchinensis. The sequence goes on from CM062368.1 coordinate 29,000,798, forward strand.
AAGATGTTCTTGAAGGCCCAGAATGTGTTTTTCATACTGGTAATCGATTATACAACCTATGTAATCGATTACCAGCAAGCTAATCAAGCCAGATTCAAAAAATTTAACACTGGTAATCGATTACACAGCCTATATAATGGTAATCGATTACACAGCCTATGTAATTGATTATCAGCAGCCTAAACATATCTGTTTTGAAAATTTGAACTGTGTAATCGATTTCTAACTCATGTAATCGATTACCAGACCTCAAAATGTGTAAACAAGTGTGTTTCCACTTGAAATAACATGGATTGATGACCTTGTATGCTTGATCTTGAGTTATATGAATAATGATCTGTAGTATAACTGTATACATATATCCTGTTGAGCATAGCATGTACATTAACTAAGTTCGGTCCTTCATTTCCGGCATACTAGATAGGAGCATGTCTATTGTTATATTGGATTATAAGATGTTTAAGGATATATACAATGAATGTTATGCATGCTTATGTGATTGATTACATGATGAGTTATGGCAGGATGTGATTATACTTACTTAGTTGAGATGCATGATTTATAAAAGTTATGAAAGGTGATCCAATAAGGTGATCACTTAGACTCCACGAAATAAATGTTATGAAAGGTGAGCCAATAGAGGTGAGCCAATACTGGCCCTCTAGACTCTCTGAATTAACAGTTATGAGAGGTGGTCCAATAAGGTAATCCTATGCTGAGAGCATAAAATATTAAATGATAAGTTATGATTATATTTCATATTGCATCTCTAGATATCATGCTAAGATTAAAGGTGACGTAAAACATATGGAAATAATCCTTTAGACTCCTCGAATTAAAGGTTATGAAAGGTGATCCAAGGAAGTTGCATGCTCATAACAAGAAAGTTAAGTTAAGACTAGAAAGTGATGTGTTTCCCCCTTTATTTCCCCATATTAAATCTAGCAAAGGCTAGTTAAGTTGAGCTCGTCCTAGGCGATCGGTGTGGTAGAGTTTTGGTGCTGCATTTAAAATCACCGGGGAAGGTGAAATGGTTGGTTTAAGGAGTTCACGTAAGAGGGTGATTATTAAGCAAAGAACTTGAGAGTTCAATTATGAGAAATTACATTATCATGGGCTCTCTTACCTCCCATGCATGCTAAAAGTCATATGGTTCATCATGTTTGCATTCTTTTACTCATCATTCGATTGCATAATTTGAATGCTAAGTCACCTAAGAAAGAAAAAGAAGAAAGTTCCATGCATAGTGGATATGATCCCTGTCGCAAATGAGATCACGACGGGGATGGCGAAGAAAGAATTTTTATTGTTTTGAAAATTATGGAGTCGCCACCAAGTTTATTAGAATTGGGAAAACGTGGAAAAACCCATTCATTTTGAAAATGGTCTTTGAAACCAAATTTGAGTTCGGGAGTCGGTTGTGCATAGGGAAAGGTGAGAACTTGATCCTACGCACTTAATACACCGTCTTAGATTTAGACTTTAAATTAACTGTGCAAATTAAATAACAACCCCCCTTTTAAATGTTTATTTTTATTACAAGAAAACTAAAAGGAATTTGTTTTTTTTCTTAAAAGAAAAGCATTTTTTAGAGCACCAAATCACACAGATTCAAGTGTATTCTAAATGATAGGTTAACAAGCTGTCACGACTAAGTTAACCTTTTTTATTTGAAACAAAGCATTTGACAATAAGCATATAATTAAGAATAGGAATTCTCCTAAATAAAGAAAATTTGCAAATAGAATCTAAAAAGAAGCGAAGAGTTATTTTTGGTATTTTTTGTAAGAGAAAATATAAAAAAAAAACTTTACGTGAGATATTTGGAACATCAAGTTGTCAAACTGTATGTTCAAATATCAAGTTAATAAACCGTCAAGCAAATTAACCTTTTTATTTGAAATAAAATTTTTGATAGATAAATGAATAAATTTAAATCGAAAATGAAATTATAAATTATAAATATTTGCAAATAAGATAAAAAGAAATTTATTTTTTATGTTTTTATAAAAAAGAAACAAATATAAAAGAAAAAAACAAGTATTTTTTTTAGAGAAATTTTCATATCATTAAGTTGTCACAACTCAAATGCCCAAAATTTGGAGTTAATAAGCCGTCACGGCTAAATTAACACCTTTATCTAAAATTCCCCAATTACCCACATAAATGAATATTAAATAAACTATTCTAAGAAAAAGAAATTATTTATAAATATAACAAAAATACAAAATTTGCATAAAAAAAGTAAGTAAAGAAGTATTAAAAATTTACAACTAAAATGAATTACGAAAAGTTAATTTTGACAGCGGGGATAATCGCTGCTCCTACGTATCTCCTAGTGCAATAGAGAATTCAAAGTCACGTAGTTCTATAAAAAATATTGATGTATTGTTTAATCTTATTGTGAAAAGAAGTTTGTAATATATTAAGGTACACATACTAAAATATTCTGAAACATAAAGTTAACAAACCGTCGCGATTAAATTAACTCTATTGAAAAGAGATTTGAATATCAAGCTGTTGCAGCTAAAATATTCTTCAAACATAGAATTAATAAACCGTCACGGCTAAATCAATTCTATTTTTAAAAAAAAATTAATTAACTAACTAAAAGAATTTTAATAAAGCAAAATACTCAAGTATTTATTTTAAATCTAAAATGAATAAAACTCCTTTTTTTTAGACATAACTCTAACCTAAACCAAACAGACTATCCTAAAAACTAAAAAAAGAAATAAATATTTAACCAAACAAGTAAATTTAAATCCGAGCACTAACTTCAAAAGTTTATTCTAAAAAAACCTTCAATGAAAAAGAAAAGAAACTAAAATTTTTAATTATCCTATTTCAATTTTGCTAAATTAATTTCCTTAGCCTTTCCCCCCTTTTTTTGTTTAAGACAAGAAACTCAAATATTTACTTTCCACTCAAAGTAAAATTAAACTCCCTTTTTTATTATTTTGACTCAAATCTAAATAAGTAACCTCTTAAACTAAAATGAAATAAATACTAATCCAACAAACAAACCCAAAATCTAAGATCAAACAAACAAATAAACCCAACATTTATTCCCAAATTAAGTACACCTTTTTTAAAAGTTCACTTAGACTGAACAAAACCCAAATTCAACAAATAACACCCAAAAGACCATAAGATAAAATAAACAATAACTAAACCAAATGAATTCAAATTCAAATAAACAAAATTAAAATCTAAACAAAATTAAAAAAATAATAACACTAAAAAAATCTATCACCCACACACCCATACATAGTCACTCCCCCTCACAGCTTCCTTTCACCTTCACTCTTACTCTCACTCGCACAAACACACACACATGGTACAGGACTTCACTCAATACACATAGCACAAGTTTCTCTCTCACACACGTACACCATCAAACGCACCCATAGCACTCTCTCTTTTTCTATACAAACGCACAATTCTTTTGCTTTCCTCACACACACACGGTTACAATACATTTAATTCACACGGAGAGAGAGAGAGAGGGACAGACACAGAGAGAAAGAGTGAGAAAAGGAGATTAAGAGGAAGAGAGAACGGGAGATGTCTGTAGGGAGATTATTGTCATGGACAGCCGGCTAAGGGGGTTACTGCCACGACTCACATCGAGCTCCGCAGGGTTTGCAGGGCAGCGAGGGAGAGAGGAAAAGCAGGACGGTGTGGCGGAAAGAGAGAAAACGGAAAACCGCGGAGAGTCATAGCTTGGCGTGGTGGTTCATGGCAGATCTGAAGGAAGAGAGGGACAGACTACGGCCAAGGCAGGAGTGGAACGCGACGGGGCTGTGATGGCCGAGGGAAGATGATGAGGCTGAGGAAGAATGGTCACGGAACAAAGAGGCAAGATCGGAAGGTTTGGGGTTGACTCAAGGTTGGTTTGAGGTTAAGTGGTAGAGAGGGTGGCGATTAAGGGAAGAGGAGAGTGAGATGAGGCCATGAAGATCTTTGGAGTCACGGTGATGGTGGTTGTTGGTGTTGCGGTTGTGGTGTGGTGTCACTGAGTTCACTGGAGGAGGGAGGTCCAGCGGTGAAGGATGTTGATGATGGTGGCTACTGGGAAAGGAGATGGTGGCTCGCGGTGTCTTGGAGAGGCTGAGGTTTTATGGGGGGAAGGTGGATCCACGACGGTGATGGTAGATCGGAGCACAAAAGGTTGATGTGGTGGTGATCATGGGCTGAAGGGGGAGGGGCTGTGATGATGATGATGGGTTGAAGGAGGAGGGGCTGTGGGTGAAGCACTATGGTAGAGAGAGGGAGATCGGGCACGGTGGCCATGGTGGAGGAGTGATGAAGATTGGGAGGCCGCGGCTTAAGGAGGAAACTGCCGCGGCCTCCTTCCTTTTTCCCCTTTTCTTATTTTACTTCTCAATCTTGATGATGATGATACTGTTATTGATGCTGAAATTTACCTTGTTCCTTTCTTTGTTGTTTCTGGATGTTTTTTTTTGCTGGAATTATTGCTGAATTCTCCTCATGTATTCGTTGCTGGATTTTTTGTGTTTCATCTCTTGCCGGATCTTCGTTCTGATGTCTTGGTGTTCTTTTTTTTTTTTGAAAATTTTTTTTTGGGTCCTTCTCTCTTCCTCCTCCTTGATGATTATCTATATAGAATTGTTAATCAAAACCCTCCTCGGTGCCCAGCTCATTACTGAAATTAAACTTAACATCTTGCAAGTGGTGGAGAGACAACATCATCATGATGTTCTCTACTAATTTTATTTGAAAACAAAAAAAAAACTCATATCCCCATGCTTCACGGGTTACAATTGCAGCAAGAGGAAGAAAGTAAAATGAGTCCGTGAACTCCACTTTTTTATTTTTATTATTATTATATATTTTTTGACTCAAAGAGAGAATGGACTGAAGACAAGACACAAATGGATGAAACTCTGAACATCAAGCTAAAACAAAACTGAAAGAAATAAATAAATAAATAAAATAAAAATCCTCAAATCTCCTTTTTTTGAAATTTTTTTTAAGGAAAAACTTAATAAAATATGTAAATTGAATGCAAAGTTTTGGATTTTCTTATTAAAGACCGAATAAAATCGGGTGTTCACAATCCCTATGCGTCTATATTATGTCATTGTGTACCTGGAATGTTGCATAAGCTATTGACATGTATTTATGACTTAGTATGCTGCATTCATAACATTAAGATGCATGCTAAAAGACACAGGCCTTGGTTAATGGTATTTGTAAATAAATAAACAAACCCTATATATATCCACTACTTTCATAATGAAATCTGAGGTTCCTAGGGACGATGATGATGACACGTGTGTGGAGACGAAATACCCTACTGAGATTCTTTTGTAAGTTTCTCACTCCTTCTCTTTCTTTCCATCTTCGTCTTTAGACAATGTTAATGGCGATGTCCATGGACTTCCTTGAGACGCCGGTGTAGGAGTTACACCATGGTCTATATCAGAGTGATGCAGCAGAAGTGGAGAAATAGGCCTTCCTACTTTCAATGCTTAGAAGTTGTCTCATCTTCGTATATGCTCGTAACCTAATTCTAGTATATTTGCACCTATGAGGGGTTTAGTTACATTTTAGTCATGATTATCTTTTGTATTATTATATGCTCAGCTTCTATAGGTGGGCTCAATATATTTGATGTAGTATTATAATTGTGGGATATTTCCACATTATTATTATTATTACTATTTGATATGATATTTAAAGTCAATGTTATGATGTGATGATGTTATCAGTTTATGTTACCCTCTGTTGTGATTTGCATGTATGCTATGTGATGAATGGTTAAGTATGTGCTAATGATATGTATGGTTATTAAGTATTATATGATGAATATTTATACGCTATAACTTATGCTCGAACAGCTTATAATTTGGTCTTTCAAAAAAAAATGGGTCGTATTTTCCATAGACTTATTTTCAAAGTTTAAAATCAAGTAACGTTCTAAGATGAAAGAGTAACAACTAACGATTAACCATTATGCGTCCTAGGCGTATTGTGTTAAAAGTTAGGGTGTTACAAGTTTACTTTCTAAAAAGCGTAAGTTGTAAGCAAACTTTTTACTAAGTTTCTTGAAAAAAGTTTCTTTAAGTCTCTGCATATTAAAGAAATATTCTTTCAATTATTCTCCAAGAGATTTTCTAAAAGTTTGGCTTGTCATCATCAAAAAGGGAAAGCTTCTTAGCTTTAGAATCCTTGAGAAAGCTATTACAACTTAAGGTTTGAATGACAATAAAGCAAATTTATTATGTAAAAAGGACTAATGGTTTGTATGAGTTTCTTTAGTGCTTAATAGGAATTTTGTCATGTATAAGTAATTTATTTCTTAACATATTTTTCATATTATCATGATTTAGCATGATAGAAATCTCATTCAAGGAATTACAATTCTTAAGAATATGAAAAATCACTCAAAAAGTGAATTATTATATATAAGAAGCTTGAGAAAGTAAGTTAGAGGATCGAAAAGTGTAGCTGGGACATCAGAAACCGATATAATAAATTAGAAAGTGGAATGACAACTCAAGAAGGTGCTTTCTCATGATCATATCAAGCTCATCTCCACCATATTTATTTATGCTCAATTTTATGAATTTCAACACTCTCTGAAGATTATCACTCATCTAAGAAAAAAGCTCAACATGGGTATAAAGAGCTTTGAAAGTGTAAAAACTCATCAAAAGTAGAAGCATGGATCAAAATAAATTACTCTTGTTCATTAGAAAATGAAGAATATTCAAATTTCTATGATGCTAAAACCTTAAAAAGCTGTGACTGTGACATATCAACATTATACTTGAAAGTTCACCATCTCCATTAAAGTTTTACAAGATGAAATGTCCAGAAACCATGCTGATTGTGAATAATAGTTTGTGAAATACCTTAAGAAATAAAGGACAATGGTTTTCTATACTACAATAGATGTCATTAACAAAGCTAAGCACACATATCTAGAAGACTAATCCTAGGACATATAAAGATTGATCAACACATGTCAATAGGAGAAAAGATCAAAGGGCAACAGTCTTATTCAAAGTTCACGTATAAAAGTGCAATACACTCAAACTAGAAGGAACTTTTTGCACGCAAGATATTCAAGCCTTCTATATAATTTCAGAAGTTCTATTCTCAACCAAATTCTTCTCAAATCAAAATATTCCTTCTTGTATCCATTAGCTAGCACTCTTAAAAAAAAGTTTAGAATGAAGTCTCTCAAGTGGTTTCATTTTACTATTCTTGAATCTTAGGAAACTTGAGTGTATTTTTAGAGTGAAACACCAAAACTTTTACCACATTGTACCTTGATCCAATAGTGATCAGTGTGAGATAGCTTAGAGATGCTAGGAAGAAAAACTACTTGTGGGTGAGGGTTAATTATACAGAGTACTCATTAGTTTAGCTTGAGAAGGCCAGTAAAAAGATTATCTTGGTTTCTCTTGTAAAAGAAAATGATTTAGTAGAACTCTCAATATTGTTGGTTGAGGATTGGATGTAGGCAAAGCTTGACTGAACCAGTGTAAATCCTTCTGTGTAATTATCTCTGTCCCTCAAACTTACTTTTTATTATGTGTATGTGCATCTTTTATTGTGTATGTTATAAAACTATTCTAGTAAGCTTTTTGAACTTATGCTATTTGTTGGACATTTCAGAAAGTTACTTTATAAAGTTCATGAACAAGTGTTTTCTACTGCTTTAAGTTTTAAGACTTGATAGAACTTATTTAAGTATTTCAGAAAGCAAAGATTTTTGAAAGGCACAATTCAACCCCCTTTTTCGTGCTTTCTATACACAACCTACACATCTTGGTAGCACATAGGTGAAAATGATGTAATCCTTATCCTATGTTCACATAAAACATTATACCTTCATAACTTTACTTTTGATGTAAACAGGACCTCCTCGATTCCAACCAAGAGGTGCAAAATCGAAACATCCTCGGATTCATGCTGAGCATGTTCTAGAGCACCAAGAGGTACAAAGTTGGGATGTCCTTGAATCCACACCAAGTATGTTCCAGAGCACCAACTAGAGGTGCAAAGGCAAAACATCCTTAGATCCATGCTGAGAATGTTACAGAGAATCAAGTAAAGGTGCAAAGTCAGAATGTCCTCCAATCCATGCCGAGGACATTCCAAAGCAACCAAAGGTGCAAAGTCAGAATGTCCTCGGATCCATGTCGAGCATATTCCAAAGCACTAAAAGGTGCAAAGTCAAAACATCCTCAGATCCACGTTGAGCATGTTCTAAAGCACCAATAACAATGCAAAGCTGAAGCATCCCCAGATCTACTCCGAGCATGCTCCAGAGCACCAATAAAAGTGCAAAAATACAGTGTCCTCCGATCTATGCCAAGTACGCTCTAGAGCACCAATAAAGTGCAAAGTTGGAATGTCCTCAGACTCATGCCGAGCATGCTCCAGAGCACTGATGAAAGTCCTGACAAACCTCGAATCCACTTAGAACTCCCCCTAATAAATCAAGGGCAAAAGTCAGACTCTCCCAACAAACAAACAATACATCTAGACGAGAATAACTTTCCAAAAGGAAGAGAGTAAAACATGCAGCACTATTAGTCGATTATAGCAATCATTAGCTTTACATGAGTTGAAGAAAGGAAAAGGAAAATTCACATTATAAAGCCAATTCAAGGATTATGGGATAGCAACATAATAAAATAGATTTAATACAAAGGTTACAATGCTTGAAATCAAATCACAAAAATTACAAAAGCTTAGAGGTCGAGGTCAACATGCTCCTATTGATCCTCAGGGAAGATGATTTGAATTGGCTTCATCCTCTCGGCTTGATCATTACCATAATTCCTTTCAACCTCCTATCAAGCTTTTCACTCGGCCTTAACCCAAGCACCTTTGTCAGCCTCCTCCGCCCCCTTCGAGGAAAGGTAGCCACAAGCTTGCCACCATTTATCTCTTTGAAAGGATCATATTGGGAAAAGTCAACCTCCCTATAAAGAAATTGAATTTGATCAAGAGCTCGATCAAATCTGGCTATGTACTGGTCGGTCGTCTTTCTAGTTAAAGATTTAACCTCTTCTTTTCAACGTCGATTCTCAGCCTCAAGCTCTTTTCTCTGGAGCTCAACAAGTTCAGCATCCAACTTGGCTTGGGCAATCACGCTAGTGACCTTGTTGTTAGCTCCAGAACCCTTGTGCTCATGAGTTTTGAATTACAACAAAACCAATTCAAAGAAAATACTTTGAAGAATGACTGATGTCTCCTTTGAGTTTCTTGTCAAAGCATAACAGGTCAAATCCAGTTAGTATGTTACAAACTTATAGCAAGAATAATATTTCATTTTGAATGAGCAAACATAATTTACCTTATGGGAAGAGATTGAGCCAAATAGAAAGTGAATATTTTTTCAAGCAAAACATGTATACATACTTATGGAACAAAGCATAGAAACGAACTTGGATCGAGAATAATTTCGCTACACTTGTATAAGCATGTTCTATCTCGTGTGAAGAGATTAAGCTTAAAATGAAGTGATTTTTATCTTGTGCAAAGAACGTGTAAATGCTTAAGGACTAGAGGAAATCAAGTCAAAAGCCAAGAAACCAAGGAAAGAGACTTTAGAAAGTACCACGGGACATCAGAAAGTACTCTCAAGATGACGATATTAGAATATGTCCATATGCAACGTGTTACTCAGTTTTCAATCATCACAATTGCAAAGAAATCATCATCAAGAAGATTTGATTGAAGATCTAAAAGTGAGATAACTTTTTAAGGGTTGATTACGTACATTAGAAAGCTCACCTGTGAGTGGAGCAAAGAATGCTACAAGAAAGGGAAGAAAATTTGAAATTTGAAATTCAAATTATCGAGTCATCAAACCCAATTTTAAACTGGTACATCATCGTTTCTGCCTTTTTGATAAATGACTTTAGCCACATAAAGGAAGAGTTCAGAAAGCTCACTCATAAAGTAGAAAAATGGTTTTTGATGGGAGATCAAAAGGTTCACATTTACAATGGCTTTTACAATTGATGTGATAGTTCTGTGAACCTCTCTTCTAGCTGCTTTTTTCAAGGCACAACTAATGATCAACGCATGTCACTTGAAGAACTAATCTATGGCAACGGTCACAAAGAAAGACCATTATATAAAGAGATGTTGAGCTTGAAAAAACTGAGAGATTTTGAAGATTCAAAGATAGAAAACACTACAAAAATCTTATCCCACTTCTTGGAATATTCAATCTTTATCATGTAATCAGTTTTATCTTTGAAGTGTAAAGAAAATCTTCCTTCTATATTCTTAGTCAGATTTATATTCTTCTAATAGAAGAAGTAGAAGAAAGAAGTCATTCAAGTTCTCCTAGGATCTTTTAAAATGTATCATCTTTAAGGAAACTTGAGTGTAGGTTAATTTGAGTGGCAACTCAAACACTTAACGTTTGTATCCTTGATCTGTTAGTGATCAGAGTAAGACATAGCTTGGAGAGGCTAAGGTAAAATGACTTACAACTCGATAGTAAGGTGATTCTTGCTTATCACGGTTTAGCTTAGCGAAGCTAGTCAAAGACTACTTGCAGCTTGGAGAGGCTTGGAAAAGACTACTTGCGGCTTGGAAGGGTCGGGAACAAACTAATTGCAACATGTTGAAAGAGTTCCCTATCAGTCACGGTTGGGCTTGGAGAGGCCAGTGTCAAGACTACTTGTGGCTTGGAGAGGCCGAGAATAGACTACTTGCAATGTTCTGAAGGAGTTGCCTGTCAGTTACAGGTTGGCTTGGGGAAGCCAGAATCAAGACTACTCATGGCAGCTTGGAGAGGCTGGGAAAGACTAATCACCACATGATGAGGATGCTCCTCTCATCAATCACGGGTTGGCTTAAGGAGACCAGAGTCAAGACTACTCATGGCAGCTTGAAGAGGCTGGGAAAGACTACTCACAACGTGATGAAGGTGCTGCTCTCATCAGTCATGGGTTGGCTTGGAGAAGCCAGAGTCAAAACTACTCATGAAAGCTTGGGAAGGCTAATATAAAGACTATCCTCTCTTTCTCAGGTTGAGAAAGTTGTTGTTATAGTGGAACCTTAGCAGTTGTTGAGTACTGGATGTAGGCATGATGGCCGAACCAGTATAAAATCCTTTGTGTCTTTTCTCTCTTATCCTAATCTCCTTCATTTTCTTTATTGGTTTGTTATCTTATCAATAGATTTTAATTTTGCCTTGCATCTTTTACGCTATACCTTTTAATACTAAGTGTTTTATTTAATAAGGATCAAAAAGTAACTTTCTGAAACCATTAACTCTGTTTCCGTTCCACTTCAAGTTTTATACTTGATAGCAATACTTGATAGCAATACTTTTCAGAAGCTTCAGAAAATGAAAAAGGATCAATGCATGATTTAACCCCCCCTTCTCGTACACATCTCCACCTACACTTATCTTGAAGGATCTTCTTGGCACTTTCCCAATCTTTCTTTTTCCTCTCCAGCTTTGTCTTCAACTCCTTTTTCTCACCTAGGAGCTTGGCCACAACTGACCTCGTCACCTCTAGCTCCTGGGTGGATCCTCCATACTTATTCTCCAAAAGCCTGGCGATCATAATAGATTGAAGCCCCTATATCTTAAAGTAACAACAAAGACTAGGGACCTTGGCCTTCTTTATCATGGCCAGATCCTCAGCATGGTTGAATTGCTGATCGACAAATTTGGGGAAAAGAAATGCCAATCTCCAAAGGCTGGTGCCATTGACAATGTCAGGAAGTCCTTCATCTCCCAAGCTTCGACTAATGTAGACGGAAAGAGGGGAGCAATCTCTAGCCTAACCTCCACCTTAGCCCTGTTCCAAGCTTACAAAGGCTTAGGGTCAGTTGGAGCCTCAGAACTCAACCTTGTTGTAGGGGACACAAATGGAACTCGACTGGTGACGGTAGTATCTCTTTTCTTTGCCACAAAAGTGGTAAAATCCTTTGGGACAAGCTTGAGGGGCCCATCTTGGCTGCAAAACAAGCATACCAAGATAAAATTAGCAAATGACAACAATAAATGAACGACAAAGAGAGAAATTCCATAACAACTACCTTTGTCATTAAGGACTTTCCTCTACACCGCTATCTGTCATACCGATGCTCACACTTGAAGCGGCATGGGTAGCTACCCTTTTTTACTTTCCTATTTCCATTTTTTTTATGCAAAATGCTAATTGACCATTTGACCCATTTCACTCTATTTTTATTGTAGGACTTAGAAGGTCTTTTCCCTTGCATTCTTGGCCATGAAGCTGCTTGGAATGTCAAATTGATAATAATAATAATAATAATAATAATAATAAATTAAAGTAAATAAATAACTAAATATTCATTTAGATCTGTGCAAGGGATGTCCTTAAAAGTTGTGTGATATATATAAAGAGGATGAAAGAAGCAAGGGGATTGGAACAGTGGTAATGATTTTCTTTGTTTTTTTGGTGGTGGTGATGGTAATGAAGAAGATAAAGGAAGGAATGGGATAAGGATGTGGATTTTTTGTTTGGTATGTAAATGATGCTGAGGACCAATTTGTTAATTAATGAAATTGTTACTAACACCATTAACATTTTTTGTTCAGAGACTAATAAGTGTTTGACTTTTAACAGTGTTAGGGACTAAGTTGACGTTTTTTAATTGTCAAAGACCAATTGTCCAACATTGAAATTGTTAGGGACTAACTTTGGGGGTTTACTCTTGAATTCTCATTGGAGGATAATTTGTCATTCATCTAAACTTTCCCTCAAATAGGTTTCTAATTGTTGAATAAAATTTGGATTATCCCTGTAAAGAGAACGTTGATGATAGTGTAGAAATTATAAAAGATAAGAATTTAAAATATTATTTTATAGTTAATATGGTAATTGCTATTGAAAATCAATAGAGATAAGCATTTAACAATTAAAGTAAAAAAAATATATTTGCTTTTTAAGTCATATTTTAAATTTAATTTATATCTATATATTCTAAATAGCTACTAAATTATCTATTGACTTATTTTTTCCCTTTTAGTAGAATTATATATATATATATTATACAAATAAATATGGACAATATTGACTTGAATAAAATCTAAATGATCCCTATGAAAAAATTAGATGATAGCATATAAAGTATAAAAGAGAAACATTTAATATATCCTTTAATAGTGAATATGATAATTATTGAAAATCAATAAAGAGAAATATTTAAGAATTAAAGTTAAAAGTTATATATTAATCTTTTGAATCAAATTATATATTTTAAAATCAAAATTTAGATTTCAAATATAAAATAAGATATAACTAAGCATATATGTAGGCATTGTTTTACAAAAAGAAATATAGTCAATAAATCAATATATATATATATAATTATCATGTGAATAAATATATACTATTGACTCAATTAAAATCTGGATGATAGCACAAAAAGTTTAGAGAAAAAACTTAAAATATCATTTTATGGTTAATATAGTAATTATTGGAAATCAAGAGAGAGAAATATTTAAGAATTAAAGTGAAAAAGAATCATATATTAATTGTTCGCGTCCTATATTCTAAATTTTATAAATTCTATTAATATTTATATCTATATATTATAAAAATCATATATTCTAAACATATTAATATCTATCATATGGTTTGCACAAAGTTATTCAAAGAATGATTATATTTATTCTTTGTATTTTTTTTCAAATTTTGTTTAAGTGATTATTGTGAATTATTTTGATTTTGAATGAAATTTTATTTATCATCTTTATTTGGAAGAATGATGAATGGCCAATGAATAAACTTCAAGATAATGTAAATATAATTCATAACATTTTTGAAAAGAAAATTACAATTCTTTATCGCGTTGTAACGTATAGAAAGACCATTACAGTGTCAAAATAAATTATTTTTGTCAAAAACAATTCAAATACCTAAACCCAAAAGGTTATAGATACATTATTCCAAAAGAATTTCCTAATAAGGAAAACCACATACAATAAAATAATATAATTCCATTTATTGTGATAATTGGCAGAAAATCCTAAACAAAAGTTCATTCATTCACTCTCTTATTCCGAATTACACAATTTATCAGTACTGATGACGCAATATAAGGTAGCTTTTACCTGCCACTAATAAACATTAAAGTGAATAAGATAAAGAGGTGTGATATATATTAGAGTAAAATGAAACTATGAATGAGAAATTCATATCAATTAGATATGGTTGATAACCTTATCATCAAATGGGAATAAAATAAAATAATATGATAAGATGTAATAAAATAAAAATTTAAAAAGAAAAAGTGGAAGGGATGAATTATTTTAACCTAAATTTGAGTCTAGTAACATATGGAGCAATCGACAATACTTTAATCCAATAGATGATTTAGATGAAGATATCATACTAAATTATTACAAAATAAGAACAATTGTTATAAAATGCAAGAATATTAATAGGAAAACACGAGGATAAAGAAAATCATCATACTATAATGAATTTGAGTACATAATTGCATCAATAAATTAAAAGAAAAGAAGGATACTAATTGGATGCATTGGAAAAATAAATATACACAGTGATAAAGAAAAATAATATATGCCAAATCAATAACAGAAAAATAATATTTTATATTTTAGTAATTTATCTTGTTATATTTGATTATTATTTTGATGATTTTATTTAATTTATTAATAATGATGTCATAATAAAAGGATTTCATATAATATTATAATAAATTGATATGATACTTAGAATTTTCAAAAAATAAAAATAATTGTGTACAAAATTCTCATTGAAGGAGAATTCACCATGTGAAAAAACTTTCCTGAGAATTGATTGCTAATTTTATTATTATAGGATATATAATTAATATTCATGATTTTTATTAAATGATTTTTTGTACAATATGATATGATATTGTTTAGATTTAATTATTTTAAATTTTTAAAATTGAAATTGAGATTAAATCATTAGTAATCATATATATATATATATATATAATAACCAAAAAATATATATGATTGATTAATTATACTTGATTTCAATTTAATTATCAATCATGATTTCTAATTTTTGGTTAAATATGATGTACTAATGTTTTTTTAAATTAGATATTTTTTTTAAGAAATAATATTTGATATATTACTTGGAAAAACTAAAAATTTTTTTTGGGTTATTTGTTTAAAGAATGTATAATTTATAATAATTTTATTATATAGTATTTCAGAATATCTTATATCATTTAATTAAATTTTAATTTTCAATTTTGAAAGAATATTTGATTTTTTTTGTACCTATGTTTGATTTGAACTCCAAATAGATTTTGGAAAAATTAAATTAGATTTTTTTGTTTGGTTTGTTTATTTATATAATGTCTAAGTTCTAGTAATTATAACAAGCACTTTTAATTATATTTTGTTACCAATCAAAATTCATAATTTTCAATTAAATCATTTTTAAGAGAATATAATATTTTATTTTTAGATTTGAACATTTATAAATTTTGAATTTAAAATTAATATTAAATAATTAGTAATAATAAATATACATCAAGTTTGATTCCATCATAAATAGAACATCTCTAGTTAGTATAATGTAACACCTAGAAAAACACCAAATCAATATACATTTGATGCAATAAATGGCATAAATCAATGTATAATGATTGCAAAGACCAACATAAGACTTGTATTAATGGTAAATTGTTATGACCCGCTTGGGAACGTGACCGGCACGTGAAGAGTCTCATCCCCATGTAAGCCTTCTGAGTGATGCGTCTCTCTGGATACATACTTTATCGTAATATAATACTTAAAATATGATTTTCTTTTAGGGTCAATATCAATTTCTCTAACTAAAACATATTATTTGAATTCATAGAACTGGAAGTGTTTAATTTCCAAACTCTGAAAACTTCTGGGACAAAATCATTGATCATGAAATCATAAACTGGTTTATCATATGATATAAATATGAAAACCAGTTCAATATTTGAAAATTGAATTATAACTACTTAGCTAATCTATTACATAATCTAAATCAAAATCAGTGATTGAAATCCATACTTCGATTCTAGTAACATATGTGAAAATACATAAACTTTGAATTAACTACAATGTCTCAAAATACATGCGTGGCTCGAATCCTACGTGCAAGCCTACTGGAGCCCTCTAATCTAACATAAGCCTAAACTAAGCCTTACAGCAATGTAAAACTCACCAAAGGATAGCCGCGGCTACTAGACTAGTGGCGTAAAGATATCTACACATGCAACTATGAAAGGAAGGGAGAGAGGTGAGTCAATGGACACAATGAGTGAGTTCTCACCTATCACCCACATGGGATAACAAGAATTTCATATAATGCTATACATGCAACAGTCATAAATCATTTGACATTTGAATACATAACTATATAAGAAAATAACTTTCATTTTGTAAATTCATAAACAAGCAATTGTAAACTCACCAGAAACATGAAATTGTTTTAACTAAGGGTGAGGCAGAGCCTGGGAAAATAGTATTTGCTGAGCTGAATAAATACATATATAATAACAAAAACTATGAAATCAAACAGTCCTTGTCAGACAAGCTGCGGGTACCTAACCAGGTCCCGTTTCTGTGTATGCTGAGGGGCGATATTGTCCTTGGATGGACAATTTGGTACCTAGGTTAACGATCTCATAACAGTCATTAACTAACTGTCTGTTTCTTGATCCCTACCATCTAAACTAGTTTAACAAAAATCATAGTTGAAAGGTGGGTACCCATCCCTAGCGAACGAAAGCCCCTAAATTCTTAGTACACTAAAAGTTCTAGATTTATATAACTTTAACAATCTGACTTTAGTATAACTGTGGCTATCAAATCGTGTCCAAGGGATCATCACTTGTAGGCATTCTAATTTCAAGCCTACATAATATGTATCTGGCAGTTGCTATGAATCATACTGAATTCTGTACCTCTTGGTACTATAAAACTGAAGTTCTAAATTCAAGTCTTAATCTAACATAACTTTTCATATACTTGATAAAACTAAAATCATAGCTTAAAACACTGGGGTTCACAATCATAAAATTCTAAAGTCGTGACAACATATTTCTTCATAAAGCTAAATCACACTTTATTTGACATAGCTCAACTTAACATTTCAATAAAATTATTTTCGAAATTCCAAATCTTAAAATATGGCAATATCATAAATCTATAGGACATATATGAAAACTTTCATAAACATTGCTAAATTACATGATTTCTAATAAATCTCTTCTTGAGCACATAAAATATTTTCATCACATACAAAATATCAATCATAATCTCATGGTTTTCTAAAACACATTTTTCATGCTATCATCACAAAATCATAGTTCTTGCTACTTTAACATAATGTGTAAACTCATATTCTCATATCTTCTTTCATATTTAACAACCATAATACATAAACATATTTATAATGATCGAGAATAAAGCCATGAGTTTGAACTCATTTGCCGTTTGGAGCCAGAAGTATGTGGGCACCACCAACTTGACCTAGAGAGTTGGCATGGAACCAAAGAATTACCATAGAATAACATAGACCCATGATTAATCTCTATTAACACCAAAACAACTCTAACAATATTGGGGGAGCACCCCCACTTGATAGCAATAGAGAAAAGCAATATCCATTACATGGGGAAAGAAGAACATGGAAGAAACTAACATAAACTTCACTTACCTTGGATCTTGGAGGAAAAGGAGTGGTGTGGGATTGAGTGGAAAAGAGTAGGGAAGGGTTTGGAGGAAGAGGGTTTCAATTTTGAAAAAGGAAACTCGAGTTTGAGGTGTTTTATAAGGATTGGGGGTCACTTATCCAAAACTATGTCATTTTGTACTATTCTATCATTGAGATGTTCACTGCAGTGAGTAAATCTCGCTACAACAAGCCAGCTGAAGCAGTCACTCGATGTAGTGAACATAGATTGCTACAGTGAGACTTCTGGCCTACCTGCTCGCTGCAGCAAGTAAAGCTATCTGCAATGAGTCTGTTCTGTATAATTCTGCATAATCTGCACTACAACATAGTTTTTATTGAGCTAGGTTGTCTCAATACTTACTCATTTACATTAATTAATTTAAAGTTAATGTTTTTATTTATTTTACTCTCCATTAACTTTAAAACATAAATGTAAATAAGGAAGTACTCCCTATTTGGATTCAAATAAAATATTATAAAAATTAAAATCAAAATAAATCATAGTCCAAATTTTGGGTTTTAGTTCAAATTTGAGAATCTTTAAGATTTTATAAACTTATGAACTAAAAACGAAACATTTAAATATTTCATAAAATTCATTAAAAATTGTTCTTTAACTTATTTACCTCTTGGGCATAATTATCGGGACTTTTAATCCCAAGAATATGGCTCTATCATATAGCCCTCCAAAGATGTTTAGGATCCAAACTTAGTGAAATTCAAGACCCAAAGTGACAGGTAAGGATAACTGGCGCCCTTTCTAGCTCAAAAAATTTTCTAGCCTTTTTATTTAAAACTAGGGTATTACATAAATATAATGATTATGAATCAACACTAATTTTCAGTTAGTAATTCAATTTGATTAGTAATTTGTAGTCAACTGATTTTAACTGACTTTGATTAGAATAGGTTAAATAATTAATATTTAATTGATTAAGTATTCTCAATTCTTGCATCTTTATTTCAATATATAACACTATATTCTATTTATATTTGCTATTCCCATTTAGAAAACATTAAGTGATCTACCTAAATATATTGTCTAGAGCTCTTTTTCTCTTTGTATTATTATCCCTATTAGCTCTAGAACCCTTCAGAAATTATAAATGTAAAATGTTTTGAGTGGTAACATAACCAATTTGGAAAAACTATTTTGAAAAAAGACTAATGTTTTCATTGAATTTCTTGAAGTATTAAACATGTTCTTATGTTAGCATAACACGGGTCTTGAAGGGTAAATATTTTCACTTTACATATGCAAACATATTTAATCTCGTTTAAAGTGATGGGAACTTAATGGAAATGAAAAATATATCATGAAATGAACGTGCACATGCTTAACAGATTAAAGAATATCATCATGTATAAGAAATCAAGGCTTAGATCTTCAGAAAGTAGCATGTGACTTCAGAAAGTATGATTTAAATGAAGATTTCAAACCAACTTTGAAGTAAGTGTGTTCTACAAACTTTAATCATCATAATCGCAATCATTTCATCATCTACAGGCTATGATTGAAGTCTGAAGATCAAAGATATACCAAAGAATTGATATCACACTTAGAAATTTCACTTCACATTGAAACGGTGTGCTTTGCAAGAAAATAAGTTTCAAATTTAAAGTCAAACCTCGTTACAGACTGACATGATATCTCTTCTGCCAACTTAGTCAACTACTCTAACTTCTAGAAGGAAAAGTTTAGAAATCTTGTTTACAAAGTAAAAGGTAGTTTTTGAAGGTGGTCTTAGAAACCTCTATTTCACAATGGCTTCTGCAATAGCTCTGACAAATACTGAGCTACTCCACTAGACTTCTTTTCCAAGACACAAATAGATGATCAATATGTGTCACTTGGACAACTGATGAAGAGTAGCAGTCATGAATGAAGACCATCTATAAATAGCTATGTTGTACTTACAAGAAAATAGACTTTAGCTGCATAAGACCTGAAATGCTGAAAGTTTTCCTCCTCATCTTTTCTGGTTTGAGAAAGGTTTTTAGTGGAACTCAATGGTTGTTGAGAACTAGATATAAATAGGTTAGCTAAACCAGTATAAAAACATCTGTATAGTATCTTCTTATCCCTTAGCTTCTTTATATTCTCTACTTTGTACCTATCATATTGTGTTTTCTGAATAACCATGTTATACTCACATTTATCATATTTGTGGTAGTTCAAAAAGTAGATTTCTGAAATAACTAATACTATTTCCGCTGCACTAGAAACTAAACACTTGATAGTTTTTGTTTAAAGTTTTTTAGAAACCAAAAGGAGAAGAAAGGCAAAGTAAGATTCAACCCCCCCTTCTGGTTTGTTTTTCAACCTACAATCCCTTCACTATGTCATCAAGTTATGATTTAGTGGAAGATATAAGTAATAATAGGCTTGAACATATTGAAGCATAATTATTTTTCACAAATGTTTAACTCTAATTTAATCTTTGTTTTATATATTAAAATAATATCATATGTATGATTAATTGAGATCTAAATATGTTGCTATTATATAGAACATGAAGGCATGGTGTTGTTATTACAACTTATTATCATTGTAATGTTAATTATTAGTTATGGTTTTCTTTCCTTCATAATATGAATTTTGCGTGAATGATGTTGAACAAATTATTTATTTAATGCTGTTCTCTTTTTTTTCTGATTATTTACTTTGCATTATATTTTATAGAAATAAAAATAAATATATTTATATAAAGAAATATAATAATTTTTTAATTAAATGAATATGTATTAAATATAATTTTTAAAAATATGTAAGAGAATTTAATATTTAATATAATATATTTTTCACTATAAATCATCCTTGCATCACACGAGTAATAGATTAGTTGGCAATTTAAAGGCAATCCATATAGAATGTCTATGTGAATTACTATCAAGAAAGTGATTATTATTAATATTCAAATTATTATAATTATTAATTATTAATAGAGTAAGTGGAGTGGGGTGCAATTTTCAGATAAGAATGAGGTGAAGTAGAATTTAATCAAATTTTAAGAGTGGTTCGTGGCACTCTTTTATTTATTCTTTTATGGGTTCTAGTCTTAGTTGATTGAAAAAAAATTACGAAAAAAGCAATAAAATCTTCCCGCCTAAATCCAAACGCATTATTAATCCCCGCCCTCCTACTCCTAGCTTCGACCGCCGTTGCTGCCTGCCTGCCTGCTGGTCCAACCGCCACTTGCGATTTGGTTAGCCATTTTTCACTGCCTCTTAGTTCGTCTTCATCTCTCACTCTTTTCCTCCTTTCCCCTTCTCCCTCTCAACAATTTGAGCTCATGTATCTGTAAATTTCATCTGCGGACTCTGGTGATGTAGTAACTCTCTTCGTCTCCTCCGTGGCATTTCGATGGTTTAACCAATCTGCTTGCATGACCGCAACTTGTTTGATGAAAAGCCTTGGTGACGAAATGGGTCATTGCTTGTTATGGGACGCGTAGAACCTCTTTGATGAAAAGCCTCAATGACAAAATGTGTCGCCATATTTTTTTTTTTTTTGGTTTTTACTTCTTTCAAATTTATTTATTTACTTATTTATTTTTACGGGTGCCTGACCAAATCCAAACCGTTTCTTGTAATCTCGTGTTTTGCTCTTTGGAGCCTTGGGGGCCTGTTACTTGGGCTTAAAACTTAGAAGAATTGTATATTTATAATTTAATAATTTAATTTGTTTTCTTTAATTAGTATATTTCATTGGGTCTTGAGTTCAAGGAGAAGAGATGGCTGGGCAATCGGATGCTGAGCTCTCATTATTTTCAGCAGAGGAGGTATGCATTTTCTCTACTCGTTCATGCTTTGACATTGTTTGTGAATTATTAATATGTTATGTTTTTTCTTGTCAAACAGCTTGAGTTCATCGCCGAGGATGAGATCATCGACATCGTGCCCAATCTCAAGATGGGTCCTCTCAATTTCATTTCTGTAAGCAATGACTGAAATGCTTCAATACTAGTTCTTTTTTCACACACAATACATTAATTTTCTAATGTTAAATAACAACGGCAGGGAGATTTTGGCCCATTTATCCCGCAGATTGTCACTCAAGTACCACTGTGGCTGGCTGTTGCTCTCAAGAAGAGAGGGAAGTGCTCCATTTGCCCTCCCCCATGGATGTCTGTTGGTGGGCTTCCTTTTTTCACTGTTATTTTTTTTCGTTTTCTTTCAATCTAATGATTTTGGACAAGCCCATAGACTATATGTGCTCAGTTATAATATGAGAGAAAAAAAGATGGAAGCTTGCGTTAGATGTTATTTTGGGTACATGGCTGAATCAGCCTAAAGCTTGTGATCGCTGTGGTACTTGTTCTTGCAGGTACATGATTAAGTTAGTAGCAAAGGTAGGTTATCAGTTTGTAATAGAGACTTAGCCTCTGAATAAAAATCATGCAAGATTGAGTTGCAAAAATTTCTGACTAGTTATCCTACATTAAAACTAAATTCTTTTTGGTTAAAGAATATACAATAGGACTTCTCCACCAGTCAACTCTAAGTTCCTATTTGTTTTTTCCCCCATTGTCTTAGTTTCAGAATTAGGTGTGACAGTGCATACTTTTTGTAGATGATATCATGTTAGTAGGACTCCAGGAGAATCAAGAGAAAAACTTAATGGGTAGCGGTTTGTGGAGACTAGTTTTGTAATGGCATGATTTTTGAATAAGCAGAAGTATGACTAAGTATAAGGAATTTAGCTTTAGCAAAGGACGTACAAATCCTATCTTAGAGGTGAAAATTGAGGAGATATCATATTACAAGTCATACGGTTTATGTATCTTGGATCTACCATCCTAAATAATTGGGATACGAGATGTGAACCATATGATTCATGATGGGTGGATGAAATGGATGAGTGCTTTAGGAGTTATTTGTGACCAAAAAAAATTTCAATCAAACTTAAGTGAAAATTTTGTCGCATAGCTATAAGACAGGTGATGTTGTATGAGACTGAATAGTGAACGATAAAAAGCAAGAAAATAAGCTTCATGTTGTAATGATGAGGATGTTGTGTTGGATGAGTAGACACAGTGGATATGATCGGATTATATGTGAATACATCAGAGAAAAAGTTGGGGTAGCTTTTTTTGTGGAAAAGGTGGTAAAATCTTGCCTTAAATGATTTAGAGTTTAGACATGTGTAGAAGGTCTATAGAAGCTTGAGTAAGGAGAGTGGATTAAATGGAGAGTAGTCCAATAGCTAGAAGCAAAGATAGATCTAGAAAACCATAGATGAAGCTATTAAAAGAGATTTGGATTTTAATGGTTTGAATATAAACATAATTTGCAATAGATATGGATGGCAATGAGGTGGGTTTTAGCTCACCTAGACCACGCCCCACACCTTATTATACTAGTCCCAACCCGTCCCAATCGATAGGACATTATGGTATTGTTTGATTCATGTGACCAACCCTACCTAGTAGGATAAGGCTTAGCAGTTGTTGTTGTTAGTTCGTTATCCAAAACAGTTGAACCCTTAGATACACATTTATATTAAGGAGTGAATAAAATCGTAATCTCTAGGTGAATTATACACCCGTTCTCATTCTTTCTGCGCCTTCCCTTTAAATTATGACATAAAAACAATGATTTCTTTTAATTGAAAAAGAAATTTTATTATAAGAGAAGAAAATGTACTTATGTACAAAAGCAGATGAGAGTTCCTCACATAGATACCAAAGATACAGCTAAGACCTAATGGGTCAAACTATATAACAACACATGGCAATGCTTTTGAATATCAGCTAGAAGAACACCATGAAACACACCATGTGCTAAGTACCAAAGGGAAGCCAAAAAGGAAATCCTATCCTAATTCCTAAGTAAAATCATTAGTTGAATAAGAATCATCAAAATCCCTAGAATTTCTTTACAACTAAATACAACAGAGCACTAAAAAAATGAGGTCTGCCACAGAATCTGTTTCTTTAAGAGAACCAAAACCTTTGAACTTGGTGAGAAGAAACTAATGTAAATATACATGGTAAACCCATGATTCTCCAAAGATATCAAAATGCCTGAACCAAAGAGATTTTGTTGTAGGGAAATACAAAAAAGGATGTGCTTCCGATTTGGAATCTAAAATCCGCACATTATACACATATTAGGGGGCAAAGCCATCAGGGCTTGTGTTTCTCAAGCATGTCATTTGTATTAATTTGATTAAGAACTAAAGTTCAAACAAAAGTTTTGATCGTAGGGAGATTTAGATTTCCAAATAAGTTTGGTCAAGAGGAAACTTTCTATGTTAGGATAGGAAGTCAAGAATTGAAAGTGAGGTTTACATGAAAAAATACTAGAGTCAAGAGTCCAAATTGTCGTGTTTGGAGGCGCTAGATAGGTGAATAGGTAAGCAAACAAAGAAGGGACCCGAATTCTTTAATCTCTATAACATTCAAGTTTCGAATAAAATGAAAGTTCCAAGAAGGGTCATTGTGAGAGGAAAAAACAAAAAAAGTTGACAAATTGAGACATGTGTAAGGAGAATAGGCAAAAAAAGCTGAGAAAAAGTAATAGAAAGGGGGGCATTACCAACCCAATTATCTTCCCAAAATTTACTGCCAGAATCATTACCTAAACAAAAGGACAGGATGGAACAAAAAGAAGGTAATCCTAGAGAGATGAATTTCCGAAGACAATTATGAGTTGCTCTGCTTGCAATGGTGTTCTATACATTCCGGTGAAAACCATACTTGCATTAAATGACATGGTGCCATCAATAATTAGGATGTAGAGGAAATTGCCAAAGCCACTTAGTTGCCAATTGTTCTTGAACACTATATTGCCGAAGCCCAAACCTCCTTTCTTTTTCGGTTTATGACAAACCTCCTAGCTAACAAGGTGATTTTTTTCTAGAGTCCTCAACCCTCGACCAATGGAAATCCCTCATAAGCTTTAAAATACTTTGATCTGCTAATACAGGAATACCCTAAAGAGGGAGAAAATATAAGGGAATGCTAGAAAAACACAATTGAATGAGTGATCCCACTTCCCAAAGAGAAAAAAGAAATCTAACCTCGTAGAAATCTTACACACCATAGGATCCCAATAGGATAAAGCACGGGGATTACCTCTCAAATAAGGATTGTTTTCTCAATACGTGGTTGAGAGAAAAACTCATTGCATCATAATTCATGCATAAATCAACTGTTATGAAACCATCTTTTCTAAAAGTTTAAACTGATGCATAGAGGTGCACGAATGACCTTATATTCAAATACACCACCTCATGCGAATGCCTCTTTCTTTCTTGAAACATGAATAATTTTATCAGAATAGGGGTTTGAACCTTAGATCACTTAATCATAGAGGCACTGATATAAAATCATTTCTCCCAAAAGCTTAAGTTGATGGGTAGAGGTACATGAATGATTTTATATTCTAATATCAACAATTTCCACTTACAATTTTATCTTTCCTATTCCATTTTCAGTTGTAGCACCATAAGTGCTACTTGTCATCACTAGAACTTGGACCCTTGTCAGGGATTCATTATTCTGTATACATGTACTTGTGTATAACTGAAATTATTGAATTAGTGTAAGCATGTTATGAAATTTTACAACCTTTTTCAGAATATGGGCAGGAAATGAACAACTTGCATGTGGTTTTACACTTTAATAATGCATCAATAGATTCTTACAATGATATGGATATGTTCGATAATCAATATTTTTCCTTTACTTCGGACTTCCTATCTTCTGTGAAATGGAAAGTTCGTGTGCGGATTATGACTGATAAGCTATGAAGTAATTGAGTTTGACCTTGCTCACTGCATCAACTTCAAGTCCCCTTTCACTTTCTAGCTTGAAAACAGATTTCTTATGAGACATGCTATGTGCCCTTCCCTCTTTATTCTTATCTGTATAAGCTTCTTTTCCCTCTTTTCTTTTACCTATTGTTGGTTTGATATCCTACATGTTACAATGCCACATGGAGACGTCAGCACTTAAAAAGGATAGACAAGATAGTGGGAGTAAGTGTATGTGGGCCAATTGTAGTAGCACGTGCCCTTAATAGGTGATAGGTGTCAGTAAGTTGTTGATAACAAGTCTCTATATTCCTTATGTTTCCCTTTTATTTTCCTTAAAGGTCTATAGTTTTTTTTTTTTTCCCATTTTTTCTTCTCAATTAGGAAGCCTATTCATACTCCACTTAAACGGTCTTCACACTTCCTTCTATTTAGTTCTTTATTCTTTAATTTCATTAACTCTAGTTAGATAGTTGTCTACTTATTTCTCTTCATCTATTTGTCAAATTTTAGAGTTACACCTTACTGCCCAAGACAGCCTCACAGTTCTATAAGACCAAGAAATGCAAGTATATTAATTATTATGACTGATACAGCTACCATTATATAAGTAATTTACTATGATATATGTATAACACAGATCATTTAGACCATACATAGCTTTTTCTAGGGTTTGGGGATGCTATAGTAAGTATACGACTACTTGTTTGTGTATTGCTTGGGATAGCTTATGATGAGTAACCGGATGGTTTAGGATGTAAACAATTTGAACATTTTCATGTTCTCTAGTGTTCAACATAGATCTGTAGTTTGTAGAATAGTGCTGGTTTGGTTTTGATCTGTTTCTAGTCTAAGAATTTTTGGTATATGGTTTTACTGTAGAACAAAAGTAACAGGCAAAAAGGGCCTAATATTAGTCCAATGTTTTTTTGGCAACTAGAGAAGTTGACTCAAGTTTTGGAGGCTGAGCGAGACTCTCAAGAGATGTCAGAGCAATTGCCATTTCATTATGTAGAAATCTCCAGACTTCTTTTTGACCAGTAAGCTTAGAGACTAATATATTATTCCGTTAGATACTATTTTTTTACCTTACTAACTGACAATTTTTGAATTTCAGTGCACGTGACGACATTCCTGATGTATATATGGTGAGTTTAAACAAGCACCTTTGGAATTATGCCCAGGCTTGTCTTCTGATTTCCTCCTGTACAGGTGAGGTCTTTAATTGAGGACATCAGAGATGTACGGTTTCATAAAGTTGAGAATGACTTGGAGGCATTTAATGGTCGTACAGTTGCTGTTAAGGTAGTTCTTCTAGTATCTTTTGGGGGCATCGCTTTGTAAAGTTTGCAATGCACTTCTGGTCGGAAAGTTCAACATTTATTATATGGATTTAAATTTGATAGGCGTATTAGTGTACCATATGGTGTATATCAACTAGTGCAATGAATTGGTCCATTCATGTTTACAGATAATATGTAGAATTCACTAACAGAACATCATATTTGAAATGCTCTTCCTGAACATATTTCAAATTAAACCTGAACCTGGTCCCTGTTGAAAAGTACATGCCATTCTCTGTAACAGACCATTAAGTATATGTGATTATGTTTGTCTCATGTTTTTGCTCTGCTAGTTAGGTTGTTGAACAAAATTTCTTTGTAATTTGACAAAACAAAAATGGCAGCCCATGTCTCTTCCATACTAGGATATTTGTAAACTGAATGCTAGCTTCCAAGCAAGACATTTGGAGATATATATGACTTATAACGCTGCATTCCACTTAGAGGCATGTAATTGTCTCCACAACCGTAAAATATAAGCTTCCAATATAGAGTAGAAAGAGATTGGAATGATTGGGATGCTGGTTATCAAAAAGAAAAAAGATTGGGGTGCTGGCTTTCCTCCACTTGATTTATTATAACTGCATTGAGAATTTTATGCATTCACCTTTTTGAGCTTCTTTGCAGTTCAGTGTTTTGTTGTGGGAGGGAGAGAATTGTGGGCTGGATAACACAGGCCACTGATCTCATTATATGTCTATTTCTCTGCTGAAAATGCACAATGTAACTATTTGTTTATTGCAGATCAAAAACTTGTCTGCAATGGAAGTGAATATTGTTCGCCCATTTATCGGAAGAGCTTTACAGGCATTTTATAAGCATGATAGTCCAGAGTTGATACCAGACCCAGAGAGAGTTTCTGACAGACGGCCGCAAGTTGTCAACAATGCCCCAAGAGTACGTGTGTTATCTGTGCACTTGAAAAATGTTTTCTGTACTTACTATATGTACTCATTTATTACATTCTGTTTATTACATCCTGCAAACCTATCCCTTTTATTGACTTATTCATTTTGAAATTGTTGATAAACGTTTGGTATAAACTAATTTATAACTAATGATAGAAAAACAAAAATGTTTTGGTCTCATGCATTAATGGGTTTTCATGCAACTGATATTTGCTTCTGCAGAGGCAACTGCGGCGATAATCACATGTAACTTTCCTGGTAACATCTCATCTCGGATTTTAACATCTGGCTGGCTTCTAAAGGTACATTTTTCCTCTGAAGTACTTAACACCTGGATCTGTGCTGCTGTACTCATTGCAGAAGGATAGCTTGAGACCTGAGTCGAGTCTTCACAAAGTAATGTTGTTCACCCCTATTTTCCTCATATTTGTTCGTAAAGAGCTTTAAGAAAACGTACTTCATGGTGGTCACCTTATGCTGCTTCTACTTTTCTGAAGTTATTCCCATTACTAGTGTTTAGTATTTGTTTTTATTTTATGATGCTGGTGTTTAGTATTTATCGTCAACCTTGTGCATGCTAGTGGTTGTGGTTGGTACACATTTCTAGAATTATTTAAAATTACACTGTGATTCTCGCTAAAATGATTGATGGTGGGTTTGCTTCTGATTTTTTTTTTGAGAAACAGAAAATTAAATTTTCAACTAAGAAAAGTGACTCTCCTGGAAAAAAAAAAAAATCTGAGAAAAACGCACCTGGGAAAGAAATATGAGTGACTGGTGGGTGTGGGTGGACACGGGAAGGAAAGGAAAGGAAAACTTTTCACGTTAAGAAATATGTTCTAATAGTTTTTAATAATCAAGAAATGAAATGATAGATTATCGTGCAAATTTTTTATCATCTTATTTTGAGATTTTTAAAAACTTTATAACTCTTTAAATATAAATATTAAAAATGTTCATGGCCTTGTCTGTCAATCCTTCGTCCAAGCATAGTAAAAGGAGAAGTTAGAATTCTGTCGTGGTACTGAAGGTGTAAAGGAAATGCTTAAATGTTATTCCCTCCATTTTAAGATAAATGTCCTTGCTTTTTTGGTAGATTCATTAATCAATATATCTAGACATAAATTATGGTATAAATTGCTGAGATTGTGAGGATTCTAGTCTATTGTTGGCAATTAGTTCATGAACTGAGTTGATTTCTTTAGCACAGTAAACCCTAACACTATTAAGTGCACACGTTTTTTTTTAATCTTTTTTAGTCGAAGCTCATTGGCTAATGATTTGAATGTTTTAACGCTGAAAAATTAATGCTGTGTTGAACTTTTTAATTAGAGTAAACCATACTCACCTTTCCTCCTGAAAGTTGTCAAAATATAACTTACATATCCTCTAGTTGTTCAATTTATATTCATACTTTCTCTACTTGTCAAATTTTAAGTATTTATATTACAGTCACGTTCCTTATTCACAGAATACTATTAATAAATTTAACAAATGATATTTTTATAATATTAATTGTTTTTAATTAATAAAATTATAAAAGTGCCCTTAAACTTAAAAAGAGTGAGTAAGTGTATTTTTATAATTTTATTAATTAAAAACAGTTAATATCATAAAAATGTCATTCTGTTAAATATTATAAAAATGTCATTCTGTTAAGTTTACTGATGGTGTTATGTGGATGAGAAGTGTGACTGTAATATAAATATTTAAAATTTAAAAACAAAAGGATGTGAGTTTAAGCTGGATAATTTAAAAAAATGTAAGTTAAATTTTCACAAATTTCAGAATGTAATTTACTTTTGATCAAATTGTATTAAGTGGTTAGCAGCAGAAAGTTGTCTTGTTGACCTTGGGCTAGCTATCTGTCTTCAAAATCGATTGAGATCTTTTTTTTGTTTTTTTGGTTCCTTTTTGCGTTTGGAACTTTTTCAACTCAAAATTACTTTTTTTTCAAAAAAAAAAATCTCTTTTATATATGTGGAGGGTATTTAAAAAATAACAAGAATTATTTAAAAAATTTAATTTTTAATTATATATAAAATTTAATTTTTATAATTATTTTTTATAAAAAAATATATGCTATATATAAAGGGAATATTCCCTTTTAACTATCTTTTGATTTTCAAAATTCCTATTTCTCAATCTTTGATGCATAGAGAGTTGGAGAAAGTAACAAAAATAAATAAAAGAAGTTAAAAAAATTGAAAGAAATTATAAAAATAAAAAAATGTGAAATGATCAATTCACTAATTGAGATCTCTTAGCTAGCATTTGGTTGGGGGACAGGACATAAATACAGGGATAACTAAGATAGAAATGTGTTTGGTGAAGGAGACATGGTTTGAGGACAGAAAAATTTTCTATCCCTGAGACAATTCTCCAAAAAATGGGGACAATGGAGATAAGGTACGGAGATAAAAATTTAATATTTTTTCATTCAATAATATTGTTATATATATTTATTATTTTCTAATATGTCATCATAAAAGGCGGTGATGGAGGCGAGGTTCGGCGGCGGTCAACGCCGATCAACAGCAGCAGTTAATGTAAGTCGGCGGAGGTCAATGGCTGTCCAACAAGGATACTTTGTATTTATTATATTGTCCTCGTTTTTCCAAATGAAATACAGAGATAATTATTATATTTTGTACTCCACAACCAAACATAACACAGATACTATTTTTTATGTCTCTATCGCTACTGTTTTCATTATCTTTGTATTTCTGTCCCTCTCCTCCTACCAAACACTACTTTACATGATAAAGATTTGTCATAAGCGCCCAAAACATATCATAACTAAGGCTCAAGTTCTACCACTCCGACCAAAGTTTGTGTGTGGTACACCAAGAAATCTAGGCCTAGATATGACGGTGTATTCAGTAGACTAATCACACTAGACAATCATAAAATTTTTCCCTTTGTTTTAAGGTAGATTCTGCACTACTTTTTACAAAGTATAGAGTATCACACCATATTATCTCATAGTGAGGATTTGATGATGTATTGATAGACCAATTCTATATGATACTTCTTAGTAAAATCAGTGTAAAAAAAACTTGTAAATCAATGCATAAAAACTTATAAACTAGTTAGATCTGTGAAAAAGAAAGTGGGTTTTCTATATTGTATTGATATTATATTAGTGTATGAATAATCACTCGTATCCTTATCATTAGATAACTTATTGTGTGGTGCACCATAATTTAGGAGGTGAACCGTAGCTTTCGCCTTGTTTCAATGTGTCAAGCTATGTGCGATCAAGGTGACCTTGTCAAATAAGGTGTTCAATCAAATCTTTCGGCATGATGTGCTCCTTTGTTGTGTGGCCCTAATTCCAGCGGCAATCACATCGCTTACTCTGATTTGTGTTTAGTTGGTATTTGTTGCTTTCTTGCATCGGGGTAAATTTTGTAATTTGGGAATTGTAGACTTCTCGAGAGAGAGTTTCTGGCTTTGTATTCAAGGGGTTGTAATCATCATACATGTTATGTACTGAGGAATTGTCTTCTACTGTCAATGCCACCTCACCTCACGAATCCTGTCAAATATTATCGCAGCCGCAGGTCGCTCTTGTTAATGCAAAACGGTTGACAGAGTGAGGGTATCAACATTGTTGGTAGAGTGAAGAAAGGTTGATGGGGATGGAGCGGTTATCATAGAGTGAAGAAATGGTCAAATTTATCGAATTTTGGATAAGTAATTAAATACTTATTTTAAAAATGTTAAATTTAATCCACATCATGTTAGTAATTTGCCTTCTCAATTACAGATAGGAAATTAGGACTCCAATTAGGATGCCAAGTTGGCCGTGGCACCTAAGTGTTTTAAAGTTATTCATTTCTCTATTTTTGTATGATATAATTGTCATCTTGAAAGTTTTTTTTCATCACATATGTGCTAAACTGTTAGTAGATATAAAAGGTCTGGAAGTCATGATTCATAAACCTTTTAGTTTGCCCCTTGCTTTTTTATTTTACAATAACATTAACGGTGCATTTGGATGTTGGAAATAGAATTGTGACGTAGATTTTTCATTTCAATTCCAATTCTAAAAGTGTTTCAGAATTCGAATTGACTTACAATCTTAACTTCTACATTTCGGTATACTAAAAAATTGGTAAAAAATAAATGAGAAAGAGAAATGACTGTATAGACTTTAATAAAAAAAGAGATATTTAATAAGTTATGAAATTGAAAATTCAAAGGACATAGGTTAAGAATTAAAAAATAGGTTAAGAATTAAAAAAAAGTCAATTTTAATTGTTTTTGAATTATGTGGAATTGGATTGTGAAATTACAATTCTAATTCTATATGTTACTCCAAATAAGAAAATTCAAATTGGACCGTGCAATTCTAATTCAAAGGCCCAATTTTCTGGTTGATTCTGTGCGCCAAGTGGACCATAGCTTTTATTTACTATCTTTATATAAAAAAATATTATTAAGTAATCTTTCTTAAGAGTAATAATTGTATTACTACTTAATTATTTATGTAAGGAAAACAATTTAATTTTTATGTACTGACAATATAATACTTTTTTATATAATTGTTCAATCATGTATTACTACATCAATATAATAATTGGCTCCATTTCTATAATAATTGGCTCCATTTCCCTCACTTTTTTTTTTTAGTGTGAGATAAAAGTTTGTGTTGAGAGTAAAGCTCGCCCCGATACAGGATCAAGTATATTTCTGAACTCATCAAACGCTTACAAATCACCCATTAACAAGCTTGAGAATTGAACTCAAGTTATGGTGATATATGAGCAGAAGGCCAACAAGATGATGATCTCACCCACTGTTTAAAGAGGAGTGATACACAACCACTATCACACTTATACCACACATTTATATCAAGTTAAAAGTTATAAATCAGTGTGTAAAAATTTATAAATTAGCATGCAAAAAGTTATAAACCAATATACAAAAAGTTATAAATAAGTATGCAAAAACTTTTTATATATCAATTTATAACTTTTTGCATCTTGGTTTACAACTTTTTACATATTGATTTATAACTTTTAACTTGGTGTAAGTGTATGATGTAAGTGTGGTGGTGAACATTTATCATTTCTCCTATTTAAAAAAACATATGTGAAATGTTTTGATTGGATGATAATGTAAAAATATTTTAAAGCCAATATTTTACGTTGTCAATACATTAAAATTAAACTTCAAAGAAAAATGTGATATAAATATTATTTAATTACTTATTCAATAATTACAAAATACACTTCAATATTTAAACTACTTTCTAATATTTTAAATTTTACTATTTGATTGAAAACTAAAGTTATTTTTTATTGCATTTTTAATTTTACTATTTGATTAAAGGTAAAGAAATTATTAACATTTTAACTTTTATTTTTTTAACCAATCATAATTCACAGCATAAAATATTTTAATTTAGGATTTAATTATCATACACTGATAATATAAAAAAGTTATACAATCATCTAATTATTTATTACCGTATACATCATAATAGTTGACTTTTACATCAACTACTTAAAAAGTCACCCAAATAAAATATTTTGGTTGGATAACGATATAAAATAGTTTTATACTATCAATACATCAAAATTAACTCTTTATAAATTATAAAGTAACTTACAAACATATATAAAAAATAAGAGATCTTATTTATACTCACAATATATGAAATACTATATTACACGTACTCCATCTATCTTTAGACGGAACGAAACGTGAATTCTATTTAATTTGAGTCTCATATCTTATTTAATAATAAATGAGAGCAACATAATATCGTACCTATTGTGAACTCAAAAAACACTACTTATACAAAATATGTCAAGAACTAAACTTACATCAAGCTTAATTCCTATTTTAGTTTAAAAAAATTGAAGGTACGGTGAAACAACACGTGGCATACTATATCCACTTTCCCCTATTCTTTCTTGTAAGAGGGTGTTTGGAAACTCTGAAATATGAAAAAATTAAATTATTTTTCTTGATTTGGAAGTAATATAATTTAAAGAATTGAAATCTATTAAGAATTAAAATCCATTAAAACTATGAAAATTGAAATCAGATCCAAATAGATCTAATTTGATATAAGAATTGGATTCCAATAAATAAAAATATTAAAATAATCTTATTTAAATAAATATTTTATTTTTAATCTATTGATAAAAAATAAAATAATAAAATAAATTTATTTCTATACCTATTTTTAATTAAGAAATTAAATTTTATTATTTAATTTATTTACTTATTTTAAATACAAAAATTTAATTTAATTTTTTACAAAATTTAATTTTTAATAAAATTCAGTTCAAATCAATTTCATAAACACGGACACAAACAAACAGCCTGTAAGGGGCAGGAAGTGTTCTGCAACTTTCCAACTTACACGCAGGCTTCCCTGCTGCATAGTAACCGCAGCACAAATCATCATCATCAAACATCGCAACTTTCATGTTCTTCCCCTGAAATATCACAAGCTTCTCTGTTCTCGTACGCTCCTTCAGTCCATTGTCTTCTTCGGTCTCCGTTCTGCGCTTTCTCATCATCTTATGGACAACTGTTCGGTGCGCCACCACGGACCACACTCCTGCGGCGAACTACGAGCCAATCAATACGCAAAATAACTGCGAACCCGAACAAAGCTAATTTTGTTCTTTAATCCCAAAAATTTTAAAAAAAGAAAGAAAGAAAGCTAATTTTGGGCATGCTTATGGTGTGAAGCAGGATTCGCTTCCTAATTATCATTTCTCATCACTGTGGCTGTTTCGAGATCTCTTCAAGCCACTCCCTATGTTGTCAATATATCGTGCTATAGTTCGTGATTCCCCTTGGTTGTGCCAAGCTCTCGGGTCTAGAAACTACTGTTCACCTTTGCCATCTTCTGGACTCTGTTGTCACAAAGAAGAACAGTCTCAAGGCCTCGAGAGATCTATGGAAATTCTCATCGCGAGAGTCGGCAAACGGAGCAGCGACGAAGAAATTCTCCACTCTCTGTTCAACGATCCAGCTTGTGATGGCATACGTCTATCTCCGAGCCTCGTTGAGAGGCTGCTCCATCGGTTCAAAGATGACTGGAAGTCTGCATTGGGAGTGTTCAAATGGGCCAGCTCGCATTCGAGCTTCAAGCACTCGCCGGAATCGTGCGATATGATGGTCGACATATTGGGCAAAATGAAGCAAATGGGGAAGCTGAGAGATCTCTTGGAAGAAATGCGCGACGGCAGCCTCGTCACTCTCAGTACTGCAGCCAAGGTAATGAGAAGGTTTGTCGGTGCAGGACAGTGGGAAGATGCTGTGAGGACATTTGATGGGTTGCAAACTCTTGGGCTGGAGAAGAACACCGAGTCCATGAACTTGTTGCTTGATACCCTGTGCAAAGAGGGGTTTGTTGCGCAAGCTCGGGAGATTTTCTTGGAGCTGAGGCAGCACATTGCTCCAAATGCTCACACATTTAACATATTTATTCACGGGTGGTGCAAAGCCCGCCGTGTGGACGAGGCGCATTGGACGATCCAGGAGATGAAGGGACATGGCTGTCGCCCTTGTGTTATAAGTTTTTCCACCATCATCCAATCCTATTGCGAAGAACGGAATTTCGGCGGTGCCTATGAGCTTCTTGACGAAATGCAGGCTCATGGTTGCTCCCCAAATGTGGTCACTTTTACTACCATCATGTCCGCATTGGCAAAGGCGGAACAATTTGAGGAAGCATTGGAAATGGTTGGGAGAATGAGGTCCGTTGGGTGTAGACCTGATGCACTTTTCTACAATTCGTTCATTTACACGTTGGGGAGAGCAGGCAGAGTAGATGATGCTGCCTATGTATTCAAGGTGGCAATGCGTAAGGATGGTGTTGCCCCAAATACATCCACCTATAATTCAATGATTTCTATGTTTTGTCATTATGCGCAAGAGAACGAAGCTTTTGCCATACTGAAGGAGATGGAAGAATCAGGTTGTAAGCCCGATCTTCGGACTTACCACCCAATGATCAAATCATGCTTTAGAGCTGGAAAAATAGATAGTTGGTTGAATGATGTGTTGAATGACATGGTCAATAAACATCATCTTGGTCTTGATATCTCCACTTATACGCTGCTAATTCACGGTCTCTGTAGAGCAAATAGATGCAAGAGGGCATACATTCTGTTTGAGGAGATGATTGACCAAGATATAGTGCCTAGATACAGAACTTGCCGTTTGCTGTTGGATGAAGTCAAACAGAAAAATATGTACGAAGCTGCTGAGAAAATTGAAGATCTTATGAAGAAAATGTAGATGCACAACTATTTATGAGAAGTCTTGTTTCACATTATTTCCACCACTGGATTCAAATCTAGGATAAAAAGGGAAAAGGTATTTGGTCAATTACTTTGGCTTGAAATTTGTTATCATTGTTTGTCTGCATAGTTATGGATTGCCTGGTTTTCTAGTAAGCTATATATAATTTGTGTTTTTCTTTATTGAATTTTAGTTATGTATGAAATTAAGTGAATGGTTGTAATATTACTAAGTTTCTTCTGTAAAAAGTTTTATATTTTTGTGTGAAGTAGAAATTGAACATGATGTAACATAAATTTTGTTATGTTGGCAGGCTGTTGAATATGGCATTTGAATTAAATGAGCAGGGTTTTGCTGTATTGAGATTCTAGTATGGTACTGAAATGAGAACACTAGAGTTTATTTGGCTTACATCTCTGCACATGGCCTCTTGATCTATATTTATAATTGTCAGCCACAGCCATGCAAGTAAGGGAGACCACCCAAATGCCAACTGGTTCCATGCTGAATCCTAAAACAAAATTTTTTGCACTTTGGACCAAATGCAAAGTCAAGCACAACTGAGCTAGCTATTCTGTGAGCCTAACCTTGCCTGTTTTCTTTTGTTTGTTTGGTTTATGTATTGCTGCTATTTAGTGGGAAGCAGCCCCAATATGGATGCTTATCTGCTAATGCTCAGTCACTACAAATGGTGTTGGTGTTAAAACAGGATCCAGAAATGTTGGTTACAGATGTACAGATTGAGATGGAAAAAGCCTAGGTGCTTGGAGTAGTTTGCCATTATCTTCTGCTGATTAGAATGTGAGGTTGCAGATGATATTAAAATGAAGCAGCAGTTTGAGTATGTAGTGTGTGAATGTGGGTGGAAGATTACATTAGTTGGATAATGCAGATGATATTAAAATGGCACCTCAAGTTCGTGCAGGCACTTGCCTGCTGCTTCGTTCGATGACCTGTTCTTTTTGTTCTTTCAGGTTCTGCTTCTCGTGTGTCCCTTTCCAATCAGTGAAATTCCTTAATTCCTTGTCCAAAATGGGGTATTGCAATTTTTATTTCATTTTGTTATTATTTTCAGATAATATGCAGAGAGTATGCAGAAGAAATTAAGAAATAAACCTGTTCCATGCTACAGAAACTTTCTATGCAACTATTGATTTGGTGAGAAATGTCAATTTTAGATTTTCTCAAGCACCCACTATTTAATTAATCTGTGTGCCGTTTGGTGGTGATCAAATATTTCGTATTGTCTTAACCACATATGTGGAAGTGATTTTAGCTCGGGGGATCCTCACATTCTCAGGGCTTTTTTTGTTTTCATCTCCTATTTTCAATCTGTCTTCCATCAGCAAAAATATGAAATGAAATATGAAAGCAGGTTTTTTTAGTTCAAAAACTCCTTGGCAAAATCCTCAAATATAGAAAAGAAACTGAAAATAGAGAATGATTTTTGAAATCAAACAGACCCTTTTAGGGTGCATTTGGTTTTAGAAAACAGTTTTCATTTTTCATTTTCAATATATTTTCTATTTTTAGGATTTTCTAAAGGAAATATTGAAAACTAAAAATGAAAATTGGAAATTGGATTTTGTAATTTTCGCAGTTTTTAATATTTCCTTCACAAAATCCTGAAAACTGGAAGACTGAAAATGAAAATTGAAACCAAACGCACCTCTAATCTTGTAGTTTTCATAGTTTTCTTCACAAAATTCTAAAAACAAAACTAAATGAAAACAGGAAATGAAAACTGAAAAATGCTTTCCGAAACCAAACACATTCTTGGTAACTCACCCCCGAAAAGGTAAATTTGCTTGTTGGCAAACTTGTGTATACTGTATATTATCAATATGAAATTTCTGAAGTTCTAAGATATAATACTCCTTTGATGCAGCACGAGTTAACCTTTCTTTTTGTTCACCTGTTACTAATACTGAGTTACATACCACAATGTAGCAATACAACAATATGCAAACTCAAAAAATATTGGTCATATACCAGGCTTGTTAATGATAAAAGAGTATCCTTCTTGATGTATATAGCATAGCATTCATATGGATAAGATACTCTTAGCTAAATTATCCACATCAGTTAGTTAGTTAGTTAGTACAAATCTGTTACAATAGCTGTTAGATTAGTTAGCAGTCTCTATTCCATCACATGGGTGAACTCTACTCCACCACATGGGTGAAATCCTTTGCATATATACACAGCATTGTTCATCTCAGTTAGCAAGAAGAATCATTCATTTCCTTTCACTAAGTTAGTGTTATTCACTCTTTCTCTCGCACACTGTTCTTGGTAGGGGTGTTCATAAAAACCGTTGACCCCAAACTGATTCTACAACCAATAAAGTCCGAACCTTAAAAACCGGTTTTTTAAAAAACTATTTAAAACTGAATTGGTTTATAGTTGTGAATCAGTTTAGTTAACTAAACTGGAAAAACATAATTGGTGCACCCAAAATCACCAAACCAGTTTTCTTGCCAAACCATGAAGTCTTCTTCCTCAATGATTATTCTCAATTTCTCATTACTCTGCCCCTCAACTGTGGACCATCAAACTAGATCTCTTCTGTCAGTCCTTCCATCGCAGGCCTTCACCACTGCTTTGAGACAGAGCCTGCCACCACTGCTTCGCTACAGAGATTGATGACGTGCAGCGAGGGAGATTGATGATGTGCAGCTTTGGTTGCAGATCTGACGAGCATGATGGAGGGTGCGGTTGCAAACGCTACGGCACTCAGGACAACATGATGGCATGGAGGACACTGCAACGATGGGGAGGAGGGTGTGATGTGATGGAACAATGGAGGACGCGACGTGAGTGTGTGGAGGAGGACTTGAACTCTTGGTCTAGATCTGGAACACCAAGGGTGAAGGCACAGAGGACGTGACGCAATGGTGTGGAGGAGGACTTGACACAATGTACACAGCAACAGCGCATCTGTTCATGTATCATGTATCATGACATGAAGGAGGACTGGGATTTCAAGTGAAAGGAGGAAGAAAGACTGCATTTTTAAAATTTTCAAACCAGTTTAAGTTTTGTAACCAGTTTGGGTTGGTTTTTCAATTTTGTAAACTGGTTTGATAATTTTTGGTTTTGTTCTTATCTATAACCAAACCATGAACACCCCTAGTTCTTGGCACCATGCACATCTTCAGTTTGTGTTGTGGTATCAGAGCGTTCTGGTAAGAGAGAGCTCTGCTGCGCTGTGATACTCTGATCTTGGTCTAATTCGTTGATAGCTTATGCTAGCTATAACCATCCTCGTGAGTTTACTGACAATTTTGTTCATATTTCTTCACACACACACACATATATATTATATATATTATCTTTCTTGTGAGAGTTTCTGAAATTTTGTTCAGATTTTTTCATTAATTCATTTTGATTCTTTGCTGAGTTTCTGAGAGAGTTTTTGTTTTTCCTTACAATGGCCAATTTGGTTCAACAAGAAAATCCCCTCACTGATTCATTGAGCCCCTTTTTTCTGAACTCGAGTGATGGACCAGGCACAATACTGGTTTCTTCACCCCTCACTGATCCAATCACACCCCTTAAAAGAATACATGGCATTGTAGATTAGATCATGCTTCCAAAGACAAGTTACTTGTACTTCACAAACAGTTTCCTTTTCTTTCAATAGATACAAATGATGATTGTTGTGATATTTGTCTATTGGCTGAACAGAAGAGATTGCCTTTTCCCATCAGTAGCAATAGAGCATCATGCATCTTTGAATTGTTACATGTGAACATTTGGGGAACCACTTGCCATTACATCCATTTATGGTCACAAATACTTCTTAACAGTAGTAGATGATCATTCTAGGCACATGTGGACATTTCTAATGAAGTCAAAATCAGAAGCCTCATCATGCATCAAATCTTTTATTATGCTAGTAAAATCAGTTTTCCTGCACAGTTAAAAACGTAAGATCTGATAATGGCCTGGAATTTCAGCTGCCCTCTTTCTATGCCTCTAAAGGCATTATTCATCAAACTTCTTGTATTGAGACTCCACAACAAAATGGAGTTGTGGAGTGCAAACATCAAGACATTTTAAACATCACAAGGGCCCTGACTTTCCAGTCCAATCCCAAACAGTTCTGGAACTTTGCTGTGACACATGCGGTGCATGTTCTAAATAGGCTGCCCACTTCAGCACTCCCCAACAAGAAGCCCCATTTGAGGTACTCCATACTACATTACCTGACTTAAGCGTGCTGAAAGTTTTTGGTTGCAAATATTTTGCTTCTGCTTTAACAGGTCACAATAAAAAGGTTAGATCCTAGAGCTAGATGTTGTGTATACTTAGGACATAAGCTAGGCACTAAAGGTTTTGTCTTATATGACATAAAAACAGAGAGATTTTCTTTTCAAGAAATGTTGTTTTTAATGAGCACACATTCGCCTTTCAGGCTGCATAACAACCTACAAATCCCCAGCCCATTGTCCCTATTATCTCTTCTGATATGTCACTGGAGTACTGGACACCGGTATCATCACTCTTACCCCCTACCTCACCATCTGCTCAGCATCATCCATATCAAGAAATTCCCACATCAATAAACACACCATCCTCAGACAGTACACGATCATCCCCACGTTCCCCTTCTCCTCCTCTTACATGATCAAATTGAATAAGAGAACCTCCATCTTATCTTCAGGATTATCACTTTGCTGTAGCCACTGCATCCTCAGCCTCCCCTTCTACCTTAGTGCTGTATCCTATTTCTCAATTTTTGACATATTCAAAATTTCACCTCACCCCAAACACTTTGCCCTTACTTTGTCTACTCTTGAGGAACCAAAATCATAGGCACAAGTTGTTGGACATGAGTGCTGGCAGCAGGCAATGGAGGTTGAAATACAGGCTTTGATTCAAATTGGCACTTGGGAGTATGTTGATCTACCTAAAGGTAAGCAAACCGTTGGTTGTAAATGGGTATACAAAATTAAACTCAAGTTTAATGGCACCACTGAGAGGTATAAAGCCAGATTCATTGCCAAGGGCTTCACCCAAACAGAAGGAATCGACTTCTTGGAGACATTTTCCCCTGTTGCTAAAGTAAGCACCATCCAGTTTCTAGTTGCCTTGGCTGCTTCCCAATCATGGCATCTTGAAGAACTTGACATCAACAACGCCTTCCTCCATGGAGACTTGCATGAGGAAGTCTACATAGACTGTCCCCAACGTGTTACCCACCAAAACCGAGACTGGTTTGATGTCTGAAGAAGTCCCCTTACGGTTTATGTCATTGTAGTCGCCAATGGTATGAAAAGCTCTCCATGATCCTCCTTCAGTTAGGCTACAATCAATCTTGGCAGATTTTTCTTTATTCACTAAGGCTAGGTCTTCCTCCTCCTTGACAGCTTTAGCCATTTATCTTGATGATATGGTGTTCATTGGGGTGATGCACAGCCGAAATAGCCCTTGTTAAGAAGACCCTTGATGATTACTTCGAGATCAAAGATCACGATTCATTAAAAGTTTTTCCTTGGCGTAGAGGTTGCAAGATCCTCTAATGGCATTAGTTTATGCCAAAGAAACTAAGAAAGTATACACTTGAGCTACTGGAACAAGCTGACTTGCATGCATGCAAACCAGTTGCAATGCCAATGGATCACACTCACAAGTTGCAGAAAGGTGATGGCAACCCCTTTGCCAATCCAGTCAAGTATCGAAGACTTGTTGGACAGCTACTTTATCTCACTAACATGTGTTCAGACATTAGTTTTTCTGTGACTCACCTTAGTCTATTCCTCAGCAACCCAATGGAATCACATTATTGAGCTGCCTTGCAGTGTCTAAATAACCTCAAAGGTTGTCTGGGTAAAGGGTTGTTCTTCCCTTCCTCATCTAGAATTCAATTAAAAGGCTCTAGTGATTCAGATTAGGCATCATGTCCAGACACTCACTGCTAGATTACCAGGTACTGCATTTTTCTTGAAGACTCCCTCATTTCATGGAAGGCAAAGAAACAGCAAACGGTTTCCTGATCCTCTTCCAAGGCTGAGTATCGGGCACTCAGTGCTGCCACCTGTGAGATCTAGTGGTTGACCTTCCTCCTCCAAGATCTCCAAGTTCCATTCCAATCACCTGCATTCCTATATTGTGACAACAGGCCTGCACTCCAATTAGCTGCTAATCCTGTTTTTTCATGAGAGAAGTGAATACATCGAATTGGATTGCCATGTCATCAGAGAGGTGAAATTTGCGCTAATCCATCTTCTTCCAATTTGGTCCCACTCCCAATCACAGCCTGCAGACCTGTGTACCAAAGCTTTGCCTCCCGAAGTCTTTCAGCATCTAGTGTCCAGGCTGGGAATGATTGACCTCCATTTTCCAGCTTGAGGTGGGGATCTTGATGTATATAGCATAGCATTCATATGGATAAGATACCTTTAGCTAAATTATCCACATCAGTTAGTCAGTTAGTACGAATCTGTTACAATAGCTGTTAGATTAGTTAGCAGTCTCTATTCCGTCACATGGGTGAACCCTATTCCACCACTTGGGTGAAATCCCTTATATATATACTGCATTGTTCATCTCGGTTAGTGAGAAGAATCATTCATTTCCTTTTCACTCAGTTTGAGTCTTATTCACTCTCTCTCGCTCACTGTTCATCTTCAGTTTGTGTTAATCCTCATTCTAGACTCCGAAATTGACCATCATTACAAATCCATATTCTAGTGTATAACTTTTAACTACTACTTATGTGTGTTGTTATTTAGGTGTGCTCGTTTAGGTGCTGAGCCTGCCACAGATAATCCAGACTCTTCCACTCAAGTTGTAAAAGGCATATGAATGTCATTGTTTTCAGAGACCAAAATGTGCTTCATCTTTGTTGAAGCAGGACTGCAGATCAAGAGTGCCTCTACATACTAGGATATGCCGTCACCCTAATTGGGGTGATAAAGTAAAATCTATAATTAGCTTCTTTTCTTTTTTTTTTTGAGAAAATCTATAATTAGCTAATTGATCTTCTTTTTTTGGTTGTGTATATTTATGAAACTTAGTTGCCTATGAGGTGGAAAATAGCGAGTTCTTTATTGAAAGCCCGTGACTTCATTTGTAGCCTGGGGGGTTGAGTTTCTTTGTCTTCGAGCCTATGAAGAAAGATCTGGGGGCTTGCAAATTGTACGCTAATGCTGGGTATCAAACCTAGTTGTGTTTAGACAAGCAATTCGTTTGGAATAAAATGTCGTGTTCTTATGATCGAAAGAACTAGTTTGCCTAAGTAGCTTAATTTAGAATAGTTTAGACATTCAGACATCCAAACAAAAGTGAAAGAAACAGCAAGAAATGGTATTACAGGTAGATGCAATGTGGTACTGAAACCAGTTAATTAGTAGTAATATTTTACATGTTTGTTTTGTATCTTTATTTTTATATGATTTTTTATTATTCTGTCAAACTGTTTTCCTTTTTCTTTGAAATTAGGTATGTGTTACTTCATTATTACGAAAATGAGTAATTCTATTGAAACATATCACAGTGACTCCATAATAATTTCAGAATGTTAATTACCCATTAGATGGTATGTTGAAAAGAATTGAAAAGTAGTCCGCATCTACCATCTAATTTTATCAATCAGGAATGATCTATTTCAGTGGAGAACCAGAGCATAGCATGAGAGAGTGAATGTGCATGAGAAAGTGAATAGCATATGTGAAAAATGAAGATTTAGAATATTTTAGCAAGAATAATTTCTTTTTGTTATAATTTAGAGTTACCACATGATATTGAGAGGTAGTTTATTCAATTATAAATGATAGAAAGATTTCTTATTGCACAATTTTCCTCCTTTTTGTTCCCCTTGAAATGAGCTAAATCAATTGGTTGAGTTGATCTGTTAGGTTCTACCTTGAATTCTACTTTTCCCTTCTTCAGTGACCACCAGTTGGCTCCTGTCTCGTAGTTCCTTGTTAACATCTGTGTGCCCTCCTATTCCTTCGGTTCTTTTTCTCTCACAACAATCTTTCTACTTTGCTCTTACTTGTTTCATGGACCCTTGCTCTTCCCACGGATTTTCCACTATAGTAACAAATTAAATCTGCAACAACCCTCATGTCCGTTCATGGTCACTATCAACAAAATTTAATTTGCAAAGTTTAAACAAGTACAGGACGTTTACATCAATTCCTTATTTTGCTATTTAGAGACCTGAGCCCACGCTTGAATATGAAGAAAATACCATATCTTTTAAGACAACCAATTATATCAAATTGACGTCAAAACCAATTGTTTTTTCTAGTTGCTAATAAAAGACAATTTTTAAAATAGGATGGTCAACCATATTTATTGGGAGAACGAAGGATAAAAGTATAATCACTTGTATTTCCATCTCAAAACAGTCATAAATAAAGATATTAATGAGGTGGTCAAAATAGATTTAGACGGGATAAAATTTCATCTAATCAAAATCTTGAAGTGAATATAACGCGACAAAAGATATGTTTAGCTAGAGAGTGAAAATGAGAAAAAAATTTATACGGATAAATTTCATATATAATTTTACACATATAACTCATTCATGAAAATTTATACCTCATTTTCACCCGTAACTAAACACACTAAAGCATCATCATCGAAGATTGATTACCAAAGAAAAATCTCGTTGCATATTGACATAGAGCATCTCTTCCCGTTTATGTGTACATGCTTCCAAATTCACATTGCTACTAACTCGGCTCTTTACAGGCATATGTTAAATATACACATTATTGATTATCATATTCCATTCACTGACTTTACCTTCCAGGATGAGGAAGGCACCTACATTGCTAATTTAGATTGCAGTAGG
The DNA here is from genome assembly GCA_031216125.1 of Dalbergia cochinchinensis. Lineage (NCBI taxonomy): Eukaryota > Viridiplantae > Streptophyta > Magnoliopsida > Fabales > Fabaceae > Dalbergia > Dalbergia cochinchinensis. The sequence goes on from CM062368.1 coordinate 29,045,608, forward strand.
AGTCAAGCTTTTCCGTTAGCTGCAATCGCAGGACTCGCCTTTCTCCTCCCGCTAAAGCTGCGACACGACGCAAAGCTTGGAAGGCAGCACTGCACTGATTTAACTGGTTTCTCTTCAAGATATGCATGATCCTCATTCATAGTTCTTTCACTACTACATGCAGAGTTAGCACCAGAGATATAAGGAGTGCTGCGTGCGGATTTAGGAAGAAGGTCTTGTACAATTGGTTTGACTTCTTTCTTCTCATTGCCTGAAGTGCTTTCAACATCACCACCACCTTTGTCTTCTCTAAAACTTTCTCGGAAAAGCTCCAGCAATTTCTTTTTCTTTTCTGTTGGAGATGGCTCAGGCATAGAACCAGGAATTATGTTCTCAGGAGGAGTTTTGTTGATCACAGGGGTCCCAAAAGTGTGGTGCACTGGAGTGGTGCCACGGGATGGGGTAAACTCTGAATAGAAACAAAGAAACTTGTAATCTGATTAGAGGGAGAGGAGCTGTGATAAAAAAATTGAAAAAACAGAAACTATAGCAAAAGGGAAAATATTCACAGGTTCTCTAACAAGAATTTTAGTTGGCTAAGTTATAATGTCCCATGACACTTTAACTGTCATAGTATAATTTGTGTCCCCTTTCATCCAAGACTAATTTATTCCTCTTTCTTAATTCTACTTATTTCCTCAAGTTATCAACAAGGAGAGATTTCATCCCCTACTCATAGTTAAGAACATAATCATCATAAATTCATTATACAAAATAGCCAAGTAAACTAGTAAAGATACCGGAAAACAACTAAAGGAAAAAGCATTCTTACCACCATTGACACTATAGAAATCATCTTCAGTGTCTGAGTCCAACCAGGCCTTTGAGTCAAAAAATGCTTCCTCTTTGCTATCTGTACAGGAGAAAAATCCAAGTTAAAAAAAAAAAAAAAATCATCAATGCAACAACTATGACATATGGACGGCAAACATGGTGTTCAAGTTCCAGAAAATGCAACTAATGAAGTAATAGCAGAAAATAAAATTAATGCAACCAATCAGATGCTAAGTTTGAAGTAGACTTCAAACTTGGCATAGTACTTGGTGAGAATTTTCATTTACTCATCATAGAGGTATAGCCATCCGTGTGGCACTAAATTACTGGTCCCCAAAAAGATAGAAATTCAGGACCACGGTCACACAAATAAGCACTTACCACCAATAACAGTTAATAACTGTCACAAAAGCCTCCATCAATGAAGCAAAAATCACATGTAGCAATCAAAGCATATAATCAATTCAACCAACACTTCTTCACGGAAATTACCATAGTGCATGCCCATTCCATTATTTGTGTATCTTACACAGTCCTGGTATGCAAATATCGTTTGTGCATGTTAAGCTGGTCCTTCACCGAGATAGGATATGATATGGTATGATACATCAAGTTTATCTACCCTAAACACAACCCAACCAGCACAAAGAGAGAGTCTTCAGATTGTAAAACAAGATCTTCAAGGAGACTCAGGGATTTGTTTTACCATATTTTAAAGCATATCATGTACATATTGGATTCCTTGCTTAAAAATTACTCTACCATGAAAATCACATACATAAAAAATTACCATCAAATCACTTAGTATTAAGTAAAGACATGGAAGAAGGAGAAAGCATTTCCCTGTGTATACTAAAATAAAACAAAAAACCAGAGAACAAAGTAAACCCTCTCAAATTAGTCATAATATATCCACAGCTCAACAAATTAATCGTTTTTAAGGCTTATTTGTACTGTAACAGCAGACAATTCTTTTTCTTCCGGGAAAAATTATACTAACTCCAAACAGACCAAATAAACAAAAAATTTCATAGAAAAATCATCCTGGTAGAAACTTCATCTTCATCTTCATATTTGTAACGGAAAAGCATCAAGGAACCAAAGGGGCGACCCCAGCATACTTGTGAAAAAAGTTGCCTTTGAAGGCAGCAGAAATGAACCATGATATTAGATAAACAGAACAAATTTTTTATGACCGATTTCTGCACGATAACATAAACATAATTATAGCCGAGTTAACCAGAAATCTAATACACAGACAAATTAGATCGAATCAATATAACGGAGAAATCATCAATATATGCAAAAAAAAAAAAAAATCCATTTTAAAAGTAGTAAAAAATAAATAAATAAATAAATAATTTCTTTCCAGAACAAAGAATAACATATAAAGAAATAATTGTTTTCCAGAGCCCAGACCAGAAACCTTCATGAGATTATTAATAGGAAATATATCAATACAAAAACCTTTTTTTTTATATCATGTACTAAGAAAAGCATGAAGTGACGATGTATGGTGAAAAAAAAAAAGGAAAACAGAAAACCCCGACCAGAACAAGAGCGTACCGTTGTTAGCATAGTCCGTGGTTGACCAAGACGGTGACCGATGAGATTTAAGGGCAGAAACAGCAGCAGCGTCGAGGACACGAAAGTTTGCATTATTGGGATTGTTGTCTTTGATGGGGGATGCTGGAATCACGAGGCTGTCAGCTTTGGACCCAAGTGACAGCCCCAGCTTCACGTTGGCTGTTTCCTGGCTCCTGTGGACAGAAGAACACGAACCCATCTCACTCAAGAAAAGAGAAAAAAGAGAGAGCTGGTCACTCTTTGATCGTCACGGTTCACATGGACATGGACCCCTGCATATATGACTTCATGCTCTGCACTTCACACAAGAGAGAGAGAGAGAGAGAGAGAGAGAGAGAGAGAGAGTAGAGTTGAAGAGAGAGAAAGGTGAAGAAAGAGCAAGGAGTGGGGGGAGGAGAAGAGGGTGTTTTTGGCGTTATGGCAAAGGCGTTGGAAAAAATGGCGTTGGCGAGATAATAATATTGGCCAATGGGAGGGGAGGAGGAATGAGTGGAAGTAACACTGTGCGCTATGTGAGGAATGGCCTTGAAAGGGAAGTTATGTCATGTGTGCGTGTATAGGATAGGCTTACTGTATTGGAATGCTTAGGGGCATGTTTTTACTCCAAGTCTAAACTTACCCACCCCTTTTTTTAAGAATATATTATTGGAAAATATAATTCATACTCTTTATATATAAGATATTATACCGACTCACATTTTATTTGTTATTGAGTAGGACGTCAATTCTACTTAAATGAGGTTTAAACCTCATTAAACATTATTCAATGATAGATAAGTTATAAATTATTATGGTATCCCACGTAAATTAAATATAAATAAGACACTTATATAAAATCAAAATTCTGGTGCCCTGGATACGAGTTGAGCATGCCGTACGATATGCATATAATAGTGTTAAAAAATTATGCAATATAAAATAGATTATAATATTAAGAATAAAGATATTTCAATACCTAAATAGTGATAAGCATATAACATCTAAAGAGAAAAAAAAGAGAAAATAATGAGAGAAAATAAGTGGAGAATAAAAAATAATGTGGGTCTTATATATTTATTATGAGAAGGGTGTCTAGAAATTTGAATGTTAAAATAATATTATTATAATCTTAATACAAGATGTTTGATTAAGTGTTTTTATTTGTATGACCATTTAACTTATAAAAATGACTTTTTTTCCCTTTATTTTCTTTGTTTTTCTCTTATGTGATTATTGTCGGGAGGATTGTTATCTATTTTGTTATTGACATTTGTGAGCTTTACATCTCAAGAATATTAATTACTACTTCTAGTGGTGTGGATATCTCGAGTTCAACTAAAGAAAAGTAATTAAAATCACATAAAAATTAGCTAGATGAAAATCTTCTATCCCCAAATGATGTCCTCTTCGCTATCCCTCAACTATTTATTGACTTGTGTAAGATGAGTATTATATATTTAGTAACTTATAAATTTTGAAATCTGTTTTGGTTTTTATCTTTCCATGTGTGGCAATAAATAATTGGAGAGATAAAAAAATGAGACATCATTTGGGGAAAAATGATTTCTATAGAAATTAGCCTCCCTAAAATTTAAATGAAACCAATTGACTTTTTTAGTGAAATTAATATTTGGATTAAATTATTAAAAAAATAATATTTTAAGAATTAAATTGATGCCATAAATTTTTTGAAAATTAAATTGACATTTGAGAGCTCCTTCAATGACCAAATTTAAAGTTTTATTCTTAAAAGTTAAATACTTAAATGTCTTGTTGATTTATATATTCAATATTTTTATTTTAAAAATAAAGTGATAATAAATTTTAGTATTAATCCAAGCTTAAATATAACTGTTAGTAATTGAAATCAGAGTAAAATGTATTTTACCCCCTGAATATTAAGTCATATGTAGTAAATTTTCAAAACATGCATCATCACACCTTAAACTTTCTAAACAGCACAAAATACCTCTTAGTATAATTTTGCAATTGGTGAATGATTTATATGCAATTAACCCTATGATGTTTCTAATTTATGCAACTTGATACTTTGTTTATGAACTCTCATGTGCAATTAACCTATTGATTTGTTCATTATATGCAACCCGACACCTTTCTATGACCTGAAGTTTTGTACTGTTTGAAAAGTAGAGTGTTTTGTACTATTTAAAAAGTTTAATGTGTCATGATACGCATTTTAAAAAGTTAGAATATTAATAATATATGATAAAATTCAAGAGATAAAATGTATCTAACCTTTGAAATAAGCACGATCTTGATAAGTAGAATACACTAATTAACAAAGAAAGGAGACAAGATTGCCAAACTTGCTTGTGTTGGTATGACCAATGATCAGTCTTATGATTACTACTCCTTGGGCAATTGTACTGTTGTGTGCTATACTATATTGTCTAACTCGTGATTTTATCTCAATTTGTATGGTGAACTCGACTCAAATTTATAAGAGTTTATTTATTTAAAAATGATATTTATAAGTATTCATAATATAAATAAATTCATGATCAAATAAAATTATATGAAAATCACACTTGTAACATCACAATGAAGCAAATGCAAGTTATCAAATATAAAATATAACTTAAAATCACAATAATTAAATATAACAAATCGAAATTTCAAGATGTAAAAAATTAAAATAACTTAAGTCAAGATATTATAATTTCAATTTGAAAGGTCTAATTAAGAGATCTTCTTATGAAATTCCATCTTTAATTTGCCGCCTAAAAGATAAAATTATAACTAAAAGAGTAACTCTGCAAGTGTACTCAAGTTTGTCTTAATTCATCTGAGTTTACTCATACTCAAGTTTTCAAGCAAATGAACTCAATTTGAAAATATAAGAGTTTATAAGTTTAACTGAGATTTTGATGACTATTCTATGTGCATTCTTAGGAATCACGCCACTAGAAGATGAATAGTTAATTTGTTTGCAATTGGAATTTGGATAGGTTTAAGGTTTGCATAGTGATTAAAATCCTCCCCCTAAATAGAATGTTTATTGTGTCAAAAAAAAGAAGAAGAGGGAATTATAGAGAAAGTTGCAAAAGGAAAATAATCATTTCCCATTTGGAGCAATGGTTTCCTAATTGATTGTATTTTTTTTAAGTAAATTGATTTGTATTTCGCTATTTCTAAGTAAATTCAACAAATTTTCATTTTTTAAGAAATGTTTCATGTCTGTTTGAGTAAAGTAAACAATTTTTTCGAAGAATTTATCAAGAGAATCGCTCGAAAATCATCCATCAACCACGCATTGCAACTTTCAAGTTAAATAACTTCTTGATTCTTTATTATTTTATAACGGAATCAATATCTTGCAGCAGTGCCCCTTTGTTATTTTGGCTCTATTTTGTTGTTACTGTAAATTGTTAGACTTTATTGAAATCTAATTAATCTAATTCAAATAGAATTGATGCATTAGGGAAGAAAAATGCTACTTTTCAAGCTTTGGATTTTCATTTGCCATGGTGACGAACTGACTATGCCACAATACAGTATTGGTCCTAGTATTCGTCCGTAATAGCTGTAGTAGAGTACCAATGGAATGTTACTAAGAAAACCTGTAAATGGAGCCCCTAATTAATGGCCAGAGCGCCAAACTTAACCCCCGTAATCTCTTTAGAACCAAAACAACAAAAATTTGACATTAGGCTGCATAATAAAAGGGAGACTAAATCCCAATCTCTCACAAATATTTGGGAGAACAAATTCTCTTAGCTGATTTGAAGTTCTTTTTGTGATTTCTTCGTACAAAGGGACATATCAGTCCCTCAAATAATTTATTATTCTAAACTTTGATAAAAATATATGACTAAATATCTAAATTAGTCTTTTAAAAATGTATTGGGACAAGTTAGTCCTTAAATTTTAAATATTCCTAATTTGTCTCTCACATCTTAAAAAAAAGGATAAATTAGTTTTTTCATATAATTTTATACGGTTAAAAAAGGGATAAATTGATCTTTTATACATTATATAGAACTATACGAAGAATTAATTTCTCTCCTTTTTTGAAATATGAGAGATTGGTTTTGAATTTTTAAAATCTAAGGGACTAATTTATCTCTCAATATAATTTTTAGGAATTAATTTATGTATTTTATCAAATATATATATATATATATTCATGGAATAATAAATTAATAGAAAGACCAATATATCTCTCTTAATCAGAAGCGAGGAATCACAGTCAGACTTTTAAATATGTGTGACCAATCGATCCTCTCAAGTATTTGGGGAGGACTAATTTGGCAATTTAGTTTAGAAAGATAAACTAGTTTATCAAGAAAAAAAAATTAAAAAAAACGACAAACTACGAACAATCAGATACACGCTGCTATATCAGGGTCAATAATTGACACCAAACTTTTACTTGGTGGTGCAGCAGCCATAAGCACAGCAAAAAGTTGTATGACAGTTTCACCGTGAAAAATGAGTTAAAATATATAAATTTGTATTAAATTATGTAACATCCTAATTTTTAACCCAATACTTGTAACATATTTGTGTTAATCATTACTTACATTTCATAGCTTCTCATTTAACTCAATTACTTAATGGAAAATATTTTAATTTTTTGAAATAAAACAGAGTCACAAGGCTGATACGATGTTTTAGAAACCATGCAAGAAAACAATCGCCTCAATAATCATCATAACATGAGGCACAACATGAACCTCACTGAAAATCATCTTATATATATATAACTTGCCCACTTGTAAGTGTGGGTCTTAATTTAGTACAAGGGAAATACATAAAAGGAAATACAACATCAAACATAAACATAATCTACTCCCCTTACCCGAAGTGCATCTAATTGGTGATAACTCTAAACAAGCATATTATCCCTATCTACGTGAGCAAGGCTTTCAATCCCCAAAGCCATCCTCGACCTCCCATCACGACCATCTCGTGATCGAGGGCAGATATCTATGAAACCGAGCTGAAATTTCTCCCGCGTGAAAAGCACGGGAGTGGGGATCAATATGACTCCCAGTGGTATGGTCGCATCTCCTGCCGTGGCACGCCTACCGAGTCACTTGGCTCGCTTATCCTCCAAGTCCATAGGTATGGTGGGGGAAGATCCTTCTGAGGGTATCCGCGGCTCAATCCCCTGGCGATCCATCTCCGAGAAGGACGTTGGGCGTCCGTGGGCACATACTTCTGTAGTCTCGAATCACGCTGATGCGAAGGTGGAGTACTGAGCCTCTCTTCTCAGGGGACGCAAGGCCGAACACCAGGTCATCGCCAAAAGGTGAGACGGGAGAAACGATGAATGTACAGGGAGTGGAAGGGTCGACTCCATGAACATGAATACTCTAACCTGGCATCGACTAATAAAATGGAATGACCCGCGTGGTCCGGTCATGGTGCACCTCCCATGCCTGCGGTCCACTTTAACACCACTTAACGCCGCCATCTCAAGACGGACGGAAAAGAAAGAGATAGAGGGAGTGAGAATCTTACTAAAGAATCTCAAAGAGGCCTCCTACTACCTAGGTGTCATCATCTACGCCCTCGTGAACTCACTTAATTATACTAAATGTCCGAACATGCATTTAGTTCATTTTAAACTTCAAAATATACGTTAGCCAAGGTCCATTCATTTTAAGATGATCTTAATGTCATGAATGCAACATAATAGAAGATGTATGCATGACACTACCTAATGCACATACATAATAACATAACATCAAGCATCATCATTCTTGGTGGCATAAAGTGGCAATAGTAACATTCATATGGGACAAAACTTAGTGACATAATCATAATCATGAACTTCTTCCTCATGGCCACCCTAAAAGACAATCGAATCAAAAGCCTTCTACTTAACCTGTCACCCGTAACGTGTCATACATCTAGGTTATGAGCTCATACCTTAACTAGTCAGTCACTAGTTCTTACTTACCACTTAACGATAAGTCGTATCATAAATCCACTATCCGAAAGTACGGGTTGTGGGCAAATCTCTTAGGGTGCTCTACCAACCTAAGGTCACCTAAGAGTATAAAATGGTACCGATGTCACATGAGTTCTATGGAGGTGCTCGGCCAACCATCCCAGTAACCTATCTTAGTACCTTAATTTTCAAAATCTTCAGTCCCTAAATTTGTTGGAAATTGGGCGGCCAAAACTGGCCATTACAATCAATTTCCTTCCAAATTTGCTTTATGCCACATAAACATATAACCTCATACATTCCTCAGATCGATATCATCATCATCATTAGGATACTTCATGCATCATCATAAAACATCCAAACGCATACTCTTACGGTGAGTTTACGCTTTAATTCCTTACGGCCTTAATCTTGAGATATAGTTCTCTACGTCCGCTGCTCATATTCTTAAGCACCTAAGGCTCATAATTAAACATCATTCCTAATCCTCATGTTCATACTTAAATCTGAAAAGCATGGGACAAGTTCTCTAACTTGTATTTACGGGGTTCTAGAACTTACGGTTTAGACCCTTTCTATTCCACTACGCTTATATATTAAATCTAAATCAATTATGAGGCATTCCTATGCTTAAGGACTAATTATTAATCATGTTTATCATGTTGTAAGGGTGCTGGACAGAATCCAGAAAATTAAATGTTCTAAGAGTTCTACATTTGCATTTTTACGGTTTTCTAGTTACTAGTTTCCCCATAGGTGCTAGAATTCAATTCTAACTGAAATGATACCAAGTTTTCCATGTCTAAACAATCTAAATCTGATTACGTCCCCATTAAAACAGTTTGGAAAAGTTCCATAAACAAATGGGTCAAAACTATGTTAAATTCTAGCTTTACGGTATTTCTAGTTAGCTAGTTTCTTACCTATCATGCATAGGTTCGCTTCTACATCATCACATGATATTTTCACACATTCCAACACATTAAAACATCATCATACAGCATCACATTCATCACATCAGAACCAAAAACATCTTGCCTCAATAAGAGAATTAAATTGACATTTCTAGGTACATAAGTTAACTAGTTTCTCTTGGAATCATTCTAGAACTTCTAAAACTCTTTGCAAAACATTTTAATTCATCAAGAGGCTAAATGAAACCTTAGGTCACTGACCAAAACATATCTCATCCCCTAAAAGAGATTGGAATTACAACTTATAATGACATAACCTTATAAAGAATTGTAAAACTTTAAGGAGCACTTAAAACATAGGCTATTGGTCCTAGTAGCTAGATGAAAACTCATTGGAAGTCCATCATCACTACTTGGTGAAAGACATACATTCAATGTATGGTTTACATTAAACTTTAACTTGGAAATGAAATGGGCAAGTCTTTGAGCTCTAGGTTCTAAGTATTATATAAACTAAACGTGTTTCATGCTTATTTTTAATCTTGCTTTCAAAGTAAAGTGATGACTTTGAAATTAAATATGCAAGGCATAAGTTAAACGTGTTGAAAGTAAATATGCTAAGCATAATCTTAAACGTGCAAGCTTGAAAGTAAATATGCAAGATCTGCAGCTTTATTTTAGTGCTCTTGCCCAACAACAATCGACTTTAAGGATTTAATAGATAGGTATTCTGAGAAATTAATTAGGTGATAATGCAAGTTCAATTCTTTATTTTAGTGCTCTAGGTCCAACAACAATCGACTTTAATGAAATAGAGAGGCTTCGAGAATTAAATTAAGTGAAGATGCAAGTTCCATTTAATCTTTATGTTCTTAGGTGATAGCTTGAAAATTAGGATGCATAGCAAGAATCAGAATATCTGTGCAAGCTTATAATAAATTATGCAAGTTCATTTTATCTTTCTAGAGCTCTCAACAAGACTTTAAAGGAACTTAAATCTTAACCCAAACTCATTCAAACAAGGTAAAGTCAAGCTTGGAGTTCTTAGAACTCAACATAATATCTTTGGGAATCAAACTATGAAACTTAGAAAATCTCAAGGAAATGGTCAAATCTCCAAGAAGAGAAAAGTGCATTTTAAAACTCTAGAGTTCATGACCTGATATATTAACACCAACATCATGAGTCCTCATCATTGAGTTCATAGAGCCATTTTAAAACACCATCAAAGTTAAAGTTCTCAAAAGTTCAAGAAAGGAAAATCTAGAAACACTTTTGCTCAAGAACAAAAATCAAGCTCTAGAGTTTGTTTCAAGTGATGAACATCATCATGGAACTCTCATCATCAGCTCTCATTCCTTTGTCCCCAAGGCCCATGGCCGAAAAATGAAAAGGTAAAGGAAAGAAAAAGAAGTTCTAAAAAGAATCAAGAGAAACTACTTAACATTAAGCTTAGAACAAGAACTTTAAAGAAAGAATACATGAAAGGAAATCCCTACTTGGTGTGATGAACTTGAAGATGGAAGAAGAAGATGAAGAAGAAGATGAAGAACTTGAAGAACTCCAAGAACTTGAAGAACACAAAGACTTTGAGAGAAAAAGAAAAGCTTGAGTGTTTCCCTAAACTTGGCAAATGATCTAAAAGCGGTGCAAGTTCCTCAAGGCATTCTATTTATAGAGAAATGAAACAAATGGATGTGTATGTGGGCTGATTCATTTTCGCCAAGAGGTGCAGAATTGGAGGGTTCCATGTTCCATGATATGAGATAATGTGTTCTATAAGATTTAAGTGACATTACTAAGATACATGCTACATGTGACATAGATTGTGACACAAGACAGTTTCTGTTTAAAAAACAATTAAACATGTGGCCAATGGGGATGTGAGGTCTAATAAACTTCATCATGCATGGGGAGGATTAGTTTACATTTTAATTGTGGTTTAGAGTGCTGTTGTGCATCTTTGATTATGCTTAAGATTAGGAATTTGTAAGAGTTTTAGAAGAGAAATGGTAATTAAGGTGGTGTAGATAATTAAGAGTGGTCTTACACCATTAGTGAGTTAAATCCTCAATTTAGAGTCTAAACAATTGCTAGACACATTTCCTTGATTTAATAATTGGAGATAGAACACTATTCAAAGATTCCAAGACTTGAATGAGTTCTAAAAAGGGATTTAGTTTAATCTAAAGAATTTTATGCTCTAATTAACTTTAATAAATTATTTTGACTCTAGATTAATTAGGGAAATAAATTAATCTTCGCTTTAGAGCCTAATATTGCTTAGGCCTGCTTTAATTACGCCATTGCCTCAAAAATACTATTCTAGGCAAAATCGTGACTAAGCACTAAAACCGCCGACCACCTGACTTGAACAGCAGATCTCTGCACATGAAAACACGCTTTTAAACCTCGGGGAGAGTTCCGCCAACCAAGACCTTCCTACCCGTGAAAAACGCTTATGTATTTTACTATTTTGACCTCAAACTACTGAAAACTAAATTTTCGCCTCCGAAAGATTCAAAGGCCATTCAATCCCTTCAAATATTGAGTTGACCCTTCTATGATTTAATTTGCCACTCCGAGTTCGGTTTAAACGACCTGGCATTTTTCATTTCACTTGATGCAAAAACCCATTACATAAATTACATGACATCCCATCATCATGTGGAAATAATGGAGCCGGTATTTATTTTAGCCCTTAAGAGTGTATACGTAATTTATTTTAATTTTTAAAATTAAGAAAATATTATTTTAGTGTTTAAAATTTTAAAAAATAATTTAATTTAGTTTTTTTGGTGATTCAAGTTAGTTCTCAAAAATAGTAATATAAAAATTAATTTTGATCACTTTTTAAAATTTCAAGAACTAAAATAATACTTTTTTAATTTTAAAAATTAAAGTGAATCACATATCACACATACAATTTCATGGATCAAAGTGAATATTTAACCGGAAATAATGTGACTCCATAAATAGTATATAGCATATAATAATACAGACTCTAAAATGGAGTTCCCATTTCAATCTATCGTCAAGGATTTACACCAAATCGAATCCATTCCGCCACTTTCAGTATTGTTTTGCTTTACCACCTTTAATATGCAATGCCAGCGTAATTTATTCAATTATTCTCTTCTTGCTGATTATTTTAAATTTATTGTTTAATAAAAGCACAAATTGAAGGAGTGAATATTAATCGAGACAAAGAATTTTATGTGAACCACCCCAGACAACTAATTGGAATTTCACTTTTTCAGATATGTTGTCTCTTGAGATTAAAAAAATCCAGTTTCCATGGACGGTAACGCATGGGATGGGGAAAATCACACAAAGGAAAAGAACAACGTGTATTTTGAGGGAAAGAAAAACATCAAATATATACACTAACCAGAGAACAATTCATTCGAGGACAATCCTCAGTCCACTGAAGCTTACTATTCAGCTTTATTATTTATTTAGTTGTTAAAGCCTAGTTGACAAAAAGAAATTGTTAAAACCGCGATGATTGGTGGAAGACAAAAAAAAATTAAATCGCATAAACAAACACATCCAAACAACTCTCTCTCTCTTTTTTTTTCTTTTGACATGGCTATCATAAATTAACTTTCAAACTTATGCACCAACTCAACTTCGCCATACGAGTGAAAGAGTCACATTTTTAAGACGGAGGAGGGTCCCGTCCTCAAATTGAGGATGCAGCATTGCGTATTGCATTTTCACAAAACAAATAATTAAGTTCACACAAGTGTACCTTTCCCATTTATCTAATACAAATTATTAGTTTTATATTTTCATTATCAATTTGTGTCATTTAAAATGTTTAAATATTTTAATTTGAACATTTTTGGTCCTAATGCATGCAACTTACTAAAAGAAGAATAACTATAATTAATAAGTGAAATTGTATAAATCTAATTTATACTATAAATTATTCATTTTTCTCCCTTCTCCTCCAAAATCCTAACTTCCAAATATACTCTAAGGGTGTGTTTGGAAGAAGAGCAAAAATGAAGATAAAATTTATGTGGATAAATTTCATGTGTAAATTTACACAAAACTCATTCATGTAAATTTTATCCTTTTTTTTATCCTCCAACCAAATAGATCCTAAGTGAGATAATTAATCTAATTGAATTTGGTCGATCAGACTCAATTTGCCAATGAAGATGCCCTTATAATCTTCCTCGAGTGAATTATTGGTGATGATCAGTTTACATCAAGCACCCCATTCACGTGTGCCCAACACGGAGTTTGCCCAAGAAAAATGAATTATTGCATTCAAGTTCATTAAAGAGGTTAGATTTTTTGTCACTTTCCCCGTTCCATTCAATTTATTCCCAGTTCCTCTTTTTCTTTCTTGTAAAACCGCTAGATTTGGTGGTTGAACTGCCGCAGGCACCACACGGCTATCACACGCTGTTCCCAAATATTTTTATGTCCTTTTCTTAAAAAAAAAAAGGACATCCACCGCAAGGCGTAGAGCTCATAAATCTTTCTTTTCTAATCCTATTATTATTGAGACAATAAATATAAACTAATCCTACTTTGAATATTTGATTTCACTTTTTCAACTCGAAGTACGTGCATGGAAAATTGAGGAAACTTTTTTCTTTTTGGTTACAATTGAGGACACGTTTGTGGCCAATAAAGCATATTCTATATTTTACATAATGAACAAAAAGGTCGAAAAAAGAAAGATAATACTGAATGCGAGGTAGGACTTCAAAGGGATTCATGCGCACTGTTCTTAATTCTTTAATGTGCCTATTGACTTTGATGGCAATCATGACCCAGATGTAAAGAAATATCATAATAATTGACTCATGATTTACGATAAAATGATATTTGCTATTCTTATCTTTTCACTAGCAAAGTTCTTTATACACTCTTCTCGTTTTGCAATATTTGTCATTTTATAACTATATTTACATTTTAAATTTGTTTATTAGATATAAAGACCAAAAGACTAATTGTCTTTTAAATTTTATCTTGAAATTAATTACTTATTAAAAAATCAAATAAAATTTTAAAATTATAATTTTAATATAAGAATCTTTATATAAATTAGCTTATATTTTTTAAGAAATGATATGTGTACAGTATTTTTACAACATATTTACAATAAGAGCAAAAGCACAAATAAGGTGATGGCCCAGGAAAATACAAAATTGAAATGGATTCACCACATTATATTTTTCCTGTTGTACTAAAATATTACACATAAATTTTTTATATTTTTGTAACATCAAAATAATTTATTAACTTTCTCAACCTATGTGTATATATATAAGCCCTGAAGTAGTAGATATTATAAAGAAAAAGGAATATATGATGGAAATTTAAATTTTTGTTTATAACAATGCTTTAACATTAATAAAAGAAGAAATTGAAAACAATAAGTATTAAATAATAATAGTAATATATTGCTTTTGAAACATATGTCAAAAATAAATAAAATAGTACTTACAAAATTATTTTAAAAGTATAAATACCTTTTAAGTATTTGATAATTTTAAAATTTGAACTTCTTAAAGGGGGCTTGGCAGATGGGCTAATTTTTTATTTCTGGGAATAACATGCTAGGATGTTATTCCTAGGAATCACATTTCCAGGCAAGAAGTTTAAGCGCGTTTGGTACATAGATAGAAATCTCGAAAATCTTGTAAATTATACTAGAGAATAAATGATTTAACTATTTGATTGATAATGATATTCCTAGAATATTTTACTATTTTTCTAAAAACTAATTTTAAAAGGTTACAAAATTTATTAGTTCAAAACACTACAGCATAACTAAAATTCAGTAACATTTGAAAAACAATGCTAAATTATATAAAGTCATCAGTAAAATTCTTTAGTAATAACTTAATATACAAAAATGTTGCTAAAAGATTTTAATAATATATATTTTTAATATTTTCAACAATATTTTTAAATATTACTAGACAATACTTTTTTGTTAATAAATGTTGCTAAAAATTAAATATATATAGTGATGAACTTTGTTTAGCCTAAATAACAAGTTTTAAAAACTTTTCAACTGATTACAAATTATGTTGAACTATCGTAACTAATACTACACCTTTATATGTTATCATGTTTTTCAGTTTGAAAACTCACTGCAATGTGACACTTAGTAACATTTAGAAAAACATTATTGAATCATATATAAGCATTAGCAAATTGTTAAATTTTTAATACTAATCATTACAATTATTAAATATAAATTTTTTAGCAACTTATTCTTGAAATAAAACAACTTGCACATACTCCCTTTGCAAAAAAAAAAAAAACAATACACCAAGCACTATATTTAGATTTATTGGATTTGTTGTTAAAAGATCTGTATTAAACCTAAAACTTTGGGCAGATAGCCAATGATCCAAGTCACTGTTTGGATCAATCATGCAACAAAACCGATGCGTATTTTAGTATATGGTAGTATTCATATTACTATAAGGCGTAAATATATTATTTTGTAAAAGATTAATATATATATATATATATGTAACTATTAATAAAGTTTATTTTAGTAAAAAGTAATATATATATATATATATATATAAAAGAAAATGAAGAATTAATGAAAAAATTTAAAATGAATTGAAGCATATATTATCGTTAATTTTATGAGATAATGAGAGTGTATATTTTAAAAATAGAGAGGAAAAATTATAATAACGTCCCATCTTAAAAGAGAAGATTGTATTTTATTTAAAAAAAGAAATACCAAACCAAGCGTGAAGTCCATGCTAATTCCCAAAAGATGAGGCTATTAAAAAGGAGAATGACAATTCTAGCCTCTAAAAAATTATGTTATTGATAAAATAGTTCTCAAAAGAAATTATATTTATTCATTGCTCTCCAAAGATCCATACTGTTTGATAAATTCATCCAAATATCAATCGGCGCGTCAACGAAGATCACGAACAAAGCCATCCTCCTCTGAAGATGAGATGGAAAGAAAGAAAGAGGGAGTGAGAATCTTGCACAAAAATCTCAATAGGGCTATCATCTCCTAACTAGTGTCATCATCTATGTCTTCAGGAACCTTGGGTTTCATTACGAAATATTAGGCATATGCACAAGGTTCAATTATTAAGTTCCAAGTGTTATTAATCCGAGGCCCACCTATTTTAGCATGCGTCTTAATGCAAAGATGCAACATGATAAACCATGAGTACATAAACAATAATAAAGTGCAAATGCCATTACATAAAGAATGCAAGTTCCTTTAACATGATCCTTTCTCATTAATCTCTTAGGTGACTTAAGCTTCCCATTCTATTTTCCTTGGGGGCCATCCTATTATTCTCTCCTTTGAGGTTTCTAGGTTATGAGCTTATACATCACTAATCGTCACTAGTCTACACTTATCCTCTCGATAAGCTAACTCCCGACTCCTAGAGTGCAGGGCAATGGGTATAGGATCACCTTTCATAACCTTTAATTCGAGGCGTCTAAAAGATCATTTCCGTGTTTTTTTTGTCACCTTATTGAATCACCTCTCATAACCTTTAATTCGGGGAGTCTAGAGATCCATTTCCGCGCATTTTATGTCACCTTAAATGTAGCATGTTAGTTATAAATGCAAATATGAACTTATCACTTTATAGGTTTACCTCTCATAACCTTTAATTCGGGGAGTCTAGAGGGTCACCTTATTTGATCACCTCTCATAACCTTTAATTCGACAAGTCTACATGGTCATTTCCATATGTCTTACATCACCTTTAATCTTAGCATGATATCTAGAGATGCAATATGAATATAATCATAACTTATTATTTAACTTTTTATTGCTCTCAATACATGATTACCTTATTTGACCACCTCTCATAACTGTTAATTCGGAGAATCTAGAGGGTCAGCATTGACTCACCTCTTATAACCTTTAATTCCGAGAGTCTAGAGGGTCAGTATTAACTCGCCTCTCATTGGCTCGCCTATCATAACATTTATTTCAAGGAGTCTAAAGGATCACCTTGTTTGATCACTTCTCATAACCTTTAATTCGGGGAATCTAGAGGATTACATCCCTAAGTTTTGTGTCCTAACCTTGGCATTTTCTTTTAAAGGTGCAATGCAATTATAACTTATCATCCAACATATCATGCATCTCAATCAATTGAGTATAATCATATCATGCCACAACTCATCATGTAATTAATCACATAAGCATGCTCAACATTCATTGCATATATCCTTAGACAAGTTATATTTAATACAATAATAAACATGCTCCTATCCAGTATGCCGAAAATCAAAGACAGGACTCAGCTAGCGCACATGCTATGCTCACAGGATATATGTATACAGTTATCATTCATATAATTCAAGGTCAAGCATGCAAATTCATTAATCCATGTTATTTCAAATAGAAACACACTTATTCTCACATTTCAAGTTCTGGTAATCGATTACATGAGTTGGTAATCGATTACACAATTCAAATTTTCAGAACAGACATGTTTGAGCTTCTAGTAATCAATTATAGGGGCTATGTAATCGATTATCAGTGTTGAAAATACTTTTTGGACACTCAAGAACATGTTGGCAATTGATTACAAAGGATGATAATTGATTACCAAGGTCAAAAACTCATTTTCAGGCACCAAAGACATACTGGTAATCGATTACAACATGCTGGTAATTGATTACCAGAAACCCCAAAAGTTGAAAAAATCAAGTTTTAACATCCCTCAATTTATCCATTCATTCTAAAACCATTTTAATCATCTCTCTAACATTTTCTTTGAAATCAAACTCACATTATTCCAATAAAACCAAAGATTTCACATGAGGACTTCTAAATCACTTGGAATCACATTTTTCCCCCCTCGAGTCCTTTTATCTTTCAAAACTCTTTTACATAACTCAAAAGCTAAGATTCATCATCAACAAGGAAAACTTTAAGATCTCCAATGTCTTGAGGTGTTTAAGATCAAAATATCCATTTTAGATGAAAGAGACAAGTCTTGAGCTTTAGAATTTAGGTGCTAACTTGAAATATAAATATGATATGTAAGACTTGAAATTTAAATATGGAAATGCAAGTCCTCTTTTCTTATCTTTAAAATTTAAGGTGATAACTTAAAAATAAACATGATATGCAAGGCTTGAAATTTAAATATGAAAATGCAAGAGCTTGAAATATAAATTTGAGAATGCAAGCCAATTTTTAGTCTTTAGGTTTTAGGTAATGGCTTGAAATATAAACATGCTAGACTTGAAATTTAAACATGAAATGCAAGTTCATTTTCTTATCTTCAAGATTTAAAGTGATAACTTGAAAATAAACATGATATGCAAGACTTGAAATTTAAACATGAGATGCAAGAATTTGGAATATAAACATGGATGCATCTTATTTTTATCTCTTTAAGCTCCAAACTCAAGGCTTTTAGAGAACTACTCCTTAACCTCCATCAACTTCACAAAATGGAAATGAGCTTTAGAGTCCATCAACACCATGCTCCTAAGAACCTTATTTCTTGGACTCACTATCAAGTTTAAAACAAAAACAACTCAAGAACAACAATAAAATAATCTTTTCTCATTTTCTCTCGAAACCAAAAATCAAACCTTGAGCTCTAGAGGTCAAACAAATGATGGTATCATAGCCAACATTAAAGAACCTCATCATCAAGCTATGGTTTTTAACCATTCAACAACAGCAAAACCAAAAAAGTAAAGAGAGGATAAAGGAAAGCTCAAACCAAAAAGAGAAAGGAAGAAAAGAGCAAAGCTTATCTATTCATCATCAAAACCGAAAATGAGAGGGAAAAAGAGAGAAAACTTAAAACAAAAATCCCCACCAAAGATATTTTTTTTGTTTACAAGGGAAGAGCTTGATCTTGTATGAGAAAATGAAAAGAAAAATCTTCTCTAGAGACAACAATAATTTTGACCAAGAGAGGAAGAAGAGGAAGGAAGGTTTCTTTTGAATTTTTGGTGTTTAAAGATGGAAAGATTGTGTTTCTTGGGGGTGGTTTATGGTGGTGGTGTGGTGGTTTGTGGTTGAGAGGTGGTGGAGGATGGTGGTTCTTATGGTGGAGGAAGAAGAAAAAGGAAATCTTGAGAAGAGAGAGAAGAGAGAATTGTAAGACTAGATTTTTGAACAAGTTTGTGATCCAAAAAGTGAATGGTGAAGTGTGGGTTTCTTTGAGTATGTAAGTGTATAAAAGAAATGAAATATGAGGGTGTGATAGGAAAGGAGTTGCTGGCCATGTGGGAGGTATGGGGGAGGAAAAATATCTTCATTTCATTTGTGTTAGGGGTTATGTTTAGAGGTAGATTTCATTAGGAATTTGTAATTGAGTGTTTGGGCAAGAAAGCAAGTGATTAAGGCTATTCAAGACATGGTTAGATAGTGATCATGCTCATTTAGTGGAAATGCACCTTTATTAGCTAGGAATCTCATCCCATCATGGTTTCCATGATTTAGGGAATTGGAGAGAGAAAATAATGTTGCACTTGACATGATACAAAGTCTTAGATTAAGGAAGGGATTTTGAGCTTCCCTAAATAATCTTAGGCCCTAATTAATCTCGATTAATTATTTTAACTCAAGATTAATAATTAAAATTTATTAATCTTTAATTAGAGCCTAATATTGCCCATGTTCCCTTAATCACACGATTAAGCTCATTTTGCACTTAATTAGGGGCAAAGTGGTAATTTTGCATAACAATTTCTAGGACCATCTGGGTTTATACAGACATCATGCATCCCTTTAAAACAACATTTTCAAACTCCTGGATAATGTTCAGGTTCAGTCGGCAATTAATTCCGCGTTGGATTACCTCAGGGGTACTTTGGTTATTTTACACACGAGCAAAAACTAGAAATTGAGGTTTTTCACCTCTAACACTAACAACATATCAATTTCCCTTTCAGTCATCAAACTAACCCTTTGAAGATAGTCTGGACCGGCTGTCCTCGATTCCCGGGTAAAAATGACTTCAGTAGCATTTTGGTCATTTGTACACCGGAAAACAATTGGGGCGTTACAATGAGAATGTTGGGTCAAGGAAGACCCTTGGGTATGATAGATGATATCTATAGGATAGGAGTCGAGGTGGCGTGACATCGCTCCTCATGCATGGGCAGACGATCATAGGCCGAGAGGTGGAGGACTTAGAGGATCAGAGGAGCGTGTGTTCGGGCAACAGACTTAGGGGTAAAGGTCGGGCCAGTATTGATCGATCCATATACTTTATCCTTAGAGTTTCGAAAATGTGCAAATGGATTCCTAACATTCTTAGTTGTGAAAATCTGCCTTTTTGTTAACTTTTTCATCTATTGTTAAAAGAAATAATATATATTCATGAAATTTTAGGTTATTGGCTTGCAGATTGATCTTTAGTCTAGCATGTTAGGTTACGCATGACCCAAAGTTTAGAGGGGTATAATAATGTACTTATTTCAATTAATAATAGACGATAATTTAACAAAAGAACTTTCAGAAAAGTTCAATGGTCAATTTGTATCCTTTTATAATTCGAGGTAAAATGTTTTTTCCAAAAACAAAAGGAAGAAGAAATGTTTGAAGGATCACAAATTTTGGAGGTTTCTTCTATTTTCAAGACAAGCACAAACACACACATTAAAGAAAAGGTGAATTAGACTTACTTCTCTTAAAATTTAGTATAATTAAAATATAGTTACACCTAACACCCCTCCATTTGCAAAATTATCCCAAAGGACGTTGAGATTTATTAACACATACATTGGCCTCCCCTATAGTTTATGATCTATTAACTTAAACGATGAAAATGGCATTGACATGTGATGCGTATTTGATTATTAATGACAAATTGTAATATTTAAGTATATATCGACTAAAATACCCCTTTTTATTGTGAGTTATAATTATAAGCTTCCTCTTTATGTGATTAAAAATGTATTTTAATTAATCTATATGTTCAACATTATTTAAGCATTTCATTTTTAACATTAATATGTGTATATATATATATCACATTCTTTTATCACTTAAATTAATGAATTAATAACTATAAGAGAGATCGATATAAATTTCAATAAATCTCCAAAGCATATGGTGACAATTTTAGTTTTAAATAGAGATATATAAATATAAGGGTTTTGCTAACTAATACTTTAAAAGCACTGGATAAAAATACTAAAAAAAAGTAGGTATCTAAATTTTGTGATAGGTTCCTTATATTTTGAAAAATATAAAAACTCTATTTTTTCGTATGAAACATTCTCTTTTCAATTTCTTTAACTATAATAATTCGAAAGAAACAGAGAAAAGAGCGGACACAGGACGTACTATAATGGTGGAAGAATCGGACACACATGTTGCCTATGAAATAAAGAATCTCGAGTGAAGTGATGTGAACCCACTTCAAGTCCCCGTGAGTGCTTACTCAAACACCATCGTATTCAAGTCGTTACTCCAAATCAACAAGAATTAAAGGTTAGATTATAGTGGCATTATTAGCGATTCTCATCACATTGGTGCGTGTAGGCCAAAGTTGCCATACCCTATGTTGTCAGCTAACTCCATCAACTGTGTCTGCACCCATTGTTGGTTTCAAGGAGAGTTATGCTATCTCTATTCAAAGTATATTGAAATATTGTATTGACTTATATATTATTTATTAGTTGCTAAAATGTTAGTTTTATTCAAGTAGGATTCAAATATTATTCAATAACAGATGAGATATAAATTGACACAAGATCCTATATGATTATAAATAATATTTTTTTTCAGATATCCTATACTAGAAATAATTGTCCCATCATCATATCAAAATAAATAAATAAATGTTCATCTTGCCATTGATTATGTGGACCAAGGATATTTCTTGTGTCTATTTCAAAAGAACTATTGTATGGTCATAAAATATTAGGTAAATGATACTCTATTCAAGTATAAAATAACAATTTTATATAAAAAGTAACAATAATTAAATAAAATTTCAAATAAGTGTTTATTGTCACACTTTTTTAGTGTTTTTTTTTCTAATATTACTAAAATATTCTTAACTAATAACTATTCTAACTTTTGTCTATTCCCACATCCATTCAATTTCATACTATATTTCCTACATTTTAAATTTTCTTCCCAAATTTTACACTATACTTGTGCTACCTCATGTCTATGTATCTCTAGATAAGTCTAGCATGGCTTGAGGGTCTCCTGGGACCCATTTGTCTTATTAGGAAGGCTCTAAATATATGAAAAACCTAAAAAATACAGAACTTACATTCCTGTGACCGACTGCAATAGCAGTGATTGGGGCATCAGCACCATTTTCGGTCTAAAGGTGACAGTTATAAGGGTCATAGATAGCTATAGCAGTGCAAGTGGTATCAAAACACGTTCAAAACGATGTCATTTTATTAAGTGACATCCAACGCTATAAAAACCTTTCCCCCACATGTTTTAACCCTAGAAACGCGAACCTAGCTCTTTCCTGCTCATCTCCCACCCTCTCACTCTCTTCCTCCTTCAATCATACCCCCTCCTAACTCTAAGGTAAGGATTTGTCAATAAATTATGCTATTTTCCCCTCTTTTCTTCCTTTTTCATGTGACTGAGGGTTTATGTTCTTAATTATTGTCAAGTTTGGATATTCTCCCAATGTTCATAAGGTTGTTCTTGGATGGAAATAGTTTACTGATGAGTTTTATTGCTTCCATGGTAGATGTCAATGCCATTCCCGCTCCCTAGAGTTTAGTTGGTCTTGGCACCTCTCTCTCAGCCTTTCCAAGTGAGTGAGTTTAAGGTCATAGCTTTATTTTTTGCCATTAGAAGTAGTTTTTACCAAACGTTTGTACCTTCCATGAATTTAGAAATTTAATTGCTACTAACATGCTTTTAGAATTATGCCAAATTAGCAAAAATTATAATTTTATAGTCTTCCATGAAAGTGCTTGACTTTTAGAAATTACATGGGACCATTGTTGATGATGTATGCCATTTACATTTTCATGTCTTTTAACTACTTCAAATAAATTATAAAAAGGTGGTATTTGTTTCAAAAAATTCAAAAGTGAACTATAGAGGTGATGGAAAGCATTAAATTGATTATTTTAGCCTTGGCAATTTAGCATGTTGTGCTATGAGTGATGTTTGGATAGGAATTTAGAGAGAGATCACAGAGTTGTAAGTTAACGATAATAAATTTATTAACCTTGGTATATCATGATGCCCATGAGGGCTAATTGCCTTACACTAAATTAGTCTATAAGGGATGCAGTTCATAAGAAATCATTAAAATCTTAGTTAGGTGCTCTTGTTCACAAGGGAATGAGCATCGCTTTCATGAATAAGTAGTGTCTGTCTCCTTTTAATTCCTTATACATATTGTTAAGTTTTCCTATGATATACACGAAACCGAAATTATTACTCTTATTATGGATTATGGATAGAAATGATTTTGATTGCTGCATTACTATTGTGTAACTTCCTTGTTATCCCATGGCTGTAGGTTAAAATTCACTCACTAAGTTTTAGATAAAATTCACTCATCTTTTTCTTTTATAGATACAGCTATAGGTCTAGAGTTTTTCCAAATACCTCTTCCTCAATAGCTATTATTTATTTTTGGGTGAGTTTCATTTTGGAGTGAAGTACAATTAGTTTATGTTTAGTAATGCTCCATTACATTGTAAGCAAGATTAATGGATTATGCATATTTATATTTAATTATATTATTTGAGAAATTGTGTAACTACAAGTGGAGGAGTTTATGATTTATTTGGAATGGTCATTTTATCATTTGGATATTAATCACAAGTTGTTTTCCGATTTATGAACAAAGGTATTTGTCCAGTTATTACAATTTAAATGATGCTTATTTGGAAATTATAAAGTTTTATACATGTCATAGCAAGTAAGGACTTTTGTGTGGCTGCTTCCTCATATACTAGTTATGTTTCCTAAGCAGGTCATGGCAATACTAAATGTATATTTTTTTAAAATAAGAAGTAGATTTGATAAATTTGAAGATGTCTATAGTTTTTTCAAATTTTTAATTAGGTCTATATGATTTTAAAACTTTTAATTGAGTCCCTACATTATAAAACTCATATATTCAGGCCTTCGAGCAACCTGTCTTTATAAAAATTTAAAAATTTAAATGTTGTTGGTCGAAAGAGTGCAAGTTCTAAAAATAATCAATTAGATTTCTAAATGTTTATTGTATTTAATTTTTTAGCAATTTAGAGATTTGATTACAAAATTTTTTAAATGCAGTGGTTTAATTGAAAAATTTAAACTACATCGACTTAAATTAAGATTAACTAATCTGTAATGACCTACACATGTTTCTATATTGTTAAGTTAAAGACCATGAAACATCGACAATATTTCATAATTGAAAAATGATATGCTTTCCTATTCTATTTTCCTATAAATCATTCTAAATACTAAAGAAAATATATTTTAATTATTTTTCAAAATTCTAAGACGAGTCCGTGTACCTTTTTATTTATTTATTTTTTCTGTTGCTCTTCTATAATCATACTATAATTTCTGGCACATTCTACATCAATCAAGGGCCTTGTTTGCGCAAGACAAGAGTGGACCTGCTCGCGACTGGCGAGGGAGTGATTGGCTATATTGATTATGAAATAATCGAACAATAAAATTATATAATAAATATATATTATATATTTTATTATAATTATTATATGTGAGTAATGAGTTATATAAATGAATACTATTTATCATGTTTAATAATAATAAAAAATATAATATGTTTATTATATAGTTTTATTATTCTTATAATATTATTCTACATTAGGAGATGCCATTCTGTTCTCGTCACTGTCTTCCTACAATGGGAATTAATGAGTTTGACTTGATGAAGTGAAAAAGCCAATTTGAAGTTTGCAAAACCGTCTTTGGTATGAGTGGCTTATCCTTTTGAATTGACAGGAGGGTTAGTCGGCAAGGAATCAACCACAAATTTTGATACTTTCAGTGATTAGACAAGTGTTCAATCCATTCCTTGTATTTTTCTCTTCAAAGTTATTTTCAGGGGTCTAGGGCTATAAATATTCACGTGTTCACCTATGTGCGTGTATATATATATATTTCTGATGCTCTGAGCAGTGATCATTCAATAGTTATCCCAGTGCGCGAAGTGAATACATTCAACTATTATTATCCAACACGAGATCAGTCCAGATCCATGATGAAATCTGATTGACCAAAGTTTGATCTAATTCATCTTTGGCAAGATGGCCCATTCTCTGTCACATTATTACGGGTCCTCGGTACATGTGGGCCTTGAAGTGTCCAGTACGCAGAGTTAATCTTCATTTAATTTTGTAAGTTTTCTGTAAAATTGAATTAAATAATTAGTCCATTAAGGATGGCTTTATTTCAGATTTTTTAAAAAATAGTTCTACAATTTAAATTTATATATAATAAAAAAATAAAAAATAATTTTTGCCAGAAGTTATTCATTTTAACTTTTCAAAATATTTAAAAATTAATTTTTTAAAAATTTTAATTATTTTGAAAATTTTATTGAGACATAAAAAAACGTTAAAAAATCGATTTTTTTCCGAAACACAAACTAATACAAACGCACCCTAAATTTTTAGGAAGTGTCCCTTTGTGAAAAACTCACACAGATTACAGATAATATGATACAAAAATACTAATATTGAGTTTGGAAAAATAATGATATATTTTGCAGGGCTCCCACTCCGTTTGTACAACCAAAAAAATGATATATTATACGAATTATTCTTCATGATTTATTTATTTCTTTCTTAATATTTCGTTTATCCTTTCATATCGCTATTTAATAAGAATAAAATTAAAAAGTACCAAAAAAAGAATAAAACTAAAAAAATAATTTTTGAATTTCTTAAATCAATAAATAAATGTGAAATGATTTAGCTAAAAAATATAAAACTTATTCAAAAATAAAAAGGTGCATGATTTTAATGTCAAAATACTATTAAATATAAAATTTTTAATAGCCATGCAATCCTATAATAGGAAAACTCGATGATCTAAAAAATAAATTAAAACAATCATTAATCTAAAAATCTGCTAAAATAATTTAATTGAATCCCACGCCAGGACGACTCAAATCCATGAAAATAGCTCGATAAAAGCTATTAAGGGCTTGTTTCGTTGCAATTTTATTTTTTGTTTTTAGTATTTTGGGAGTGAAAAAAATAAGATTCTTTTTGCTATTTTTATTTTTTATAAAATCTTAAAAACATGAAATTCAAAAATAAATAAATAAATAAATAAATATGTGAATTGAAACTAAACGCATAAGTTATTCTTGGATAAGAGAGTTTTACGACTTTGATTACTATGCACCTAAAATGGAAATTTGCTCATAGCTTACTCCTGCTGGATGTGCTGGAATGTTATTCTCGAGTGAACGGGCTAGAAAAACTGAGCTGAAACAACATTGGCCCAATATTTCTATAATACAAAATTGTCTTGTAAAACTACTATAATTAGGAGTGTAAGTAGATGGGTCTGACCTGACCAAACTGAGCTGAACCGGTGAGTTTAGTTTGATTTGGTTCGGTTCATCAAGTCTGTCGAGGTAAGAATCAAAGAAACCGACATGTTATTGCTTTAGGTTTTGGTTTTGTGGTCATCAGACCCGACAACTTGACCTCAATTCTTTGTTTTTTTTTCTTCCTTGAAAGCATGCAATAATAACACATACTTAAAAAATAAAAAACAAAATTATACTCACTAACTTAGTAATATCTCTATTTTGATTCTCTACACTACACCTTCTCCTGTAACACACTAACACATGACACACAACACACAACACACAACACAAACTGATAACACCAAAGCCAACCTTTTCTTTCAAGCTCCACAAAACCCCAAAGCCTCTGCCCCTTGCTCTACCACGCGTCACTCTGCCCCATTGCCCGTCATCTCATGAATATTCCTAAAGCGCCACCACCACACTCACAATGGCACAGATCGGCCTTTCCTCCATGTGCTGCCACCACAAACTCATAGAGGCACAAATCGTGCTTTCCTTCCCCTCATGCTTTCCATGCCCACTGTCACCTTTCCACTGCAAAGTCCGCCATTACAGAGGCACAGATCTAACACTCACCATCATAGGTCATATCATGACTTGATTTGGATCGTGACTGGCACGTGAGAAATCTCATCCTCACGTAAGCCTCATGATCGCTAAGTCATATTATATACATATTTTTATAAAATATATCCATTTCTAATCATCCATATTACCTTGCAAATCTCCAAAACATAGTAATGCCAATAATTTCTGAATAACTCCTTTCATACATCATCTATAAAACTGCAGCTGAGATACGAAATAATACTGAGTTGCTCTATTACAAAAGAACTATCAATACTATATCATTTTAATTACAAAATAAATCATGGAAATCAAAATGCATATGTATATGGTTTGGGACCTTACCCACATTACCACTGGAGCACTCTATATCAAGATAACCAAAACTTCACACCTAGGTGAAGCTCACCCAAACTAGAGACAATTACTACTGAGGGGGAGGAGGTTCTGAAGCTGCAATTGTATCTATGAGGAAAAAGGGAAAGACAAGTGAGTTTTATTATAAAAATTCAGTGAGTGGATCCTCACCCACAACCATACATGGGACAAGAAGGAATATCACAAATAATATTATAATATTCATAAACCATTTCTATTTATTTTACATAATAGCTATAAAACCATAAATTTGTCGGAAACGTAAAAATTATCTTTATTTTCTCAAGGATTACTAAGAGAACAGACTATCCATGAACTATAAGGTAATGCTCAGTCCCTTGCAAATACGAACACCTAGCTGAAATCTTAATTATCCCTCTCAAATCGCGTCCTTCGCAAACCGTGTCCCTCGCGGATGATCTAACATTGGTTCATTTGCCCCTCACGGGCCTCGGTATGCCAAGGTTGATGATTTAACTATAGTTAACTTACAGTTCTGTTCATCTCAGTAATTCTCTATTCCAAAACCATATTAAAGTCATAAAGGGGGAATTCTATGATTCTAAGTTCAACATTTCTCATTTCTCATGAATAAATATAAAGTTATACATTTCATTTCATCAACCATAACTAATTCTCATTTTTATAACCAAATCAAATTATGAATTGAATCATTTAAAGAAATCATAGTTCAAATATGCTCTCATATATTTCTTGTAGCAACGATTTCATGAGAGCTTTCAAATACACTTTCCAATTATTGTAAAAACACCTATAAATTTGCATTATGCCAACACTCAAGCGCAAATCCTTTAAACATCTCATAATACTAGGAAAATAATTATATAATAACCAAAATAAGGCCATGAGATCAAACCCATTCACCTAGAGGGGTATAATGTGAAGAAATGACTCCAAGAGAGCTCTGTGGAGCAAAGATGACACCAGTGTTTGCCATGACAACCATGAAACTCTAGATTAACTTTTAATAGTCTCTAGTTAACTCTGATCTAGCTTAAACAATATTGGGGAAGCACTCTCACTTGACAATAATGAAGAAAAACAACAACACATACCTTAGAACATGAAATGGAGAAGAAATGAATGACAAAACCAACAAAATCTATTACTTTTGAGTCTTAGGAGGAAAAGGATTCGGGTAGGATTGAGAAAAAAGTGTGGGAAGGGGGTTGGAGAGGAAGGGTTTTGGAGGAGGAGCCCGAAAATAGGGTTTATAAAAGGGTTGGAGGCTCATTTATCAAATATGTATCATTTTGTTACTGTGCTGATATCAGGGTCTTTATCGCAGCAAGTAAAGCTCACTGCAACAAACCTGCAGAAACCTTTACTCACTATAGCAAGCATATCTTGTAGCAGTAAGATTTCTTGACACAAAGGGTATATTTTAGCTCATTTTCTCCCTGCAGTGGACTGTTCTGCATAATTCTATAGAACCCAGTTGCAACATGGTTTCTGTATACAGGGTCTTCTCGGCAATGCAGGTGGATCCGAGAGACCCTAAGGCCATATGGAATTTGTCTATGAACACGTGTACTTTATGTATTATAGGTCATTCTCTCATAAAGTTACAAATAGCTCGTTTGCTGGTCCATCGCCTTTTCTTTTTGTTTTTTGTATTTTATATCACCCAAAAAAAAATTTGTAAAGCTGTTTCATCTAGTGTTTTTTTTTTAATTTTATACCACTAAAAGAAAATAGATCTTCAAATTGTGATTGTAATTTGTGGATTTGTGATTTTTTTCTTTTTTCTTCTTATTCTATTACTATCTTTTTTTTCAAAATTTTTAATTTTTTTGTATCGTATGAATTTTCTGCTGAAAATCTCAATTAGGTACTTGTAGACTCGAATCGAATCAAATTGAATTTAATCGGTTTAATTGGTTTCGGTCATGTCATAAAAAAGTGAGGAACCTAAACTAAACCGACTTGAACCTAAATTGATTGGTTCGAATTTATTTTTCCCCCAAAATCAAACCAAATCAACCCAATTACGCCCCTAACTATAGTAAAGAGAATAATGAAGAATAATAGGGAGATAATATTATTGATAGTCTCAAAGGTAAAGCTATGCAAGTTTCTTCTAAAATAATCTACATGATAGTTTGAACATATTAATCCATTGCCTTTGTGTATCTCTCGAATATGATTATGTCTCCATAAGTGAAGGAAACTTGTTTGATATATGCATTTATGCAGATCTAATAAATATCCTGCATGCTAAAACACCTCCAGGAAATAGATGAGATTTATCATATATAACTTCATAAGAGTTTTCTTTGTGTAAATTAACGGACAAACAAACATTTTGTTTGTTAAATGCTTGATTTGTAGATCGAGATAAAACTTTATCCTTTTAAGATCTTTCATCTCAAACTAATTCTTTATATCTTTTACTACTATGGGAACTTCATGACCTAATCCGAACCGTGACTGGCACATATCCCTAGCTAGCCTTAAGATACAATTGCTAGAAAAATAGATAGAATTTCCTTTGTTTTTCGGATATTCCCTAAACAAAAAACCTGAAAAATATATTCTCACAATATCCGAATATTACAACATAGCTAGAGTACTATAATTATATATATTTATAAGTCTCAAAATAAGATTTTTTTTCTCTTATCAAATACATCCTTTTAAATCCAAAGCACAACATACTATAAAACTTGTCAATCAATGATGTCCAAATTTTGGAAATAAAAGAAAGTTGAGTTATCATATAAAAATACATGTGCAAGAAACATAACATGATATATAGCCATTACTTCTAAATCGATCAAATCAGTTTTTAAAACATAAACCTATTCTTGATCCTGCCTATGACAAAAAAAGAGCTACATCTATTAGTTAAGGACAATAAACTCTTTGCCTAGCAAGGCCCAGAATCAAAGTGGGCTTACCAAAAGAGAGGGTTTGAAATCTACTAAGCTAGAAGGGGATTGGATCTCGGATCAGCACCTAAATCTGAAAAAGAAGGAAAGTAACAGAGTGAGTTTGGTAACCCAGCGAATAGATAAAGCATTTGCAACACACATAAGACAATAACAAAATCAAAATAATGATATTAGAAAGCTATATAAATATTATGGTAAAAACATATTCATATTCAAAATAAATACATATAGGGAAGTGGACTCGGATACGAAATTTTATTAGGATCACACAGGCTGCCATTCCCTCTTGTGATCCCGCCTTCCATTAGGAACAACAAACACGTGGATCTACACTCATCTATCATGTACCATTCTCATATGGCCATGTAGCACTCTCATCAATCAAGGTAGACCCTAGTTAACACTATCTGTCATTAATTGCAGTCCCTATTTCAAGCATTCCCAAAATAATTTATAAATTAACCAATCATTTTCATAGTTTAGTAGCATTTCCAAATATGTTCATCTGAATACCAAACATAAGCATTGCCATAAGCATATTTCAGTTCTAATCATTTTCCAATTTATCAATATAATTGGGGTTTAACCTAGAAATTACCTTCTGAGTTTTAAAATTCATACTTAATTTCCAAACCAATCCTTTTAAAATGTGGTATAAAATCATTTATTTGTCTCATGTGGTAACTTAAATACATTTACTTTGTAATCAACAACAATAAATAAATCCTTAAATCATGCAAATTTGTAATCAAGGAACAATAACACTCTATAATACTCATAAATAGTTTACAATAGAGGAAAATAATTATAGATACTAAGTCTACTCACAACAATCGTTCCCAAGGAACTAGAAAGTATGAGCTAACAAAAATTCTCGATTGGCATCCAATTGCTCGACAACTCTAGGAACAAGACAGTAATAATATATGTGAACTGTGTAACATCCTAATATTTAACTCAACATGCCTAGGGCATATTAAAGTTAATTATTAGAATTTACTCTTTTGTTTTAGTCTTTGTTGTTAACTCTTGAAAATACTTTGGTAAAAATATGGGTATTTTTCTTTTTGTAACTTTGAAAATGAAACTTGAGCTGTGTGTACTAAATAAACTCATCATTTGTCTCGTACATATAAAAGAGAAATAAAAACAAGTCACAACATGTACACGTATAAACTCAATAACCACATGAACATAATCACATCATCATGTACAATTATAGCATAAGTATTAACTGTTCCACATTATGCACCAAAATAAACTACTAAAAGGGTATCATGCCCACTAACAGAGTTTGGGCTAGATACAGTCATCCGGGAAAGACATAAATAGTATATAGATAGAAACTAAAACAACCTAATGAAACTTCTCTTCCTACTACTCCTACGAGGACATGGCTAGAGTAGATAATCTCCAATAAAAATATTAAAAAATGGCTATCCTCTCCACGAAATATGCACAAGCACTCCAAGAGGTCCACCATTGACATTCTTAAAAGGAAGGAAGGTATCCAAGTACACGAGTAAGGTTGGTAGGATCGAAATGCATCTCCTAGGTAGAGGTATCAATGTTGATCACGAATGTAGTCATCGCCCTCTGAAGACGAGATGGAAAAGAAAAAGAAAGAGGGAATGAGAAACTTGTACAAGAATCTCAATAGGGTTTTCGCTTCCAAACAAATGTCATCATCTTCATCCTCAGGAATCTTGGGTTTCATTATTAAAATAGTGGACATAAATGAGATTCATTTATTAAGTTTCAAATACTATTATCTAAGGCCCGTATCTTTTAGCATGAATCTTAATGTCATGAATGCATTATACCATATTATGAAATGCATGTCAATGTTTATGCAACATACCACAAGACTTAAATGAATTATCATAACATAAGGAACATAAATCATCTTAATATAATATTTTCTTTTTACTTTCTTAGGTGACTTAACTTGTCTTGTTCTCTTCTAAGGTGCCACCCTAATACTTTTTCCTCTTGAGAGTTCTAGGTTATGAGCTCATACCTAACTAGTCGTTGCTAGTCTATTCTTATCCTCTTGATAAGCTAATTCCCGACTCCCAGAGCATGGGATAGGGGGCATAGGATCATCTTTCATAAACATTAATTCCTGGAGTCTAAAGGATCACCTCTTGGGTCACCTCCCATAACCATTAATTCATGGAGCCTGAAGGATTCTCTTATTGGATCACCTCTCATAACCATTAATTCCTGGAGTCTAGAGGATCATTTTCATGTGTCTTATGTCACATTTAATCTTAGCATGTCATTTAGAGAGGCAAACAAGAGCATATAAACCATAGTTTTCAGAGTCGGACCGGTGATCGACTCAGTCAAGGCATCGGGTCACTGGTTCAATCGGTGAGTCACTGGTCGAACTGGTTGAATCGGATTTATACAAAAAAAATAAATTTAAATAAAATACAATAAAATGACAACTAATTAACAATTTAATACTCTTCAAAGGGTCCAAATATAAAAACATAAATAAATAACATAAATTCTAAAATATTATTCACATTTCACATTCACGAATCATAATTGATAAGTTCAAAGCATAATTACACAAGCAAACTCGCAAAGTTTTACATCACAAACTCATAAGTTATGATAATACAAATAAAGTTATTGCATTTTTCTATAAGTCAAATTAGATTTTTTTTTTAAGGTTTTTGAAAAACTCATCATTTAGAACAACAAAGCAAAAAAAAAACTCGACCGGTGCGACCTGGTTCGACCAGCCGAGTCATCGGTTTTGATACAAAACCGGCCGAGTCAAATCGGGTCACATCGGTTTTGATGCAGGACCGATCCAAATACTAACTCGGATCAGTTTCATGACTGGTTCATCGGTTTTCTGGTTGAACCGGTTGGTCCGAACCGGTTTTCAATACTATGATATAAACATGACCAATATCATAACTTATCATTCATCATTTTATGCTCGAAATTCCATAATTTTTCCAAGTCCACAAATTTGGCGAACATCCAACAACATAATAGCTGGGAATGGAGTTTCCCCAATTTTGCTTCATGTCATATAATATATTAAACATGCATCTAAATCAATCATTCATAATCACAACATGCCATAAATCATCATATAATTGATCACATAATCATGTTATCATCAATATTTTATTGAAAAGTAAACATGCTCCTACCTAGTATGCCAGAAATCAACGACCAGACTCAGCTAATGCACTTTAAAATATTTAGTAGAGGTTCTATATATATAAGCTTCCATGTGACTTATATATATATATATATATATATATATATATATATATATATATATTTCCTTATGAAGATTATTGTAACTTAAATTCTTCAAACTTTCTCTTTATAAGTCTTGAATCTTCTATTTATAGTTTTGACATCTTTTATATGAAAATTTGTAGCTCTCTATATACTTGTTATCTTAGCCTAGTAAAGGTGGTTCTAGATTCTTAACTCATCAAATTTTGGCACTAGTGTAAACCAATTGTAAATCGTGCACAGGAGGGTTCTCAAGAAAGAGAGGTAGGTCACAATGGGCATGCGTAAATACCAAGTCTTTCCTTAGCCAGAACCTTTCCAAACTGCACTCTCACAGCACACTGTCCTAGAAATTTATTTCTCATTCTGTATTTACTTGGTGCAAAGCATTATGCATAATATACATAAGTGTGTTCCTATATGCGTTAGCTTTCCTAAAGGGTTGAAATTAATCCATTTGGCTTTTTATATAGTGAGTTACACTTATTTTACTATTGCAAGTCATATATAGAGTTTCAGTTTTTGACTTAACTTTGAAAATTTATATCTTGAGCTAGAGAACTTAATTTTAGGTGATTCTTTTTGGAGAGTCTTCTATAATGAGTCTCGTTTATGGTAAAAATATTTTTATTTCAGGATATTTCATATTTTATGATCATTACATTTTGAAGTGCCTGCTGCCAGAATCAATTAGAAATTCCAGCACCTACCATTTTTATGTCTTAAGTAATCTTTATTAAATCAAGTTTCACATACTATCTTTTTAAGTTATATTTGAGTATTATAACATCATAAAAGTGCTAAGAACATAATAAAATATATTGTGCTATCTAAAAATATATTTTACAAACAATCATTCAAAACTTTTGACAATAACTCAAGCTTGAGGCATTCTATTCATGGACAAGGTTAGAAACCAACAATGCTTGAACAAATAAGGAAGAAATCCCTACCTCTTATGCAGGGTCTTAAAAAGTGTCATTCTCTTCTTCCTTGAGCTTGTGCAAGAGTTCTTGGTGTGGATGACCCTCCTTGTATCTTGGCTCTAGAACTTTGAATGCTTAAGAAAATACTTTTCACTACAGTTGAAGATTATATTCCTGTGAAGGCTAGTGAAAGTTTGGGCTTAGAATTTAAGTGTTTGGATGAAGTTTAGTAAGTGAAGATAAGTCTTTGAAAAGGAGAATATATGAAGAGAATGGTAGAGGAAGAATAAGAGAGAAAGAAAACTTAGGGAGTTTCTAAAGGTTAAAGACTAGCAAGATTATACTTATTTTACAAGAGTTAGAGGATGTAGCTCTTGCAAAGCATGCTAAGACCTCTTGGAAATGTAAGGAATAGAAGAGAGTTTGAAGGGTATTTATAGTGTAAAGATCAAGACAAGAAACACTTAGAGAAATAATTCTTGGAGCATGATTTTTGCAAGCATGTTGGCCAAATTTTAGGATGAAAATGCTCCATGTTTTATGCAAACATGTTGGCTTAATTTTGGCATGAAAATGCTTCATGTTTTATGATGTTGTTGGGCATGCATGGTTAGTGAAAAATTTCTAACATTTAATGCATGAAAGCATCATAGATTTACGTCATGTGACCATATATTTTAGTAAGTGTTTTTAATTTTAGCATGGGATTGTCTATATGCATGTATGTGGTTAAGAATGCACATGATGTATATGAATAAATGTGTATTATTACCTTAATCTAATGGATTAGATTTATTCTTGATTAAAGACAAGTCTAGAGATTTGTGCAATGGCATTGTTGTAATTATTAAAGTAGTAGCATTGTAGTAATTTCTTTAACTAAGACGAGGATATTTTTGTAATTAGACAATGGCAGTGGTATTATTGTAATTCCATTTATAGAGTAATGGTATCTTTGTCATTTATTAATAAAGCAAGGCTAGTTTGATAATTTCTTTTACATAACAAGGGTATTTTCGTAATTCAACTAAATGATAGCATTTTTGTAATTCTTTGCATTTGTCACTAGATACACTTGAATATTCTAATAATATTTGTTATGTTTCAAAACACTTGTCTAGGTTCTATTGGTTTTGCTCTATTTCATCTAAATCACTAATTAGGATTAATTGATATTTATCCTAGTTATGAATTTGGGAATGTTACATTTCCCGCGTTAAATTACCGCAGGGGTATAGTGGTATTTTCACACATGGAAAAAACTAAGGTTTGATATTTTCACTTCTATCATCATTCATAACACATATAATTCTCTTCAATCATTAAATTAACCTCTTGAGGATAACTGGGATTGGTTATCTTAGATTTTCGGGTAAAAATAACCTCAAGGGTATTTTGGTTATTTTGTACACGGAAAAATTGGGATTTACAATTTTCACAGGAATTGCTATCCAATCTTCATATGACGTTATTCTAATGTTAAAATACTATATTGAGAATTGTTTGGCCTCAAAACTCATGCGTAAATTACCTAGAGACATTTTGGTAATTTTGCATAGCAAGTAAAAATCGGGGCGTTCCAAATAGACAATACCACCAATTAAAATATATGAGCTCTATATATCAAAAGCCCCAATTTCTACACCATAGGATTCCCAAAACTGTCAAATCCTCCATAACCACATACATGAAGCTCAATAGGATAAAAAAGAGTTATTGAAGCTAACCCACACTGTCAAAAGGAAGAAAAAAGGGAAGTAATACCTTAAAACTCATGGTTACAGTGACTTCTTCTCCTAGAGAGAGAAAGTTGCGATCATGGAGGAAATAGAGAGAGCTAGACAATTGGGGAGGGCTGAGGTCGCCGGCAGCATCTTTGCAATGGTGACGGTGGCTGGAGGTTGAATGTGAAGGAGTATGGGAGAGAATGAGAGAACAACGAGTGAGAAAAGAAGGAAGAAGAAGAGGAGAAAAAAAAGGGAGAAACAAGTCATGTTTGGGAGAGAAAAAGACAGAGGGGATGAGAGATTAAAAAAGAAAGGGAAAAAAGAAAGAAGGGCAAAAAGAAATGGGTTCCAGTAGTATTGTGTCACTAACACTATTTCACTTAATTCACGTCAAAATTAGGTTCCTATCCATTTTATTTATCATGCTGACTATTATTTTGAAAACACATGCAAATTTTAAATTTTTAGGTCATTACAGGAACTTCTTCAGAAGTTTGGCTAATCAATTTACACATCAACTATAATCAACATAGTTGTAAATTTCTTCATAAACATAATATAAAATAACATAATGGATCAAATAGTAAACATGTATACACAATAACATGATAGGTAAGAACCAAGACATATATAATATGTATTCAAGAACATAGAAATTTAGAATACATCATGAATATACTATCCATCCATAACTTCATTTTTCTTATATAGATACTCATTTATATGCCACATGGTTTACACCTTCCAAATGTATATACTACAGGTCCAAAGTGTAACAGCCTAGACTGCCTTATGGATCGATGATTGTCTCCATACAGGGTCTTTTTCAGAGTTCTTTATAGAGTTTTTTAGTGATAGGCTACCGAAAAGAAGATGCATTTTATTGGTATAGGTAGTACAAATCGATTCATATAAGGTATCCTCAACTATATAGTCCTATACCTAGATAGTCTTAGTATCCCTCTCATTTTACTATGTAATCGGTTCATTTATGTATCCCTCCGCTTAGAAGCCTGCTAAGAGCTGCTCATTATCCTTGCCTTTCTATACTGGCGATCATTCCCTATCCTCGTCACCGTATATTACACAAAGACTTTGTATTTTCCAAGTGAGTCAAGTTAAGTTTGTAGGGCTATTTTGACTAATCATTTATACGTCAAGACTCGTCATTGGCTCTTAGTTCAAGATCCTTATTTTCATGCATAATATGTAGCATTTTTTGCAAATATATTTGTCAATAATAATTACTCATTGATTCCATCTTTTTTTTTTTTGTAAAGATATAGTCTATTAAGATCCTTAATTTATAATGCCTATTTTTCAAGCACTTGAATGTCTTTTGGCTTTTAAATTATATCAAAATTTTGGGTTACAACAAATGTTCTTACTATGTCTCTATTAAATAAGAGTATTATTTGCTTCTATAACATTATTTGGCTTCTTCGTCCCTCTTCTTTTTCAAGGATTTTCATTTTTGGAACCAACTAGTCTACCATGCTTTTGGCATGTGATTTTTGCATTGACCAATTGTCCAACAAGGACATCAATTCTAATTGGGGCATTTTTAGTTGGTATATAGCATTCAGTTATCCTTTTATACTGTAAAATAATGCATCTGACAATTTTATTTGCTATTCTTTACAAATGTATAATTGTTTGAACTTCTAGTTCATGTTGCCTTGTGTGATGATCTAAAAAGGATAATATTGATGTATTTCAATTTATTTTCTTTTCTAGCAATCTACTTTCCCCCTAATGTTGGAAACAATGTTTGGCAATATATAAATTGAGCCATAAAGCATATTCCATTTTGAATGTCAATACATTTGACTATAATAAAGAGAAAATTATATCCAACATATATCCCACATAAGATTGGCAATTAGGACATATATTGCATCTCCAAATTTCTTAAGTGAGAATTATTTGATTGGAAGCCAAAATAATTGTAGAGGAGAGAATTAATGATAATTTGTTAGCCGTATACAAATAAGTGCTGCAATATATAAAATAGTATGGTCCCAACTAGAAATTGGGAGGTTTGTTCTCATGAGCAAGTGGTCTAGCAATAAACTAAAGATCTTCTATAAGTTAATTATGGTAGCCTACTTTTTCTATATATGAACATGAATAATTGGATGTTTGACATTTACAACATTGGCCTACAAGTAATAAAAGGTTGAAAAATAAATTCGCTAAAACTATCCAGATAAAACTATTTTGATTGGATTATCAAGAAATTATGGTATCAATAATTTCCTCAATTAATATAGCAAACTCCAGGTTGCAAAATCATAATGAGCACACATGTGAGTATTTCATATACACATATATTAAAATCATAAAATACTTGAAAAGTCTACTTGGTGGATGAATTGATCCACATATATCACCTTACATTCCTTTTTGGAATTTAAGAGATTTAAATACAATCTCTATTAGTGAAGGTCATATAAATAATTTACTTTGACAACATGCAATACAAGAAAATGCATTAGAATGAAGAATCTTTTGATTGTTCAATAAATGCTCATATGAATTTTCATTAATTCTTTACATTATTATTGGTTTAGGATGTCCTAATCAGTCTGGCCGAAAGATAAAATCATTTGGGTTAGTAAATATCTAGTTTACAATAGCATATGATTCAATTCTACTCATATTTTCACTATAGACCAGAAGAAAGTATAGGCAAAATTTTCTAATGAAACTTTCTTACCTAAAGCAAAAGTAGTGATATCCATTTTAGTGAATATATTTGAGACTTACTAAGTCTCTTTATTATATTTGTAGCTAGTAGATAATTATTTGTGTTTTTTAAGAAACAAAATAATAGCTCTCGTGAAACCTTCATTCATCTTGCTACTAGCTTTGGAGCGGAGTGTAGAGCTTTACTCGAACAGAATGTAGTGAAGCTTAGTGGAGCAGGAAGACATCCGCCCACCTATACAAAAGAAAAGAAAACCATTGAATTAAGACAAAGGCCGATTTCACTGAAGAGAATCTTAAGAAAAAAGGCCCAATAATATTGGGACATTAAAAAGAGATTTGAAGTCCAATTAATATCTATCAAATATAGGGTTTCTGGCAAAGTTAAAAGTTGAGGGGACCCCCCAATTTTGAGGAAATCTGAAATGAATAGGGGGTCACCGGGTTTCTTATTAATTTTGCTTCTTCAAGAAACATAATAGTGGCTCTTCTGGAGCCTTCGATCATATTCACACAACTAATAATCGTGTTATGATTTTATTATCTCATTACAAGATTAATAAAAAATAAATATATCAAAATATGTCATCAAAGTTTTAACATATCATGTGAGTGAAAAAAAACTTGCCATGCTTAATCACTTCACAAATAAATAAATAAATCACTAACAATCATGATATGATAGTGATAAAAACACATATACCACAAGTATCATGAAAATATTAGTATTATATATTATTATTTCGTGATATATTAATCACAAGAAGAAATAAGTTATCTTGTGACATAAAACGATAAAGTAAATGATATGTTAAATCTCAACAATACCACATAAGAATATATTTAATAAGTATGAAATATGCCACAAATAGCAAAATATTTTTATTCAATATTGAGAATAATAAATATTGAAAGTTTTAAAATAAAATGTTCCTTGAAAATTATATCAAGTAATAGATCTAATAAAAACTTTAAATCAAATAATCAATACTTATATCAAAGATTAAAGATATATCCAAATGACTCATATTAATCATGACATAATTTCATAATGTATTTTGGGGAAAATTGCTTATAGCTTTTTCTCATTCTCCTTTAATAATACTTGATAAAGATTAAATAAATGTCTCAACATCAAGTACGTGCCAAATTTATTTTGATGCCATAACGATAACATTTATCACATTTACTTAAGAAACTTAACCAGTTTCGGGGTTATGATTTGTCACGTTTACTTTAAGGAATGGAGTAGAGCTAACTGGGTGAGTTCTATGATTTCGTTTCCATATATGAACAACTCATTATTTTATCCGGCCATGATAAGGCATATGTAATCAACTTATATTTGATAACTTGTAAAGCCTTTTTCTTGACAATGTTGTTGCAGAAACACATTTGAGATATTAAAAGTCAAAAATATTTTTCAATATGTATCTATCAATAATGTAATTGCAAGTGTTATTGTGATGAGTTTTTGAAAATATTAACATTTTTTTACAATCACATCTCTTCTTTGTTCTCTATCAAAAAGATCAATAGGATCTTTTAAAAATATTTAGATTTAATTCTTTATAAAGGTAATGCACATTATATCATTCTCTTCAAGAGAATATGAGTACTTAATTATAAATACTCAAAATTAAAAAATAATATATTGCAAATACGCAAAATTATGCTTAGATTTACATTTGCTTCGAGGAATGAAAAATATGAAAATATTCATTCTAAAAAATTATACAAATTACACTTGTTTCAGATTATAACAAGATAGACCTTATGTGGTGTGAATAATAAGATTCATTCACTTTATAGAATGATCTTTTAACATATTCACTTATAGGAATATGCAAATCTTCCTAAATAGAGAAATAAATCTATTATTTTTTTTTGGAATACTTTTGAATAATAAGAATGCATTCTCTTTAGGAAATGAATTTTTTTTTTGAATTTCGTACAATTCTCATTTACTTTTGGGAATGGTTGCCATTCACTTCTAGGAATGATTTTATTTTTCTTGTAGTTACAATTATACTCACTTCAGAGAATGATATTGAATAAAAAGAAATAGAATAATATAGGAAGATAAAGCAAAATAATAATAATAATAGATAAAAGAAATCAATAAATATTATTTTATGTGATCCTTCTGGGATGCAATATTTTTTTTGTTTAATGGTGCCTTCAAGATCCACTTAATCAAAATAAAATTTGACACATGAAATTTTAAGAAAAGTTGTGCTTCTCCAAAATGTTATGGTAAAAAATACAATACTTCCATACTGCCAA
The DNA here is from genome assembly GCA_031216125.1 of Dalbergia cochinchinensis. NCBI lineage: Eukaryota > Viridiplantae > Streptophyta > Magnoliopsida > Fabales > Fabaceae > Dalbergia > Dalbergia cochinchinensis. The sequence continues at coordinate 29,087,127 of CM062368.1, forward strand.
CAATACCAGTATCTTAAGTTTTTGGGAGAGATGATTTTATGGCAATAACAACTGTTTCGATATAGTATAGAGTATACCTGATGTGGGGAGCACGAATACACTGCTAATCATCCTCCTTCTCCATGCTCCAAGCTCCTAGCCCTATGACCTATCAAGGGTGAAGTATCTGTAAGGACTCTATTACTCAAGTTAGGGAGTGCTCAAGAGGTGAAAGGTAGAATAGAATAATGTGTATACATGATTTAGGGTTACCTCTTGCCTTATATAGAGGTACGAGGGTGGTAATAGGCCTTAAGGCCATCATCCAAATTATTCAGTATAGGGCCACTGCCCTTAGTCTGTAACAACAACCATAAAGAAATGTACCGTGGATGTGTAATCGCAAATCAATGGTAACATTCATCCTATTATTATTTAATGTAAATTTTAAGTTTCATTTCACTCTTCCACTATTTTACAAGTAAAAAAAATCATACAAATTTATGCATAAGAGAATGTATCATTAGGATTAAACATTCTTTTAGTGTAAACTTTTCAGGTCCTAACAAAGTAATATATGTCTAGTTGATTGACCATACTCCTTATGTTAATATCGAAAAGTCACACATAAATTGTATCTCAACAAGTTCAGCAAATTATTAATCTTAGACATTTTTATGGCCACATGCTCGTCTTGGTTTTATGAATATTTACAAGAATAAAACTGCTAAAATTCTTGATCAGAGCGCCACCACTCCTACATTGATATAGGTGGAATCCTTTGATAAATAATATTGTTAATCCATTAAGAGTTTTAACCCAACTTCCAAATTATATTATATTATATTTTACATATATATATATATATATATACATATATATATATATATATATATATATATATACATATATATATATATATATATATATATATATATATATCGTATATCTTAGTGCTCCAATTATTAAATAACTTGTTATTGCTTGTTAAACCCTCAATCTGTTATTCTACTAGAGTAAGGTAGGATCCCTATCATTTAACAACTATAAGGTTTTAATCCTATTTTAGTAATAATCTCTTTGACTTTATCTCGTGACAAACCTTTAGTTAGTGGATAGGCTAAATTCCTTTTAGATTTTACTTATGTGATAATAATTATACCATTTCCTACTAATTGGTGCCTCACAAACTCATGTTTCAAGTTTATATGTCTAGACTTTTTATTGTAAGCCTTGTTTTATGCTTGGGACATAGTTGACTCACTATCATAGAAGATCGAAATATAGTCACTAGCTGTGAGTATAGCTCTATATCATATAACAAATTCTTAAGTCATATTGCTTTTTCACTTGTGACCAATAAAGCTATAAACTTAGGCTCCATAGTAGAATGTGAAATATAGTTTTGTTTCTTTAAGGCTCAACGTATTGCTCCACAACCTATAATTAAAATCCATTTGGAGTGGATTTATTATCACTCAAATTTGTAATCTAACTAGCATTAGAATAACCTTCTAATATAGCAGGATAATTATTGTAATGTAACCCCAAGTTTATGGTTTTCTTGAGATAACCAAGAATTGCAATTCTTGTTATAACTTTCCAATGTCGGTTACTTGGTTTTCCTGTAGATCTTGATAGCTTGTAGACAACATACATTATGTCTAGCCTTGTACAATGCCTTGCTTATATTAAACTTCCTATAGCACTTGCATATTCTAATTGTGCTATAGGCCTCCTGATATTTTCCTATACTTTTCTAATATAATGAGACTGGCTTAAAGCAAAGGAAATTTCATGTTTAAGCAACTTTATGCCTAATATTGTATCTACTCCGTTCAAATCCTTCATCTTGAATTTCGAAGTTAGATACTCCTTTTTTTGATGAATCCTTTCTAAATTCATCCAAAAAATTAGCCTATTGTCTACATATAGACAAATTATTACTCCATAGTCCTTAGTAAATTTAGAGTATATATGTTTGTCTACATTGTTACATGAGAAGCCAGTTGACAACACCACAAAGTCAAACCTTTCATGTCATTGTTTAAGTGCATGTTTTAAGTCATATAAAGGGTTAGCTAGTTTATAAACCTTCTTTTTATTTTCGAGTAACACAAAGCCTTCCAGTTGTCCGATATAAACTTCATTATGATCTCCATTGAGAAAGGTCATTTTAGTATCTATTTGATGCACATGGAGCTTATAAATGGATGCTAATGCTATAAGAGTCCTAATAGAAGTCATTCTTGCCAAGGGTGTGTAGGTATCAAGATTATCTAGACTTTCTTTTTGTCTAAAAGCTTTTGCCACCAACCTTGCCTTAAGGGCTTGTAGTGAATCATTTGTATTATACTTTCTTCTAAATACCCACTTGCATCTTTTAGGCTTTGATCTTGGAGGTAAATCAACTAAAACCAAAGTATTATTCTATAATATTAAGCCTATTTCATCATTAGCTATTTCTTTCGAAAAAGTAAAGTCTCTAGTGTAGATTGAAAATCGCACGAGAAGAAGGTTGAATTGTGCTTTAATTTCTTTGTTGAATATGAAATACTAAAACAGATCCTATCAAGTTCTTCACTTGGATGTAGCAAAGATGTATGTTAGTCTGGTTCAGAAAGTTACTTTTTGAACTAAGTGAGAACTTAGAAATTGTTTTTAAAATGTTTTCAAAAATGTATATAGCAAAAAATCTCAAATGAAGAATATGAAAGAGATAAGAAGAGATAGAGAAATACTACACAGTGGCTTTTATATTGCTTCAGTCAACTTTGCCTACATCCAGTTCTTAACAACTTGTTGAGTTTTACTAAATCCCTTTTCTCAACCCAGAGAAAGAATGATAGCCTTTGTATAGCCTACTTAAGCTATTTCCTGTGACCAATAATTCTTCTCTACTGTTACTTCTAAGTAGTTTTTTTACTAGTCTTTCCAAGCTAACCTCACAATGATTACTAACGGATCAGGTTATAATGATTTGGTTTAAGGTGGGTTCTCTCCAATAACTAAACACTCAAGTTTTTTCTTAGAATGAAACAGTGTATGACCTGAAAACTTGAATGACTTCTTTCTAACAATTCTTCTTAAGAAGAAAATTTTATCTAATGAGAATATAGAAAGTATAATTTTACAGACCTAGAAATTAATTACAAGATGTAATGTAATTTACAGGAGAAGAAGAGGGATTCGTATTTAGTGTTCTATCAAAGGTCTTACAAAAAATCGAGTTATAAGCACATGACATCCTTTTATACTTAATCCTGGAATCAGACTGTTGCACCTTGATCTTGCTTACTTTTGACATGTGTAGATATGCTTTTTGTGTCCCAGGGAAAGCCATCTAGAAGAGTAGCTCGGTTGTGTCACAGCTACTTTTGCAGGCATAGAGACCATTGTCAAATATGGTTTTTGAGTGAAGCTTTAGAAACTACTTTTTACTTTCTGGCCGTGGTTTCTAAACTCTTTATTCTAGAAGGTGAGATAGTTGACCAAGTGAAAAAGTGATATGTCATTGTCAGCGCTTTTTTGGGTGTTGACTTAACTTGAATTTCGAATTTTTCCTCCTTTTCTACAAAGTGCACAGTTCTGAAAACTCGTGGTTTCTTATGCAATTTTTTTGGTTTCTGATCTTCTTGTTGATCTTCATTTCTTCAACTTGATCTTGATAGAAATTTTGTCATTGAGGTTGAAGACTAAAATCACAACTTACTTTAAGAAATAATTGATTTCTTCATTGAGTAGCACTTTCTGAATGAGTAAATCTTTTTTTAAAGATCTGGACTTAGTTTCTGATCTCAAAAATCCTTTCTTGTATATCTAATATACACATATTCATTCTTAAAGCTATTTTCCATATCATTAAGGTTTTGAATTTCTTTGAATAAGATTATAATCATGTTGAAATATGGCATTGTGAAAAATGAATTGTTGATTTGAACTAATATGTCTACGAGAATGGTCTTGTAAATTCTATAGAAACTCAAGTGAAATATTAGTCTATTCTTCAAAATATTTTATTAGAATTTGCTTCGTTATCAGTCAAACCTTAAGCTTTAAGGCTTTCTGAAGAGCTCTGGAGCTAATATTTTAGAGGTCATTGTCTTTTTGAATGTTTGAGGATCACCCCCTATACTTAATCAAATAGGGATTTTATTCAATATAGGATCTCTAGTTCCTCCAACCAAAAAGTTATAGTCTGAGAATAGATAAATCTGGTCTCATATCTTTCTAATTCTTTAGATCCTGATTGGTTAAATTATTTCATTTTTCACCTAGACATTTATTGCCTTGATTTACAACTATTTCTAAAAAAACTTCTATAACTTTTGGGGATATTCCAAATTTGGGCTTTGAATCACTAACAGGTTGTTTGGAAATCTTTATGAGATGAAATTGAATTGAATTCTATTAAAAATTGAATTTTGTTAGGAATTTAATTCAATTCTTATATTTGGAATGAATTAGTAAATTAAAGAATTGAATTCAATTTTTTTTTGGAATAAGTCTGAAAATGAATTAATTTCATTATTTTTACTATTTTGTTCTTCATTAATAGGTTAGAAACAAAACATTATATTCAAGTAAGGTTATTTTGGTACTTTTATTTGTTAGAATTCAATTCCTATAATCAGACCCAAATATGGATTTGATTTCAATTCCATAATTTTTGATGGATTTCAATTCTCATCAGATTTTAATTTCTTAAATTATATTACTTCCAAATCAAGGAAAAGAATTCAATTCATACAATTGAATTCCAGGATTTCGAAACATCCTATAATGTATTTATTTTCAATGATTTAACAGTTGTATTGGATACTGAGCCCAAAATCTCATATGCCTTAGAATTTGGAGCATATCCTAAGAAGATGCCTTTTATGGCTATTCGCCCTTAATTTAGTTCTCCTTTGTTCGGGAACACAAAGAAGGAGTCTTGGTAATTTTGGATTATATGAAAATATCAACAAAACACTTATTTTAATTCATCTAAAATTTCAAGTCGGTAAATTGATCCCTATAAAAAACTCTCAAATTGCTCATTCAAAGTTGAATTTTCAGACAAACTGGTCCATGAAAAATAAAACTCTCAAATTAGTCTATGTAAAATTGAATGATCGAACAAATTAATTATTACAAAATTGAACAATCGGTCAAGTTAGTCCCTTTGATAAGTTAGATTAATAGGACTAATTTGTCTGACAATTCGCTTTTACCAAGATCAATTTGTCTGACTATTCAATTTGTAAGGACCAATTTGGGATTTTTTTTAGCAGGGACCAATTTGTATAAGTTAAAATTTTAAAAGGACTAAAATGAGGTTTTCTTGAAAATATCACATTTCTTGTTAGATCATTATTACATAGATTATTATTATTATTATTATTAGTAGTAGTAGTAGTAGTAGTTTTTTATACATTCAATTGACTTATAATTTAGATGTGCTAATCTACTATGCTATAAATTACAAGATTTAACAACATACACAAAAACATCTACTTTATCATTAATATTAGTACTAAGTTTATAACATGCCTATAGTATAAAACCCTTTTCCTATATATATCTATCTATCTATCTATCTATATATATATATATATATATCATTCTTATGCAAGGTCTCTTTGATGGTGGTAAGGTCGCTTCTTTGACGTTGATGTGGGTGGAGATGATGTTGTCGAAGAAGAAGAATCTGCCATGCCATTGATAAGGCAGGGATTGACGATGGCAGATAGAAAGTTGTGCTGGCAGTGGATCATTGGTAGCAGGCGAGTGGGTCAATGAGGGAGAGGAACGGTGTTAGACGGAGAAAAAAGGGCAAGACATGAGAAGGAGAAATTATTTTGCTTTTCCCTTTAAAATGTTTAAATTTTTTTAAAATTTTAAGTTTGCCAGCCGTGTTATATTATGTGTCCACTACTTTGTCCTCTCATAGTATTTTGCTATGGTTTCCACCGCAGGTGGCCTTGCAAGAGGTGTGCAAATATCTTATACGCTCAATGTACATGTGAAAAATAGATTTGGCTGAAATCGATTGCAAAAATGAAAGGCTAATAATCATTGAATGTCATGACCCAACTTAGAGTGTGACTGATGCATAGGGAGCGTGTTCCCTAGCAAGCCTTTATGCACAAACCAATATAGAAAAACAGACAGTGTTTCCCCTATTTTTGGAACATTTCCCAAATACAAACATATCCTGCAAACACCAAAAATAATTCTACAGAATTTGAGGCATCAATCATTCTCAGAACGTGCTCTCTAAGTAGTACGGATGTCTCAACATAGTTTAAGTAAGTTTATCAAATTCATGAAAACCAATTAAATCCAATTTTTAAGTTCAAACATAAAATCAATTATCACAACTCTTTCAAAACTTATTTTACGTGCATAACACTAATCATACAATCCGAGGACCCTTCCTGTGACTTATGGAGCGACTAGCATACTAATAGACAATATTTCAGAAAGGCTTTCAACAATAAAAGAATACCTTCTCAAGAAGGCTTACCATTTAAGCATCGATTAACAGCTAAGCCGGAGGAACAAAATCGGTACTAGTCCTTGTATTTGGAAAAAAGATGAAGGACAACGGGGTGAGTTTTACAACTCAGTAAGAGATAGGATATCCGTAATTTACTAGATGCAAGTATCAAATAATATAAATATAATAACATATATGTACTCATAAGAATATAGTTTTAATCATAACAAAAAATTTTGAAGTATAATCTCAAAAAGAAATAGTTACTAAAATACACTCTCTCACTATTTTCTCCAATTCCTTATTCTCACATAAAAATTAATTTCATCATCAAATACTCAAATATCCATGAGAGTAACATAAGAAGAACAAATTTTATTTGAGGAGTAATCTCAACCCATTTAATCTCATTTTAAGATTCTTTTAAATTTTATCTGACTAAGAGAAACTATGTGAACATAGGTCATTACATCTCTTCGCTATGGCAAGTGGTAATGTCGTTATATCTCTTCGCTATAGCGAGCGGTATTGCCATTATATCTTTTCGCTATGGCAAGCAGTAATGCTGTTATATCTCTTTGTTATGGCTAACGGTATTGCCATTATATCTCTTCGCTATGGCGAGCGAAAATTTCATCTTAGAACCCATCATGGTTTTTCTTAAATCTTTATCAAACACAATTTATAAATCTAAAATTCACCATTCATATTAATCGAACCTTGTAATTATCAAATATCATAAATTTTTCCAATGCATATTGAAATAACATATAGCAAAATCCTGACATTATAAAATGAATAAAGAGAGCTAACAATAATTTCAACCAAATCATCAAGTCATATTTAATAATCAAACACAAGAACTTTGAAACCTTCACACTTCATTTGCTAAACAATTTTCAATTCGAATTCATAATTTCTTAGCTAACTTCATGACTATTTATTAATAAAATCCACTAAATAAATATAAAATACTTTAATAGCATTTTTATAATTAAAATTTACTATACAAAAAGTAAACTATAGATATACTATCTACTCATAGATAGCTCTCAAGGAATTAGAGGCTACTCCTCAAAGCCACCAAATTCTTTGGTTGGTGTTCGTTTGATCAATAACTCTAGGAACAAGCCAACAATAACATATATGAGCTAACAATGTTAGATTAACATAAACTAGCTCTAAAACATAAAATCCCCAATTTCTAAATCCTAGGGTTCCAAAAAGCCCCAAATCTACCATTAACAACCCACAAGGATCTTGATAGATCAATAGAACAAGGTTAAGGCCTACTCACTACTCCAAGAGGGAGGAAAGAGAAAAGGAACCACCTGAAACTCGCAGCTCCAAATGGTTTCTCCGTTGGAGAGGGAAACCGTGAACGCAAGAGAGAGAGAAAGAGAGAGAGAGAGATAGTTGCCAACAGTGATGGAAAGGAAGCCTGTGCCCAAGCCATCAGTGGTGGCTGTGGCGTTTTGGCATCAGAGGTGGTGGTGGTGCGATGGAAAGAGGGAACCAAGATATAGATAGAGAAAGAGTTGAGAAAGACAAAGGGGAAGGTTCTGTGCATAAGATAAAAAAAGAAGAATGAAGAAGGAAAGGAAAAAAGAGGAAAGAGAGAAAGGGGAAAAAGTAGGGTAAAGGAAGGAAAATCTGCTAATATTATAGCATCTAATATATAAATTTACCTTAGCCCATGCCAAACGCAGATCTTACTTAATTTATTTTGTTTTCCATACCAATAATATTTTCAAAACACAAATAAAGATAAATTATTGGATTATCATGACAAGATTCATGTTTATTTTTAATTTACCATACTCACTGTTAATTATTATTAGTATTATTAGTTTTTTTTTTGGACATGAATTAATTTAAATTACTGGGTTATCATATTGAATCAATAACTTTCATTATATGTGTATTATATGTGACTCCACTAAATAATTTAAGAATGTTTAACCCCTTATTTTATACTTTATTAATCTTTTTATTTTGAGTTTTTTACCAATATAAAATAAATAAAATCATATATTATATATATACCTTGATACAAAAAGTATTACACATTTGTTCTTTTTTTTATTTTTTATAGAAATCGATTTAAACCAATTTTAGTGCGATCAATAACGATGGTCACCAGCATTCAGTCACAAATCGGCTTAAATCAATTTGTGCAAATCGGTTTAAACTGATTATTATTTCATGTTATTGTGTGTCAAAATAAGTCTAAAATCGATTCAAATTGATTCTAAAATTGGTTCAAACGAATTTTTGACTCATTCTGACACAAACTGACACGAAACAGTAACATACTGACATGCTACAATAATCGATTTAAACCGATTACTGTAGCACATCAGTGTGTGTATCATAGTGTGTCTAAAATCGGGTTAAACCGGTTTTGGAAACAATTTCAGATCAGAGGTGACACCATCATATCAATTAAGCGGTTTATTTGGCCTCTGCTACATTGGTTTCTGTGTAAAACAAAATTAGGCATTTTCACTTTTCAGCAATATGGACCAAATGTCAAGAAAAATCAACAGACATTGTTTTTCGGGTACAAGATGAACTGGCATTATCGCATATGCTAGTTCTGAACTTTGATAGTGAAAAATGGAATTGAATTAGTAAAAGGATGTCATCAAGGCATATTTTGTATCAAATGTGTGGAATAGAACCACCGAACCCAAAATCAACTATATAGAATCCCGCATTGGTAGTTGTTAATTGATGATACAAGCAAATTGCAATATGTGGAGCTGAAAATTGGAAGAAAACCAATGCAGCAAAGGCTAAATAAACTGCTTAATTGATATGATGATGTCACCTCTAAAATTGTTTAATACTGAGGACTTCCTTCCAAAATTTAAACCGATTTTAGACACATTCTGGCACACACTTACGTGCTACAGTAATCGATTTAAACTGATTATTGTAGCATATCAGTGTGTTATTGTTTCGTATCAGTGTATGTCAGAATGAATCAAAAATCAATTTGAACTAATTTTAGAATGGGTTTGAACCGATTTTTGACTCATTCTGATACACACAGGCACAAAACGGTAATCAGTTTAAACTGATTTGTGCAAATCAATTTTAGCCGATTTGTGACTGAATACTGGTGACCATTGTTGTTAATTGCACTGAAATCAGTTTAAACCAATTTCTATAAAAATAAAAAAAGGAAAAATATAAAATACTTTTTGTATCAGGATATATATATATATATATATGATTTTGTTTATTTTATATCGGTTAAAAACGCCTTTATTTTTTAGGAATCAAATCTATGGAAAATATACTGAAACCAGAAGAGAAAAAAAGAAAAGAAAAAGGACGAGAAAGAAAAAAGAGAGGAAAAAATTGAATAGCAAACACTAGAGAATAGCGTCCAAGGAGTGCAAAAGAAGTAGAAGTCAAGGCAGTCAGTCAAGCCACACGTCATGTACCACAAATTGGCATTTGGTACGCAACTCACTCGTGAATTCGAGTAAGTGCTGCTTTGCTTGCTCCCAGCACCAACCCCTCAAAACCACCAACCACCATTTTTGCTACCCTCTCCTTCGCCGGGTTCCGTTCCGTAGCCGTTAGTTCTAACGGAGCAAGATGGGAGTCACACCCAAGATCGCTCCTTCGATGCTGTCCTCCGACTTCGCCAATTTGGCCTCTGAGGCTCACCGCATGATCAAGTCTGGCGCCGATTGGCTCCACATGGACATCATGGTACCCTTTCTTTCTAACCTCTTCCAACTGTTTCCCATTTCTTTCCACTCCCTTTCGTTCAATAATATTTTTTATTTTTAGAATTTAGATTCGTTACCTTCTTCACTTGTGATTAATTACTTTGTTTTTTTATTTTTTAAGTTGCTCATAAGCATGCAGTATAGTTATGTCGCTAATCCTGTTATAGCACTACAGCATAAACCCGGCATGAATAGAATCTAGTTAGTGTGGAGCCCTACTCTTGCTTAAGTTTATATTGGGGTTCTATGACAAACCTATGGTGCATATGGTGGATGAAAACAAAAATAGTTTGGGAAGTCCAAAAAACCCCCCATTCAACTTTACTCCATCTCGATCTGCATTTTGATCCTGTTACTTTTAAAAAAGTGCAAACTGGTGTCGGTATTTTTTTTATTTGTGCGGATCACTATGTTTTATTAACAGAAGTTTAATTTTTGGATTGGAAAAGGTATGTGAGACGCATGTGCTAACTAAAGAACTCCATTGTGAAAAGTACGTGGAGGCGATGGTGGAAAATTTCAATTAAGTGTCCCTTTCCATCCAAGAACTAATGTTTTCTTGCAAAATGTAATGATCAATGCATATCGAAAAGTATCGGGACCAGTTTGCACATTTTTAAGTAATGGGGGCAAAGTGCAGTTAGAGTCAAGTTGAAGGGAGTTTTTTAGACTTTTCCCAATTAGTTATTGACCCAGTTTGAATGAATGAGTCAAGAATTTATAAGATTGTGCATGTTGTTTTGTGACTGATCATGCTTCCTCATATTTCTCATTTTGGTTTGTTTGCAGGATGGGTAAGCTGTCTTTGTTTTGCTTATGCTACTATCTTTGTCTTGATTCTGAGGTGCCATTACCCCCAAATTGACTACTGGGTTTTACGTTTCTGTTCTTTTTGTTTCCTTGTGCTTCTCTTGTTTTTTTTTTTATTGGTTATTTGGCTCGTTGTTATGGTTTATTTGGGTGGGGTGCTGCAAGGATAATGGGCCGTAGTTCTTTTACCCGAATTTGTTTCAAGTTTTGTTGGCCAGGAGCTGCTGCATAACCATCTTGCCTGTTACATTGTTGCATCGTACAGGTGAGGGAGGCATGTGAGGAAAATGGTGTGAAACTTGTGATTTGAGGTTTGTCATTAAAAGTACAGAAAAATGAGGAAAATGAAGTGTCCTTTTTCTATGGAAATGGGTATTTTTTGGTGGCGGTTTCTGGCACATCCTTGTGTCAAATTGTTTCTGTATTTGATTACAATGAATTTGAGCTAAGTGTAAATTAATTAGTCTTTATAGCTTTGGGGTTAACATTGAATGGCATACCCTTCACTTCATTCAAATTATTATTTTTTGCTTAAGAATGTCGCTATACCAGGAGCATTAGAATTCGTCGTTATGCCAGAAGCGGTTAGAATTCTTGTTGACTTGTAAATGGTCTCATTTATTCGTTTCAGGTATAGTTATTCACCGCATTCGAAACCATGCTTATCATTAAGGCTGTTGTATCAGCAGAAAGAGAATGTAGATATTCAGTCTAGTTCAATAACAACAATGACAGGATGAAAGCAACCTCAATATCTCATCGTAGGTTCTGCTAGGAATTTCATGTCTAAACAGTGCTGCATTCTCTATTCTAAATTTCCCCGAATTATAAAAGTGACATGGGATAGACTGCAATTTCAGCATTTAACTAAACATATCAAGTTAGATGATCATCTGATGGAATGGAATGACTCGAGCAGAATTTGGCAATATTTATCTGCAAGTTACTGCCTGCTAAGATGTGAATCATAAAACCCTAGGTTATAGCTTATTTGGGTTGCTAGTTCTTCTCACGATTAATTTAATAATAATAATGGTGTGAAATTTTGTTCATCAACTTCACTTGGTTTGCTATGGATGATTTAAAGTCAGCTCATTGTGCTTTGTCCATTTCCTTTTCTTCCTCTATTTGGTGCAGGCACTTTGTCCCCAATTTAACTATTGGTGCTCCTGTCATTGAAAGTTTGAGAAAGCACACAGAGTAACCATCTTCCTTCTTCACTGATTTAAACTTTTGGATGCAGAAAAACATTTGCCTCTTAACATGATATATATATTGAATCATCAGCTATTAAACCCTTGCAGGGCATATCTGGACTGTCACCTGATGGTTACAAATCCTCTTGATTATGTTGAACCTTTGGGAAAAGCTGGTGCTTCTGGCTTTACATTTCATGTGGAGACATCTAAAGGTTGGTCCTTATATTTCCTGCTTTTGGTTTTTCTTCCTGGTATGCTGTTTTCTTCTTCCCATCTTTATATATTATTTACTTTTCTGCCTTCTCAAAAGTGCTTATTGTGTGCAGATCACTGGCAAGAACTTATTGAAAGAATAAAGTCAGCAGGCATGAGGCCTGGTGTAGCATTGAAGCCTGGGACCCCCATTGGAGAGGTTTATCCTCTGGTATGCTTCCCCCCTTGTTCTCATCTGGTCATACCTGTATAGCTGGATTTTAGTATCATCATTATCTTCCCAAAAATATCCTGAGTCTTTGTGCATAAAGTTGGGAATACGTACAATATCTCTACTCACTAGAGGTCTTATTTTTAAGAGCAAGCTACTTTTCTTTTCCTTTTTTTCGTTATTAATCTTTATTCTTTTCACAGGTTGAGGCTGAAAATCCTGTGGAAATGGTTCTTGTGATGACTGTAGAGCCTGGATTTGGAGGACAAAAATTTATGCCAGAGATGATGGATAAGGTATCGTTTCTCTTTCTTAACTTCATATGTTATCATGTGTTATTTCTTCTTGTGGATGATAACTCTTTTATCATGGAAGTTCTATTTTTTGGTTAAATTATTTCCTTTTTAATTTTTTAACACAGGTACGGGTACTGAGGAAGAAGTATCCATCACTTGACATAGAGGTACCTAAGCCTATTTGCTTGTCTTGTCTTCTTTCCATCAAATTAAATGCATATTTTCTTCATAGTTGTATACACAGGAGATTAAGGAGATTTTTCACTTGATTGATTCTTGAACGTGTCCAGTATTCCACATTTTATGCTCAGTTATGTTATCACTATTTGTTGAATGACTCTGGCGGTGCTGGGGATCTTATATTATTCCTTGTTGTGTCTGCATGTTTTAACTTACTGTATACATTTCTCACTGAAACTTTTCATTTCTACTTTCTACTTCTAAGTGATCACTTCTTGTATTCATGAAGATCATGAAGTGCTTGTGTTTCATGACCAAAAAAAAAAAGTGCTTATGTTAGCATGCTGGTGCGCACAAGTGATAATATGTCAGAACTGTATCATAAAAGACAGAAAGAAAGATATGGAAACTGAAAGGATCTTTATTATTCAATGGATTTCTTGGTCAATGTGGCCAAGAACCTTATTGTCTATTTGGTTATTGTTTCCATTTTCTATTTTAATTTCCTGCATTTTTTATTTTCAGAATTTCGTTAATGAAATAGTAAAAGCAGGAAATGAAAACTGAAAACAGGATTGTGTTGTTAGAAAATACTGAAAATAGAAAACATAGAAAATGAAAGCAGAAAAAGGAAACAGTAACCAAACAGGCCCTTAAATATCTACATGGGTGATGGATAATTCGTGAGTTCCCTCAACTCTCGCAAAACTCTCGGTTACTCAGTTACAAAACTGCCTTTGCTCCCTCTCTTATGTATACCAAACGATTGCCTAACAGACAATATCTAAGCGTCCTATGACAATATTGTTTCGCGGTGATCAAACCAATTTGAATTGCAGGTTGATGGTGGTTTAGGGCCTTCAACCATAGACATGGCCTCATCTGCAGGGGCAAATTGCATTGTTGCAGGAAGTTCAGTGTTTGGAGCCCCTGAGCCAGCTCAAGTTATATCCTTACTGAGGAATTCTGTTGAGAAAGGCCAGCAAACATATTGACTTGATAAAAGTAAAGCTCCTTCATTTCATGTTGAACTGAACTTCACGGATGCCTCCCAATCTTCCAATCTGCTTATTGTGCTAACATTTTGATTACTCGAATAAAAGATCCAAGTGATTCAATGATGTCAATTTCTGTAGATTGTAATCTAGTGTGCACTTCGTAAATTGTGAAGGCATGAGGGGATGGCACATGCGACCATCTCCTAATTCATTTGTTAAAGAGCACATAATACTAAGTTTAATTTTGATTACCTGTTTGTATTTTTACATAATCTGTAGATAAGAAAGTGCCACATATAGTTGCCGTAAGCAAGCTTTTACACTGGCGCAAAATATTTCCACTTCCAGAGTTTCTTGACCAGCTGGCACCGTGTGCATTAAGCTTTAAATCTTTCGCATATGTGCAATCTGTAATATCCAAAATAAATCCATAATGCGATTTGTATTTAATTTAGTGTCATTGTCATGATAGACACTGTCAATTCAACTGTAGTCGTTAGTTATTCATTTAGAACATACAAGAGAATTAGTCGAATTGTTGTTTCATACACTTTATCTACGTTCTTATTTTCTTCGTTAAACCTCATATATTAGATTCAAACTTTTCGGGATTAGATCCTCTGCCGTGAAGATAACTGTGAAGTGAAAAAAAAAAATGATGATTAATCATTTTTAGATCACTTAGAGTTAAAAAATAATTTGATTTGTAAATTAAATCTTGGATTTTTAATATATAAGAAATGAGTTGATTTATAATTTATGGGATTTTCTTCCTTTGTTTCTGAAATCCTATTACATTTGATGGGACTTGTGTAGAGTTGAATTGATTTTGAAACTTAAAGGCAAATTAAATCTATTCATTTTTATTTTTTAACCATTCCAAACATATTGTAATGTAGTTTAAATATAAGAATGATTCCTAAATCAATTTAATTCTATTTCCTATTTAATCATTCTAAACATAATATTTAACTTCAAATAAAATATATTCAAATCATTTCAAGAATTAAATTATTTCCATTTTAATATGATTCCAAACACTATCTTGGTGAGGTGTATATGTAAGTTATTAATTTAAGGGTTGTTAACTTTTTTTTTTTCACTTTACAAACATTATCAATTTAGATCTTTTGTGTTGATATACTAAATACTTGCGAAAGTGGACTGTTGTCTGAGTTATGCGTTATGTTTGATTAATAAAAGTTTGACTAACTAATTTCTCTATTCATGAGACGCTTATCCTTGTTGGCAATATGATGCGTCAATAACACTTATTTTAGCCAGCACACTTTGGGACATGCACGGTAGCAAATGTGCATCTCTTGATTAGATGAATTCTTTGAACCAAAAAAAAAAAAAAAAAAGATTAGATGAATGCTGATCGCATTATTCAGCTCCAATAATGCTCCCACCTACAATGTTCCAAATCTCTTGGATGGATGGAATTAAATCTACAACTCCTGTGATTTGTCCTTTATCGCATAATTTGTAGCAAATCATCCTCATCAACATATTAGGAGTGTTTTCAGTTGTCGGTTGTCTCGCCCTATTCCCAAAATCAGCTTAAATTTCTGTTTACCAAGAACAGTGCGCCGCACGCGTTCTCACGTGCATATGGGCACTTTATTGTGCCTTTCATTCGGGCCCTGTACTTTGATTCTATGGAAAAGCATGCTTTTAGATCCAAAAGTGCTTGAACAATGAAGTCATTTTAGGTCATGTGAGGGACCAAACAAACATATAATGTTCAATCTGGAGTAATAATCCTGGATTTTGGTTTGAATAACCTAATTATGATTTCCTTTTGAGTCACGTGCCGTGTGTTTGGAAATATGCTTTCGATGACATTAAGCAACGAGTCCAAATAAAGATGCAATTGACGTCAATTTAATAAAAGCTTCATAAACAAAATAGAGAGGAGTTTCTACAAGATCAAATTGAAATTTATTTCTAAGTTTTGGAATTAAAAATAGTTATATGACAAACTCTTGCGTCTTTAGCTGCTAATCCCGTCGAAGGACCTGATGTCCATGAATGGTATGTTTGCAAAAAGAAATATACCGGCCCCAAAGTATCTTTTTTATGCACATGAATCTTGGAATTGAATCCAGTATCTCATATTTAACGGAGTCAAGTCCTTTCTACTTAGACTAACAATACATCATTTGCCGCCACTTATTTAAGATAAATGACGACAACAATGGCATTATTTTTATTAAGTTGAATCCAAGACCACAAATTATTGACCCAATATCTTATTATTAGTAACATTCTTTATCTTTGATGAAAGTTGAATTGATATGTGGTATGTTACCCTAATTCTAAAATCACAACACTTATCATAGTTGCTAGCTAGCTGGATTTCTTATAAGCATCTAGTCAAAGGTTCAAAATTTGATGGTGTGTATGGAGAGAGTCTTGTGGCTATAAATTTATTGCCTTAGAGGAGTTCCCACCTCGAATAAATTAGTCACCAATGTCTACTATGGATACCCTAGACAACAACAAAAAAAAATGTACTGTGATTCTAATGTTTTTTCCAACCGTAATATGTAGTGTGTTACCACGTCATTGAATAGAAGTTAATAATATGAGATGTGTCTATTTCATCAATGTGTTATAGTAATCATCATTAACTGTCATTAATCATACTAAATCCTAACTTCCATAAAAGCAAACAAAGCCATCCGGGTAATATTCAAAAATGGAACTGGTATCGATGATGATAAGTTGTACCAAAATGTTCTGTTGTGTGTCTTGTGAGAGAGGTAGAGAAAGCACCCTGGGTACTTGTGCTGTGAATGTCACAATTACAATCTTGAGTCTAGAGTAAACGGGTATGATGACAGCCACTTTGGCAAACTTTAAAATCTTACCTCCCGAGTTGAGCTGAACTATAAGTCATGTATATTCTAAATTTTAAAAAAGTACAGTTTGATATCTTGAAGTTTCTTAAATAGTAAATTGACCATTGCACTAATTTTTTCATTGATTGTTAACAAAAGTATAACAAATTTACTAAAATTTAAGGTATCAAATTGCAAATGTAAAAAGTTCGAGGGTCAATTTGCATATATTTTAAAGTTTAAGGGTACAGTACATTTACTTTAATTAAAATGTAATATATTTTTTTTAAGTTTAGGGACCAATACACATAGCACGTTTTGGGGGGTAAAGAGTTGGAAAAAATAATGGTTAATTTATGAGAATGTGAGTTAAGCCATTCACCATATTTTTATTTTGGTATACTCTTGAAGATAAAGTACCAATCGCATCGAGTTTCCTGTTTCAAATTGCCATCAAATGCACATGAATCGGTTCTAGATGCCAACTTTATCACCTCCTTAGCCTTATGTTCAAGCCCATACTTCTACATTATTTTATGCTGCCTGGGAGAACCGATGAAGTAGAGGTATTTCAAAAGAAGTGATACTGATATAGAACGTGCATCAAATACTTGAACCAAACACAACACGACGTTTTAAATCTCAATAAAACACTCCAAATATTGTATCATAGTGTCTGTATTTTTATGCCGTATTTTGTATCCGTGTTCACAACCAAAGAGCATACCGCAGAGTTTAAGAACCGATTACTCAACTTTAAAATTTTAGGTTTAAATCATGCATGCAACCTATCTAACACCAATTATTAAGAGAAAAAATGGCTTCATATGAGTACACTAAGTTTATCGGTGGTCTCTGGCATCTGATATACAATAACTACACACAGAAAATGGAGATGAAAACGATCCGCAATCTATATTTAGTCAAGAATAATGATATTTGTACATAATAAGAATGTGAATCAATCACTAGAGACCACACTCGTTAGTAACAATGAAGGTTGACACTAAGCATATTTAATGAATAATTTAAGTAATGTTATTCATACTATTAAATATTAATAGCCATGCTAAAATTCACATCTACTTGTATTGGCTATTTACTCAATTAATCTTTCGGTTCTTTTTTATTATTCTCTTTGACAATGCTCTGTGTTTATTTTATCCATTGCTTTAAAAACTAAATAAAGTGGTAAATTTTTCTAGTGTGAATAAGTGAGATGGAAATTAAAATGACTAGAATGATTGTAATATTTTAAGTATTTTTATGAAAAATATATCCATCAAATAAAGTAAAATTTTTATGGTGTTGTTTAATTACTATCTTAATTCTTAAATAATAACAGTTTAAACAGATAGAAAATAGGAAGGATTTTTTTTTTTAGTTATGTCGGCTGGTTTATTTTCTGTAAATCCACTTGACTTGATATAAATCTTCACGCCATAAGCATGTAATAACTTGGCAGCAATAAGTTGAAAAAAAAAAAAAAAGACAGCTGGTTCTATATTTAACATAACATGGTGGGGAAAAAAAATCAAATATCAACTACCACAAAAGACAGGATTTATGACAAATAGCTTGTTATTACCGAATTTGGGGGTTCAAAATCAAGTATCAGGTAATGTCTTCTACAGGTAAATGAGTCCTACTTATCTTGTTGGGTGTATCTAGCAAACAAACTTCCAAAATTGCTCTCTCATTCTAACGGTGTCCTAAGAAAGTACATAATCATAATCCACAGTTTCATACGCACAAGGGATTTAACTTTCATAAAGAGAGAAAAAGAAATTAAATCAACCACGCATAGTAAAAGTCGCTGAATAAGGGAACTCCCCCACCCAAAACAAAGAAACAAAAGATACACTTACTATTTGCTAGATTGGTGTGTTTGGTCTCATTATGAAACTTTCAAAAGCCCGTTTGAGGTTGTCAATTACCTTGAACGGTGTGTGAAACATGTTCGGATTAACAAGAAGTAAAATCAAATTTAACTGCACACTTAATCGTGAAAGTAGCATTTGTTGTTCTGTGGTGAAACAAAGCTTGTTGAAGTGAGAATGAAAAAGCATATGTTTTTCATATTAAATTATCATTTACATATTTTTTGAATAAATAAAATTTAATTTATTTATTTTATGCCTAAATAAATTATAACTGCATGAGAAATCATAATTTCTCATTAATATAGATGTAAAAGTCATTACATTATGGTTTTGTGTATGGTACAACAGATGAAATGAGGTGTATCACATACCAAGTGTTTAATCACATTTATAAAATGTGATTAAATTTATTTAATACACTTTTGAATGTATTTAACTACTTTCTTAAATGTGACTAAATGCCTAGTAAGTAGTACACTACTTTTCATCTAGTATTCCATAGCCTTCACCTTACATTACATGCTCAACAAATTCAATTGGGGAGTTGACACCTACCAGGACAATGTAGTTAGTGCTAAAGGGGTTATTAAATTCCAGCATTTGTGATATTGGATAGTTGTTATTCGAAAGTGTATCACATTGATCTAATAGTTTACATTGGTTCAGCTAATCGATTCATTTCAAGGCGAAAACAAATCAAACCAAGGGTTTTAAATTTATGAAATTCAAACCTGATTACTTGAACATGCAATCTGATCACCTGTTTAACTATTTGTTCTTATATATGTCCAAGTTTTCAAAGTTTCACTTATATTTTAATTTTAGTGATAAAGTCACATTTTATATTTTTTTTCTTCACATTTGTCTAAGAAATTTATCTATTTACACCATTATTAAATATTTTGTAACCAAACTTTAGACCGCTAGCTAGCTATTATAAGGATAAAAACTTTTGAAAAATAAAATTCTTTATTTTTTACTTCAATCCAATGATTCAAACCAAACCAATGATTCGAATCAAACTGATTCAGATTTATTTTTCACTCACATTGAACCAATCCAATTTAGTTATTATTGAGCTTGATTTGAGCTTTTGGGAAGGATGCCATTGAGACTGCTATAGATCCAAGTGATTATGAATGTTCCCGATGGTTTTTCATTTTCAAAGCTTAAAATGCTAAAGTATACTCTTAATCTTATGATGACGATACAAAAAAGGACACTCTTAATCATGGGGGAGTAGAAAAGCCTTAGGTCACGTCCAATGGCTTATTGATGTTACAGTTTTCTTTTCCTGGTCATGGGGATAGGCAAATTGAATTTAGCATATGATTTCTATTTTCGCTAGGCTTGTAAAGGTTTAAGGAGTAAGCCCACACATCACATAGTGTGATTCCATATCTATAATATTAGGTGATATGATTTTAATTTTTAAGAACATACATAAGAAGAATAGAGATCTTAGCGGTACTGAATAGAATAAAAGATAATCTTAGCTTCCGAAATGAACATGAGATTTTGTGTTTTTTGGTTGACCATATTTTGCCTCGAATTCTAAAATCAAGATAATTTTTAGTCCTAAGAATTCAATTTTGTTGGCAAAAGAGATCTCAAATAGACTTTCAAATCTCTAGTAGCTACTTCATTCCTGATATTTTAATCAGGAAACAATAATTAGGGATTTTGCCTTCCTTTTTACTTATCAAAACAACTCGAATTATCTAGTTCAATCAAATAAGGCATTCAAGCTTTGAAACATAGTATGAATCCTTACACAATTGGCCTTCTGCAAAAAATTCTTGTCAAAAGTATATGCAATTATTAATTATCAAAATTTAAGGGCTATAAAGAATAATATCAACCATCCTTCAGATTAACATATATCTTTCACTCCATCTCTTTATTACGCATATTCTGTCAATGAAATTAGGACATACATATCAGACAAAATTGAGATAACAAAACAATTTAAAGAATTAGTTTCAAATCAAATGGGAAAAGAATAGCAATTCAAAGAATTAATTGTTTGTGCATGGTAACTTGGTTCCAATTTCACATAATGCATTAAATGTAGTTCCCACATCACCTTCATCCTTGATCTTCCAAAGTTCTAACATGTTTTATAGTTGTAAATAGCCTCCGTATATATCAGTAGTTGCTCTGTTCTATATAGTTGTTGTAGTCTCCTATAAAATTCAATAGATATGAACATTAATATCTTTGGCAGATAGGCATTTCTTGCCATCTGTTGGCCGATTTTAGATTTTACAAGCACTAAAGCAATTAGAATATTGGGGGCTTCTTCCATTTCCCAAAGATTCTATAGGTACAACACCAACTACAATAAATATTGTCAATAAGCCAAGCCCACATATGATAAGAAAAACAAGAGCACCAGAATCATTTTATATGGCTTGACCTTGAAGAATAAACAATCAATTTGAGTATAGGCACATGGATGGAGTTAAAAGTAACTGCTATACTCTTTTTTTTTAGGGGGGGCGAATAAAATAGATAGATCACTAAAATAAGCTAAGACTAATCTTTTTAGAAGAATAATTATATACCTTCTAATGAATCTGCTTGATAATTTTCCTAAGTGCTAAACAAAACAAGGAAAATATTGAATGTTTTGCAAATACATTTAACATCTTGAAAATTTATATATATATTTGGGCATTTCTCTGGTATCCTATATTTTTAATTGGGTAGCAGTACTCTCACTCTCTACTTAGTTTCCTTGTTAGTGGGTTGAAGGGCTTTATTGGTTATATGTCATTTACTTATTTTAAAACCTTATTTTCCAAATTTGAAATTTGACATAAAAATATTTAAAATTCTTTCAAAGCCCCAATAACGATTTTCATCTCCCTTTCAATTTTAGTCATCTTCATATAGTTCTCTTCAC
The DNA here is from genome assembly GCA_031216125.1 of Dalbergia cochinchinensis. NCBI lineage: Eukaryota > Viridiplantae > Streptophyta > Magnoliopsida > Fabales > Fabaceae > Dalbergia > Dalbergia cochinchinensis. The sequence continues at coordinate 29,108,883 of CM062368.1, forward strand.
TCTGCAGGCACCATTCTTTGTTCTTGAAAAACAAAAGGTGAAACTCATATCACAACATGCCACTCAATGTAGTTTCCTCATCCTTGCTCATTCTCGTTTCACAGGATTTCAAGTTGAGGACGGATGACACACAGGTATGCGTTTTTCTTTGTGTGGTAGTGCATTTTGCCCTGATGTCAATTCAGATTGGGAACATATTTGGTTGATAAGGATTGTGCTAAACTATCTGGATGATCCTTATTTGATGATGAAATTTCACAAAAAATGATGTCATTTATAAGTTACTCACTGATAAACCCACAATCAACATTATGCTAACAATTGTTATTTTTCGAATTTGGGGAAAGCCACAAGGTTTTTGTCGTGGACTATTGACAAATCCCTAAATATGATTTTAGGCCACTAAATGTCCTTGGTTGGCTTTCCAAAAACAATATCCTTTATCCGTAATGAAAGTATATTAGTATTCATTGTTAGAATCATTAATTCATTATTGGCTTATGATTTGTTTTATGTAAAATCCATGTGCCAAAATTGTAAAGTGCATGGTCTTTATTCGGGTATCTATAAAGTACATTGCTCACGTGTTACTGAAGATTCTCTGAATGAGCTACTGTCTTGGTTGGCAAGAGGTTTGATTTCAATCTACATTTCCCATTATTACCACCTATCAAAGGTTAGGAATTTGTAAGTCATAGCTCTTTTATGAATTTGATTGTCCTTTCCTCTTTCTTATAATTCAATACACATTCTAGGAATCAACTTACAAGTTTAAAGACATTTCGCTACTATTTGTGTGAACTACGAATCCCCCCAGTGATTTTGGATTGTACTTTTCTAAAGTAAGAAATTTGGTGATTGGAAATTAGTTGTCCAAGAATTTATCTTTATTCAGACAAAAAAAAAATCATCATTTAAACATTTACATAATAATTAACCATGAGACCTGGAAAAATTGATAGCTAGTTGGGATGCACTATGCCACAAACAATGTCAATGTGAGTGAGTGAGTTTGATGAATATGGTGACATTTATTTGGTTGTCTTTTTTCCCCCCCTCTATTTGTATTGTTTGAATGCCCATGTGATTCTTCCTCTTTTCCTTGTCAATAACACTTTCAGGGTCATGACTTTATTTGGATAAAAACTTGACTTTATTTTTACATGTTACTCCAGTTGTAGTCCATCAATTCTTATTTCCTTTAAATTCACAGATCATAGATCTACATGATATTCCTGGTATCCTATGTTTAATTCAAAATTGGCATGCACCCTTCTTCATTTAATCGATTTTTGATTCCAGTACAATAAGAGTTTATGGGTCTGGGTCATATTCTTATTTTCCTATGTTTGGGACTAGAAATTGATGCATGTCTTTCTTCATGTTGAAGAGATCCATTGATGAATATAACTTATTAAGTATTTCAATTTACGAATATTACATTGAATGTTCATTCAATATTTTCATGGCTATGCATTAATGTTTTATTGTGCAATCATTGTCTCTTCCGTTGAGAGTTTCTTGATCATAAGTGTTCTAACTTTCAATACTATAGGTATACCCATAGCCAAACTCTTATTAGGGTGATTCTTCCCATTGATATTTTCTTTTCACCTTCGTCGCTTCTTTCTTTCCTAATAAATCCTCTGTTTACCTTTTTGCATATTCTCTTATACACTTCCAATGGCTTCATGTGAATATTCCTTTCTATCTTCTCATTGCCATATAATCACTTTATCTGAACTACAAGTAAGAAATTTTAGAATTTGTTTATAATACGTATAACTAGCGGGTTTGTTGTCCATCGTCCTCATTATTCATATAGTAGATTGTGATTCTGGGACATATTTGTGGTTTCCTATATTTGATACTAGAAGTTGATGTATGTCATTCCTTATTCATAATCACGTGTTTGGCAATCTTTGATGAACTTCTTCTACTTGTTAGAAATAATCAAATGGTCAAATGTATCGGATACATCAGTTTCATCTCAAAGACTCACAAAGCTATAAATAATGAGATATTGTCCTTATAAAGACTAAATTTTTTATAAATTTATTTAATTGGGTTCTAGCATATAACTATTATGTTACAACTACATGGATTCCATCATATATGCTAAAAATTGAAGAAATCCATTAATGAATATAGAACTTTGTATCACTACTTGCATATTTCAATTTACTAGTGTAGGATTGAATCTCCATTTATTTGCTTTTTATGGCTACATGTTGATTTTTTTATTGTTAGATGTAATGTCTCTTCATTTGAGAGTGTTTTAACTTTCAACAACATATGTCATAGTCACAATCTTATTAGGGGTGGATTCTTCCCCTTGAAAAATATTTTTCTTTTTTTTTTATTTCTAGCTTTTCTGCTTTTCCCTTCTCAGTAAGTTATTCCTCGGCCTTGTTGTATATTTCTCTTCTACGTTTCCAATGGCTTCATGTGAATCTTTTTTACTTTCTTATTGCGGACTACAATTAGGTTTTTTTTTTTTGTTTCTAGTATATCTTTGTGGTTTCCTATATTTGATAACAAAACTAATCCATGCCATACTTTAGTTGGAGACACTCCGAATAATTAGGATAGCATATGTTGAATAATCATGTTATTGGCATTTTGTAGAAAAGTTTCATACTTAAACAAAGAAGTGATGAGACAAGGTACATGATAAGAGTTCCAACATAATTAAAAAAATTTCAAGTGCACAAGCATCCAATACAGTGGTGAAGTTTACAATATGAAGATAGTATTTCAGTAAATGTAGTGTTTGTAAGCCTTTGAAATGAAACTAAAACATTAAAGACTAGTCTTTAGAAAGTTATTTAATTGAGCTATGACATGAAACTAGCATGTTACAGCTACATAAATTGCATTATCTAGATTGAAAATTGAAGAGCTTCATTGATCAATAAATTACTTTTTCAAATCTTAAGCGAAGTTTTAAAAATAAATGGGAGGTCCGAGTAGTTTAAATTAAATCAGGGATGAATTGTTGCCTTTAACACATAATATCATGCATTTTCTATGCATAATATTAGCTCATATTTATAATATGAAATGCTCCCTTTTAACATATAATGTCATCCATTTTGTATGTATTGTGTGGGGAAGGTGTTTGGTGTGATTATATTTTATGGGTTTGTTTAAGTATGCATTATTCTTTAGAATAATTGTTAATAACTTGTTATATTTTGGCCTATTTAGATTTGATTATTTAAAGGAGGGGGAAAATAAGTTTGGCTTTGAGAATGAAAGTGATTAGTTTTCCGAACCTAACTACAAATCTGTGCGAAATAGATGAAAATGATAAAGAAGATAAGAAAATGATAATCCTAATGAGAACTCAGAGGATGAAGTGGAGCAAAATATTGGTAATCTTACCTATGAAGAAATTACGAGTATGAATTCCAAAACTTTGGAGGAGGTACAGAATTTCTATAGAAATTTGGGTAAAGTTTTAAGCTTTGGAATAAGATGTGATGAAGTAAAGCGTGATGGTGAAGACAAAATAATTTGGTGACAGTGGGTATGTAAGTACAAAGGTAATTGAGCGAAAAAAAATACTTTGATAGGGTGGACTGGCATCAAGAAGAAAGGCTAATAACATGTACTAGTTGCTAAGCACACTTCGAGCCTTGTTAGATAGAGAAACTGGTAGATGGCATGTTTCTAGACATGATGAAAATCACACTCATGAGCTAATTGGTTAAAAATATAGCCACCTTATTCGTGCACATAGATAGATGACAAATACAGATAAGGTACTAGCATCTATCTTGTGCTTTCATGAAAAGAAACCTTCTAAAATTATGTCGTACATTACTGATCAAGCAGGTGGCTATGAGAATGTGACATTTACTATGAGGGATTTGTATAATCACATTGATAGGAAGCATAAAGCACAAGTTATGGATGGAAAAAGAGTTGCAATTCTTGGTTACTTGTGTGCAAAAAGTGATTTTGATCCTATATTTTATATTAGCTATACCCTTGATCAAAACGATAGACTAGCAAATTTTTTTTGAACCGATGGAAAAACTCAAATTGACTACCAGTATTTTTCTAATGTTATAGCTTTTGATAGCACCTTCAGGGAAAATGTTTATAATAAGCCTTTGGTAATCTTCTTTAGTTTAAATCATCATAGAAATATTATCTTTGATGCTGGACTCCTTGTTGAAGAAACTAAAGAGAGGTAATGAGTGCTTAAATCTCTAACAAAAGCAATGGAAAACAAATATTCTGTTGCAGAGGTTACTAATGGTGATAAGGCTTTGTGAAAAGCTATAAAAGAATTCTTGCCTCAAGCATGTCATCAGTTATATGCTTGGCATTTGCAGCAAAATGCAAAAATACATGTTCACAAAAAAAGAATTTGTTTTAGCTTTTACAAATTGCAAGTATATATGGGAAATTTGAAGTTGAGTAATTTGAAAGGATGTGGGCAAATATGGTTATTGATTTTAAATTTGAAAACAATGGATGGATTAGGATGTTATAAAAGAAGAAGAAGAAGAAGAAGATGTTGCCAAATGCACCTTCGTGAGATTTTTTTTTTCCTAGGGTTAATACAACATCATAATGTGAACCTACTACAAACACTATATTTTGCTATTGGTTTCATTTTATTTCTTCTTTTATTTTAACAATAAAGTCTTTTTTATCTTATCATTTTAACAGGCATCAATAGTTTTATAAAAGATTAAGTTGTTACCCATGGCAACATCACCCAAGAGGGGGGGTGAATTGGGTGATTTGAGAACTATTACAAATATAAGAAATAATTCAATTTTATATATTGAAATTATGCACGTAGTGGAATGACTGTAGAAAATATATAAATATTGTAAATTACTCAGACAGAACTTGTTTGATGGAGGAATTACTAGAATTACCAGTATTAACAAAAATGATAAAGATGGTAAATTAAATTTGGAATAAAGTAAAAGGTTAAGAAAAAAGAGAGGCAAAATCAATTTATACTAGTTCGGTCATCTCTTGTGACCTACATCCAGTCTCCAAGCTAACACTTGAGAGTTTTCACTAAACTCCAAGTTCCAAGCCTTTACACCAAAAAGCACTTTCAAATCTTGGAATCCCTCAACCACTACAAAAAAAAAAAAGAAATAGTAAATTGTTGCAGTGTTTTAGGAAATTGTGGAGGTTCTAACGGCCAAATTTTTCAAGAAGGGCGGTTCAAGGAACCGCCATAATTACCAATGTCATTCGGTAAAATTATGGCCCTTTGTGTTTGAGTCTCAAGAACAAAGAGATGCCCTACTCTGGTTCTAACAAGGGATGCTTCACCCTTTACATAAAAACTCACTTACATATACAAAGAATCACTCTCTATATAGAGGGATGTTATAAATTGAAATACTAGAAGGTTTCTCGAGAATAAGTGTACTTGGCTAAGTATAGAACAAATGATTGGTGAATGATAATGATTGTTAAAATGATCTTTAAATATGTTTTTCTTGCCTTAAAAAGTGTTAAATATTGGGTATTTACAGACAAAAATCATATAGCTCATTGGAGATTAATCCCAAAAGATGTGTCTCTTCAAAACACACCTATTTGCATATTTTTTAGGTCTAGTAATCAATTACACAGTTCAAATTTTGAATATTGGCAACGGTCAAGTTTCTAGTAATTGATTACATAAACTAGTAATCAATTATAAGTATTCCAGAATTTGAAAAACTAAATACTAAACACAGTTTAAGTCATTCTTTCACCTTAAAAACACTTTTAAATATCATTTAAACATTTCCTTTCAAATCAAACTCATATTTTCACAAATCAAATCAAATAATTGCATAAAAAACAATTAAATCACTTTTTCTTTCAAAGAAAAAATTTTTCTTTTATAATCAAATCCATTGCTATCTTTGAAAGAAAAACTTGATTAAAAATGATTTTGAAATTAAATTGAAACATTACTTAACAAAGTGGCCAAATAATCTTATCAAAAGAAAAACCTTTTAACAACATGATCTAACCATTAAGCTCTTGACTCGTTCTTCTTTGACCCCATTCTTGTTGGCTTCAATTGTTGTAATCTTTCTTGTTCAAAGGCTATTCTTGATACATACTTGGACTATTCTACATAAAATAACCTACTTCAAAATTATCATTAGTCCAATAAAAAATATCTCAATATGCAGAATTCATTAAGATATAACACAATTAAATCGATCATACATAATATATATATATATATATATATATATATATATATATATATATATATATCTCAATATGCTTGGCTCCTAAGAGTAGAACACTAGAATGTGTTTCATGCATAAATTTGTTCACATAATGACAATGTGCTTTATGCATATTATTGTTTACATAAGAACATATTCAATATTAGACAATCAAAGCATTTATAAAGTGCTATTGGATATTTTCCATAAAGTGTATTACTCAAATATCATTGTATGGTTTGTGAGTTAGATATCACAATAACGAGTACACAACTACATGATCTAATATATTATATTGAATATCTTTTTGAATTCATTTGTCATCATCAAAACATATCACATCAAACACTACGGTAAATCTAGTTTTGTATAAGTGACTTCACGACATAATTTGCTTGAAATCCATCACCACTTTGATCAAACTATGCAACTCTATCAAAATAATAAATTCAGTACTGATTTTGAATCAAAATATCATAAATTGTGTTGAAGTCAGCTCTTCGTTACATTGAAAGTAGTGAAGTAGAAATATATACTCTTAGTAAGTTCAAGGAATTTGGTAAGATATCTACTGCGTGTATTGTTGATAACAGGATAGAATAGAATGGGATTAAAAGGTGGAAGTTGACAAGCTTTGATAAACATAATAAACATTGGGAAGTGTCGCTTGACACAAATTCTATCACATTCAAATACTCATATTTCCTATTTGAATTATGCGGCATCCGAATTTACCATATTATTTGCATTATGAAGGAATAACGTTTTCAAGAGTTACCAAAAAGCTTGATACTTAATAGATGGACCAAACTTGCAAAGATAAGAAATCTTTCATTTGACATTGAGAAAGATGAACTTAATGAGAATCGAGTGTCGATATTGCACCAAAGTACTTTATCGGCAAGATGCAGCTGAATATGCTTTCTAGCTGGAAATTTTAAAGATGACTTCAATGACATATTATAAGTTTTTGATAAAAAAAAAAAAAACATATATCAAGTGTAAAGGATCTGACATTAGTGAGTGCCAAAGGTCATCCTGCACAATCAACCATTGGGGAAAAAAATGTTGTATGTATGTTCATTGTGCAATAGGCTTGACCATAATAATTAACATGTACTTAACAATGTGATAGTCATATGCCAAAATATACTGCAATGCAGAAATCATCCTTAGATTATGATAAATGGTGAGGGTTAATGAAAATCACATTTTTTATCTCAAATAATTCTAGTGGTTTAGTATTGCTTATTTCTAATTCTTAAATTTTGGCTATGTTGTAGGATGATTAGGTTCACCTTCTAGGAAGGATTCAATCATCGAGTCTAGTTAGTTGATGATTTAGGGTATACTTTGGTGAGCATGATTGATTTTATTTCTTGTTAATTTTTTAAGTTGCTGAGAGGATGCTTTGGTTGCTTAGTAGATTTTTATTTTCACTTGCAGGATAACCCTGAAGGCATTGTACTAATTTTGGTATTCCATCTTTTTATATATTATAGGAATGGACATTCCACTTGCAACCAAGGCAAGTAGTAAATCACTAACTGAGAATGGTCATAGGCCAGACATATTTGTTCCTTTACTCCGAGCTTTGTTAGATAGAGAAAGTATTAGGTCGCATGTTTCTAGATAAGATGGAAATCACAATCATGAGCTAATTGGCTCAAAATATAGCCACCTTATTTGTTCATTCTGAAAGATGACAAATACAGATACGGCACTAGCATCTACCTTCTGCTTTCATGGGAAAAAAAAAACTTTCTAAAATTATGTCATACATTACTAATCAAGCAGGTAGCTATGAGAATGTGACATTTACTAGTAGGGATTTGCAAAATCACTTCGATAGGAAGCAAAAAGCACAAGTTATGGATGGAAATAAGGTTGCAATTCTAGGTTACTTGTGTGCAAAGAGTGATTTTGATCCTATATTTTATATTAGTCATTCCCTGCATCAAGAAGATACATTAGCAAATTTTTATTGGGCAGATGGAATAGCTCGAATGGACTACCTATATTGTTCTAATGTTATAGCTTTTGACAGTACCCACAGGAAAAATGTTTACAATAGGTATTGGGTGATCTTCTCTAGTTTAGATCATCATGAAAATATTGTTATCTTTGGTGTCTGCTTGTTAATGAAACTGAAGAGATCAACAAATGGGTGCTTAGATCTCTAACAAATGCAATGGCAAATAAACATTCTGTTGCAGAGATTACTGATGGTGATAAGGCTTTGCGAAAAACTATAAAAGAGTTGTGGCCTCAAGCATGTAATCGGTTATATAGTTGGCATTTGTAGCAAAATGCAAAAGCACAAGTTCACAAAAAAGAATTTCTTTCAGTTTTTGCTAATTGCATGTATGACAAATTTGAAGTTTAGTAACTTGAAAGGATGTGAGCAAATATGTTTATTGATTTTAAACTTGAAAATAATGAATTAGGAAGTTATACAAGAAGATTATGTGGCCAAATACATACCTTCATGAGACTTTTTTTTGCTCAGATAAATAAAACATCACATTTGAAGCCACAATGAACACTATATTGAGAAAGATGAGCTTAACAAGAATTGAGTATCGATGTTGCGTCGAAATATTTTATCAGCAAAATGCAGCTGGATGAGCTTTCTAGCTTGAAATTCTAAAGATAAATTCATAGATATTTTTTATAAAAACATACATCATCTTGAATCGGTTCATGGTTCATAGTTAATCTGGCCATATTACAAGTATGAATTATCCAACATTAATGACTGTCAAGAGTCATCCTGCATAATCAACTATTCGGGGAAAAAAAAGTTGTATTTATGTTCATTGTGTAATAGGCTTGGCCAAAATAAACCAACTTGTATCCAACAAAGTGATAGTCATGTGTCAAAATGTACTGCAACGTAGAAATCGTCCTTAGATTCTGATAAAATGGTGATGGTTAATGAAAATAACATTTTTGACCTTAAATAATCCTAATGGCTTGTTATTGCTTATTTTTATTTTAAATTTTCTAATTCTTAACTTTTGGCTTTGTTGTAGGGTGACATAGGTTTGCCTTCTCGAAAGGATTCATTCTTCGAGTTTAGTTAGTTAATGGTTTTATGTATACTTTGGTGAGCATGATTTATTTTATTTTTTGTTAATTTTTTAAGTTTCTACGAAGATGCTTTGGTTGCTTAGTAGATTTCTATTTTCACTAGCAAGTCAACTCTGAAGGCATCTTGCTGATTTTAGCATTACTTCTTTTTATTAATTATGCGAATGGTCATTCCACTTGTGACCAAGGTAAGTAGTAAATGACTAACTGAGAATGGTTACAGGTTAGAGATATTTGTTCCTTTACTCTGAGCTTTGTTAGATAAAGAAAGTGGTAGGCGACATTTTTCTAGATATGATGGAAATCACAATCATAAGCTAATTGTTTCAAACTATAACCTCCTTATTTGTTCACAAAGATAGAAGATAAATATAGATAAGGCACTAGCATTAATCTTGTGCTTTAATGGAAAGAAACCTTCTAAAATTATGTCATACATTGCTAATCAAGCAGGTGGCTATGAGAATATGACATCTACTAGGAGAGATTTGTACAATCACTTTGATTGGGAATACAAAACACAAGTTATGGATGAAGATGAGATTTTAATTCTTGGTTACTTGCATGTAAAAAGTAATTTTCATCTTATATTTTATATTGGCTATACCCTTGATCAAGAAAATAGATTAGCAAATTTTTTTGGGACAAATGGAATAGGTCGAATAGACTACCAATATTTTTTCGTTGTCATTGATTTTGATAGCACCTATAAGAAAAATACTTACAATAAGCCTTTGGTAATCTTCTTTAGTTTGAATCATTATGGAAATATTGTTATCTTTGGCGGTAGATTCTTTGTTGATGAAAATGAATAGACCTACAAATGGATGCTTAGATCTCTAAGGAACGCAATGGCAAATAAACATTCTGTTGTAGAGATCACTGATGGTGATAAGGCTTTGAGAAAAGCTATAAAAGAATTGTGGCCTGAAGCATGTTATCGGTTATACGCTTGCCATTTGTAGCAAAATGCAAAAGCACAAGTTCACAAAAAGAATTTCTTTTAGCTTTTGCTAATTGCATGTATAGTAAATTTGAAGTTTAGTAATTTGAAAGGATGTGGGCAAATATGGTTATTGCTTTTAAACTTGAAAACAATGAATAGACTAACAAGTTGTACAGGAACAAGATTATGTAGGCAAATGCATACCTTCATGAGACTTTTTTTGCCAAGATAAATACAACATCACAGTGTGAAGCTACTATGAACACTATAATTTGCTATCGGTTTCATTTTGTTTCTTCTTTTATTTTAACTATAAATTCTTTTTTTATTTTATTTTCACAGGCATCAATTGTTTCATAAAAGATTTAGTGACTTCACGACATAATCTGGTTGAACACCATCGTCAATCTGATCAAGCCATGGAACACTATCGAAATAATGAATTCAGTGATGAATCTGAATCGAAATATCATAAACTGTGATGAAGTTAGCTCTTCACTGCATTGAAAATAGTGCAGCAAAAATATACACTTAGTAAGTTCAAGGAATTTGGTGAGTCACTTATGAAATCTATTGCGTGTATTGTTGCTGACATGATGGAATAGAATGGGACTAAAATGTCAAAGTTGACAAGCTTTGGTAAACATAACAAATCTTGGGAAGTGTTGCTTGACACATATTCTATCACACTCAAATGCTTATGTTGCCGATTTGAATCATGTGGCATCCCATGTTACCGCATTATTTGCATTATGAAAGAGAATGTTTTCAAGAGGTAACAAAAAGCTTGATACTTGATAGGCGGACCAAACTTGCACATACAATAAATCTTTCATTTGACATTGAGAAAGATGAGCTTAACAAGAATCAAGTGTCGATGTTGCGCCAAAATACTTTATCTATAAGATGCAATTAGATGTGCTTTCTAACTAGAAATTCTTAAGATGACTTCAATGAGATATTGAAGTTATTGATAAAAACATACATCATTTTGAATTAGTTCATGGTTCGAAGTTGTTAGATGGTCAATCTGATCATATTACAAGTGTAAAGGATCCGAAATTCATTAGTGCCGACAATCATCCTGCACAATCAACCATTGGGGAAAAAATTTGTATTTATGTTCAATGTGAAATAGACTTGGCCATCATAAATCAACTTGTAAGCAACAAGTAGTAATAATGTGTCAAAATGTACTGCAACGCAGAAATCATCCTCAGATTTTGATAAAATGGTGAGGGTTAATGAAAATCATATTTTTTACCTCAAATAATTCTAATGATCTGGTATTGCCAATTTTAATCTTTTCTTATTCTTAACTTTTAGCTATATTGTAGGATGATATTGATTCACCTTCTTGGAAGGATTCATTTTTCGAGTCTAGTTAGTTGATGATTTAGTGTATACTTTGGTGAGCGTGATTGATTATATTTCTTGTTAATTTTTTATGTTGTTGCGAGGATGCTTTGGTTGCTTAGTAGATTTCTATTTTCACTTGCAGGTCAACCCTGAAGGCATCTTGCTGATTTTGGCATTTCTTCTTTTCATTTATGGTCATTCAACTTGCTACCAAAATAAATATATGACTAACTGAAAATGGTAATAGGTCATAGAGATTTGTTCTTTTACTCTGAGCTTTGTTAAATAGAGAAAGTGGTAAGTGGCATGTTTTTAGATATGATGGAAATCACAATCATGAGGTAATTGGTTCAAAATGTAGCCCTCTTATTCATTCACACAAACAGATGACAAATTCAAGTAAGGCACTAGCATATACCTTGTGCTTTAATGGAAAGAAACCTTCTAAAAATTATGTCTTAAATTGCTAATCAAGTAGGTGGCTATGAGAATTTGACATTTACTAGGAGGGATTTGTACAATCACTTTGATTGGGACAAGTTATGGATGGAGATGAGGTTTCAATTCTTGGTTACTTGTGTGCAAAAATCGATTTTGATCCTATATTTTACATTAGCCATACCTTTGATCAAGAAAATAGACTAGCAAATTTTTTTGGGACAGATGGAACAACTCGAATGGACTATCAATATTTTTCTGATATCATAGCTTTTGATAGCACCTATAGGAAAAATGCCTAGAATAAGCCTTTAGTAATCTTATCTAGTTTAAATCATCATGGAAATATTGATATCTTTAGTGCTAGGTTCTTTATTGATGAAAATGAAAAGACCTATAAATGGGTGCTTAGATTTCTATGAAACACAATGGGAAATAAACATTATGCTGCAGAGATTACTGATGGTGATAAGGCTTTGCGAGAAGCTATAAAAGAATTGTGGTCTCAAGCATGTCATTGGTTATACGCTTGCCATTTGTAGCAAAATGCAAATGCATAAGTTCACAAAAAAGAATTTCTTTTAGCTTTTGCTAATTACATATACAGCAAATTTGAAGTTTAATAATTTGAAAAGATGTGGGCAAATATGGATATTGATTTTAAACTTGAAAATAAATGAATAGATTAGGAAGTTATACAATGTGATATCCCAAATACACGTGTCTTTGAACAGATCCAGTACAGACCTAAGGTCCCCCGGGACCCACCTATGTCACCGGTAAGACCTCAAATATGTGAAAGACCAAGGGGGTAGAGCTGGAGCTGTTGTTGTAGGATTCTGCAGAATAGCCTCACTGCAACGAGCAGGTGGGCCAAAAGGTTCACTGTAGCGAGTGGCCGTTTCATCTGGCTCCTATAGCAAGCTTTTCTCATTGCAATGAGCGGGTCCAATGACAGCACAGTGCAAAACGATACAGCTTTATTTAATGAGCCCTAACCTCTTATAAAACACCCCAACTCGGGCTCTCTGTTCCCCAAACCATACCCTAACCCTCCAAGGAGTTCTCCAACCCTTTCTCTCTTAATCTATCATCAATCCTTCTCCTTCCAAGATCAAAGGTATGGGTTTATGTTGGTTTTGGTCATCTCCTTCCTTTCCTTTACATGTTCTAAAGTTTGAGCTTTTTTGTTTCTCCTATTGTTGTCAAGTGGAGTTGCTCCCCCAATGTTGTTGAGCTAGATTAGAGTTGTTTAGAGATTAGCAAAGACTAATCTTAGGTCAATGTTACTCTACGGCAGTTGTTGGTGTCATTTTGTGCTTCGGAGGTCAAGTTGGTAGTGCCCACATACTCCCTGCTCTAAACGATGAGTGGGTTTAAACTCATGGCCTTAGTTTTTCCATTATAGCTATGTTTTATGCATGATGATTGTCAAATATGAAATTAGAGATGAACTTATGATTATTATACATATGATTTTGCAAGTATGGTAAGCTAGACAAAGAGCATAAATTATGTATTTTAGAAAACCATGAGACCATGATTGACATATTGTATGATATAGAAATGTTTTATGTGTAAGTCTAAGAGATTTCTTACAAGAATATATGAGGTAATAAGTTGTGATTTTAACAAACAAGCTTTGAGAGTTTATGATATCTTTATGCTTCAAGGTTAGAATTTTGAAACACGATTTTAGAGCATCCGTTAAGATATTTCGATAAAATATCAAATAGAGAATGGCTTAGTTTCATGAATAGAGATATTATTATAATGCTAAAGTTTTTATGACTATGAATCCTTCCAATTCAAAGTATGATATTATAATTATTAAGTTATGAGAAGCTGTTAAATTGAGAAAATAGATTTTGCAAATCCAATTTTTATGACACTCAAAAATATGGAATTTAGTGTGATTTGTGACAACTGCCAGATACATATCCTATGGGCTTAAAATTAGAATGCCTAAAAGTGGGTGATCCTTTGGGCATAATTTCACAGTCACAGTTATGCTAAAGTCAGGTTGCTAGAGTTGTATGAGTCCAGAGCTTTCAAAGTTTTAAGAGTTTTTATAATTAAATGATTTGATTAGAGAGTTAGAGTATGGATGTATGATTATGTTTGGAGATTTGTGAAACATTATGATGATTTCCAGAGTAGAGTATAAGCATATGAGAGAGTTTTAGAGAAATAAATATTTTATGACTGAGAAAACATATGGTAGCTAAAGAGAAACATACTATGAGTTAACGATAGTTATTCCGTTAACCTTGATATACCAAGTCGCCCCCAAGGCTAGAGAAATCAAAAATGGAACCTATTTAGGTGTCCGATTTGGATCATTGAGGGATCCTAGAGATCAGATATTTGCTATGCCATGGTTGACATGCATAGCTAGAGAATGTATCGTTATGCAATGTATAACTAGAGGTTCATGTTTCTTTGTTAGAGTACTGCTAATTATATTTTCAAAAATTATTGATGTTTTTAAGAGAATATTTGATTTAAGAGCCATTATGCATATGAGAAATGATTTTCTTGTTGGAGTAAGAATTTAGAGATATTTTTCTATGAATCCATAAATGCAAAGATATTTTCTACGAGATTATGTATATGAGTATCAAAAGGTTTATGATTGTTGCATGTACATTATATATGGTATACTCTTTGGTTGTCCTATATGGGTGATGGGTAAGAGCTCACTCACTGAATTCGTTGACTCACCCCTCTCTCTTCCTCCTTATAATTGCAGGTTCAGATGTAGCCCAGACTCCGGTTTGGCAGATGCGGTCATTTTTTAGCGGTGAGTCTTACTTTGGAGTAAAGCTTAGCTTACAGTCTTGTTAGAGTAGAGTGCTCCATTAGATGTGCAGCCAGGATCCGAGCCATGCATTATTTTCTGATTATGTATTTGATTTTAGTATTTAGACAGTTATGTATATGTTTTAATTCACCAATATGGATTTGAAATTGTAGAGTTTGATTAGAGTTTATGTAATACACCAGAGATGTATTCATGATTCAGATTACATGTTTTCAGAGTATAACTAAGAGGTTTATAGAGTTTCATATATTAAGTACTTCAATTTTATAATTTCAGATATAAAGTTTAAATAGAGATTTAGACGACGTTATGATTTCAGAATGAAAAATATGTTATTTTATGTATATAGAGAAACTCAGAGGTCACGAGACTTGGGTGGGGATGGGTATCCTCACGTGCCGATCACATTCCCTTAGTTGAGTCGTGACATACAAGAAGAAGATTATATGGACAAATGCATAACTCGTGAGACTTTTTTTGCTAGGATAAATACAACATCACAATGTGAAGCTACTATGAACACTATATTTTGCTATCGGTTTCATTTTGTTTTTTCTTTTATTTAAACTATAAAGTCATTTTTATTTTATTTTAATAGGCATCAATAGTTTCATAAAAGACTAAGTGACTTCACGACATAATCTGCATGAACTCCATCACCACTCTGATTAAGCCATGCAACACTATCGAAATAATGAATTCAGTGATGATTTTGAATCGAAATATCATAAAATATGTTGAAGTCAGCTTTTCATTGCATTGAAAATAATGTAACAAAAATATACACTCTTAGTAAGTTCAAGGAATTTGGTGAGGCACTAATGAAATCTATTGCATGTATTGTTGCTGAAGGGTGGAATAGAATGGGATTAAAATGTAGAATAACAAGCTTTGATTAACATAACAAATCCTGGGAAGTGTCGCTTAACACAAGTTCTATCATATTCAAATGCTCTTGTTACCAATTCGAATCATGTGGCATACCGTGTTACCGCAATATTTGCATTATAAAGGAAGAACGTTTTTAAGAGGTACCAGAAAGCTTGATACTTGATAGGTGGACCAAACTTTCAAACACAATAAATCTTTTATTTGACATTGAGAAAGATGAGCTTAATAAGAATCGAGTGTCGATGTTGTGCCGAAGTACTTTATCAGCAGGATGCAGCTGGATGTTCTTTCTAACTAGAAATTCTTAAGAAGACTTCAATGTGATATTAGAAGTTGTTGATAAAAACATACATCGTCTTGGATCAGTTCATGGTTCGAAGTTGTTAGATGGTTAATCCGATCATATTACAAGTGTGAAGGATCTGAAATTAGTTAGTGCCAAGGGTCATTCTGCACAATCAACCACTAAGGAAAAGAGGTTGTATTTATGTTCATTGCGCAATAGGCCTAGCCATAATAAATCAACTTGTACGCAACAAAGTATTAGTAATATGGTAGGTGGCATGTTTCTAAATATGATGGAAATAAATCAACTTGTTACAAAGACAATCAATCAACTTGTTACAGGTCATAGAGGTTTGTTCTTTTACTCCAAGCTTTCTTAGATAGAGAAAGTGGTAGGTGGCATGTTTCTAGATATGACGAAAATCACAATCATGAGGTAATTGGTTCAAAATATAGCCCCCTTATTTGTTCATGTAGGCAGATGGCAAATACAAATAAAGCACTATCATCTACGTTGTGCTTTCATAGAAAGAAACCTTATAAAATTATGTCGTACAATGCTAATCAAGCAATTGGTTATGAGCTAAGAAGCACGGACACACCAAGTTAGTGGTATGTCCATGTGTTGGACACGTGTCGAACACCGACACCCATACGGCATATGTCTAACACGCGTCCGTAAGTGTCCAATTAAAAAAATAATTTTTTTTGAGCTCAGACACGCGTCGGACATGGCCGAACATGGCTCTAATTCACTGTAGACACGGCTTGGACACACCTAAGTTAGTTTTTTTATTTTTTTAAAAAATTTTTAATACCAACATGAGCCCAAAATCAACTCTAGTTGTTTAGTTGGATCTGCTTGGGCCATTTCATTTGAAAATTCTTCAGTTAATTACAAAAAATAAGAATTAATTATATAAAAAAAATTATACAAACATGACAAAAAAAACTAGAAAAAAAGAATCATACAACAAAATAAAAAAAATTTATGTATATATATGCCGTGTCTGTATCCTATAATTTTTTATTTTGGTGTGTCTTTGTGTCGGTGTCCGTGTCAATGTCTGTACTTCATAGGTTATGAGAATGTGACATTTACTAGGAAGGATCTATATCATCACTTTGATAGGGAGCACAAAGCACAAGTTAAGGATGGAGATAGGGTTGCAGTTCTTGGCTACTTATGTGCAAAAAGTGATTCTGTTCATATATTTTATATTAGCTATACCCTTGATTAAGAAGAAAGATTAGCAAATTTTTTTTGGACTGATGGAACAACTCAAATGGACTACCAATATTTTATTGATGTTATAGCTTTTGACAGCACCTACAGGAAAAATGTTTACCAAAAGCCTTTGGTAAACTTTTTTAATTTAAATTATCATGGATATATTGTTATCTTTGGTACTAGACTTCTTGTTGATGGAACTAAAGAGACCTACAAATGGATGGTTAGATTTCTAACAAACGCAATGGTAAACAAATATTCTGTTGAAGAGAAAACTGATGGTGATAAGGCTTTGCAAAAAGTATAAAAGAATTGTGGCCTAAAGCTTGTCATCAGTTATATGCTTGCATTTCCAGCAAAATGCAAAAACACATGTTGACAAAAGGATTTTCTTTCAGATTTTGTACATTGCATGTATGGGAAATTTGAAGTTGAGTAATTTGATAAGATGTGGACAAATATGGTTACTTATTTTAAACTTGAAACCTATGAATGGACTATGAAATTATACAAGAAGAAGATTATATGGGCAAATGCATACCTTCATGAGACTTTTTTGCTAGGATTAACATGACATCACAATGTGAAGCTACTATGAACACTATATTTTGCTATTGGTTTAATTTTATTTCTTCTTTTATTTTAAAAATAAAGTCTTCTTATATTTTATTTTAACAAGAATCAATAGTTTCATAAAAGATTAAGTGACTTCACGACATAATCTGCTTGAATTCTTTTACCGCTCAAATTAAGTTATACATCACTATCGAAATAACGAATTCAGTACTGATTTTGAATCGAAATATCATAAACTGTGTTGAAGTCAGCTCTTCATTGCATTGAAAGTACTGCAACAAAAATATACACTCTTAGTAAGTTCAAGGAATTTGGTGACCCGCTTATGAAATCTAGTGCGTGTATTATTGGTGACAAGATGTAATAGAATGGGATTAAAATGTGGAAGTTGATAAGCTTTGATAAACATAACAAATCTTGGAAAGCATTGCTTAACACAAGTTCTATCACATTCAAATACTCATGTTGCCAACTAGAATCGTGTGGGATCCTGTGTTACTATAGTGTTTGCATTATGAAAGAAGAATGTTTTCAAAAGGTACCAAAAAGCTTGATACTTGATAGGTGGACCAAACTTGCAAAGACAATAAATCATTTATTTGACATTGAGAAAGATAGGCTTAACAAGAATTGAATGTTGATGTTGCACTGAAGTACTTTATCAGCAAGATGCAACTAAATGTGCTTTTTGACTGCAAATCCTAAAGATGACATCAATGAGGTATTGAAGCTGTTGATAAAAATATGCATCGTCTTGAATCAGTTCATGGTTCGAAGTTGTTAGATGGCCAATTCGGTCATATTACAAGTGTAAAGGATCTAAAATTAGTGAGTGTCAAGGGTCATCTTGCACAATTAACCACAGGGGGAAAAAGTTGTATTTATGTCCATTATGGAATAGGTTTGGCCATAATAAATTAACTTGTACCTAACAAAGTGGTAGTCATGTGTCAAAATGAACTACAACGCAAAAATCATCCTCAGATTATGATAAAATGGTGAGGATTAATGAAAATTGCTTTTTTTTTTTACCTCAAATAATTCTAATGGCCTAGTATTGCCAATTTTAATTTTAAGTTTTCTTATCCCTTACTTCTGACTACATTATAGGATGATATTGGTTCGCCTTCTAGGAAGGATTCATTTTTCGAGTCTAATTATTTGATGATTTAGTGTATACTTTGGTGAACATGATTAATTTTATTTCTTGTTTTTTTTTAAGTTGTAGTGAGGATGCTTTGATTGCTTAGTAGATTTCTAATTTCACTTGTAGTTCAACCCTAAAGGCATCTTGCTGATTTTGGCATTCCTTCTTTTCATTTATTATGGGAATTGTCATTCCACTTGCTACCAAGGTAAGTAGTAAATGACTAACTGAGAATGATTACAGGTCATAGACATTTGTTCCTTTACTCTGAGCTTTGTTAGATAGAGAAAGTGGTAGGTGGCATGTTTCTAAATATGATGGAAATCACAATCATAAGGTAATTGGTTCAAAATATAGCCTCCGTATTCATTCACATAGGCAGATGACAAATACAGATATGGCACTATCATCTACCTTCTGTTTTCATGGAAAGAAATCTTCTAAAATTATGTTGTACATTATTAATCAAGTAGGTGGTTACGAGAATATGACATTTTGCTAGGAGGGAATTGTACAATTACCTTGATAGGGAACGCAAAGCACAAGTTATGGATAGAGATGGGGTTGCAGTTCTTGGTTACTTATCTGTAATAAGCTATTTTGATCATATATTTTATATTAGCTATACCCTTGATCAAGAAGATAGATTAGCAAATTTTTGTTAATGGAACAACTAGAATAGACTACCAATATTTTTTTGATGTTATAGCTTTTCACAACACTTACAGGAAAAATGTTTACAATAAGCATTCAGTAATCTTCTCTAGTTTAAATTATCATAGAAATATTATTATCTTTGGTGCTAGACTCCTAGTTGATGAAACTGAAGAGTCCTACAAACCGGTGCTTAGATATCTAACAAACGTAAGGGCAAACAGACAATCTGTTTCCGATATTGCTAATGGTGATAATGCTTTGCAAAAAACTATAAAAGAGTTGTGCCCTCAAGCATGTCATTGGTTATATGCTTGGCATTTGCAGTAAAATATAAAAACACATGTTGACAAAAATGATTTTCTTTTAGATTTTGCAAATTGCATGTATGGGAAATTTGATGTTGAGTAATTTGAAAGGATATGGGAAAATATGGTTACTAATTTTAAAGTTGAAACCTATGAATGGATTAGGAAGTTATACAAGAAGATATGGGCAAATGCATACCTTCGTGAGACTTTTTTTGCTAGAATTAACATAACATCATAGTGTGAAACTACTATGAACACTATATTTTGCAATCAGTTTCATTATATTTCTTCTTTTATTTTAACAATAAAGCCTTTTTTATTTATTTTAACAGGCATCCATAGTCTCATCAAAGATTAAGTGGCTTCATGACATAATCTTTTTGAATTCCTTTACCACTCTAATTAAGCCATGTAACACAATTGAAATAATGAATTCAGTGTTGATTGTGAATCAAAATATCATAAACTGTGTTGAAGCCAACTCTTCATTGCATTGAAAGTAGTGCAACAAAAATATACACTCTTAGTAAGTTCAAGGAATTTGACGAGCTACTTATGAAATCTACTATGTGTATTATTGGTGACAGGATGGGATAGAATAAGATTAAAATGTGGAAGTTGAAAAGCATTGATAAACATAACAAATCTTGGGAAGTGTCACTTGACACAAGTTCTATCATATTCAAATGGTCATGTTGCCGATTCAAATCATCTGGCATCTCATGTTACCATATTGTTTGCAATATGAAGAAGAAAATTTTCAAAAGGTACCAAAAAGCTTGATATTTAATAGGTAGGTGGCATGTTCCTGGATATAATGGAAATCACAATCATGATCTAATTGGTTCAAAATATAGCCACCTTATTCGTTCACGAAGACAAATGACAAATACAAATAAGGCACTAGCATCTACCTTGTGCTTTAATGGAAAGAAACCTTCTAAAATATGTCGTACACTATTAATCAAGCACGCAGCTATGAGAATGTGACATTTATTAGGAGGGATTTGTACAATCACTTTGATTGGAAGCGCAAAGCACAAGTTATGGATGGAGATGAGGTTTCAATTCTTGGTTATTTGTGTGCAAAAAGTGATTTTGATCCTATATTTTATATTAGCTATATCCTTGATCAAGAAAATAGATTGGCAAATGTTTTTGGGACAAATGGAATAGGTCGAATGAACTATCAATATTTTTCTAATGTTATAGCTTTTGATAGCACCTATAGAAAAAATGCTTACAATAAGCCTTTGATAATCTAATTTAGTTTAAATTATCATGGAAATATTATTATCTGTGGTGCTGGACTCTTTGTTGATGAAAATGAAGAGACCTACAAATGGGTGCTTAGATCTCCAAGAAACGCAATTGCAAACAAACAATCTGTTGCAGAGATTACTGACGATGATAAGGCTTTGCAAAAAGCTGTAAAAGAATAGTGACCTCAAGCATGTCATTGGTTATACGATTGGCATTTCTATCAAATTGCAAAAGCACAAATTCACAAAAAGAATTTCTTTCAGCTTTTGCTAATTGCATGTATAGCAAATTTTGGATTTTAGTAATTTGAAAGGATATGGGCAAATATGGTTATTGATTTTAAACTTGAAAACAATGAATAGATTAGGAAGTTATACAGGAAGAAGATTATGTAGGCAAATGCATACCTTAGTGAGACTTTTTTTGCTAGGATAAATACAATGTCATAGTGTGAAGCTACTATGAACACTATCTTTTGCTATTGATTTCATTTTGTTTCTTCTTTTATTTTATTTTAACAGGCATCATTAGTTTCATAAAATATTAAGTGACTTCACGATATAATCTGCTTGAACTCCATCACCGTTTTGATCAAGTTATGTAACACTATTGAAATAATGAATTCAGTGCTAATTTTGAATCAAAACATCATAAATTATGCTGAAGTCAGCTTTTCATTGCATTGAAAATAATGCAGCAGAAATATACACTCTTAGTAAGTTCAAGGAATTTAGCGAGCCACTTATGAAATCTACTATGTACTGTTGCTGACAGGATGGAATAGAATGGGACTAAAATATGGAAGTTGACAAGCTTTGATAAACATAACAAATCTTAGGAAGCATCACTTGACACAAGTTCTATCACATTCAAATGCTCATGTTGCCGATTTGAATCATGTGGCATCCCGTGTTACCACATTATTTGCATTATGAAAGAAGAATGTTTTCAAGAGGTGCCAGAAGCTTGATACTTGATAAGTGGACCAAACTTTCAAAGACAATAATTCTTTCATTTGACATCGAGAAAGATGAGCCTAACAAAAATCGAGTATCGATGTTGTGCCAATGTACTTTATCGGCAAGATGCAACTGGATGTGCTTTCTAATTGGAAATTCTTAAGATGACTTCAATGTGATATTAGAAGTTGTTGATAAAAACATACATCGTCTTGAATTAGTTTGTGGTTTGAAGTTGTTAGGTGGCCAATCTTGTCATATGATGAAGGATCCGACATTAATGAGATTACCAAAGGTCATCCTACATAATAAACCACTAAGAAAAAAAGGTTGCATTTATGTTGATTGTGCAATAGGCATGGCCATAACAAATCAACTTGTACCCAAAAAGCGGCAGTCATTGGTCAAAATGTATTGCAACACATAAATCATCCTCAGATTCTGATAAATAATCACATTTTTGACCTCAAATAATTCTAATGGCTTCGTATTGCTTATTTTTATTATAAGTTTTCTAATTCTTAACTTTTGGCTATGTTGTACAATGATATCGGTTCACTTTCTAAGAAAGATTCATTCTTCGAGTCTAGTTGGTTGATGATTTAGTATATAGTTTGGTAAGCATGATTCATTTTATTTCTTGTTAATTTTTTAAGTTGTTGCGAGGATGCTTTGGTTGCTTAGTACATTTCTATTTTCACTTGCAGGTCAACCTTGAAGGCATCTTGCTAATTTTGGGTCTTTTTATTTATTGTGGGAATGATCATTCACTTGCTGCCAAGCTAAGCAGTAAATGACTAACTAAGAATGGTTACAGGTCATAGATATTTGTTCCTTTACTGCTTTGTTAGATAGAGAAAGTGGTAGGTGACATGTTTCTATATATAATGCAAAACACAATCATGAGCTAATTGGTTCAAAATATAGCCACCTTATTAGTTCACACAAATAGATGACAAATATAGAAAAGGCACTAGCATCTACCTTGTGCTTTCATGGAGAGAAACCTTCTAAAATCATGTTGTATATTGCTAATCAAGCAGATGGCTATGAGAATGTGACATTTACTAGGAGGGATTTGTAATATCACTTTGGTACGGAGCAGAAAGCACAAGTTATGGATGGAGATGGGGTTGTAGTTCTTAGTTACTTGTGCGCAAAAAGTGATTTTGATCCTATATTTTATATTAGTTATACCCTTGATCAAGAAGATAGATTAGCAAAAAAATTTTGGGACAGATGGAACAACTTGAATAGACTACCAATATTTTTCTGATATTATAGCTTTTGATAGCACCTACAGGAAAAATGTTTACAATAAGCCTTTGGTAATCTTCTCTAGTTCATCATGAAAATATTGTTATCTTTGGTGCTGGACCCCTTGTTGATGAAACTAAAGAGACCTACAAATAGGAGCTTACATCTCTAACAATTTACAATGGCAAACAAACATTTTGTTTCAGAGATTACTGATGGTGATAAGGCTTTGGGAAAGCCTATAAAAGAATTGTGGCCTCAAGCATGTCATCGGTTATATGCTTAGCATTTGTAGCAAAATTCAAAAACAGAATGTTCACAAAAAAGAATTTCTTTCAGCTTTTGTAAATTGCATGTGACAAATTTGATGTTGAGTAATTTGAAAGGATGTGCGCAAATATGATTACTGATTTTAAACTTGAAAACAATGAATGGATTAGGAAGTTATACGAGAAGAAGAAGATGTGGGCAAAAGCATAGAAAATATTTTTTTAAGAAAAAGATATTTTTTAATAAAATATACTAGATCAATATTTTCATAGAAAATACTCCCTTTCAAAATATCTATTAATTTTGATCGATACAAATATTAAGAAAAATAATAAATAATACTAATTGGTAATGGAATAAAATATAGTGAATGGACTAAAATATCCCTACATATTAATTAATACAGCACAATATTCAAGGCTAATAGTAGATAGAATGCTTTGAAAATGTGAAATTAATTAAAGATTGAATTAGAAGAATAAAATTAATACTTTATTGAAATATGAAATTGACAAATATTTTAAAATATGAAATTATTTAAAAACGAACTGATATTCTAAAAGGGGGAGTATATAATTACATGGAAAGAATATATTCGTTATCAATCATTTGATATAAAAACAATTGACCATATATATTTATTACGCATTGATTTAATTAATCAATCGATTGATATATGTTGAAACTGACATATAAAGAATCACTCTCTATATCACAAACCCCCTTGTTGTACTCAATTTGCAATCAAATACTATAACTTTTCATTTTAGTGGAGACTAAAAAATAAATAAGACTATAACTTTCACAATACAATAAGCAAATTGTTATTTGAAAGCATGTCATTTAGGTAGAAACTCACATTCATGATCTCCTTAAACGTATCAAAAAATTATCTCTTCAACAGTAAGCAAGCTTCTCAATCCTAAAGAATAAGTTGGTATAATCAGAGTTATCAATCCCTATTAGGTTAATCCTATATCTGAACCAACATATTCTAACTAAGCTTGATTCATTGTGCCCAAGAAAAACCCTAAAACAGTGATGTGTATTCGATTTCAACCCGTGTATCATTAACAGTTCAAAAATAAGAGACAATATATAAAGAAAAAACGCCATAGGTGCCAACAAAAAATTTACGTATAATATCTTGGGAAAAAAAAAAAGAGACCATAGAGAATAGCATTAAACATCCATGCATAAAGTTTACACCCATGAAAGAAATAAAAGAGATTAATTGAGATTCGACAACACATAATATCAATGCTTGTTAGCTTTTCTAACTAATACAAAGTTGAAAGAAGTGCACAATACAAATATTATCAAAACATGAAGTATAACTTTGATCTTGTAAACTTTCAATTTAAGAGTTTAATCAGCAGGCAAAGTGAAAAGAAAAAAAAAAGTAGAAAGGCATCTTTTGAAAATTGAAACTCTTTCTAAACTTTATAAAATGATTTTCTAGAGTGTAAGAAAGCGACAACAAAAATTTTATAACTGTAACTTTTTCCAAACCATACATTGCTTCATTGAAACACCTAGACAAAAATAAAATCACTTCTTCTAGTTCCCTTAACAACATCAGTTTCTCTCAACCAAAATGTAATAAGATACATAAATCCATATCTAAAACAGGATAAAAGAGTTTATATCAGAGCACAAAACATAACATTTTCAACTCATGGAAGGGAGGTGAAACTAAATACCTTTTGTTTCTATCTATGCAATGAACCACTACCGACTCGATAGACATAATGTGCTTGTTGTGTTGCATTTTTTATTTTTTGAAAATTATTGTAATTAGTGTGTTGAATATTACGTATAACATCTTTAATTATTGTAAATAGCTTAAATTAATTAAAATTTACATCTATAAAACTTTTCATTTTATAAGAAACCTTCTCAGCTTCATAAAAAAAAAATATTTATAAGGAACATATAGCAATATGACATTCTTATACTTTAATCCTCAATACTCTTTTAGTGCTATTATGTAAAATAATAATATTATTGAGCTCAATTTTTATATACTAATATAAAAAAAATTATACTTTTATCCTATCATATAATGTCACATTGCCAAAGGTGATAGGTTCCCACATCTCTTACTTAAAAGATATACAAATAAAAGGTTTTGATTGAATAATAGTATAAAAAAAGATTTACATTTTCAATGATTCAAAATTAAACTCTAGTATTAAACTTACGTAAACGGTTTTCAGTTATTCTTGTTTATTGGAATTTAAAAAAAATAGAAGAGTGACTATTGAGACAAAATTCATAAGAATATATAAATAATAACTATTTTAATTATTAAATAAATGAGTTAAATATGAAAAATGAACATCTTAAGATATCATTTTTTCACTATTATTACAAAAATATTTTTTTCAAAAAGTTTGTTAAATACCGTACAATCTGAAAAGTATCGATTTTAATGCATTTTTAAAATTATAGACAATTTAAAAATAGATTTAAGGTTAAAAAAGTCACAAAACAAAATTAATATATAATTTTAAAAGTTTATGGTAAAAACAATTGTTTAATATATATATATATATATGAAATAATTTAATTTTTGTACACTAATAAGATAAAAAAAATTTATATTGTTATTCAATCATATATTGCAAATCAATTAATCTCAAACTTACTATTTAAAATATCATGTACATATAAAATTTTGATTGAATAATAATATAAAAAATTATATACAGTATCGAAATTAAAATCTGACTATTTTCGCATTCCCTTTTCTGTTTAATAATTATCTAGCGAAAAAATGATCCTCCAAGTTGGAGGATTGTCAACAGCAATTAGCCACCCAAAGTGTCACAAAAGGAAAAGGGAAATGAAGAACGGCCATCACCCCTTACAAACTTGTTTCACACCCGAACTAGAACAAAACAATGACTTTAATCAAACAATCTCTTAGAATAAGCCAATATCCTTCACGCACTTAAGCTGCACATTGCCGCAGAAAAGAAGTTCAGCACCACCAAATACACGAGGTAACAGCAATGAACATCTTATTCCAAAAAATCAGCAGAATCCCACCACGATTTTAGGTCATAATAACCTGTGTTTGAAATCATTACTCCCAATTGAATATGCAGAAATATCACTGCATCCAACCATTCCACCTTTGTTACGCATGCACTTTGCTCTCAGTCCCAACTATATGAGAGGTGCTTCCTGTTTAGAACCAGTATCAAATAATTGCTCTAGTAGATTCTCATCCAACCATTCCAACTTTTTTTCGAATTTTGAATACAATGAGATCTCTATCCGTAACAACTCCCATTCTTTCTATCTATTTGTTTTAGGAAGGTCCAAATTAAGATATACAATGGACAAAAAGCTTGTTCCTCATAGGCAGGAATTTAGGAAAAAAGGCTCCAGATGAAAAAAAAATGGAAAAAAAAAAGTCACTAAGTGTACTAATGATATATAAATTCGAATAACTAGTTGGTAAGAACTGAGTTTCGGACTCATTGGATTCAGGGGTTGAGAATACGGTGCACATACTTGCACTTCCAACACGGGGGATATAAAGGAGATTTTGCCGAATGTGTTAAAATTAATGACTGAAATATAGCCAAAAATCCAGTCCCTCATTGTTATTTTTTACATGAGGGGAAAAATAGTAAAAACCAAATAAATACGCAAACCATCTCTTCTTCAGAGAAACAAAGGAGGATGAATGCATTGCCGCTTCATCACTTTGTAAACTTTGCGTGCTCCTCCAAAGTTGTAGAGAACCATCTCTGATGCACATTTTACACAAAAGCTACAAACATATATCAAGCTTAAAAAAATAAAAAATAAAGGTATTAAATAAAAATCATTGTTCAGTAGAAGAACACATTGTTGCCATGCCCTCATTGTTAATTTTTACATAAGGGGAAAAAAGTAAACCAAATAAATACGCAAACCATCTCTTCTTCAGAGAAACAAACGAAGATGAATGCATTGCCGCTTCATCACGTTGTAAACTTTGCGTGCTCCTCTAAAGTTGTAGAGACCCAACTCTGATGGACATTTTACACAAAAGCTACAAACATATATCACACTTAAAAAAATAAAAAATAAAGGTATTAAATAAAAATCATTGTTCAGTAGAAGAACACATTGTTGCCATGCTCTCATTTCACTAAGTAAGTCAACCTAATTTTTTTCGATAAATTGATTACAAAATCAAAGGATGCGAGAAGCAAACATCGGTGTACATATCATAAAACAAAAAGCAAATACACTCATGGCCATCCACCTACCCTCTCACAACTCTGTTTTTGTCTCCCATATTAACTTCCCCTGAGTACCCCAGAACAAAAAGCAAATACACTCATGGCCATTTGCGCATGCGCGCGCGCAAAGCATAAGCACATGCACGCAATAGAAGCCGACATTAAAAAACACTGATTTATTGTTTTAACTCAAGCTCTGTTCAACTACGTATAAACTCACTCAAA
The DNA here is from genome assembly GCA_031216125.1 of Dalbergia cochinchinensis. NCBI lineage: Eukaryota > Viridiplantae > Streptophyta > Magnoliopsida > Fabales > Fabaceae > Dalbergia > Dalbergia cochinchinensis. The sequence continues at coordinate 29,137,071 of CM062368.1, forward strand.
CACAGACCACATACCCGTGAATCACCCAAACCCATGTATGCTCACCCAACACAAATTGTTCACGGTCCTCAGAAATAGGAAAAAACTCGAGAGGAATAGAAATTACACATCAATAAGTAGCATTTTCAATTGAACTGAAAACTAATATATTTGGGTAACAGAATGATTCTTTATGAGTAGCAAGAATTAGAAGAAAGTGGACAATTTATCTTGATTCTGACCTTGCTCTTTCCTGATACCAAGCATTCAATATCCAACCAAGAAGAAAGAAAAATAAATTAGATCAGCATAACACAATTTTCATTACCATGTATTTGCGCAATTAATAATAAAGACGTGAATCAATTGATAAAACAATTGTGATTACCCATGATTGGAGAAAGGGATGAAGAAAAAAGTTAGAAGGTAGTGTAGTAATATAACACATGAACCAGGTTAAAAAAAAAATCAACATGAAAGAAATTAACAGCTTCCCTAAACAAAATGTAATAGAAAGAGTTGATTTTAATTGAAAGGGTTGGCACCTCTAGAATTCTTTGAGGGCGGCGAAGGTGTAAATGGGGCAGAAGCAGCTTGCTCAGACTTAGCATAAGGGATGTTGATTAGGCTAATATAGCAAAACAAAGATCCTGTGAATTGTTGAAGCCTAACTTATCATCAGAGGGTTAAATAGCCAAAGCTTTATTATCTAGACATCATAGTAAAGTATTGCTTCAAATTGAATGTCACCTGAGCAGGCATAACCTGCATCTTAAAATGAAAAAACGCCTTCAGTGTTATGGCAACATATAGAGTCAGGGAGATGAATGACTGACTTATGAATGGTTGAGTGCCATCCACACATGCAAATGATACATAACAATATGACTTACTATTACTACTTATCATTGGGAATTCAGGATCTAGGAATTCTCGAATTAGTAAGGATAATTTGTCTCTTATATTCACTTACTAATTTGTAATCTATGGGTTTTGATTAGATTTTTTAAGAAATCAGTAAGTACAAGAGACATGAGAGATAAAAAACCCAATCCTTGCGAATAAGAATTTTGTTAAAAGAAACCTAAAGAAAAGAGACATACCTACAGATTATTTCACCGGCAAGCCACTGAAGATGTCCGTTGCACTTCAATTTTATTTTTCTAATATTGGGACTATGTGCAACCACAAGTGTAGAACTTCCTTGAATGCTTTCTCATCATAGAAGGTATTCAGTGTGCTGCATGTTCCTTCTCTAGAAATAGTAGACAAGTTCAATTTCTTTCAAGTGTAACGAACATCTTCACATTTATCTGCTGAATCAATGTGCTTGCAATTGCTGAAACAGGCTTTAGGCAAGACTATATTTTATGATGGAAATGCATCCAAGGGGACTTCGTAACCATGCTTGAACATTTGTCCCAATATTTTCAAGACCATGGGTCTCTTACCACAGCTCAAGTAAGCTCTGTACATTATCCACAATGTTCTCTTTGTGCAATCTAGGTTAACAAATTCCATCTCATTAAGGACACTATGCATTTCCTCCAGGCGCCGTTGTGATCCATACATGACAAGCTTACAATGATATAAGGAGCGGCAGATTTTCCACCCAGCACATTCAGCACGTTTCACAAATGTTACCAGCTTTTCTACTGCATTGCACCGATAATAACTTGCAATTATGCAATTCATAATACCTCTGGTGGTTACAAGGGTTCTGTGCTCAAATGCCTCATTTATTGCGTTCTCCATTTCCTCTAACCAGTCCACCTGGGCATAGAGCCTAATCAACAACACGTTCAACCACGGCCTGTACTCTTCTTGTGGAATAAGCTTCAACAATAACTCTATCTTCTTAATTCTATCTGCATCAGAACTTTTACAATACGCACATATCATACACCTGATCAACGGAATCTGTTTTTCATTTACATGATCCCTTACCAAAGAATATGTCTCTTCCATCTTCTCTAGATTATTTGAAAGTGCATAGCCCCGAAGCATTAGCAGGAAGGTTTTTAAGTTAGGCGCAACAGGTCCCGCCTTCAACATTTGAAAAACTTTCTCCATATCATCCCACATCCAAGCCGATATATATCCGGCAATCAAATGATTATAAGTTTTTATATTAAAGTTGAGGTCTAAGTTGTTTATCTCCCGGTAAGTCGCTTCCATGTGATCAACTAGCAACAAGCGACCAAAAACAGATATGAGAATATTGTACGTGGCAATGGAAGGAGTGCAAGTTGCTTCCCTCTTCATATCACAAAACAATGATTGGCACCTATCGGCAAGACCATTGAACATGTAAGCACCCATCAGTGCATTGTAAGTACTGGTAGTTTTAATACCCTTGTCCTCAGCCTCCTTAAAGAGCTCAATAGCAAGATCAATATTGCGAAGTCTACCCGCAGCTTTTATCCCCTTAGAATACTCATATGCACTCATGGGGGAGCCATAACTAGAAACCTTCCTCCTCCAATTAAAAACCTGAATGATGGCCAACATAATCCAATAACAAAATAGGAGTTACTTGCAACACAACCATTACATTCATTAGAGCTTATTATTATGTAAAAAATAGTCTTTCAACAAAACATTACTTCTTAAATTTTTATAAACTGTTTGAATAATATAAAAATGAATTTAATTTCTATGTACTGATTTTTTTTCAGTGTCATCCAATTAAAATCATCCCATTTGCATGACTTAATCGTTTTTGCTAATGTGACAATATATAATCGAATAATGGATGACAGTGTAAATTAAATTCTATAAAAATAAATTATAAAATAATGAACTTTTTGCTTATAAAACCAATTCTAGAGCACTATCCTAAGATAACTTTTTTCTTTTTCAAAACACGAACAATCACATTGAGAAAATCTGCAAAATTACCTCAAGGGCCAATGAAGGGCGTGAATCTAACTGATTCAAGAGCTCAAGCAAGGTGGACCCATATAGGTGAGATTCCATCAGAAACCCAGAATTGTCGTCAAGGATCTTGAGGAGCCTGGCGGAGTCCGATGCTTCATGAATCAACTGGGTCCTCAAAACAGAAGCTTTGTTAGTGAGATCGTCTTTTAGCAGTGATTTCTCGGTGAATAAGGAAACGATGTCGGAGAGCTTGCGAGGAGGGAGGGTGCAGCTTTGGCGCGTGAAGGCGTAGGAGGGTGAGGTTCTGAGCGTGGTGGTGAAGGGGGCAATAATAGGTTTCGGGTTTGGGATTCCATGGGAGGGGAAGAGGCACAAGAACTCGGCTTGTGCTGCAGCGTCTAAAGAGAATCTCCACACTCGCTTCATTGTTGCTGCTTGAGATTTAAACCGGCCGGACTGGGCGGGTCCGTTTCATTTACGGACTCCACTTTGGTCTAGTCCGCGGCCGCCCCGTGTATACCCGCAAGTCCCCAGACTAGTTCGTGTTGCTGTTTTCTTCTTTTTTTTTTTCAAATTTCAAGCTACAAATGAACAAACAAATGAACAAAAATCACAAAAATCAAAACCAAAAACACAGGTTACACAACCAAAACAAAACAAAAAAATAAAAATAAACAATGACAGTATAAAAAATTAAAACAAAAAAAAATACAATCTCGGAACTGATTCAACTAAACAAAAACATGATTAAAAAAATTAAAACATGACAAAATAAAAAAAAATACCCACAGGCAATGCAAGTGTCGCGACGAGACGATGTCGGGATCTCAGCACTCAGCAGCGGCGGAGCTGTCTGTCTCGGCGGCAGCACGGCTGCACGTCACTGGCGCGGCGAATCGGAGCGGCGCTGTGTGACTGAAGTGAAGGAGGCCGATAGTCCGAGAGAGTAGAGACAGAGAGTTGAGGGAGAAGAAAGTGACCAATAGCTTGAGATCTTTGATTCAACTGATTTGTGCAGAAGAGAGGCTGAGAGTTGAGAGAATGAGACTATGACTATGACAATAGAGAGAGGACGAGAGATATACCAGAAGAGAACGAGAGTGTTTGCTCTGCTAGGGTTTCATTTCATCTCAAACTCGCCGCCACTAACTTTTCTCTCTCTGCACTGTGTAGTTGCTTGGGTTGGGCGGACTTCAATTGGGCTTGGTTGTGGGCCACTACTTTCCTATCTCTTAATATGTTTTTTTTGATAGAAAATGATATTGGTCATCAAAATACCTACACCATCTATTTACACTGTATTATTGGACAAATTTGGCATATGAAGATAATATTGATATGGAGGGGTAATTTTGGCAAAACAAAGGAAAAGAAACTCAAAACAAAAAAAGAAAAAGTTACATTTACTCACCAAAGCTTGTTTCTTTCTTTTTTCTCTCTTTCTCACCTACCAAAGCTTCATTTTCTCCCTCTTTTTTCACGTTTTTCTCTTTAGCTCACAGAAGGATGAGAATCAAGTTTTGTGGCAACACACAAAACTTATTATTATACATGAAATCTTTCTTGTTTTTCTTTCCCTCACCCACCAAAGCTTCATTTTCTCTCAATTTTTTTCATGTTTCCCTCTCGAGTTATTCATTATTCACAAAAGGAAGAAGAATGAGGATAATCAAGATCTATAGGCAGTGAAGACTTAGTTCATTCTATTTGGTTTTTCATATGTTTGTGGTTTATGGCCTAAGACATAGATGATTATTTTTTTCTCCAATTTTTTTAAGCAACAAAACGAATTGAAAATGACTTTGCTAGAAGCTGAGATTTATTATTATTGTTGAAAACTGGAGTTAAAAATTATAAATGTGTGTTATGAAAAGTTATAAATCGATAACAAAAAGTTGTAAAATATTGCAGAAAAAGCTGTCAACCAGTAGCAAAATATTGTAAACTAATTGAGGACACATACTAAACAGGTTGTTGAAAACTGGAATTGAAAAATTGTAAATGCCTATTATGAAATGTTGTAAATCAGTATATAAAATGTTGTAAACCATTGCATAAAATGTTGTAAACCAGTAGCAAAATGTTGTAAACCAATTGAAGACACATACTAAACAGGTTGCTGAAAACTAGAGTTGAAAAATTGTAAATGACTATTATGAAACGTTGTAAATCAGTATGCAAAAAGTAGTAAATCATTGCACTGAATGTTGTAAACCAGTAGCAAAATATTGTAAACCAATTGAGGACATATACTAAACAGGTTGCTGAAAACTATAGTTGAAAAATTATAAATACCTGTTACGAAATATTGTAAACTAGTATGCAAAAAGTTGTAAACCATTGCACAAAATGCTGTAAACCAGTAGCAAAATGTTGTAAACCAACTGAGGACTCTATGTTTTCATAATTTTATAAATATAAAATAGACCTAAATATAATAATTAAATTAAATTTTAGTCATTAGTAATATATTTATTTATCTTATTTGGTGCTTAAACACAACAATCTCATTACTAAATTAATAAATATAATTATCATTATTAGACTAATTAACGTAAGACTGTTAATTAAAATTAAATTTTAGAAATAAATAAAATTTAAATTTTAGTAGCATATTATTTAGTTCTATTTAGCTGGTGTATATATTGTTAATGACTAAAATTTAATTTAATTATTATATTTAGATCTATTTTATATTTATAAAATTATGAAAACATAGAGTCCTCAATTGGTTTACAACATTTTGCTACTGGTTTATAATATTTTGTGCAATGGTTTACAACTTTTTGCATACTGCTTTATAACATTTCGTAACAAGCATTTACAGTTTTTCAACTCCAATTTTCAGCAACTTGTTTAGCATGTGTCCTCAATTAGTTTATAACATTTTGCTACTAGTTTACAACTTTTTATACAATGGTTTATAACTTTTTGCTACTGGTTTATAACTTTTCATAACACACATTTATAATTTTTCAACTTCAGTTTTCAATAATAACAGCAAATCTCAGCTTCTAGCAGAGTCATTCTCAGTTTGTTTTGTTGCTTAAAAAATGGAGAAAAAAATAATCATCCATGTCTTAGGACATAAACCACAAATACATGAAAAATCAAATAGAATGAGCTAAATCTTCATTGCCTATAGATCTTGATTCTCCTCCTTCTTCTCCCTTTTGTGAATGATGAAGAACTAGAGAAAGAAACATGAAAAAATAGAGAACAAAAAAAGAAACTTTGATGGGGAGAGAGAGAGAGAAAAAAAAGAAAGATTTTATGCGTGATGATAAGTTTTGTACGTTGCCACAGAACTTAATTCTCATCCTTCTTCTTCCTTCTATGAGCTAGAGAGAAAAAAGTTAAAAAAAGAGAGAAAAAATGAAGCTTTGGTAGGTAAGAGAAAGATAAACAAGAAAGAAACAAACTTTGATGGGTGAACATCACTTTTTCTTTCTTTGTTTTTGGTTTCTTTGTCTTTGTTTGCCAAAATTGCCCCTCCATATCCATACTATCTTTATACACCAAATTTGTCCAATAGCACAGTGTAAGTAGATGATGTAGGTATTTTGATGGTCAAGTATCATTTCTCTTTTTGAAATTTCAATTAGTCGCAGATGAATCCAAAATATGTGTGTTTGGGAGTGCTACATGGGGAAAGAGAAATATGAATGAGGAAAGACACCATAGCCACTCCAAGCCTTCTTCGACAGTGTTTTTCTTGACCCTTCAAATTAGGGGGTCGATCACATGAACTTTCTACAATGATTTTACTATTTTGACATTTTGTAATCTTTTACACATGAAAAATATACTCATAAAGTAAAAGGGCAAAACTGGATAAGAAAATTTATACATGCTTCCATTCTACTCACTTATATTATAAACTTCCAAACAGCAGGATGGCCCCTTACCATCCATTCCACTTCTCACATTTCTTCTATACTCTATTAATGATCATTCCCTTCTATCCTTTATAAAACTCTCAGTCACAGCTTTAAGATTTTGTTTTGGAAACAGAGGCTAAAAGGTGACCAGAATGAAAGAGAGATGACCTTATTGCATGCAGCCATAAGGGAACAAGGCGAAGCCACAGGACGTCGTGAGCACAACGGTATACACAATGGCGACACTATGACGACATAGCGAGGGGAATAGGGCGCACAACGGATGACATGAACTGTGGAGGAAGAGGAGGAGTCGACTGATGGCAAAAGACAACAACGATGCTATTCAGTTTCCGACGACAATGAAAGCAAATAGGATACTCATCACAGTGTTGTTGTGTTCTAAAATTTGTGTCTTTTCGTCATTTTTATTCCATGTTTACTTGTTTAGGATCTGATTCCTGAGCCCAGGAGGTTCTGGCCAACCATTTTTTTCAGCTGGCTTTCTAGTAGATGAACACGATAATACAGAGGATGGTTTTCTAAGATTAGGGATTTGGATGTGGATGGGTGGAGAGAAATAGGATGGAAAAGAAATTAAATAAATTAGTAAGAGTAAAGTAGTCATTTTATATTTTTTAATATTAAAAAATCTATAATTTAGGGATAAGGGAGGTTGTTGTAGTGAAAATAAATAAATTAAGGTGGGTATCTATCAAATTAAAATCTAGAAGGATTTAGGCGTAGTATCGATGGACTACAAAGGAGGTCTTTGTAATTTTCCCTATATTTTAAGCTAAAAAAACTATGTGGGCTAGCGTGTTGATTTGCAAATTTACGGGCCAAGCTCGTTTAACCCTGCGAATCAAGCAATGTGGATTAAAAAAGATCCACGGATTAAAACCTTTCTGATCCATTTTCTTGCGGAATGAAAGTTAAACGAATCAGCTCACGGTTCGCGACCTATATACCGAGCTCTATGCACACACAAGGTAATCGCATGCAGCACATGGCACATACCTTTACTTGTCATTTTTTTTTCTTTTTTTGGTTAAGAGGCTTTCTTGTGTTTGGGTCTAGGCTTTTCCAACCCGCAGTCACTTGGGCCAATAACTAAAAAAAATTTAGAATGTTTGTTGATGTAAAAGAATGATGGCATGCAGAAGAGCCATTAGCCTTGCCTGTGTTTTTCATGCTTATGGTGTTTGGAAATTTCTACAAAAAATCAAGCTAGGACTAAAAGATGTTTTAATTCAAGAAAGAGAATTTTCCGGATCATCACGAAACTTGGGACCCTACTAAAAGATGATCTCACCAACAAAGCTTCCATTTTTAGGATGCAGTTGGTTCATGAAGCATCAAACTCTACCATGGTCCTTAAGATCCTTGACGACAATTCTGAATCTCTGATAAAATCTCACCCGTTTAGATCCGTCTTGCTCGAGCTCTTGAATCAATTAGATTTACAACCTTCATTGGCCCTTGAGGTATTTTCCAATTTTTCCCAACTTGGGCTTTGTAATTAGAAATTGGAGACTATTGGATAAACTTGAAAAGAAAAAGCAATTTTCATATAGTACTCTTTTATTGATTGTTTCATAAGCCAAAAATTAATTGTTTTATAATTTATTTCTAGTGTTTAATTTGTATGCATTGATAGCGCTAAAAAATGTCATTCAATTATATATTGTTACATCAATAAAAATAGTTAAGTTTTGCGCACACTACATAAAGAGTCATCCAAATGGAATGGTTTGACTGGATGACTTCTTTATCTTCTAAGTGCATCAAAGTTAAACTATTTTATTTTATAAGAATATTATCCAAACAATTTATAAAAATATTAGAACTAATGTTTTATTGAAAACCCATTTTTTATATAATAAACTCTAATTAATGCATTGATTGTGCTTAAAGAAACTCCAATTTTGTTTTTGGGTGATGTTGGTCATCATTCAGGTGTTTATTTACAGGAAGAACGTTTCTAGGGATGGCACCCCAATCAATGCGTGTAAGTATTCTAAGGGGATAAAAGTTGTAGGTAGACAGCGAAATATTAATCTTGCTATTGGCTCTTCAAGGAAGCTGAAGACACGGGTATTAAAACAACCGATACTTACAACACACTGATAGGTGCTTACATGTTCAATGGTCTTGCTCAAAGGTGTCGGTCCTTATTTTGTGATATGAAGAAGGAATCAACGTGCACTCCCTTTATTGTCACGTACAATGTTCTCATATTTTTTTGGGTCGTTTGTTGCTGATTGATCATATGGAAGCGAGCTATCAAGAGATAAACAAGTTAGACCTCATCCTTAATATAAAAACTTACAATTATTTGATTGCTGGAAATATATCGGCTTGGATGAGGGATGATATAGAGAAAGTTTTTCATATGTAGAAGTCAGGACTTGTCATGCCTAAGTTAAAAACCTACCCGCTAATTAATGCTTCGAGGCTATGCACTTTCGAATAATTTGGAGAAGATGGAAGAGACATATTCTTTCGTCAAGGATCATTTAAATGAAAAATGGATTCCGATGATCAAGTCTATGATATGTGTGCATTGTAAAAGTTCTGATGCAGATAAAATTAAGAAGATAGAGATATTGTTGAAGCTTATTCCACAAGAAGAGTATAGGCCATTGTTGAACATGCTGTTGATTAGGCTCTATGCCTAGGAGGACTAGTTAGAGGAAATGGAGAACACAATAAACGTAAGAAATCTGGTCCCCACGTAAGCCGCGTAACCTCTGTGCCGTACTATATGCTTACTTCAATTCATAAAACATGATTTGATAATGTTTCAGGTTAATTGTAAATCCTTACTACCGGTAAAATAAACCTGTTTCTCATAAATAAATAGCATGATTGTTGCTACAAAATACATCTCAACTAAATTGCTCATATACAAAATATCTATGGGTGATATGCTGTGAAGTACAAGGAATCATGGTATAAAATCAAAATGCAAAATAAATGACTATATGCAGTCCGGGACTCTGCCCGTCACATTACTGGAACTCATCTACCATGAACAAAAGTACTAAGGCTTCATGCCAAAGTGAAGCTCACCCGAATTGAAGAAAACTACTGCTGAGCAGGTGGGAGAGGAGGATCCTGAGCTACATTTGTATCTATGGAAAATGAAGAAGAGAGGGGTGAGTTTTGAAATCAAAACTCAGTGAGTGGACCTTTACTCATAACCGTACATGGGACATGGAAAACATAATATATGAACAATGGTAAAATGCAACATATATACACAGTTCTATTTACTTTACATATTAATTATAACATTTAAAACCTCAAGAATTATATAAGGGAACAGAGTGCTCATCAACCATAGGGAGGGTACTAAGTCCCTGGCGAACAAAGCCCTTGGCTAAGGTGATCTCTTCGGTCCCTGGCGGATAGATCTAACTCAAGGATGAATTGCTCCTGGCGGGCCTTAGTATACCAAGGTTAATGGAATAACTGCCCCAAAACCATGCTGCCACCTTCTCATGACCGCTATAGGGGTCCCCTGGATGCCAAAAACATACACCCACCCACTGTGACCGCTATAACGGTGACAGTTCAGACATCAGCTGCACTAAGGGTCCTCCGAGCATCCCGGGGCCTTTTTAACAACACGGGTGGGTCCCAGGGGACCCCGAGGCAAAACGAAACTTATCCACTGTCATGTATATATCGGGTATCACAAAACCATAGTAATGAAAACTAGACCGAACCGGCCAATTCGAACCAGAAATCCGTGAACTAGTCACTGGTCTAGTTCGGTTTGATGATTAGACTAGTTATGCAATTAAACCGGTTAAACTTGGTCAAACCCGGGTTGAACCGGCCGAGCCATCTGCGAACAGCTCCAAACTAAACTGACTGGGACTGATTCGAACCGCCCACACTTGAACCACATTACACCAGCTGAACCTTGCTCTACGCGCCCATACTTGAATCGCCTACACTTGAACAACATATCCATGCGCCCAACATGCATGCCTGATGAACCACGTGCCTTGTGCTTGTAATTGCCACAAATGTTCAGAAACTCCAATACATGGGGTTCGAACCCAGCCTTTTCTCTTGATGAAATGCTCCACACACACATACACACTATATATATATACATAGTTACACAAATTTTTTATATATTTATTTAATTAAATCCGGTTCAACCAGTACTTACCAGTTTAACCAATAACCCAGTGACCCGATGTCTTGACCAAGTCAATGACCAAGTCGAGTCTGATAACTATGCCTGTAACCAATAGAGGTATTATGAAATGCATAATTGCAAGCTATTATCATTGCAATACAATAGAAAAGCTGGAAACATTTGTGAAATGTGCTAAACATGCTGGGTGGAAAATCTGTCACTCCTTATATCATTGTAAGGTAGTCGTGTATGAATCATAGCAGTGCCTTGAGGAAATGCAAAGTGTCCTTAATGAGATGAAATGTGTTGACCCTGATTGCACAAAGAAAACCTTGTGGATAATGTACAGAGCTTACTTGAGCTGTGGCCAGAGATCCATGGTTTTGAAAATATTGGGACAAATGTTCAACCATATCCATTTCCATCATAAAATATATTATCCTGTGTATATAGCCTATTTCAGCAATTGTAAGCACATTGATTTAGCTGATAAATGTGAAGATGTTCGTTACACTTGAAAGTAATTGAACTTGTCTACTATTTCTAGAAGAGGAAAATGTAGCACATTGAATACTTGCTATTATGTGAATGCATTTAAGGAAGTTCTAGACCTGTGGTTGCACATAGTCCTAACATTAGAAAAATAAGATTGAAGTGCAATGGACATCTTCAATTGCTTTCTAGTTAAATAATTTGTAGGTATGCATACTTTCTTGAGGTTTCTTTTAAGAAATTGTTATTCACATGAATTGTTTATGTTGCCTCTCATGGAATTAATAATATTATTGAATACCTATGCTTGGATCTAATTTTGAGCTTCTTGTTGTTCCTCTATGCCTATGATTATCAAACTTTCTAATCATCGAATTGGTTTCAGTAGTACCTCTTGGATTGGTGCCCTATAAAGCACCATTACTAGCTTTCTTGTCCTTACTGATTTACTAGAAAATCTAATCAAAGCCCATAGATTACAAATTAGTAACTGAATATAAGAAACAAACTATACTTACAAATTTGAGAATTCATAGATCCTGAATACCTAATGATAAGTAATAATGGCAAGTCATAGGCGTGTGTGGATGACACTCAACCATTCATGAGTCAGCCATTGATCATGCTAACTTTATATGTTGCCATAATATTGAAGGCATTGTTTCATTTTAAGATGAATGGTCATGCTTGTACGAGTGACATTCAATAGTTTAGCTTCAACTATTTAACCCTCCAAAGATAAGTTAAGCTCAGACAATTTGACAGGATCTTTTCAAAAGAAATTTTGCTATTTTCTTCTAATGAATGCTTCTAAAATCCTCTTAATTGCTAAATGAGGAAAATATTATTATTTTGTGTTTTCAAGATATTAAATGCATTTGCAAAGCATAAAAATTTTTCCTTGTTTATCAAATAGGAAAATTATCAAGGGACATAAAATTATTATCCTAAAAAGATTAGTCTTTACTTGTTTTCAGTGATATTTTTTTTTCCAAAATATAGAGTAGAGCTGTTTCTCATATTTAAATTCTCATCCATATGCTTGTACTCAAACTGATTGTTTATTCTTCTATGTCAAACCATAGACAATGTTTTATGTTGCTCTTGTTTTTCTCATTGTATGTTGGCATGCTTTACTGACAATATTTATTGCAGATGGTGTTGTACTACTGTGTAGTCTTTGGGAAATAGGAGCCTTCAACATTTTGATTGCTTTGGTGCTTGTAAAATCTAAAACCAGTGCCACTCTTCCTACCTAGCAAGAAATGTCTTATCTACCAAAGATTAATGTTTTATATCCACTGAATTTTATTAGAGACTACCACAGCTACACAGATCAGAGCAATTATTGATATATGTGGAGGCTATTTACAGCTTATAAAACAATGTTGGTACTTTGGAACATCAAGGTTGAAGGTGTTGTGGGAACTACATTTAATGCATATGTGAAATTGGAACTGAGTTACCATAAACTAAACAATCAATTCTTTGAATTGTCGTTCACTTCCCATTCAATTTCAAACTAATTCTTTAAATTGTTTTGTCATCCAAATTTCATCTAATGTAGATGTCCTAATTTAATTGACAGAATATGCTTGTAATAAAGAGATTGTGAAAAATATATTAATCCGAATGAAGGCCGATATTATTCTTCGTAACCCTCAAATTTCGATATATGATAATTGCACATGCTCTTTTGTCAAGATTTTTTTTTTCTTGCAAAAACCCAATTGCATATGGATTCATCCTATGTTTCAAAGCTTGGATGAGTCATTCAATTGACCTAGATAATTCGAGTTGTCTTAAACTCTTGAAAAGTAAAAAGGAAGGTAAAATTCCTAATTTGTTTCTTGGTCAAAATATCAGGGATAAAGAAGTTACTTGGGATTTGAAAGTCTATTTGAGTTCTTTTTTGCTAGCAAAATTGAATTCTTAAGACTAACTTGATTTTCAAATTGAAGGCAAAATATGGTAAACAGGAAATGACTTAATTGTTATACACTAATGGTGTAAAAAAATTTTATACAATCATTCAAACGTGTATTGCTACATAAGCGATAATAGTTGACTTTTATACTCACTATTTGAAAAATCATCCAAATAAAATATTTTGATTGGACGACAGTGTAAAAGTTTTATACTGTTAGTGTGTCAAAATTAAACTCAACAGAAAAACACAAAATCTCATTTAGAAATATTGTATATGAGGAATAATTGCCAACATCGACCCATAGTATCAATTGCAAATCAAATTGGTTCAAGTATCAGTAAAAGCATATAAATTGAAATTTAGATGTTCATTTCTGAAGCTAAGATTATCTTTTACTCTATCTAGTGTCGAGATTTATATTCTTTGCACGTATGATCTTAAAATCATATTACCTATTATTATGAATATAGAGTGTACAGTATATCATACTATGTGATGTGGGCTTACTTGTTAAATCTTTACAAGCCTAAGGAAAATAGAAATCATATGCTAAATCCAGCCTCGACTGAAAAAAATGCCTTCTAACATCACTAAGCCATTGAATGTGATTTGAAGAGGCATCTCTACCTTTGACCAAAACTAAAAAAAAGAAAAGAAAAGAGGCATCTCTACTCCTCCATGATTAAGAATATCCCCCTTTTCTATTTTTTGTCATAAGATTAAGAGTATACTTTAGCATTTGAAATCCTCATAATGAAAAACCACCTAGAACATTCATAATCATTTGGATCTGCAGTTGTCTCAATGACAACCTTCCCAAAAGCTTAAATCAAGCTCAATAATAACTTAATTGGATAGTGTGAGTGCAAAATAAATCTAAATCAATCAAATTTAATTGGTGTCATTTTAATTGTTTTTCAACAAATTTGAATTGAACCAATCTAATCAAATTTGATCAATTTGATTCGAATTATTTGGTTGAAGTAAAAAATAAAGAATTTCATTTTTCAAAATTTTTTATCGTTATAATAACTAATAACAATGTAAAGTTTGATTAAGATATACTTAATAATGATGTAAATAGATAAATTTCTTAAACCAAAGTGAGGGAAAAAAAGATAAAATGTAACTATATCACTAAAAATGTAAGTGAAAGCTTTGAAAACATGGAAATCTATAAGAGAAAAATAGTTAATCAGATAATCAGATTGGTGTTCAAGTAATTGGGTTAAAAAATCATGAATCTAAAACTGTTGGTTTGGTTTGTTTTCGCCTTGAAATGAACCTATTAGCCAAACCAATCGAAACTAATTCAGTTTGTTTTGTTTGGAATATCAGATTCATTAGATCAATTTGATCCACTTTTGAATAACAACTGCCCAATATCACAAACCCCAAAATTTAATAACCCCATCAGCACTAACTACATTGTTTTGACAGGTGCCAACTCCCTAGTTGAATTTGTTGAATGTGCAACGCAATCACTTTTTCATTTGTATAATTACTAAAATGAATATAGTTTTCTTTTAGTCTGAATTAAGAAATAAATTAATGTAAAAATTTTAATTATAAATATACTAAGAAATTATTATATCCCAAACAATTATAATTTATCATTTAAGCATTATAAAATAAAATTGATTTTCTAAAATAGTTTAAATAATTTAAAAATTATTAAATTTTATTTATTCGAATATGTAAATGATAATACAATTTTAAGTTAAAAAGATATGCTTTTTCGTGCTTACTTTAACAAGCTTTTTTTTTCATCACAAAAAGGTTGGTTGGCTGGGTTAGGAGAAAAATCATATAATCATGATATATATGTCATATATATTTTTATAAAATTAATCATCACTACATTCAATTTATAGGGGATGTTTTGTAACTTTTTGAAATGGAAATCGTACAGGTTGGATTTTTGTTGATTCTATGTTGCTCATGTTTTTTAGAGGTATTTTATTCGTTATTATTAAGGATGAATAAGGGTCTATTTAGATAGTACAACTTATAACTTTTTTTAATTTTCTGAAAGCTAAAAATTATATTTTTACTTGTTGTCCTATTTGACTAAATAACTTATCACTTCTCTAAAAGTTATTTTTAGTGTTTTTTAAGAAATTAAAATATATAACTTCTTAATAAGTATTTTCTAAAATACTAAAAATAAGTGCTTTTATTATTATATATTTCAAAAAAAAATAATTTATTCATAATTAATTTTTCCAAAGTTACTTTTCTATAAGTGTTTAGATAAATTGTTTACCCAAATAGGACCTAAGATGATTGTGAATAGTTGGAAAGAATGAAGCAAGGGTGAGGTCTGAGGAGCTTCTAAATTATGACCTTCTATGTATTACTAACGTACTATTGATTCAGTTGAAAAAATAATAATAAAGCAAACTTTGTTGATCAATGTATGCTCTCTTGTCATCATTATGATGTATTTTTTGGCCCTTTAGTAAATATCTCTGTAGTTTAAGCAGAAATGTTACTTGCGGTGCAGGACAATGTTGTGCAGAGAATTCATAAATACTTGAAGGATGGTTGTTGCTTTATGCAAGAAACCAAAAAAAATGAAAGATTTTGATTTCATAATGTATATGCCTATATAAGAAGTAGGAAATCTGTGTATGTACAACACTACTTCAGGGTGAAAGTCTAATTTGCCATCATAAAAGTTAGCTATAAATCATCTATTCAAGTGACACTATGATCACTTACCATAATAATCTTTCCAATTCCTCATTCATCAATGTCCTCATCGCTAACATGTGTTATTTCTATCTTCATTAAGTATGTTCAAGTAACTAAGAACGGTTCAATGTACGAAACTCCCACTTAGATGGTTCTCCTTATCCCTATTTTGTGGAGAGATTGTTTTCAAGATTTGAACCTATATAGCCTCTAGAGTCACAAAACAGTAACCTTACTATTACGCTGAGGTTCAACCTAGGTATCTGCAAGTAACATGACTAGTTAATTATAAAGAATTACAGATAAGGCAGGTTGTGTGCAACATGACTTTGGCATAGGAGGTGGGTGGCCTTTTTCTATGTTAATGGCGCTAGTCAACCTAGGATATTAATGGTCATTGTGACCTGTCTATTCCTAGTCCTTCTTTCATGCCTTGGCTTTAACATGCATTATAGTTATTATTCTTTTGTCTGCTTTTCATAAGTCCACAATTTCCTCTACTTGCGTCATTTCTATCCATACAGCTTCAAAGATTATATTCTTTGTAGTATAATCCGTATGCTGCCTTCTCGTCTTTGATCCTCTAGAGACCTTCGTAGTCTCTGCTTTTATGTGTAAAAGTTGCATGTACTTGGGAGGCACAGTGCTATCCATGTAAGCTTCTTTTTGCATTGATGGTGGGGAACCGTCGTTGTTGAAATTGATGTCTTGGCTGTCTTTCATTCATGATTCTTGCGTTTGGCTTGGTATTAAACGTCAACTATAGAAAGCAATGTAAAGATGTAAAAGTTTGGATTTTAGTCCTTGATTGAAAGAATGAAAAACGAAAATGAGGTGCATTCAATTTTGCTTTGACTATCATGTGAAGAATGTTCATGTCCCACGTTTTTCAGTAAATCCACTTTCCAGTACCTCCTTTTCACTTGTATACCTTAAGAGGGTAGAAAATGGAAATAGAAATCATCTGTTAACAAGTAATTAACGAGCCAACAATACTTCAAAATCTCCATGGTAATGTCTTTTCCCACCTCCTTTTTTTAAAAAAAAAAAGAAATTGCTCTATGTAGAGAGATCTAGATGTTAATAAGGGGATTAAATATGAGCATGATACAAAATATTATAACGTTATTTGATTCATGTAGTTGGGTCCATCCAGTAAAATAAAACTCAGTTGCTGCTTTTGTACTCTACATAAATTACATTAAGTAATTTTTTTGTGTGATCAAAACGACCCTTCATTGCATTGGAATTAGATTTTTGTAAGAATATTTAGCAGAATACAGAAGAGGCCAGTTTACTTGTTATTATTTTACACGGCCAAATCAGTCAAATATATAGGATGCCCTAGTAGAAACCTTGTGTTTTATATCAAATGGTTTCTGAAATCAGGGGGGCCATTTCTTACCCAGGTCCAACCCTACTTCCCGTCAGAGATTTAATAAATATTAATGACTTTGTACAAATATGCTTGTCATAGGTTATATACTTGAACAATTAAATCCTTTGTCCAGTTCTTCCTGTAGGCCCATAAGTACCATCTGACTTAACATTGTTGCTCTTAGATTGCTTTTAAAAGGCTACACATTATTTTAAAATTCTTGATGGTCTGCATGCACTCACTATATAGATAAATCAATTCTCTGATGTGATATTATATATATATATATATATATGTTATATACGTGACATGTACAACAACAGTGACCTTCCTCACATGCAAGTAGATGCATTTAAAGGCATGTTTCAAGCCCGAGGAGCCTCTAAAAGCAGGCAGTTAAAAGAGTGTTTGGCTGCAGTCACTTGCAAATGAATCAGTGGGGGGGAGGTGTTGGTAATATAGATGGCCTCACCTTTGCCAAAGGAATCAGGTCCAAGATAGTTACCTACACAGCTGGAAGCAGAGTCAAAATATACAAATAAACTATGTGATTCCCAAGAATCCTGTCTCTGAACAGCTTTGAAAAAAAAATTCTGTTATCTTTCTTTAACTTTGGTTTTTTTCTTGTATAGATCCAAAATATACACTCCCCAAAGAGAGAGAGAGAGAGAGAGAGAGAGAGAGAGAGAGAGAGAGAGAGCCTTCTTTTTTAATAGCCACTCCCCAGGTTAGAGCTAGGTGAGTGGTCATGAGCACAATAGATATGATCATTAAGTTCCACATGAGAGCTTTGGTCTGTTTCCTGTGGCTGTTTGTCCCCTCATTGGGTAAAGACCTGCTAAGCTGTGAGACAACATCGCCATATGCCTCTGGCTACCGCTGCATTGAAAATGGACCACACAGCCAATGTGGAACATTTGCACTCATTCTCACCAACCCATACTACTC
This sequence comes from Dalbergia cochinchinensis, assembly GCA_031216125.1. Lineage (NCBI taxonomy): Eukaryota > Viridiplantae > Streptophyta > Magnoliopsida > Fabales > Fabaceae > Dalbergia > Dalbergia cochinchinensis. The sequence goes on from CM062368.1 coordinate 29,155,415, forward strand.
ATCTCTCTCCAACCTCACCTTTTACTTGGGACTCAACCGGTTTGTGATAGCAAAAGCAAATGGTTTCTCTGCAGAAACCGAGTTCCTGTCCAAGGATCAGCCTCTTCTGATACCAATTGATTGCAAGTGCAAAGATGGACATTTCTATGCTGAATTGACCAAAACCACCATCAAGGGGGAAAGCTTTTATGGCATTGCTCAGTCACTGGAGGGCTTGACTACCTGCAAGGCTATCAAGGATCACAACCCAGGTGTGTCACCTTGGAACCTTGATGACAAAGTCAGATTGCTGGTCCCACTGAGATGTGCCTGCCCATTTTCATTTTCATCTCCATTTAATACCTCAGAACCAAGACTTCTGCTTTCTTATCCTGTAAGTGAAGGTGACACAATTTCCAATTTGGCTTCAAAATTCAATGTTACTATAGAAGCTATAATCTCAGCAAATAACGTGTCATCAGAAGGCTTTAGACCTCAAAGCCTTACACCCTTTACCTCTCTTTTGATTCCACTAAATGGTGATCCTCCTATCTTTGGTCCTCTGGCTAAACCCCGGGAGCCAACCAATCGGGGTTTTCCAGCAACCAGTGTCCCAGTAATTAGTCCTCACAAGAAGTCCAAAATGTTAAGAACTGAATTGTATATCGGAGTAGCTGGGGTTGCACTTGGAGTCTTCATTGCTTTTGCAGCAGCCTTATTTTTCATCAGATTGAAGCACAAGAAGGAGGAAGAGAATTCACTCAACTCAGGCAAAGAAACAGACATGGAGCTACAGCATCTGGATCTCAGTGTAAGAACCACCAGTGACAAGAAAGTTTCGTTTGAGGGATCCCAGGATGCTCTTGATGGGAAAATCATAGACGCCAACACGCCACGCAGGATGCTGCTGGAGACATACAGCATTGAAGATATTAGAAAAGCAACTGAGGACTTCAGCTCAAGCAATCACATTGAGGGGTCAGTGTTTCATGGCCGTTTAAATGGGAAGAACATGGCAATCAAAAGAACAAAGACAGAGATGGTGTCGAAGATAGATCTTGGCCTCTTCCATGATGCACTTCACCACCACCCCAACATACTTAGGATGCTTGGAACTAGCCTTTTGGAGGGTCCAGAGTCATTCTTGCTTTTTGAGTATGCCAAGAATGGGTCCTTGAAAGATTGGCTTCATGGTGGATTGGCCATCAAGAACCAATTCATTGCTTCCTGCTATTGTTTCCTGACTTGGAGCCAAAGACTCAGGATCTGCCTTGATGTGGCCAGTGCCTTGCAGTACATGCACCATGTCATGAGTCCAAGCTATGTGCATAGAAACATAAAGAGCAGGAACATCTTTTTAGATGAGGAATTTGGTGCAAAGGTGGGGAATTTTGGAATGGCAGGGTGTGTTGAGAATGACACTGAGGACCCACATTTCTATTCCACCAACCCTGCCTCTTGGAGTCTTGGTTATTTGGCTCCTGAGTATGTGCACCAGGGTATAATCTCACCAAGCATTGATATCTTTGCTTATGGGGTGGTTCTGTTGGAAGTTTTGTCTGGTCAAACACCAATAAGCAGGCCAAATGATAAGGGTGAAGGAAGTGTTTGGCTTACAGATAAAATCAAGTCCATTTTGATGTCAGAAAATGTGAGTGAGCTGAGGGAGTGGATAGACAGTGCACTAGGGGAGAACTATTCATTTGATGCAGCTGTGACAGTGGCCAACATTGCAAGGGCTTGTGTGGAGGAAGAGTGTTCCTTGAGACCAAGTGCTAGGGAAATTGTTGAGAAGCTATCAAGATTGGTGGAGGAATTGCCAGAAGGAGAACAGCACATGTTAATGAGTGAAAGCTCTAGCAAGCCTCTGGTGAAGGCAGTAGGAATGAATCAGTGAACAAAATCCACTGAAACACTCAAAAGTGGATCAAGTCATCCTAGTTTCTGGTCACTAAATTCAGTCCTTGTTGATGTGAGTGCCTACATGCAATGCCTACAGTATGCAGTTGGTTCCCTTCTTGTTATGTAATTATTATAAGAAATCAGAATAAGACACATAGAACTTTGTTATTTTTATTTTTCCTGAGATAAAAATAGACACTGTATAACAAAATCTTTTATCTTCCTCTCTCTCTCTCTCTCTCTCTCTCTCTCACTCTCACTCTATGTCTATATGCTTCATCACAGACACATCTATTTTCACTGATTCAGCCATAGATTGGCAATTGTAGACCAGAAAACCAAATTAATAATAAATGAATTATGAAGGCATTTCAGCATATTGTTCAGTTATTATTCTTCTCTAAGTTCTAGTTCCCCAGCATTAACTCTGGGTGCTTATTTGACTGACAATGTGGACCAAATCTAGCTAAGACCATAGGTGCTACGATAAATCATGCATCTGCGTGTGATCAGATAAAGATTCATTTCCAGTCACAACCCAAACCGTTCAAATTTTGTGATTAAATGAAAATTTTCTTGCTAAAGAGAAGACACATGATTTGATTCTTCATCGCATACCAAAAGCCTGACCGCCAGCTAGCAAGCAACTGCTTGACATTTCTATATGTGGAAGAGTTCTAGCACAAATGCAATATAATCAATCTCTAACGAGAGTTAGAGGGCCCAGAAGGAATTTGATTGACTCTACTTGGGTTCACCTAAATATTTATTTTCGAGTAAATGTTTAAGTTGGTGGAGCATTTTACATATATATAATTAAATAATGTTGATATTATATATTTATCCGAAAGTGAAAAAAATTACGCATATGTCTTGTTTTGGATTATATAGAAATCGGGTTAAACCGATTTGTGTGAAATTTCATATCTGGAAATACACAAATCTGCTTGGACCGATTTACCAAAATCTGCTTCAACCGATTTTGAAGCAAAGGAAGCAAAATCGGTTTCAGCAGATTGTATAGCCTGACACCATGTTACAAAGGAACGGTCCATAATCGGTTCAAACCGATTTTTGGACAACTCCACCCCTATAAATTCAGATCGGTTGAAGCTTCATTGTGAGGGATCGGCTGAAGCTTCATAGTGAGGGGGAGTGTGCATAATCTGTTTGGTTGTTATTGTGATATACATTGAGAGTGAAATTAGTGAAGTAAAAGATGGAGGATGAAAATATTTATCGCTTAAATACACTTGATCACATTGCCGGAAAATTAGAACACCAGATTAGTAGATTATTTTATACAGTTTATTATGTCAAGAATGTAATTTATTTAGCTTAAATTTTTTAATAATTAATTGTTCAGTAGGCTTTGGAAGTTTAAAATATTGTAATATGTTTGAGTAAAATTTAAATATAATTTAACATGTGATCAGATATTTAGTATAATTTTTCTGTATAAATAAGTAGTTAGTACATAGATTGCACTTTGCCTTGTAGTATAGGAGAATTTTACATGTTAGTATTTAACTGGTTAAGATTAGAAGACTTAGTGAAATTTAGAGTTTGTTTGGGATTATTTTTATGTTTTAGTTTTTCAAAACGGTTTTTAAAAGTAATCTTTATATTTAATTTTTAAAAATAAAGAATCAAGAAATCTGTTTCTTTGATTAAAAGGTTATTAAATGGTAAAAAAGACATATATTGTTTGGATAATGAATTTTAAATAAAAAAGTTTAAAAGTAGTTAAACATGGAACTTGATTGAGAATTGGTCTATAAAAAAATAGAAATAGATATAAAATAAATACATTGAGGTAAGTGACATAAATAACGTAACATAACATGATTGATTCATAGTATTAGACTGAGTAGTACTTAATTTGTTAAATTTGAATCAAAAAGTAAAATAGTTAAAGAATTGATTATTCATTCTACCAAAGTATTGATGACAAGTACTTTAAAGATATACTGAAAATGTTATTGTTTGGTTGGTTTAGATTATAGGAATTTATGGAATTTGTTTGTATAGAATAAATATTTTGAGATGTATAATTTAAATTTAATTAGTTTTATATAATATGAATTTTATTAATTATTGACATTGGCAATTTCTTTTAATTTTTGCACCCTACGAGAATTATAAAAAGTAGGCGTTATAATAAGATAATGGAGCTACATCCTTTGATGGAGCCATATTTGAGGCAAGTAGGGTTTTGGTATATTGCACAGATGGTTCTCATTTTTGATTATGACAGAGCACTAATTAGTGCACTCATTGAGCGATGGAGGCCCGAGTCACACACTTTTCACCTACCCTATGGAGAGTGTACCATCACGCTTCAGGATGTTGCATTCTAGCTAGGGTTGCGTGTTGATGGACAGGCTGTGAGTGTATTGGTGCATGGGAAAAATTTTATGGAGGCCGCAATATTTGGACACTATGTCAAGAGTTGCTTGGTGTTGTCCCTCCTATATCGGATCTCGTTTGGCCCAATATCTACCGACATCCGGTAAAATATTTTTGCAATTTGCTTGTTGTTTCCATCAAACTCTTCCAATATTCTGCTCTGCAACTCTAACAAAGTAATAGGTGGACTAACAACCAACCATGCTTGATCGTCACTTACAAAATTTTCACTCTCTACTGTGTTTACAATCTCTCCATTATAATAAACAAGAATATTTACACAACACTCTACCATATTGCAACTCAACTTCTCATGTAACCACTCTTTCTTTTCTTTTTTTTCCTTCCTTTTTGCTTCCTTCTATTGAATGCTCGGAATGATTGCCCAGTGTGATCATTATATAATGATGTAGATGCCCCCAAAATTGGTTTGAGCAGATAATATTTTCTGACAATCTCAAATCGGTTTAACAAGATTATTCAACAGGCTTGTCAGTTCGTGTGCCAGTGTGAGCAAAATTGGTTCAAACCGATTTCTGGCACACTCTGACACTCAAAAATCGATTTAAGCAGATTACTGTAGTGCGTCAGTCAGTGTCAAACTTGGAAAATCGATTCAAACCGATTTTCCATACAATCTGACACTGACTGACGCGCTACAGTAATTTGCTTAAACCGATTTTAGCAAATCTTCTTAAATCGATTCTTGACATTTTGCAACACGACAGTGTGTGCTTTACACTAAAATCGATTTAAGTAGATTTTCATTCAACAGAAAAGGGACAATTGTGTAATAGTATTAACATCCGGGTATATATATAATATCTAATTTTAATCATTTTATATTAGTAAAATTGTCAAGTTGGTGCTTAAAATTATATATGTGGGTCATATTTAATTTGCTCTTTGAAATTTAGAAATTAATTTTAATCCTTGAAATTGTAAAATAAAAATCATATTAGTCTCTAACCTTATTTCTGTTATTGTTTTGTCATATTTTTGCAAATGTGTTAGTTAATCAACGTGTTAATGATAAACTGACATTTTGCTAATGTGTCAGTTAAACTGCATGTAAATAAGCAATGGAAGACTATAATATGAATTTAACATTATTAATATATTTTGTAAATGCTTATGGTTTGAGCCTATTATTTAACTATATAACATTTTATGCCAAGTAGGATTTTCTATTATCAATTTGTCACTTGCTTTGTTACATTAGCAAAACCGTAAAGACAATGTAGTAAAAATGGAGTTAGGGACCAACTTGACTTATATTTTACGATTTTTAGGGACTAAAGAGCTGATTTCTAAATTTCAAGGATTACAGGTGTAGTTTCAGGAACAAAAATTGGCATTCACTCATTTGTTTTCAAGAAGCTGGTCCAGTATTCTCCATTGTCTATATTCATGGCAAATATATTGTTCAAATTTGATGGAGGTTAAACTAATTCTCAATCCTCATTGTTAGTTTTTTTTTTAATTTATAATTTGATTCTAATACATTGTCAGTGTAAAAAAAATTTACACAGATATCTAATTATGAATCATGTATTGACACATCAACAAAAAATAATTGACTCAACCACCTAAAACTTTGAAAGTCATGTAAATGGAAATATTTGATCGTATAATAGTATAAAGTTCTTTTATATTGACAGTGAATCAAAAGTGGTCGTGGTCTCACATGACTCCAGTAGTTCCTAACACTTTCCAATGGTGAGTTTGTCTTCAAAGGTGGTCCCCTTTTAGACCCAATTATTGGCACAAATGCAACTCTTCCTCCACCTCAGTAGTTCATCACATTTTCAAGTGTGAGTTTCACTTCATAGGGAGGCCAATAAGTGTTTTAGAATCTATTTTTAGATGTGTTCCAATAAGTATTCAGACAAGATTCTTGGACTATATAGACATGCACATTTATTTGAATTCAGTTTATTGAACGGATTATTTTTATGAAAGTTTATGAACTAAATTATTCAATTATTTTAAGATAGTTATTTATTTAATAAATTAATTAAATTGTATGAAAAACGGTACTTTTGCACGTCATGTTAGATGTTTCACTCAGTAAGTTCTCATGTAGGGCAGTACCCCTTATGTTTCAATAATAGCTAAGTTGGGTCATTACATTATTCTTCAAGAGATGATTTTCTAGGTCTTGACCGTGGATGCTTGCTAAGGCTAGTTGCTACCATAGATAGGATTCTTCATCAAGTTTGTCACCAATTGGATTGGTGAAGGTCATTGGACTGTAGCGTACGCAACAAAAGAAATGGGATTTTTGTAACAATCTCCATGGATCAGAATGCAAAAGCTCTTATAGCATGTGAGATCTTAGAAGACAAAGACAAAATGGTTGTTGTAGAGAAACTCAAGAAAGACATATTATCAAGAAACTAAGACGTATGATATTTTGCTGCAAATAACAGCATACTCATTCATTCATTCTTCAATGAAAATATATACAAGAAGTAGTAAGAAAAAGAAAAAGGAAAAATCTCATCTGATACAATGAAAGATGAGTCATGTAATGGCATTACCAAATATTGGATGAGTTGTACAGTTATCATCCCATTAGAAGATCTTTGAATTACACGATTGTCAATCATTGGCATTAGAAGAAGATGTTTTTGTCACTCTGGGCTTGGATTCCTTTAGCATTATGGGCTTTGGAAGTTCAATCACAAATATGGACTCAGACTCAATCAATTGGGTTATTATCCCCTCTCCCCCTCCCCAAACACACACAAAAATTGGAGAGTGGTAAATATTGACCATCCAAAGCTTGGAGAGAAATTGGCACAAGGCTAGAGCTGATTGGCTTTTAGTGAAGAAGTCAGCCACTTGCATAGAAGATGGAATAAGAAAAAGGCACATGAGATCTTGCTGAAGCTTCTCTCTAATAATGTGGCAATCAATATCTAGGTGCTTTATGCACTCATGAAAAACAACATTCACATTAATGTGAAGGGCATTATGATTATCATAATAAAGCACTGGAGATTGAGCAAAAGAAACCTTCAAATAAGAAGCTAGATAACTAAGCCACTGAAGTTCACATGTGGTAGAGACACGTGCACGGTATTCAGCTTCTGAAAAAAAGTGGACAATGGTCGATTGTATCTTGGTTTTCCAAGAAATGAGAGAATCCCCAAGAAAAAAACATTGACCAGTAAAAGAGCAATGAGAATTGCAACATTCGCCCTAGTCAGCATCGTAGAAACCAAGCAAATGTAATTCAAAGTTGCAATGAAAAAACAGACCACGACAAGGACATCCCTTGAGGAAGCGAAGAAGGCAAACAACTACTTGGTGGTGAGTGATGGTAAGCTTGGCCATAAATTGGCTGAGTTGATGAGTAGCAAGGGTAAGGTCTAGCTTGGTGGTGTTAAGATAAATAAGTCTTCCAACTAAACGGTGATAGGCTGGTGCATTAGAGAAGGGAGCAGAGGAGTCTCGATGAAGGTGACTGCTACAATCAATGGGAGTAAGGGTAAGTTTGCAACTAAGGAGACAGACCTGTGTCTTTCAAAATATGGAGACAATAATGTTGACTAAGAGATATCCTAGATGAAGAATGGGCCACCTCCAGCCTAAGGAAATAACAAAGTAGAACCAAGTCTTTGATCTTGAAGTGTTTGTCTAATGTTCACCTAATAAACAAAAACTCATCTATAGAGCCCCTGACAAGAATAATATCATCAATGTAGATGAGCAAGACTAGATGAGCAAGACTATGGTTACTGAGGAATTAAGCTTGAAAAATATAGAAGATCATTATAAGCCTAGGAATAGCTGTAAGAAAGGGGAAGATAGGAAAGCTTGCCAAACCATTGGTGACTAGCTTCTTTGAGGCCATAAATGGATTTCAACAATCTACAAGCTTGGTTAGGACTAGCAGTAACACCCGAAGGAACCTACATAAAATTGTCTATTCCAAATCATCATGTAAAAATGCACTATTAACATCCAATTGGTGTAAGTGCCAACTGATGAGTTACATTCATACACCTATTTTCCTCTATAACTTTAGGCATATTGCATCATTTTGTATGTTAGAATGATTGACTTTTTGTTGATTTGGATTCAATACTCATTGTGAATCATAAGTGCACCATTTTAATAAATAAATATATTTTGAAGCTTTATGTGTTTTTAATCTTCTTTTATAGTGTTATTTGCTTGCAAGGACTTCTTATGTTGGTGTATGAAGCCCATAGAAGTGCATGTAGCTGGTAGCAGTGTTCAATTTTTGAGAATTTGGGGAGCTAAATAAAAGAGTTCTTGATCTCATTTGAGTACATGTGTAGGAAGTATTATAATGGAAAATTTCGATCTTTCTCTACAGAATTTGGATTAAGACAAACAAAGATGTTTTGAAAAGCTCAAGAAGTCCTATGTAACTTTCACGTTCATCTCAAAACTCTTTTCTAAGAGCTACTTAGTGAAAATTCAGTTATAAGATTAAAGGTTACTGATGTTCTAAAACTATCTAACATAACCTACATTTCATATTTTGCCAATATCTGGAGCTATAGATGTTTGATTGAGATAATTCTTGCGGCTTTAGAAATATTATTCAAAAGGAACAACTTCTATTCTAGGTTACTTTTATTCTAGGTCTTAGAGCTTATTTGAACGTTTTATGGCTCAAAAGGCCTTAGAAGTGTGCAGAGTGATGTCTATGCGAGTACTAATTCGTAAAATATCTTTTTTTTTATTATTGAGGCCAATTTTTGATACTGTGATAATGTATTTTATATACGTACTTAGCCTAGGTTAAAAGGGATCTTACACACTTATTCTAGGGCTGCCTTCAATCTCTCTTTTCCTCTACCTTCTCGCTACTCTCTCTCTAGGTTTTAGGAGCTTTTAATCCTTGTTTTGGCTTCCATTTGGGAATTTGATTATATTTTTCATCCATTCATGGAGGAGCAGTTTCTCTTCCTAGCACAAGGATTCCAAAGGATCCAAGGATTATGTTTGAGATTCCCATTATTTAATGTAATTTACGGTTTACCTTTCCAATCTTACTTCTCTTTTTCTCTCACATTTTTGTATTGGTTGAGACAATTATATTTTTGAGAGCTAGCTTTAATTATGTGCATGTTTGCAATTGTGAATATTATGCATGGTTATGGTTCTAATTGGGCATAATTTAATTGATAATTTGAAGTATGTTTACTTGGTAAGGGGATTGGAATTAATTTTGATAAGAATTAGGTTATTGTGATTGGCATTTAATTATTGTGATTGGCATTTAAGTTAGCATAAGCATTTAGGGATTGCGATTATGATTGCCTGTTATTTATGTTAGCCAAACCCTTGGTCAGTTGTGCAATTATGTGACTGCCAAGCATAATTACATCATTGATTGTGTGATTGTAAATTATTGAAAATAACGGCCTCCGTGAATCATTATTTTGAGTTAGTGATAACATAATCCTATATCTGTAAGAACTCCTTGGTCAGACAATGATCATGTGTTTCTTTGGGTATCTCTCATGAAAGGAGTGGTGAGGTTGGAAAGTTGAATCCTTATTACATTGGTCCTTTTGTGATACTAGAGATAGTTGGAGCAGTGGCCTACAAATTGACACTACCTCCTAGCTTATCAGCTATCCATCCAGTTTTCCATGTTAGAATGCTTAAGAGATACATGTCCAATCAATCTCATGTGCTCACACTGCAAGCAATCTAGGTTTATGAGTGCTTATCATATGAGAAAGAATCAGTTGCCATCATGGATAGGCAGATCAAGAAGCTTCACTCAAAGGAGATGGTCTCAGTAAAAGTCATTTACAGGAACCATTCTGGTAAGGAAGAGACTTGGGAATCAAAGACGCTATGAAGATCAAGTAGCCACATCTTTTTCCACTCTAAGATATGTTTGTTTAAGATTTGGGGACCAAATCTCCTTTAAGGAAGGAGTATATAATGCCTCAAGTTCACGTGTCCCTAGAAAAGTCTAATATGACCTTAGAGTCCCCCGAGACCTACTTGTTTTACCGAAAAGGCCTTGAATACATGAAAACCACAAAATGTAGAACCTATATTCTTGTGATGCTAAAGTGGTCAAGGACAGCTACAACAGTGGTTGGTGTATCAGAACACATCCAAAATAATATAGTTTCATTAAGTGACCCCCAATGCTATAAAACCCGTCCCTCATGTATGTTTAACCTAAACTAGGAAGCCTACTCTCTTTTACTCATCTCCCACTCTCTCACTCTCTTCCTCCTTCAATCTTACCTCCCCAAGCTTCAAGGTAAGGATTTGTCAATGGTTTATGACAAGTTTCTCTCTTTTCTTCCTTTTCCGTATGACTGGGTGGTTATATTCTTAGTCGTTGTCAAGTTTGGGTACTCTCCCAATGTTCATAGGCTTGTTCTAGTATGGCTATAGTTTATTCATGAGTTTTGTTGCTTCCATAGTAAATGTTGGCATCGTTCTCGCTCCTCAAAGCTCCATTGGTGTTGGCACTTCTTTCTCGACTCCTCTAGGTGAGTGGGTTTAAGCTCATGGCTTTAATTTTGGCTGTTACGAATAGTTTCCATACCATGTTAGAACCTTCCAAGAATTTAGAAATTGAATTGCTATTAACATGCTTTTTAAATTTAGACAAATTAGAAAAATTATGATTTTTACAGCCTTTTATGAAAATGCATGACTTTTAGAAGAAAAAAAAAATACATGGGACTACTGTTAATACTTGTATGCGATTTATGTTATCATGTTTTTTAACTACTTGTAAATTAAGAGAAGAGAGTAGTTGTTCCAGAAAATCAAACATGAACTGTAGAAGCTATGAGAAGCACTAAATTGAAGTTTTAGCTTGAGATTTTAGCATGCTGACGATGAATGATGTTTGGATGGGAATTAGAGAGACGAAGTTGTGAGTAAATGATAGTGAATTCATCAATCTTGGTATACCTTGATACCCATGAGGGGCAATTACTCTTCACTTAGATTAGTCCACGAGTGACACGGTTCACAAGAAACCATTAAAAATCTTAGTTAGGTGCTCTTGTTCACGAGAGACTAAGCATCACCATTAAAACTCTTTTAGTAATATGTCTCCTTTTAATTCATTAGAGAAATTATTATGCTTTATTATGATTTATACAAAACCAAAGTTATTACTATTATTATGTCTTATGAATAGAAATGATTTTGATTGCTATATTGCTATTATGTATCTCCCTTATTGTCCCATGTATAGTTGTGGGTAAAAATTCACTCACTGAGTTTTAAATGAAACTCTTTTGCCCCTTATAAATATAGCTGTTGGTCCAGAGTCTTCCCAGATACCTCTTTCTCAGTAGCTACTAGTTTATTTTTGGGTGAGCTTCATTTTAGATTGAAATAGTTAGTTTATGTCTAATAATGCTTGCAGGCAGGATTCATGGACCATGTATATTTACATTTACTCATGTTATTTTGATGATTTATGTTTAGAAGTGAAAGATTTTATGAGTTGATTAGAATGATATATGTTTGGAATTTATATATACGAGGCCAAAACACAAGAAAAGAGCCAAGATAATATAATAATAGAAGAAAAAGTAAATCATTAATAACATATAGATGATACTGTTGATATGATATTATGTTAGGCTTTATATTTATTATACAATTCATTATACCAAAAAAAAAGTGACCAATATATATATATATATATATGAGTCTAAAGCTCAAAATTGGAGGAAAAAGAACATTGGAAAATGGTTCTATAAACCATAAAAAAATAGATAAATTCTTTATTATTATGTTGGAAAATATGATTAATTTTCATAATCATTACTAAGAAAAATTCATGTAAATATTGTTTTTGTTACAAATCAAATATTTTTATAGATGTCTGTTACCATTTTTTAATGATTGATTAGAATATGATTTATTACCCATTAATATAATGTTGAAAATCATTTCATTTCGATTGTATTCAATAGTCTATAAATAAAGACCTAAAGTAATATTGCAATACACAGTAAAAAGAAAAAGGTCTCTCATTTTCTAATCACTTCTCTCTTTCTCTACCTATCATTTTATAACATGTTATCAACATGAGTTTCCTCGTCATTCTTATCCCGCGCTAAGGTAGTCCTCCATTTTCTATGTGACTTTACTCTCTATGTCACTATGCTTTTGGTGGAGAGTGCAATGCCCGATGATACTTGGATCTTATAATTTCTATAGATCCCAATACTAATATGATATTGGTTTGTGAAGTGTATACTATTTCTTTTCTTTTAATTGTGTCGATCTCTTCCTCAATATTCCATACTTAATTTCAAGATCAATTTTCTTCAAGTATTGTATTTCACTATCATCAAGATTTTGATCTCATTATAATTTTTTTTTATTACGCTAAATACATTACGCTATATAATTACGTATAATAGCTTTGGTATTACGCTTTGTCTCTTACGATTTGATAACATATTACAATTACGTTATATATACATATTAAAATTGCTTTGGGATCTCATTATAATTTATTAGTACCATAGTATATATATTTTATTTGTTACATATAATAACTTTGTCTCTTATTTCCATATTAATCACATATTATGTTATCTACACATTATTTTTTTTAGTGCGTAATATTTGCTGTCAATGTTGAATGTGTTGTAATCTTGTGTCACAATTCATTATTTTTTTATTATTCTTTCATTTTTTTTCTCTTTCTCTTTGATAACATTTCTGGAAGTGAATGGTAATTATTCCTAGAAGTGAACGATAGATACACCCAAAATAAATTAAGAAAAAAAAGATAACCATTTTCTGAAGTGGATAGATTATTTTTCCACTTATAAAAGATATTTATATATTCCTAGAAGTGAATATATATATATATATATATATATATATATATATATATATATATATATATATATATATATATATATATAAGGATTTCCTGAAGCGAAGATATAAAAAATCGTTCCCTAGAGAGAATGAATTTTACTAAACACATTACTTGAAGTGTGTGTTATATACAGTGTAATTCTACAATCTAAAGTAAATTATTACATTCCTTTGAATGAATACCTTTAAATTTTACGTTCCCCAAAGTGACTGGAAGGATGAATTTCAATATTTATAATTGATGGATTCTACAATTTTGGGAATTTATAATTTAGTGCTTATAGTATTTGAAAGCAAATACATTATAATCATTTACCAATTTCTTGAAGCAAATTGGTCTCTACTAAATCTTTAAATTGATAATCATTCTCACATGAGTTCATGTTTTATTATTTTGTATTTTTTTTCTTTTCATCTGTTCAATTCACTTTTAATATTTATTATCATTTTATGTACTAGATCACACTATGTCGAATTTGACAAAACTTGAGTTTTCTGTACTCAATATAACTAGAAACAACTATTTATCATGGGTACTTGACACAGAAATACATTTGGAAGCCGAAGGCCTAGGAGATACTATTAAAGAAAAATAAGCATCAAGTCAAGATAAGGCCAAAGCCATGATCTTTCTGCGCTATCACCTTCATGAAGGGTTAAAGGTAGAATATTTAAATATGAAAGATCCATTGGAATTATGGGTCAATTTAAAGGAAATATATGATCACCAAAAGACGGTGATTTAGCTCGTTTTCAATGGATTCACTTGAGATTGTAGGATTTTAAAACTGTGAATGAGTACAAATCAGTAGTCTTTAAGATAAGTGCTCAATTATGGTTATGTGGTGAAAAGATCATCGATGGGGACTATTGGAAAACATCGGAGTAACACAATGGAATATTAAACAGTAGTGAACAAAAAATTTTCACCACATGAACTGTTCATATAGGACAGAAAATACTCTCAATGAAATCATATTTTATGAGGTTGGTATTGTAACACCCTCCTAACTACCATGCTTTACTCGAGTGTTAACATAGTAATTAGAAAAGTATTACTTACCTTCATAATCTATACCAGTCGAAAGAAATGAAATCAAATAATGTAGACATATATGTTGCAAAGCCAATATATACATATATGGACATTGTTGTTCAGTTTACAATATGTAATACTGTAAAACAAACTAGTCATTTCCTAAACATCTGGGACTCAGTCCAAAAAGTACACCTCTACTAACCTGCTCAAAGGTGAGATCCAGCAAAATTTTTATACAAACAGGATTGGACCTCACAACATTTAATAGGATCACTATGCAGGCTAGCGGGTCTCTAGTACCAAACTACCACTATATACATATCAAGGGTCCCTAAAGGTCTCACATCCTACTAGATGAAACCATTGGCCATCGGTATGATGGCCTCACCTCCGCCGGGGGCATCAGGACCCTCAGGTGGGTCTGAATCTGAAGACGAGGATGAAGAGGGATCATCCGCTGGAGGGGGTGCTGGCGGTGCATGCGGAATATCAAATATCACTGGGTGTGCCAAGTGGAGAGGCACACCATCATAAGGGAAAGCAGGGTCAAAGTCAGCAGTAAATACAGAGGTACTAAAGGAACGACCAAAAAACACATAAGCGCGGACTTGCGAGTAGCCCACTACATACAGAAAGTCGAGGACAGGATCATAATGTCACACCCACTGCGGTGAGTCAAGGAAAAATACTATTGACGGCATCTGCTGGATCTGATTAACACAAAATAAATATAACCATAGGGATGAGAATATTATAAAATCCTCAGTAGGGTATTCCCTCAGGTATAATACAAAATTCAAATGATAAACTCATTCATGTAAGAATAATCATGCAAAATTATATGTATCCATACCAAGGTGTATACATCATGTAAAGCCAAGTACAAATACAGTAATGATTTGTATATTGTTCCCTTGTACCCATAGGATTCAATCTCGTGCATCTTTCTTTTTCCATTAACATATGGAAGACTTAGATCCATACTAACTAGTATTTACAGTGGATAACTCCACAATGGGCAATAGACTGCTTATCAGGACATGAGCTCATTACTATACGTGATCTTCGGATTTCATATTTGTTTTTTCCTTTTTTGCCGAATCTCACGCAGTTTTATTCCTAGCCGATACATCTATCGACTCATAATATCTCTAGGGAAGTCCTTATTTTTGCCTTTCCTTTTTTTTGTCAACATAAGTCTTGTTTCTATTTTCCCCATATGCTAGAATATGCACAATTGAATTTCTTGCACTTTTATTAAATATACTCACCCATCATCATTTAGCTTCTCAATGCATGCCCAAGTCATGTGCAAATGTTTATTTACAATGAAGTCTTCATCCATTTCTCATAATCAAATCTTTAAATAATGTAGCATGTATGTATACTTCTCATACTTTTGTTATAAGCCATTTTACTTCTAACTCAAGAATTTGATTCCTTTCCAGCACAAGAACAGCATCTGGTAGAATTCATACTTATGGGGCATAATTTATCTCACATACCAAACAACCAATTTAAAGGCTATAAAAATTCCTTGAGATACTTCAATATGTCCATAAGGCCCTGTAAAAATTTCAAATTAAAAAGAACTTTTTAACTGTGTTAACAAAATTAAGCAATTTTGGTGGTCAGAACCCACTCAACCTCAGCTCAAAAACTGAAATTCATAATTTTTAACCCTATCAATTGAACCCAGAAAATTCGAAATAAAAATCCTAGTAAAACCTAAAGATGTCTCTGATACCCTGTACAAATTTCAAGTGATTATTCCATCATTTGGTATGGTAACAAAATTAGCAAAAGTTATAGCTTCTGTTCCAAGAGTTCAGGCAGTATAGGTACTAGTTCAGTCCCAGATTTTATTAAGGCAGTAAAAATCAAAATTAAAGCTCAAGAAAATTCATGGAACTAGCTTAAGATGTTATCTTCAACATAAAATTTTTCTAGCTCATAAAAATACCTACAAAAAAGTCAGAAAAATCGTGATCATACACTGCCTGTAGGAAACCGAAAATCCAGCAAGCCTCACTCAACATCCTTTGACAAGAATTGATTTTTCCATGATACCAAACTAACATACCTATGCAAATATATCAACATCTAGGTGTAACATCACATAAGAACCCAATTTTATCCTATTGAAACAAGCCAAACTCAGCAAGAACAGAAAATCACAAGAATAATTCACAAAAACCCTACTCTTGGAAGCTATTGGATCCTTGTCTCTAGCTTGTTCCAAGATGCACTTTCTTCACTCCAAAGCTCTCAAAATCCACTTAAAACCTCCTCAAATCAGTGATGGATGAGGTATTAAGGCAAGGTCTAGAGATTCTAATTGGTTATATTTGTAGAGATTGAAGTGTAGAACAACTTTTGTGAAGGAAGATTTTGGTTTTATCAAGGTTTGGTTTAGGATTTTTGAGGTCGAAATCAAGGTTTTTGATGAAGAAGAAAATGGAGGATTTGCTGCTGTCTCCCCTCAAGATGGCCGAGAATTGCATTCCTTTTTGGAGAAGATTTGAACTCATATATATCTTGTAATAATGGCATAATATTATATAATATATTTAGATAAGTTCTAATCAAAAAGTGAATTGGATGGCTATGATTAAATCTTGTAATCCAAGATTGAATCTTGGCCATTCACTTAATTTAAAGATATAAACTAATTTATTTTATAGAGATCAAATTAGTTTTCGGTGTTAGAATTCGCACACCGAAATTGCATCGAACGGGTAAAATAGTGTACCCGAGTAATCAAACATTGGCCGAAAAATATTTTCGGGTATAAAATCTTTATTTCTTCCTATTCCTAAACATAATATTATAATTTCTCAATTTCTAGTATCTTCGGGACCTAATTCTGGGATTTCTATTGTCTGGCAGATCATGAGGCGCATAAAATACTATTCATGTTTTTTTTTTTTTTTGCTGCTTCCTTGAATCCTTCTCATCATGTCTACATATGTCAAAATCTTAAAATTCTCATTAATAAAACCTCATTTAATTTCTAAAGAGAATTAGGGTGTTACAGGTATCACCATGTGTCATTTACATAACATAAATGCTTAAAGCAAGGATGAATAAATAGGACATTTACCTCTTGTAGCGAAGTCTCGTAGAGAGTAGTTCTCCGTTTGATGAACACGTAGCTGAACAACCGCATGACCTCTACCTTGTCCACACAAACAAGGTATGCCAAGGAACTCCTTTTGTCCAAATCTCATTCTTTGTTGCCCTTGAGAACCTAGACTAATGCGAAGTGGGTTGTGGAGTGGTTTTCTTAGAATAGAGAGATCTCCGCTCAATAGGTTTTTTCCCTTTTTAAAACCCTGAGCCACACACCCTCTCTTTTGATGTGTCAGATTCCCTTTTTATTTTATTATTGGGCATGTGCAAATGTTGGGATGACATTTATGTCAGATATCAGTTCTCAATTGATTCCTGATTAAGAACTTATTTAAAAATCGAATTAATTTATTTTCAAATAATTCTTATTTTAAATAGGCTCATGTAATTTTAGTATTTACTAAAATAATATCATCTCACATATAAGTCATCTAATGCCTTATAGTAACCTAAACTTGAAAAGACCAAAATGTCCTTAACATAGGTTTCTAAAATATGAAGCGCCCATATAAAACCTTTTGAGGATTTACCACCATGTTGAATTAGACTTCAGGATGTGCTAGCAACCTTTCAATCCAATTGCAAGTCCAATTCGATAATTAATTTCTAATTAACTATATTAATTAGAATTAATTCGTTCTTGGCATATACATATTCTATTGTGTGTGACTAACTAGGTTCATCACTAGTTGGTAATGGGATCACAAAATCAAACTTTTGATCTTATCGGAAGCTCATTTCCGAACCGGGACTACAATTCCAAATCTGGAGTACAATTTCCCAAATACCCTTGGTTCTCATAAGTCATGGGTAACACATAGCACAGCATGTCATGACCACCCAAATAGTGACGAATGTATTAATTAGAACATTCTAGTGAACCAATAATCATATTTTCCATGCACTCAAATCCTTTTATTACAAGATCCTAATCCAGCCAAGATCATGGATAATGTCAAACCTTATAGCTTAGATCATATGGATTCTTTGAGTTTTTTATTCTTTGATTAGTATGACATGAACTAGAAGCTCTTTGTTATTTAAGTCCAAGTACCTTGGCTAAGGATTTCATCATCAAGAACAACCTCTTATCCATAGGATCTATCCTTTTTTACATGAGGTAATGAATTCCATCTTGACTAGTCACCTATCTCCATACATAACTAACTATAGACACAGACTGCTTAATACTAATGCATGGTATGAGTATACGAAGAGTCGCAAATTATGGCTACCTATGTGCAAGATAACCGTGTCATCTCAAGTTTAAAGATTATATACATTGATATGATCCAAATAATGTTTCATTGACATTAGTAAAATTACCATGTGAACTTTATCTATTTATCACGTTCAACCCACTTCTCCTATAAGTGTTAACATATCCATTTTGGCATCTAATGTTGTATAGTATGAGACTTACTATACCATCTTTATTAGTATCTTATACTATCATGGAAACAGATAGAGCTGATGATCTTTCAAAATGAAAATGTCCAATTTGAATCCCTATGATCGTGAACTATTTTAAAAATATTGTACTAGACTACTCGTCACTCATATTCTCAACTCTTGAGAATAAAGTATCTAACAAGTATATTATATACTTATTCTAATAAACATAAATTACGAATAAAAGAATACTAAATTGTCATTATTAGGAATTATTGATACATATATTTATTAGCTCTAGGGCATACAACTAATAAGGACTTGTTGGAAAAATTGTTTTCCTTTTTTCATGCCTCAACTGTGTTCTTGCAGTAGTAATATCATGAAAAAGGGTTTTAAAAATACTCTGAATTGATATCATGCCTCTTAATAGCTGAACAAAACAATGAGCTGCAAATGAAAAACCATGAAGCCCATTCGACTGGCTCTTCTTCATTCCTAGAAGTGAATGTAGCAACCCATAAATTTGAAAGAGGACAAGACCATGGTTGTGGTAGCGATCGCGATCGTGGTCGTGGCTATGGATGTGGCAACTAGCATAATAATTAGAGTAACCGCAATGATCATTTCCTCCCTCATCACCAAAAGTGGAATAATAATTACAAGCAAGAGAAAAATAAGGTGCTTCAAGTTATCTTTCCAAAAGCATAGAGAACTTCTATTATCGATGCGGAATGAAAGGTCATTGGTCACATACTTGCCGTTCACCTAAACATTTTGTGAAGCTATATCAAGCTTCAACCAAAGGGAAGAACAAAAATGTTAAGACCAATCTAACTCTTCACAATAATGAAGCTAGGGCAAATGATGTTAAGGCAAATATGAAACTCATCAATGATGTTTTTGATGACCTCAATGACATAATCAATTTAGAAGGCTTGAAGGCTACCACACAGTTGGATGTAGCAATGTAGTGTTTTTTTTTGAGAATTTAGTACTCAGGACAATAATTTTTCTTTTAGTATTTCGTGTTTTTCCTCATCATTCTCCCAATAAGACTCTTATTATTGTAGTTTTTTATTTATAATTTCTCATTGATGTTCCTATTTTTTTATGAAGAATAATGGATGTTTCCAAGTCGTTATCAAGATCCAATGCCAACAAAGAAGATGTATGTCTAATTGATAGTGCGACAACACATACAATATTTAAAAATAAAATATATTTTACTTCCCTTATTATAAAAGAAGCACATGTTAGTACAATTTTTGATACTACAAAATTGATTGAAGGCTTTCGAAGAGCCAACATAATACTTACTAAGTTTAAAGATATTTGTCAAAATGGAGAACATTGAGTATCTCTACATCACAACCATTATTGAGGGTGAGAAATGTGTATTAGAAACACTACCTGCTTTGTCGTCCGGTTTGTATTGTACATGTATATATTATCATAGTTGAAACTTATACTCCAAGGTCGTGGAACCTATCCAAGTTGTCTTCCCTACTGAGGCTCATATTGATGTAGATCCTTGAGCTTTGTAATATTTTGCCTTTGTATTTTCCAATCTTGGATGATTGTGGAGTATACTGTTAGTTAATTTAGCTCCTTTCTTTTTTATTATAGCTTTCAATGCTTTGCTACTATCTTTTTGTACTCATAATTTGAGTGTTCTTGGATTTTCTCATTTGTACGTCATAATTTCCATAGTATCCTCGGTTGGTGCTAAGGTTGTAATGGCGTCTTCACTACTCGGCTAGGGCCGAGGTTTACTGTGAGTATCGTGGCTTTGGTGCGTCTTCACAACTCGGTTGGGGCCAAGGTTTACTATGAATATGGCAGCTTTAGTGGGCCTTCACAACTAGACTGGTGCCCAGGTTTACTATGAGTGTTAGGGTTTACCATCGTTGAAGTCATAGCTGGCGAGTTCAATGTTTTTGGGGTTAGTGGTTCTTAGTTTGGGATTTTTCAGATTGTCAGGTTTTAGGGATTGTTTTTCCTCTAGCAGTTTTCGAAGTTACTCAGCTAGGCGTCGGTTTTCTGCCTGGGGTTGGTCGAGGTTAGGGAAAGGTAGGTTTTTAGGTGGAGTGTTTTGGCTAGAGGCATCAGCCATGAATGGTTGTGTTTACCAGCCCAACGGTGGACACCAATGTTCTTACCTAAAAATGTGGTAAGAATGCAAGTAGCTCCAAGGTCCATGCTAGCGAGGGGTGGGGTACATGCAAAGACACTCCGACGCTCAAGTCAGTAGATGAAAGAGGCAGAGTAGTAAAGAATAGTGTGTAATAAGCTTGGGATATTTAGGGACGTTGAGCCCGTTATATAGTGTGAGGTGACCCGTGATAAGTTAGGAGATGATCTACCCTAAGTGGAGGAGATCTTCCTGGGATTTAGTAGATATTAGATATATTCTATATTTATAGGAGATATGACATAATACATGAGATATAATATAATAATAATAGGATATAATAAGAGATATAGAGAGATTCTATATGGGATTTAGGAGACATCCTCAACTAAATCTGAGATAAATCTGCGGGAGATCTGGGTACCATGTGGCCGATCTCTGAGACCCATGTTTGAGTTCTCATGGGTCAAGTCGAGATGTCCGACCCATATTTCCAGTCCAGTAGAAATCTAAAATTTCCACAATGAACAAATGATTTATAAGATGTGCATATATATATATATATATATGAAAAATTTGATCAAGTTTTATACTATTCAGATTTTATTTTTATTTTCAGGGGAATACAACTACAATTGTAGTAACAAAACAAGTTCCAAATTCAATTGAAATAAAAAAGCACAAAATGTGCTCTATTTACCACAATTCATTATTTTTATTATAAGATTAAAAAATAAGAGATAACGCATCTTAGTGGAAGAGTTGATGTTTAATTTGAGCTTCCCATCCTCATTTTTTGAGCAGCCAATGGCAAAATTTTACCACGTCGCCTATCCAGCTAAACCCAAAATTGAATAAAATGACTAATTTTGAGAATTAGTGTAGTTCAAGCATCTAACTAGAAGATTTAGAAGTTAAATAAGCTATCTATTTGTAACTAACTAAAATGTTAAAGAGTGAAAATGCTCTTTTTTTCCCCTTACTTTATTAAAATAAATAAAAAGAAGACATAAAAGTTAATGGTAAATAAAAGCGGTTCTAACCGCCGTAATTTACTAAACTTTATGGTCGTTTTAAAAAATCACCATAATTTCATTGTCATATCTTTCACTAAGTTTAAGGCGAGCGCTAAAACCGCCATAATTTACTAAATATTATGACAGATTTTGGGAACCGTCCTAATTTCACCGTCATAATTCACATGATTTTTTGTAGTGTGTACCCCCTACGGACATCTAGGGGGAGTGTTATAAATTAAATTTTTTTATGGATATTTATTACCATTTTTTAATGATTGATTAGAATCTCATTTATTGCCCATTAATATAAATAGATATCTAAAATGATATTGTAATACATAGTAAAAAGAAAAAGGTCTCTTCCACTTTCTAATCAATTCTCCCTTTCTGTACCTATCATTTTACAACAATTTTCACACATATATTTTCTTTTTTATTTTCTCATATTAGACAAATGAGAATATGGTGTAAAGATTACAGTAAGACAATAGGTACATGTTTATGCTCCAATAAAGAGATAAAAGATGCGTATGTACCTAACATATGATAAATGTTAATTTTAATATTTAAAAATGGGTATCTCAATTGAATACCTACTTTAATATCATTGGATGTTATGGTAGCCTTCATTTTTCTCACCAATTTATCACACATATATATAAAACTAACGAATAATAAATGGGAACCAAAACCAAACATACATACATTACAGCATCATGGCCCTAAATTCATCAAAACTGAGCACCCCATCCCCATCGAGATCAAATCGAGATATCATAACTACACAATCATCTAGACTCCTAGATTCACCTAACCTGCTAAGCATCCTCTTAAGACTCTTTGGTGTGATGCAGCCACTCCCATCCATCTCATACATCTTAAAAGCCTCTCTTAGGTCATTCACCTTCTCTTCCTCTCCTCCTTCTTCCACAAACCTCACGAAATCATCCAATCCCACCAGCCCATCACCGTCCACATCGAGAAACGCCACTGCCGCCTCCGCCTCCTCCGCCGACAACTCCCCGCCGACAGTCTTAACGCATTGCTGAAGCTCCGATGCCGATATCTTGCCATCTCCGTTTTCATCGAAGTGATTGAACACACGTTCATATTGCCTTAGCTTGTCCATATATTGCTGCTAATCTAACTTTGTAAGGTATGGACATATATGTATGATATATAGCTCTAGTAACCAAATTAAACTGCGTAAAGTTTAGAAAAATAAAAGAAGACAAAAGAAAAAGAGCTTCAAAATGGATTTTGAAATGGTGGAAAGCATATATATAGACATATAAATGCCGCGTGGCGTGAGTTGACCAAATTAACTAGTACGACCAGGTGCGTACGAAAATGGAAGATTCTGGGCATTTACGTAATTATGGCGTGGAAGAAAGACCCAAAAAAGACTTGTAATTTTTCCGTATGCGGGGAGAATGAGGAGCCGCCGGCGACTCCTGTGCCACAGAAAAGCGCACTATAACACCGGCATTATAATAAGTGTGCCAACAACCACCAAATCGGTTAGAAAAAGTACCCAAAGAATTTCCCATCAATTACAAACGTTAAAAAAATTGATCCTCTAGCTATTAAAAAATTGAGCACACAATTAAAAGCATCGGATAAGTCAGTCTTGTATATGAAAAAATTAATTTGAACTCTTTATATTCTTTAAGGATTAATGTTTCTTGGAGAGAAATTAAAGCAAGGCTTGGTTTAATACTATTGTGCTCTCAAAATAAAAATATTATTCAAACACTTAAATATGAATATATAATTGAAACACTCAGTTTATCATTATTGGATATGATGGTGGCTCCAACTTTCTCGGCTTATCCATCACATCTCCAATAATGATAGAGTGGGTGTCCCAATTGGACACAAACTTTTACATGTTAGAATAACAATACTCCTCTCAAAAAACTAATGAGCTATTAGTGCTCTTAAAAAGCTGTTATCGAAAAGTCATATTTGTATCATTTAATAAAGTAATATAAAAATTATTCTCAATAAGTAGAAGATATTGAAGAAGTGCTTAATAAATATATTATAAAGTTATGCTTAAGATATAAAATGACTATGCAAAACATAAATATTTGCGGAAATAATAAAACATTAAAAGTATTAATTAATAGGAAAATAAAGTTAACTTTTATTAAATATTAAGGGTTATGTTAGCAAAAAAAAACACAACTTTTTAGTTTGTCAACCAAAAAATTGACTTAGCATTACCAAACCCACGAATTTAATTAGCAGAAAGTTTTCTGTGTGCAAAATCTAAAAGGCACCGAATAAGGGATTTTCTCTGCGTGTGAGAACATAGGGGGAGGACGGAATCCAGTTGACAAGCGAGTCCAGTGGAAGTTTCTAGAAAATTACCGAAGCCCCCTTAATCCGAATTAGAGAACATTTGCGAGCGGAAGAGTGAATCAAAACATTTTAGGAAAATGTTTTAGGAATTAATTGAAATACACTAACAATATAAAGATATTTTACACTGTTAGTAAATAAAATGTTGACAACTGATCACTTTGAATAATTTTTTAAAATTTAAACTACCTATGATCACATAATGGATATACATGACAATTTTTTATTGCATGACAGTATAAAAATGGTTACACTATCAGTGTATAATAATTATATTCAATATTTTATATCTCTACACTTCAAATTTATGCACATTTAATTTTAACCAGATTAAGAATAAAAAAATTAATTGACATTATTTTATTTTATTTTTTTTTGTTAATACGATAGTCATTAAACCCACAAAAACTTTAATTGAAGTAGTAATCAACTTTAACTGTATAAAAGGAGGAAGCAAATGTAAACCTAGACAACAACTTTTGTTGCTGGGGTCTGGGAAGACTACATAATTATTGTGTTTCGGTAATCTAATGAGAATTAATATTATACGAGATTCAAATATGCCAAAATTATAGAAATACCTCATCATACGAAAAGAAAAAAAAGATAGTCACTAATTTTGTCGGTGCAAAAGTACTCGTTAATTACTCCCTTCGTAATTGATTAATTATTCATTTTAAAAATTTGCTTTATCTAGAAATAGCTATTCGTTTCAAAAGTTTAGATAGTTTTAATTATATTTTATCAATAATACCCTTATTAAATATTATTGGCTCATTAGAGAATGAGGAGAGAGAGTAAGTTGAAGTATTGAAAAGAAGTAAGAGCAATTTAGTAAACTAATTCTAATTTTTACTAATATTAATATTTTACTAATCATTTCCTTAACTTCTATGAGCATTTATAACTGGATAATTATTTAAGGATGAAGGGAGTACGTAGCAAACTAAACTAGAATGAACTCAATGTTGAGAAAAAAAAACATTAGACAGATTAATTTGAAAAAAATCATGGCATAGTTCTTAAAAATCATAAATATCAATTATACTATTAATGATTTGAAAGGATTTTGTGTGTCTGATAATTATAAATTAAATCCATAAATTAATAATATAACTGGTATTTATTATTCTTTAGTAAGTTTCAAATTGAGATTTATTTTTACTTATTTAAGTCCCAAAATATTCACTTTATTAGGTATAAAACTATTCATATATCTCCAAACAAAAGGTTAAATTTTTTAGAGAGAGTTTTCATGACATATGATTTAGAATTTTATCTTAATTATTTATCATTTTCTAAATAAAATAATTAAATTTCAGAATAATATAAGGTAGGTTCATATATTATGTTTACGTTTTAAGTTTAAAAGAGATATTTACATGGTGGAGCATACTATATACAAAACCATTGTATGCCTCTATCTAAAACCTTAACTTATGTGGTGGTCTTTCGAAGATAAAATTTCTTGCTCTACTTCATATGTAAAAATTTCTAATTTCACGTTGATATGTGAAGTATTTCAAGAGTTGAATTTGATAGTGTAAAACTATGAGGTACTAAATCTAATATATATATTTTAAGAGTTTCATATTATGACCGTCAAATGAGAAGATCATCACTTTACGTTACTACATATTCGAGCATTTTCTTTGTGCACCAAGAAAAAAAAAAAGATATGAAAACTACATATTCGAGCACGACTTTGCCTAATTTTGTGTTGGAATTTAACACAAAGTCTCATATCGATAAGCAATAGAAGTATTACTAGTATTTTAGTCTATAAATATGGTTTTAGTTATTTGAGTTTTGTTATTCTTCTAAAAGTGGAAGTAATCCATATGGATAGCTTTTATGAGTTGTCTATGTGATAAAATATTTGTAAGGATGGTTTTCAACTTCAGTCATTCAAAAGTTGCAGATAAAGAAAGATTTGGAACTCCTTATCATCATGGATGTAAGCAGTTAAGGCTGAACCACGTTAAATTTTATCTCTTTTATATTATTTTTCTTCTTACAATGTTTTCTCTATTAAGAGAGAGTTTTTTCTTATATTTGTCAGTTTCGCTGGCCAACATTTTGCTACTATATAAAAATAAATAAACATGTCAACAGGGGTTATTGCGTTCTCCCTCTGATTAATATAGTTTGGAGTTTGAGATTTTAACATGATGTCATGCTCCTCAGAAATGGGAAGACTTATGTTTAGGGTTAGCGCCGAAGTTTCAGCGTGGAAAATATCATGCATGACTACAATTACGCAGATAGAACGTGCATTCTATGGGGGGCTAATCTTTCAAACAAAATTATTCACCCAAAAGGAAAATCATTCAAACGAAAAAGTCTTGGAAACTTGCTGGCAAATCCCTCACATCCATTATTAAACTTCTTCTTTACCTCTCTTCGAAATTTTTCTTTTAGACCGGCATAGTTATATCTTTTTTCAAAGCTCCATCTAAAGTCCATGTTGGGCTTTTCGTGAATCATGTGATTGTTATTATATCTCCACCAATCTATTAAAAAGGCGGCCCAATCCAAACTGTTCTATAAGTTAATTAATTGTATTATTTGAATAAATTGATTTTTCGTTCAAAATTTATTCAAACCACATAGTAAACACCACGATCATGCTAATTTCATCGGCCTCCAAACTTAAGGGAGAACCAAGGGCGGAACTATATTGTCTGTCAGGATATGTTCGTAAGTTTGGATTTTGGAGAAGAAGGGAGAAAAGAGGAAAACTTATAATCATAGTAATCAAAACCAGCTTGGACCAGCCGATTCGACCCAAAAACCAGTCATAAAACCGGTTTGAGTTATTATTTGAACCGATCCTGCATCAAAATCGGTGCAATCCGGTTTGACTCGGCCGGATTGTATCAAAATCGGTGACTCGGTCGGTTAAATCGGATCGGACTGGGTAGATTTTTTTTTTGGCCAAATGATGCCTTTTTTTTGAAGCCTTAAAAAAATTTTCTAATCTAACTTTTAGAAAAATACAATAACTTTGTTTATATTGTCGTGATTTGTGAGTTTGTTATGTAAAACTTTATGAGTTTATTTGTACAATTATATTTTAAATTTGTCAATTGTGATTCGTAATCGTAAAATGTGAATAATATTTAGGAATTTAAGTTATTTATTTATGTTTTTATATTTAGACCCCTTAAAGAGTGTCAAATGATTAATTAGTTGTCATTTTATTGTATTTTATTTAAAATTTATATATTTTTATATAAACCGATTCGTCTAGTGACCTACCGATTAACCAGTGACCTGGTGACCTGACCAAGTCAATTACCGGTCCAAGTTTGAAAACTATGCTTGTAATATATATAATTTTATACTACAAGTCTTTTCCTTCCATTCTAAAATCAAAACTCACAAACATATCTTTAGGGGATCATCAGTACTGATAAAAGATAACATACATGCAGAAAATAATAATATACATCCTTTAATTTTTATTTAATTTAAAAATTTAAAAGAAAATCACAATATATTAGAAAGGATATAAACTTCAAATTAGTTCTTGACAAAATTAGTGTAAGACAAATCAGTTACTCAAGAAAAAAAAAAAACATTTTGTGAGTCATCACAATTAAAATGCAAGATAAATTAGTAATTTCACTTCAAGAAAACGTTAATTAGCGGAATATTTTTTTTGTAGTGGACACTTACACCCGATAATTTGTGATAGATTTGTGACAAATAGTGGGCACAAATCAAAGGAAAGAAAAAGAGAAAATAAGGGGAAAAAAATTGTGGCAGGGGCCTTTTCTCCTGCTAAATAAGGTGAAAAACATATTTTTCCTGTTTGTGTTGTTGTTAACAATCTATTTGAATAATTGTCCAAACAACTAAAAACCAATTTATCATACAAATATAATTTTTTGAAAATATTAAGAAAAGAATAACTTGTCACATATTTTGAATTATGAGGGAACACAAACTTTTTTAAGACCATTTTTCCTGGCTATATTTTGTCAATGATCAAATTATAAGTTTATTCTAAAAAAAATGCATTTCTTACTCAAAATTCAAGAAATATATATGTTAAAGATATATATTGAATATTACAATATTTAAACACTTAACAAATGTTTATAAGAACTAACCTCAAATGTTGTTGAATTTCATTTTCTGATTTAAATATAAATGACTAATAAAAAAATCAAGCACACTTTTATGATAAAGCAACTCAGCTTAAACCAGATTAATTGCAATTATAATCTAATAAATTTTAAAACACGATGGTTTATTTTACTCTTTTTTTTAAAGGAAACCATTAATATTTTTTTAATAAAAAACTACATTTTAATTCTCAAAAAAAGATTTACATTTTAAAACTTTTGTATTCAAAAGATTAATGGCATATCTTTGAAAGATTTATACTATTACATTTTAGTCCATTTTTCATTGGACTAAAGTGTTATGATGTAGGTTTTGGAGAATTCAACCATATATAATTTATCTTTTGAAGACTTAAGCTCTACGATGCCCACTTTTTAGGTACCCAAATGTAAATCATTTATCATTCGACGTTTAAAGTGGTAAAACACACATCTTCAAGAACCACACGCAGTGTAATTTTACTCATTACCATTTTTTTTTTCCTGTGATTGTTGTGGCTAGCACGAGGACTACTAGAACGCATGAAGCTCAAGGACTTGACATCTGGTGTGTTTTAGGTCAGTGAGCATTGAAGAATCTCCAACTTGATGGATTCCACCTTGATTCCGTGCCTACAAGCACGGAATTAGGGAAGCAAAGACGGAGGAGAAGGAGGAAAGGGATCGTTGAAAGCCACCACAGGGGAGAGGATTTTCCTCAATGGGGTTGGCTTCCCTTTTCAAGTAGAATGAGAAATGAGCTCTGTTACGTTGTTGGGTGGGGGAGAAAGAAACAAAGCTCCTAGGACCTTTCTTTGTTAACTATTTAGAGTTTTTGAGTGCGCATAAATAAAAAAACTATATTTCCATTCACTCTATCATCAACCCATTTTGGATATAAATAAGGTGGTATTTGGTCCATGCAAATTTTTTTTTCCCAATTTTGGTTAGAGCCCATTTTTTTTTCTCCTTTGGGCAGAGTAACTTTTCCTCAAACTCTTATGGATTGTTTGAAAGTGTTTTTTTGTTTTTGCTTTTAAAAACTGTTTTCTAAAATAGTTTTAAGTTTATTTTTTAAAAAAAAAAAACAAGAAAACTTGTTTGGGTAATTTTTTTAAAAAACAACTTTTAAAATGGATAAAACAAAAATTTGTTTGGTAAAGATGATAACAACAAAAATCAACAATAACCACCATCCACAACAAAGATCAACAACCATAAACAAACACAATAAAGATCAACAAACATCATCAGTGAAATCAATTTACAATATGAACAATGAAATTAACAAAAATTAACACAACAATGAGAGGGAGGGAGAATCAAAGAAAGAGAAAGAGATGGGTAGAGGCGGCGGCGGTGGCGGATCGCGTCCTGGAGGTCCCAGAGGTGGTGGCGGCGGCGGCGGCTCACGTCCTGGAGCTCACGGTGGGCTCACAAAGGTCTTGCGTGGCTTCGCGGTTCGTGAAAGGAAGAGGCCGCGGAGGTCACACTTGCTTGTGGTTGCCGGCGGAGCTCAGGGTTGCTGGCGGAGGTCGCGGTGCTGGCGGAGGTCGCGGTGCTGGCAGAGGTCGCGAGTCCGGGCACCGGGTCGTGGAGGTCGCTAGCGGCAAATGGCTACCGGTCGTGGAGGTCGGCAATACGGCCGTCGCTGGCCGCGGCTATGGCTTGAAGGCAAAGTGAGCCGACTGCGTTTCGTCGAGGCTGGTGGTGGTGGCAGCTCCTTCTTCTTCTTCTTCTTCTTCTTCTTCTTCTTTGTTTTGAAAACAGTTTTGAAAAAACATTGTAAAGTTGTTTTTGTTTTTCTGTTTTTAAAATGTAAGTTTTGTTTTTTGATTTTTAAAACTTGTTTTTAGAAATCATCAAACCAAACAAGTTTTTTGTGTTTTTGTTTTTAAAAATAGAAAACAATTTTTTAAAACACTTGCCAAACAGGCTCTTAATAGCTTTTTTCGGCTTTCTCTCGTTGTCGGTTGTGGGGGGCCACACGGCCTAGCAGTAACCATAAAATTAAAAAGAAAAAAATTCAGACAAAAAATAAAAAGAAAAAGAAAAAAATGAAAAAGAATTTACAAATGTAAAAGAAAAAAAAAGGAAAAAGTAACAAGCATGCAATGCTATCTAAGAAGCATGGACACACCAACTTAATGACGTGTCCATATGTTAGACACGTGTTAGTGTCTGACACTTACACGACACTTGTAGGATACGTGTCCAATTAAAAAATTAATTTTTTTAAGCTCAGACACACTGCTGGATACTACTTTAATTCACTGTGAATGCAACTTGGACACTCCATAGACACTCTAACCATAAAATTAAAAAGAAAAAAATTCAGACAAAAAATAAAAAGGAAAAGGAAAAAATGAAAAAGAATTTACAAATGTAAAAGAAAAAATAAAGGAAAAAGTAACAAGCATGGCATCTAAGAAGCATGGACACACCAACTTAGTGGCGTGTCTATACGTCAAACATGTGTTATTGTCCGACACTCATACGACACTTGTAGGACACGTATTCGTATGTGTTCAATTAAAAAATTAATTTTTTAAGCTTGGATACACAGTGAACACGGTTAGACACTATTTTAATTCACTGTGGACGCAGTTTAAACACCTTATAAACACTCCTAAGTTGGTTTCTTTTTTTTTTCAAATTTTAATACCAACATTGCCCAAAATTAACCCTGGATATTTAGTTGGACTTGTGCTGTTCAGTCATTTTATTTTATTATATAACAACATAATAAAATCATATATATATATATATATATATATATATATATATATATACACATATGACATGTCTTGTAAATTTTTGAGTTTGATATATCTCCATTGTGTTCTATGTCAGAGTTTGTGCTTGATAATACGGTACTAATGCCTCGCATAGTCGCGTGCTGCGTGGCATCGTCTTGGCGTTAGCAGACTGCAGTTGACTCTTCAGTTATACAATCCACGTGTGCGTTTCACAAGCCATCAGCTTCCACAGGTTCAGCTTCAAACGTGAATTTTCACCCCCAAAAAAATAAAAATAAAAATAAAAAATAAAAAATGCAAAATGATGATAAAGAAAGTAAAACCCACAGTGATCCCTCCCTCACTCGATTGAGCCCTCCAGCATTTCTATCTCCGTCCCTCCAATCACAATCACCCAGCTGGGCAATTCACTCGCTCGGGGGCTCGGTCTAGCCACACCCCACGATGGCATCCTCGTAATTACCGCAAAAAACCAGTGCCATTTATCACAACCCCCCGAATATCCCCTCTTAAAACCCTGAGGTTCCTCTTAAATACGCCAATTTTCTTTCACTCGCGCCGTCGCTCCTCTGTCGCAGTAAACAAGAGGGAGAGAGGGAGAGCAAAAAAAAAAAAAGAAAGAAAGAAAAGCACTTTTTGCCAACGCGATGGCCGCGATCGCGCGCCTGAGAGCGTTTGTGCAGCCGCTGAAAGCGCTTTCGAACCGCGCTTTCGGATCTGCTGCGGCGGTTCAGTGTTACTACGATGATGACGACGAAGAAGAAGAGTTCGCGCAGTGTGTTGTGCCAAGTGCGATGCTGGACGCGCAAGGTTCGGCGCCGGAGCGCGGGGTTCAATGGGTGATGATAGGTGAGCCTGTAGCCAAGAGGCACCTCTTCGCCGAGAGGCTCTCGAAGCTTCTAGAAGTTCCCCACATTTCCATGGGCACGCTCCTTCGTCAAGAGCTCAACCCTCGCTCCACTCTCTACCAGCAGGTATTCTCGGAAATTCGATCAATTTCTAGGGTTTATCCATTTTTTCAGGAACGTATGTGCTTCTCTCTCTCTCTTTTTTTTTGAATTTTAATTTTGATTTTCTTTTTGTTTCCTTTTATTCTTTTTAACTTTTTCTTCCCTCCTGGAGAATTTCATATTAAAGTTAGCGCTTTTTGTTGTAAAGAGAATGAGTATTTCTTTTTTGGGCTGAAATTGAGAGGATTGAATTGAAGAAAAAAAGTGAAAATTGAAGAATTGCGTTGGTTAATGTACCAAATTCCAAGGATTGGCAGAAAACTTTTGAGGTGTGTGTGTGTGCGTCTGTTTTTTTTTTTTGTAATTATTTCATAATAATTCAGTAGTATGTTTTTAACAGTGTTTCTAAACTGAAGGTTGGTTTTAATTGCATTTAATGTTTAATTAATAATTGATATTGGTGTGATTCAGATAGCGAACGCATTGGATCGAGGAAAACTTGTCCCGGAGGAGATTATTTTTGGGTTGCTATCAAAGAGGCTGGAGGATGGATACTCCAGAGGTGAAACTGGATTCATTCTGGATGGAATCCCTCGAACGAGGATGCAAGCTGTGAGTTTCTGGTTTCTCAATAAACTCTGCTCAATTACGTACATTCCGAAAGTTTGCATTCATCTATGTCCCTTTTGAGCTGTGGTTGCTAACTTTTAGCTCCTGTTTCCTGAGCAGGAGATTCTTGATCACTTTGCTCGTGTTGATCTAGTGGTGAATTTCAAATGCTCGGAAGAGAATCTGGTTAAGAAGAATCTGGGAACACGAAAACTCTCTCCTTGTCAAGAGTATATTTTCATGAGGTGCTCCATGACCCCAACTAATCAGTTGCAGGATGAACATGTCCACAATCATGCAGAGGAGGTGACCACATATATCTCGATAAAATCCCTAATTTGGTTCATGATCAAAATATCAGGACAAGGAAGGACTTGAAAGTCTGCCTGAGGTTCTTCACCATTTGAAATGTGAGATATTTTGGTCCTTAAACATGCAAATTGGGGGAACTAAGGTGTCTTATTTGCATGTTTAGAGACCAATGTGCCTCGTATTTCGAATGATGAGGAACCCCAAGTGGAGTTTTTAGTCTTGAGGGACTAAATTGAGGGTTCACTCACATATTTTTCTTTCTTTTCCTAGCAGTGGTACTTAGAATATCCTAGTTTGAGACTTTGAGATAGTCTAATCACATATATCTGATCCTGATAAGTGATATACTAGTTCTGTGGCATACTTATAGTATTGTTTTTGGTATCTTTTTCAGAGCAAGCTGTTGGAAGATTACTACAGGAAGCAGAAAAAACTACTTAATTTTGAAGTGGGAGGTGCACCTGGGGAAACCTGGCAGGGGCTTCTGGCTGCATTGCATCTCCAGCATATTAATGCTCTCAGTTCTTCACAAAAGTTGACTGCCTGATGGGCCATATATCGTCTCTGGCATTGTCGGCATCCTATTACTATGTGAATATGAGAGCCAGAATTTAATGGAAAATTTTTGGTGTGTCCCAAATTATCGTTGATTTTTTCTTTTTTGGAAAATTTTGAGAATGTAAGGTTGTTTTGTAATGCAAATGTCCAACTAGAGGATAGAAAGCTGAGATAATACGTAATGTATGAAATCGTGACCACTAATCCTACAATGAGCGCGTGCTGTCGTCTTCATGCAATCGTGGCCCTATGTGCTTTTTCTTTCTTGTTATTTTCTCCCTGGTCTCAGAATCCGTCAAGGACGCGTTGTGTTTGAAAGGCTAAAAAGGTTTTGGTGTTGATATACTACAGGACTTTCGACATCTCTTCCGCTAAGTTTCCCTACGAGATGTTGCAATAGCATAAGTGGTACCGAATTTGATGTTCTCTTTTACAATTCGTTGGTAATTTCACGATTGATAATTGAATCTACATCAGATTTTATACATTTCGGGGTTAGTAGTTGAACTTCATTGGGCTTTCGAAGTCAGATTCAGATCCAGCAAAATCAGCTTCAATAGAAACCGCACATGAACATTCAGATTTTAACCAACATCACTTGCATGACTTTATTACACGCTGCCTGCAGAGACTTAATATTATTTATATATGTGCAAACCGCTTTCATCACGTAATCTTTTAGTACTTGGGTGTTTATGTTCTGCTAAACCAGGAGGACATATTATTTTTACAGTGACATACAACGATAGTCACGGCCAGATGGTAAAATCTAATTCCTGCAAAGATCACTCGCTATTCATCCACACATCTCTGAGCAGATCATATCTGACGGCAGATTCATTGCGACTCTCTTTTAACTTCCAGCCGGGTTTAGCCAATACTGGTGAGGAAGAGGAGCCACTGAACAGTATAGAAGACAATGGAGAGATCAATTCATCGAGCTCATCATCACTTGTGTATGACTTGCTCACAACAGAGGATTTGCTTCTTCTCAGCTGAGATTTGCCTCCAATCTCCCCGGTAATGCTTGCAATGGAAGATGCCGGAGGAGGTGAATATGCAATTGGAGCTGCAATGCATGGGAAGTTGTTCAAAGGCTCCTTTCCTTCCTCGATATCATCCTGCATCAAATTGAAAACAAATCTAGAGATCGAAAGCCATATTTGTGGGAGTTTCAGCCTGTTAAGAGTATAAGGATTTATGCTTGACTTAATTAGTAGTATTTAAATTGGTGCATTAGGGTACTGTATCTTTTTTATTATGGATAAAGTAATCGAGTTAGGTGTTGCACAATGGAAAATTTTCCTTCCCGGCTAATGGTTAGTAGTTTAACAAAATAATAGTTTGTATATTTTGGAGGTCAACCCTAATGTTTCAACTTGGCCTTAAACTAGTTAAGTAAAGAACATGTACATCACACAACTTTGAGACACGCCACTTTCATTGAAACTCTAAAAAACACAGTACCCTGGTCATTATGCTTCTCTTGCATACCGGAACTGATCCAATACACGTTTACACACTTTTTAATGCATCTATAAACTGTAGATTTTAATGAATTGTGAGCACAAAATATAATATGCAAATTTAGTTTATCTCACCTGTGACTCCAAAGCTTCAAAAACAGCAGGGGGAATTGGATCGGGGCAAAATTCATCCGGGACAAAATTGTCCAGAATCCTCTTGATAAGTGGTGCACTAAACATTGGGCACACCTACACAAACATGGATCCTTCCACCATTATTGAGCAGAAGAAACTCATAGCAAAGTTAACAACTGAAAAAATGCAAGTTTATTGGCTAACCTCTTTCCTGATGGATGCATTTAACAGCATATCCTTAGGAAGCATCAGGAGGTCACTTAGTGCATTAAGATAATGGAAAGGCTTGAATGATGTGTTTTGACTTCCATCATTGTTATAATGGTCATCATCTTCAGTATCTTCAAGTGAGTCATCATCATCCATGCCAAATAGGTCAGTCAACCATCTAGACCAGTTACCAATCTGAGAAATCCAGAATGAAAAAGCCCAAATCAGTTAAGACAAGGGATCTCCTCTGATGTTATATTGAAAATATGCAGTCACGTCATCCTCCCTTCTGTTCTTTTTCTGTTAACCAGTCATGTTTTAATGTTCAACAGCCCAGTAGCCAATTCCAGGCCAAAAGTTCATACCTGGCCTCCTTTTAGTGGGTAGATTCAAGACACGAACAGATATCAGTAGAAAGAAAGGAGTAAATTGAACCTAAATCTGTAGCTTGGCATTAAATGCATGATCTGATAAGCCAAATATTGAAAGAAGCCCTTCTGTACTCCAGGAGGAAGAAGTTTCTTCCACCATAAAGTGTATACACCACAAGCTTTCTGATATTTGTACTTGGAAGTGGGTCCCTTATAGACATTCAAAGGCTACAATTTATTGTGGAGGAAGAAAAGCTCTTCCTCCTAGAGCATATCAGAAATTTTCTTGCAGTCTAGTGCCTAGATCTTCCATCTCATAAGATTTGGAAAGAGTAAATGTACCTAGCCTTATCCCCTAGTAAATACAAGCTATTTTTAATATTTAAACCCGTGAGCTCTGGTTACAAAGCAACAACCTTAACTGTTGCACTAAAACTCACCCTTATGGTCAAATATTAAAGTTCACACTGAAAATATATATATATATATATACACATATATATTGAGATCCAAGAAGTTACCGCAGTTTTTAGCTGCGCACCAGCTCCAAAGCTTGATTTACCAGGTGGAATAGGAAGAACCTTCGGATCACTAATGGGATCAGACACAGGATCAGTTGGGATGTCATCAGCAGATTCACGAAGAATGGCATTGAACATAGCAACATCTAATCTTGCCACACACTGCTCCATTATCTAGATTAAGCAACAAAAATGCATTCTAATGTCATCATAATGGCAAATAATAGGTTCTATTGATTAAGCTGACAAGCTTAGATACAATATTGTTTAATATATTGAAAGATATCTTCTTCTGTTTTTCAAAGTAGGGTGGCTTCATGCTTGAGCAATTTGCACAAACCATACTTTTGTCGCTCCTTTTTTCTCAAATGAGATCACAATTGGAGGAACTATGCTACAGGGAAGATTTTAATCATGAAGAGATACATTCCAAGTCAGTCACCCTGATTCATGAGAATCAATAACAGATATAAAAGCCACCACTTAGTTGCCATTATTACTACTATAGAGTTTACACACCAGTGTTTAGCGAAGTTCCATTTGCTACCAGCATGTTGTGAGGAATAGGAACAATAAGAGGGTGGACCCAATACACGAGACTCTCACCTAGTGGAGTCTAAAGAGGGTAGATATGCACAACCTTGCCCCCACTTTGGGAAGAGGCTGTTTTCAGAATTTGAACCCGTGACCTTCAGGTCACAGGACAACAACATTTCCGTTGTGCTAGGACTCACCCTCTTGTAAGGAATAGGAACAACGATAGATCAAAATTAAACTGCAAAAATATGTTTGCAGTTCAAAAAGAAAAGAAAAAAAAAAAAGAACCCATTGTTTCAGACATTACACTTCACACTTCACAGAGATAAGTCCAGGAAAAATAAAAAAAGACTAACATGTTTTGATTACAAGCTAATTATGTAGTTTTTATCTAGTTCATTGTCCCATAAAATTGACTGTCTTTACAACACATTTTGACCATTCCTTCTCTTAATTTATAATTTTATCGACAAATGAACACATTCCCTATTATTCTTTGTTTACACAATGTCCATTTCAAATCTATTTCCCATCCCATGCCAACTAAACCCATGTACAAAAGACAATTGAAACGGGACAAAATACAAATGGTATTATGATGGAAAATATTGCTACCTTTTATCACTAAAAAGGGAAGGGGGCAAAGAAGGAACTGGATAGACTAACCAATCTAGGCAGCACAGACAAACAGCCACACTCATGCCCTCCAGCTCGAATGGGACAGATCCTTTCACATGCTTGTCTAAAAGCATTCTTCCAAATATTAAGAGATAAATCTCCTTGCTCTTGATCACATGCACTAGACATTTTTCTACAGCTTGTCCTTGATGCAGAACTGACATCCTTATGAATGAACTTTGCATCAACAAGCTGCATATGTGGTGTCAGAGACTGGACAGGGACAAAGGATGACACATGTTAGATGCCAATAGAATTCTCCACATTAATAATGAGCTTGTATGAAGCTTTAGGATTGTTGAAGCAGAACACAACATTAAAGCATTACCTGCCACCAAATAGATTCCACAACACGAGAGAAGATCCAAGCCTCCACCTTTTCCAGTGCTGCTGTGAACACGTTTGGATCATCCCAGCTACCAAAAGCAGCATATGCTACTGCTGTATTTTCACCTCTCCTAGCAGAGAACCCTTTCCATATCAATGGCTGTGCTATCTTTCCGTTCCCCTGTCCGCTCTTCCTTCTCACACTAGACCTAGCGGGACTTGATGGTCCCATATCTTTGGTGGCATGGCTTATAATTGTTCTCAACACAATAGAATTAGACAACCAAAATGTCAACCTGTATCCACATGCAAGAAGAGGCCAATCAGTAGGCAGTTGGCACAGCTTATGATGAAACTATGATTTCCATATCATGCAGTAAGAATTGTCAAGACATTGGTTGGCCAACCTCTAATAGTCAATTGATCCATTTCATTTAAGAAATTTATGTAGGATACCCACTTTATCTGTCATTTAAGAAAAGGACCATTCCAGAGAGACATATGGCATGTTCAGCCTAAGAAAAATTTTCTTCAGGCTTATCCCAAAAAAAAAAAAAAAAGACTTAGGTCACAACTCACAAAAGCTTGTTTTCTTATTTAACTAGATGCAATTTTTTATTACAAAAAAATCCCAAACTTTTCATGATGAAGCAAATTGTAATGCCTTGTAATCATAGATATCATCAAAATAGCTTGACTACAGATAGGATAATGGGATACTTAATAAAATGCAGTAACCATTGAACCAAAAGGAACAAAAAGAAAAAAAATCAGGAACCCATTTGGGTCAAACGTACCTTGGGACATCATTTCCGCATGCCTTTGCAACAAGTACTAATCCTGAAACAGCACTTTTAGCTGCCCCAGACCTTCTTGTCTGAATGTTTTCTTTACAAGCATGAAGGTAAAGCCTGGAAAGGCGGCGAGCTGGGGCATGAACCTTACTCATGGAGCTTCCGTGCTCGGCAACAGCTGAATATAAAGCAGCTTCAATAGCAGCTGCCTCTCTTAATTCTCCTTCAAGCAACTTTATCTTGTTTTCCAAATGCTCAATCTTGCTGTCTAAAATGGCAGTTCTGGCTTCCCTTGGATAGATCTTAGCATCTTTTTTGTCACTGCTTCTGATGTTCCCTCCACTGTTTTGTTCATCTCCAATAAAAACACTTTCGTTTACTTCGGCAAGATGATTGCTACCAAGTGACCCAATACCCCTAGCTGCATCTGCTGAAGACCTCACTGACTTCACGTGCTTTAATCTTTCACTTCTCATAATACTGCCTTTCACATGACTTTCTGACCCACCTAAATAGTATGTACCACTACTCAATAAAACATGGTCTTTGGCACCTTGAGCTACTGATTCATCTTCTACATGGGTTTGCATATCCAAATCAGACATTTCATTTCCATGAATGTCCTCAACAGAAATGTAGTAAGATTTAGCACTTCCCCTCTCCTTCACATGATATTTGTCGGCTTCATCATGCAGCTCATTAGATTTATCATTGATTTCTGAACTAACAAAGTTTACAGAGCCAGGAGTATTGCTCACAAAGGAAATACTGTGTAGAGATGTAGTGTTGTCTGAATATATATCGAGAGCACTTTCATTACTGTTACTTTGAACATTTGTGACTTCATTTCTACCATTAGCAACCTCTTCACAAACTTCCTCATCCAAATTTTCATGATCACTGCTTCCGGACCTGCTCTTGGAATTTCCCTCAAAGAATGGGGAGGAAGAATCAGCACTTGGGGAAACAACTGGCTTTTGAGTTATCACTGAACTATGATCAGGAGTGTTCATCATAGAAGCTTGACCATTTACTGGACTTCCAATATTAGAGGATACATCTATTGATGACATGCTTGATGAACTCCCCAGTCTCTCATATGTGTCTTGCTGCAACGTATTCAATCTTTCAACCCTTGTTTCGGAGGCCAAGGGAAGCTCCTTTTCATTACCTCCAGTGTTTTGAGCTGCTCCATCTGGTCCATTCTGCAATTCAGCACCAATTAATATATTGCTTGATGAGAATTTTTTTATATTTAGATATACCTATAAAGCAGACTGTATGCATCGCCAAGCTGCTGATAGTAACATGAAAATAGTGTTTCCTGTTTTCCTAGTATAGATTCATAAGAACAATATAATGTGAAAGGATCCAGTCACCATGCTGACGGAAAGTTCTAAACCTGGTCCAACAAGTACAAAGCATATAAAACTTGTCATGACATGTCCTATTGCAGCTGGTCCAATTTCAAGAAAGTCTATTCATGGTAAAGGGCAGGACGACAACAAAAATAGTCTCGCACATCAACATAGTTATTCTATGAAAAATGCATGCTGCTACGAACAAAAGAAAGTAGTGGGGGGTTTGGGGAAATTAGAGTACCTCTACACGTTCATGAGGCATACACGCACTAGACTCAGGGGATGCAGTAACTGCTGCTGCTGCAGACGAATGTGAGGAAACATCATCATCAGTGAAAGAGGCAAACTCAGCTTCCTCAGCATATTCTTCATTCATCAATGCTGACACAGAGTCACCACCATTATTCTCCTTCGACGCCTCTTTCGAAACGGCATCCTTCAACGAGGGCCTGCCACGATTCTTCTCAGCGGGCTCGATTTTAATGTACAAGAGTGGCTGATCCGTGTTTCTGTAGTTCCTCGTGCAGTTCAACGGCACACCGATGCTCAGGGGCTCTTTGAGTACGCCGCAATCCGCCAAGTCCACGATGGCAGTCCCCAGCAACTGGCCTTTAACAATCTTGTCCCTTCGAGGCTCATACAAATTGAACTCCAAGCAATTCTTTTGGAACACATTGGCAACGCTGTTCTTGACAGACATATCCTTCAAAAGAGTTACAGGAAGCTTAAAGGACTCGCTGAACTCGATTTTCCCTTCGCCCACAACAGAACCAATCGAAGGGGAGACAAGACTGGTAGACCCCGATGAGCGCTCGCCATTCTCCCATTGTATCAATACGGAGCGAATCGATTTGAGAGACTGCGTTGGGGGCCAAGGCCTAATCTCCTGAATGTGAATGGCGTAATCGATTCGAACGGCGGCGCCGCCTCTCCGGTTCTTCCCTTTAGAGCCTAGCACCATGGCTGCCGCCGAGAGATAACCAATCTTCAAACGTGCGGAACCACGAATCCTCTGAATTGAAACAGAGTGTGCATGAAATTGGATTTAGATTCACACTCTACAAACAACAGAACACAGCAAGAAATATCATAGCAGTGTGTGGCCACGGGCTCAAATTAAATACTCGTTTTCTTCCAATTGACTCAAGAAAGGGAAGGGGAACGAAGGACAAAAAAAAAAAAAAAAAGAGGATATTAGGGAAAACAATAGAAAGAGCAACTTTGCTAGTCAAGTCTCTGATGACTTATCTTGGACTTTCAATTAGCGAAGACAGACGACAATGGAAAGACAAGCAAGCATGTTATTACATGCTTCAGAGAGTCAATTTTTTTTTTTTTTTTTAAGTGCGATCAAAGCTAGACTGGCGAAGATGCATGAGATTCTTGACTTCTGAGTCAGATATGAGCAGATCAAGCAAGTGCTACGGGGAGCTCAGTGGAAGAGTTGACAGCTGGAAGCTGAGACCAGGCACGAAATGGATAATGCAGACAGTGGAGTTCGGTTACCGGTTAAATACACGGATAGAAGGAGCTATCAGAACTTTTGAGGGAGAAAATAAGAATGCTTGGAACGTAAGGAGGGTGAATGAGTAGCGTAATATAGACCCTACCGGAAAAAGCAGTGGCAGGTAAGAATCAGAAAGCTGCTGGAGCTAGCTGGAACTGCAAGGGGGACACCATAGTGTGTGTGTGTGTGTGCGCGCTTCAGAAGCTGCGAGTGAACGAAAATGGAGAATGTGTCTAAACAACATGGGAAAAAGGAGAATGGAATATTATATACAATATTGTGAAAAATATGAAAAAGCAGAACCATAATAATATCTTATTGATAAAAAGTGGCTGATTTAATGATTTTGTTAGGAAATGTTACCGTGCACAACTTTTTTTTTTTTTAAGAAATATTTTATTAAACTATGAAATTCATTTATTATTACTGGTTACTAATTTTTGCAATATCTTTTGAGGACTGATACTCAAAAAAGTGTGCGAGTGTACGGAGTGACCCCGTGTTGCAGGGCAAGAATATGATTCGCCGTAAAGGAGAAGCGCCGACGTCGTTTTTGAGCAATAATAACGAAAACAATGACGCTCTTAGTCATGATTACGACGCATCGGCAGAAAATACTGGCCTCCTCACAATCCTTGCACCTAATGCAGTTATTAACAAGCTGCTAAGCTGCACCCCTTATAAACGGAGCGAACATATGATTTTCAATGTTGTGTATGAAGAGTTTAGAACTAATAAATTAGCCGCTAGTTCTAAGAGTAAACAGCATTGGTTCATCCAAAAATATTGGCTTCCTCAAATATCGAACAATAATAATTAAAAAATTAATTTTGATGAGGTAAAAACATACTACTATAAGAGTTTTATAATTCACTCTTGTAATATTTTTTACATCATAAATGATTAAGTTAAATGTATTTTTTAAGTAAACTTAGAATATTTATTATAAAACACAGTGACTATTTTTCTTGAGATTTAGAACTCGCATATGATTTTTGTGTATGATATGAGATCTTCTCTATATACATTCTGAAAAATCTACAAATGTGTTTGTGTAATATTTTTCTTCAAATATAAATAGTCCGTGTAAATTAAATTGGATACAATTGATATGTAATAATAGTATGGAAAAATTTTACATAATTAATTTAATTATATATTAACATATAATTTATGATATTTAATTTTTATATTTATTATTTAAAAAATTATTTAAATAAATAATTTTAATTAAATGATAATATAAAATATTTTTCAGTATCCCATATTAAAATTAAATTCATAAAAATGCGGTTAGGTAAGTGAAAAATCCAGAGTCTCGCGCGTGATGGACACGCTACACTGAAAGAATGTGAGATGCGTCGCTTTCAGGCTAGCTTGGCTCCGTCCACCGACACTAACAGTCTTACACAATAATGTGCTGAAGTCCAAGTTAGAAAGTATTTCAAACGTTGTTTCTAACTACCATGAGATGAAAATCAAATTTTAAACACAATTAAAATAATTAAAAATTAATTTTTTTAAAAAAATTTTAAATCAATAAAAATTAAATTTTCAGGTGAAAAAAGTAATTTTTTTATCAAAATAATCATAAATAAATGCACTCTAAATAACCCTTTATCAAATTCAATTTTGTTAAGAAATTAAAAATGAAAATTGCTGTTGAAAACAAAACAAAATTTTATAGAAGGAGATTATAAAATAATTTTGTATTTTTATTTAATAAGAAAATGAATTTTGATAGATTGATAATATATAAAATTATATTATTATCTAGTTAAATTATATTCTTTATATTTTCTAATAAATAATAAGTGTGAAATTCAATTATATTTATTTATATAATAATATATTATTGCATGACAATATAAATTTTTTTTAATACTCAATATATCAAAACTAAATTCAAAAAAGTATAAAATTTATTATATCATAATGGATAATTGAATAGAAATGCATTATACTAAGAAATTGCTTCCATTTTTATTACATAACATCGTAAATTATTTTACAGTGCGTAGAAACTGTTTTTAAATAATAATATTAATATCTGTTATCTTAAAATTGTAATTAAAAA
This sequence comes from Dalbergia cochinchinensis, assembly GCA_031216125.1. Classification (NCBI taxonomy): domain Eukaryota; kingdom Viridiplantae; phylum Streptophyta; class Magnoliopsida; order Fabales; family Fabaceae; genus Dalbergia; species Dalbergia cochinchinensis. The sequence continues at coordinate 29,198,949 of CM062368.1, forward strand.
CATTCAATATTTTTAAGTGACTGAAAAGATAATTAGCATTAGTTTTATCCTTTGCAATGTGACTTGACGAAATTTACGCGAAAAAAAAAAGACTTAATGAAATTTGGTAACTCATGTAAATTGGGCATTGACAGTGATGAGGTGGCGTCCATGCTCCTTCACCATCGACACTGCAATCTGAGCCTGAAATGTAACATGGGTTGAGTTGGGTTCTCCCTATAACCCCCTATTTATTCATTTATTTTTCGTTCGGGATGTGTAGGTTTTGTTATAATCCACCTACCATTATCTGTCCTTGGAAAACCCCACAAAGCAAATACATTTTGGTCGATGGTTGTCTTCGAAATTTTGATTACAAGGTTTAATGTCTATCGTACACGTTATGAAGTGTAAAAAAAATCCTCAAATTGGATAATAAATGGGACAATTTTACAGGAAAACTTGTATAACTTGGCATCTAAAGGTTATTACAAATTAAGTCTCCTCAATTGCTCCTAACCCGTCATGTCTCCTTTAATTGGAGTGATTTCCATTTTAAGATTGAGGGTTTCAACTTTCAAGTCACCCTTCAAGAAAAGTAACATTTAAAGTTAGATGGTTTGGTTTTGATCTCTGTTCGCACATTAACAAAAATTTCAGTAGAAAACAACTGGAGCATGAAGTTAAATTAATTGAATTGGTTTTCAAGCTAACGGGTGGACACATAGTGAAGCTTGAACGAACCAAAAGCTTAACTTATCGGCTATTTACCACCGAACATTAACGGCCTACAACTACAACTTAGGTGCACCAGCCATGGTCATAATAACAAAAGGCCAAGGCCAAGGCGCATGTAGTTAGCTGCAGCTTCACCAAATGCAGTCAACGTGCATGCTATGATGAACATAGATTCACAATCACAGATGCACCTGCCTTGCATAGAATATCTCGACAAAAGTAGGATTAATGGGGCTTAACCTTTGTCGGTTGCAACCTGTTGATCATTTATGTTGTAAGTAAGCACTACATTAGACTTTTTCTTTTTTTTTTTTTAATTTAAGTTTAGGTTCACAATTCCCCAAAGAGGGCATGGGTTGAGACGTCCACTTCAGTGCATAACAGACAGAAGTAAGCATTCGTCATAACATTACTTGTCTTCCACGTTGGAATTTTATGCTTTGCTTAGTTTAGTAGTATTATGCACGTGCCTGAAATCTAGGTAAGATGTGATTTGACTATGGGAATTAAAATTCTCCCGTTATGGATGCCTTGGGAGAGTATCTCAAGACAATGAACATAGAGACATTGGAATAGTAAAAATGGAAACATGAGAAAGATCGTCTTTGTATCATATTTGTTAAAGATATACAAGACATGACAATGGTTTCTATATTTTATTTGAAAACATAAAGACAAAATAAAAAATATATGATAAAGACATTATTTATCATTCTGAATTGCCACCAGAAATTTCTTTGGAAAGTCACCACCGGGCGTCGATCACCAATCACTGGAAAGTCACGGCTGGTTACCGAAAAGTCAACACCGATTGCTGGAAAATTGTTGCCAACCACAGACCATTACAGCTAGACCATCCGTGACAATGATGACAAAGAGTGATATATTAAATATATATGAGGATATTATTGGAAGAAAAAATATTAAATTTCTGTTTCAGTGTCTTATCTTCATTGTACCTCCAGTTTGGAGGTACATAAATTTTCTATATCTTGGGACTGATAAATTTTCTATATTTTGTACCTGCCTCTATGACCAAAAATCTTTATATTTTCATGTCTACGTATTTTCTATCTTGGAATAGAAACCAAAAGCTACCTATATAAGCAGGAATATCCAATTTGAAGCCGAGGATGGAGAAAATCTATATAAACAACTTAAGACCCACCAAGTACAAGATATCCTTTTTCCGAATTAATAGCACATTTACTTGTTATTAATGGAAGTTATTGCTACCTCCTCATATTAGAATTAAAATAGTAAAATAAATTCAAATGTCGAATGCACTAAGACTGTAGTTAGGATGCAACTTGAGTCATTTCTCAAGGAGGCTACATCAAATTGGGGGGGGGGGGGTTAAGAATTAAATTGAAACACTTAAAAATAATTGGAAATAAGCAAAAATTAAATACAATAGTGCAAGATATTTCTAGGATTAGAATTAATCATCATAGACCAAATATAGAACATATTAGTGACTATTAGTAATCACTTACTGACAATTATACTATTAAATTGACCTCTAGAACTTGACCAATACAAATAACTAGTAAATGAGATCCCGATTTATTAGAAATTACATAGATTTAATGTACCAATTGCTACTAAATCAATTGATCAATCAATGCTTAAAGGGTTTCCCTAAACAATAATCACCAATTTAGTTATTCCAATAAAAATAGTAACAATCGCAACAATAGTTATAAGAATATAAACTAAAGAACATTGAGAAAACTAATGCATTCAATAAAAAATGGTCTCAAATATCATTCCAATTCATACGGAAACCCTTAGCACACTAGTAAGAAAAACTACTTTGTCATCTCTGAAGGATTACAACAATGAAAATAAAAGATACCTAAAGATAATAACAATGATCCTTGAGAAAATCTCCAAGAACAAACTAAACAGGTATGTGGGCAAGCTTGTAGGCTAGACAAGACTGACCATCCTAATAGGCCTCAAGTAACGCTTCGTTAATGCAAATGGGCACGCTTGCATTTACAAAAACGTCGTGCTACCTATGGACACTTGCTCCAGTGACATGTAAGAAAATCTATGTCTCTGATGCCACTTTGTCAGGACTGGGTTTGGATCGTGACCAGCACATGAGGAATTCTATCCTCACATAAGCTTTGTAACAACTGCATTGTACTATATGCATACTTTATTCATAAATCAATTTCAATTCATAAATAAATCTCCATATATATAATATGTGAAGAAACTGAATAACACTTTTTCCATAAATAAAATCTAAAATTTTATAGTTGTGGCATAATTCAATCTGAGCTACTCATTACAAAATAAACCATTAATACTAAATCATTTTTGATACAAAAGAATCATGATATACAAAAAGCAAAACATGAACATATATCTATGCATGTAGTCTGAGACTTTGCTCGTCATATCACTGCAGCACTCTATACAAATAATCAAACTTCACACCAATGTGAAGCTCGCCAAAATTGAAGATATCTATTGCTGAGGAGGATCTTGTGCTACACCTATGTCTGTGAAGAAAGGGAGTGAATAGGGGTGAGTTTTGTAACAAAAATTAGTGAATGAATCCTCACTCATAACCATACATGGGACAAGAAAGAAGTAAATATAAATAATGATACAATCCTATAAATCATTCCGTATAATTTGTATAATAGCTAAAAACTCATAAATTTGTGATATGCTTAAAAATTATCTATATCTCAAGAATTACCAAAAGAATAGACTGTCCATAAATTGAAGGATGGATGCTTAGTCCCTCATGAACGAAAGTCCCTAACTGAGATCTTACAGTCACTCGTGAACAGCATCCCTCGTGGACAGATCTAGCATGTGGATAATTGCCCCTTGCAGGTCTTGGTATACTAAGGTTAATGAAGTAATTGCCGTTAACTCACAGTTCTGTTCCTCTCAATAATTTCCTAATCTAAATTAATGGAAATCATAAAATGGGGAGTCCTATTCCTTCTAAGTCCGAATGGCTTGCTTTTCATAAACAAAACATATCATTTCCTCATCATAAATCAAATCTAAATCATAGTATAAATCAAACAACAGTAGCTACTTATTAAATATGGTCTCATGCATTTTTTATAAACATAAATTTTCATGCTAAGCTTCAAGATATATTCTATTATCCTTGTAAAAACACATACAATCTTGATCCATGACAAAACTCAAGTATAAATTCTCTCTAAATATTTTATAATGCTAGAAATTAATTATAGAATGACCAACATAAGGCCATGATGTAATATCCCCTGCTGCCTTATGGATTGACGACTATCCCTACAAACCAACAAGTCTTTTTAGCTTGTTTTGTCTCCACTCACATATGCTTCTTGAAAAAACTTCCCAGGAGACCACCCATCCCCAAAATTGCTCCAAGTCAAGCACACTTAACTGTGGAGTTTTTTAGTGATGGGCTACCGAAAAAAAGATGTACCTTGTTGGTATCTTGACTCTAGTTTGTGTCATACCCGCATTACAAATGACATCATATGATTGTATAACATAAAAGTAGGATTAATCCTCAAAATTAAGGGAGATAAGTGTAATTTTTTAAAAAAATTGACATTCTTACTTAAATTCATAAAGACAAAAGGTTTTTTTTTCCTATCAAGCGTCCCAAAGACAGTAATATTTAAAGCTTTCAAAAGTTGTAAGTTTTCATTAAAATATGGAATTTTAAAAGGTGGAATTCATTGCAAATTTTACGAAGTTACTTTTATCATAGAGTAATGATATTTTGACACCCAAAAAGTAAGTGTCTGAATAGACACTTACTTTATAACTATTAGATGTGGTGGTAGTTCCCACTTATCTTTAGCATCTATCACATCCAATGGTTATAAAGTGGGTGTTTGAATAGATATCTATTTTTTAGGTATCAAAATATCATTACTCTTTATCATAATCCTTAACGTGTGCAATTTAGAACCCAAACAAGGGGGATTCTCATATGTAGTTGGCAATCAATGCCTACGCAGCAGTTGTTTACGGCAACGAATGAGAAGCTGACACGTGGAGCGGTGGACCATGGTGGGGTGTGCTAAGTAGACGAGACTAAAAATGAAAAATTAAGCCAAAGTGTTGTCTTGGTGTTGGTCATTAATGTAACAATAAATGAATGACCAAAAATGTTATCTTTAAAAACAACTTCATTTTATGTGCCAGTATATCAAGCACTTATATTTGTACTTAGATCTTCACTATCTTTTTCAAATCATTTTTAATGTTAAACCAATATTTTATCATATTGAATCGGAGTAACATGTGTACATATTTTATGAAATGATAGAATAATCGAATTATTTTGACAACAAAATTTGAAACGTATTAGGAACCATTGAAAAAAATTTTGAAAAATTATTTTATAATAGTGGATGGGGAAAAAAATTACCATCTTGTTATGAAGATTACAATTAACAATTAAAAAAAATAAAAAAATAAAAATTGAAATACAAAAATTGAAATAACAAATTAAAAAAATTTACAAGCCAAAATTAATTAAACTTATAACAAAATAAAAAGTAATATGAAAGAAAATTCAATAAAAATATAAAAATATTACTAAACAAATTTGGAAGATAATTAAACTTTAAGAAAATAGAATTAAAAAAGTAAAATTAAAAAATATACTGTACACAATAAAGAATTCGGACAAATCGAATTATTTAAAAAATAAATAAAAACAAATATTAAAAAAAATTAAAATTACCAAAATAAAAATCACAACAACGAAAAAAATAAAAAAGGAATTGTATATTTAATAGAAGTCGGACCAACCAACTTCCAAAAAAATAAAAAATAAAAAATATAAAATAAAAATATAAAATGTAAAAAATAACTAAATTACAAAAAATAGAATAAAATAATATGAAAGTGAAAAATAAAATAGCACTGTTAAATTAACAGATTTTGGATAAAACAATTAAATAAAAAATAAAAAAATTAAAATAACAAATTAAAAAAATTACAAGTAAAAATTAATTAAACTTATAACAAAATGAAAAAGTAATACTGAAGCAAATTCAATAAAAATATAAAAATATTACAAAAAAAATTTAAAAGACAATTATACTTTAAAAAAATAGAATTAAAAAAGTAAAATTAAAAAGTAAATATTAAAAATAATTAAAATTATCAAAATAAAAATAACAACAATGAAAAAAATAAAAAAAGGAATTGCACACATAATAAAAGTTGGACCAACCGATTTTTACAAAATAAAAAAATATAATTTAAAAATATAAATATAAAATATAAAAATAATTAAATTATAAAAAATAAAATATATTGTTATGGATCAAATATAGATCCCACATTCTCTCTCATAAATACCTAAATTATTCTTTGTATGTCTTTTTAAGAAATACTATGCAAACAGCAATGGGAGTAGGCACCCCTAAACAAAAAGTATGAAAAATGAATGCCAAAATGCAAATCAAAATCAAAATTGGAAACAAACCCACGTCGAAATAAAAAATGTTATTTTGATTTATATTTTATTAGATATTATATTGACAAATTCTTAGTAAGTATGACATTTCTACCCAAATCCTTCGGAATACGGCAAATTAAAAGAGGACAGTGCCATCTTACTTTGTTATTTTAACACTCTAAATTTTTAAATACCTAAATATTCAATTTATAAAATATACGTATCTTATTATTTATTTTTCTTTTAATTTATTTTTTCTCTGTTATTTCTCTCGCATTTACATGAATCTATATGATGTCTATGGCCGTATGAACGTCAAAATAATATTATCTTTTGCAAATACGGCGAATCCAGTTCTCTGTCACATCACACAGTTCCCATTTCACTCCCGCACGCCTCCATTCCCATGCCTGCACTTTCCGCCATCCCAACATAGCGAAGGAGGTAAGAAGAACACACAACACATACGCACATGGCCACGGCCACGTAACAGATTCCTCCTCATCCCACGTCTGTTGTCGGATCTGGACGACATGGGAGGACGGAGGACGAGGCTGGCGGCGGCAGACTTTGTCATGTCATTCATGTGGGTATGGTCGGGTGTCCTTGTCAGGATGCTCGCCTTCACGATCACCACTGGCTTTGGCTTTGGGTCTGAGATCGTGAAGGCCTCGCTCTCCATCGCCAACATGTTCTTCTTCGCGTTCCTCGCTGAGGCCACGCGTGGCGGGGCCTACAACCCCCTCACCGTTTTCTCCGCTGCTATCTCTGGAGACTTCTCCAACTTCCTCTACTGTGTTGCTGCTAGGATTCCCTCTCAGGTTAGCCTTTTTCTTATAGGTGGTTTGGTTACGGACTGAAAATCAAGCGTGAAATTTCATCGACGATTTACAGCTTGTTTTACCCCCTACTACCCAAACGTGCCCTTACAATTATATATTATTTTAGGCAGATTTAAAATAGAAACTGATTTGTGTTTAAACTTTAAAATTAAATTTCCTATTAAATCCTGGCAAATTTGATAGGACTTCAAAACCAAAGCAATCAAATCCCCGATGAATTGGCAAATGGAATTTTGTTTTCTCTTTCTCGTTCTAAACACTACCTTAATTGAATTTGTGTCTCTGATGTGGTTGTGAGTCTCTGATATATGCACTTTCTCTCCTTTGATTTTGAATGAGCATGTTCCCACCCTACAAGTCCCGACCTCTGTCTCTTTGTGCTATGCCCCCCCAGTTTACTTGCACTAGCATCCATTTAACTCATCAGCTTGTGTTAAGTGAAGCACTTCAAATCTTATTAGAACTTATTTGTGCACTTTTTCTAAATATTCGTGGATTCTCCATGTACAGAAGATGTCTTAGCTCTTTTTTGTAGGCATTCTAATCCTTGATATTTGGATAACTAAAAGAACTGATGCAAAAATATTCCTCTGTTGATGTTTGAAATTTTCTCTGAGGGGTTTGAGCTACTTACTTTCTGTTGTTCGATTTTACCTGTCTTAATTATCACAAAACATGGGCTGGGAAGACTAGAAAATTACATATGATTGCTGGAAATTTCCTCTGAGGAAAGACAAGCAGCACAATTAGCTTGTTATTCTGATCAGAGTGACCTACTGACCACGCGACAGCATAAATCTGTTTTGGGAGTGTATAATCATTAGCCACTTTATGATTGATGCTTTTATTTTTGATGCAGGTGAAAATTCGAAGTTGATTTGCATTGCCTATGAGTAAACTCTAACTTCGTCAAATTAGCTAGATGGCCTTGTAGGAGTTCCTCCCAATACATTTCTCCTTAACTTTGTCAAACTTCCGTTGCTAGGATTTTTTTTCTTTCACAATACTTAAACCCAAGACCTTAGTTAAGAGAAACCACTGTCAAACCACTTGAACCAACCCATATTGATGATTTCAGTGCTATATGGATTTGTTTTTAGTTTGTGACTTTGTGGAATACTTTTGCCATAGACAACAAGGCAAGGAACTCGTGTTTATGTATTTAGGATGCACAAGATTGAATTCCAAGCATCCACAAATATCAGCGGTTCTTGTGATTAATTGATTCAATGGGGCATTTGATAGGCATTGGGTTTAGGGCATATGATCATGTTGTCAAAATAAAAACTAATGACTTAGCCCCCCCTTTTTTTTATTTGTAACGCTTTCTTCATGGTTCGCCATAATTTTTTGGACATATGCCACTGTTCTTTTAAGCATATCATGCTTACCAATCATCCTTTCAGGCTGTAGTATGAGTGTATCAACGAAGGTACTTGTTTCTTCTTGTCCACACCTTTCCCTCCCTTCATCCACACACAGAGAGAGAAAGAACACTGACCTTGGACAATATACTTATATTTTCCTGAAGTGGGCTAATTGCTTGGCTGAGGTTCATATAGCTGTGGTACTGCTGGAATGCTTAATTCAACTTAAGTCCCATGACATCCTCTTTTAGAAAATTCATATTAATTGGATTTAAGCTCTTGATTATAAATTAGTCAATTGAAACATTGACGTTAAATCTAGATCTTCTTGAAGTGTTTTGTCAAACTGGTTGTGTGATCTCTTTTTGAATGTTATTCGCTCCTGACCTCTGCTACATCCCCAAAGACACATGAATGTGAAATTAAAATTTATTAACATCACAACATGGCAATATTGTATTCCACATCTTAATCATGATTGAAGCTTCAGTGGTCCTGGGACTAACATGAATTGATGAGATAGATTAGAAAAACAGTAATACACTAATGCTTAGATGTACGATAGTGCAGAAGACCGGTGTAAATAATACCAGGGGTAATGGGGTATTATTTGACATGACATTGCTAATGTGTACAAAGTGTTACATCAAGTTTTAGTATGGCTGAACCATCTTTTATACATCTCAACCAAAGACTTGAACATCTCATACTTGGATGGAAGATTATCACTCTAATGTGCATGGTTTCATTCTCTCCAGGTGCTTGGATCTATTGTTGGAGTTAAATTTATTATTAACACCATTCCTGAAGTAGGACGCGGACCACGATTGAATATCGACATTCATCGGGGCGCTCTGACAGAAGGGTTACTAACATTTGCAATTGTGACCATTTCTCTTGGGCTTGCCAGAAAAATTCGTGGAAGTTTCTTCATGAAGACTTGGATATCCAGCCTCTCCAAGTTAACACTCCACATACTTGGCTCTGATCTGACTGGTGGTTGTATGAACCCTGCCTCTGTAAGTGCACTGCTGCATCTGAGTTTTTCATGTCATTTACTTTTTGGGCTGTGCCAACTTCTATAAGAAACCTTCTCTGTAGTTTTCTTCGTAAGAAAAAAGCTTGTTTGACTTTGTTTCAGGTAATGGGGTGGGCTTATGCTCGAGGGGATCACATAACAAAGGAGCACATCCTTGTGTACTGGCTTGCCCCCATAGAGGCAACTATATTGGCAGTGTGGACATTCAATTTGCTAGTTAGGCCTGTGAAGGAAGATAAAACAGGAACAAAGAGTAAATCGGATTGAAGGAGCTATATGTAGTGCTAGATGGCTGATTCTTCCAAAGCTTTCAATAACAATTTGTGGTGTTGGTGGGATAAATGTACAGCAAGTCAAGGTGACTAAACATACATATTATCAATTACTCACTCTGTATTGTATCAGCTACTCGCTTTTGTGGAACACTTCATTTCCTACTAATGGTTTGAATTAGTTCGACTCCTTGCACATATTCTTGGATTCACATGTATTGTACTTTAAGAGTGAGTATTTGATTGCTAATTTTTTAGCGGTAAAGCAGCCTAGGTGGAATTTGAAACTGGGATAAGCAATCCCCAGAGAAATTTGTCACTGGAGCTAAGGCTCTACTTTCTCAAGCATTAGTTCCATAATATAGATTCTACATTTGAAGGAGGATATCTATAGCAATCCAAAATTATGCCTATAGTTAGTAAAAGGACGTTTCCAGCTAGGATGCTCATTTACATAAAGAATTACTGTAAATCAAACTCAATGAAGAGATAAATTTGTCTTGCTGGCTTACAGTGCAGCTTAAGTTTCCACTTTTTTTTTCTGCAACAAGTTCTTTTTTGCTGTTGCAAATTTTGGAAGTGGATTGTGAAGCAATGTAGTTGTCTTTCTATTTTATTTAATCTTTTAAGTTGATCATATGTGTACATACAATTCAGATTCTCATATGTTTCTTACTATAATGCAAATTGCAGTACTTTATTTTCATTAAGCGGTTCATTCATACAAAAGTCTATATCTGTTTAAGGTTTGCTACCTACAACTATGATAAAAGCTGCTACATAACTCCTAAAAGGGATTCAAATTGTCGTCTGCAATAGGTGATGTGGTCGCAATATTGCCATTGGCCACCGACCGCAACCGCATTTCACCGCAATTTCGGTGTGAATTGAAATCACAAAGAAAACCGCAACGTAGCGGTGTTGTAGCTGCAACCAAATGCAACTCACCTGAAAACCAAGGACGCACCACTGCAATTGAACGCAATCCACCTAAAAATTAAGGACCCATCTCGTTCTTCCATTTTTGTTCATGCACAACTTTAATATCATGTGGTGGACGGGTGGTGTAAGATGGATTGGAGATATGGAGCGCGGTTAGGCGAACAGAGAGGAGAAGCAAAAGGGAAGGTGAGGGTAGGTTTGAGAGAAGTTTAGAGATGGAGAGAAGTAGAGATAAAAAAAGAAAGGTGAAATATTATGGGATTGTGCTAAGAATTAAAGATTCGGGCATGGGTTTTCAGAAAAAAATTAAGATGAGAAGTTGGGATCTAGGGAGGTCGTTCTTTACATAGAAAAGGTAAAGAAGAAGGGGAGGAAGTGCGTAGAAAGTGGGGACGGGGAGTGTTGCCACAGTTGGGAATTTGGGATTTTTTTTCTTTTGTTTTTAATTTAAATGGGTATGGGACAATTGGGCTGATGCATTGATGGGTCTTGGACGGGGTTTGTTTTTTCTAAAAGTGGGTTACCGAATGTAATATTTTGGGGTTTGCTTTGTGATTTTTGTTTTTTTTTTTTCAAAACGAAAATCAGGTAAAGCATATATATAATAAGATTATCTTCTGAAAATTGAAGCAATAAGTATTTAATAAAAAATTATCAAATATGTAATATTTATCCAAAAAAGTATAATTGAATATTAAAATTTTATTTATATTGTATTTTTTAGTTGATAATACATTTTTAGTCAATTATTAATAGTATTATATATCAAAATCTTGTGTTAAATTTAATTATCTTATGTTAGATTTTTATCAAACATATATGTTGAAAAATTATTATTTTGGTTCTATAATTGTTGTACTTCTATTTATTTTGCATTCTGTGAAAAAACAAAACAATTCACACCGTAATCCGCATCGCAGTAGCCACAATACCGACATTCGCAGTTATCATAATCGCAACCGTAACCGCAACCACAATTTAGAACACTAAACCATGAAAGAAGTCTAAACAAGTAGGCTAGATAAGGCTTAAAAGTTGTGGTGCATGCCTGTAACTTGGGAAGTTAGTTAGAGACATTTAAAAAGTTTCGGATTGAAAAGGTTTAAATAAGATATGCTGCCTATATTACTGTAAAATGCTGGGCATATACCCTTGGCTTAAGCAATTAATTGATAATTTCATTTGTGAAGTTAGAAAGCGATTTAAACAAATATAATGTTATGCTAGCAAAGATTCCCATGGGTATTGTACTGATAAGGGATGCTCGCTACAATGAATCGGGGGAACAACAACTCGCTGCAGTGATCATATCTCGCTACAACGAGTCTCTGTCACTGCAGCGAACATAACTCACTGCAACGAGTCTGTTATGCAGAATTCTACAATAACGGCACCCAAAATACTCAATACTCATTTATTTGTCGTAATTTATTTTACTTCCTATTAACTTTAAAACATAAATATAAATAAGGAAATATCTCCCATTTGGATTCAAATAAAATATCAAAAACATCAAAATCCCAACAAATCAAAATCTAAATTTTGGGTTTCAGTTCAAATAAGAGAATCTTCAAGATTTTCTAAACTTATGGACTAAAAACGAAACATTTAAAGGTTTTCTAAAATTCATTAAAAATCGTTCTTTAACTTATTTTCCTATTGGAAACAATTACTGAGACTTTTGGTTCCAAGAATGTGATTCTATCTTATAGCCTTCCAAGGAGATGTAGGATCCAGAGTTAGTGAAATTTAAGACCCAACAACATAAGTGGATCCCGTGAGACCCCGAGGCTGTACATGACTTATCTATTGACACGTGTATATCGGGTATTACAAGCAGCATCACAATATGCAAGGAATGTAACTACGAAACTCTTGGCTCTACCAACTCCAAAAATGCAAGATGTATGAGAAGAAATGACAACACACCAATCTAATAGTCCTAGAGGCACAAAGAGTAAGTTTTCACACCAACAATCAAGAGGATCTCAACAAACAGGGCATGAACAAGACTATAGCATACAGGGTAAGATCCATATACATGATGCATGAATCAAGTACAAAAATCTCCCATGGTCAGTACTTGCCACTCATCCACTCAAGTATTTTTGGTTATGATGCACATTTAATTGCCTCAATTAAAATTGCATTGCCATAGACTTGCCACGGATCTCGTTCTCCATTTGTCACACACATATGTATACTGAATCAAGAGGACTTGTATTGGGTTGTAATAAGGTTTAGGTGAAGGTGGGTAGATATATAAGCCAATAAAGTTAAACCTCTAGTCAAAGGAAAGCAAATACATACATCAAAAGTATAAATGTTTAAAGGTACATTTTGTTTAACTTGACACATGCCCAGGCCCTTAATTTGTAATGTTAATTTATAATGTGACATACCTTCATCCAAGTTTTTGCAACCTTTTTCTTTCCTTCTTTTTTTTTTTTTCTACTTTACTTCTTTTGTTGGTTCGACTTGCTGATTTTTTTTTTTTGCCACTCATAGTTACATGTTGTCCCTCTCTCACACTTAAATTGGGGCATATACTCATGCTTTCTCCCACACTTATGCTTAAACACATATAAAAAATGCACAAATGCTTTAGTATAGAGATCATGGATATGGTTTAGTGGAAGGATTTTCTGTTGCCAGCTGGGCTGTATGTTCTTGTAGGAGGCAACCTTATTTCCTGGAGAAGTAAGAAGCAAAGTGTTATTGCTCGATCTAGTGATGAATCTGAATATCAAGCAATGGCACAAGCTACGTGTGAACAAGTATGGGTCTGTCATCTACGTAATGAGATTGGGTTTGCGAGTACTATACCCATGAAGTTATGGTGTGATAATGAAGCAACCATTCATATTGCATTGAATCTCGTCTTCCATGAGAGAACAAAGCGGATTGAAGCTGATTGTCATTTTGTACATGAGAAGATTCAACAACGACTTCTTGTAACTGGGCATGGCGGTCTGGGAAGCAACTCAGGGACATCTTCATCAAAGCACTCAAAAAGAATAGAATAGATTATATTTGTAACAAGCTAAGCATGATTAACATCTATGCTCCGGGTTGAGGGGGGATGTTAGAGAATATGTTTTAGGCTATTTTGTTAGAGAGCTGGGATTATTATTACTCTTGTAATATGTTTTACTCTTCAGTATAAATAGACAAACTAAGTTAAGTTAGTCACTCTTCACTAAAACTTTTCCAACAGTCATTTATGTGTTGCGATTTTGTCATAAAGGGAAAGAAGAAAAACCACTTCCCTTAACCTCCTCAGATGAAGATCTTATGACAAGGTGGGTAAATTGCATTTAGTGCAATTTGGTGGCAAGGCTCTATAAATGGAGAACAATGCCAAGCTTAATTCGTACCAACCAGAAGAAGCAAAGCATTTTGGCTTATTTAAGTGAGAGATAAATAGAATGTGAGAAATTCCAAGAGTAACGTATACACTAGGGATCTAGGTATATTCTTTATGTCTTTATAATACTACAAATTATAATATAAGATAATTTCACTATAATACACTACATTGTAATTGCATTAAATATAGTTGAATGTTTTTCGGAGTTTGTCCTATTTTTTTTCCCTGATTATTTTGGAGGGTTTTTCACATCAAAATTTGATGTACATTTTTTTTGATATATTTTGCTCGCATGAACAATGACCTTTTTGGTTTGTGTGCTAGGCATGCAAAAACGTAAAAAGGGCACTTAATTTAACCTCCTTCTCAAGTGCTCTAGTACCATCAACCATACTTCTTCCTAGCAGTTGTAGCTAATATTTATGATTTGTTGCATTGGCCTAAATTGTTAATTCCCACTTCTTTTACATGTCATGTGAATCCTGGTCCTAGCTACCTTTCTCTTATCTAAACTCAAGAGGAAATAGAAAAGGTGAGGGGGAAATATTCTAACGACTATACATCTATAACTGCAATAAAAATTGACAAACGAAATTGTGCTTTCTACTTGTAGATGCTAATGACAATCCCTACTATCACTATCTGCATTGTTGAAGGAAGGGCTTGAAGCTTGAAGCTATTACATAGAGTCTGATTTTTTATCTGCATCTGCAGTGGCTTGGACTTGAGCTGCATATTGTAAGTTCCAAAGAACATCCTCAAAAGAGGGACGGGATGAGGCTTCTGGAGATATGCATTTTGTTGTGATAGATATTGCAATTGATAATGACTCTTGACTGCAAGTGGTCAACACCACTGGATCCACAATTTTTCTTCTGCCATCTTGACTGCCAAATGATGCCTGTGGTTCACAAAATGGGGTGTTGGATTTGGTCAATTAAAAACTTTCTAATGAACAACAATAAAAATTGGTGACAGATAAAGTGGGATCCCAGAAATTCTCAATTTATATTTGACCCTACAGTTACAAGTTTCAATATGGTCATTTATCATGAATTTGACCAACATAAACGTCACAATCAAAATAAGAGCAATGTTTTGCTCCCAGAAAGCCTAACTTTCTCTGTCTATATATACGGTTTAGCTTTAGCTTGGAGAAAATCATCATTTAAAGCAGACTGAAAAAAAGTTTAATCGGTGCATGCTTGGTGGATAATTGGACATAGGGAACTTTTGTCAAAAGTCTTGCATTCAATTGAAAGCAGATTCTGGTGACTTAGGATCATGCATCTTGGCTTGGGTTGTTTTTGGCTAACTAGTACCCCCCCCCCCTCTCTCCCCTTCTCTCCCTCCTCCCAAGCTTTTGAAGAGAGACTTGCTGCATGGTTGTTGATAATCCATTTTTCTAAATCATTTGATTGTGTAGCAAAGCATAATATCTGCATGAAGAGTAGAAGTGAGTGTGTTTGAGAGAGAGAGACAGCTCCTTAAAATATTCGTTAGCAGTTAAATGCAAACAATTGACAATATCTCAATTCATTCACTAAGCATGCACCAAATGAATTTTTATCTCAATTTTAAATTTAGCCACTTTCACTAAAAGTCAATCCAGGATTCCAAAACCTTATGAGTTTGAATATTGTTACTTTGGCCATGTGGTTTGTTAAGTTAACCATTTTATAATTACTTTCCCTGTACTTATTTACGAAACTAACATGTGAAAGGGGTATGTACAAACAAGATGAAATCGTTTTTTGAGAATAAAAATGTCTCAAACTGAGGTAATTACATGGTAACATCTTTATCACGTCTATTATGACAGAAAACTGACAAGCCATGGGAAGTAGAGTGAAAAGTTCAATCATGTTACAGCATAGGGTGAGAAACTGAAATATATTCCTTAGGTGTTTTCCTTAAGCTTAGAACAAGTCAAAATAAATTTGGGGATTTTCCTTAGAATGGGGATACGGAATACAAATCATTTTGACATTTTCAACAGCGACAATTATGAATACTTATCCTTTCATTAAAGCAGAAGCTTTATTCCTAGAGTTACGATATTCATACATATAATCTTCCTCAAATTTATGAGAATTTTCCTCTTACATATCATTTTCCTCACATATGTCATACATGTGAAAGAAGTTGTATGTGAATATATCATATGAAAATATAAGGCGGAAGTTTTTAAAAGCTTTTCTCTAACCTTTTCATTAAGAAAAAATGCTTCGGTTTTATCACTTGGCATTGGTCCAACAAGTGATTCAAACATTATGAATCCGAAATTATAAACGTCATCATCAAAATTTGTGCTTTGCCTGCAAGGTAAAATATAAAAGACCAGAAAAATGGAGAACAATTTGTCAGGATTGCAAAAGCAATTGAACACTAAATCAATTTCGAACTTTATCATATTAGACATTTCATTTTTATACCCTCAATTTAGGATAGTGAATGGAGAATAAGAATTAAACATATTGACAGATGGTTGAATCGGCTCCTTGGACATTAAATGAAGATTAAAGAATGTCAAGAAATGCTAATAGGTGTTAAGCCAATGAAAATATCTATGAGAGATTTACAACTTGTTTGCCTTCTTTTTCATTTCCTGTTTTCAATGTGTACTGTGTTTATGTTTTCAGGAGTTTATAAAAGATAAAGAAAAATAAGATGATATTTTACAAAAACACATGTTATCCCTATTTTCTTAACAAAATAAAGAAAAAATAAGACGCATTTTCATAATTAAAACTAAAAATAGGAAATGAAAACAGAAATTAAATAGACCTTTAGCTACGCATTTTTTATGTTGACACTCGAGTTGGCATGTTAAAAGATGCAGCTATCTCTAAATAATACCTTTACACATAAGTGTGATTAGGGCAGGTAATGTCTACTTAGGGATTTCTCATAGGTGTGATTATGTGATGTTGTTAGTGAAAGAGAAGCTGGATAAAGAGAGGAGACTGGATTGTGGTGGATGTATACATTGTTAAGGATTGTGCACTTGAATTGATTAACATAAAATCCAAATTTTCAACTTGTCATGCCAAAGAATAATAAGCTACCATCGGGATCCATACCATGACCTTGGATTCTCTTCCTTTGCCTGTACAACACCAACCAAGCAATAGAGTCACTCTAGGACCAATCTTGAATCCTACTAGACAAGGATTAAATAGTTGGAATGAATAGCAAGAAAGCATACCTCATGCTTTTCGATCTCTTCAGCAATGATGGACATGCCATAGTCACTTAGTTTGGGAATGTGATGCTCATCAAGTAAGACATTGTTCGTCTTTAACTGGTTTCCAAAGCAACCGGGTATCACACCAGTATGTAGAAAATGGACAGCCTTGGCAACTCCAATTAAAATTGCCAATCTATCTGACCACTTTAGTGCCTTCTCAGGTGAAAACTCTGCATGTTTGAATTAAGAAAGGTTACTCTCTAGATAGGAACCTATGACAGATAAACTGGTAAATAAAATTAGATATTGTGAGGGAGAACGAGATACAAACATATAAAAGAATTGGGTTATCCACGACTATACATCACTAGTAAAAAATATACGCAGTAATTTCCAACGAATCATAAAAACAAAAAAGAAGAAATAAAACATCTGCTCTTACTACTTCCTAAATCCTAGTGGCTTCTCATTTCATCGAACTCAATGTGTGATCATTTTTCAACAATGCATTCTATTTGGCCAGAAGGTAAAATTTTAAATCAAGGGTGTGTTTGATGTGATGGTAAAAAAATGGGGAAGAAATTTCATTGATAAGCTTTATACGTAGCTTTACACATGAAACTTATCCACAAAAATTTCTCCTCTATTTCTACCTGCAATGCCAAACACACGCCAAGAGAAAAATGCCTCTCTCAAAAGTTTTGTCTTCTAATTATGATTGAAATTCAAGCAGGCATGGGTAGCAGAAACAATTATGATGACAGAGAATTTAAGAGTATGTTTGTGAGTTTGGATTGAAGGGAGGGGAAGGAAGGGCTTGCAGTGTCCCCTCAAAATCCAAGCTCACAAACATACCCTAATAGCATCGTTGGTGAAATTTATGCACTTAGCAACATACGTGCTATTATGGCATACTAACCTGACAGATGGCTACGATAATTCCCATTTGGCACATGCTCATAAACCAGATGAAGTTTGCGGGTAATAGAATCATCTGGTCCACCACTGTCAATACAATGACCCAATAGGCTAACCAAATTTGGATGGCGAAGCTTTGAGAGTAAATCTAACCGAGCTTTGAGGTTTTGTATTGAGCATTTCTTTGATAAAGCCACAGAACGTATCACCACATAGGGTCCATTCTCTAGTTTAGCTTTGTACAGCTGAAATGTAGCAGCAGACATAAAAGAGGCCATTTACATAGAGCATACAAAATGAGCGTAACAAAATTACCTTGTGTTTTATCCTAACCAGAATATGAAAACATTTTACCTTCTTACAGGAATAAGACCCAAAATAGTTACTCACTCTAGGTTTGCACATGTAAATGCTGCAATCTTGGTAAGGATTTCAGCGATTGCAACCTTTTGTCAAAATAAAGTAATTTTGGGAAGAATGTGCTCAGAATATTTAATGAGTAGGTGGTTCCTAATTTTGCACGCATCTGCTTCTATTAAGCGGAAGCATTTAAACAAAGACAGCAACCAAAAGAAAACCATCCAATATAATGAATAATCACTCATAAAGAACATTTGAAAACTGGAAACAATCCAATATCTTTCAAAGAATATGTTTTGAGTGATTGAAGGGTACCTTCCCTATGGAGCCTTCACCAATGTAAGTTGACAAGTCAAAGTTTTTTGTGACTTCCTTCAAATCTTCAATTGAAAACTGTCCATAGGCTGGAGTAGCTTGTGTCCCTAGCATCAATGCTTGAGAAATGAATCCTGAATGAGATAGGAAATAAGATATATTAGTATTTCTATTTTAAATGTGCCTATCTAATTAAAATCCAGAGACTTCACCCAAGCAACAAGCAATCTAATGGTCTACTGTTTGAATCAAACTGCAGAACATTACTTTGTACTTACTGGCACTAGCTAGGAGTTCAGAGGAGACCCCTGTTGTTGAGTTATCTTGGGCAACCTTCGGCAACACCCCATGCTCAAAATTCAACCTTGAGTAATATTTTCTATAAAGGAAAACGCCAAGAGCTAAAAGCACAAGAACAACTACAATAATGATGGCAACTGCCACAGCTATTCTCCATCTCCAATATTTCTTCCATCCGGAACTGGAATCTTTGCAATAAGACCCTCGACGCTGAGGTTGAGAATGAACAGATAAACAGTTTCCACCATACTCGACGACTCTTCGATCAGACGTATTGGTCAAGCAAGAAGGGAGTCCACCATTCAACTTGTTACCGGAAATATCCACAAAACCAAGCTTATTGCCACATCTTAGCTTGTCTGGAAGGGAACCACTTAGCACATTGCTTGCTAAATCCAAGTAACTGATGTTTGGCAAAGAGAACAATGCAGATGGGGGTATGCTGGTGAGATGATTTGATGAAAGGTCTAGATGTTGAAGCTGTCCCAATTCACCAAACTGAGTAGGTATCTCCCCTGAGAACGAGTTCTTGCTTAGAAGAACTGTGACTACTGCTTTTGGCAATGATGGTAGCTTAGAATCAAAATGATTCTGTCTTAAATCCAGCACATGCAGGCCAGTGAGAGCACTAAGATCAGGTAATCCACCAGACAGCTCATTGTTGGACAGAGAAAAACAAGTAAGGGACTTAATTTTGCACAGTGAGGAGGGGAATGAACCCCTTAAGTGGTTGCTTTTCAAACTCAAGACATTCAGATTAGACAATGAGCCAAACCAATTAGGCATGGTGCTGTTAAAGTAATTGCCATCAAGTGTTAGTGTATGAAGCTTTACCATTGTAGCTATTCTTGGAGGGATAGAACCAAACAAGAAATTTGAGCTCAAGTCCAAGACTTCAAGCAAAGACAACCTATGAATCTTATCAGGAAGTGGACCCCAAATCCCCAAGGAAACCAAGCTAAGGACCCTTAAGCTGGCTAACCTTGTTAATGTGGTGACAAAAGAATCAATAGAGAAGCTCGTGGATAGTGTAAGATTGGGAACTGCAAGTCCATTGAATTTGTCAACCTTCACAGGTTTATCTCCCATGATTTTGAGCTCAGTTACCGAATTACCCTCACACTTAATGCTTATATGAGAAGATAAAGGAATCCCACAAAAGTCATCATTGTAATTTTCCCAAATGTGCAATGAGGTAGGGTACTCGAGGTACTTACTTATCTGCAACAAGACTTGGGTCTGAGCAGCTTGTAGTTCATGGGTGCTAGGGATGAATAAAAACCAGGAAAGAGCCACAAAAGAAAGATAAAAGCAAAAATATCTCATTGAACCAGGTTTTGAGAGTTAGGCACCAAATTTGATGAAAGTGAGCATCAAACTCACAAGTTATATGGAGTTATGGACTAACAAGCTCAACAGGATGAAAAGCTTCAAATATTTTCAACAGCAACAAAATTAGCTTCCATCTTAGAAAAAATAATAGCTTTCATTAAAATAATTAAAAAGGAAAATGAAGACACCACTTTCTGAAGAAAATTACACTAGAGCTGCGGTTTCATTCATTAAATGACAGGGAAAGCGGGAAAATAATTCAAAGCTACTAAATGGGGTGTTACTCTAACAAGGACGTGCCATTCAGTGAAAATCATGAAAGCAAAGGACATAAATGTGAGTAAAAGAAGGAAGGAGCCACCGCCACTAGGAAGCTGAAATAAGAAGCATTAGCAGAAGGAAACAGGGAAGGACAGCATCTAGGGAAGTGAAAAAATAGAAAAATAAAAAATAAAAGGGCAGTGACGTAACATTACAGTGCAAATTGCTGAATCAATAATGAACATGAGTTGAAACCAAGATAAATGAAGAAGGGAGGTAGTAGTTGAAAAAAGCCGTATCATGGGAGGACTAAAACAATGCATATTAACTACATAAACTAAGGCATTTAATGCACCCTCTGAAGAAGAGTGCCTCTCTCTCTCTCAGTCCTTGTTGTTAATGGGAGAGAGACAGGACCAGTGGTGTGTGGTAGAAGAAGAGGAGGAGGAAGCAGGAACATGAGGGTCACAGAAGAAGATGATGACTTGAAGATATATGTAGGCAAGTGTGTAGCTCCATGTTGTGACTTTTTATGTCTTATGTCTCAAAGCCTTATAGTAATATATTATCCTCCTTTGTTTGTATTATGCTTCTGAAAATTGTTGTTCCCATACATTTCCTATGATTCTATTGGTAATTGTTGGAAATGCCATTGCTTGCATTCGCATGCTCTTTTCAGAGGTTTGGGCTGGTTCCGCATGGTGTAGATGATTTTGGGTCTCGAAATATATTGGAATGTATTTTATTACCTATCTATTTGGCATGTAGCATGTTTGATTAGTAATTGTCATGACTAGGAAGGTGGGACATGCTTATCCACGGTTTTTTTTTTCCCCCAATGGTATAGATTACATTGTTTATTTTTTTTTTAGCCTTAGCCCTTAGGAGTTATCTATATAATTTAATATTATAAAAGAATTGTATATAATTGCAGCTAATTTTATGATATTGAGATAATACAATTTATGACTTTTTTAATTTTCTAAAAATCAAAAATTACAATTTTTTTAACTCTATGTTTTGTTTAGCATTACAATTTATTACTTCATAAAAAAAATTAGTTTTGGTGATTTCTTAAAAGTTAAAATATTTTACCTCTGAAAAAATATTTTTTAAACATTTAAAATAGGCATTTTTATTGCTATGCATTTAAACACAAAATAACTTATTAATATATTATTTTTTAAAAGTTATTTTCACATAAATCATGAGCTGTATTGTGATGACAGTTTACTTTGTCCCTTAACCATGTTGTCAGAGGCCATTCATGAGAATGAAGCACATTTTGTGACCAACCATTTGCCTCTTCAGAAAAGGGTGACGACCTTGATTTTGATAATAAAAAAAAATTATTTTCATATAAACACTTAAAAAAGTTTTTTACCCAAACAAAGTTACAAAATTCCAAATGTGCATATACTCGGACTGCCACCTTAAAACATGCAACGAAAACGTTTCTAATATTAATAGAATAGAATATTTAAAATTTGGGTGGATGATTTTAATCGATAAACTTGAATGTGAATCTCTGAAATTAAGAAATTAAATTTTAATCCCTATACTTGTAAAACATAAGTCCACAGAGAGTATCTGAAATACAAACAAACCAACTTAGTCCCTTAAATACAATTTACAAACCAAATTACTGTTTCAAATCTAAAGTAATATCGTTATTTTTATGAATACTTTGACTCAAAATTTAAAAAGAAATTAATTTATTTTATTTCTATTTCAGAGATTAATTTAATTCACATATTACAATTTTTAAAATTAAAGTGACTACACTTGTAATTTCAGAGAAAAATGCCAACATTTAGCCTAGCAAAAAATCATACGTCAAAAGCTTTTACAACAGTAAATTAAAAGGATATACTTTTTTTTTGTCAAAAATAGTAGCTACTCACCTATCAATGTAAGAACAACTAATTAAAATTTGTTCAAAGCCTAAATCAGATCAAATCCGCCTTCCACGTCTTTTATATCCAATCCTATAAACCCTTCTGTTATGCTCCACCTTTAGGTGCTACTACTCATTAAAATGTCAATTTTATCCTCACTTCCAATCGAATAAGAATTTATTTCATATTATAAGGGGTGCATCAAAGTAAAAAGAAATTCACACTATACCTAAAAGAAAGCTCTACTTGACTCATCACAATTATAGATAGGGCCCATACAATTTTAGATAATGGTCAATATTGCATATATTTGTGCAGTCGAACGCTCATGTGTTCCCTTCACACAAAAAAACATAAAACAACAAAAAAAAAAAGGCTCATATGTTCCTAAATATTGCCCAATTCGATGAATAATACACATTGACTCCGACACATTTGTTTGCTGTGACTGTCAGTCTATTTAGGATGCAGTTTTATCCTTTGAAGAACTAAAGCTTTGCGTTTACCTTATCATATATATAAGTAGTATTGTAAACAATCTCATAAATAAAAAAACACTAGTAGTTATATATATACTCACCAAAAAAATCTAACTAAATTAGAAAGTAGTATAGTATGCCAAAAGAAAAAACAAAAGAAGTATAGTAAATAAGGTTGTTGATCATGTGTCAAACTTGGGATTGGTAAATCGTCAAAAACTAAACCACTCATACAATTACTTACGAAATCCGATGATTTATGAATGCAGCATTTTATACCTGATTATTGTCGTTTTCATTTTTTTTTTTTTGGATTGAAGTGATTGTTGTCTTTATCTCACGTTGGATGAGTGGTTTTTCCTTCCAATTTAACCCATCTTAACAATAAAAAAAAAAAAAATTCATGTCATTTCTCATGTCTTAACTTATATCATGTCGTATATCAGCCTAAATAAACGAAACCAAAGAAATCAATAATTTCATAATCATAAGAAGATAAAAGTACGATAATGTCTTTTTGTCAATCACATGCAAGATAAGATTTGATTACGTGACTTTATTTTTCCGAAGATGAGGTAAAATAAAAATAAGAATAGTGGTAACGGGAAAAGAAACGGGTACGCAGTAGCTAGCATTTGCCCGTTAAAACCACGAGCCGGGGGGGGGGGGGGGGGACCATTTTGCAATGTACAGGCTGTGGTATCCCTCCTTAGGATTCCATCAAAATCAAAGTTTGAAATTGCTGCTTGCTACCATGGCAAATTTTGCAATGCTTCTTATCAAGTAGAGAGCATCACACACTAGGTTGTCTAATGGCTAAAATTTAAGTGTCCACTCATGTATTAATTATATATGGTGCATCATAAAATTTTTCCTCCCCCTCCCCTTAATATCCATTCTCATTATCAGAGAGCCCATCCTTAAACCACAACAGAAGAGATTTCAAAATTTCAGGGACAATTTGAATTAGCGAAGGCTGTGGACTAAAGTATGATGTACCACACACCTGGTTATCTAAGTGTCCAGATCTATTGATACTATTGATACACTATGTTTGGCCAGAGCACCCAAAAATTCATGTCATCCTCTTCCTCCTCTCGATTTGATTCTACCCCTCACTGCAAATTTCCAATGATAGTCTAACACTTTGCCACCCGCCTCCGAGCACCCTACGCATGGGACATGCCCCGACTTCAACCACCACTTTGCTCTACCTTCTCTCTTCCTGTTTCAATGGTTTCAACTTCAAATTCCAAGTTCAACAATAATAATAACCATTGTTACAGGAATAGGATGAGAAGCTCCATGGTCCTCAAATGGGTTCTCATCAAAATCACAAATTGGGAATTGTTGAACTCGAATCTCACTTGGTCAATAATCATAATCACAGCAAGAATCAAAATAATAAGAATAATCTGAATCAAAATTTGATGTTGTGTAGTGAGTGGGAAGGAAGATTTGTGTTCTCTGGATGTTTTTGAAGAGAGTAAAGAAGCTCAAGAGTCCCTAGAACAATGCTTCATCTTCCCCTTCTGCTGGTGGTGCTGTTGTTGAACATGTTCACTTTGCTGTGGAGTTGGTTGTTGATTGGTTCTATAAGTCATTTTATTCTCTTTCATTCCCCGGCAATTGGTGAGAAAGTGGCATGGAGAGATCAGAGATGCGCCATGATGGCTTTGGAAAGCGAGCACTAAGCAAGGGCTTGTTGTTATATTTTATTTATATTTATTTCAAAGTTATTATTATTATTATTATTCAATGTAGATTTACCTCATGGTTTCTTCAATGAGGACGTTTTGAAAGTTGGTGTAAAAGATATGGCCATTTGGTCATTTGGATGCTTGGCTATTAGAATAAAAAATTTAATAGGTTTCATTAATTGAAATTGTGATCATTCATTCTTAATGAATAAAGAGCAACGGATCTATTCATTTGAAAGTTAGTATTGCATAATTTTGATTAGCTATATAAACACCAGCCTTTTGTTTAGAAGCAGGGAATTCAACAATGAAAATTAAAATACTTTGTATACACTCTTATTTTCAATTGTTTAAAAATAAGTATAGATAAATATTAGTGCAGTGTTCCCCTAAGCAAATCCAATAGAGTTGTTCATGTATAGTCTCACTAGTTCAAGTGCAGAGTTAGTGGGAAGTGACTGTTGTATACTGGGGAGTATTAGGTGTGAAGATCATTTGCACCGAATGATTGACTCATGGTGGTGAAATATTCTTAAGCTCAGTGTCTAGCACGTCTCAACTAATAAACCCGATAAACTACTTTAATTTATTCCTTTTATTTTGTTTATCTCTAATTATTTATTTTAATTCATGTGTTTATTAATTTTATTATCAGTGATTAATTTATTCTTGTTTTATTTTATTCGTCATGTTATTTCAATTTAAATTTTTCCAACACTTGTAGGGTGATTTTGTAAACCATGCTGTAAAATCTTGTAAATCGTGATAGAAAACCTTTACAAACCTGTCATACACAATACCTCTGTACCAAGATACTTGTACAATTTATTTGATTATTATCGTAACTATCATCATTTCATTTGTAATTAATTATTTAAAAGATTGATCATTATATAAATTTTAATTTCAATCAATTCTATTATGTTGATTTCGATCATGGCCAAGAAAGAAATAAGAAAAATAAAAATGGAAAATATTTTTAACTCTTTCTTTTCCTTGTTTATCCAATTTGGTTTCTCCATTATCATTGTGCTTTCCTTTATGGAGGGATTTTCATTTTTTTTATTTGAAAAAAATGAGTGAAATTTATTATTTAGTGTTGTTTGTATCCTCACTATGATAAAGGAGTACTGTGAGGACTAAAAGCGACAATAGTACTAAATTTGAAGAGAAAACTTTGTAAATCTAAACAAATAAACTTGTAAACGACATTATAAAAACTTGTAAATCATGCTATAAAACCTTGTAAACTGTAATAGAAAAACTTGTAAACTTGTGATACACAATACCTCTACACCAGAAAACTTGTACAATTTGTTTGATTATCATCGTGACTATCATTATTTCATTTGTAATTAATTAGTAGAAAGATTGATGATTGTATAAATTTCAAATTCAACTAATTATATTATGTTAATTTCAATTATAGCAAAGAGAGAAATAAGAAAAATAAAAAGAGAAAAGTTTGTAACTCTTTTTTTTCCTGGCTTTCCCCCATTGTCATTGTGCTTTCATTTTTGGAGAGATTTTCTTTTTAATTTGGAAAAAAAGGAGAAATTTTTTATTTAGTGATATTTGTATCCTCATAATGATAAAGGACTGCCTGTGATGATTGAAAGTGACAATGATGCTAAATTTGAAGAAAAAACTTGTAAACCCAGATAAAAAAAACTTATAAATCATACTGTAAAAACTTATAAACCATGCTGTAAAAACTTGTAAACCATGATAGAAAAACTTGTAAATCTGTGACACATAATGCCTCTGCACAAGGATACTTATACAATTTGTTTGACTATCATCGTGACTATTATCATTTCATTTGTAATTAATTATTAGAAAGATTGGTGATTGTATAAAATTTAAATTCAACCAATTATATTGCGTTAATTTAGATCATAGCCAAGAGAAAAATAAGAAAACTAAAAAGGAAAAGTTTGTAACTCTTTTTTTTCCTCGCTCGTTGAACCTAGTTTCTCCATTATCACTGTGCTTTCATTTTGTCACAACCCGACTTGGGCACATGACCGGCACGTGACGAATCCTCATTCCCACGTAAGCCTCTTGATCTCTGAGTCCCTCTATATCCATAATTTAATATAAAATCCTTTTCCAAAACATAAATTCATCTCTGACATAAATGTCTAACTCTTTGAAAAACAAATCATCATAAATACTTTCATAATCAAGCTCTAATATATATCTCTAATACAAAACACATAAGTTGCTCTTAATACAAAATAAACCATAGAACTCGTAACCATGAAAATACAAAATATTCATGATAAAAATATGTCAGTCTATCTCTATGGTCCCGGACCTTACCCGTCATGTACACTGGAGAACTCTATCTCTAAACAGAATACCAAAAGTACTTCACTCACAAAGCGAAGCTCACGAACTGGGAAATCTTTGCTGCGGGGAAGGAGATGAAAGAGGAGAACCCGCAATGTCTACTGTACCTATAATAGAGGAAGAGAGAGGGGTGAGTTTCATCTAAAACTCAATGAATAAGTCCTCACCCATAACCCTCTCATGGGACAGTCAAGGAAATAAATAATATATATATCAAACTAGTTAATGCAATAAGTCTAAAGTCATATTCATATGAATAACAAATAGTTCTGAAATCAATATTCTGTAGAAATCATAAACCACAGTATGCTAATAAAGAAACAGGAATCTCTGGTTATGCCCAATTTATTTGACATAACAAATCTCTGATTATGCATAGCATAACAAAATATCTAATCTTTGGGGCACCTAACTAGGTCCCGTTTATTATTTCTCTGGCCTTAAAGTGACTTGGTATACCAAGGTTAATGGAATAACTGTCGTTAACTCACAGTCTGTTTCTCTATAGCTGTTGTCCAGTTTAATCAGAAATCTAAATCTTCTCTCTATATCTCATAAATCTTCTACCCTAGAGTTCACAAGCTCTAGCATATATATATTCTCTACTCTGGAAATCATCACAATGTTTCACAAATCTCTAGATATAATTATATTCATACTCTAGCTCTTTGATAAAAATCACTTTAACAATAATGGTCCCATGAGTTTTCAGAAAAACATATATTTCATGCTATAATTTACTGAAATTAACTGTAATGATCAACATAAGGATAATAGGATCTGAACCCACTCACCGTTTAAAGCCGAGAGTATGTGGTCCCACCAACTTGACCTGAAGAGTTTGGAATAGCACCAATAACTGTCATGGAGCAACCATAACTCTAGATTAATCTCTAAAATTCTCTAGAGAACTCTATTCTAACTCTACTAAAATTGGAAAAATACCCCCACTTGACAAAAATGAGAAAAATAATCGGACCAAATCCGAGATCATGGAGGAATAAAGACATAATCTAACAACATATACTTACCTTGAAGCTTTGGAATGATGGATTTGAGAGGATTTGAGAAAAAGAGAAAAATTGATGGAGAAGGAGAAAGGATCACGTTTCTGTTTCCTTCTGCCCAATTTGGGGGGTTTTTAAAGGGATCAGGGTCTCACTGACACTGCTATAGCGGTCTAACCGCGTCTCATGGTCCCCACAGAGACACTTATGACCACTATAGCAGTCCTGGACTGTTATTGTGGTACCTCAGACCGCTACACCACTTGAACATTCTCTGGTGACCGCTATAGCGGTCCTGGACCGCTATAGCGGTGACAGAAATCCCCAACTTCTGTGTTTTTCAGTCATTCTAGCATCTGGATTTTTCTAACACTCATTTATTTACATAAATGTAAATAAGAAAATACCCTCTATTTGGATTTAAATAAAATATCAAAAAAATCAAAACTCCATCAAATCAGAATCCAAATTTTAGGTTTTAGTTCAAATCCAGGAATTTTTGAGATTTTCTAAACTTGTGGGTTAACAACGAAACATTTGTAGGTTTCATAAAATTCATTGAAAATAACTCTTCAACTTGTTTTCCATCAAGAAACAATTACCATGATTTTTGATCCCAAGAATATGGTTCTATCATATAGCCCTCCAAGGAGGTGTAGGATCCAAACTTAGTGAAATTTAGGACCCGACGATGGTTCTCAGGGAATCCTTGAGGCTATACAGAACCTTACTGCTAACCTGTGTACCTCGAGTATCACACATTTTTGGAGAGATTTTTATTTTTTTATTTGGGAAAATGGGAGAAATTTGTTATTTAGTGCTATTTGTATTCTCACAGTGATAGAGGAGTGTTTGTGATGATTGAAAGTGACAGTGGTGCTGAACTTGAAGAGAAAACTTATATAAACTAGACTAAAACTTGCAAGCCATACTGTAAAAACTTGTAAATCATGCTTTAAAAACTTGTAAATTGTGATAGAAAAACTTGTAAACTTGTGACACACAATACCTTTGCACCGGGATACTTGTACAATTTGTTTGATTATCATCATGGCTATTATCATTTCATTTATAATTAATTATTAGGAAGATTAATCATTATATAAATTTCAAATTCAACCAATTCTATTATGTTAATTTTGATTATAGTCAAAAAAGAAATAAGAAAAATAAAAAAGGAAAAATATTTTTAACTCTTTTTTTTCCTTGCGTATTGAACCTGGTTTCTTTATTGTCATCGTGCTTTCCTTTTTGGAGGGATTTTCTTTTTTCTTTTATTTGGAAAAAATGTGAGAGATTTATTATTTAGTGTTGTTTGTATCCTCACTGTGATAAAGGAGTACTGTGAGGATTAAAAGTGACAATAGTACTAAACTTGAAGAGAAAATTTTGTAAATCTACACAAACAAACTTGTAAACGATATTATAAAAACTTGTAAATCATGTTGTAAAAACTTGTGAACCGTGATAGAAAAACTTGTAAACCTGTGACACACAATACCTCTACACCAGGAAACTTGTACAATTTGTTTGATTATCATTGTGATTATCATCATTTCATTTGTAATTAATTATTAGAAAGATTGATGATTGTATAAATTTCAAATTCAACTAATTATATTATGTTAATTTTAATCATATCCAAGAGAGAAATAAGAAAAATAAAAAGAGGAAAATTTTGTAACTCTTTTTTTTTCCTCGCTTTCTCCATTGTCATTATGCTTTCATTTTTGGAGGAATTTTCTTTATTTTTATTTGGAAAAAAAGGAGAAATTTATTATTTAGTGTTATTTGTATTCTCACAGTGATAAAGGAGTGCTTGTGATGATTGAAAGTGACAGAGGTGCTAAACTTGAAAAGAAAATTTGTAAACCTAGACCAAAAAACTTATAAATTATACTGTAAAAACTTAAAAATCATGTTATAAAAACTTATAAACTATGATAGAAAAACTTATAAATCTGTGACACATAATACCTGTACACAAGGATACTTGTACAAGTTATTTGATTATCATCGTGATTATTATCATTTCATTTGTAATTAATTATTAGGAAGATTCATGATTGTATAAATTTCAAAAATTCAACCAATTATATTATGTTAATTTCGATCATAGCCAAGAGAGAAATAAGAAAAACAAAAAAAGCAAAAGTTTGTAACTATTTTTTTCCTCACTCGTCGAACTTAGTTTCTCCGTTGTCACTGTGTTTTCATTTTTGGAGAGATTTTTATTTATTTTTATTTGGAAAAAGGGAGAAATTTATTATTCAGTACTATTTGTATTCTCATGGTGATAGAAAAGTGCTTGTAATGATTAAAAATGACAGTGGCGCTGAATTTGAAGAGAAAAGTTATATAAATTAGACTAAAAAACTTGTAAACTATACTGTAAAACTTGTAAATCATGCTGTAAAAACTTATAAACCGTGATAGAAAACCTTGTAAACCTGTGACACACAATATCTCTGCACTAGGATACTTGTACAATTTGTTTGATTATCATCGTGACTATCATCATTTCATTTATAATTAATTATTAAGAAGATTGATCATTGTATAAGTTTCAAATTCAACCAATTTTATTATGTTGATTTCAATCATAGCCAAAAAAGAAATAAGAAAAATAAAACAAAAAATATTTTTAATTCTTTTTTTGTCCTTGCTCATCGAACCTGGTTCTTTCATTATCATTGTGCTTTCCTTTTTTTGAAAGAATTTTCATATTTAAATTTTTAATAAATAATTGGTAATAATAATTTTAAGAAACAAATCGTACGTAACTATATTTGGTAGGCAGGTAATTTTCACTTTGACAATAAGGAACACAAAAAATGAGCAAGAGTATTATCATCGTCACCTGTCAAAAAATCGAGATAATGACAGTGTAAATTGCCATAATGTGTATCAAAACATTGTAGGTTCACTTGGATTGGTCCTAAAAAAATACCACATCTAATTTTATTGGACTTGAGCTAGATATGGCTGATGAACCTCAATATAACAATAGCTGGTCTTGTTCTTTTTGTTTCTAATTGTTTCTGCTGAGTGAATCCCCTCTGTTTCTTACTCAAGTTTTATATATATATATATATATATATATATATATATATATATATATATATATATATATATATATATATATATATATATATATATATATATATCACTTCACAGTTCACACCATATGTAAGTGGCCTTGTGGAGGACATGTCACAAATTTGCCTTTGGAGGACATTTCACTCCACAGTCCTCACGAGCTAATAGCTAATGTCAAGGTGAAGGGTGGAAAGGGGTTCTGTTTGTTGTGGGGAAGCTAATGGTCGAGAAGATTATGTTGGCGTTAGGAAGAAGAATAAGATGAGGCAGATGGAAAAGAGAGAATGACTACTGTGTATCCACTTAAGGTAGGTGTAAGATCACACCCTCTCATCCACACCATGAGATAACCTGGGGTGTGGTGCTCCTTAGTTGTTAAGGAGCATTGCAGAATTTACCTGAATTCGATGGTCAATTCCATTAGTAATTTGATAGTTACTCCAAAATATGCTATTGGAAACACAAACACGTTTCTTGAGGATGTCATCCAACAAGAGCTTGTAGTTGTTCTAGTTTGCAAGCTTTAGGCTGTGGACGGCCAACATGATCTCATGAAGGCTATGGTCAAGATAGATGAGGATGGCGGCGCATGGCTGACCATGCCATTGTGGGTGGCGTAGATGAGGCGATAAAGGTGTGGGACCGGTTTGAACTCGTATGTGGTTGTAGCTGGCCTCGTGGTGCTATTGTTGGTGAAGAAGATGAAAGCCTCGAGGTCCTCACCAGTAGCCAGTACTTGAAGCATACATTAGAGCCGAAAGTGAAGGAGAAGTTGGCAGCTTTGGCAGCAAACCTTAAGTGGTGGTCGACGACAAGGACCTTGGTGTTGTTGTCGGCATGGGTGATGGGGTTATTAGATCTGCGAAAAAGAAAGTAGGTCGTCTATAGTGCATTATCATATATTAATATATGGATAACCACTCAGATCCTTACAATTAGATAACTTTGTGTGTGATGCACCATAGTTTAGGAGGTGCATTGCAACCTTCGCCTTGGAATTCATTGCCATTTGAGAAAACTAAAAAATGTTACTTACCCACATGCAGAATTCAGTCTCGTGAAGAGCTATTGTTAAATGTATCCTCAAAAAGACATTGGCTAGATTTGTTCTTTGGGAGTGGCTATTGCCCCACTTTATTATCTATTGACACACCCTATTTGATGTATTTTTTATTAATTATCCTAAAATGGATTTTCTAAAAGATTTTAACCAAAACTAATTTCTTGCTACTTTAATATTATTCAAGCTCATTGTTTTAATATTGCTAAATAAATCTTCTTAAAATATTGTGATGTCTTAGGTCCAGATGTCCTTAAATAAGTCAAGTACAACCTTGATGTTCCCCCAGAGCCCATCTGTTTCACCTGGAAGGCTCCAGACACACCAAATTGTAGAAATAGCAACCTCTTATGCAGATACCCTCGTTATGGTGAGCCTCCCGCATGCCATGGTAAGTCCCTCAATACCAGTGACCCCCAAAATGATGTAGTTTCATTAAAATCATTCCCTTTATCTATATAAACCCTTTCCCTTTGTGTTTTCTCTCCCAACAAACCCAAGATTTCCAATCTCTTTTCCATTCTCTCACTCTCTTCCTCTTTCAATCCTACCTCCTCCAAGCTTCAAGGTAAGGATTGTTCATAATTTATGTTTAGTTTTCTCTCAATTCCTCCATGGTTATGAGTTTGGGGTTTATATTATTGGTTATCGTCAAGTTTGGGGTACTCTATCACTATTCATAGAGTTGTTCTAGGGTGTTTATGAGTTCTCATGGGTTTTCGTTGCTTTCATGACAGACATTGGTGTCATTCCCACTCCCTAAAGCTTCTTTGGTGTCGGTATCCAATGTTCCACCCCTCTAGATGAATTGTTTCAATTCTGTTACCTCTGTTTTCATCATAAGAGTTATTTTCTTGGCCTTATGATATACGAACATGATTTTAGAAACTATTTCATGACTATAATGATTTGTTAAGAGATTATGTCAAATTTATATATTTTTATGCTTTCCAAATTATCATGAAAAATGTGTTATAAAACTCATGGGACTATATTTGGTGCACAACTTATTTATGAATAGGTTTTTGCTGCAAGTATGAATATTTACACTACAGGTTTACCCCAATGTTTTCAAAAATTATATATTTACAAAATAATGCTTTCCAAGAATCAAAGTACGAGCCTAGATACAAATATTAGAGAAATTATTTAGCTTCCATGATTTTAAGTTTATCTGGTAGTTATAAAGAAACAGACAGTGAGTTAATGGCTATAGATCATTAATCTTAGTATCAAGTGTTACCTACAGAACCCTTTAGAAAGCTTTATAGCTTATATTTTAAGTGATAACAAAGCAAATTTTGTTAAAATATTTTGAAGAAAGGACTAATGTTTCAATTGAGTTTCTGTAGCATTTAACAGGACTAATCTCGTTACATATAAGTTCAATTAATGACATATTTTTCACAATATTATGTTTTAACATGATTATAATATCATTCAAAGATATTCAAAGCTTTAATGATATGAAAAATAGTTCAGAAAGTAAGCTAAGATATGTTAGAGAAATGAGAAAACAATATCTAGCATTAGAAACCAAGTCCATATCTTCAGAAAGTGCATTGCGTGTCCAAAAAGTGCTCTATCATTGAAGAAATCAATTTCTCTTGCGAATATCATGATCACAATCTTCAATCTCGATAGCTATCAACTCTGAATACGTTCTAGATGTTGAAAAGATCTTTATCAAGCTTGAAGTTAAGCAAAGAAGATCAACACAAAGATTAGAAATTATGAAGCTATATCAGAAAGCATGCATTATTTAGAAACTGTGCTAAGTTAATAGAAATGGAGGTAGATTTGTAATTTAAATTTAGTTAACTTTTAGAAAAGTATTGACAATGACACATTACTTTTGTACTTGGTCAAAATCCTCATCTTCTAAGAAAAAAGAAAGTTTAAAAACGATAATCAGAAAGTAAAACTTGTTTTTGAAGCTCCATTCGGAACCACAATTGACAATGGTTCTATATCTATAAGGACAGCTCTGACTTGGTTCAGCTATTCTTCTAGAGGACAGTTCGTAGGACACAAAAAGAAGACCAACATGTATCCAGAGGAAGGAAAATAAAAAGGAAACGGTAATATTTCAAATCCAAGTATAAAAGGATGAGACCTTCATATGAGAAGAACACTTTTTGAATAACTAATCCTGAAGCTTTTCAATACATTCTAAAAGTTCATCTATTACTTCTTGTAATCAATTTTTGTTACACAAAACCTTCTTTCTTATACCCATTAAATAACATTTTCTTCTTAGGAATAATTTAGAAAGACGTCTCTCAAGTTTTTAGTTTACACAGTTTTATTCCTAGAAAAACTTGAGTGCTCTTTCTCGGAGAGAACCAACCAAACCAAAACTTTGTACCCTGATCCAGTAGTGATCAAATTTAGGATAACTTGAAAAAGCTAGTAAAAAAACTACTTGTACTGAGAGTATATTGAAACTACTGCTCACCAGAAATAGCTTTGGAAGGCTATCCAAAGAATATTTGACTTTCTTGAGGTTGAGAAAGCATTTTAGTGGAATTCAACAAGTTGTTGAGAACTGGATGTAGGCAGTGTTTGGCCAAACCAGTATGAAATCTCTGAGCAATACTTTTTGCTCTCTCTTTATTTCTTTCTCTTACAGCATTTGAGTTAGTTGGTATGGTGTGTTTCTTTGAAAACAATTTCAAAATAGTTTCTTAAGTTTTGAGTTTACTAATTGGTTCAAAAAGTCACTTTCTGAAGCACGCTAATGATAATTTCCGCTGCCTTCAAGTGAATAACTTAATAGACTTTGATTTAGTATTTCAGAAACGAAAAGAAGTTTGAAGCATGATTCAACCCCCCTTCTCATGCTACTTTCAACCTACACCAAGTTGTCCGTTAGAGGATAATCTTGCTCTAATCATAGTATTTAGATAAGGGAACCTAGTTTGGTATCCAATATGGGACCTTGTCAAGTGCCATTTAGAGATCAGAGTATATTTATATATATCATTATTATGCTACAATATATATATATATATATATATATATATATATATATATATATATAAAGAGAGAGAGAGAGAGAGAGAGAGAGAGAGAGATTTCTATTTCTCTATTAGATTACTGTTCCTCATGATTCACAAGAATAACTGGCTTTGAGATTGTTATGTATCCTTATTGGTTGTCCCACATAGGAGTCACGGGCAAGAATCTATTCACCATAGTTTTCAAATTCGGACCAGTGATCGACTCGGTCACCGGGTCACTGGGTCACTGATTCAACCGGTGGGTCACTGGTCGAACCGATTGAACCGGATTTATACCAAAAAAAATAAAAATTTAAATAAAATACAATAAAATGACAACTAATTAATAATTTAATACTATTTAACTGGTCCAAATATAAAAGCATAAATAAATAACATAAATTTTAAAATATTATTCACATTTCACATTCACGAATCACAATTGGCAAGTTCAAAATATAATCATACAAGCAAACTCACAAAGTTTTACATTATAAACTCATAAGTTATGACCATACAAATAAAATTATTGCATTTTTCAACAAGTTAAATTAGATTTTTTAAGGTTTTTGAAAAAGTCATCATTTAGAACAACAAAGCGAAAAAAAGCAAAAAAGCAAAAAAAATAAAAAAGAAAAAAAAAACTCAATCGGTCCGACCCGGTTCAACCGGCCGAGTCACTGGTTTTGATACAAAATCAGCCGAGTCAAACCGGGTCGCACCGATTTTGATGCAAGACCGATCTAAATACTAACTCGGACTGGTTTCATGACTGGTTCACCTGTTTTCCAGTTGAACCGGCTGGTACGAACCGATTTTTAATACTTTGCTATTCACTAATTTTTAGATGAGACTCACCCTCTCTTTTTCTCCCCCTTGCAGATACAACTGCTACTCCAGATCCGTCCTAACCTCCTCCTCAGCAGTAGTTTACTTCAGTTTAAGTGAGCTTCACTTTACGATAAAGCATGAGTCTATGTTTTTAGTAGAGTGCTCCAATGACTATGCAGATAAGGTCCCGGACCATGTATATTTATTTTGTTTATTTGAATTAAAATTGTATTTATGAATTTTTGGTTTTTCATGATGTATTATAGAGCAACTTAATTTATATTTTATCTTATGATTTTGGATTTCAAATTTGACTTATTAAATTGAAGCTGTTATATATTTCTTATGTTTTGAAAATTAAAATGGTATTTGAACTATGCATATAATATGACTCGAGAGCCATGAAGCTTATGTGGAGATGGAATTTTTCAAATACCATTCACATTCCTAAATCGGGTCATGACAAATATAGCATCTGGAATTTTATTTTGTGAAAAAAAGTTTTTATAACAATTTTATATAATTTTTTTATTAAATGATTATTATTGCAAAATGTTTGATGTTGATTATATTTTCTATTTTGAAATGACCATTAAATGTTATAAGTATTTTTTATTAATTTATTTGATATAATTATTTTGAGATAAATATTAAATTAATTTATAATCTTTTTATAATGTCATAATGTTCTACATAATATAACAGCAAGTATATTAAATAAAAATTAATTGTAACATACAACATATGCACTCAAGATTTTTTAAGATTGTGTTTGTAACATACAACATATACACTCAACATATTGCAGTTTTTGTTTTTATTTTTATTCTTAAAATTTAAGATAACATAATATATTAAATTTTTTATTAACTTTATAATCATATACTCTATCATGATAAAAAAAAATTTATACTAAAATTTGACAATATACCTTCACATCATTTAATGTGTTTTCGTAGTAATATATGAGATATTGAACTCATTGTATAAAATAAAAAATATTATTTATTCATATTACAACTTTTTTACATTATAGTGAAAATTGAATTTTGAAAATATTAATATGATTCATTTTATTTAATTTAAACTTTATTACTGCTATGATAATTCAAATTCTTCATACTTTTTATTGCTATTATTAAAATTTTCTCAACTTCTTATGACTACATTGATCGTGATATTTTATTTTATATTATATTTATAGAATATTAAAATGAAAGTATTAAAATATTATTATAGTTAAATAAAGTTATTTGA
This sequence comes from Dalbergia cochinchinensis, assembly GCA_031216125.1. Taxonomy (NCBI): domain Eukaryota; kingdom Viridiplantae; phylum Streptophyta; class Magnoliopsida; order Fabales; family Fabaceae; genus Dalbergia; species Dalbergia cochinchinensis. The sequence continues at coordinate 29,236,311 of CM062368.1, forward strand.
AGTAAAAAAATTTGATTCAATTTGAACACTATTTAAAATGAATTCTTGTTATGTACAATATTAATAATCATTTCATAAAAAAATATAAAATCGTTATAATAGCTTTCCACAAAAAAAAAATACATAAGCTATATTAAAAGGATATTTATCCAACTACCAAAAAAATATTTATTTAGCAATATTAATAACAACGAGTTTAAATAATATTAAAGTAAGAATAAATTATTTTTATTTCAAATCTTTTAGAAAAGGTATTTTAGGATAATTAATCAAAAGTACATTAAATAGGATATGACAATAGGTAATGGGGTGTGGCAATATTCATTCCTTGTTCTTTTTACAGATTTTATTTTCCGGTGGGATGGAAGGAGAACATTAAAGATTCGCAAAGAGGATACTCGCCCAAGCAAGACAACGATGAGCAACTATTACTAGGATAAACAATGTCTTTATGATATTTTGGAGGCTCAGACTCAGAGTATCTTCAATGCACTTAGATTTAGTCCCAATTTTTCATTGGAAGACACACAGAACGACTATTCAGTATTCACTCTAAGGTTTTGAAAACCAGCAATGGTTCAGAAATTTAACTAATTCAATCGAAATATAATCGGTATATAATAAAATATATATTTTTATAAATATATAAATATAAAATAAAATATCATGTATATATATATATATATTTATATGAATATAAATTTTACATATACATATGCACGAATATTGATATAAATATATAGTTACCGATAAACATATAATAATTATTTTTTTGATAGAAAAAATAAAAGTTCTATGCTAAATGAAATCATTGTAAAGGCCGCTAGTATTTTCGCACCAAAAAAAAGGCTTTTAGTTTTTGTTTTCATGTCAGGAATTTATTTGGTCATATCCCTGGAATCTATTGATGCAGCGCTTTATGTAGTCCTCCATATGGACTAAGCCTGCTTGTATTTCTGTAAAATTGTAACTTTAATTGGGTCCAAAAGTTAATCCCAACCCAACAATTCCCCAAATCACTTCCCTTTTACTCTTGCACCAGTAACCGGCGGCCCCCCTTCCATTCTCTCCCCAACAGACGCAGACGTGAAGCCACTCCTCTGTACCAGACAGCATGTGCTCCTCTACCAAATTGCAAGCCAAATTCTCGCTCTCTCTATCAAATAGACCCAACACCTCTTCAAATAGAAAAAGTGAATAGCTACCTCTTTCCTTACCTGCACAATATGCCAAGCCTTCATGGAAAGGTTGCAGCCCTACATCTATGGAGGACTTCATATCCCCTCAAATCTTCTTGTTTTGGTTCTTCACTAAACCAGCTGACCCACAAACTGCCTTCGGTTTGGATGGTTTTCCCGATTGTTAACCGGTTTCTTCGATTTTTGACCAGTTTTTGGAGTTGGCAATTTTGGACACCTGACCAGACCAAATACTTCCCTGTTTCCCAGTTTAACCGATCAAACCGGCCAACCCAGTTTTCAAAACAATAATTCACTCACACCTTGTAAACCACAAAAAAAAAAAAAACAATGTGTTCACTCACACACCCTTTGGTGTGAATTGCAAATTTGGAACCTAACCCAATTTAGAGAGACCAACATTTTTCCTTGCCAAATAATTGTGTCAAATAAATGCAAAAACCGTCGCAAAACATATCCCATCTCGTGGGACCAAACTTGGTCCCTTCTATTGCAACAAAATCGGTCTCTTTTATTAGAGAGGAGTCAAATTAAGTGATGCTGCGATAACAATGCGTGCCGACATAGCCAAGAGTAGGATGTTGACAACCAAAATGAGACACCCACTCAAGATGCTTTGTTTGTACTTCAAAAGTACGATTCGTTCAGATATAAATGACTGCATTATAATGAACTTCCTTTCAACTTCCTCTCCCCTGCTCTAAAAGTGGTGAAGTGGGCAAGGACAATGATTATTACAGTGTTTACAGATACTAAAATATTGAGTTAATGAAACAACAAATCTGGTAAGCAGAAAGCACACAACTCCTGCAGCTACTATGAAAGTCATTTATCGGACACTGCATTATCTGAAGCAGAGTTGAGGTAGGAAATTACTAGATCAGCAGCTTTACAACCCGAGGCAATTGCTTTGCCAACTGAGAGTCCACCTTTATGGTTACCTGCCAAATTGATCATTTGTAGCACAGAAGTTGAGAATTTAAATTGTTGCATATACTCTCATCAAATTCAGTATAATCTCATCCCTATCAAGGATTAGATAAAAGAGATGTTCATTCGGCCTTAGCATTCACAACTTTGCGCGAATGCACCAGCGGCTTCATCTGAATGCAACCAATGATTTAACTTTAGTATTGGTACCATTATTCTTTACCAACCTCTTATTATTGTATGACATAATTTGTCAGCATGTTGAAGCTGATTTATTATCAAATCTTCATTATAAGAAGTTACCTGCAATGAAAAATCCAGGAAGGTCTTTTTCCATCTTGTCAATTGCTTCGAGAACCGATCCATAGTTATGCCCATACAAAGGAAAGCCTTTGCTCCAATAGAAATGGCTGCCATTAAGTATAATTTATAAGAACACACAAACTAGAGTGAGTGGTAAAATGCATTTGATAAGATGACGTACCTGACAAATGTGGGCTGCCCCTCTGCTCCCAACAACTTTCCCAGGTCAGAAGTTACAATTTTCGTAAGCTCATCACTGCAATGAACAAGAGTTAGCAACATAAAGGAGATAGAGAAAAGAAGAGGGAAAAGCAAGTCAACAGAAGAAGAATACATATATGGTTTTCCAAAAGAAATATGACTAAGGTAAAGTACGTTGAAGCTTTTGCAAGTTCCGTGTTTTGTATTCCCCCTACAAAGGTAGTATAGAGATATAAATCGCAGGGAGCACGATCTGGAAACATCATAGAGGAAAATAGTGTACCTGTTGGGCAAAATAATTAAGCAGTTATATCGTAAAATTAGTTTAAGCTATTTCAGTTTGATTGAGCCATACACATATGGAAGCAGTACCAAGGGTTTTTAAACCATTTTCTCGCTCTTTTGAAGGAACAAGAATGCCGAATCCCTCAAGGGGTCTCTTTACATTCTCCTTTCTAAAGGTGGTAATTATGACCGAGAGAGGCACATAGGTCACCTGCAATGAAGATTGTGAGATGCTGTGCTGTAAAAATAGGACTAATGGAAGGTATAATGCAATTATTGGTTTAATGGAGATATCCTCTAAAAGATAGTTGCTGCTCAAACTCAAATTTAAGCATAGTAGCCTTCCACATTCACAAGCAAAGTGATATTACAAGGCTATAGCTTCGATTGATAATCCTGACCGCGTGGTAATGGTGCAAGAAAGAGCATAAGATGTCAACTTATGTATGTTCATAAACATTTGAAGTGCATAAATCGAAGTCAAAGTCAACTTGAAAATATTGTATACCTCGGGAAGAAAATTAAGAGGGAAAGGGGAACCCTTATTCGTGATCTTCATGTCTTTGAGATTAGATAGAGGAGCCTATGTACAACAAAAGTACAAAAACCAAATCAAAACCCTCATTAGCAAGACAAGACTTGGTTGTTGTTACTGTTGTTGTCAACATGGCCATGCATAATATGCAGTGTATATGTCATTAACATTCAAGGAAATAGCAAAAAGGGTTAAGAAAAAAACCATACTGACCGTCATAATTACTGCATCAACAGCTTCTACGTTTTGGTTGGAAGCCCAAGTAATAGACCAATCTTGGGAAGTGGAACTTCCATCATGATTGTAAGCTAATGACAAAACCTTTGCATTTAATTTAATGTCATCTTGGCCAAGCTCTTTGCACAATGCATCAGTTAGTGTCTGCACTGGACACAATTATGTAACTGAGATGAAAGAGACATACTAAGGAGATGAATTTGACATTCACAGTTAATGCCTCTAATCAGACACAGCATAGGGTTTTTCTTACAGAAGAAATATTTGCACAATGATTCAATACCTGCATCCCACCCAAGAAAGAAAATGAACCACGCTTGTGCTTGTCTTTTCTTAATGCACCCTTACTTTCACCAGTTTTTTCCCGTTTGGAAAATAATTTTGATTGCAAAGCTCCAGCTATAATGGAGCCAAACCTGAAACACACAGGGTATACACCACACATGAACCATATTACTATAAAAAGAAATGATATTTTACATTTGTAGTGAGACTCCTGCACAGCTCCCGTACTCAAATTTCAATTACTCGTAACTAAAAGGCTAAGTTACATAGAATTTGTAGAATTTGCAAATGTTTCAGTGGCAACTCTTTCAGCTTGAACTTGCTGCTTTGGAATCAGATTGCTTTTATCATCAGATTGAGTGCTTATCACTAGATTAAAAATTATAGCCAATGGCCAGGTCGCAACTACTTAAGTGCTGATAAGACATTGAGCCTTAGTTGACAGTTAGTTAGGAGTTCAAGTATGGGTTAGTATAAATAAATGGGAGATAGTAGAAGGAACGTGTCTAGGAATTGAGTCATTGAGTGTTAGAGTTGAGAGGTCTCTTGAATATCCTCTCTATCTTGTAATCCTTGTATGAAGTAATACAGTTTCTTGAGTTTTCTTTGATAATCTGAATCAGTTCTATCAAGTGCAAAAGCCCAAGTGCTAAATTTTAATGTTACAGGAAGAAAAAAAATATCTATCTGAATACAGCTACAGAGGAAATGAGACATAGGCCTACAGGCAGGCCACAGCTTAGGCATATATATGTCAAAAATGATTCAGATTCAGATACAGTGTGGTCACCAGACAGCAGGAGTAATAAGGACACAATTTATCTTGTCCAATGAATTATCACAACTGTTCCTTATTTTAATCTTTAAGAAAATATAAGAGACCAGTGAATTAAGTAATACTCCCTTTATTCTCTAATAAGTTTCCATCTACAAAATTTTATTTTTCTACTATTATATGTCCTTTTAACAAATCTAGACAACATTAATCATTTTTTTCCCTTGATAGCCTTGAGAGAGAGAGAGAGTGAATAGATTAAATATGAGAGAGAGTATTAGAGTAGGTGATAAGGACAGCATTGTAAAATACATTTAAATTTATCTAACTTTAAATTCATACAATCATTTCTTTAATGTGTGTATAAATAAAGATAGACACTTATTATAGAATAGAAGGAGTAGTAAACAGCGGAGAGGAGCTCCATAAACATCAACTAGACAAAAAATTAAGTTTAAGAAAATCAAACATCATCAACTCATTTAGTTTAAGAGCAATGCAACAAAGTTTCAAGCAATACCTTTTCTCCAAATCCCAAAGCTCTGGGAAAGAATGGCATATCTGTTTAAAATATACAAAGGAAGGTAATTAGAGATAAAAGATACAGCAACTAGAAGCGTCAATGCCCATCTGGTCAAGATCTAAACCATAAACCCTTTGCTTAAATTAGGAGAGAAACTAGGAAGCAAGAAAATGAGAAGAAAGAAAATAGAAAGGAGAAAATAAACAGAAAAGTCAGTTTTCTCGCCTATTTTTTGGATGAGGAGAATATGTGGAGAAGAAAAATGAGAAGGTTTCTTTCCCTTGTTTGATTGGAGAGAAAAGTGAGAAGAAAGAACATACATTCATACTAAATGACTTATTTACCTTTAATAAAATACAATGCACAGAAACAAATAGGAGTAAAATTGATATTTTGAATAAAATATCTTTTCTTCTCTGCTTTTTTGTCCAAAAGTGGAGAAATCTTTTTGGTGCCAGACACCAAATTTTTTTTCCTTCTTTTCTTCCTATTTTCTCTCCTCAACCAAGTAAGAGAAAATATGAAAATCCAACCATTTTCTCTCCTCTCATTTTCTTTGTTCCCATTATCTCTTCAACCGAGTGAAGGAAGGGGGGAGGGGTGGATTTACTTGACTCCAAAACTAGTTTAAAATGGCAAGATAAAAATCATCTAAATCAAGTTTGGCCAAGCCCTTTAAACCCAACGGTCCATGCTATCAAGCTTGTGATTATGCAAGTCATGTGTTTGAATGCTATCGAACCACCCATCTGATTGATTTCTCTCTATTGGAGAGAACTTTGTTCCCCATATCCTGTCCACAGATTATATACTTCCTCTTTTTTCAGTGATGAATAAATTTTATTAAGGAGATGATTTGAAAGGTAGGAGAAGAATAAGAAATCCTCCAAACAAGAAAAAAAATAAAAAACAAAAGGGTAGGAGAAAAATAAGAATGCCGTAAGGCTGGCCAATGTCTTTGCCTGAGATAGCATGGCAACTTGCTTAAAGACATGAAACAGCTATAACTATAAGCAGAAGTACACTATTCAGAAGCAATATATGCAAAGCTCCATACCAAATCAAGTTTAGGAACAAAGCAGTTCAAAAAATACGAAGAAAAAGGAAAAACTGAAAAAAATAAAAAAATAAAAAGCAGTGATTGAAAGCTTCAAGCAGCAAGAATAACTGCAAAATTCAAGAGACTATAAGACCTTAAAAAATATGGTCAAGATGTGAGCCTGAATCAGATTAAAAAATAAAAAAAATTAAAAAAAGGTTGAAAATGGAAGAGAACATAGGAAAACATGCCAAAACTGAGCAGAATACCAGACCTGAAAACTGTCAAAAGAGATGTATTATAAATTAAGAAGAAAGAAGAGAAAGTGGAACAACATTGTGTGACAGAGAGTGCCTGGATTCTTAGGTGCTCAGTATTGAAACTAGCAGAACTATAAACACTTACTAAGAAATAAATACATGCCATATTTTCAAGACACGGTGAAAGTTGTTAAACCTGTGAGTTAACCAAAACTTTTGGAACCTATATAAACTCCATTCATAAACTTGTAAGAGTTTACTTATTTTAAAAATTATATTGTAAAATACTTATAATAACTTAACATAATATAATAAATTCATGATAAATCAAACCTAAGTCAATATGTTACCTTTCAAAATTATAAGAGAAAATTACACTAACCTCCCTTGAGGTTTAGTGTAATTATATTTGGTACCCCTCTATTTTACAAAATTATCACTGACCTCATTTGCAAGTATTGGTTTGTTAATTTAAGTGATAAAAGAAGATAACGTGGGACATATATATAATCACTAATGATGAAATTAGAACATTTTAACACACTAATTGATTAAAATTCTTTTTTATTATATGAAAATGAAACTTATAATTATAATTTATAATAAAAAAGAGGTATTTTAGTTCATATATATGTCAAATATTGTCAAAATATAATTTTATCATTAATAATCATGTATATACTACATGTTATCTTTTTTGACACTTAAATTAATGAATTAATATTTATAAGGATGGTCAATGTAATTTTCCAAAATACAGGGATGCCGAGTGTAATTACACTCAAGGAAAGTGAGCGTAAATAACTCAAATTATAATGAAGCAAACACATCATAAAGTAATAATACAAATTAAAATCACGGTAAAAGTATCAGATCATAACTTTGTATTTGGAAGCCCAATTTAAGAGTGCTACTTGTGAAATACCTAGTTTTGGTTTTTGAGAGATCAACTTTTGACTAAAATAATGAATTTGTGAGTTTACCCGAGTTCACTCAGCTTTAGGTTTTTAAATGATATGACTCGATTTCGGGATCTAAACTCCTAAACTTGTATGAATTTACGAGTTAACACAAAAAGTTTAACAACCGTGGACACAGTAATTAATTACTAGATATTTCTTAAGAACCTAATGTTTCCAATGTCATATTAATCACATGGCAGCAACACATTCTGATTCCACACACATTAATAACATGATAGCCACAGAGAACATGCTAAAATTTTACTGGCCAAGATTACCTTCAAAGCCTTTCATTTTAGTTCCTAGAAATTTATCTCTCTTATATCTCAAGTTAGACTACCTTCAAGTTTTTGCTTTCCTTAAAGATAGATACAGCTTCCAGCTCTCACACTAAATTATGGGGGACCTATGGGTAGGAGATGTTCCTTTTAGTTGTGCCTTTCCATGCATCTACCATATTTCTTCTCTGCATCATCCTCCTAGTCATAATGTTTATAGCATCCAAGATTCCATTTCTTTCTTCTTTTAATAAAAAAATTCCACTTCTTTTGTAAATTAATGGACAGGAACTTATCTGAATTGGAATCCCTTTTGGGCCTCCTTAACTCTATTTGTTTGTCTTCTCACCCACTATAAGGATTTGGTCCCTTGATCCTTCTGCAGTATTTTCATCCAATATTCTTTTCAATTCGTCACTCATTCCAGTGAATAGGGATACTTTTCTCTAATTTACATTAAAAAATTGCAAAACATAATGCTCCCTTGCTGGACCAAGACGCATTCTAAACCAACTGCACTGTATCAAATTATACAACTTTTAGAGTTCAGCTTACAACTGAGTAAGACGTCATGAATTTCTTTCCAATTTTATTGTGTCCTAAAATATGAAGCTACAAAACTTAAAGAAAAGCTGCTATAATTACAAGATGCAATTCTCTAAAATCAAAGTTAACTATCAAAAATCACTCAACCTCTGAAAGCCTTTCCCTCTTTAACCTACTTGGTCAATTTAGAGCATTAGTTTACAGCATGATTAATGTCATACTCATACTTTATCCAATCTGAATACAACAAAATTCATATTTAAAAGCATGAAATACCAACTATTGTAGAAATATTTCAAATTCTGAGAACTCACAGAAAGGGATTCAGGATCTGCTGCACTTGAACCTCCAACAAAAGGATCAATAAGATAGTCCACAACCTTCAAATAATTTTGTTAGAAGAAGGCATGAAACACATCCATTAAATAATAAATTCTGCACTCCAGGATGGATGTAGTGTATGCATGTAACATTTAAGTCATGAGGGGAAAAGTGACAAATGAGTAATGGTAATGCAGTGTGCTGATGTATACCTCTTTCCCAAAATGGCGTTCAAAGAAACTACCAACACTGCAAGAAAGAAAACAGAAAAGAATGCTAAAGATTTGTCATATGGTACAATTTATTGTACACAGAGAACAACGAATATTAGACATTGATTCCAATGATCAAGATTTATTGCACCTTTCTGTGGAATTTTCATCACACAAATTAGAGGGGTCATTTCTTTTCCACAAAAATGGTTCAAAAATTACCTGGATCTGCAAATTGAGAAAGTCAGTTGGCATGTGGATTTCTTTTAAGCTGCATAAATGACTAGCTTTTACTAGCTATATTTAGAACAGATAATCAATACTACTAACAGAAATTGAAAGACGGAAAAAGAACAAACAAACAGCATGAAAAGAAAAGCTCTCATTTGTCTACTGTATAAATCACTCCCTCATCCAAGTTATGTTCAGAACTATTTTGTATTTTGAAGTTTGGTATCAACTTCCTTGAGTGGATCTCATGTTAGATACCAATGTGATAGGAATAAGTTTCCTGATAATATGAAGATTTATAAAAGAAAGAGGTTTAAGGGAAGAACAGGAATTAGAGAATCAAATGAGACTAGTCCAGCTGTTAAAATAGGTTCGGGCGGGGTCCTTTAGGATTAGAGAGCTAACGGTTTTGGGGTAAATTAGATAGGAGTATGATACGTATTTTCTGTTATGAGTTTTCTGTTAGAGGAAAAAGGGGTATTTATCCTTTTGGTGAGGGTGGATAGGGATATGGAGGTTGTTACATTGTTGGGCCTTGGAGTGAGTGAGCTACTCAGTGCTCAGTTCTCTCTCTTGTATTTGTTCATGCCATATCCCGATTATTCACAGAGAAATATACACCAAGTAATTCTTAGCAGTGCTATTTCCTATTGTGTGTTCTATTAAATGGTACCAGAGCTCCATCCTTGGTAGCTGTAGGGGCCTTTCCACGTGAACACTACAAATGGAAGATCAGGTTACTGAGCTACGAGCAAAACTGGATCGCATGATGCACTTGCTGGAGAAGAATGATGACCGATGCCGACGCGACCGGTCACCACCATCACCACCACCATGACGGCCGTCACCTCTTGTGGACGCGGATAACCGCTAGATTGGGGGTTCTAGAGGGGACCACGCCCTTTCTCTACCTCGCAACAAGCACCGCGACTCAAGGTCTAAGGACCGCGATGATTGGGGCTCCCCCTAGTCCCCAGTTGGCCATTCTCGCCATTGGGAGTGACCGTCATGGCCCAACCGATACCGCGATGATGACATCGAGACTCCCCCCCAGCGTCGTGTTTCTGATCGGCGTATGGAGGTTCCAATTTTTGCAGGGGAAGATGTTTTGGATGGCCCGCGCAAATCGAGCGATATTTCTACATCAATGAGATTGAAGCTGAAGAGAAGTATGAAGTTGTGATGCTAGCTCTACCAGGGAAGGCGCTATACTGGTACCAAGTGTAGGAGAAGCAAACTCCTTTTCCTTCATGGCGCGGATTTTGTGACGCCATCACATGGCATTTTCAACCAGGAGTGATCAAGGACCCATACGGCCCATTGCTCCGCCTACAACAAACCGATACAGTGCTAGATTAGATTGAAGATTTTGAGAGAATTTCAGGACACGTGCAATGTAGACAAGGAGATGCTGAGAGGGATTTTCATTACTGGGCTACATGGTTGGTTACGGGCCGAGATTAAAAGTTTAGAAATGGGTTCTTTGGTTGAAGTAGAAGACAAGGCCCTAATTGGATCGTGGATTAGGCCACTTTGAAGGCCCAACCATGTATAAGAAGCCCCTGGTTCTTTCAAAAACAGCACGAGTAACACACATAACACATCTCCACCACTTGCACCTGCAAAGCACTTGGAGTCTGTAAGCAAGGGCAAAGCACGACACCTCTCCCAGGAAGAGCTCTGAGATGGCAGCCGCAAAAGGGTTGTGATTTAAATGTGGAGAGCTCTGGGATCGCGAGCATGTGTGCAAACTCCGTCACTATCACCTTGCTCTGGTGGAAGATTTGGAGAAGGAGGAGGATTCCGGGGCTGACGATGAGGTTGAGGCGGAAGAACCAGGACCCTAGTTAGCCACGAAATCCCTTCGCCTCACTCTTAACAACCTGCAAGGCTTTACAATCTTCAACAAATCATTTAAGGTTCGAGGAAAGGTGGCGGGTTCCGAGGTTATCATCTTGGTGGATACAGGAGCTGAAGCAAATTTTATTTCAGCCCCCTTAGTTGCTCAGCTCCAATTGTGAAAACAGGAACTGCCATTCACGGTGGAGGTAGGGACAGGGGAAATCCGACGCGGGTCAGGTATCTGTGAGAATTTGGAGATAGAAACCCAAGGGGTTTCCATTACTCAATCCTTCTTTGTCCTGGGTTTAGGGAGCGCGGATGTAGTCCTTAGGTATACATGGATAGTGAGTTTGGGAGATATAAGGGGAAATTTCCAGAAATTACGTCTCCAATGGAAGATTGGGGAAAAATGGATGAGCATCCAAGGTGACCCAGCGCTAGGAACAACTAGTGCCTCATGGCGAACCACGCTGAAGACGTTGAAGGCTGATGGAAAAGGGTATTATATCACCCATTGTTTACAGAAAACAGGGAGGGAGCCAGAGCAACAAGAAGGCCATGTTGAAGCAATACCAGTGGAAGTGGAAGAGCTATTAAAGCAATATGATGACATCTGTCACCTTCCAGACGGGTTACCTCCTCCACGTGCTCACGATCACTCAATTACCCTGAAGGAGGGTGCAACCATACCCAACATCAGACCCTACAAATATCCTTACTTCCAGAAGAACGAGATTGAAAAAATCATTGGCGAAATGCTGTCATCAGGGATAATCAGAGCCAGCACAAGCTCGTATTCTAGCCCAGTCATTTTGGTACGTAAGAAGGATGGAGGATGGTGCTTCTGCGTGGATTATCGAGCATTGAACAAGGTAACCATCCCATATAAATTCCCAATCCCTATCATAGACGAGTTATTGGATGAGTTAGAGGGGGCCAACCTTTTTCAAAACTAGACTTGAAGTCAAGCTATCATTAAATCAGAATGAGGGAACAAGATGTGGAGAAAACGGCCTTCCGCACGCATGAGGGGCATTATGAGTTCTTGGTTATGCCGTTTGGGCTCACCAATGCCCCCTCAACATTCCAAGCACTGATGAACACGGTTCTGAAATCGTATTTGCGAAGATTTGCATTGGTATTCTTTGATGACATCCTGGTTTATAGTAGAACAGCAGAGGAGCATGAGGAGCACTTGATGAAGGTGCTGGAATAATTGAAACAGCACCAGCTCTACATTAATCGAAAAAAAATGTTCTTTTGCCCAACCTGAGATAGAATATTTGGGACACGTAATTTCCGAGAAGGGGGTGGCAGCTGATGCGAAGAAAATTGAGGCCATGCTAGCTTGGCCTATCCCTAGTGATTTGAAGGGCCTTAGGGGATTCCTTGGAAGTACAGGATATTATAGAAGATTTGTTTGGGGATACAGATAAATCGCTTGGCCATTAACTCAGCTTCTAAAACGTGATTGTTTCCAGTGGAATATGGAGGCACAAGGGGCTTTTGAGCGTTTAAAGGAAGCTATGACCACTCTTCCAGTTCTGGCAGTTCCTAACTTTGAGAAAACCTTCATGGTGGAAACTGATGCATCAGGCAAGGGACTTGGGGCGGTGTTAATGCAAAAGGGCAAACCAATAGCTTTCCTAAGTCAAAAGCTATCGAAAAGAGCTCAACATAAGTCAGTGTACAAAAGGAAACTCATGGCAATAGTTATGGCGGTGCAGAAATGGAGGCACTACCTCTTGGGCAGAAAATTTATCATCCATTCAGATCAGAAGAGTTTGAAGTTCCTTATGGATCAACAGATAATGGGAGAAGGACAGCAAAAGTGGATCACCAAATTGCTAGGTTTCGATTTTGAAATCAAGTACAAGGCTGGCAAGGAAAATGGAGCTACTGATGCATTATCCCGCAGAACTAACCCGGAGGCTATTTCTTCAATAATGTTTCAGACTTGGGAGGGATTAGAGGATGAGATCTAGGCAGATGAGAGGTTGAAGGGCATTTTACAAAATTTGATTCAAGGAACAGGAATGCAGGAGGGGTACGAATTAAAAAGAGGGAGATTATACTATAAGGGGCGAGTGGTTATTCCTAGGAATTCACATCGGATTCCACTAATTCTTCGGGAATTTCATGATTCAATTATAGGGGGGCACTCCGGTTTTTTCAAAACTTACAAGAGAATTTTTGGGCTGGTCTGGTAGGAAGGCATAAGACAAACAATTCATAAGCATGTTCAAGGGTGAGGTTTGCAACCGAAACAAATATCAAACTTTATCTCCTGTTGGTCTTCTTCAGCCTCTGCCAATTCCTTCTAAGGTTTGGGAAGACATTTCTATGGATTTCATAGGAGGACTCCCAAAAGCTCAAGGTATGGACACTATCCTGGTGGTTGTAGATAGACTCTCTAAGTATGTCCATTTTTTGGGACTTAGTCATCCATATTCAGCAAAAGATGTGGCAAGCCTTTTTGTCAAGAAAATTGTGCGTTTGCATGGATTCCCTTCTACTGTAATGACAAACCGGGACAGGGTGTTTATGAGCTCATTTTGGACTGAATTGTTCAAACAAGCAGGAACCAAACTAAAATACAGTTCCGCATATCATCCGCAAATAGGCGGCAAACGAAGGTGGTAAATAGAGGTCTAGAAACCTATCTCAAGTGTTTTTCCAGCACTAAACCGAAGCAATGGAGCAAATAGTTATCTTGGGCTGAGTTGTGGTTTAACACCACCTTCCATTCTGCTGCTAATTCTTCCCCTTTCAAAATTCTCTATGGGAGGGAACCGCCAGCATTGGTTAGGGGAGATGTTACCCCCTCAACAGTAGAAGAAGTAGACCAATTATTGGCTAAGAGAAATTCCATTTTAGATGAATTAAAGTGGAATCTGAACAAGGCTCAAGCCAAGCTGAATCACAGGCAGATCAAAAAAGGAGAGAAGTTGAATATGATGTTGGAGACAAAGTATATATGAAGATTCAGCCATATCAATTGAAATCATTAGCCAAGCGGGTGAATCAAAAACTGAGCCCCCGATTTTATGGCCCTTTTGAGATCATTGAAAGGGTGGGCAAGGTTGCCTATAAGTTGCTCCCTCCCACGGGCTCCATGGTGCACCCAGTTTTTCATGTCTCTTTACTCAAGAAATGCTTAGGCCCTGATGTGCAATGCCAAGCTTTACCCCCAGGCCTCACTGAGGAGTGGGAGTTGAAGGTTGAGCCAGCTGAAGCAATAGCAATAGCAATTCGTGTGAATGACCAAGGAAAGGAGGAAGTGCTGATTCGTTGGAAGGGCTTGCCAGAATTTGAGAATACATGGGAACTAATCTCTGACATTCAGCTTAATTTCCCTCAATTCCACCTTGGGGACAAGTTGGTAGTTCAAGAGGGGGGTATTGATAGGAATAAGTTCCCTGATAATATGAAGATTTATAAAAGAAAGAGGTTTAAGGGCAGAACAGGAATTAGAGAATCAAATGAGACAAGTCCAGCTGTTAAAATAGGTTCGGGTGGGGTCCTTTAAGATTAGAGAGCTAATGGTTTTGGGGTAAATTGGATAGGAGTATGACACGTATTTTCTGTTATGAGTTTTCTGTTAGAGGAAAAAGGGGTATTTATCCTTTTGGTGAGGGTGGATAGGGATATGGAGGTTGTTACACTGTTGGGCTTTGGAGTGAGTGAGCTACTCAGTGCTCAGTTCTCTCTCTTGTATTTGTTCATGCTATATCCCGATTATTCACAGAGAAATATACACCAAGTATATTCTTAGCAGTGCTGTAATGTTTAGTATTCATAGTAGAAACCTTATTAACGGGGAAGAACTTTTCCATGTGCAAACTATTGATGAGAATAATAAAGACATACAAAATTGTGCAATCTACATAGGAATCAACCTCATGAGCCATAATGTGAGATTGTAAGGAGTAATTGAGATTTCAGAGAAGACAAACACAAGACACCACTATATCAGGAAAATAATTTTGTTTTATGCTAGGGAGGTCAATCATGAAGGCTATATACCTATTGTGTGGTCCCTTGAGAAAGTATAGAAGGAAACAAAAAGACCTACACGTTGTCTTCACTGATGTAGAAAATAGCCTATGATAGTATGTCATGAGAAAACCTATTGAAGGTGGTAGGTATGAACTGAGATTGCGTTGCACAGATTTCATAGTTGTCAATCCTAGACAGTGGTGCAAACCAGCCAACACCAAAACCGGTATAGCAGATAGCAAGTGACAGACGCCACTACATCAAAGACAGCAGGGATAATATAAATAATTTCCAATACATATAATTCAAAGCCCAGAAAACAACCTTAAAACTTGAGATCTATTCACCATTAATACTTTGAAGTCACAGCACAAAAGGCACAGTCATCATTGATAAGACATAACTAATAAGTCAATCATAGTGATGATATGTACATATATAGTGGGGCTCAAAATGTTACCCAATGGCTTGTGGAGGAGAGTGTGAGTGTAAGTATGTGTAAGTAACATTACTCAAATGCAAAATGTTGCAAGATGATGAAAGATAAATTTCCGAAAGCTAAGTAGCTGGAAGATCCTCAGGCACATCGTGAGAAGAAACCTTTGATCGAGCAGAGAGGAGTTTGGTCTTCAGCAGTGCAGCAGGATTTGTGGGCACCTGATGTAAAATGTTACCACATTTCAAATTTACTGTGAGACAAAGATAGCTGAAAAACATGAAAACATATTCCACAGGTTCAAATAATTTAAAATAGAAAAAGAAAATCAAAACAAAAGTGATATGCAAGACATACCAGAAGTGGTGTACCGTTTTTCACAATATAGCGCTTATGCTGCGACTTTGGCTGTAATAGCAAACAGAATCTAATTTGTAACCAAAATAAAGATTCAATCTCCCAACAGACAATCAACAATATTCCTTAACTTCCAATTTCAACAACAAATTATATTTTGAAGAACTGAGGCTCTCACAGCTCACATTTAGAAAGAGTTCGGAACTGGAAAATAAATGAAAGAAAATTACTTTATATTATCAGGAGAACATGTTCTTGGAGATTAAATTTTCTAAGCTAAAAAATCCTTACAAATTGTTGCTTTTCTTGAAGTCCAAGAGCATCAATCAAACCTTTAACCTCCACTTCACTTTCAGTCTGTACAAAGTGAACAAAACTTAAAGTGAATAGTAAGAACTTCTGTTAGAAGCATGTTTAGAGCAAATTCAACATGTTACAAAACCCTCCTCAAAAGCAGGAGGTGCTTTTCAGAATAAAAAGTTCACATAATTTGGAATTTGATAAAGAACAGGTCACCAGGTAACATGATCCATATTCGATATATTTGTCACACTCCGCACCTTGAACTGATTTTCATCATCTAATTAAACATACGGTAACATGAAAGGATCCAAACACATTTGCTTCCGCTAAATTTACCATTGTATTAGCTCCCTCATCCCAAACTAGACCATCCTGTGAAACACTTTTTAACCTCCCTCCAGCTCTTCCTTCAGCTTCAAATACAGCGACATCCAGACCATGTGATTTCAATTTGTAAGCTGCAGCAAGCCCACTAAACACCACAATAAAAAAGTTAGCAAGAGTTAACATCATCAACATATAGAATCTCAGATAAACAAAAAGCCGATATGTTTATCGCGACAGAGAATGAACGCACCCGATTCCCTTAATGAAATATAACAAAGCATACAACCAATCACCTTATTTCAGCCAAAATGTAACAGTGAACATATAGAAATGTCATTCTACCATTCTATTAAAATTCACTTCCACAGGCACACACAATTTGCAGCCCGAACGGTATCAGTCCCCTCACCCATGCTTTGCGTCATCATAACCAATGTCAGTGACACTGACATTTACATGAAGGACAAAGGTCTTTCACGCTACAAAATGACATCAATTCTAAATCCAACCCAGCAAACCTTACATGTCCAAAATGTCAGCATGGCAAAATTAACAGCAAATAATATACTTGCTGTGTTGACCATAGGTTCAAGAATCAGCAATAATAACTAACTAAAAATTATATAGAATCAAAAAGTAGGAGCCAAATTGAAGATATCAAGAAGTAACCATACCTTACCCCAGCACCAACAACAGCAACTCTCTTTACAGTTCCTGCAAACCACAAGTACCACGCTAAGCATGAATTTCAGACATCAAAAAAAAAATAGAAAAATAAGATGATATCCCTGAATTGTTACGCATTCTCCAAAATTGCGCTTAGTTTGAGCATTAAGACACTCAAGTGAAGTTGCGCTCAAAGACAATTTTTTTTTGTTTTTTGGTTTTTCAAAGTAGTGATAATCATAGTAATAATGAGGATAAATTAGAAAAATGTGAGTTTTTGTGGAGAAAGGGAGATAGCTTACGTGGGTTATCATCATGTTTTGGAGAGGAGGCCATCTTCGTCTGCGTTTGTTGGTCAGCAGTCGGGAGGTGGTGCCAGTCAGGCTGATATGGCTCCAGTCTACGCGGGGATTGTTGGAAATTGGAATACTGGACGACGTACTGAGCCAGTCGTTGACATGCGTTAAACGATGTCGTCTGTTTGTTGCTGTGCATTTTTTTTTTTTTCATTTTTTCAACCATTTTAGTTTTACTTACTTTCTTGCGGATTGAATTGTTTGAAGGGACGTTCCAAAATCTTTAGGATTCAATTCTATCAAGGAATTAAATTGAATTTTATAGTTTGGGAATAAATTAAGTGAATGAATTAAATTTTTATGGGAATTAAAATTTAATAAAATTAAAGAATTGAAATTAAACCCAAATGAATATAATTTTGTGTGGGAATTGAATTCTAACAAATGAAAATACTAAAATAACTTTACATAGATATAATGTTTTGTTCTAACCTGTTAATGAGGAGTAAAATAGTAAAAACAATTAAATTCATTCATTTTTATACTCATTCCAAATCAAGAAATTGAGTTCAATTTCTTAATTTACTGGCTCATTCTAAATATAAGAATTTAATTCAATTTCATCTCATTAAAAATTTTCAAACATCCCACAAACTAAACCTTTTAGCTAATGCACCTCCCGATTTAGTGACAATTTATTTGATGGTTCATAAATACCCTTAATTCTCATTTATACTTAAACTAACAATCTATTATCACTTCAATATACTATTTAAACTCATTGTTATTAATATATATTGCACTTTGTGATTTTGTATTTTTTGTTTTGCGAACAAATTTTCATAATAAATTTATTAAATTTTGCTATTAATAACTAATTTAGTTTTGTAAAATTTCCAATATTGATTATAAAATACCAATACTAATTTAAAAGAGAATCTTAAAAATTAAGAAAAAATAATTAAGGGAGGTATTTTCAGAAAAAATTATTGTATTCAAAATAAGTTTCATATTTTTTTATATAATTAAATCTACTGTTAAATAAAGATATTATATTAACATTATTTGGCGTGTTGATCTTTGAAATTTTATTATAATTTTACTTTTGTTATTTTTCATATAAATCAAGGTAACGCGATATAAATCAAAGCAACGTGATATGTTTAAATTAGTTATTTATCTCGTAACTATATACGCTGTTAAATTATATACAAATATTTGATGATATATTTTCACAAAATTTAAAGTATTTTAACCATATATAAGATATTAAATTAATTAAATAAAATGTCAAAATAAAATTAGATGATACTTAATTTTCTGTAATGTTGACGGTGAACATTAAATCTAATTTAAAATTATGAGTAATAAGTTTTTCATTTCATTAAAATTTATCATGTTTTATTTTCTTAACTTATTTTTATTTTGGATCATATTTATAGAATATTAAAATAAAAATTACAAAAAAATCATTATGGTTGAAAAAAAATTATTTGAAGTGAGAGAAAAAAATCTTAATTTATAACTTTAATTCGATATTAAATTTTAATAATAAAAAAATCCCTCTGACCTTGTTATCCTTGTTAATTAGCCACGAAAGCGCCCTTTTTTTTTCCTGTCATCAAACAGTATAATATAATACTTCTATGTTACTTGTTATTTGATTTGACGACTAACCAATTCAACTCTTTAAAAACAAAATTAATTTAGTCATTTTTTATATTTCAACTTTAAATGAATGACTAAATTGATATCAAATTAAAAAAATTAAATTGATATTAAGATTAAAAATATTATGATCAAATTAATGTCAAAATTTTGGTTAGGATGAAAATTGATGTTAAAAATAAAAATGTTAGTACTAAATTGAAGTTGAAACTTTTGTTAGGATTAAATTGATACCAATTTAAAAATATATAGACCAAAAATGTTATTTAATTTTTTTAATATTAATTATTATTTTAATTATTTTATTATTATTATTTGAATTTTCTATTTCTAACTATTTAATCTATTTTATATTTCAAATACAAGTAGAATATCTATCTATACTGCTAATAATTTACACTCATTTAAAGAAAAATTTTGCCACATGTGGCTTCTAAAGTAATTTAGGACCCACAATTTTTATATTTTTAACAATTAATAATTTAAAAATATGACCAAAATTATTATATATAATTAGAATATCCTTAAAAATTATCAGTATGTAATAGTAAAATTGCACTGCAACAATTAAAGAATAATTTTTCAAATATTTCCCTTCAATTCAAATTTTTCAAATTTCATATTTGTTTAATTTCATAATTGTAAGTAGCTCCACATGTGCTAAATCAGGGTAATGATTTGATCTAATTTACACTAAAAAAATGTAATTTTTATATTTGTGATCAAATATTAAATTCTAATTCTCATTATATAAATATTATTCTATTTTAAAGCAATTTATGATTGGAATACTTGGTGAATTATGATTGAAATATTTTAATCAATATATATATATATATATTTATTTTTCTCTCTTTTGAATCTCAAATCCATGTATTCTCATTCACTCTATTTTCTCTCTCTCCCTCGCTCTCTCTTCATAATTTTTACACTCTCCTTCTTTTACCTCTTCATTCTTTTCACTCTTCTTTTTCCTCTTTTTTGCATAATTCTTTTGTTGTCTACGCTCTTCCTTTGCATTTATATATGTAATGTATTTTTTTTATTACAATCATTTTAATTTGATTTTACTTTTTATTTAACAGTTTTTTTTCAAGTGCAACTAAATGATTTCACATATACATATCTCTTTTAGTTTTTTGCTTTTGTCTTACTTACTATGAGTGGTGGATATTTTCAAGTGTTTTGTTAAGGCTATATACAAAAAGTTTCAAAAGGATTGTAATTATTTGTTGAATTATTGTGATTGTCTACAAAGTTGATATGTGAACTTTTGCCATTATGAGAACTTTCTCAGTTTTTCATATTCAAACTAAGAGCATCGTCTATAAGAAAGTGTCTTCATAGAAGGATAAGCGATATCATGGTCTCTTGCTATGTTTGCTTTTTCTGTCATCATGATTTTGCTTCTTCGTTTTTACATCTTCTTTCTCTTGTAGTTTCCTTTTTTCCTTCGTAAAACATGATTTGATTTTTTATTTTTTAAGTAATAAGTTTTGAATTATAGTGTTTATATTATATGTTTCATAAAATTATTTGGTTTTATGTCTTATGTTTCTTAGTGTCAATTAAATGGCTATTCCCACTTCTAAAATGAAAATCTTTTTTATTTTTATAAGTTTTTAACATTGATCTTTTTGCACTTATTATTCTTGTGTGTATAATTTTAACTTTTTAAAATAAGGTTTCTATTACCTTTCAAATTAAATATTACTAATATTAAACATATATTTATAATTTTGAAAGTTTTTTATGTAAGGATAGTTCATATATTGATTTTTTATTATATTTTATATATTTTATATGGTAGTACATCAAATCAGTGTTAGAGAATTTTTTTAGAAATTTCAATTTTTAATATTAGGGGCAACATGATTAATTCACTTTTATCTTGAATTATGTAATGAATTGATAAATAAATCATTACAATTATATTTCAATATTGCATAATATTAGACTCATTTATTCATATTTATTTATACTATTACATATAGGAATAAAATGATATTCACATAAAAATTAAAAAAGGAACAAATTTATATTGCTCTATAATATAATGAGAAAAATATTATATTATTAAATTTTAATAATACTTATTTGCTTAAAAATCTGAATTAATTTAATTCAAAATAACATTTTTATAGTTTACACAAACATATATTCTTCATTTTATTATGTTTTAATAAATCTTACGCAATGTAATTGATGAAAAAAATTAAATTATCCTAATAATTTTTGTAAAATATAAGTGAAATATAAAATTTCAAATTAACAACAAATAAATTAAATAATGAATAATTGATATTTCATAGAAAACAAATCTAACTTCTAATAAAATAAAAAGATAAAAAAATCTAATTGATTAATACATATATTTTATAACTGATATCAATTGGTCTATCATTCTTACGTGATATCAATCATTTGAAGTTATCATTAACTGCCAACATATTAATGGGATATTAGTTATCATTTATATCCCAAAGATTTAGTTTGTCATTATTGTTACTAGCATCTTGCCAGGTTATATCATGCTCGTCAAGTCGCATTTTTAAAATTTAGATAAAAATCATAATTTATTTACAACTTTTACATATCTTTTCCTAAATACTATGCGATGAAAAAGTGATATTTAGTAGAGAGATGAAGAGAACATTATAAACATTATAGAAAATGAAGAGACACAAATATAGTCACAAAATAGAGAGAAAAAAAAAGTTGGCCATCAAATAGAATTAATCCCCCTTGCAAATAGTTAATAGATGAATAGATTTTCATTTCCCTGTTATTTAAGAGGTTGAAAAAGATACATTAAAATAGTAAAATCTTCGTATCTCAACCACATGCTTACTCTATACATTAAAATCTCATGTTTCATTCCCTTTTGTGCTCATCATTAATTTTCATCCCAACATAACCTACTTTCATCCTCATTGGAAACTTCCTTTCTATAAAAAAAAATTAATTAATTAATGAATAAAAGAAAATAGAAGAGACAAATTGAGATTTGAGAAACACTTGTATATATATATGTGTGTGTGTGTGTGTATACATATATATATAAATTTAAGAAGCAATTGTATGAATATGATATGACCATGGTTAAAAAAAGAGAAAGAGTAGACAAAAATAAAAAATGAAGAAGAGAAAGATGGATATATATGGATTGAAGAGCGATTGGGGCATAGTTTAGAATTTGAAAGTGAGTTTCAAATAAAATATACATATAACTTGCGAGTAGTTATAGAGTCAGAAGCAAGTTTTAGTGAAACAAAAATAAAAGTAGAAACTGACTGCTGTAACAGTTATAATGAGAGTAAAATTAGTAAAAAAATTTGGACACCAAAAATAACTAACTCAAAGGGAATTTCTTTTATATATCATAGAGAAAATTATACTAACCTCCCTTGAGATTTAGTTTAATTACACTCAGCATCCTTTTATTTTATAAAACTATCATTGACCTCCTCTAAAGTTCACTGAAATTATACTAACATCCCATGTATATATTAATTCGTTAATTTAAGTTATAAAAAAAGATAATATGTAGTATATATATAATTATTAATAATAAATTATAATATTTTAACAATATTAGACATATATATTAACTAGAGTACCTTTTTTATCATAAGTTATAATTATAAGTTTTTTTTATGTGATAAAAAGCATTTTTTTTGTTATAAGTTGTAATTATAAGTTTTTTTATGTGATAAAAATATATTTTATTACACTAATGTATCAAATATGATCAAAATATTATAATTTTTATTAATAATTATGTATGTATTCTATATTATATATCTTTGTCGCTTAAATTGATGAACTAGTATTTGTAGAGAGGTCAGTGTAATTTATTGAATCGCAGGGGAGGTTAGTGATAGTTTTGTAAAATAGAGGAATGTTGAGTATAATTATACTAAACTTCAAAGGAGGTAAATATAAATTACTCTATATTATATAGATATTGCAACTAGTTTTTTATTTGTAAAAATTAATTCTAATATTGGTTCAAAATTTTTCTAATTAATATAAATTAAATAACATTTTTAAAATCAATCTGGTAATAACTTTAATTATGATACCACACTTAAATCAATTTTTATATAAAAAATATATATATCACATTTAATACCATGATTTTAAAATCAATTTAAATATATATAACATATATTATTTAATATCACATTTCTCAATTACAAGCCTTAAAAAATTATAATTGAAATTTTTATAATTTATATTTGACACTACAATGAAAGGTATTATAACATTTAATATTATTAATAAAAAGGAAAAAATAAATTAAAAAGCATAAAAAAATCCATTCATATATTTGAAGGAAAAATATAACCTTTGCACAAATAAAATTTTCAAAAACCACAATAAAAACAATAAATCAAACCAAAAATTTGAAATTCATTCCTCAACTTAAAATGTCGAAAAATATTCCTTCATTCATTTTGTAGAATTAATTTTTACATACATATTCTTTCACAAATCAATGCATATTTTCTCCTAAATCTGTCACTTTCTCAGTTAGTTATATCAAAAATCTATTTTTCAATTCTTCATCTTTTCCCAAAAGTTTCTAAGTTCAAATTAAGAGCACTTTGGAATATATATATATATATATATATATATATATATATATATATATATATATATATATATATATATATATTTCACTATACCATATTTAATGTTTGGCAACTTAAACATTCTAACTTATTAATTTCACAATTTTTTCATGTTAATTGTTTTAAAAAAAAGACTTCAATTTTTCAACATTGAATTATTTTTAAAATAGTTATTTCCACAATTTACACTTCTTTGATAATGATACTAATTATTTATTAATTTTTTTTAAAAAAAAATTTTTACATTACTTTTTATTAAAAATAATTTTATAATTAATGCACTACTTCAATAACTAAGATGACATAAATTAGTATTGTTTATGATATTTTTACTAATTATAATATATATTTTAAAATTGATATTTTAATTTACTAAAATGAGTACAAGGAAAAGAGTTGTAATTGAAATCACACAAATTAAATTTATTTATTATTTTTATTAATTACAAAATATATTAAATATTTATGTTTTTACTAAAGGGGGATAGGGAGTGAGGATGTGTCCCCTCTCAGTCTCATAGATACCTATTGTCATTCTTATAAATGACTCGTGATATAATAAAATTATCCACTTATTCTCTTTATTATTCAACAACTTCAACTTATAAAATATATAAAATTTTCATAAAATAGGCCCTTTATTATTAGTTAAAGGTCATTCACAGAGTTTTTTCCAATGTTATAAACATGATATTCAAAATAAGATATAAAATAAAATAATATATTTATATTTTTTATTTATTTAATTATTAACTTATTTTTAAAATAAATTTATATACTCAATTTTCTATAAGAAATATTTAAATAAATTATTAATTACTTTTTATAATAGTTAATAAACTTTTTTTATTATCATCCTGTGCATCAACACCCAGTTTTAGGAAATAAGCAATAAATAAAAATATTTGGTAAAATAGATATGGGTTTGGCTAACCAGTGCCTAACAGTAATGATTAAAGTTTCCATAATAAGTAAGTTTAAAAGTTTTCTAATGAATCCACGTCTTAAAAACATAACAATCACACTTTTCAATAGTAAACATATCTTTTTTGAAAGAGAAATGCTAGAGGAACAACTGCCTGAGACAACTTTTGCACAACTCATGCCTCGGTGGGCTAAAAGACAAAAGGGAGCTCGAAGTGTATGATGGACTTTAATAAAACAAGCACATAATAGAGATCTCTTTCGTGAAAATGCAGTCCCTCTCCCTCGGTCATAGGTCACTCTCCAATTTTAGCTTTCCCTCCCAACCTAAAACCCAAGTCCTTCACTCACTCATCACATTGCATCACTGTGAACCTCCCTCACTTACTCATCGCAACACTGTAAGCCATCACCTCGAGGCATGCCCTTGCTCCTTCACGCTTTCGCTCTCTCGCTCACTCATTGCATCACCGTGAGCCACGCCTTCGCACATTCATGGGTTCACGCTTCACTCTGACGCCTGCGGTCGGATAGCGTCAATGAGGCCTCCTTCACCTTCAGTTGGCAGTGCTGCCTCCCTATATTCCTGACTTGCAACTCTTAGCTTCACACACTGTCAGAAGTAGCGACTGGACGACGGTCTCTTCCTCTCTTCATCACTCTCAACTCTCACGATACTAAGGTATTAGCCTCTAATTTCAATATTAGACTTTGCTGTTTTAGATTTGTGGGTCTAGGTTTTAGGGAAAATGTGGTATCTTTAAATGTGGGTGGATAAGATGTCATTTAGTGAAGCAACCGTGTATGGCAGAGTAGAAAAGTGAGAGAAGAAGGCTGAGAAGAGAGCTTTCAATCACCACTCATGCTGTTTTATGCTCAATTGCTGACTTAACTCAACTTGCTTCCTTATTATACATATTTCAATTTTAATTTTAGGCAATTTCTTAGTGAACATTTAACCTTTAAATTTAATTGTGTTTTGTGTTTACAAGTGATTATATATGCCTTTTGATCATAAATGGAAGTGTTTAAAATCTAAGTTGTGTTTGTGTGTTCTATTCTATTTTTACAAATAATTAAATATATGTCTCAGGAATGTGAGCACTTAGTCGTATGGCTTCCATTATTTCTCAGGAATTTGTGAATGAAGTCCTTCATACAATTGAGCTTGATAGGATCAAGGATTCTTTAGTAGACTTGTCAAATATCAGTGGTTTGTCAATAGAGCAAAGGAGACAGTTGACCATAGCCATTGAGTTGGTTGCTAATCCTTCAATCATATTTATGGATGAGCCAAGTTCAGGTTTAGATGCAAGGGGTTTCTTAAGTTGTTATAAGAGTAGTGAAGAATGTTGTTGGTAAAGGAAAGACTATCACGTGCACCATTCACCAGCCTAGTATTGAATGTATTTGGGGCATCTTATGAGGTAAACTAGTCTCCCTTTAGAGATTTGACAGTGTTACATAATCATGTTACTATGCTGAAATATCTAAAACAACACTATGAAAAGTAATTTGGCTTGAAAAATGCCTCACTAGTGACTACACAGTTTTGACCTCTTCAAATGAGGGAGTCTTGCAAATTCATGGTCATATTAATTATGGTTCTTGCATTCTTTAAGCTAATTCTTATGAAAAATGGAGGACATATAATCTACCCTGCCCCACTTGGACAGCACTCAAGTAAGGTCATTGAATAATTAGAGGTCAATTTTCCCACAACTATAACGTACCTAACTACTTTTTCATCTAAATTGGAACAAGTGATTGATGGCAATATCTTGTTTTGCATTATTGACACTCATGTTATAAACAATACATCGGGGGTTCTTAAGATTAAAGACAACTATAATTCATCAACATGGATGATATAAGTAACTTCTATTTCTTCTTAAATTGAACTTGGGGTAGATTTTAGCGCAAATTATAGGGAGTTAACCTCATATGACCAAGTAATCACATAGAAATTTGATTACGTGCCACTAGTTGGGAGCATAATTAGATTATACAATATAGTGCAAATTAAAACACCAAAATATATAGTATAGCATGTGTAAATTGATTAGTCAATTAATCTGATGAACTATAAGGCAATTAAAAAACATATAACCTTGGTGTCTACTTATCCAGTCCCATCTTTTGTAATATATAATCTATCTATCTTTGTAAGTCATATTTACATTTCTGAGTATAGGCAAAACAAAGAGTTAGTTGAAGAATTAAGTTCACTTCCAAACTGAAAGGATTTGGCACTTTTGGTCTCATTTTCCACAAACTAGTTGGGAAAAATTTAAAGCATTCTTTTGTCCTTGGAAAAGTCCTTAATGCAACTTGAGGCGCATAATTTTTGTGCTGCCTCGTCAATTTTGGTTGAGGTATTGTTCTGGAAGAAAGAAAAGAACATGTTAGTAAGCATGATTCTACTCATGCCTCTATAGAGAAAAAGGAACATTCAAAGTTATTTTCTTATTATGTCCATTGGGCTTAAGTTTGTAAAATCAATTTTGTATTTCATTAATGCTTTTTTTTTCAAAAATAGGTGATTATTTTTTATACATATTTAGCATAAAATAATTTGACACTAATTAACGGCTTTCCCAATTTGTCTAATCTACATTGAGCTTGACGGATTACAGGTGTAACTGATATAACTGGCAAAAGATTTGGCTCCATGACGATTACTTACATATAATAATAATAATAATAAAAAGAGTTGGGTTGCTAGCATATCCATGCTTGTGTTTGTATTCTTAGTTTAAATAGGGTGATGAACTTCAAAACAGAAAAAGGCTTTTCCCTTTGTTTTTGTTGATAGGTATTTTGTAAAACTTATCGTAGAGATTGTGAAAGAAATCGAAGAATTTTTTATAGGCATATTTTATGCTCTCTGAAGATATGATTCCTTCTCTCTCGAATTATGAAAAGTAATAGACATTTATAATGTATGTATGCATTGGTGTAGATATTTGCAATTCAAATGATTTTCTAGCAGAAATCCCTTGTATTAGCAACTTTAAAATATTGATTGAGATTTCTATAGGGTGGATTATTTTCTTATGGATTAATGAATAAATGTGAAAGCACATGCTTCCATGGATTGTTTGCTGATAAGAAGTATTTTTTTTGCTTATAATTCGTGCATATCATGCTGATAAATTTGTCAAAAGGCCGGTAACTTATTAGATTTCTAAGAAAAAGTCCTTTGCCATGCTTATCAACCTACAATAATCCTATGTGCAAGTGTGTTGAACTCAAGTGTGAACCTTAGCAATGTACAAAATAGTTCCAAGCTTAGTTGCTGACTTGTATGGTGATTGGATCATATCATTGACAAAGGAAGTCTAAATTATATTTTGTGAGGATATTGGATTGAACATAATAACTATTAACCCATAGTTATGGTTGGTCTTTAAGAATCAACCAAATGAACCACTTGATTACATGCGAACTTAGATTTATTTGTGTTATGGTGGATGTATTAACTGGTCATTATTTTCGTTTGAGTGAATAACCATTGTAATCCCAATATATATTGTTTTATTTGGCATCAATTAGGTAAAATATACACAAATTTAGCCACAAATGAGACAACTTTTTTCCTCCTTTTTTTTAAGAATAAGAGGCTAAAATTCTCAACTATGTTAAAATGGCAGTTAAGAATTCTATTTTTGCATATAAGTATTTAAATTTTTGAATATAAGTTTTGCTCACAGCCTATGAGTTCGCCTGAAAAGGTACTGAAGTGCACTTTGATATGGTTAAACACTCTTGCACATTCTTGACTGTACACTCACATTCTTGGGAGAAGTTCTTTGCTGGCCTGGAGTAAACTTATAGGCTCTAAATAATACTTATATGCAAAAGTTTAAAGACTTACATCCAACAATGGAATTCTTAACTGCCATGTTCTCATAGTTGTATAGTGTGTGAAATAACCTCTTGGGCTTGTAAATTTGTCTTAAAAGGTATTGAAGTGCACTTTGACATGGTTAAACACGCTTGTACATGGATTTACTGTACACTCACATTCTTGGGGAGCTTTTTGCTAACCTGGGGGAAACTTATAGGCTGTGAGTAAAATTTATACGTATAAGTCTGAAGACTTAAATGCAAAATAGGAATTCTTAATTGCTATTTTAACACATTCTTAACTGATAAGATATCATTGTTTTATTTAATATCAATTAAGAAATTTGGCAAAATGACATGTCCAAGAGATCATTTCACATAGTATACAGCTACAAAATTTGGCAGTTAAAAATGCCAGTTTAGCATATCAGTTTTTCAAATTTAGCCGTTAAGTTTTGGTCAAAGCTTATAAATTTGCTGCATCTCAACCAAGAGCTTTTCAAAGCATGTGAATTGACGGTAAATCCATGTGCTAGCATGTTGAAGCATGTCAAAGTGCACTACTATACCTATCCAGAAAAAAATGATATGTCCAAGAGATCATTTCACATAGTATACAGCTATGAAAAAATTGGCATGTAAGAATACCAGTTTAGCATATAAGTCTTTTAATTTTAGCTTATAAGTTTTGGTCAAAACTTATAATTTTAATGCATCTCAGCTAAGTTCGACAGCCTTAATATAGACTTACCAAGTGATATGATATTATTACTTGATAACTTGGGTACTTTAACATCTGAGGACGCTACATGAGTTGGTAGCCCGAACTTCCAATTTTACTGCTATTAAGTATTTCTAAGATGCAAATGGTGAGGTAGTATTCTTCATATACTTTTGGGCATGCCGTGATTGCTTTTTGAATTTTTGTTTCCTACTTGACCGTGTTTTTTTGGAAAATATTCACATTTATGAGATTAATTGTAATACATAACTTTACACTTGAATCATCACATGCTATTATAGCTAAACCTTGAGGCATTTAGGCAATAGTTATGACTCATAGCTCATAGCGCTTTTGTGTGACAAAATAACAATACAGAAGCAAACAATAGAGCCACGTATCAAAACACTAGAGTATCAAATGAACATTGTATTGCACTTGTGCTGAATCTAATTTTGTAATATTTCCATCCATCCCCTGCACTTCCTACTCACCATCATGATGGGCACCCTGCCAAGACAATAAATCGTGATGGATGGCAAGGCTGAAGCATGGAGGACAAGTCCCTAGGCTCTCTTGCAAAGCATGGAACAAACTATTAAGTTACCAAAAGAGCAAATTCAAGAGAAGCATTAGTACTTAAGAAGGCTAAGAAGTGGTGAAAAGCTAACCTTGCATCCATCTTCATCATCTATCAACCTTTAATCTTTTCCTTCTCATCACACTTCTATCGTCAGCACTCCATTCCTAATTGTTGAAAGCATAGGAACCTAACACCCACCCATGACATCAAACAAAAATAAACAGCACAAATCACACATATGATACAAAAGCCACTATAAGACACAACCATGCAAGATCAATTTCAAAACTTTCAAAATAAAAAGATCAAGGATTAAAAAAAGGAAACAGAACCTGAAATGGAAGACAAGCAGGGAAGCCGCAGTGCTATCACCGTGAGGACCACCGTGAGGACCGCCACCTCTCCTATGGCCTTTGCCACCCCTCTCCACCATGTGAACCATCATCCTTGGCACGCAACCTCCACGCCCTAGCTGCGGCCAAGGCGCACAACCACCGCCATGGAACTCCTCTTCCTGAGCCTCCCCTCACTGCGCGCATGCCTGGTTAGCGCCACCAGTTGCACCGCGAGTTGGGTTTGCCATCGCCGTAAAGCTTTCCTTTTCCTTCTCCCCTTGTGTCACTGCGCGGCAGATCGGCCTTCTCCCTGGCTGTGCTTCCTTCTTTCCCCTTTGCGTGACCTCCCCTTCGCCCCTCCACCTTCATCCTCCTTCTCTTTCTTTCATAGCCTTTCTCCATCTCCCCCATCCTTTCTTCCTCTCTTTCTGCCCTTTTCTTTCCCTTTGTGTCTTTGGGTATGTGTCTGAGAGAGACAATACTGTGTGGGTATAAGAGTGAATCTGTGAATGAGTGTGTGTGAGGAGTCCGTGTGTGTGAGTTTGTATGTGTTAAGGGGAATCATTTTGAATAACTCATACTCTCTGTCAGTCTCAAAAAGGAAGTGAACCAATCACGGTTTCTTGCCCTTAGTTCTATGTGTGTGTAGCGTTCAGGAGTTATAGAGGGAAAGAGCTTAGAGCAGAGAAACAGGGAAAAGCTTTCAGCTTTACCTTTTATGTGAGAACTCTTTCATCCTAGAGAGTACCCACCGTGAGCCCCATTTTTTAATGTCCAAGCTCCACCTCCACTCTCTCTTTTGTCTTCTTCTGCCACGCTGGCATAGGTGTGCACAAGTTGTGGATTTGGGTTGTTCACGTAACAACCCTCTTTTTGAAACTTAACTATTGCCAGAATGACACCAGTTAGCAAAATCCAACAAACATATATAAGCAATAGTTTTAGTCTAATTCTGAAATCATTAACATGTTTATTTTGTAATCTTTATACACAAAAATATTGGTGAGAAATTAAACCAAGCCGTCCATTTAATATTTGCTGCGCTTCTGGAAAAATTGAGGGAAAGCTACCTATACTATAGTTGCACCCACAGTCAGTGGCAACACTAGTATTTCTTTTCTTTTCTTGTTTTTTGAACAAAATATTTAGGTAGGTTCGACAACGTCTCATTAAGGTCAGAGCACGGCTCTCGGGCTCTATGAACACCTTGTGGGATATGAAACCGCTCCTAATCACCTATGGCAATCCTCATCAGCACAACACTAGTATCTCTATATATATACATGTCCATATGCCTATATTACATTTATTATTATTATTATTATTATTATTATAACAAGGAAAGTTTAACAACTGTAATTCATTGGGTCAACTTGACTTCTTCCATAAAAAAGTTTCTACTTATAGTAAGTTTTTAAATTTTTTTTAAAAAAATTAAAAGACACTCACTAGCCACAATCTCACACCCTCTATCTTGAGTTTTGATGATTTTCACTTTTCAAATTCATTCATGCATCATATATGTGATAAAATTTTTCCAAGTTATTTGATCTATATTCAATAATTAAAAATAAATGGGGTTTCAAAATAAATTATTTTTTTGATAATGAGTTTTCATCCAAAAAGTTTTTTTTTCATATTTTTGAAAAAAAAACATTTTATGAAGTTGAAAAAAGAGCTAGAGAGGGGAAAGGAATTAATTTAACTAGGTGTTCAATCATCATTTAGTTTATGTAAAGTAAATATTGACTTAAGTCACATAAAAGGATTTTGTTAGTGGTGAGGATTTGGGTAGTTTATCATCAAATCATTTGTTAAAATCTCAATTCTAATGTAAAAAAAAAGTACTAAATATTAAATGAAAATAAATTAAATTTTTAATAATGAGTCATCACATAAAATAATTTCTTATAGTTTTATCAAGAAAAACTAGGAGGTTCAAGAAATGATAGGGGTTGATAATTGAATCTTTTTTAAAGTTGTTCCATACTTTTTTCCTTTTTTTTTGTGCCCAGTCGCGATTTTTGCCCAACCGTGGGGGGCTAAAGAATACAAAAGTAGAAAATGAATGAATTTATCTTTTAGTTATTCATCCCTCACTTATTAGAAATTAGGAGTATATATCCTTGAAACACAAATAAAAATTAAAATAATTATTTGTTATATAAATTTTTTTGTACAGTTATTATTTAAAATTAGACAAAGAAAATATTGGTGAAGGGAATGAGCAAACTTTTTATCAGTTGTTTGACTTTTACTAAATTTAGAAAGTAGATAATCTTATAAAATTAATTACATTCTTAATAATTATGAAACTTTCTATGTAAATTGTGTTTTGTTTACAATGAAGAAAAAAGGGTAAAAGGGAAAAAAAAAATTTTATCCAAAGTATCTATCACCGATAACAGTAACTAATTCCTTTGAAGCGAAAGTTCCTTTAGGGGTTGACCCTCTAGCCATAAAACTATCTCCATACACATTGTTAAGGTTCAAACCCTAGTTAGATGCTTAAGAAATCTAACTAATTATCGATCAACTGTGCTATGTCTTGTGTTTGAATTAATTTATTTTTTGTTATTCAAACTTCACTCAAAATTACATATTCATATCCTTTTTAAATAAATTATAATTTTTACAATGATTTGTTATATAAAATAGCTCTATACAAATATGGTCGAACAAAAGAGGTCGAGAGGGAAAACAAATTAATTTTTTTAGTTGTGCAATTCTCACTCAAATAATCAAGAAAAATGATAAATAACCATAACCAAATTGATTCCTAATTTAATCGAATAATCAATTGATAGAGATGGATTCCTAATTTAATTGATCCTCGATTTCTCAGTGTTCTAATCCTTCATAGGTTTTAAAACCTAATTGATTCCTTAAACCCTAAAGCTAAAGGCATTGCCGATTTTTGAATCACCTTATAAAATCACACAAAAATTTCTAATCACTATTCCCAGACAATTAGGCATTATAGTTTCTATTTCATTGTCTCAATTATGTACCTAGATTCCTCTATGTATATATAACTCTATCATCAATCTATGCATCATTACTCTAGCATTAAGTACAAATAATAGAAAAATTAAGTGAATAAAAAGGATTTCATGAAGATTGGAAATCTCAAACAATCATTAATCATTGCATAGTTACACCATTACTAGCATAAGGTATTTAGCCAACTAATATATTTAATAAATATAAATTCATAAACATAACGTATATGCTAAACATAAATCAAATAGAGAAAAAAAGAAAAAGCATGGTATCTAATTGTAGGGAAACTTGTTTTTCTAAGTTCGACCTCTGGCCTAGTTATCATCACCTAAAGATTAAGGATGAGGATATCCCCAAGATAGCTTTCAAGACCCACTATGAACATTATGAGTTTTTGATGATGTTCTTCAGCCTGACCAACACTTCCACAATATTTTATGGATTTGATGAATAGAGTCTTCAAACCATTCTTGAGAAAACCAGTTGTATGCTAAATTCTCAGAGTGTGAGTTTCGGCTTGATGATCAGGTGGAATTCCTTGGGCACATTATATCTAAGGATGTTAATATGGTGGATCCAAAGAAGTTGGAAGCTGTACAACAATGGCTAGACCTTCAACATTATCAGAAGTTCACAGTCTTCTAGGCTTAGCAAAATACACAAGAGGTTTGTTAAGGATTTTTCAAGGATTTTAGCCCCTTTGATTAGATTAACATAGAAAAATGTTAGGTTCAATTGGATCAAGGATTGTGAAGAGAGTTTCTAGAAGCTCCAGACCTATTTGTCCATGGCACCAATATTAGTCCTTTCCTCAAGCATAGGGGATTTTTCAGTGTTCTATGATACTTTGAGAATTGGGCTCGATTATGTCCTTGTGCAACATGACTAAGTGATAGCATATGTGTCTCGATAGCTCGAAAAGCATGAACAAAATTACCCCTCCCATGATAGCATATGCGTCTTGATAGCTCGAGAAGCATGAACAAAATTACCCCTCCCATGAACTATAGATGGCAGTAGTTGTGTTCGCTTTGAAGATCTGTTAGCACTACTTGTACGGAGAGACTCTATATAGATAACAAGAGCTTAAGTACATTTTTAACAAAAAGATATGAATTTGAGACAATGCAGATAGTTGGAGTTGTTTAAGGACTCTGACTGAATAATTTCATATCGTCTTGGCAAGTTAAATGTCATGGCAGACACATTAAGCAGAAAGTTCATGGGTATAGTCCCACGAAATGCTTGTTGCCGATATTGTTGTCACTAGCTATGCGCACTTTTGGTATTGATATGTTACATTTTGGACCCAAACTCATTACTATAGTGACAAGATTGATTAAAACTCAGAATAGTATCTAAGGTAAATGCTTGGGCTATTTTTATGGGAATTACACTATGATCACATATTGGCATTCCATTTTATTGTGCTTTCCTATTTATTCATATCCCATTTTTGTTTTGTGTCGTAGGGACATGAGTATCTAATGTGTATGCTAAATCAACTTCAAGTATGATTTTCTACATGTTGAGAGGCTTGCACTCATTTTGGACCTGTAATTTAAAGTGTTCCCTCAATTTTAAAATCATGTTATGGCCACATATTGTGAATTGATTTGGTGCATTGATTTTATACAAATAGGGTTATCTGATTTATGTTATCAAAATAGGAGAATAATAATTTATTATAATTTGTCTATAATCATAAATTAAAATTGCATCTTAATTTTTTCAAAACTCAAATTGATTATATGTCAAATTGAAGCATATTGTTGGGCCCAATTTTGTGATTAATGTAGCTATTAGGCTTAATAACACTTTGTATCACTAATAAAATGATATGACATGATTTGGGTCATGTGTATCAATAGGCTTGGCCCATCATTTGCTAACATAGGAAGAGGCCCATCCTCTTAACCCCATATATAGGCACACCTTGCCCATTGAGTCAATATGTCCATTTGTCTATACCGAGAACAAGAGAAGATTGCTCTCTTCTATCTAATGAAGTTATCATAACAACTATGGATCCGTTGTCTTTATTAATTGCTCCATGTAATGTATGAGGCCAAAACTATTTGGTTTTAGCTCCTATTGTTAGCTTATCTGCATCAAATTTTGTGTGATATCCGATTTATGAAATTGGATTCCGACAAGTGCACTAGATCACCAGTAATAAGATAATGAGTACAGGATTGTCGTGCTTAATATCAAGTACCAGTGCATTTAAGTATATCACTACATAGAAAATAAACGTAATTGTAATGAAAGAGTGATTTGAATTAAAAATAAAAATAAAAAATAATTAAATTTAAAATAGGATATGAAAGAATATAGATGAAAACGAATGTTAGAGGTAGATTTCATCAAAGTTCCCTGACTTTGCATTGCCTAATTGTTACATTCGTTTCCTAATAATATTATTCTTGATCAAATTTCACATTATTGATAGTTATAGTATGATCTCTCATTACTATAACCCTCTTAAGATAAACCAAACATTTGATTTATCACACTATTTTAAATCTATCTTAAGGATGAAGAACAAAAGTTCCCAAAGATCACATAGATAAACACTTCTGTCTGTAACTACTTTAACCTATATTCAATTCTAGTTTGACTTATTTTATAAAGTGAAATATCTTTCGATAGTATGAAATCATACATCAGTTAATGGGTGATCAAGCCAAGAACAATATTAAAATTGATAGAAAATAAGAAATATATTAGAAGGAAATGCAATAACAAAAAGGATGCAAAATTAATTCCTAAGAATCCATCTCTCTAATACATTAGAAACGTAGCAAATAAAATAAAATAAAATGATAAACCTTTGAGTCATGCCCATTGGAATGAGCACCAGTCCTTAGCCTATGTTTCTCCTTAAACCTCTAGCTCCTTCTTTCTCTAAAAGAGTCATCTATTCATATAAAACATAATGTAAAACTAAATTGAAATCTTCCACGATTCTCTCCTAGATTTAGGCAAATCTTCATCTTTTCAAATCTCTATCCAAATCTTATTAAATCTTTATCCAAATATTCTCATATCTTTGTTCAAATCCTTCTTCTAGTCAGTAACTAATTTTGCTACCTTTTTGTTTTGTAACACAAATAAAAATTGTGTGAATATCTACCAATTAAATCCAATAACTCAACTTAAATTCAAATCAAAAGATAATTTGATTGATAACAAAATTAATCTAAATCTAGCCCAAAATTAGAAGATTTAATAAAAAAAAGACTTAATTTTGTTAACAAACAAATATGAGAAAAATAAGATAATAATTCTAGTTATCACAACCTCACACTTGTTTGTCCTCAAGCAAAATTAATAGAAAGAATAAGAGAAAAACAAGTCTCATAATATTCTAATCATTAGGAACAAAAGTTCCAATTTATTTGTAGATAGAAAACAGTGGATACACAAATGTCAACTTTAACATAACTTTGAAAAATTACACCAAATTTCACACCCTAGTGAATTACTAGCGAGCTCTAATCAATTTAAGCAACAATAAGAAGACTCAAATCAAATTCTATTATGGACCTCCTATCAGGAAATAAAATTTAAGCATACAAAATTAGATGAATTGACCAATGGCTTCAGAATTAATTGCAGACCAATTGATTCAGCTTAATGTAATTTAATTTTATTTAATTTGGGGCTTGACTGAATCTTAATGCTCTATCCCCCTAGTGACTATTTAGGTGAGTGTTTGATCAATGACTACTGTTCCAATTGGCCCAACAGATTAGGTGATAAAGCACCCCTCGGATCTAATTACTTAAGTCATCCAATAGCATAGACACACCACAAGCACTTATATATTTCTCATTATTGATAGTTGTAGCACGATCTCTCACTACTATAATCCTCTTAAGATCAACCAAGTAGTCAATCTCTCGCATTATTTTAAATCTATCTTGGGGATGAAGAACAAGAATTCCAAAGATCGCACAGATAAGTGAAATCTCCAATAGCTATTTTAACTTATGTTAAATTCTCGTTTGGCTTATTTTTATAAATGAAATCTGTTTCAATAGTATAAAACCATACATTAGTTAATGAGTGATTAAGTCAAAAACAACATTAAAATTGCTAGAAAATAAGAAATATATTAGAAGGAAATTCAATAACAAAAATGATGCAAAGATAGTTCCCTAAGAATCCATCTCCCTAATACCTAAGAAACTTAGCAAATAAAATAAAATAAAATGACAAACCTTTTAGTCATGCTATTGGAATGAGCATCAATCTTTAGCCTATATCTCTCATTAAACCTCTAGCCCCTTCTTTCTCTAAAAGAATAATCTATTTAAAGAAAACATAATGTAAAACTTAATTGAAATCTTTCATGATTCTCTTCTAGATTTAGGCAAATCTTAATCTCTTGAAATCTCTATCCAAATCTTATCAAATATTTATCAAAATCTTCTCAAATCTTTATTCAAATCTTTTCTTCTAATCATTAATTGATTTTGCTATCTTTTTGTTTTGCAACACATAATAATTGTGCGAATAACTGCTAATTAAATCCAAAAACTCAAATTAAAATAAAAAATGATCTGATTGATGGCTAAATTAATCTAAATCTAGCTAAAAATTAGAAGACTTAATAAAAAGATACTTGAATGTATTAACAAATGTGAGAAAAATAAAATAATAATGCCAGTTATCAATGTGTCGCATAAAATTATTAACTGTCACATAGGATTGGATGATGTGTCCTTTCACAAGCCAACTCAACACTTAACAAAGAGTTAGAGATAGACTAATGATAAAGATTAAAACCAAAACACTTTTGAAAAGGGTTAGATTGAAACCCCAAGAAAAATTAATTTAGGGATCAAACCAAAATTCATTTATTTTTCATAGAACAAAAATATGTTTAAGGTAATGAAATTGTAACATGATCTAAATTGTTTAAGAAAACAAAAGCATTGCATTAAGTCATTAACATAATGAATGGAAGTAGAACGCTAAGCTCATTGCTTACACTTCGAAGTTTTTACTCATGAAACTGCTACAAAATACTCATATTGCTTAAACTAGGAGCTTTTCACTCTTAAGTCTTCTATAAATATGATGACACAATACTTCACTCTTCTCTTCCATAGGCTCATATTAAAGGCATATAAGAGATGTAATAGCCCTTTACTTGGTTAATCAAGGTATATGTTTTGTCATTCAGTACTTCTATCCGGCTCGAATGAGGCAAGTACAAATGCAATGAATGTTTACGTGGATTTTTTTAAAAGTAATTTTCTAAAACAAACTTAATTTAATAATTAAAAAAATGAGTTAACGCTCATTTTAGTCTCGCACTTTTTATTCGTCAGTTATTTTAATTCTTGACTTTTAAAATGAGTCAAATTAATCCCTAACAATACAAAATGTAAGTCAAGTTAGTCCCTTATTCTACCTGTATTTAACATTTAATCAATTAAATTATGATATATAATGCTAAATGATACTTTATCATATCATGTGTCATTTAAAGTATAATGAAGTTTAAAATAACTTATTTTAATATCTAAAATTACATCAAATGAGTCATTTTATGACTTAAAATGAATATTTAAATGACTTATTTTATAAAATTTTAGACATCAAAATAAGTCATTTTAAACTTTATTTACTTTAGATGGCATATAGTATGTTAAGATATCACTTAAGGTTACGTATTGTTATTTAATTGATAAAATATTAAATAAGAATGAGTTTAACGACTAAAATGATTCATATTTTATAATGTTAGGGACTAATTTGACTCATTTTAAAAGTCAAGAACTAAAATGACTCACAAATATAAAGTGAGGGACTAAAATAAATACTAACTCTATAAAAATCGTAAATTAAAAACTACGTATGGTTTCTATTTCCCCAAAATAAAAGAAGCGCTATTGATGAGGCATGCTCTAAATTGATCCATTGTATTCACTACTTTGATTAAATCCCCTAATTGATCTTATGAACAGTAATCATGATTCTATCCACTAGTTTGCTATTTCTTCGAACACCCTACTGTGCAATATAATTCTATCCCCTAACATTATACAAACTCCCTCACAAAAAAACAAACACCTACATAAGAAAGAAAAAAATGAAATGGCGAAGGGGATTGGGTATGGCAGCAGCTCCATCACAAAAATACTAACACAAAAAAAAAAAAAAAAACTGAGGGACAAAGGGGACTAGGTATGGTGGCAACAGGGCGTTGTTGGCCGTGATCGAAGGTATGATGGTGGTAGTTGCTGTGAATGGTGGAGGGGGCTGGGTGTGGCAGCAACAGGGCGATGGGGGAAGTAGGCACTCCAAGGATGAACGAGCCACGAAAAGGGTTGAGAAGAGGAAAAGGCAGAGGTGTTCAGTTTGGATCAATTTAGAATGAAAAATCAATATGATAAAAACATAATTTGTGGTACTTTAGTTTGGATCAGTTTGATTTTAATTTGAATTCAATACAATCTGATCCAATTTTTATCGGTTTGGATTGGATCAATCTTGGTTTTTTTAAAATAAAATTCTTGCTTTAAAAATATTATAAAGTATAAGTAACTTAATAAAATAAATAACAACCAATTTAACACTTTAAAAAATGTATATAATTAATTTTGTTGGGGGAAAATAATATAAAATTATATTATGTAACAAAAATTATGCAATATGTTAAAAATTTATTTAG
Organism: Dalbergia cochinchinensis; assembly: GCA_031216125.1. Taxonomy (NCBI): domain Eukaryota; kingdom Viridiplantae; phylum Streptophyta; class Magnoliopsida; order Fabales; family Fabaceae; genus Dalbergia; species Dalbergia cochinchinensis. Next base: position 29,276,067 of record CM062368.1, read on the forward strand.
TAAAGGTATAAAATTAGTAATAAATATATATATTATATAACATTACACGGTTTGAATTGGATTTAACTGGTTTTGAAAATTAGATTCGAAATCTGATCCAATCCAAGCCGTTTGTAAAAATTAAGATCCAATCCAAATTTTTGCGATTTCGATCAGTTTTTGATTTGGATTGAATTGATTTAGTGGGTTAGATTAAGTTGGGTTAGATTTAAACACCCCTAGGAGGAGGGATGTTTCATAGTGGTCAGTTGGAAGTAAGAAGAAAAGGGGAATGAAAAAGTGGGGCTTGTTCTTTATCCATGTTATTCGTACTCTGGGTAACATATTTTATATATATATATTCTCGCCAAAAGGTTTTCCCTTTGCCTTTTTCATCATAAGGAAATTGTCAATTTCATTGTTAGTGTTGAAAAAGTCTTTTGTTACTTAAAAAATTCTGCCAATCATTAAAATTGATTTGGATTGCTCGATTTGCCGGTTCTTGGTCAATTCAGACAATTCATAGCTGGTTTTTGAAAATCTAATTTTTTAGGTACATCAGACCAGACACTTGGCTGTTCTCCCTAGTCAGAAACGAGTGCTACACACGTATCATGCAAAATGTAATTACTTAACAATTCATAATCATATTTCTTATAGGTACTAACCGTAGCGTTAGGAAAAACAATGGCATGAGTATTTCACAAATAATCAGAGTTTAACATTTATATGTTACTGAAATGACTAACATACATTGTACCAGAGCCTTTGCCTTGCTAAGTTGCAACTTTTCTTTTCTCCTCTCATTTTCTAACTGATGTAACCTACTTATGTGGCAGCACTATTTCCAACCTTGTCTTACAAATTTACTATAAAACTATAACGTATCATCTATGGGACAATGTTCAAACCAAAACAACCATTCATATGAATTAGCAATATATTAAATTAAAGGAAACAATTTTAATTAGCATGAGAACCAATTCATCTATCAAGCCATATCCCAATAGCTTTGAACTTATGAATCCATTGAGTGTCACAAACTTCACGAAAAATGTCTTTTAATATTCACGAAAGCTAAATGTAAGAAATATTCTTAAGAGTTTGATTGACTAAAATTACAGTAGATCTCAATTAGACATGTAGAGAAATAAAAATATAAAGGTAAATGAACCACAAATATGTTGCCATACTTTCCATTATATTTCCTTTGAATGGTATTTTCAGTGCTAAGATTTAGAGGCGCACCAAAGACTACTAACTATGCTTCTTAGCCTAGGAAGGAAAAATCCCATTCACCTTCTAAGCAATCCAGCACCAAAGCCGATTTTGCTGTTATGCATCATAGCATCATCTGAAAGAGTGTGCATGAGGAATGAAAATATGGTATCAACGTAATAGTTTCAATGTGAAGGACATAATTAAATGGTATGAAAAAGATAAATAAGATGAATGTTTATCTAAACCTGTGATGATTGCTTAAGATTTGTACTTTAAATGCATTATACACTCAATGCACATGGTTGAGTAAAGTAATATCCTCTGTATGCAATGGTTTCAAGTTTCTACATCACAAATCCATTAGTACCTAAACTGAAAGTATAAGCTTAAAATGAGCATTGGTATCTAAACCCATGTCTTAGTTTCTACATCACAAATGCATCAGTATCCTCTGTAATCAATTTGACATGTAAATTGGTATCTACTCACAAATGCATTAGTATCTTTACCTCAAAACATACTGCAAATGAAATTAACAGTGTAATTTGGAACTACAATAAGAAGCACCAATAATTATACTTATAAATTTAGAAGCAACGTCTTATATTTCAGCTACTAATCCAGCTTAGAGTAGGTAAAACTGATAGGTCCTAATCCAATCACAACAACATGCATTAAAAATTAGGGTCTTACTTAGATGCCTATCATGATCAATACCTAAGGTGCTGATGGTAACGTAGAATATGTTGTAATTGACATGTATAGCAGAGTATCACAGTTAAAAATGAAAAGCAATTGTTGTGGCAGACAAGGCAATGTACGAAGTGCAGGTGCTGATATCACGATAATTGTGGAACTCACATACTAAAATCCTCCACCTTATTTTCATTATTAATGATCTTATCCCAGTTTTAGCCCTGTATTTTATTTTATCTTTATGCGATATAATATTGATACATACACTAAACTTCATATCAAATACTATCATCGGTGAAATACATTATAACTTTACAAGATATTTACTAAATATTAATTTTAACATTAGTTTGATCCCAACATAGTTTTTGACATTAACTTAGTTGTAATATTTTTTATTTCAACACAAATTTAGTTCTAATATATTTTGTTACGATATTAATTCAGTCATCTCATTATAACTGACATTTAATATAATGGTTGAATCAATATCAAAATTAAATTGATGTAAATTTTTTTATTAAAATAGAATTGAAATCAAGTTAAAAATATTAGGAGCAAAAATGTTATTTGCTCTATAATAAATGATTTATGTAAAAAATCAAATCACATTTTATATAATTATTATTCCAAGACATTTAGTTTATAAACCAAATCAATTGAGACTATAATTTTAATTATATCTAATTATTGAATATCCTAATTCAATGCATGCTACAGTGATCCTTTTTTATTTTTTTATTTTTCTTTTCTTGTTTTTCTTTTTCTTCTTTTTTTTCAAAATTCAAATATTCTGAATTTAGTGCAAATCCTTTTTCTTGTTTTCATTTTTAAATTTGGACATTCCGAATTCAGTGCAATTTTTTTTTTTTCAAAATTCAGACATTTCAAATTTAGTGCATCTATTTTTCTTCCCTTCAAAAACTACTCTACAATGATCCTTTTTATTTTTTTCTTTTTATTTTTTATTTCAAAATTCGGACGCTCTGAATTCATTGGTGAATTTTTTGTATTTACTAAACATTTTTAATTTTAACATTTTTAAAAATGTAAATGGCTCATCATTCATGGGTCTACGGTAAGGTTTCTTAGAGCTGCATAATCAAATATGAAGGTATGTAATTTAGCATTCTCTACAAATTTACTCTCTTTACTATTGATTGCACCAATATGGCATATCAAATTGACATTGCTTCTATGCTTGAAGGATGATCTGTTAATTTGGATAAAAAATTTGGACAATAATTTTGATTTCTGACATTAATGGTTTCAAATTTAATTTTTTCAGCTTTAACACATGGCATTCTTTCTTATCGACCTATGCTTACAATTAGTTGAATATGAAACTTTAGCATTCAAGCCCTCATTATTATGTGCATAAGCTCTTTATGTTGCACATTGTACACTACAAATTAGCCCACCATGGACCCCATTGCTTCAGAAACATGCACGCTATGAAGTTTCTCAAATCAGGCACTTCTATATTTTTTTTGCCCTTTTTTTGTTGTCAATTTTAAAATTTATGGTGATCATATTTATGCTAATTGCAATTTTTTTATTTAAATTTTTTTTGTAAGGGTTGTGCGAACGTAATATTGAAATTCCATAAAATTGCTCCATTTGGCAAGTTAAATCTTTTTGGTAGGGGTTGTGCGGATATAATATTGAAATTCCATAAAATTGCTCTATTTGTAGGTAAAATTAAGATTATGGTCTTAATTGATGATTTATGAACTAAATCTCAAGCTTGGAATAATAATTATACAAAATGTGATTTGATTTTATGTATAAAACATTCATTCTAGAGTAAATAACATTTTTGCTCCTAATAGTTTTAACTTTACTTCATTTTTATTTTAATAAAAAAATTTACATCAATTTATTTTTAATATTTTTAATTTTGATATTGCTTCAACCATTCTATTAAATGTCAATTATATTGAGATGACAAAATTAATATTATGATAAAAAAATATTAGAACTAAATTGTGTTGAAATAAAAATATTATAAAGAACTATGTTCGGATTAAATTGACGTTCAAATTAAAAATGTTTTTCAAATAAAAAAAATTTACCAATGAATTCAGAATGTCCGAATTTTGAAAGAGAAAAGAGAAAAATAAAATAAAAATGAAAAGAATCACTAAGAGTGGTTTATGAAGGAAAGAAAAATATATGCACTGAATTTGGAATGTCCAAATTTTGAAAAAAAAAAGAAGAAAAAGAAAAAATAAAAAAGGATCACTGTAGTGAATTCGGACATTCAATAATTAGATATAATTAAAATTATTATCTTAATTGATTTAATTTATGAACTATATCTCATTATTGAAATAACAATTATATAAAATGTGATTTGATTTTATATATAACACATTTATTCTAGAGTAAATAACGTTTTTGCTCCTAATATTTTTAACTTGATTTCAATTTTAAGATTTTTTATATCAATTTAATTTTGATATTGATTCAACCATTCTATTAAATGTCAATTATAATTAGATGACTAAATTAATATCATAATTAAAAATACTAGAACTAAATTTGTGTTGAAATAAAATATATTACAACTAAGTTAATGTCAAAAACTATGTTCAGATCAAACTAATGTTCAAATTAAAAAGTTTAGTAAATGCCTTGTAGAGTTATAGTGTATTTCACTAATGGTAGGAGTGTATGTATCAATATTATATAGTATAAAGATAAAATAAAATGTAGGGCCAAAATAATGAGATTGGGGTAAGATCATTAATAATGAAAATAAGGTGGAGGGTTTTAGTATGTGGATTCTACAACTCATGATATCAGCACCTACTTCCCCGTCTGGCACTATAACTGTTTTTCACTTTTAACTATGCCACTTTGCTATACGTGTCAATTACAAAGATTTCCACGTTACCATCAACACCTTAGGTATTGACCATGTTAGGCATATGAGTAATGGCCTAAAAATTGATTCAAAGAGGTACATATGACAAAGATGAAACATGTATAAACAAACATGCAAAAGTATTTAATAGACAAGGAGTTGTGTAAGACGATCTGGGGACTTAAAGCTCCAACTAAAATCAAAACTCTAGTTTGGAAGCTAGCACATGAGGGGGTTCCTGTGAAACAAAGGCTCCATTCCAGAATTTTACGCATAGATCCACTCTGCCCATGGTGTTCAATGGAGAGCCAGAATCAGTGCTTCATTGTTTTGTAGCATGCCTTCACTCTACGGATGTATGGGTAAGAGCAGGGTTCTGTGAGTTGAATCTCCAATCCCCTCATCCCCCTTTTTGGGAAATGGTGGCGTGACATGATAACAGCGACCAAAAACTCACAGATGAATCATAAATCTCCAAATCTAATGGCTTGCATCCTATGGAGAATTTGGCTAGCTCGCACTGAACTAGTGTTTGAAGGGGAGCACTCAGATACTCAGTTCATACTCTCTTCAGCAATGAATCTAGAAGATGAAGTTTAGAAGGCTAAGTCGATCTCTCTCTCTCATCTCTCTTAGGAATTTTCATTGTTATAGCGCAGAGTAATGTTATTTTGACTCACATTTTGTGGGATACTGTACTAACACACTCACATCTACTATTAAATTGGATTTGGATCCCATTTATTTTGGGTCTCACACCCGATCCAATAGTGAATATGCGTGTATCGACATGGTATCCTACAAAGTGCGAGTCAAAATAACACTTCTCAATTACTTAATAGATACTTTTGGGAAATACCCGTCTTTCTAGTTCAGTTGTTCAATGGACCTAAATGACATTGTCATTTTCATTTAATAAATGAATATCATCTATCTTTGGAAGGGAAAAAAAATACAAAAGTATTTAGTCCTTTCTTGAGAAATTTACTATAGGTCCTTGTCCACGTAGTCCACTCAACAACTTTCAGTAGTTTTGTTTTATTAGTAACTTAATAATAATTAATCACCCATTAGTATTCAATATCCATCATCAAACAACTTCTAAGTTGAAAATCAATGAGTCAGGATTGAAAGTAAACACCATCTATTTAACCACACATAGCCCCAACTTTATACCATGCAGTTCTAAATTCCAGTTCGAGGCATAATTCTTAAAGACAAAGTATTCCTTAGTCCTAACTCACCAAATAGACTACACTTAGACATAGAACATGGAAATCCATAAATATTTCAAATTCACACATTTGGACACTAAGCCAAGCTTCAAAGAAAGCTTTAGGCTAGTTTGGACCTATTCGTTGTATATATTCCACCACAAGTAGAAGTATGACCATACATACTCTCGAAGAGATTAAAGAGCAACTAATTTAATTATCTTTTTGTCATGTATTTAACTTCATGCTTCTATGAAACACTGTTTAGTGGACAATCTTTAATTGTACATGTCAGGGTTTTAACATAGTAAAAAGATTTTTTATTCTCATTCTTATCCTACACCTGAAAATAATAAGGTCCTATGCATAATTATTATCCTCCGTAGCAAAAGTCTTAACCAATTGGATTTGAAGTCCATTGTGCACGAAAAAAGAACCCATTTGAATTATAGTCTTATATAATATACATCATAAGGCATGGAGTTTTATATTTAAGGGTGAGGTTCCCATCAAAATGAATGTAAATTATGCCTTTTGATAATGAACCAAGCAGTAACAAATAATTCAAAAAAGGACCAAATTGCAAGACATGAAATGAAATATTTTTTTCAGTAACTTGTCTTGACTAATAAATGCAACACCACAGTCAATAGGCTAAAACTAAAGGAGTTCATAATATGTTCAAAACTTAAGAATGAAACATTTAAAATTTGAGAAACTTACCATATCAATAGTAGGTATATCATCTCATGAGGAGCAGATTTCTTTCAAATTTAAATATGATCATTGGATTTCTAATACTTCAAGCATAATATGGAACAATGCGAAGGTTACTGTAACCTTCAAAATCTGCCAAAATAAGAGGCACGGCATCAACCAAATAATGCCAAAGATTGAAGAATGCTCTTGTCGGGTCCGGAGCTAATGATGTTATTGATGAAAAAATTTAGGTCCAATTCATAATATGACAAATGCTATAATCGAGATTAGGTGTTTAGAATTACCTGGAATGGTCGAGGTTGATGAGTCCATGACTGGGTTCTTCCTTTTGTTATGAGAAAAGCAATCAGCTGCAGAGAGAAATCCAGAGAGAGAGCTCCTCTTATCACCCTTTCAGATACCAGAAATTTGTGCGCTGTCTCAATGGGGCAACAGGTACTCTGATAAGAGTTAGGAGCAGGGGCCTCTGCATATTAGTAATAAAATGGGCCAAGCCTGCCCATTATGGCTAAGCTCAATAATAATAATCAAACAATACCATATCCACTAATAACGAAATAAAATCAAGTCCAACAACAAAATTAACTATAGAATTGGGCTAAACAATATGGTCAAATATATTTTAGCATCTAATTAATCTGGGATCAAATTAAAACTAAATTATAACAAAATAATTTATGCTAGTCCACACATAGAATATTCAACATTCTCCCACTTGGACAACATAAATCAAAATATTATAATGTACCAGATTAATCAACAATATGTGGCCACAACAAGATGCCAAAATAAACCATCATAAACCACGAAAGGTCCAAAATGGAACTACAAGTATCTCAACAATGCAGAAAATCATACTCGAAGGAATGGTGATATCATACATTGCAAGACACTTATATCCTGTGACCCAACAACAAAGTGGAATATGGATAAAAGGGAGAGCACAACAAAACGGCATGCCAAAGTTTGAACAAGGTGCTACTTCCCAACAAAATGGCCCAAGCATCCGCCCAAGATGCCATATAAGATTCAATGAATCTTATCATAATAACAAGATTGAGACTGGGTCCAAAATGTCTCCACAATATGCCATCACAATATATAAATATACAATAATGGTTATAACAATTAAACTGCACAGAATATTCATATGGTAATAACAATAGCAACAATAATCATTATTTGAACAATGTCTCAAATATTATTCAGTATGAGGTCATAACAAAACATAAACATAAACTCCCACTAATCCAAAACATCAAAAGACCTCACTACACCCATACGGGTTACATGATCAACAAAAGTTTTAACAGTTATGCCTTTTGTTAAGGGGTCAGCAACATTAAGCTCTGTAGGGATATGTTCGACACGAGTTTTAAACTCCTGAATCTTCTCTCTCACAAACATAAACTTTGTCTCAAAGTGTTTTGTCCGCTTTGAGCTCTTATTATTAAGAGAGAAGCTCACCACAAAATCAAACTCAGCAATAAAGTTCTTCAACCATATCGATTGACGTGTAGCCTCATAATAAGCTATATACTCTGCTACCATGGTTGATGTAGCTGTAAGAGTCTATTTGACACTCTTCCAAGAGATAGCTCCTCCAGCTAACATGAATACATAACCTAATGTGGACTTATGATCATCTGGACAACCACCATAATCAGAATCACAATAACCTGTTACCTCAAGATGATCTGACCTCCTGTATATAAGCATATAATCTTTCGTACCTTTCAGATACCTCAAAACACGTTTTGCAGCCTACCAATGTGCCACACCAGGTTTACTCAAGTATCTCCTAAGTACACCAACAACAAAAGCAAGATCAGGACGTGTACAAACTTGAGCATACATAAGGCTGCCAATAACAAAAAAATAAGGAATTTTCTTCATATCTGTCATTTCACTTTCAGTCTGAGGATACTAGGCATTAGAAAGCTTCTCACCCTTTTGAATGGGTGCAACACAGGGCTTACAAAATTGCATATTAAACCAGTTCAGGATTCTATCAATATATCCTTGTTGAGACAAACCAAGGATACCGCGAGATCTATCACGATGAATCTCAATGCCCAAAACAAAAGATGCATCACCAAGATCCTTCATATCAAAATGAGTTATAAGCATCTGTTTGGTTTCATTCAGAAAACCCACATCATTACTGGCCAAAAGGATGTCATCAACATAAAGAACAAGAATAAAAAATTTTCTCCCACTATTCTTCAGATAAATGCACTGATCAACTGCATTTTCCTTAAAGCCAAGATAGCTTACAACGTGATCAAACTTCAAGTACCATTGTCTAGAAGCTTGCTTCAGACCATAAATGGATCTTTTCAATTTGCAAACCATGTGTTCCTTTCCATTTTCAACAAAACCATCAGGTTGATCCATATAAACATCCTCAAATAGATCACCATTCAAGAATGCTGTCTTAACATCCATATGATGAAGCTCTAAATCAAAATAAGCAACCAAGGCCATCACAATGCGAAAAGAGTCTTTAGTAGAGACGGGAGAGAACGTCTCTTTATAGTCTATGCCTTCCCTCTGGTTGTACCCTTTAGCAACAAGTCTGGCTTTGTACCTTTCTATCTCTCCTCTAGCACCACGTTTGGTCTTAAAGACCCATTTGCAACCAACAGGTTTACAACCTTCGGGCAATTCCACCAAATCCCAAACATCATTCCTATGCATGGAAGCCAATTCATCCTCCATAGCAACCAACCATTGTGAACTATGAGGATCAGAAATAGCTTCATGAAAGGTAACGGGATCAGAATCCTCAACAGAAGCATACTCATGTTCCTATAAATAAACAACATAATCCCTGAATCTAGTAGACTCAGTAGATGTAGGAACACGCTCCGATCGCCTCAATTGAGGCACAACAATATCTGGATTCTGAACATCATAATCAACTTGTGGATCAACATCAGCACCAACAATGGGATCAATGGTTTCATCATGGTACGACAACGATCGGCATAGACTCGGGCAAAAAAGTAATGGGTACAGGAATAGTGACATGCTCTTCTCTGAAGCTAACAACACGCGGCTCCTAAGTTACAACATGTTCTGAATCGCTTTCAAAATAGACAGCACGATCAGATTCAACAACTCTAGTTGTATGAGTAGGACAATAAAATCTAGAACCTCCGGAGCCCACACAATATCCAACAAAGAAACCACTAATCGTTTTAGGATCAAGCTTCTTTATTTCTGAATTGTAGAGCCTGACTTACGCCTCTGACAACCCCATACGAAAATGCTTGATTAGGCCTTCTCACTGTCATAAGTTCATATGGAGTCTTTGGGCCCGACTTACTTGGCACATGATTTAAAATATAAACCATTGTCTTCAAGGCTTCTCCCCATAAAAATCGGGAAGAGTTAAATGGCTAAGTATACACCTAACCATCTCGATGAGAGTGCGATTTACGCCTTTCAGCGACACCATTTTCTTTGCGGAGTTCAGGCATAGTATCGTGCCTCAATACCACAATCTGCGAAACCTTGCAAATGGGCCAGGATTCCTGCCAGTTTCATCATACCTTCCATAAAATTCACCACCTTTATCAAATCTAACACACTTAACTTGTGTGTCAAATTTCAACTCAACAGCAGCTTTAAAATTCTTAAAAGCATCTAAAGAGTCTGATTTCTCACGCAATAAATCAATCCAGCCAAATCTTGAGAAATCATCAATAAAGGTGATGAAATATCTATATCCTACCAAAGCAATGGGATGTCGGCCCTGATATCTGTATGAATCAACTGCAAAATGCCTTCACTCCTACCAACTCTTTTCTTCCTGACTCCAGCAGTGAGTTTCCCTTTCACACAATCAATACAGGTATCAAAATCTGAGAAGTCCACATTATGAAGAATGTTCTCCTTGATCAACCTCTCCATCCTTCCTCGGGATATATGTCCCAACCTCTTATGCCACAACATAGAAGAATTCTCAACAGCTTTTCCACGTTTTTTCCCAACAACATTATTAACATTGGAATGTCGTTGTTCAAGAGAAAGAGGATCGAGATCCAACATGTACATGCCATTCAATTTAACACCATAGCCAACAACAATAGATTCATAATATAAAACAACTTTATTAGATCCAAAATGGAAAGAGTAGCCACATTCATCTAAAACTGAAACTGAAATCAAGTTCCTTCTCATAGAAGGTACACAAACAGTGTCTTGCAAAATCAACTCATGTCCACTACTTAATTTCAAAGCAACTACTCCTATATGTTCTACTTTGACATTCATCCCATTTCCAACTGCAACAGACACCTCCCCTTCATTTGGCCTTCTCCTGGTTTTGAGCTCCTGCATAGATTTTGCAATATGAATGGTTGTTCCAGAATCTAACCACCAAGTATGAGAAGAGACATCAACAAGATTAGATTCAAAACACACCATGAATACCTTGCTTTTTCTTCTCTAGCCACTTCTTAAACTTAAAACAGTCAGATCGTTTGTGCCCGAATACATCACAAAACTTGCAAATGCCATTAAATCTGTTTTTCACACCAGATGGTTCACCATCTTCATGAACTGAAGGAGGTCCAGACTTATCACTCCATTTCTTCTTGAATTGAGGCTTGCTACTCTTTCCCTTAAAATGCTTCTTCTTCTTATCGTGATTCTTATGGGAAACCAGCTGAACAACTTGAGCTTTACCGTTTTTCATAGTTTGCTCCTCTTGAGTAAGAATGACTATGAGCTCATCAATAGACCACTCTTCCTTTTGTGCATTATAAGAAGTCTTCAAAACATCAAATTCAAAAGGAAGAGAGTCCAACACCTGCCAAACCAGAAAATCACTTCCCAGTTCCACCTTCATAGACTTCAACTTATTGTACCAGTTGGTGAGCTTCATAGCATGCTCACAAACACCAGACACACCATCATATCTAGTCTTTGTCAACAATGAAAGATAGTAAGCCTTCTCCGTCTTATCAAATTTCTTGAATTTCTTACCCACAGCCTCAAGAAACTCCTTAGCACTGTTCGTTTCAGGAACATTATCTTTGATGGTCTTGTCCATAGTAAACTTCATGGTCATCAGACAAACTCTATTAGAATGAGCCCACTTATCATGTTTTGCTATGATAGCAGCGGAAGAATCAGGTGTGGGAACTTCAGGCTCACTCTCAGTAAGGGCAGTATCAATGTTGGAAATAGCAAGGAACAACTTAATAGAATTAGCCCAGTCTTCATAATTTGTTCCATTTAGCTTTGGTAAAGAGTTCATATTCATAGGCAAAGTTGGAATTTGTACATTAATGGGAGATTTTTATCAAGCATATCCAATAGAAGAAATAGAGCTTATGACCACAATAAAGTTATCTCATGCAAATGCAATCCCGCCGAAGGGTCCCGAATTACAATGCATAAGTTAACTCTCACATTACAAAAAATAATTATATTCTTAAAGCTAATATCGAGAGGATACTGAAAACTTTAAAATATAATTACCAATTATCAGGAACTATTTCAATAAAGACAAACTGATAGGGTAGGTGCATTATTAAAATAATTCCTGATGCCATATTAGTAACAACAGTTTTCCAACACTAGTATTTTATCATAATCCGTCCCGTGAAGGCGAGCTCACAACTATGAAAAATACCCAATAACAGTACAAAATGGTCTAAAAAAGCATATCTCAGAATTATATATCACAAAATTTTATAATAGCAATAAAACATAATCTCAATAATTAATAATATGCATATAATAAAGCACAAAATTATTTAATTGACCAAATGATATCAAAACTGAGAACATGCTGAACATAATGTGCCCAAACAGTGCTAGAAAAAGTGCACAAAAAATTTCATACCAAAATTTGGAGAGTACTCAATATTTCTAAGCAATTTATGCAATGAAAAATTAACAATAATTATTTTCATTGCCCAAAAAAATAATTAAAAATTACAAATAATTCTAAAAAATTAAAAAGCCCAAAATCAAAAAAAAATTGGGCCAAAACGGGCCCCGGATGGGCCCACACGCGCTGTGCCCGCGCGTGGGACTGTTCACACTGCACTGTTCATCATCTTCAACCTCCAGCCGGGTCCTGTGATGGGTTGCACGACCCGCTTTACACCTAAACGGGTCGAACACCATATCTCTCTCGATTCTCAACGAAATTGAGTGATTTTGGTGTCTATGGATTCGTCTTTCAACGTTCTACAAAACCTATATAATATTGTTTCGAATAATAGCCTATATAATTTCAGAAAAATCCGCGAAGACTTAAGCGGGTAGCCTCGGGTTTTTCACAATTTTGCTCTCAATACTCGATGAAAATTCATGATTTTGGTGTCAATGGGTTCGAAATTTCATCCTCTACAAAAGCCCTAAGGTAATTGAAACAATTTCTCACATGTATGGGTTCAGGTTCATCAAATTGAAATCGGGTTCTATTATAGGGCTTTAATTTTCAAAGATAAAATTCTCTCTATACACTCAACCATTTTACACAATCTTTATGTCGATTTGTTCAGAAAATTATTAGCAACAATAACCCTCAATCAATTTCGAGATTAATCAGTCAAATCGTAAAATCCCAAATTAGATACTAGGGTTCATATCATATACGAAAATACATCATTAACACCTAATTTGAAACAGCAAATCACTGTCATATCAGAATTGGATTGGCTCTGATACCACTTGATGAAAAAATTTAGGTCCAATTCATAATATGACAAATGCTATAATCGAGATTAGGTATTTAGAATTACCTGGAATGGTCGAGATTGATGAGTCCATGACTGGGTTCTTCCTTTTGTTATGAGAAAAGCAATCAGCTGCAGAGAGAAATCCAGAGAGAGAGCTCCTCCTATCACCCTTTCAGATACCAGAAATTTGTGCGCTGTCTCAATGGGGCAACAGTTACTCTAATAAGGGTTAGGAGCAGGGGCCTATGCATATTAGTAATAAAATGGGCCAAGTCTGCCTATTATAGCTAAACCCAATAATAATAATCAAACAATATCATATCCACTAATAACGAAATAAAATCAAGCCCAACAACAAAATTAACTATAGAATTGGGCTAAACAATATGGTCAAATATATTTTAGCATCTAATTAATCTGAGATCAAATTAAAACTAAATTCTGACAAAATAATTTATGTTAGTCCATACATAGAATATTCAACAGCTATTGGGGTTTGTCAAAATTGTGAAAGCAAATGGGCAAAAGCTGACCCGATATATGCTTACTAAGATTGAAAACATATAATATAATATAACTTAAAGTTCTTGAGGTTCGGATGAAGTCAGAAATGCATGAATAAATATTGCGTCCTACTCATGGATATTACAATTCCCAGAAAAAAAAAAAAAAAACAGCTTCTGCGAGTATGACAAGCCTGAACATGATACCCAGGAAATAACAATATTAAAGAATTTCAAAATTCCACTAAAGACAACTTAGTTGAACCAATAAACTCTGTCAAACAAAATGAAAGTCATGAATAGAGTAATAGAAAAGTCCAAACAACAATTACAATAAAAAAAATTAATCCTTCATTGGTTTGTCTTCAATTTAAGCCTTGGGAGAGCATTCTCCAAAAATATGATCATGGACAAAATTTACTAAGTGTAATAAACAAACCAAGAAATAATTGAAGAAAAGCTTCTCCCAGAGATTTACCATTAGAATAGGGCTTTGGAGTGCATTGAAAGGCTCTCAAAAAGAAAAGCATCTCCTAGAAGAGGTACCACAATATGGCCTTACTATCAAGCAAATGAATACATTGGAACTTTAAGGTAATCAATTGAATAGAGTATTAAAGACTTTTTTAAAAGAGTTTAAAATTAAAAATTGGTATTGTATTAAAAACATCTTAGGAACACAATTATATACAGAATAGTAACTCTTGAAGAAACGAACAACATAGTTCATAGATAATATTAAGCACGCGTTCCTTTTTATTATGCTCATTTCACTTTCTCTAAAATAGACTTAATGTTATTAGAATATTAGAAGTATATACAGTCCCTCTATAGTTACCATCGAGTCCTGTAGTCACTACTATTTTTCCATCGTCATCGGCTACTTCACCAAGAAGTTATAAGGTCTTCACACATATTGAATATGACCAATACCAATCACATTCCCATGTCATCATCTATTGGTTAGTATATAGTCAAACAAAATGCAATTAGTAATATCTTAAGCCATTGAGTCAACCATTAGATATATCTTCTATTATTAAGAGAACATGGAGAATTCAAACTGCTAAATAATAATTAAATATGAACTTACAAAGAACATAAGCAATTCAAATTATAAAAAAAGTAGAGCCAATAATAAGGTAGAAATTTTTTTATCACTTATAATCAATTATAGATCAATTAATACTCATTTACCATAAAATAACTATCTCACATGAAGCATATCAGAACAAATATATCCAAATATTTATAGTCAAACATGAAATGAAGCATAAAAAGTAATAGTTATACATTAGAGAAATTCACAATTTGACAAAGAAAAATGCTGAAAAGCTTTATACTCTCTTGCTGAACACCAAAGAAAAAATATAAAACAAAACAGAAGTTAACAAAAAAATAGAAGAAGACATAATGAAAAACAAAAAACAAACCATGATTTGATGGTTATAATAAAACTTTTAAGATCAAGTTCACACTGTAGAAAAATCTACACATGCAGTGAAAAAATATTATGAACATGAACAAAGAAGAGGAGATAAAGGAAAATGATTTACGTATATATGTCAGATTTAACTCTTAAAAAGCTCTAATATGTGGTTCTTGAAATAATTCTTAGTCAAGATGTAAAAATAATGATTATAAACATTCAGTGGCTATGAGTAGGAAAAGGGAATGATGACAAAAATTTAGGAAAACATTATCAGGAACGATTTAATGACACATTCAAAATCATCGACTTGATATAGATAATCAATTTGGCAATGAATTGTTTCCTTCTTTTCACTTGAGATTATAATACTTTACTCATTTGATGAAAAAGTTATTAAACTATATATATATATATACACACACGTGCGCGCACAGGAGTAAAAACATAAAAATCTTAAACCCTTGCATGTCAAGTATTAAGGCCGCATGAGATTCAAAGTCAATTAGAAATTTAGAATTTATATCCAAGTTGTCAATTTAAAAAATGCTATTAGATTTATAGTTAATTCAACACGGCGGACATTGCATAAGTTAAACAAAGACTAAAGCAAGAGTTACAAAAATCAAATAAAACATCAAGATAAAAGGAAGCCTAGCTATGATCAAAGAATGCCATTTTGAGGACAATAAGTAAACCGAATTAACAAAGCACATTTCTTTAGCAGATAAGAAAACAAAGAAAAGAAGGGAAAAAGAGCGGACTAATAGGGAAAGGAAGGGAAAATACTTTATCAAGAATGTAATATTATGAGAAACACAATCTAAAACAATCCCAATCTATTATAAACCAGAATCCTAATACAAATGAAGAATGAAAGAACTCATTAGTAACAAAAGAAATTCTTATGCAAAGAAGTATATAGGATATATTAAACTAAATAACGCAAATTGGAACCCTTTAATTTTATACATAAAATCTGAGATGCATTATTATACACCCAAGTTAAATAAGACAACTATTAAATTGGTCTCTATAAAATTTCGCATCAATCAAATTGGTCCCTTTAAAAAATATTCTCAAATTAGTCCTACAAAATTGAATAATAAGATAAATTAGTTCCTGTAAAAAAAAATCTTTTAAATTAGTCCTGCAAAAGTGAATTATCAAATAAGTTAATTTTTCTTGTTTTACTTATCATAGTAACTAATTTGGCCAATTATTCAATTTTGTAGGAACCAATTTGTTGATTTGAAGCTTTTACAGGGATCAATTTAAGAGATTTATTTTTTAGGGACCAATTTATCTAACTATTTAATTTTGTAGAGACTAATTTGATAGTTTTTTTAAGGGGGCTAATTTGGTTGATGTGATATTTTAGAAGGAGAAATTTGATAGTTTTGTCTAAAATCTTTTAATTGATTCCATGAGGGACAGACGACATGCATGAAGGACAGGAACTTAAAGGTTTTAGACTTTTTTCGATACTTACTACAATCCATGGATGACTCCAATCACAATCCAAGAAGGAAACAGAAAACTTAATTCATTTCCGTTGGGTCTCTATTCTCTACATCCTATTATGGAGTGTCTAGCAGCTCACAGCCTCACACCACTAAAAGATAAGTTCAAATTCATTTCAAGTTTTAAGAAGCATCTTTTCTCAAGCAACATTTAATAGCAGATAGTAACATGAAGCAACTTTCATTCGAACATTTTAAATTTCTTCATATGGTGAATAATAATAAAAGAAGTAACGAACATCAATCATTTGAACACAAATGATCAAATTAAGATTTACAAAAATTTAAATAAGAAAATGAATTGAACATCAACCAGTTGAACAACCATTTGTTTTTGGGAAAGCTTATTAGTTTAAGAGATAATATTTTCAAAACCAATTGTGGGAGACTCATAGAGCTAGAGAAGAAAATCACCATCACCAATCTGTACCACCATCAATCACTAATCACAACGGCCAAATATCAAATATAGAGGATAGGGTATGCAAGCTCCCATAAGAAACATGAATGATATATAAAGAAGAAGCATAAAGTACAAATCTTAGTTCATAATGTGGAACAATAGATGATAGTAGTATGCTTGAAAATCAATTCCATTGTGGGTGGCATGAGGCAAAAGTAAGGCTTTATCACCAAATCAAGACTGCAAACAAAAAGTAAAGAGATAAAAATAGATAGAAAGCATGCATTTAGATGTGATGGTGGTCCTCACTTATTCTTAACATCTATCATATCCAATGGTTATAAAGTGAATATCTGAATAGATACACATTTTTTTGTGTCAAAATATCATTACTCTTCCTTTAAGATAATCATTGAAAGAACTAAGTTCCCATAGAAATGCTTTCTCTATCCATCATTTGGATCTTTGGTCTAGAGAAATACAATAAATGTATAGAAGATATTAGAACCATTAAAGAGAGAAGCACATGCATGCATTAGACAATTAGAAGACAGTGAATATATTCATCTAAAATGACATGCAGTGAAAATAATACCTAAAGGGGAAGTAAATAAAATAGGAGGAAAGAGCATATCAAAGTAAAATGCTAATTTAAAACAAAGAGATCGAGGGACCACATGAGATAAAGCACATTAAAAATATGGCTCAGATATAGTAAACTAAAATAACATATTATAGTAAAGCATCAAAATGCCTCAAGTAGAAAATATAGGAAAAGATTTATGATGGTGCCATTATTAGCCTATAAAGGCATGTAAAAGAAAACAAACCCAAGTTAGGATTGGACATAAGTAAATAATAACTAAAAATAAAGATAAACATTTCAAAAAATAGTCTTCAATCATTTTCAATATTTACTACCTTGGGTTTCTATGTGAGACATATCTCTATCAGTTGGTTCAATGTGATGCCAAGATCACATATAACCACACATACATAGAGGTATAAAACAGTTGCTTCTAGCGGATGAGATTGAGAGAAAAAGGAATTAACAAATAGGAAGTCACTAAAATTAAGAAAACTTCATCCCTTATAGACATGCATCTGAATGGCATATAATCCTCGAGTTCTTAGCAAAATAAAGTAATGGTTCATTGAGACTAAAGTCAAATAGTATGTTAACTAAGATACTTGATCCATACATTTAATACTAAAGCATCTAAAACCTATCTCCAAATAAATAAATAACATTGATTCTCCTAAAAAAGAACATAATTTTATTAAATTTAAGAGATTAGTAAAACTTAATTATAAACCCAAGTTGAACTACAAGCAACATTTCCATAGGAATGGGTAACCTCTATGCCTTAACTACTACATTGATTATTCCTAATTACAATTTTTAGCCATGGCTATTAGTGGGGGGGGGGGGGGAGTTTGTCGAAACACAACCTTATTGTGATTTTCTTCCTTTAATTGAAATAATGCAATATAAGCATAACCTTTAATATATGAATAACCCAACTATATCAACATATTAATCTCTTTAAATCTCCTTTTACTTATTGTTAGACAAATTCATCCACGCATAAGCCTTAAAACTCCAAATAAAAAAATGGGCATATCATTCTTTTCTTAAAAAAAAAGTATCTTGAATGCTCTATGTAGCAAATGGTGCTACTACAGCTTCATAATTGAATAAACATGATTGGATTTATTTTGGACTTGGACTTTGGTCAATATTAATTTACCCTCCATCACATAGAGAGAGAGAGAGAGAGAGAGAGAGAGAACAACTACAATATTTAGCCAAAAATTTGGCCGGTTTGAAGACTCATCCCCCAAATCAAATCCTTGAACAAATGAAATTAACCTCAAAAAGATTGAAACACACAAAATGGAAGGATGGGAAGGAACAAATCCAAACCCAAATAAAAAATCAATCAGCATTCACTAAAAATAAATAAATAATTAAAACAACATCCCAATAAAATAAAATAAAAAACTTAATCAAACCCTAAACTATTAGATTAGGGCAAACCTGAACAACCTTTGGGCATTTTGACAAAAATAGAAGCAACATCTATGCAAAAAGATATGGGGTGTGGTAGTGGCTCCACACGGTGGCCTAAGCATGGCTACAACACAACGTGAGTGAGAGCTGGGGTAATGTTGCATGGTTACTCGAGGCTAGCAACGGCAGTGAGGTCATGGTTCAATTGAGAAAGGGCGCGACAAATAGGTGGTTCTGGTGGCCGTGCAGTGGAGGTGGCTTCTACATATTCGGTGACAGAGTTTGGTTCCTTGGCAGTGGTGGATGAATGTGGCAATGGTTTTAGAGGAGCAAATGATGTCATTGGTGGTGGAGGTCGAGGTGGCTTCTACAGATGTAGTGGAGAAACTTGGTTCCTTGTTAGTGGTTCTTTGCGGTGGTGGTGGTTCCAGCTTGTTTATAGGACATTTAGACATCTTTAATGAGAAAAAATTAAATTGAATTCCATTAGAAATTAAATTAAATTCTTTTATTTGAAATAAGTCAGTAATAAATTAAAGAATTCAATTCAATTCCTTAATTTGAGATTGGTCTAAAAATAAATTAATTTAATTGTTTGTACTGTTTTATCCTCCATTAATAGATTATGAATAAAACATTGTATCCAATTAAGGTTATTTTGGTATTTTCATTTGTTGGAATTCAATTCCCACACCATATCACATTTATTTAGGTCTAATTTTAGTTTTGTTAGATTTCAATTCTCATGGAATTTTAATTCAGCACTTAAGTTACTTTCAAAACATGGAGTTCAATTCAATTGCCTGATAGAATTGAATTCCAGATATTTCTAAAT
Source organism: Dalbergia cochinchinensis (assembly GCA_031216125.1). Lineage (NCBI taxonomy): Eukaryota > Viridiplantae > Streptophyta > Magnoliopsida > Fabales > Fabaceae > Dalbergia > Dalbergia cochinchinensis. The sequence goes on from CM062368.1 coordinate 29,296,177, forward strand.
ACCCGGTAATAAAGAAAAAATGGCCCTTGAAGTCCTGTGCAAATAAGAGTAAGAGCATGGCTTAGTAGTTGTTTCGTGTGACTGGGTTCTCACTCAATAGACTTTGCAAATGGAGGTGTTTCATTTTACATGAATGTGGTGCTGGTTAGGAGGCCCATCACTGAGATGTGGAACCAAAAAAAAGTATTAAAAACTCACATGTTAGGATCGATGCACGGAAACAAAATCAGACTATCAGCATGGAAGAAGTCTAATTTTGGATTTTCTACGATTATAGCCTTGGGTGATTTCTACTAGTCGGATGGGCGAATCCATTTTTTCGGAACCATGTTATGCCGTTATGGTGATCTACATGATGCATGGGAAAGAAGCAAAACTAATAAAAATAAAAGGTATGTAGATTGAGATGATAAATTAATGAAAAGAAAGTTAAAGAACGTTGAATGTAGTAAATTGATAGAGTTTGTTAGGCAATTAAGTATATATTATTTGGGTTTGGCTTATTTAAATTGAGGAGGTTGGTAAAACGCAAACGTGCAGGGTTAACAACTTTTGGATTATTTAGTGAGATCCATATATAATGTGCATATGATAGTAATTATTAATTCATAAGTGATTAACCCCCTCACTTTTTTACTTCAGCAATCTCTCCACTTTAAAGGAGTCAAATTCATACGATTTAGGCTCAAATATATTTTAGGTCCATAAAAAATGAGTTTGTGAAAAATTTTGTCTGGTTTCATTTTAGTCATTTATGTAATTGTTTGATTTTAATCTCTATCATTAGATTATCTATGTTAAATGTTGAATTAGATAAGGAAGGATTAGATTATTCAATCATACATAACAGTTGGTGATCTTTTTAGAAATATTTAGATCAAAATCAAATAAAACGTTTTAGAAACGAAAACAAAATTTATTTATTTTTCAGGTAAAATAGGAGGTTTTGGCGAGTTGTTGATTTACGTTTTGTTTTAATTAATGTGAAAGGCAGGTTAAGCGTCTAAGATACATCTTGTAAGATTAGCTAACATTGCTTATCCTTTTTCTTTAATCAAATGGCCGGGCATAAGGCAATGGGTTGATTGTTGGTGGGGACTACTATAAGACTACAACACTCTGCTAGCTTGAGGCAAATCTTAATCGAGAATGATAATACCATATTGTTTGCTTAAGTTTGGGGAGTTATTCAGGGCATTAGCAACTTCGTTAAGTTGGGGTTAGTTATAAATTAGAATCTTTGGACCAATCTTTCTTCAGCGGTCACCAAATAAATTAGACATGATGATACCTTTTTGTCGATGTGGAGCACCTTGTATTCATCATGCTTTAATCATATGTACGCCTTTAATCATTAAAGCATCGTAAATAACAAGGTATATTGATGTTTTATCATTTCCGCAAACATAGGAGCGCTAATCCCATTTGAACTTTTCTATTATATGATTGTCTTCCAATTAGGTAGGCGAAAGTGAAATCGAGATTGTACTAGTGTTTGTGATCACTTTGGGAACAAAGAGATATGATTTGCTTAGGTCTTGCAAGATAATTAATATATAGGCTGTTTAAGGGATTAAGACTTCAGGGAGAAGGATTTCCAATTGTTGTGGGAGGGAAGAAAAGGCATGGTGGGTAAACGTGGTTTCCCTTTAAAATTACAACTGGAAAAAAGGTTATTAACCAAAAGAGATATTGGAAATCCAGGTCACCTTAATCTGGCTTGTGAGACACTAGCCTTAAGGTTACTTTTTTTTTTTTTTTTTGAAAATATCCACCATCAGATGCATGACTAATCTCTTCACATATTCTAGGCCTATTTAATAGGATCGACATTAGCAATGAGTTTTAAACCTGCTCCCAAGATGAAAATCAAACCCCCACACTTGATTAAGGATGAAGAAAGTCTTTGTCATCTCTCCTCAATCGTGAGGTTAATAGGTTAACTTGTTTAATAAAATGAGAATAAATCTTTAAAATTATGAAAAAAAATAATATTTAAAACTATATGGTCCCTTAAAATTATAGTTATAAGAATGTATTTAGATTAGTTGTGAAAATAAAGTTATTTTAAAATTTCAAACTGAATAAGTTTAATTAATTTTCTTTATAATTAATTATAATAAGATTAATTATATTTTAAATAAATTCTTTAAAGTGATTTAATTTAATATGTTTTGTTGGATTGTATGAAAATAATCTTTTATATAATAAAATATTATAAAAAGCATAAAATAATTTTTATATTATATAACATATAATACTTATAAGTAATCAGTTTGTTATAATCATAATGCTAAAAATATGCTTTGGGCAAAAAAATACTAGTGAAAATAAAATAAGAAGACTACAATCAATAATTTCTCTGTATTTGTCAAATATATCAAATTATGTTAAAATCATCTTTTATGAAAAGTTATTTTTGAGAAAGAATGAAAAGTAAATTATTTCTCATGTTATTCCCTCTAGTAAAAGAAGATTTGTTTTTGTATTTCTTTTGCTTTTACTGTCCAACAAATACAGAGAAGGAAAAACATATACAAGCCAAGAGAACATCCATCTAAAACCCATCTCTATAGGTTGTTATGATCATATCACCTCAAATACATCAAATCCCATAGCAAAATGCGCACATAACCAACAAACTTGTTTCAATCTTAATCTAAGAGGGGTGAGATTCAGTGGAGAACAAGCTGGGAGAAGGAAGAAGGGAGCTCTGTAGTGAGTGACGGGTATTGGTACTAAGTGGGTAGAGTGGACTTCTTCTTGACTGCTAATGGGTTGAAAATTGAGCTTTGAAACTCACATTTTCAGCGTATACAATGCATGTAATCCGGCTCGTAGCTAGCGTGAAAATATTTCATTGATTTTCGGCTTATTTTTAGCCGTATTGCTTTGAAAAAAATATTGTTTATAGGTAAATAATGTTTGACATCGTGGACAGATATAATTATCATTTCTTTTTTTTTTTGCGTAGAAAAGCCATTGTTTTGTTCGTCGATAAATAAACTAAAATTCTCAAATATTAACGCATGATTTCTAAATAAACTAGTATACGATTTATAAGAATCACAAGTTCCTAAGCATTTTGTGAGTATAGTAGAGAAAATCATTTTTTTCTTTATGAAACCACTAATAACTTTAAACAATTTTATGGAAGAAGCAATTTAGATCACCATTTTAATTAAGGTTTAACAGTGCACGTATACAACTTTGACTTTACACAAGCATAGAGATTCGATTCACAGCAGCTGTGACGGATCTATAATTAAATTCATCTCTGATCTATGCTTCTACTAATATATGTATATAATATCCTTCAAGACAACATGATCAGGCGCAAGTATGGGACTATGTTAGAAATTGAAGCGCATCTAATGGCACTCCATGACAAAGATATATTCAGTGCTGAAATACATATATTCGTCCTGTACCTTCGTAGAAACTACTGTTTATGAGGGTTAAAAAATAAATAATAAGTAAAATAAAAAGAAGAAGAAGAAAAAGACAAGAACCACAGCAGCACTACCTAACTATATGGAGTCAATGGTCGTATAAGTCCAAACGTGGGTTGCTAATATGAAGAGGATCACATGGATTACTGCACAAGCTGCTCCCTGTTCCCACATTTTGTAACAAAACTTTAATTTCACGTATCTACTAGTACACTAAGTTAAGCATTATTTCATTCAATTATTTTTTCGTGTGTGTGTGTTTTTTTTTTCTCCTCCGAGATAAAGAGAAGGATGGAATTCTTCCATTCCATCATGTCACGTGCAGAAACATTTCTTTATTTTCCGTACACGGGTGATCTTCCATATATACTATGGTTTGTAACTTCTACATAGCCAAAACAAAAAACAAAACACACAAACACACACACACACACAAATAATGATGCACAGAGGTTGCTGATTATATTTGTTTATGGACATATTATTGTTTTCTACTATATCAGTCTGTTTCAATAAATTTAGTAGTTCATAAAGATTCCAGGATAATATTTCTGGGAAGAAAAGTCTAAATTTCTCTTTTACTCTGTACAGGGGTGTATTAGATAAAAGGGTAAAAATAGGTAAAATTATAGCTAGAGCTCATTTATAAGAGTTTTCATCTTCTATCATGACAAACTCTATCATTGAACAATTTAATAATTGTTGTATGAAAATGCACATTAATACGTTATATTGAAAGCAACAACTACAATCGGTCTAATAATAAGAGATTTGAATAGGACTAATGATAAGGGATTTAAATAATATATATGGAGTGCCAATTTTGAATTTCCTTGTGGAAATGTAATTTCGCAAGGAAAAAAAGTTACTACTATGGTAATTATTTCTAATATTCAAAAAGTGGATATTTATAGATAACTAATTAAATCTAAAAATAAAAAATTAAGATTTATATTTTTAAATAAAAATTACATAAAATTTAAGAGTGATAGGTTGAATATCAATAATATATTCAAGACGCTGAGTGGTTGAAAAAATATTTCACATGTCCTCTTCTAACAACAACGAAAAAAAGGGACAAAGGAAGCGAGGCAAGAGGGCGTGGGTTGAAAGAAATGCATGCATGTCTCGCAGTCCTTGTGCCCCCGTTGGATCCTCTTTATTCGATTTTGACTGTCGGCTTCGCAAACGGCACCGAGTTCTAGGATGGATGCATAACATTTATTGTTGCAAATGGAAGGACCTCCCTACTCTTTATTCTATTTTCACATCATCTATAAAATTTTCATAAAATATTTCATCACTCGAGATATCTTTAATATATCGAAAAATTTATTTTACTGGTTGCATATGAGAGGCATGTGACTCCTTTATATACCAGCTGAGTTATCAAACTCTATAAATTATGTTAGTCTATTTCCTAATAAATATCTCAAACTTTCAATCAAACTCTTATAATAAATGGAATTGATAATTCTTCTTTTATCTTCTTTCATTAGCTTTAATTTTTCTTCAACCGAAGTAACAGTTGGTTTTAAATTTTCCATCTGAATTTTTTTTAAAATGTCATTAACATGTTTCTTGTTAAATAAAAATCACATCCTCCATGAGAAGTATTATGTAAACATCACAATAATATATGATATGTCTATTATTATTATTATTATACTACATTTGAGTGGTGAGAATTCATTTAATCTAAGAGTAAGTTATGATATACTTTTCCATTCAATAATTTTTTATGGATATGAAATTTTGTTAAATCTAACTGTTAAACTTAATGCTCCTATCAAGTAGATCAATTATATAACATTTCATATAATTTAAGACTGATTTGATACTTTATCATGTCACTTTATTTTTTACTAATAATAAGATGCTTTTAAAAATATAAGTAAATCTCAATGATAAATTTTTGAAAATTTCATATAATATGTTTTATACATACACATTATTGTCCAATTTTTTAAGTTTGACATAATTATTAATATAATATCACATAATTCAATAATTGGATCAACCAAATTTAATTTTTATAAAGAATCATTGAATAGATTAAGTGCATAATACTTCCTCTTGGATTAACTAAATGGATCTCCATTCTATGTGTACATCAAGATAATCTTAAGTAAAGATTAAACTACTAGTTTGGTATCTCATATATATATATATATATATATATATATATATATATATATATATATATATATATATATATATATATATATATATCTGTGTGTGTGTAATATCAGTTTAGTTAAAAAAAACCTATTAATTTAGTCCTCAAAAGATATATATGATATCAGCTTGAAAATTTTTTTATACCAATTTAATCCCTAAAAATTACTTGTGGCATCACTTTATTTTTAAAATTAAATATAAATACAATATTAAATAAGTCAATTAATTTATGGGGAGAAAAGTCAAATAGATATTGTATGCATTTTAAAAAAATAAAATGATATATAATTATCTTTTAAGAATTAAACTGATTGTCAGAAGAAAAAATTTTCATGACCAAAATTGGTTATATTATACATTTTTTTAAAAAACTAAAATGATATAAAAAAGTTTCAAAGCTTAAATTAATATCATTTGTATATTTGAGGGATAAATTGACAGTTAGTACTGTATCCGTAGGCAAAACCAATATAATTAATGTCATTCTATAAAGTTTTTATTTTTTATTTTTTATTTTTTTATAAGAGTCATTCTATGAAGTTTATAGATACCAACAAACTGCTCTAGGCATGGCACGTGGTCTGAGACATGTTGAAGCGTGGCAGTTGTATGCTGTGGCTGTGCTCAATGCAGCAGTTACCACGCATCTTTAACCTCTGTACCTTCAGGCATAATATCTGTATCTGGTTTGTGGGGTCCTAACTGCACTACGCCAAATTTTACGATTAAATAAACTTTGTACATGCGTGATTGGGATTTACGGGAACTATGTACCCAAAGAGTAGTATCAAAGTGAATGATCGTGATTAATTTGAGAGGAAAAAAAAATGGAAATGCCACGCGTCACAAAAACATTACGATTCAATTGACCGAAACATGCTATGGAGTCATCAACACATCGATTGAAATGACAGATTTTTATTCTTAATTGGTAATTTTGAGTACGAATTTTGGATACAGAGTAATTGGCATTGAGAGAATAATATCAAGTGAAAGGACACATGTGGGGGAAATATATATATATATATATATATATATATGCACTGTGTTTCTGTGGTCAACAATGTCCCAAATAATTTTACTGAGTCAAGCACAAAGTTGTGCCATGGAAAAGGTGTGCAAACTGCCATGACTTGTTTTCATCGTGGTGAGATTAATTCTTACTACATCCAATGAACAAAAAAAATGTTACTGACAATTCGACTTAAAAGAAAAGAACTCTCACTGACAAAGTGAACATGGTCAAAAGAGATTGAAAAAAGGGCACGGTAGCTTCTCCATTACTCCTGGTCATATGGCCAGTTCCCTGTTGCTGGCTTCTCACTTCTCCAGTACTGGCAATGTTGGATTTTTGCCAAAAGGAGAAGAGATCTTTGAATTTGTCAGAAGATTTGGACTGATGATGAACTTTGTTTTCTGTCCCGGGTTGGCCCCCCTGCCAAATGTCTACTTCGGCTTCAGGAGTGAGTACTACAGGGCAAAATGCCTTCAACCATGCAATAATATTGCTGGGAAAATTTATGCTACAAAGTGATGCCTCTTCCTGATCGATATCCCCATGGACAAAAGTATTGGTGGGACAATTTATGCTACAAAGTTTTTCAAGATTCTAATTAATTTGATAGCGTACTGTATTACAAATATGAGCCTAAGATTCGATCCAACCTCAAAGCACTTGAGCAGGGATTTCACTAATCAAGTACGTCGCATGATAACCCCTAAAGATTTTGGGATATTTCTTGTATTGTCTATTGGATAGTATAAGATTTCTTATTATTTCATAAAATTTTTTATTATTTTTTCATATCTTTTATATTAAATTATATTTTCTACTAAATATGAAATATATTTAATATTTATTAAATCTTTAAAATATCTTTTAATTTATCGTAAGATCACCCATTCTATAAAAAGCACATTCAAGTGTCTTAGCCTATATGCCACCCCTACTTACACGAAGTTCGGAGGCACTTGAATCCTTACCTCTATTTTTGGGAAAGAATATTTGCGCCCCCGATCAGGTGTATAAATAAGCCCACCCTACCAAAATTCATAGACCGAGCCAGAACGATAACAATCACAAAATCAGGGAAAATATCCTGAAGGGATTCTCTCTTTCTTCACTGTCACAGCAAATTCTTAGGTGACACCTCTCGACCTTTTTAGGGACTGGACCAGTAATCATATCATGCACATAAACATATGCAATTGCTTCTTAAATCCAAATGACAATAGTATATTCACATTATTTCAAATTATGCAGCGCAATCCTAGCAAATGCAAATTCTCATAAGAAGAATAATACATTATCACTATTAAATTTATATTATATATTTATATTAAGTAAAGTATTATAAATTAATATATAAAAAATTATAAATTATATATTAAATATTATAAATTAATTTATAAAAAATTATAAATAAAGATGATTTATAATATTATATATTAGTTTATAATTTTTTCTATCTTAGTTTATAATTTTTTAAATACTGATATATAATTTAATGTAAATATATAGTGTAAATTTTATGGTGGACATTTAACACTCCTTTTCTATTAAATTCAACCGCGTATTCACATGATTTCATGTTTATCAATACAGTGGCCATCACCTTGATTTTACAAACACATGGATTTGATATCATGAAGCTGCGCAATAGTTCCTATTGACTAACTATAAGTGTTTTCTGCCATTGTTTTTGCCAGAGGAGAAGATGATGGAAACATGCACCGAGGCTGCATGCACACAAGAGGGCCAAAACGAAGAAGACCTCCATGGTTGCCACTAGAATCCACCATCACTCCATCTCTCTCTCCGGCGAACCAACGTCGACTTCCGTGACGTAAACCACCAAACCAGGCCGCAAGACGAATGGAAAAGGAGAAAGCACCTCCTCCTTGGCTTGGTTAGACATCGGCGGTCTCACCCTGTGCCTTCGGCCTCACTGCAACGCTGTCACCACAGCCCCGGCGGCCACAACCTGCAATCGCGCAGTCGAGCGAAGAACCCCCGTGAAGGCAGCATTCAGCACCGCTGGCCGTGACTCACAATGGCGTGAATCCCGCCGCCAGATCGCCGGTCTCTCACGCACCCCTGTCAAACCGTGCTCGCACCATCTTGCTCTTTAGCAAACCAGCAAGGACCGGAATTACCACCATGCCACACCACGCTACACAGCGACAACGCTGCCGCCTCCCTGCGAACCACCAGCCTGCCCAGAGCCACCGCCATCAACCTTATGCAGCGCTGGCGGCCTCACCCGGGCTGCTGCCTTCAAATAGGAACGGCGCAGCCCTTCACTTAATGACGTGGCTATTGCTTCATGAAGGAGAAGGAACTAGGGTGTCTAAAGCACATGGGCCAATGGCCTAAATTTTTAAAACCAGAAAAAAAAATGCCAACTAGCAAATCTTGGTATAGTCATCAGAGTTAACCCGGAGATTTACCCAGTTAGGACATTTATTGATTCAACCAGTGAATCACTGATTTATCCAGTTGAACCGACTATAGTTAAATCAATTTATAAAAAAGATTTACTAAGCAAAATATAATTTACATATATATATTATTTGCACATAATACAACAAAGGTGAAATTTGGCTCAGTGGTTGAGAAGCGCTCACCATACAAACAAGCAGGCACAAGTTTGAACCCCCAACTAAGGATGTAATATATATATCATGACACTCTATATAGTAAGAGTGCAGATGGTTTAGTGGTTGGAGCACAATTCCTTCTCTTTGGAGATCTGGGTTCGACTCCACAATGTAATTTTGGATTTTCTTTCCAAAATTCACCAAGCACATGCACAACACATGCAGGTCGCTCACGATTTGCTGGCTAGTTCACCGATTTTCGGTCCAAATCAGCCAGTTTGGTCCAGTTCTTATTATTATGATTCTGGGGCTTGAACCAACACCCTGGCACTTAGAAAGAGGGAGCACAACCACTACATCAAAGCCTTGCGAGTTCTTATATTGCCACATTAATATACAAATTAGTCATTGCTTCTAGATTATCCCATGCAATAAGATTCTAGCATTGGTAATGTTCCTTGTAATCAGTTTTAAGATGATCACATCATATTCTCATAATTTATTCACATTAATCTGAAGGTTTTCGAAGTGCTCGATATATATACTAATATTATTCTCATACTCAAACAAATTTTATATCAAGAATTTTATTTGATAGAAATATCTCGTTCTCATAATAAATTGATATGAGTATTTTTGGATGCTGAGAATACCATCACTTTCTCGGAATCAATTTATTTGAGGATTTTTGGATGCCAAGGATAGTGCTTTCATTACTGTCATGCCTTTTCGAATCCAAAGATTTTAATTTAGAATCAACATGTTTTAATTCGATGATTTTTATGCAGTGCTAAGGTACTATGTATCTTCACATAATATTGTCATGCTCCCAACATATTGCTGTCATGCCCCCAAGAAGAAAGTCACAGATCACAGGGGAGCTTTTTTGTAAACCTCATCAGTTCTTTATAAATGCATTATATATAACTCTCCAATTTCTTATCATGAGCATATTATTATATTGACTTATTTCTAGCCCCAAATCTCTGGCTAGACATTAAAGCCTAAGTTGGCAATTTGACTTGGTGCTCTGCCGTTCCCCGTAGAGTTTCGGTTTAGGACCTGAGTCAGTGACCTAACTAGGCACTTCACCATCATCACCTCCCAGCTGAGCCATGCTCCCATCTCCTAAGCTATGTCTTCATTATTCTCAGAATCATATTTATAATTTGAAAATTTTTAACATGCAGAACATATCCTCTTACACCTCATAAAGATTCTGTTTATGCAAGACATATTCTTTTATATAATTCATTTATGGTCTAAATAATTTTCATGTACAAGATATATCCATATCATTTTTTATAGGCCAGACATCAGGCCTTCTCTAGCACTTACCACTGAAGCTATAATGCACTCAGGAGCATAAACGAAGACTGAGCCATCCTCAGACTCATGTCTTGAGCTGTCCCCGACAGACCAAAATATTCAAATCGGGCCCTCTTTAGACTCATGTCCAGAGCTATCCCAGAGCACGACCAAAGATCGGCAGTCCTTGGGCCCATCTCCTGAGGTGTCCTTGGTAAATGAAAATGTGCAAACTGGGCCCTCCTTGGACCATAACCTGAGTTTTCCCCAAAGCACAACCAAAAATCGGGCTGTCCTCAATCCTATCTGTTGACCGATCCTCGGCAAACCAAAACATGAAAATTGGATCGTCCTTGAATTCATGTCTAAATCTACCCTTGGAGCACAACCAAAGACTAGGTCGTCCTCGAGCCCGTCTCTCGAGCTATCCCTGATAGACCAAAACATGCAAATCGCGCCATCCTTAAACCCATTTCCTAAGCTATCCTTGTAGCACAACCAAAGACCATACCATCCTTGGGCCCATTTCTTGAGCTGTCCCCAGCAAACCAAAATGTGCAAACTAGGCCATCATTGGATCCATGCCTTGAGCTATATTCGAAGCAAAAACAAGATCAGACCGTCCTTAGACTCATGTTTCGAGTTGTTACCAGCACAACAAACGAACTCCATTGTGGTTTTGGTTGCTCTTGCGCAGCGATGATGAGTTCACTGTGTCTTTGGCTGCTCCTATCTCCTTAGGACAAGCTCACCACACCCTAGGATCATGCCTATGTTTCTAGGGCAAACTTGACCTTCACTTATGGAAACGACCAACTCTTGCAACCAAGCCTTGAAGAAAACCAACCAAGATTCCTTAACTAGCATTTGACTCAGTATTCAACTACTCAATTCAAACCAAATCAATCTACAACATACCTAGTCGATCTCATGACGATTTCAATTTGCTCCCCCTTAGAAAGGTTGAGTTCTCAAGATGATGTTGGCTTGTTCACACACAATTGCATCGAGCTCACAAATCCATAAGCTAAACACACGTTAAGCTTTCAGAAGGACAAAGATGGAGTTAGATTGAGGAAAGGTGAAGAAATGGAGTTAGAGGGTGAGAGAATCACAGTTTCTGGAAGAAATAAGTTGGAGGGGTTATGTTTGATGGTCTGGACCCTGAAATTAGGGTTTTTTTATTAAAACTTTTAGCATTATAGCGCTCACCAAAGCGCTTAAATTCCTAATGCTACACTACCTTATTGTTCCCAACCATTGTAGCGCTCTCTAGAGCGGTTTTTCTCAAATTTTTGAGTTATAATTCAATTAGGACCTACCATTAGCACGAGTGGGTCTGCAGGAACCCTATGATAGTTCTAGATTTTTCTAAAGATACATATACTACATTAAACTCTCCTAAAGATATGTGTACCTCGGGTATTACATAAGGGTAATGCTGGAGGTCTTTTCTTAATTTCTATGGAACATTTATAAGTGAGTCATTACGCAGAGATATCCATTCTCATATCTAATTGTGTGTTCTCGACTATTAACTTTATAATGTTGGTGTACATTTTTTATAGTAAACTCGTAAAATTCTTCCCATTACCTTCTTTGTAATTTATCTTTATATCCAATATTAACAAATATTTTTGAATCTATATTAATATTCTCAAATATATTACCTTGAAAAATATAATTTATCTTTTAAAAAATATTAAAATCATATTACTATTAATTATTTGTTCTCTTAGTTTAGTAAAAATGTAAAAAATTAAATCATGTATGTCAATGTTTTTATATTATTACAAGCCCCATATATTTTATTTTATAAAAAAATTTAAAATATATGTTTATCAGCAATGGGTATTGTTGTCAAAAATATAAAATTATAAATATGAAAAATAAAGAATGAATTAATAAATTAAAAATGAATTAAGATGTAGGTAATTTTAAGTTTTTAGGGGGAGGGAATGTATATTTTATAAGTAGAGGGAAAAATAGTGTAATATAATTGTGTCTTACTGAGAGGGAATTATATCTTCTTTTTTTTTATTATTGCATCTTTTTGTTTTAACTAGCAACATAATACCTTGAATATCAAAATAATAGTTAATAATTGATTCTAGCATCTAAAAAAAATAAAAAATAATTGATTCTCCATTTAATCTCTGTGCAAAAGTCAAAAGAATTTGATTAGAGGAAAGATGAAAAAAAAAAATGTATCCCAATATGATTATAAATATGCGCCCACCCCCTCCCTCCGTATGTCTCCCTCCCCTGGCGCTCACTCCTTTCAAGTTTCAACTTGTTTCTCACGACTTTCGCGGCTCCACATTCTCCCCAATTTTTAAGCCTGTGCCACAACCAGACAAAATACTACGTCTATACTACACACCCAGAGAGAGAGAGAGAGAGAGAGAGAGAGAGAGAGAGAGATTCAGGTGCGACGCCAGCGCATGCGAGCCCTCCTCGCCACCTGAAAAACCACCATACCTCCCCTCGCTCCCAACCTCCTCCTCGCCGCCGCACGATGACGGTGTTTTCCGTCAAGCAGGTGTTCCCGGTTGACTACGAGGCGGAGGTGTCGTGGCGCCTTCTAGAAGCTTCCCAGTCCGGCGATCTGACCTCCGCAAATGAGTGCATTTCCGATCCCTCCGTCGACGTCAACTTCGCCGGCGCCGTCAAACTCTCCAGCCGCCACACCGATCTCATACCTCTTCCGGAGTCCCCCACCGAAGTCCGCGTTGAGCTCCGCGAGTTCCTCACTGACGTCACGCCACTCTTCCTCGCCGTCCATTCCGGAAACGCCACACTCGTCAGGAAGTTACTGGTAAGTAAATAATGAAAGCAAGAGCGAAAGGCTCCCTTCATTTCGCGGTTCTTGTTCAGATCGGTGATCGAAGTTTGAATTTCAACTGTTTTATCGATCTTTTCTCTCTCTCTCTCTTTTGTTCTGCCCTGAGTGTTTCCGGCTTTCTGCCTCACCTGATTTTGAAACGGTTCAAGTTCATTTTCCATTTTTTGTTCTGTTTTATCAAGAGTTTCGACGGTGATCTTGTTAAGCTTCATTTTCTGCTTCGAAGTTGAATTTGAATTCAAATGTCTAGCTCCTTATGCTAAGCTAGCTCTGCAGTTTTCTTTTTCTTCTTTTTTTTTTTTTCGTTTTCCATTTTTTTTTAATACAGAAGTCTTCGCCTTGCATACGTTAGTTTTTCAATTAAGAAAAATGGATTTCATCTTCGAAGTTACGGGGAAACGAAAAGGTGATGTCCGATTGTGAAATTTTCAAATTCTTCACATTTTGAGTGATATTTTTTATTTTTATTATTATTATTTTTTCAGCTTTAGTAATTGCTTATTTACTGGTCGCTGCCATGCCTTTTTTTTTCTCCCTCGATATCCTCCTTTGCGACATTAAGATCTGCCCGTTCCCCAAAATCACTTTATTTTCTTCGAGTTTTTTTTTTAAATTTTTTATTACTATTTATACGGTCATATATATTTAGCAGCACACATTGATTTCAAAAAAATAATATTTTTAATGTACAATTAAATTATATAATAAATATATACTATATTTTTTATTATTATTAAATATGATATGTGATTCGTATTTATTCCACTTATTTATTAAATTTAATAATAATAAATATAGTATGTATTTACTGTATAAATTAATTTTACAGCTAACGTCACTCTTTCAAAAATGCTGCGTAGTTTTGGGGGTTTCCTTTTTCAAACGGCAAAAGAAACTGGGAAGATTACATAGATCACAGGAATTTCGAATCATTTAACATACAATAGCCTGATTTCCATTTTGCTCCGAAGGAAAGAAGATATTTTATTTGTGGTAACAAAAAGGAAAGAAGATATTTGAGAGGCAGTCACTGTTTTATTCTTTTTTCTTTTGCAAATGGTAATAACAGCTGGCTGCCTCCAAAGTCCAACCGCAGGGACAATCATAGAAAGAATTACTGTATAGGGAAAAAAAAAACGGGGAGTTGCGACTTTAGTACGAAGGAGAAAAAATTCTGAGGGGATTTAATATCAAAAGCAGAAGTGTGTAAAAAGTACGAAGCTTTTAGTTTTCGGATTTAATTTGAATTCGGTGAAAAACACATATCATAATAAATAAGTTTTCACCGTAACACCTACTCATCATAATGACTACCTACTATAATTTGTTATGAGTACAAAGAAATTTATTTTCAATTTTTTTAAAAAAATTAAATTTGAAAATTCTCACTGTAATTTTACGGTTAAGTTAAAAATAATGTTTAATGTTACAATAATGTTACAATGACAATGTTATTATATCTTATAGTGTATCAATATTTACTCTTATTAAAAGATAACATAATATTATTATTGTTGTTATAATATTATTGGACAATCTTATTATACATATAACACTATTCTAAGTTAAAGACTTTCTCTCTCTTGATTATCATCAAACATGTCTTGTGTGCCTTGTGTTGTGTTGCCCCCTACCATTGTACATAATGCAATTATGTTTTGATACTATATATTGCAATTCATACATGATGCATCATGCATCCCTGCCCTCTAGCACCATCCCATAATAATAATAATAATAATAATAATAATAATTATCATCTTTTGATGATCTACCTGGAGATTTGACTATTAGAACATCTTTTCTATTGGACATTTTTTTTTGCTACAACCAAAACATTTAGGCATATGTGATTTTAATTTTTCAAATTTTCTGAAAAAAATAAAAATTTTAAAAATTATAAAAATTAGTTTTCAGTTTTAATTTTTAATAAAAAAATTTTATTTCAATTTTTATAAAAAATTAAAATTATGAAAGTTATATAATTCAATTTTCAACTTTTAATATTTCCTTAATAAAAACAACCAAAGCCAAACGGCCTTTATTTTTTCTTCTGGAGTTTTGTCACCTATGATTCCCCGCAAGTGACCAGAAGTTTGATTTTGTTTTTTTTCCTCTTTCCCTCTTAACATGATAGAGTAAGGGAGCTGATGTAAACCAGAAGCTCTTCAGAGGCTTTGCAACGACTGCAGCTGTGAGGGAGGGCCACCTTAGTATCCTTGAGATGTTGCTCAAAGCAGGGGCATCACAGCCAGCATGTGAAGAAGCTCTTATGGAGGCAAGCTGCCATGGGCAAGCAGGGTGTGCAGAATTGCTCATGAGCTCTGATTTGGTCAGACCCCATGTTGCTGTGCATGCTCTTGTGACCGCTTGCTGCAGGGGGTTTGTTGATGTCATTGAGATGCTCATAAAGGTACGTGTTCTGTTCTGCTGCTGCATTCTTCTATCTCGAGATTCCATAAAACCATAGATGCTCAGTGGCGTATTGCAATTGTTTTGATCCTTATTATCTGGGCATCAAGGAGTTGGGCTCTTATTCCTGGAGTTCAACTAAAGATCAACTAACAGATTCTCACTTAACTTTGTGAGACAACTGAAAATTTAGTATTTAGCAGCCATTCTCTAAGGGTCTGTCTTCTTTTTGTTTCATTCCTTGTTTTTAGTTGTTTCCAATTTTTAGGATGTTGCAGAAGAAATAGTGGAAACAGGATAAAACAGGAGACAAGTTTTTTTCGTTTAGTGGACTATATCCTTTGCAAGATCCTAAAAAATAAGAATCAAACTGAAAACAGGGAAGGAGAATAGGAAATGAAAATAGAAACCAAACAGGCCCTAAATAAACCGATAATGTACTCGAAAAATTCATTTTGGTACTTGTAACATACGGGTTATGGTAAATCCTTGTTCATGAATGCTAAACTAAAGATTATTTTGCTGATGGCAGTGTGGTGTGGATGTGAGTGCGACAGACCGGGTCCTTTTGCAGTCACTTAAGCCTGCTCTTCACGCAAATGTGGATTGTACTGCACTTGTTGCAGCTGTTATTCATAGGCAGCTCCCTGTTGTTGAGGTGCTCCTGCAGGTAATCTTTTACCTTGCCCCCCTCAAACCTTTGATTATCATTACAATTCGATTAATGCTAGAGAATATTTCGCATCTGCCCAGTCCAAGTATTTTGTAGCCAATATTTCTTTGCTTTTCAAAAGTTTCTTTTGTGAACTGTTTGCAATTACAAACTAATAATTTTTTAAAATGATTTGCATTAAGCTATAATGAATCTATAAGAAGCCATTTACTTTGTAACATAAAATTACTTAATGGTGAGGATTGTGTTGCTCAGTCTTCTAAAGGTAGTGATCTCTTGTAATGATGCTCACCATAAGTCAGCGGTTGCAAAACAATTTAGAAAAAATAGAAAAAAGATTTTGATGGTTAAGTTTTTAATGATTGATTGATTTTATTTTGCTGATTTCATAATTGGACTTATCTGTTTACCACCAAGATTTGATTATTAATGTTTAATAAGCCTAACCAGGGCTTTTCTTGTAAATGAACTGCAGGATGGTGCTAGGTTAGATTTTGAAGTGAAGCTTGGAGCATGGTCATGGGACAATGCAACTGGTGAAGAGCTTCGTGTGGGTGCGGGGCTGGGAGAACCTTATGGCATCACCTGGCTTGCAGTTGAGTATTTTGAAAAGAGTGGCGCTATGCTGCACTTGCTCCTGCAACATGTCTCTTCCAGGAGTCCTCTTCGGGGAAGAACCCTTCTACACCATGCCATCCTATGTGGTAATGCTGAGGCTGTCAGAATACTCTTAGAACGCGGTGATAATGTGGAATCCGCAGTCAAAACAACCAACAAGACTGAGTTCCTTCCTATACACATGGCATCCCGTCTCGGCTTTCCAACAATTATTCAATGCCTCATTGATTTTGGTTGTGATCTGAACTCAGTAACAGACTCCGGTGACACAGCTTTGATGATATGTGCAAAATATAAACAAGATGAGTGTCTCAAAGTACTGACAAGAGCAGGTGCTGATTATGGCTTGGTGAATATTGCTGGTCAATCGGCAAGTTCCATTGCTGAGGCAAACAAGTGGTCACTTAGTTTTCAACAAACAGTGTTGGATCCAATCCGAAAAGGCAAGATACCCAAATCCAGCAATGCTTCTGCCTTTTCCCCCTTAATGTTTGTGGCTCAAGCCGGGGATACAGAAGCATTGAAAACTGTCATTGAATCTGGAGAATTTGATCTAGACTATCAGGATGAGAGAGGTTTCTCCGCAGTAATGGTTAGTGCTTTGAGGGGTCACGTGGAATCATTTCGGTTGCTTGTATATGCTGGAGCTGATGTTAAGCTGTGCAACAAATCTGGTGAAACAGCATTAACCATATCTGAACTGAATCCCAACTGTGACTTGTTTGAAAAGGTCATGCTCGAATTTGCACTCGAGAAGGGCAACCGCAATGCTGGTGGCTTCTATGCTTTACATCGTGCAGCTCGCCGTGGCGACCTGGAGGCAGTTAAATTGCTCACCAGCAAAGGCTATGATGTGAATGTCCCTGATGGGGAGGACTACACACCCCTCATGCTAGCGGCAAGGGAAGGCCATGCATCCATTTGTGAGCTTCTAATATCACGCGGTGCTCATTGCAATGCCAAAAATGCCAGAGGGGAAACTGCACTTTTACTTGCAAGGAAATCTGCGGGAGGGAAAAATGATGCAGAGGCTGTTATACTAGATGAGCTTGCTCGAAAACTGGTATTGAGTGGTGCCTATGTACAGAAACACACCAAAGGTGGGAAGGGCACCCCACATGGGAAGCAAATAAGGATGTTGGGCTCTGCAGGTCTGCTTTGTTGGGGGAAGTCAAGCCGGAGAAATGTAATGTGCTGTGAGGCAGAGTTGGGGCCAAGCTCAACATTGCATAAAAATAGGTGCAAGAAAGGTGATGCAGATGAACCTGGAATGTTCAGGGTGATCACTAACAAGAACAGGGAAGTGCATTTTGTGTGTGAAGGGGGGTTAGAAGTTGCTGAGCTTTGGGTGAGGGGCATAAAACTAGTAACTAAAGAGGCTGGTTTTGGTAAGCAGAGATCGATCTAAGTAGGCATTAGGATGTATAGATGTTTGGACTAATACTTCTTCTCGAAGTATTTTTAGCTGCCTTTTATTGTAAAGATTTTGATCTCTAGCGGTTGTACATCCTTTTGTTTTATTTGTTTTATTTGTTTTTTATTTCGGATGAGGAAACTGAAACCTGGGAAGCACTGTCGTCCGTTGAGGCGTTTACTATATTTGTTGGCCTCGCGGAATGTGGATAATGAAAGTGTAAAGCCTAAACGCAGCATTCGAAATTTTAAATTGCCTGGTGGAAAATCCTATACGGAGAATTGTCGCGGAGAAATAATTATAATTAACATGTAAGGTCGTGAATGAAATATTATTGGAGTGTAATTTTGATATAATGAGAGTGAAACAATTACATATTATTATTTTTTATTTCATGATCTTTTAAGGAATATATAATTAGGTGGTTGTAAAAATTTACACTATTAATATATAAAAATTAAATTTGACTGGTATAATAATATATGATTAGATAATTATATAAAAAATATTATATTGTTGTGCATAAAAATTAAATTTATATTAGAATATACGAATTAAAGAGAGAATCATTATTTGAACTCTTGAAAGATTATATTATTGATAAAATAGTTCCTAAAAGAAAATATATTTACTTATATCCCTACAAAGGTCTATCTTGTTTGATAAATTCTTCCAAACTTCAATTGATCTCTACTTTTGTTGAGAAATGTATTTCTTTCAAGAGCTATTTTGTCAAGCATATGATCTTTTGAGGAATAGAATGATTGTTTTATAATATGAACTTTGACAATATCAACTTAACATAAAATGAATTAATTTTTCAATGATATGATATTTTTGAGATTAAAATAGTGATTCTACAGTCGAACCTAACATAAAACATGATACGTAATCACTTGTATTGATAAAAATGAGGCCAGTTAACATATGAGTGAAGTTATCAAACAAACAATGTGGGTCTCTTTAGGATCACAATCAAATATAGTTTTTTTCTTCTGAATGTTATCTTATTAGTGATATAATATTTTGGGTGCTAAAATGGCAGTTCTCCGTAATCAAAATAAATATAATATACAAAAGTTTGTTTTCATCAAATACTTATATGCTATGACGTATGGACATATCATTTGAGTGTCGTATTTACGTGTTAGACACATCCTTGTCGGATCTAGTATGACACATCAATAACACATATTTGTATATATTTAATTTAAAATTTATATTTTTCTTACTCTAAGAGCACGTTTGGTTAGAAAGTAAAAATAGGGATAAATTTTTTATGAATGAGATTCACGTATAATTTTATGCATATAACTCATCCATTAAAATTTACATTCTATTTTTCCCCTTAACCAAGCATATCCTAACATAGAAAAACACTATATAAACAAGATTATAGAAAGAAAATAATTCTTAATATTTTCAGTTTATAAGAAAATAAAGTATAAATGAAATATATATAAATGATATTTTGAACAATGTATTATTTTTTAAAAAATTTTAGTTATATATATATCATGCCTATATCTTATAATTTTTTAAATTTAATACGTTGCTTGTGTCCGTATAATGTTATGTCTCGTATCTATATGTCTATAATTCGTAACTTGTATGGTAAAGATCAGAATAGGCTAATCAGTCTGTGTAGAGTTTGCAGGGTAGCATGTTTGATCATTTTGATTTTGATTTTATTTGACATGAACGTTTGATGGTTTTAATCTACATTGTCTGGTGGATATTTGTAAAACAAATGTTTCGTAAAATTTGCGACTCCCTCTTAAGTCTAAACTAGCTGTTTCTCGTGACCCTGTGCTCCAGGGACTATTGTACTTTTCAGCCTTCCGGTATTGAATGCTTCAATGTTTTACTCGTGCTTGAGGCCGGAGTGGGGCCGCCGCAAATAAAAATTCACTCATGATACATTTATATCACACACAAAAAATTCAGGTATTTTACGCAAATAAATTAAAAAAAAACATTATATACATAATTTTCATATTTTAAACTTTAAGTATTCATATGCATTATTTTTATATATGTATACGAAATCAATTAATTAAGTGTCACTAGATTTCGATAAATCAAAACACATACAAATCAGTTAGTATGAAATAGATTTCAATTTTTTTTTCATGCAGAAATCGATTAATCATAAAAAGATTTACGTGTGTCTAACACAGAAATCAGTTGATACTTGACCAATTTTCTACCACATATCATATGCATAGAAATCTTCTAATGTTTAACCAATTTCTAAGAAATCTACCCACGCCTAACTGATTCCAAACTAATCTGCCCACCATTCACCAATTTTGTTGTTTCCACCACCGATTTCTCCAAATGGCTCCTTACCTTCTTCCTGTCTATTTCTCCAAAAGTCCACATTTGTGTTCTCACAGTGTGCGCTTTCTGAAGGTAGAGAGAGGCAAAATGCTGCAAGATTAAGAGATAAGGTGTTCTGAAATTTGGAGGGAAAAATGGCTACTAGAGGTTATATATTCTTATTCACTACAATTGTAATATAGTGCAAAATATGCAAGATGAGGGTACAGTTTTGTAGTCAAAATCCAATTCTTGTAAGTGTTTGTTCATCTATGATTATTTTTGAGTTTCATGACAAAATCCTGCATAAGTTACGCTAACAGAACAAGCAAATAATCCATATGTTGTATCAGCTGCCATTTTTGGTACGGCAAGGTGCATTACGGTTCACAAGTCATTTGATTTAAACTAACGACGACATTGAGATGATGTTTGATTGCCATGCTTGATTTCCTGATCTTAGTGTTATGGAGGTATTCATAGCTCTCGGAGACTTGAACATAAGATCTAAGGGATCTGCTGCTGATCCAGCATTCGTTGATGTGCTCATTAGCCCAACGTTCTTCGACATTTGTGATGTTAAATTATAACCCCATTCTACATACAACATCATCCTTAAGTCATGACATTAGATTTATAAGTTGCTGCTTATAATAACCTTACTTAAATATCTATAACAAATTCGGTTGATTTGTGTAATAACTAATTTGTAATTCTACACAAATATATAAAAAGGAAATAAAGCATTCATTAAGTATAAATCCAAATACAAGAAAAAGCTCTTCTATGAGCTTCAATATACATCAGTCTCTTTATATATTTTCAAATATATATACATAACAAAATACAATTGATAAGGAACTTTAAGATACTGAGCTTCCTCTGGAGACGATACAGGAACACAAACAAATATAGGGGTGAGAAATGTGAAATTCTCAATAGGACATTCCCCAAATACATAATAAAATCTATGTCGTCATCATCATCTCAGCCATTTCAGTTTATTTAGAAAAATATGATCATGCAACACATATCAAAGATTCATTTTAAAATTCAAAATCATCTTTCCAAAGTGGGTTTCTTTTAACATTCAATCATTTAGTACACATATCTCATAATGCTCAAGATCAAATAAATCATCTTAGATAAATAATTGAATGTAATATGCATAGTATTGAAAACTGAACTGGACTGGCCGGTTCGACTGGAAAACCGGTGAACCGGCCACTTGACCGGTTTGGTTCTGCCTTTGGATCAGTTCTGCAATTGAACCAGCACGAATCGGGTTCAACCGGCCTGTTTTTATCAAATCGGGAGTGAACCAACCAGCTGGTTCACTGTGCACCAATATGAGGGGATTTTCGCAAAAATTCCCATGCAAGAATTTGAACCCCCTCCCTCAAAGAGAGTGAGTAGCACCCTTGCCACTATGCTATTGATGCTTCTTATTATTTATGTTGCATTTAATATATATACTATACACTAAGAGGTCACCATGTGAAATGTTGAAAATTCTCAAAAACTGCACCTGGTGGAATTCGAACCTTAGTCTAGGCGCTATTGGGACTTGGGCACATGTAACAACCACTAAGCCGACCTTGTTATTGTGCTTTTATGTGCAATCAATTATATATATATATTATATTTAATGACATTAAGTTATATTTTTATATAATAATTTAATAAAATCCAGTTCAACCGGTTCGACTAGTGACCCACCGGTTGAACAGTGACCTAGTGACCGGTGCCTCGACTAAGCCGATCATCGGTCCGAGTTTTAAAACTATGATAATATGAGTATGCATATGAATGATGTATTGACTATCTTTAATGAAATTATCTTTACGTGCCCTTCATATGTCGAAGATGATCTTATATACACCATTCTCATCTTTATGTGCCCTTGGAACATCAAAAGGGATCTCATATCTTTCTTATCTTTACATACCCTTGACATACCGAAGGAGATCTCATCTTTACGTGCTCTTAACATATCGAAGGGGATTTCTGATTTTACACGCCCTTGACAAAAGTGGCCTTGCCAACTTTTGGGCAATAGACTACTTGTCAGTACTGAGTTCATTACATGATTATCAAATCTATTTTCTCCGACTCTCACACAGGTCTATTCTAGCTAGGTTTACTTTCCCTAACTCAATGTCGAAGTGGATCTCTTATTCATAATTCATGCTCCATGTCACATATACAAGCATCATAATTAAATATGCATAGCATTAACATCTGAGTTACTTAATGCACCACACATACATATTACTAATGATCTCAATATTCTTTTTATATAGGAGTAATTTGCATGAGCACTCACTTTTACACATGTGCAATATCATCATCAAACTCACATAGTATACTAGACATCAAGTCATTAACATTTAGGCATAATTCTAGTGTACTATCATGCTGGCTAGAATCTCAGTTTCTAAGAAAATTATGGTTAAACTACTAACATCATCAAAACAGAGCAAAACAATTTTTCAGAGATCAATATGTCTATGAGATCTTGTAAAAAGTTCAGAACAAAATTAGATCTCTAGTTATATAAACAAAATTATACAATTTCAGAGGTAAAAAACCACCTAATTCCAACTAATAGTCAGAATTCCCAATTTTATTACTATATTAAATGAACACATTAAATTCTATAAAAATTCATGGTTGGATTCAAGATGTCCACAACATTTTGTAAAAATTATAAGTCAAAATTAGATCATTTAATATAGTAACAAAATTATACAAATTTAGTGGTTCAGAATTGACTGTTCAAGCAGAAACCCTAACAAGCTTGGTTTCTGAATTTTTAAAAATAGCAAAAGGATTCAAATGTACTTAAGAAAAATATTGGAGATATTTTCATATGTTAGCTTCATCATATAAAAATTTTAGCTCAAAATCATATGTCTAACTATGTGAAAAAAAAATCATATAAAATGACCTATCTACTTAAATATGAGATTTTCAGTATACAGCTCAAAATTTATTTTAACAAAAAGGATTTTCTAACAATATCAATTCATTCTACTCAATTAAATACACCAATATCTATGTATGTTCATCCAATCAAACTAAGAAATTCAAGTTCATTCAAAACAGTTTTAGAACTAGTTTTGCAAAGAAATAGGTTAAAAGAAACCCTACTTGTTACTAAAAACTTCTTGCACTTGTCTTAGTCTTTGCTTGTGCCTCTACACCCAATTTGCACTCTAAACTAGCCACACTTTCCTCCCAGGGCAGTAATATAATAGCCACTCTTGATGGTGTGGTGAAATAAGGAGCTTACAAAGGAGGTTGATTCAAAGATTTCAAGAGGTAGTTTTGTGTTTGTGTTAAATCCTATGGATGCTTGATATTGTGACTTAGAGCTTTTAGTAAGTTTATGATGTTTTGATGAAGAAGGAGAATGAGGAAGGCTGTAGGATTGCTGGATGAAACCTTAAGGGTTTGTTTGGCAAAGGAAAGAAATTGAGTGGAAAGAAATTGAAAGGAAAGAAACTGAATGGAAAGAGATTGGGTGAATTTTTATTTTCCACTAGTGTGTGTGGTTGAAATGATAATGAAAGGAAAGAAAATAAAGGAATGATTATTTTCTTTTATTTGTTTGGGTTGAAAAATGAAAGGATAAAAAAAATAAAGAAACCAAATGACATTTTTACCCTTACATCATTATAATTAATATGAAATAGAAAAGTTTACTATTTTTAATTTAACAAATTTAAAATAATATTCACCAAGTAAATCAAACCTCAAATAACAAGAATCATACATATTTAAATAACTCACAAATTTTTAATTTTTAAAATACAAACAACAAAACTCAAGTAACAGAATCAAATGCATTTAAGTAACTCACCTTTTTTTTGGCCTTTTAAGTTTTAATTTCATAAAAAATGAATAACTAAACTCTATTTAATTTTTAATTAATATAAAATAGAAATGTCAACTATTTTAATTTAAAGTGTTTAAAATAAAGTCTAATTTGAATTAAATAATTGATTTAAATCTATCATCTGCACGTCTTTTTTATCATGGGTTAGTTTTAAGAATTTAGTATTTTATTTAATTTTTATTTTATCAGGGAGACCAACGACTCCTTCATGGAGATTGAGAAGTTGGGGTCCTGTGAGGTTTGGACGCTTGCCTCCATTATTAGACCAGCTTTACACCAAGGAAGCCGTGGTACACGTTACATTAGGGGTATTGTCGGAAATGTCAAAATATTGCAACTTCTTCTCCCAATTTCCGTCCATATGTGGGTGGAAAAATTTCTTAGTGGGTCCCACACACATTTTACTGTTTAGACTTTCTCTCCTCAATTTCCATCCCAACCAAACAATGGAAATTTTAGTCCCTCCCTCCAATTTCCTTCTTTCCCCCATCCTTCCTCTCAGATTCCTCCCTACCAAACGGACTGTAAGGGAAAAGAAGAATAAATTGTGAAGTATTATTTCATTTATGTAAAAACATGTGTTAGGTTTAGTTACCATAAATAATATTTACTTTGTAATGAAAATTAACATTTTATGTGGTTGTTATTTATTCCTGGCCAAAGACAATAGTGTGGCTATTCCATAGCCACACCCTTTATCATGTGAGGTGGCAACTTGCATTGCAAGTTTCATACGATATAAGAAACTGTACATCGATATTTTACCGAATGAGTAAAATACCATACTCGGAAAATAGATGTTGTTTGAAATTAACTTTTAGGTTTAAAATCTTTATTTCTAACCCTTTCTAATCTTAATCTGATTTTTTCTCAGTCTCAGGCATCTCTTAGTCCTGGTTCTAAGGTTTCAGTTGTCCTGACAGACCCACAGGGCCCGCAAAGTTACTATTCATTTTTTTTCTTTGAGCCATTCTTATTATGACTAGTTTTATTAGATTTGGATTAATAAAGTTTAAATAAAATTTTTAAAATAAATTTTGTGGTGTTATACAAATCTAGTGCAAAATGAAAATTTTATGGCTGAAAATGAGAATGACTTGATGGATGGCCCAAGCTTTGCTGAACTTGCAATGAATGTTGGCAGAGATTTGCCCTTAACTAGACTAGCTCCTATTTAGTCTAGCTTATTTACAAAATAGGCCAAACCTAATTAGGCCGATTATAGACTGGGTCAAAGGCCCTTGACGAATGGCCTGACCTATTTTCACCCCTATTTACAACCCTATATGTACCAAAAGATGATATTTTGAAGCAATTTATTTGGTTATGGAATGGAGAAGACACCATTAGCCTCTTTTAATTTAATCATAATTTAAAAATGAAATTGCTAAAAATAAATTATAATTAACTTTTGGTTCCTTCATCTGACTTATGTTCTTTATGTGATAATAATTTAATATTGAAATGACCAATTGTGATATTTTCATCTTCATTATATAATTTTCTATCCTATAATACCTCATATGTGCATAAATTTTTCCATAACCTCATATTTTAATATATAACTTTCTTAAACACCATATATATAAAATAATTCACCACATTTTTTTGGCAAAAAAAAAACCATTTGTACATATAATTTGTGGACGCCATACTAACACACTCTTATCTATCATGAAGGATTAGGATTTGGTCTCACTTAATATAGATCCCACGTTCCATCCAATAACATATGAGAGTATATCAATATAGTGTTCCATAATAAATTATAGGGTTAAATGCATTTTAACCCTCTGAATTTTAGGTTATATGCAATTTAAACCCTGACTTTTCAAAACGTGTATTACGACATCCTAAACTTTTCAAACTGTGCAAAGAAACCCCTACTTTTCAAATAGTGCATTATGACACCATGAACTTTTTAAATTGTGCAAAAAAACCCCCAAAAAATTTAAGTCATAGCAGGGTGTTGAGTTGCACACAATAAAAAATATAGGTTAATTGCACATAGCATTCATGGACAAAGTGTCGGGTTGCACAAATTAGAAACTTCAGAGAGTTAAGTGCACATAAATCTTACCTTTATTAGTTACCAAAATTATACCGATAGGTGTTTTGCATAGTTTGAAAAGTTGAGAGTGTCGCAATGCACATTTTGAAAAGTTAAGAGATAAATTGTACATGACTTAAAATACAGAACGTAAAATGCATTTATCCCTAAATTATATTTACAAATAACATTACTCTTTTTAGCATCATATCTTCAATTTTAAGGGGCTCACTCTGAATTATTTTATTCTCGGCCTCATGCTAGTCTTTGATTCTTTGCTCGATATTAAGCTTTATTCTTAGCTTATTATTAATCACTTCATTCTCACCTCATAATTCTTGCTCTTAATCTAAGCCTTATTGTTTATTCAATACGAAGCCTTGATCTTGGCCTTAATCTTAGTTTCATCATTTATTTGCTGTGAAGCCATAATCTCGGCTTCCTATTCTTTTCGACCATATTCTCAGCCTTGTCCACTTTTGCCCAACTCTTGCCGATGAAAATGTAAAATTTAATTAGTAGTTTCTTCGTTCTCTCAGGTGAAGTTTGTTATTACTCAGTTCTAACTTCTAATGGACTTAGGGTCAACGGCCAACTTGTGATAGATAAACTGGGGCATGTGATTGATCACTCCCCTTATCTCACCACCCGAATGATTTGGTTGTTGTTCTGTTTTTTTCCTTCCTCCTCCATCCTTTATAGGGTGACTTCTAGTTTAGTGAGAAAAACTTACCTGCATCGAGAGCAAGCCACTATTTTGTTCTGGTCCATTCAATTATTGCCTAGTAAGGTGTCTCTGCCAAATCAAGCATTTTGTATGGTCTTTCAAAACAACGCACTCCCCCCCGGTCACGTATAGTCATAAGCGTGGGTGATTACATCGCTTTCTCTCATGAGGAGGTATTTCTTGCTTACCAGTGTTAGAAGGAAGTTTGATAATATGCATGAGAATCATAGAGTTCTCGAAGAATTGTTTCCTGATTAGTATTCAGGGGGTGTAGAGTGTAGGGATCATATCTAGATTGAGAATGTTGGTGTGATCTCCTTTTGTTGTCATTCCTTCCTTAATATTCTTGGCTGATAACTGCCATCGGGACCTCCTCTTCTGCTGTCTGATCTCTTATTTTTCCTAGTGTTGTCATCTATGTTGCATGATACAGTGACGGTGTGTGCACGGGGTATAGATATCGGTACGAGGTATGAAAATTTTTCAAAAATTAGAGTATGGGTATGGGAAGATATATCATATAAAAATATAAAATTATAACTAATAAAATAATTATATCATAAAATAAATGATTTTTTATGATATTCAAACAAAAATATATAAAAAACACGATACTTGAAAGGATAAAATAGTAGTTTAATTCATTTAATTGCAAAATTTAATATTCTATAGGAATAAATTTATATTTAAGTAACATTTACTTATTGAAATTATTGATTTACAAGTACCTAAAGTATCCAAGTATCAATATCGGATCCGTACCAGATATAGGTATGGTAGCCATTTTGGAGTATCCATACTTAAGAGGTTGTCATTGGTGGGCTTTTGTTGTTCCTTGCCGAGTCTCTGCTTTTTTTGATTTTTCTCATCTCCTCCATGTTATTGAATCGAACTATTCTCTCTTGGCGATGCTTGTTTTCCTCAGTTAAGGATACAACATAATAAACTTGAAAATGGGTCAGAGTACACTGCAAGTGTGCTAATGTGGGTAGTTTCTGTTTGTGTCTTGTTAATTGCTGTTTTGTCTGGGAGTTGATATTAGTAGATCTCTCCTACTATTGCCCCCAAATTCTTACCTTGACCCCTCTTGATGCGAGTTCGGGCTTCGAGGTGGTTCGACACCTTATTTTGATTTTATAGCTGTCAGGTCATTCAGAGTGTATGGTATATTGCTGTCGGTGGTGCAAAATTATGGCTATTGTCAACATTCTCCATTTTAGTGTGTTTGTCTTACGGCTTTAGGTTACAGCCATGGTGAGGTAATCGTGTTCTACAATAGCTCCAATGGGACCTGCCAAAGGACTAGGACACTTGAATCAAATTTTAAAATGGTTATGAAAGTGTATTTAGTGCGTAAAATGTATTTATTTATTGCCGTGGAGACCGAGGATATTCAAAATTAAATGGAGATGTCCTCGCTTATGTGAGCTGGCGGAGGTGGTTCCAAGATTCTTGGAATATCTTTTGAGGCAAAGTGAGATTCACATGAATTTGTTGAAAAGTTTAAATTCAAGGTTCTTCAAAATAGCCCGGTGGTTTTTGGTGTGGGCTCTTCTGAGTAAGTTTCATGTAGGTGGTTTCTGCACCAATCTATAAGCCCATAAAGTTTATTTTGTCCACTTGAGTAACTAGCATAGCTATGCCATTTAATAATATTCTATAGAATATATTTTTTGAGGATCCAACTCTTAAATTAAAATTAATTATCATAAAGATCATTTTTACGAAATTAGAAAATGAGTTAATAAGAATGTAATCATATAGTTTTTATTGCTCATTTAATATATATATATATATTGGGTATATCACATGAGATAAGTGATTTATTATGAGAGTGAGAGAAAAAAATCCGAGTCGTCTAACCGTACATAGACTATCATTATTAAAAATTAATTAGTGATAATTAATATTCACATGCTCATTTAATTGTGTGTCTATGTACGTTTACGTTAATTTTGCTATAAATAAAAATTATATCAAATGATTTGATATTAGTTTGAAATTTTATAGACATGATTTGTAAGATATGAATTTCTAATCAAATGGTGAGTTTTGGAAAAAATTATACAAACAAAAAGTTATTCAACAGTATACGAGTTGCTTAAAATTATATTGGTATAATTTGATCCTAACCCATAATATAGTTTAAATATATATGTAACATGTGTAGGAATCATAAGTTAATGAAACAAATATAATCAAAAAATAGAAAACTAGAAAAAAATGTAGTTCAAATTTATTGTTTTGGAGAAGAAAAATGCTTATTTTGAAAATAGATGATCCATGAACTAGAGATGTCAAATCAGACTTAGTCTGTTGGATTAGTCCGCCAAAATTATCATTTTACAGGGTTAGGCTGAATTTTTAAACTCAAAAAAATTTCAGCCTACCTAACCCGACCTATGGAATGAGTTCCTTTTGTTTAGACAACTGGACAAGAAATGCAAAGTCCACAAATTAGGTGGTCTCATATTTGATTCTCATTTCCCCGTACTCTATCCCCCGTAGGAAATATTTATAGCCTTAATGCCATTGTTAAAAAAGTAAAAGGATAAATAAAAAAGTTTTGTAAGAAGTTCTTTTAAAAAATCATCAAACCATTAAAAAGTTTTTTTTTAACCTTTTAATGGGTTAACAGGTCGAGGGAGTGGATCCTTTTATAAGCAAAGTACATATGAGAAGGTCATATTTTTATTCCTATCATTAAATCTTGAGTAAAATACAATCCTCTCTCTTGAGAGATAAGATTATTACACCTCTTCCATCTATCTCAAAAATATATCCTTCCTTCCCTTATAAAATTAGAGTAAAATATCATCTCCTCCCATGAGAGATATGATTATTAAAACCCCCTCCCTTCTATTTAAACAACTAGAAAACATGACTTTTCCATGTGTACTCTACATATAAGAAAATCTATCCTCAAGAGGTGATTGTTTTGGTCTATTTAAGTTTCACAAACATCTCGTCCCAACCTGCTTTTGACGGGACATGCCTAAATAGGGCAAGTCAACCATATTTGACATCTCTAATATGTACTAAGAGCATATTTTAGAAAAGATGAATGTAATTTACTCACAAAATAAAAAAGATAATGTTATAAGAATATTATTTAGAGAATTTTTTTAAAAATTGTTTTGTTTTAATAAAAAAAGCTTGCTCCTCGGCTAAGTGTGGATTTATATTTGTTTATTTAAAATTTAGAATAGCTTTTGGCCAAAATTTCATTTAAGACAACTTTTTTATTAAATGCTATTATTTTCTTAAAATAATTGATTGCGAAATGTTTTATCTTTGGGGTCATTAACAAGGAAAGGAAATATTACCTGCTGTACTTTCTATTAGCATTAATTATTTAGTATCATTCAAATGGTAAATATGAGTTTGTCAGACATTTCGCCCTATAAAATGGGTACAAATACCACTCGACTTCTTCTATTTTTGGCGTGAAGCTTCCTGCCCACTATTCAGTCGACCGTTTCCTTAGCAGAGGAGAGGAGCACACCTTGTCTCTTTTCCCAGCAGAAACCAACGCACAGGCCACAGCTTCTATTTCATAAACTTTCTTTCTTTCTTTCACTCTTATGTTTGTTAAACCCAAACAAACTCAGAGGTACACTCCATAGCATAGAAAAGAAGCAGAGAGAAAGCACATAGCAGAAGCTAGAGAAGAGAAATGTCATACTCCAAGTCCAAGTGCCTTGGCTCAAATAGAGACGGGGGCCCTTTGCGGGTTGCAGCTTACTGTTTCAAGCAGCTCAAGAAGGCTCAGCTCCTTGACACTGACATTTCTTCCTCTGTTGGTTAGCCTTCTTTCTATCAAACCCCTTCCTTTTTTATTCCTGTCGTGGGTTTTTTTTTTTGGTAGAAATGAGGGGGAAAAAAACATTATCTTTGTTTCTGGTTCACTCAGAAAAATCCGAGCTTTTTTGGCATGGTTTATGTTTTTCCAGTGCTTGCCTCTTGGTTTGTTTTTCTCATTCTTAGCTAAGAATCATGCAAATGTTGTCTTTTTTTTCCCCTGTTCCTTTATGCGCGTGCCTTTTTCACAAATTCACAAATGGTGATTGGGGATTGAGTGCTTTCACTTTTTTGTGTATTATTATTATTGTTGTTGTTGTTGTGTTTGTTAGTGGTTTGAGAAATTGGCTACAAAAGGGGTCATCCAAGAGGGGCTGAGGGTGTTGGTTGCAAAATTGCTGATATAGCTATGGTGGCTAGTAAAATTCTGTGGTGGAAGGCATTTTCCTGTTTGGGGTGCTTAATTATTTGAATTGTGTCTTTGGTATAACAGAATGATCTTTAGCCCTGTAGGTGAAATGATGTAGTTGCTATGATAAATTATGATGAAACTTATGTGACATTACACTATGATTGGTTGTTTGATCACTAACGGGACAGAATAGAATTAGCACGAGTCGACTTAAAAAAAGGAAGGGAAGGAAAGAATAGAACTTTGTTAATCTTGTTTGTTAGTTATATTATAAGAGTAATGATAGTATAGTCTTGGTTTCATGGGAAACCCTCCACGTGGCAACATATCAACTATTCAAAGCATAATTTAAAGCTAAAAATATACAAATATTATAAAAACACTCGTTGAGATCATGCCACATATAGGATTCACTATAAATTCGAGCCTATATTAATATTTTTCATATTATAAATGAATGGAACAGAACAATTATATTTTTTACAAGTTATAATTTTTATTTTCCCCTTTCCACTCCACATTTGGGGTAATATAAGAATAGTCTGTTGAGGGGACAAGAAGGGAATAGATCCCCTTCGGTTCCTTTTATTTCTTATTTACGTTTAAACTCCCAAATTAGGGAAATAGATCCCCCTCAGTTCCTTTTCCATCATATCTTTTCCTTTCCCTTCATTAACTATCATACAGGCATAGTGTTAGTTTTTTTAACTTTTAACATGTGTATTATATTTTTCTAGTGCTATGATAGCTGTAGAATCCTCTTAAAATATGAAAGATATTGGAGCTGATATTCAACTTTGATAAGAAAGTGTAATGGTGGGGATGTTCATGATAATTGTCCATTGTTAGCAACCTGGCAATTTGGTTTATGACTATATAATGTTATGGTTATTTTTGGTAATGGTTAAAAGTGGCTGTAAAACTTCCATGGATAAGTTTTACTTGTAAAAAGAAACCATGTTGGATTGACCTGAATATTCCACATATATCGGGTGACACAGGCAGTTGGTTAAGGCTCACTGTGTGGAATGTTCAGGTTGATGAAAGATGCCAAGATGGGTCGAATCCTGCACTCCAACTGTACCAGTTTGTAGTAGTGGGAAAACTGAAATCTCATTCATGAAAATTTCACCGCATTTTTAGCATCATTACCAAACTGAGCTAAAATATTTCTTAGGCTGTTGTAGTGTTATCAATGTTAGCAATGGTTTATAATTATAAATAGATGAAATAGAATCATAATTTGTGTGATGCAACACTCAATAATCAGAGAGTCAGAATGGAATAAATTTTTTTGAGGGAAACTACTAACAAGAATTTTCTGTTAGAAATAATTCTAGTTCATGACAGTTAACCACTCAAGTGGTTACTTATTAGCCATCACTAGTTGATTGGTTTAGTGTTCCTAAACTGGAACTGTTTCAACCCAGATTTTTCTTGTTGACTTGTCAATTCCGTATTGTATTTAATGGTTTAATATTTAGGATAGAACTTTTATGATCTTTTTGGTTTGTATCTAACATCCTTATTACATGAGTCAGGAATTCAGGTTAGGTTGCTTGTGGCATTTCTTCACTGTGTTTTCTGTTTTGAATGACTAATCTACTATCCGATATTCTATTCCACTGTTTCTAAGAGTCTGTCTTTGACACTGGAATTTTTGTACCTGTATTGATTGTTTGAAGAGCAATTACTTCAACCCCAAATCCGAGGAGGTCATTGTTGCCATGTGGAAAGGTCCTGGGGCCAAGGGAGAATAGAACCCTGTGTTCTTGGCCCAACCCATGTGCCAACTGAAAAATTAATGTTTTAATTTTTCTTGACTGCTTCAAATTTGAAAAATATTAGATTATTTTATTTGCTTTCCCAAAGTGATTATTTATATCTAATTATGTCAAAGGTTTATAAAGTGCACTTGTATATAGATTTTGTGTGATGGCTTAGTCCTATAATTTCCAAAAGTTATTGCCTCTGAATACCTTTACTTATTGAACTAAATTTTATGAAATTTAAGTTCTTATTGTAATCAGTCTTGTAGAGTCTGGGCTTATGTTATCTAGCTGTTTGCCCCTGTTTTTTTTTTTGGTTTACTTTCTGCAGACAAGATTTTGCAGGATGAAATGAATGGTGTCTCCTACAGAGTGCTGGCCTATCTTCTTCTTGGTGTTGTCAGAATATACTCAAAAAAGGTGGAATATTTGTTAAATGATTGCAATGAGGTGCTTATTAGAATAAAAAAATTCCTGATCAAAACAAAAGACAATGCACCTGTGGAAACCCTGCGTATGTCTGTTATTATACCAGACAGATTTGAGTTGGATGCTTTTAATCTGGATATACTTGAAGATGCTGGCGAGTAAGATATTATTAGGTTTAGAAGTTTAATTGTGTATGGAATTTTATTTTGATTTTTACACATTTAACTTCTTATCTACTGTTAATTTCAGAGGCCATATTGCTCCCCAAGAAGAAATTACTCTTAAAGGTACTTGCAATTGCTTGACAATTTTCCTATTATGGTAAGTTTAATCTCATTCTATTGTTTATGTAATTTGCTGTGTTATGAAACAGATGTTTTGTGTAACACTGAGGGATTTGGGCAGTTTTCTTTAGACAAGGTATGTGTTCCATAGTTCTAATACTAATTTTTTTTTTCCTTTTTCAATTTTTAGCATTTTCACACAAATACGAAGTTTTATAACACTCCCCACTTGTGCACTTGCATGTATTGTTTTACACTCTTTAATTGCTACCACTTAAATTTTTGGAACCTTAACTTGGCCCTTTCCCTCACTCTCATCTAAACCCATGTATACAAGCTCTATCTAAGAATGCCTTTGCATCTTCAATCTGGTTTCCTTCTAAAAGAAAGAAATCAAGCCCTCGGAACCCCATTGACATTGTACGTGTTGTTATAAGATACTCTTCTTACTTCCTAAAACAAGTATTAGTTATTGTTAGATCAAAAGCTTACAAAATGTCCAATATAACTTTACCTCCTGCATATGTTTTCCGTTGATCCTATCCCCTATGTAAACTCCCATTCTCATACCTTCTAGATTTGTTCCTTGCTAATCATATAGACCCCCTCCTAGAAATTTTTTTCCTTCTATTGGCTTGAGCTAAAACTTCTAAATCCTTGTTGATTTTTACGTTATAATGCTCTTTTGACCCTAGTTGTGGTGCATGTGCACTGAAAACATTTAGTGTCCGGTTTTAATACAAACTTTAGTGCTATGACCCTATTTCCTTGTCTTCTTACATCCACCGCATTATCATTCTAATATTTATATATCATTATCCTACTCCATTTCTAGATTTTAGCTTTCCCCATATATATCTCTATATTACTTGTTGATTGTCACTTGCATGTTGATTAATAATTAATTATCCTGAGTTCTTATAGAATTTAGCAATTTGTCAATCACCAGTACAAGCATGAAGCAATGCTTAAAATACTAAGAAACCTTTTCTTGCCTGAACCTGCATTCATCAAAGAGTTTCAACTTTAGGTCAATTGCTTCCTTGACATTCATATTGGACTACTGTAAATTAGCCTTTTCATAGTTTTTCACTATATTCAATGTCTTCCTTATATTCTGTTGAATTCTCCCCTGATAGTATTGAAATTGAAATATGATGCTAACTAATAAAATTGTGCAATAGCTGCTTTCATATCGAGACGCATTTGGAACAACCTGTGGGTGTCTGGTGCCAACCTGAACCACCAGTCAGTGGAGTGGGTGACCGAACAAAATTGATTGCTGTCTTAACAGTAGTCATTAGATTAGATGTTATTACTGTAAGGCATGCATAGGAAACAGCATGGACACAGGGATATGGAAATTTATAAAATAGTATATTCATAGGACAGGACACAGCTAGAGTGCAATATATAAAGTTAGTATGGAATCAAAAGTTGGTATAAGGTATTGAAAATATAATGAAATGCACTAATTTATTTATTTAATTATTGTGGCATTCCCATGGTGTAAAAATTCAAAAGATAAGTGAAAAATTGTTGATTACTGCTTTGTAGTGTTACTCGCTTATTGATTGTGAACACTTGAAAGGAAATATGAGAAAATGGGCAGACTAAATATAATTTTCTGATTGTTTACATTGTAGAAAAAGGCTTACAATATATAGACATCTCCTAATAAATTGTAATATTTTCTTGATACTAATTTGCTAAATTATGACACTAATTATATACACATATCTATACAATATCTCAACATCCCCCCTCAAGCTTGTGAATGGATATCTATCATTCCCAGCTTGCATGTCAATTCTCGAAACCATTCCCTGGGAAGCCCTTTTGTCAACATGTCTACCCACTGGAGACCTGAAGGAACATGTCTTGTAGCTATGAGTTCACTGTCCACCTTTTCTTTGATGAAGTGTTGGTTAGTCTCGCTCTGGCAACCACATTACTTTTCTTACTTCTCCAAGTCACTGAATTTCCTCCCAAAATCATGCAATGGCCTGACGTTGATCTTCAGTCAACAAGCAAGTTTGCATAGTCAGTATCAATGCATATTTCCATAGACAAACTTCCACCCTTCCGCCCTTCTTACATAATAATCCTCTTCTAGGTGTGGTTTTGAGGTACTGCAATATTTTATCAATTGCTTGCATATTTCTCACCCTTGGATCATGCATGAATCAATTGACAACACTAACTGCATATGCCAAATTTGGTCTAGTATGTGCTAGGTATGTCAGTTTCCCTACCAGCCTTTGATACAATCCTTTATCAACCATAGGACTCTCTTCACTACCTATCCGGTGATTTTGCTCAATAGGAACACTTGTAGTCTTGCAATCGAGTTTTCCAGCTTCCTTGAGAAGATCCAAGACATATTTCCGATGTGAAATGAAGATACCTTGTTTGGAGTAGACAACTTCAATTCCAAGGAAGTACTTAGTTTTCCAAGATCTTTCATCTCAAATTGTTGCTAGTTTTTATCTCAACAACTGTTTTTCAACCACATCATTTTCTGATATAATAATGTCATCTACATACACAAGTAAAATAGTAAGTTTTTCACCTAGTGTATGTTTAAAGAAGACAGTGTGGTCTCCGTGACTTTGTTTGCATCCTAATGATACCATTGTTGTCGTGAACCTTCCAAACCAAGCACAAGGGATTGTTTTAGTCCATATAATGCCTTCTTCAGCTTTCATACTTTGTTCTTTCCATCGCTGGCACGATAGCCAGGTGGAATTTCCATGTAAACCTCTTCTTCTAGGTCTCTATGGAGGAAAGCATTCTTCATATTAAATTGATGTAATTCCCATCCAAAATGAGTAGCAAGAGAGAGCAAGATTCTCGTTGTGTTCATCTTTGCTACTGGAGCAAATGTCTCCTCATAATCAATTCCATAGGTCTATGCATATCCCTTTGCAACCTATCTTGTTTTATATTGGTCTAATGTGCCGTTAAACCGATATTTCAAAGTGTATATCCACCTACATCCCATTGATCTTTTATCTCCCGCCCTCTCAACGATCTCCCAAGTTCCATTCGTTTCTAATGCACTCATTTTCTCATTCATGGCTTGAATCCAATTCTCACCTTTTAATGCTTCTTGGATTGAGTTTGGGATTTGTATGGAATCAATAGCTGCAGTGAAACTTTGGTGCTACAGGGAACAATATACTTGGCCCTAGTCCTTTTTCCTTTTCTCAATGCAATAGGTAAATTATCTGGGTTAGGTTCAAACTCATTCAAAGACTTGTTATCAAGAGTAGGAGAAGGTTCAAACTAATTCAAAGACTTGTTATCAAGAATAGGACTTATACCTTTAGTTCAGTACTTACCATAGGTTCAGACTCTTGGAGCTGTTGTTGGACCACTTTAGGTTGCCTTTTCTTTTGGTACATCTGAATTGGTGATTTCTATTTGTTTGTTGTTGGTTGAGGTGGTGCTGGAGAAGGTGCTAACTCTTGGGAAGAGTCAGATTGGGGACTAGAGGTAGTCATCAATTCTTGAGGTGGTAGTGTCTGTGTGGATGAAGGAGGAAAGGACTCTGGGATAGCTGACTCAGCTTCCATAAGACTCCCCCTCTGAAGCTGAGGACAACTAAAGAATGACTCATTTTCATTACATGTAACATCCATAGAAACAAAAAAATGGTGGCTAGATGGGTGAAAACACTTGTATCCTTTCTTGTCTAGAGCATAGCCTTAGAAAACACATTTGAGCTCTAGAATCAAGTTTGGAATGATGTTGATGATGCACATGAACAAAAGCCACACAACCAAAGACTAAAGGCTCTAAACTTTGCATAATAGGGGTAGTGGGAAAGTGAGACAACAGAAGCTGCACAGGACTTACATTACCAAGAAGTCATTGGGGGACTCTATAAATTAAATAAGCAGCAGTTAAAACAACTTCATCCCAGTATGACTTAGGAACATACATTTGAAAAAGTAAAGACCTAATGACTTCAAGAAAATGACGATTTTTCCTTTCTGCAACACCATTTTATTGTGGAGTATCAACGCATGTAAGTTCATGAATAATGTCATTTTCTTTAACAAAATTTGAAAAATGATGATTCACATATTCCTTACCATTATTAGAACGTAAACTCTTGATAGATTTTCCAAATTGTGCTTGAATCAAGCGATAAAATTGAACAAACAAGTGAAAAACCTTTGATTTATCTTTCATTGGGAAAATCCAAGTAAATCTAGTGCAATCATCAATGAATGAAACAAAACATTTTTTTGCCAGTGATTTTAGAAATAGATGTAGGACCCCAAACATCAGAATGAATTAATGCAAAAAGTTCATGACTCTTGTTAGGGTGAGATGGAAATGTGACACGATGACACTTTGAAAGTTGATAGACATCACAATGAAATGATTCAGCTAACTCTTGAAAATAGAGATGGAAATATAGATTTAAGTAAGGAGGAAAGAGGTAAACCAAGATGCTTGTGATATAACCCGGTTTTGGAAGAGGCAGACTCAGAGCTTGATTGAAGACAAGAGGCAAGCAACTTCTTACCAGTACCACCTGCAGCCTGCACATTGAGGAGAAAGTATAACCCTTCATGTTCCTTAGCAACTCCAATCGTCTTCCGTTTGGCAAGGTCCTAAATGACACAATAAGTTTCAAAAAAAGTTAGAGCACAATTTGGGTCTTTGATAAGTTTGCGAACAGAAATAAGGTTATGGGTGAGTTGGGGAACATGAAGAACATTTTTTAGCTGCAAGGAAGGATTTAGAGCCATACTACCAATTCCAGCAGCTGTGGCATGAGATCCATCAGCTATAGTGATATGGTGTTTACCCGATAAGAGTAGGTAAGATAATAATTTGGTTGAACAAGAGGTCATTTGGGAAGTTGCATTAGAGTCCATTATCCATAAATCCTCAAAAACAGTGCCAGATGCATCAAAAGAATGAGAAAATTAACCCTTAACAGACAAGGGTAGAGAGCAAAAGTCAGAAGTGTTACTTATAGATTTAATGAGTGTTGTCGACCCTAAAAGATGGCTTGATGTTGCTGCATTAGCCATGTTAGAGAGATGAGAGGAGAGCCTCCATTGAGGTTATTTTTGGGCTTTGTTATGGGGTAAAAGGTGGGTGGAGAGGGGTCGGACCTAGTTCCTAGTGGTCGGAGAAGAGAGGGCGGCCGAAGAGAGGACTCACTCGCCTTCACGCACTTCAGAGGTGACGGCGCATGGAGCTATGCATAGGGAGAAGAACCGGCACATGCGAGCACATCCAATGATGACTTTTGGTGGGCTTTGGTGGTCTGGCCAATCGGGGCGCGATGATTCTGGTGCTATGATTGGGTGGTTGGAACGGTGGCTGGAAAGTTGGCTGGCGGATGATACAGTGGCAGAGAGGTCGGGTTAGGGCTGGAAAATTTTGGGGGACATTGATGGTGGCTCTGGAACAAGTAAATAAGGGTTTTAGGACGGCAATTAAGGTTGTGATAGTGACAGAAACACAAAAAATAATCTGGAATTTACTGATGTAGCAAGAGGGAGATAAGAGACTCCAAATAAACAGCAATTAAGGCTGTAATATTTCCTGAAAGTCCAGCAATGAAGGCTGGAAGGAGATGCAGCAATGGCAGCAGAAAGTGATTACGCTCCCAAATTGGGAGCTCTCATACCAACTTGAAAGGGATTATGAGAAAAATAGGTAACCTGAATATAATTTTCTGACTGTTCACATCGTAGAAAAGAGGCTTACAATATATAGACATCTAATAAATTGTAACAATTTCCTGATACTAATTTCCTAAATTATTACACTAATTATATATACATTACCCAAATTTGTATAATATCTCAGCATGAACATTTTTCATATTCTTGATCGTAATAAATTTGGTGGTGACTTTAGATACTATTTAAACAGTTTTATTTATTTTTTTTAATTTTGTTACTTCTGCACATCATCAACTTCTTGACTTTTCTGATTTGCAGTTTGAGAAGTTTGATTTTTGCCAAAATTCCTGCGCTTCTGATCACCTTGTGGTGGAAGAGTACGTTCATCAAAATTTATAAAATTTTGAATTTTTATTTCATTGTAGCATGCTGCTGAAACTCTTCTGGAATCACTGATCGTACCTTCTCCAATGAATTTATTTAATTTTGTAATATGCTTTGCAGTGTTTGTCAGTCTCACCAGATGGATTTAGACTATGAAGTTTTCTTGCCAAGTAGTCCAAATAATTCATTGGAAGGCAAGGATATATCTCGAAACAGCATATTCTCTCCAAAGGAGTCAATGAACTTCAACGTTGCTTTGTTAGCTGAAGGAGTAGAAAAAGAATCTGTCAACACGTTTAGTCAAGATCAACAAGTTAATGAAGATCAGGAAATTCATGCAAGTGCAGCGTATGAGGATGAAATACTCGAAGAAAAAAGTAGAACCTCGAGAGCGGGATCTGTGGATGTTAGTATGTTTTTTGGGGGAGAGAAGGAACCTATGTTATCTGTTGAAGCATTTAATGAATTTCATCAAGTTGATGAAGAGCAGAGTATAGCTATGGAAACATCAAGCTCATTATGCCGTATACATCAGGAAATTAGAGAAGTTCATGAATCAAGAAATTTTCAAGAAAGTATGGATCTGAAAGAATGCATGGACTATGGTAAATCCTCTGTTGCCGGGGAAAACATTGAAGAACTCATTGAAGGGTCTGTTGAGCAGCATGAGAAGGAGAGAAAATTTGAGTTTCAAGAAAAGGTTTTACTTGAAGATGAAAATGTTATTGCACCAGAGTCAAAAAATCTTGATGTAACTCCTCAGTCTAAGTTTCAAGGAGGTTCAGTTGGAAAGCGAAAATCTGGTTTGTAAGACCATTATACTATAGAAGCCTTGAAAATGCAGTTGCTAGCTGTTTATTCATTTTTGCGGTTTAGTTCATTCTCCTACTCAAAATTTTTGCTTTCCTATATAAAATTCTTTTTTGGTAGGTGTTACAACATCAGAGTCTATGCTGATTTCTACACCAGCTGTAAGAGATCGTGCCTTCTTTTCAAGGAAAAGTAGAATTGTTATTGATGGAATGTTAGTCCTGTCTAATGAGTAAGTGGTAATGGTTATAGAAAATATTTTTACTAGCCATACTTTCAACTGTTCTTTCTTGTTATATATTGATACTTCGTAACTGTCTTGCCATTTTATGAGACAAATATCTCACTTAAAAGAGCTTGAAAGAAGGAAAGTAGAGAATACAGTAATGAATAATTTCTCTAACGAAAAAACTGTACAGTATGCTTTACAATATATAGACATATTGTCTAATAAATGCTAGATACTAATTTGCCTAAAATATAGATAATTACAGCTAATCAGATCTATCTTAGTAAATGAATTAAATTTGTATAATTTCTCAACACTCTTCTTCAAGCTGGTGAATGGATATCTATCATTCTCAGTTTCCGTGTAAATTCTTGGAACCGTTTTGTGGGTAGGCCCTTGGTCAATACATTTGCCAACTTTAGTCCTGAAGGAACATGCGCTATGACTGTTAGTCCTCTGTCCAGCTTCTCCATGAAGTGTCAATCAATTTCAATGTGCTTTGTTCTGTCATGGTGGACAAGGTTATGAACAATGCTAATACTTGATTTGTCATCACATAACATTTTCATAGGAGCCTCATACTTCTTCCTCAAGTCATTTAGAATGATTTTTATCCATAACAACTCACAAACTCCTTATGCTGTAGCTTGAAATTTTGCTTTAGCACTTGATCTTGCAACCACATTTTGCTTCTTGCTTATTTCTCCCAAGAACATACAATATCCTGATGTTGATCATTTATCACTAATAATATAGCTAGCATAATCATCATCAATGTAGATTTCCAGAGAAAGCTTGTCACCACTTTTAAATTCTAGTCCTCTTCCAGGCATAGCCTTAAGATATTGTAAATTCTTTCAACTGCTTGCATGTGTCTCACCTTTGGGTCGTGCATGAATTGACTAACTACACTCATAGTATATGCTTCCATTGTAATGTTTACATGTTGCATCATCTCAATCTCCAATCACAAGAAACTTCAGTCTCAACCTCTTCTAACAGCTTAGTGAAACCTTTGGGTGAAATAGTGATATAGCATGACAATGAAATAAATAGCTTGAAGGATATAAATAATCACAAGGGTATGACTTGTGACTTTTGTAGCTTAATAATTATGGATGGGATTACAAGACAAAAAAGGCACCATATGTCTTGAGATTATTAACCTAACCCGCCCCAAAAGCTAGTTCATGGGGGGAGGATTGCCCAAACTTTTATAAAGGCTATCATGATCATGTACTTAAACAGTGTGGGACTCTAACACACACACCACCTCATGCTCAGAACTAGACATATGGAGTGTGAAATTTGCATGAGTAGACATTTGTAGGTGACCAATGACAACCACAGGATAGACTCTGATACTATCTTAGA
Organism: Dalbergia cochinchinensis; assembly: GCA_031216125.1. Taxonomy (NCBI): domain Eukaryota; kingdom Viridiplantae; phylum Streptophyta; class Magnoliopsida; order Fabales; family Fabaceae; genus Dalbergia; species Dalbergia cochinchinensis. The sequence goes on from CM062368.1 coordinate 29,338,829, forward strand.
ATTGAGTAGACGTAACACAACCCTGTAAGCTAATACATGGAGGGGAGCAATATCCAAGTGCTTATTAGGCAATCATGGCTTTATCCCAAACCGATGTATCTTAGAATTTAGTGAGCCTAACATAACTCCTAAAGCTAGCTCATGGGGGAAGGGATGTTTAAATGCTTATAAACGCAATCATGGTTGTTAAAGTATAAAACCATTCATGTACCTCTACTTGTCAACTTAAGTTTTTGGGAGCGATGGTTCATGACATAGTATCAGATCATCCGTGACCAAGCAATCAGGGGTTTAGTCCTTGGTATTCCCCATTATGATAAATTGTCCATGCTTCAAGCACGAAAAGAGGCATTTGGGTAGGGACCATGTTAGTATAAAACCATTTATATATCTCTTCCCATTAAGTTAAGCTTTTGGGAGAAATAGTTCATGACAATGGCCATATCCCAAACCAATGTGGGACTCAACAGACTCTCTCATGCCCGGGACTGAACATAGTCTCTCTCTTGCCTGGGACTGAACATCTAGAGAATGAAGTTTGCATTTTTGGACATCTGCGGGTGGCCCAACATAAACTTAGGCCTAACTCAAAGGGAAAGGTTGCCCAAGCTCTTATAAAAGGTATATTGGTCATATCCTTAAGCGCTATGGAACTTGAACATAATCGCATCACATTTAGAACTAGACATCTGGAATGGGAAATTTGCAGGACTAGATATCAACATGGGTGTTAAGAGTATATTTAAATTCTGGTAATAAAGTCCCATCTAAAATTTAGAAGTTCCTCAAGGAAGCTTTTGAGAGGGGGGGGGGGGGGGGGAAGTATGCAGAAGGAAGCATACTCACTTGAGTTACAAGGATGAACTGCAAGAAATTTTTAATATTTGAAGTGGAAAAAGGCATGCGTGATGCGTCAATGAGCAATAGTTCTACTACTACAACTAACCTTAAGGCTAATAGAGGCAAAACATGTGAAAGTTCCCATGGATTTTGCTTCTTTATAAGCAATTATTAAATTGAGAAAAGCCAAGAGGCAAACAAGCATTAATGATGCTTGTGAACCATTCAATACATAACTTGCTGTTTTTATAGGATTTGAATACCTTTAATGTTGTCAAATCAAAAGGATCTTCAAGTTGATAGTTGAAGCTATTTGAAAATATGGGCGACACCTAAAGGTTCCAAGCTTTCATGAAATTAAAGTTCTACCTTCTCTTTAAAAAGGGGTTGGAGCAATAACGTGGGATGCTGGGACGGATAAGAAGAATAGGTCCTTGATCAATTTCATGGTGTCGGATGAGTGGATGTTCAAGATTGTTGATGCTTCTGCACATATGAAGACTGGGGAGTGAGTATTTGAGTTGTTGGACACTTTTGCAGAGAATGATGTATTGTTGTTCAAGTAGTGACTAACATTGGAGGCAACTATTGCTTAGCTGGTAAAAATCAATTGTTTGTTATAAATGTCTATTACTTCCTTTAATAATTAGCCACCCATCTAATTTTATTTAATTTGGTTTACTTGGGTAATTTACTAGAAGCTAATTGGACTCCATGTGTCACACACTGTGTGGACTTCATATTAGAAGACACTGGAAACTGAGTTAAAAAGACAATCTCTTGCAGGCTTCATCTAAAACCATACGTTGGCCTTGAGCATGATGAGGAAATTCTCTTGAAACAAGGAGTTGGCTTGGCATGTCACAAAGTGTCTACAACATTCCTTGCATTGCCAAGATTACATGAATAAAAGAACAAGTTGTGATTGTTCCTATTCTCCTAAATGACATTGATGATAGTAATGAGTGGTTGGTAGGATAAATGGGTGGAGATAGAGAAGGTGTTGAAGAGGAGTTGGTTTATGATCATTGATACTTTGACTTGTGGAGCTGTTGCTGATTTAGCTAAGGCTGGTGAGCCTTTAACACGTACCAGGCTGCAATCACGATTGGAGAAATCTACATCTAAGGCTTTCTACTTGAAGGAGAAATGAACCTACACTAGATGGAGAATAGGATTTGGTGCTGGACTTTGTTTTTCCTGCGGACTTTGTTTTTCCTGCTTTTGGTTACTTGACTTTTGGTGTATTGACTTGTTAGTTTTACACTAGACTTATGGAGGTTGTGTATTTAGAGTCTAGATCATGGCTTTTGAATACTAATGATGAATAGGTGTTTGTTTAATTGTGGGCACTTATTTATTTTAGAGCATTTAAGTGTGTGTACCGTTGCATAATTTTTTTTTTTTTTGTATGCTTTGGTGTAGTGGCTATCCCACTATCCATTATCCCTCTACACATTTTTGGAGTCGGCCACATTGAGTCACTATCTAGAATTAACAACTTTGGTGTGCACTTATGGCTAGATTTGTTTTGATAAAGATATGGGAAGGAATAAATTCTGAGCCCCCATTGTGACTCATTCCCTTTGTCATAATTAATTGTGTTTTCTTTATTCTTCTTTGTCTCATGTTCCTCCTCATGTACGCAATTTCTTAGAAATGTTTTGTGGTTTGCACTTGTCATAATTAATTGCATTTTTTCTTTATTCTTCTTTGTCTCATGTTCCTCCTCATGTGCGCACTTTCTTGGAAATGTTTTTTGGTTTGCACTAATATTATATTTAACTCTCCTAACCTAAATTGAAATAGAGCAGCTATTCAACTCTTGATCTAATATTAAGGTATTTCGGATTTGGACTTCCAGGTCTTGGTATTGTCCTCACCATGGCGATACTTTCAAAACTCTGACTGAACAGACTGCATTTTGAACTATTACAGGGTACTTAGGAAGAGTATACATGATACAAGTGACCTAATTTCTAACCGCAGAAAATTTCGCCGTACTTTGCTGGCTGTGCAGAGACAATCTTGCATTTCCAGTCTTCCTGAAGGATTCTATGAATCCATGTTTCCTTGTAGGACTTTTACCTTTTGTTTTTGTTTATTTTTTTTATTTTGGGTTTCATAAATTCTGCTGCCTTTACTAATCTAGTTTTTCTGCAGGTTGCTCTGAAGAACTTCGTTTCCTGTTCTCTAAAAAGAAAATGAAAAAATCAGATTCCTTTGAAATTGTGGGAACTCAAGAGAAGTTAGATGTGTCAGAATCTCAAACTGTTGGTAGTACAGAGCATAAAGCAATTGCTCCACATACCTGTCCTGATTGTCCATGTTCCCTTGAAACTGTAGAAATTCCAGGGAAGTTAGATGTGTCAGGATCTCGAGCTGTTGGCAGTCTGGAGCATATAGAAACTGCTCCACGAACCCCTCCTCAGTTCCCAAAAATAAAAGTTAGATCAATTGAGCAACCAGAGAGAATGGAAATTCAAAACTCTGATAATTTAGGACTTTCAAGTCCACTGGAAAGCATAGAGAGAGAGCAATCTTTGAAAAAGGATGAAGAGCTTAATCTGATGGAGGTAAAGAATGACTAAACCTTGAAAGTTCTGTTTGTGTACTGAGAGTCTGAGAGTGACATTATTACATTGGGATGTCTACAATATTTCCTTAGTTATCATCATAACTCACTCAAAGAAATCATATTACAACAACCAAATCTTGTCGCACAGCTATATGGATCAAATGATGGCATCATGTAATAAATTATGTTTACATTCAAACCATTAAAATTTAGATCTCATAGTTTCACCTATGGTTTTTCTAGGTTTTCCACTACCTTTAGCTATTAGACTACCTTCCATTTGATCCACTCGACTTACAGGGGCTTCTACAGGCCTTCTCTACATGCCCAATCCACCTAAGATAAGATCCTATCATTTTGTGTCCCACAATAGGCAAACTCCAGCTTTTTCGCTATTGCATTCATTCCTAATCTTATTTTGTCTAATGTGTCTGTTCATCCAATGCAACATCCTTATCTCTGCTATGTTAAGTTTATAATCTTGTTAGCCTTTTGCCACCCCATATTCTGTCCCATATAACATTGTTGGTCTAATAGCTGTGTAGTAGAACTTTTCCTAGTAGGAGGGAGCAAGTTTTGACAAGGGATGCACCACATCTGTACTTAGTCTGCAATGCAATGGCAATTTCTGGAGAATTCATCTTTTTAATTATCTTTCAGCATTTTCGTATGAATTGGTTAGAATTTCTTTTAAATATGTATTATATTTAGGAGTTTTACTTCTCCAAAGTGTACCATTTACTTTTAAGAAGTGATTTTGGATAACAGTGAATCAATAGTCTGAATATCAAAAATCTAGGTATGTGGTCCAGTGACAATGGTGTTGTCTATATAGGCGATGTTGAAGTAAGTGAACTTAATATATGGTTTGTCACTCCAAGAATTCAGATTCTGCTATACATGTTTTTCGCATCTGTGTTTTCTAGACAGTTGTGTATACATTTATTTGGGGTTGGACATGTCCTCCCACTCTTTTTTCTGGTTCTCTTGTCAAAGTTTTGGAACATGGAACGAGGCAAAGGTGTTTTGGAGTTGGGCTTTCCAAGCATGTGGTGAATTTTAGAGCAAAATGCCAGAATTTTGAGCCAGACATTTTTAGATGTGAATTTTATTTAGGTTGGGATTCTTTTTCTGCTTCAATGTGAATTCATATTCATGGATTGGTTAAAGGGATCTTTGATGCACATTCAGTGGAACTGGAGAGCATTTTTGATCCAATGCTGGCATTTCTCCCCATTTTTTTGGTTTCTTGTTTTATGGTTAGAGGGTTCCTGATCCTCCTGTTACATTGCTCCTTCAATAAGTTCTTTTATTAAAAGAAAAAAAAAATTGACTTTGTGAAAGTTGCATCTAATATTTTGAAGTGATGATTTTAAGCATGAAAGCATAGTCCTTATCCCTTAGCTGGAGAGAAAAAAAAAAAAAAAAATTCTAACCAACATTGCAGAAAATGTGCTTGTTAGTGTGTAATTTCTTGGAATGCCATTTTCTCCCCGAGCTTATATTTATTTGGGCTAAGAAGTCCCTTTTCAGTTTTGTAGTTTTGTTATCTTCTCTTTATTCTTGGACATGCTCTGACTAATTGATGTATCCTTGTATGTGTTATGTGTCTCAACTCAGGACATAAATTCATGTGAAACGGAGAATTCCAAATTGCGTGAGCATTCTTGCAAATCTTCATTTATTAACAATTCATATATTTTTTTGTTAAATTCCGGTCTGCCTAATATTGCATGGTTTCTTGATTTTTTTTTCCCATACAGTAGCTGGGTGGTCTGATCGAACCAGGTGAGATGGTAGTTGGCTCTTGGAACGTCAACAGTTCAATGATGATTGTTTGCAAATTTGCCTTACGACTGACTTCTTTGATACTGTACAGGAGAGTTGCAAGGTACCTGCACAGGAGTTTTCTGGATCTAAGGAAACGAAGAGGTGACGAAGTTGTGAACTTTTCACGAGTTTTAGAAAGACGAATCAGGAAAGAATGTGCAAGGCTATTTTATGAAATACTGGTATGTTCATTTTGGGTTTTAGCATTATATCCATGCTTCTGAAATTGTTTAGTGACTTTTCTTATGGATGGAATGATAACTTCTTTTCTGTTTAGCAGAAATATGGATTCATGTTTTTATTATGTTCTGGTTCTATAGATGATGTCCACTTTTGACCTTTCAGAGGAGGAAAATCTGTTCTTAGTGGTTATTGTCCCTATTTTATATGAATAGTAGCACTAGCAGTAAAAGGTGGAATAGTAGTGGTCCATTTGATTGATGGTGGTGGTGATGTACTTCTGTGACCTTTTAGGGAGGGAGATGTCTCCTTTCATTTGCTGTCATACTGTCTACCAACTTTGTCATCCACTTGGAGCATTAATCTGCGATGGTGATGAAGAACTTCTGTCTGTCCTTCCGCTTTTCACTGCCATTATTGATAGTAGTAACGGGAGTTGATCCTTTCAATTATTTACTGTATGATTGTTTAGTTATTACTTTTGCCCAAGTGATACAAGCTGGTTACCTTATGTTTTAGTATGAGATTCCCATTGCTGTTTAATCAGTTCGGAAAAGATGGCATCGAAGGGAAAAAAGATGGTAGATTATTGATAGAGAAAAAAAAAGACTGTTCAATAATCTGGATGAGTTAGTATCTTAAAAGACCAGATAGTATTAGTACTTCCTCCGTTGCATGTTATCTGCCCAAAACCAAGAAAACACATTTTAAGGAAGCAATGAATGAATGAATGTTGATAGTAGTGTAAAAGTGTCAATTGACAAGATTGCTCTTATTTAACAAGTATAATTATTTTCTTGAAAAAACAAAAACAGATAGAGTACCCTTAATTATAATAAGGGTGTAACTTGCACACAAAAAAAAAATTAACGTTGTCTTGATTTGATAAATGGAGACAAAAATTTAAAAAAAAAAATGGACGGATACCATGCAATGGAGGGAGTATTGGATTGCCGCATGAACCTGCATATTGTTCAATAATCTGGGGAAAAAAAAAAGTTTCCCTATGTGTTAGTATTTTAAAGATGATTGCTATTCAAATAGATTACTGTTCATAGATTATTGACGGTGGTGGTGATGTACTTCTGTAACCTTAGTTCTGATTAGTGAACTAAACATGGTCCATTATTGATAGAGGGAAAAAAAAAAACAAAAGATTTGTGAATCACTAGTTGATTCTTAGTTTAAATCAGGGCTACAACAGCTCTGTTTTGGCTACAAGAGCAGGTGTGTTGTTACGTGTCCTGAAGTGATTGGTTCTCAAAATTAACTGATTTTGCAAATGTTCTCTGTAGAGCTGCTCTCATGTGGAATAGAAAATTCACTTACCAGCCTTAGCACAGTGTGGAAAAAGATATTAACCTGGTTCCCTGTCTACTGCTTTTCAGGTTTTGAAAACTACAAGTTATGTGGAAGTGAAGCAAAGGTACGCTTATGGTGATATTGCAGTGTGTAAACTCCCAAAATTAGACCAAACTTTCGGAATTAATGGCCTGTAAAGCGACATAGGTACGTGTCAAGAGGTAATTTAGGAATAGAAAGTTTATAGGATTCTGGTAGATCTTTTTTTACGGTAGTTTTATGTTTTATTCTTAATCTTTTTATATGTTGTTCTTAATGTCTTATTAGCATTACTTGTTATTTTACGATAGCGTTACTCTGCCAAATGTGTGAATTGCTGCCGCGAGTTCCTTTGTACAGTGATGGCAAAGTTACCTTTATAATAATCATTTGGGTAGTCCTCTTCCCTTCTTACTTACTTTTGTGGTTGAATAAAATCCACAATTTTGATATGGTATCCTGTCGTATGCTTCAATATCCAGCTCTGAGTATTTTGATTCCCACCTCGGCTAGTCATATATCCTAGTGGTCTTTACTCTTCATAATTATTTGCGCAATCCTGTTATGTTAAGCTAGCTTTCGGTTTGTGTTAGGCTTAATAGTCTTAATAAGAACTTATCTATCAATTTATTTCTCACATCTTGGCAAATGATCGTGTTCTTCTCAAAATTCCAGACTAGTTTCGAAATTCCAGTCTAGTGATTGTTTAGAGTTTGTTTCTTTTACTTTGGTTGCACAATAATTATATAATAAAAGTTTTTTCTTTCATGCACATCAAAATTAAACCCCTTATCCCCCCCGAGTTGGAAGATATGGAGCAGTTTTTAAAATCTATCATGTATAATTAATGCTTAGCTGAACTTATAGGCAAGTGTACCTATTGGCTGAAGTGAAACTTGAAAAAATGCCAGCTTCAAATTTGATAGCCGGAAGTGGACATAAATTGGCTGTCAAATCTATCTTATCTTATAAGCAACGCAGTAACTGAACTGACAGGCGAGTGTACCTATTGACCGAAGTGAAAAAAAAAATCGAGAAATGTTGTTTGTACTAATTATTTATGAAATGTCATGTTGATACATTTTTATTTATCATTAAATATGGTGTGGATTTCACTTTATTTGGGACTTGTATTTTTTTCAGTAGTAAATAAGAGTGTGCTGATGTAGTATCTTGTAATATATGAGTACAAATAGTATTATTTTAAAAAATCTCAACTTCCAATTTGATAGCCGGAAGTGGACATAAATTGGCTGTCAAATCTGTCTTATCTTATAAGCAACACAGTAAAGTCATTGAACTTGTTCGCCAGTTTGTTGGAGAAGACGTGGAGCACATTAAGACTTTTGTTTCTGAGCGTTATATGTAGAATTCAAGAGTCTATTTTATATTTATACCAGAATTTGTTGCCCCTACGCAACAGCTTGCCAATACTCAACTCCATTGGATAGGAAATAATAATACTCAACATCATTGGATCGAAAATGATCATATGTCTTGGGTTTCACATTGGCAACTATTATGCTAGAGAACGACTGAACCCGACTTCTAGAGGTAGGCTTTTGTGTATTTCAATAAGTTATGAAATGTAGTGAGCTAGACTGTCACTTTCACTTTTCATTATCTAATATCTTAGTTAAAAAAATAAAAATAAAACTATTATGTCAGAGATAAGATATACCAAGATATTTTTACTACATCAACAGAAAAAATATAACAAGTTTATTGGAGGATGGGGCAATTGGTTCACCTGCAAGTGCAGGTTGTGCAGTTTCTTATCATTACTTATCAAAGGTTAAACTATACTGATTGTCTTATAACATAATATACGAAAGAAAAAAAATAAAATGGTCTATATCTTTGCAATTTTTATAAACCTAAGGAAGATCGGATAGGACTCTTGCTACAAGACAATGAATCAGCTCAATACAGTTCTTTCCAGCGCAGCATTATCTGTTCTGTAAGATAAGGAGTCAACTCCTTTAAAATAAGGTGATTAATAAAGTATAAAAATGAAGGATCAATTATTCTTGGATCAATAATTTATATATGCATCATGTATAGACTCCACTAAATGATTGAAGGATAATTAATTTTTTATTTTGATATTTTATCAACTTCCTCATGTTAGAGGGACTAATCTGTCATTTAAAGTAGCAGATTTATTGCCTTTTCCAAATAGGTGTCTAATGCCTACGGTCATATATCTTTCGCACATCTATATTTGACTTTAAATTGTGTTATTTATATTCAAATTTTATGGGATACTATATCGACACACTTTCATCTATTTCATCCCATTCAATGATATATAGAAGCATGTCATTATGATGTCTCTTATGAGTATAAATAATGTTTTTCTTTCACTTTTTATTGACGTATGATATGTGAGGTGCCTCTGCCTATGGGTCGCATTCTGTTGCATCATAGCACTTTCTAATTTCAGGATTGGATCAGACCAAATTTTTTTTTAAAAAAAACGATTGGAATCTTTTATATTATAGATAAAGTTCGATTACGATGTGAGGTCATTTCTACCATGACCGATTATTTTTTAGAATTTCACCATCGAACTTCAATTATTTTTGTGCGGTGCGAGCTTTTCGTAAACCATGTTTGATTAGGTAAGTTTGGTGTACTACACACTGGGTGATCTAAGGGTGGCATCAAAATGGGGTGTATATACACCTATAACTCAGTAGAGCACTCTAGTAGCACCCCAGAAGTTCCGATCTCCGTGTGTCTCAATCATATTCCTCTTCTCGGCAGTTTCTTCCATGGCCATCCTCCTCCATTGCAACAGCTGCCCTTGACCACCACCTTCGTCGCCTCACCCCTCCCCCGGCCACCGCGGTGCCGCAAGCACTTCACATAGTTGAACTGAAGTTTCCAGCCTCCCAGTATAGCACTATTGCCTAACTAGTCAATTATGAAAATTTTTACCCACACAACCACCACTTTCTAGCCACTGCCAAACTTGCTTAGCAGAAAAGTGATAACAAGCCCAGCAAAATTTAATTAAGCCCGAGAAGACTATGCTTGTCTTCCCCACCTCTCCCACCTCTCATTCTCCACAATGCTTCCTTCTGCCGAATTTACCATGATGTAGCATGGATTGGCCATTGCAATTTAATTTTGGCTCTTTATTCCTCCCAAAATCACCGGCACTAGCTCCCAATGCTGGTCGAATGTGCACTGTGACAAGAAATTTGGTACTGTCGTAAGTCTGCAATTATGGTGGAAATGTGAAGCGCCTGCTTTTTAGATTTTAAAAGCAATGCTTGGAAAGAAAATGCTGCTTAAACAATAAACAAAATGGAACAGATTGGTTTGTCTTTTCCTTTTTCTTTTTTTTGTAATGGAAACAATGGCTCAAGCAGAGAGGAGCCAAAAAAGAGATACATAAAAACCAAGTCCAGCAAGTATTCCATAGGATGATAGGACAAGCAGCGAACGAGAGGGACACAAAACAGCAGGCAAAAGAGAGAGAATCCGCCCACATGAACTCCACACGGAACACCAAAAGATCATAGGAAATATGGAATTAATGGCACCTTATGGGAGCTGCTTGCTTTTTGTAAAATAACCTCTTCATTGGTGGCCGACTAGCCATGGCGATGGCGGTGGTCGGAGTTGGGGAAGTGGCCGGAGTTGGCTCTTGGCGGGAAGCTGTGTGAAGTTTCCAACGGGCATGACAGAGAAGATGAAGAGGAGGTAATCCTAGAGTGTATCATAGTAAGTGGTTGTGTAGGTATACCATCAGGATGAACGGTTGTGATTGTCTGGCATGTAGAACACCCAAACTTACCCTCTGGACCACAACCAGAGCCTCAAATAGTCAAATGATCTCCGGCACCTCCTCTATCCGGATGTAATAGTAGATTCTACTCACTTCTATCTATTCATCTCATTTAATGGAGATTGAGACACCCACTTTTAAATATAAGTTAAAGTTCTATTTTTATCTAATCTTTCTTATTAAAACAAATTTGATCTTATTTATAAATAATTTTTAACTACAAAAACTAAATTGAGGATAAAAATAAAACTTTTGTATATATAGCATGACATATGCATGAGATAAAAATGGTTACCTTTGAGTTAGATCAATAATCCTTATAAAAATCAAATAGGATAATATTAAAACATTATCAAAATGTTAAGGACGAAGTTGAAATAAAAAAACTTTTGGGATGAAAATGAAATATCACTAAAAGATGAGGGATAAAATAGAGTTTTTACCCATTTTTAAATGTATAAATAAATTGTCAAATTGAAAAATAACCTAGTTGGATGCATTAGCTTCATGAATTTTGATGGTGTAAAATTATTTAATTTATCTAATATAAAAACATTTTAAAGTGTGTTTGTTTTAAAAGTCACTAAGTAACTTTTGTTCAATAATTGCTTTTTATAAACTTAGATTATTCACTGCTGAAAGTAGTAACCAATCCCCTCAAGACATTAGCAGTTATGTTGGGTCTCATAGTTAAATTATGTTTATTATTGATTTAATTTAATGTCTAAAATATAAAAGTAAATAAATCTTTACTCGTTCTACATACTTTATACTAGCTTACTTCAATAGTATATTATGTAAATTTACAAGTTGGACGAATTTTATATCGATGTCAAAGTTAATTTTTTTTTCACTCGATACACGTAAAATTGGGGGGCTTTGGTCATGTTTTCAGGGTAGTTGCAGCAATAAAATTAAAGAAAGAAGGCGGCTTTGTAGACATTGCAATGTGAAGTCAAGAAGAAAAAAATGAATCAAAAGGACAACGTGAAAGGATAATATTTCCGTGTTTTTAACACCAACGTAAGCTGTCATGGTTGGTATCTTATAAGTGGACTGAAGACTATCTATATTCGGATTTAGAGGATATCCTGCTCAACGTAATTGGCTTCTATATTGTGCTTTCCCCGATGCCACAGCTGAGCGTAAGATAGAACAGGTGTTGGTGTTGAAGCAAGTCCAGAAGATATATAGATAGCCTAGTAGATATTGATCTCCTTTATCCTAAGACTCTTCAGGTACTCCTTTCTTGTTTATTCATACCTCTTTCTTAAATTTACATAACAACAGGGCACAGTTACTTTTTTAGGAAACCTCTCTCTCTCTCTCAAAATGCTATGCTGTATATATGAAAGCACCTAAGAGCAATTCAAAGTGAGAAAATTGGATCAAATTATATAAAAGGTTACCAATAAAATAGACTGACTGAGATTTGTATTTGGTACCATGTCGCATAAGTTTCATTTAACCAAAACTAAAATAGATAATAGGAAGAAGTTATCTATTGTTTTGCTATAGATTGAAACATAGCAACATGTATATTATATGATTTCCTTTTCATGATGTATTAGTGTTCCAGGCCTACTTTTATAAATCAGTTTAAAAACATGATTAAAGTAAAATTAATCATAATGATAGTGGCAAATAAAATAGGTCTTATTATGAGTCTTTCAAGTAAATGGGTGCATAAGATGAAATCCATCATGGTGTAATTTTGAAGGGTTAATATTAGGATCTAGGGAGCTAACTCTACATGTAGTTTGGTAGGCTTTGGGGTTTTGTTACCCTGTCCACCGATTTGGACCCATAAGGGGTAGTCCAAAGAGATGTGAAGAAGCTTTTCTTCCGTTCTTCTATTCCATCAATAAGGAGAGAGAAAAAGAGAGAAGATGTGAATGGGATATTTTGGGGATAGAGGGTGTGTGGGTCCTATAACTACATGTGTCATCATATCATCCTTCAACTATAGCAAGGTCATTAACTTGTAATTATATGTGAGCATCCACCTTGAAATTTTTGTAGAGCAAAATTATAAGCAAGTGACCACCTAAATTAGAAAACTCAAGTACTTGTTCAAACTTTGGAAATAAAGGTCACCTCCAATTAATGGGTAGTAATATTGAGTTTTAAATTGGACTATGGTAAGAATGGAAGGGATACGCCGGTCATAAAGTTTTTTCAAAGCACTAGTTAGTGCACCATCGAATTACAATTTCTCGACACCCTCAAGCGAAATGCAAGTGTCGAAGTAATTTAATTGAAGTGCCGAAGCAATATATATGAAACATCCCATGGTTGCCATTGGAGCAAGTGTCAAAGTAGGAGGTGAACAACTCGACAATAATAGTTATGACATGCTTAAATACGAAAAAAAAAAGGTAATAAAATAAAATAAAATAAAAAATTCTTATGTATGATTGACGCCCAGTGAAGAAATATATGGAGAACGGACAGCGGTTCTAGTAACGTGGAAGTTATTACACGTGGAGAAGCTGGTTTGGGAAAAGAAGCAGTTTTAGATTGTCTATAAATAGGACTTGTAGGTTCAGAATAAAAGGTTGGAAAATTTTGAGAAATACTCTACAAATCCCCTCTTCACTCTGAGATGAAAGACACATAGGGGAAAATCAAGTATTCCTTCCATTCTTAATTTCCCTCTTCTTTCTATTTTTTTTTTATTGTTATTAGTATGTTTCTTTAGATGATGATTATTCTTATTCCTTCAATCCCCATTTCTTGTTCCAATTTCTGCATTTCTTTACGTTTTCATCCTTTTATTCATTTTACTTTGATATATCTATGCTCTTTTACTCACTATTAAAAAAATGCTGAGAATTCATTAGAGGAACCGCTTTTATTCTCCAAATTGAGAGCGTGAAACAAGGTTGTCGGCTTTATTTGTTTGTCATGAAAAAACCAATAAAACAATTATATTATAGACTTAGGCTTTATTTGGTTGAGGAGAAAATATTAGAATAAATTTTCCATTGATAAAATATAGAGTTTAATTGTCATCCACTGACAGTGTAAAATTCAGTCAATAAGCAAACTACAAGTAATTCATCATTGATAGTTTTTTGAAATTTAAATTTAAATTAATTATAAAATGACTTATGTGACAACTTTTTATTGGCTGACAGTATAAAAATATTTTATACTATCTGTGTATACTAATTAAACTCTAAAATATATATGTAATTTTATAAATAAAACTCATTTATGAAAATTAGCATCTTATTTTTAATTCTTAAGCAAACACAGTCAAAGGGGAGAAAACATATATTTGATGTGTATAATCACAAAAGGAAAAATTTGCAATTATACATCTGACATACGATGTATTCACTCTGCAGGTTTCAAAATAACTTTCAATATGAATGCCCTACGCTCGTTTTGGAACAGCCCAATTGGCCCAAAAACCACTCACTTTTGGGGTCCAACCTTCAACTGGAGCCTCCCGCTAGCGGTAGATTGATTGTAACTTGGCACTACATTAGATTAAAAATATTTATATTTATGAGGTATGAAATATCATATCTATTCACACTTTATTTACTATTGGATAAGATATGAAACCCATTCAAATAGGGTCCATATCTCATTCAATGATAAATGAGGTGTGAGTCGGCATAGTATCCCACATCACATAAATATAAATAACATTTTTCTTTAATTAATAATTAATAAATATTAAATTAATAATTAATAGATTGTTATTGTAAGCTCCAAATTCTTTTCCACTTATTCAAAAACAAATTTGAGTATCTGACCTAAAAGAAACGTACGTCCAGTCTGGCCTTGGAATGGGAAGCTCCCCTCTCCTTAAATTTTATAAGAGAAATGGTTTTTTATTATTTTGTTGAGAAGAAACCTCTTGATAGATAAATATAATCACAAAAAACTTTTCAGAGCAAACAACAGATAATCAAACTAGAAACAAATAAATATACAGAAAATTAACGTGAAAAAATCCCCCGAAGACGAGAGACAAAAAAAATCAAGTGTCGAGGGTGTCTAAAAGGGTCAAAATATCACAATACATTTTTTTCAATTAATACCAAGGGAAAATTCAGTCTATTTATTTAGTCTGTCATTTTTGTTTCTTTCGCTTATTTTTAATTATTTTATTTTCTGCTTATTCAGAACAACATGATTGTGACTTTATTGTGACCATCTCTGTCAAGAACAAACTAAATTAAATTGTATCTAAAAATGAATAAATAAATATCTATTAATCACTTTCTCATAAAGCACACCCTTAATTTGACACCAATTTTAATCAATTTGTAGTGGATCTATTTTATTTGAACTACTCTAAACCCAAGTGGGGAGGAAGAGGGGACTAGGTGGCCCCCTAAATTTTACACATTTATATAATTATATGTATATTTTATATTATAATTCTTCTGAAAATTTTTATCATATTTATATATAGTATGCATAATAAATAATAAAATCCTTTGATACAGTAGAATATATAATATAAAAATATGAACCATATAAATATTTTTAGAATATATTTTTTAAGATTTTCCTCTTATTAACTCATTTAATCTACTTCTTAGTTAGTTATTTATTTATAATCGATATTCTATTTTCATGTTAAATAATATATTAATATATATATTTTTTTATTAAACCTAATAAATATTTTTAAAAAAATTATTGACTGTTTTGTTAAGAGAAAAGAAAAAATAAATAATGAAATAAATCATAAGTTATTAATAATTTATATATAAAATTATACAATAACTTATTTTATACTTTTTTATATAATAATTTATTTTATTTTATATTAACTAATTTGATTCCTCTTTTAAAATTTGTGGCTCGGTCACTGTCTGCACCTATAATCAGGCAGCAATGGACACAAAGAAACCGCCGGAAGCAATTTCTGTCAACATGACTGCAGGTTAAATATTGCGAACTTGTTTGAGGAGCATTAATTCGTATAACTG
Source organism: Dalbergia cochinchinensis (assembly GCA_031216125.1). NCBI lineage: Eukaryota > Viridiplantae > Streptophyta > Magnoliopsida > Fabales > Fabaceae > Dalbergia > Dalbergia cochinchinensis. The sequence continues at coordinate 29,354,355 of CM062368.1, forward strand.
AATCCCTTTTTTGTTTTTTCGTTTTCAATTATTCTGGTAATTAATACGTTGTGAAATGCAGTGATGTGTGGTTATTCGGCAGCGTTCATGAGGTTTGCTTGGGTGGTGCGACCGCGTAACCTGCATCTTCTTGTATGCCATGTCACCAACGAGACTGTGCAACTCTATCAGCTGTCAAGGTGGCTCAGAGCTCAAAGGTAATTGATTAAGTCGCATTAATTACTTCTATGATGACATGATAATATAAACTTGAATCTATACTGAATATAAAAAGAATAGTCCCTTTTTAAGTTTTAACTATTATTGGGCGTTCAAAATTTCTATTTTTCAAAATTTGACCAAAACAATATGATACTCTTCTCCTTTGTAAATTGCCACCTGGAAAAGGCATCTTGATTTTCTTTAACTTCTGGATCATATACAGGATACACCCCGATACTTCAAAAGAACTTAAATAAGCACTGATCCAACCCCATCAACAAAGCCATCAAGGTTTTCATAGTGCTAAATAAATCCAAAAGAGCTACCAGAATATTATCATCGTGTTCACTTTCATTTCCAAGGCTGCTATGCCAGGCACTGGAAGATTTAACTATTTAAACCACTGGGACATCCTTACTCCCCAAGTACTATGAAATACGCCACACACAGACACGCATAAAAGAATTTTGTCCCAAAGTGCTGCTCTCACTTCCCACAGTGTTTCACTTATTGAATGTATGCCTTTTTGTATAATTTGTTTTCAAATGAACATTTTAGCGTTAAAATCTTACAATTTGAAAATGAACGTTTTAAAACTACACTTCAAAATCTCACAATTTTTATGCCTAGTGCTAAAATTTGTACTTTTTTTTGGTCGACGTACATTTTGTTTATATTTTTGGTCAAAGAAATACATTTTGTCTTTTTTTTTGTGGTCAGAAGAAATACATTTTGTTTGAGCCCGATCTTGATCCAGTCATTTTTCAGTCATGACAGGACCTAAAATATTAGTCCAATCAAAATTTCGAACTAAAATGGCCCGTTTAAATACAGCCCAACTCTGTTCATTCTGCCTGCCACGGTCCCCCCCTCTCTAAACTCCTTAGTGCCCAGACCAAAAACATAAAAGAAAATTCCTTATTGCGTTTTTATTCGTACACTCCTATTCATCTCATAAAATTCAATACCCCCAATATTTAAGGTCTGAAAACAAACGTGTCTGTGTCTATATATATATATATTAGGCCCAGCATATCATTTTTTTCCCCGAATAAACAAAAAAACACATTAACAAACTAAAACTTTCAAGCATTATTTACATCGATGAACCATTTTAATATTATTAGGTGATTTTGTAAGAGGTCGTAACAAAATCAATTTGGCCATGACACATTAATTAACGTGTTTGATCTTGTTGAAGACTATAATAAAATTAAAGTAGTTATTTAACACAAGTTAGTTATTGGTTCGTTGATCTATGTATTATATTTTCATATAGAGGTCAAGGATTTAAATTTCACTTCCAACTTTTCCAATTTTTGATAATTATTTTAAATTTTTAATAAATAATAATAAAAAGGACCTAGTATTATTAATTTATTTATGTAAGAATGATATATATTTGAAAGGAGAATTCTTTGACCATTTTTTTTGGGAAAAAATCATCTATTTATTGTGAAAGAATCGGGGGAAATATTTTTAAATTTTTTAACCTTAATTTTTTTTAAAACTTTCCACACAACCTTTTTTTTTTCTATTGTTTGTGTTATACAAAATTTCAATTTCACTATATAATACAAATATACTATAATTGCTAGATTATTAAATTAACTGATTTAGAATTCAAATGATCATTTAAATTATACTTATCTTTGATCCTAATTCATTTTTTATTTTTTTTGTTGCATTAAGATGGTTGAATTAACTATATTTAAATTTTTTATATTTTTTTAGTTTAATATTTGAGTGGATTTATTTTACTTTTTGAGAAAAAATTTCAGTCTAACATTTTTCTATTATTATATTATATAAAATCAAAAATTTATCTTATGACTAAAATGGATAAAAAATACTACACTATCTAATTGGAGATCCAACTGATATTTTTAATAATTATATATTTGGTAGCATTTAGATGGTTTGGTTATTTTTTATTTCATAACTTTCTTTAATTACATTGATAATTAATCATATTGTTGAGTATTACATAAATTAATTAACAATGCTAGGCCATTCTTTATTATTATTTATTAAAAATTTAAAAAAATTGTCAAAAATTGTAAAAATTGGGGGAGGGAGAGAGTGAGATTTGAACCATTGACTTTTATCTGGAAATATAATACATAGACCAACTAAACTAATATCCAACTATTGTCAAGTGATTAATTTGTTTTTGTCATAACCTTCAATCAAATAGACATATTAATTAATGTGTCTAATTTCAAAGATAACTTCTATAAATTCATGATCAAATTAATTTCGTTACAATATTCTGCCAAATCACCTAATAATTCCAAAACACTGTTGAATGTCCTTATGGTTTTTATTCGGGGTGTAGATAACAGACATATATGATCTGACACTACTCATTGATATGATGACATAAATAGGGGCAATGTCCAGAAGAACGAGGAAGCAGGAGCAGTGTGAACCATACTTGTTCGAAGTTCAATTTCACTCAGATCTTGAAAAATAAGCTTTGATGTGACTTGTCATTTACCGTTTACCGTGTTGATTTGCTTTGTGGTGGCAACATTGCAAATGGATCTAATGATAGCTCTTTCTTCTTCTTCCTTTTTTTTTTTGGCTGGATCTAATGATAGCTGATTCTATATATAGGGAAACAAATGTACATGTTCTGGAAGTTCGATTAGTTATTACGAAACACTCTTTGTCAAGAATATTTGATTTTCATCAAGGATAAATGTTTATTTACCGTGATTGAAGATATTTACTGAGAGCGTTTGACAAATTCAAGCCCCCTATATCTTTGTCAGATTGGATTGGTAAAAATATCAGACAAATATAAATATCAGACAAGGGAGTGAGGGACGGAGATTAATTTTTATGAATTATTTTACATTATTAACTAATTACATTTTACCTTTTGTTTAAATTTTAAGGTAGATATGGTAAGAATCAACTACCTGTAATGACATAATATGATTTAGATAATTGCATGAAATAGGTTACCCAATAAATGTAGATACAACTTTTAGATGTATATAAATTGGTTAACTTTCATACATAGTATACAATTATATTATACTATCTTATAAACCAATAAAATGATAAAAAATTCTCGTAGACAGCTACTCACTACGATAGTGTTTGGTAACTATCTGAACAGTGAAAATAGAAATAGTGAAGATGAAGATATCTGCATCGTGTTTAGTTATGGAATATAAGATATGATAACTGTCTTTATATTTTATTTAGAAATACAAGGACAAAATAATAAATACATGCTAAAAGATATTATATACCCCTACCGATTGACGTCGCCACCGAACAACCACCAGACCCCATGGATTTGAGGACACAGTTGAAAATATTAAATATATATAGAGGTATTATTGAAAAAATATTAAATTTTTATCTCTATATTTTATTTCCACTGCTTATATTTTTTTGGAGGTATAGTTATTTTCTATCTCCTATTTTTATTTCCATTATTAAACAGATTTATGTTTTCAGTGTCGCTATATTTTCTAGAGATAATTCCCATACGTTATCTATCATAATTATATATACACTATGATTCGACAATTTTTTACAATTTTATTAATTAATAAAATTATTTTTTTCCGTCAATACCCGTCACTCCATAAGAATTAATTTTGAAAAAGTATTTTCTTATTTGAAGTCACTGGTTGCAAAGAAATATTAAAGGAGCAAGAGCATCTAGGGACGTGAGTAACTGAGTATAATATTTATTATTATAAAAAATACAAGTGTCACACTTTGATACATAGTTTCTTGGAAGTGGTACATTTTGACCCTTACACAGTAGCGATTGCTGAATCTCTACATTATTTCAACCTGTTCTGGTCTCTGCTTCTTCCTCTCCATTCTTGGATTTGTTCTCAAGATACAGGCGTTGGCATTTCAAAGAGTGACCCAACAAATCCAGCGTCTCCTGAATCTGATCTCCTAGTCTCCAGGTACTTTTTTTCAGTAATAAAGCACATTTCCTCTAGTTGAGTTGTGTTACTTCTTGTAATTTGCATATAGCTCATGATTGTCAGATTTTACCGAATATTTGGATCGGGTGTTACAAACAATTAGTATGAAACTATTCATTAATGAGAATTTTCTAGACGAAAGGAATAACACCAAATTAAGGTAAATTATCGGGAAAAAACTCCATACTACGGTAAAGTTTTTAACTTTGCGTAGTGTATTGCTTGATCTGATCCTGATGTTATATCAGAGCAAGACAGAATGTTATTTTAGAGGTATTTTTAACCTTGTTTCTCTTTTTAATTGGTGGTTTAGATTTTGCTAATAAATATCATATACTTTATTTTTTGATAAATATAAATATCATATACTAATACTATTAGTTCGTAAATGGTATAATATCACAATTTTTTGGTTTTTACTATGTCTAGCCAAAGTGGTTATCAAAGCTAATGTCCAATTCTGCCAAAAAAGAATTATACTGTCCAATCAATGAGACCAATATATTAAGTAACTTTTTTTTTTTTATTGATAGAAATTGTATATAGATCCGGCATCAGTTATCCTATCAGGGCCATTCTCCAATACGTTATGTAACCTTTTAATTATCCTAATTAAGTAAGAGTTTAATTTATATGCATTGGTAGCGTAAATTTTTTCTACATGATTATTCAATCATATATTGGCACATCAACAACAGTGGTTAAGTCTCACACCTTACACTAGAAAAATCATGCAAATAAGATTATTTGATTGAATGATAGTGTAAAAGAATTTATACTATCAATAATTAGAAATTAAACTCATTAAGTGGATGTATAGTTAAAAATTATATATATGGGTGGGCAAGAAAACAAATATAACTAAATCTTCAAGAATAATTTTAAGGCGGATACTCACATGAAGTTACAAGTCAATGGCTTTGCTGTCATTGAAGGATGGATGATATGGTGACACATGTAGTTATGGGTTCACACACTTTTCATCTCACTCACTCTCTTGAAAATACCCCCTTCACACTTTCTCTTTCCCCAAAATACCCCATCGCGTTCTTAGTTATGATGTTAATGATGTCGACGAAGTCGACGGATCTAGGGGCGGTGGCGGTGGCCTGGAACATGGTGGCAGCGAGGGAGCTTAATTAGGAATAAACGGATCTGTAAGAGAGGGCCATGAGAAGGACAGTAGCTTGTTCTTCCTCGCCCAACTTTTTACTATGAATGCGAGTGTGATTGGATCTGTGCATTAACACTTGCCTCCCTAAAGCCCACAACCTCTGCTTCAAGTTCAAGTTATCCCCCGTACTCCAAGCTTTACCTAGTGTAACATGTTATTTTTATTTATTTGTTATTTAAATATTTTTTAATTAATTAATTTATATTTTTTTTATTATGAATTCGGTTTATCCGAAATCTTGTTGTAAACCGTGTTTTTATTTTCAATCTTGTTTGTCCGAATTGCATGTAATTTACAGTATTTTTTTATTTTCCATATTTATTTGATTTTATTAAATTTTAATTGATTTTAATATTTATGTTGTAAAATTTTTTTATTTTTAAATGTAGTTATTTTTAATATTTTATTTTTATAATTTTTAAATTTTTAAAAAATTCTGTTTGTCGAAACTGTATTTGATATGAAGTGATTTTTATCTTATTTTCTATTTTAATATTTTTATTAATATTTTATTTTAATTATTTTTTATTTTCTTATATTATTATTTTATTATGAATTCGGTTTGTCCGAACTCGGAGCAGTGTTAATTTTCGTAATTTTTTATTTTATTTTATTTTTTGGTTGACTTCAGTGTGTGTCAAGAGAACAGTATCTTCTTAATGCTTTTTAATTTTATTTTCCTTCAATTTTTTTATTTTGTTGACTTCAGTGTGTGTCAAGGGAACAGTGTCTTTTTAGTGCTTTTTAATTTTATTTTCCTTCAATTTTTTTATTTTGTTACTTTTAACATTTTATAATATTTAATTTCATTTATTTTTTTAAGAAATTAGTTAGACAAAATTCTTTATTGTGTACAATATATTTTTTAAATATATGTTTTATTTCAATTTTTTTAAATCTTAATTTTATTTGATATTTATTTTTTAATATTTTTAAATTTTAGTTAATTTCCTTTGTATTACTTTTTTGTTTTAATTTTTGTAATTTTTAATTTCAAATTTATTTATTTTTTGTTGAATTTGGTTTGTCCGATTAAGTTATCAGTGGTAATTTTTTATTTTTTCCTTTCTTATTATTTTATTTTGATTTTTTTAAATTTAGTTATAATTATATTACTATTTCAGTGGATGGCATATGGTCTTTCCTTGGGGCCACCCCTCTACCTACTCTCCACTGTTGCTGGTGGTAGGGAATTTTGGGGAAAGAGAAAGTGTGAAGGGGTATTTTCGGGAGAGAGAGTGAGATGAAAAGTGTGTGAATCCATAACTACATGTGTCACCATATTATCCTTCAACGGCAGCAAAGTCATTGACTTGTAACTTCATGTGAGCATCTGCCTAATTTTAATAGTTATTTTCTTATGAGTTCTGCAATAGCATTGAACACCACCCTGCTTTCTTATTCTTGTGTTTCCCACAAGAGCTATGCTACAGAGCCCGAATTCTGCTTCGAGAGTGACATGGTGAGTAGTGATTGAAGAAAGAAAAAACTAACCACCCACTAGTGGGTGAATATGAAAATAACCTTCGATCACAAACTGCCAACTCATTATGTTGTGGCAATTACTCTAGCCATCAAGTATTTTCCTTTCTACAATCCATTCAACGATTAGTGATACTTGTGTTACAGGGGATGTAAATGTTTGATTTGGTTCGGTTCGAGTAAAAGTGGAATTCGATCCAATCGCATTTAATTGGGTTGGTTTTATTTGGCTTTTTATTTTTATTTTTTCAACAAATCCAAGCCATACTGATGCAATCAAGATTGGGTTGGTTGGGATCAAGTCATCGAGTTGAAGTTTTTTTCAAAAAAATAAGACAAAATATCTAATTTGGTTTTTCAAATTAGTCTCTCAAAACTTGAAAATCCAAAATTAGTTTATCATATTTCAAAAAAGAGGACAAACTAATCATCAATACAGTTTCATATAGTGTACAAAAGGACTGATTTGCCCCTTTTTTCATTGTACAGAATTATATGAAGGGACCAATTTATCTCACTTTTTTAAAATATTAGTCACCGATTTGGGGTTATTTTCTGTACAGTTTCGTATACCATACAAAAGAACTGATTTGCTCATACTTACAATGCTCTTATTTTCTTACCTCAAGTTTGACTTATTTTTAGCTCAAACTATTTGAGGTTAACAAGCCATACTCAAATTCTATATCTAATTTTATTTTTGGGTAAATAGTTGCAATTACCGTTGAAGGTTAGAGCAAACCTCATTCTTATTTCAAAATAACACTTCACATCTACTCATGGAAGTCACCAACGTTTACTTAATCGAATATTCCCAACCTTTTATATGCCTTTATTGAATTTTAGAGTAAACCCCGAAAGAGGTCATTGACAATTTTTTTTTGTTGGTCAACTTAGTTCTTGATAAAAATGAATTATGTCACTAGTTCTTGGATGTAAAAAGAACTGGAGGAGTGACTTTATACCTTTTATCTCTCTTTTTACTATAGGATGAGGTTGTAATTATGTCACAATTCGTGGGAATATGACCGACATATGGGGAATCGATCCCATGGAAGTCCTTACATTTCATGTTATGCATAAAAACTTCATAATTCTCTAATTAAACATAATTTAAATGAAAATTGGATAAACTTTTCTCATGTTTCATAAACCAATCCATAAATAGAATTTAAATAACAAAACAATTGCTCCAAAAACAAGTTATAAATTTGTTAAAGATAAATACATAAATCCTCAAAATAAACGTGAACTAGAATATGCATGGTCCATGATTCCTGCTTGCAATGTACTAAGCACTAGATAAACATAAGCTAAATTGCACTTCACTCTAAAGTGAAGCCCACTTAAAAGACACTCAAGAGGTGGTATTTGGGAAGACTTTAGACCAATAACTTTATTTGAAAGGGAAAAGAGAAGAGTGAGTTTAATCTAAAACTCAGTAAGTCAATTCTCACCTACAGCCATACATGGGACAATAAGAAAATACATAATAGAAATACAATAGTAAAAAATCCTTTCATTCATAATGCATAATAATAACAATAATATCAATAACTTCATAAAAACCATAAGAAAAGATAATAGACTTTTCTGACGAACCAAAGGAGAGACAAAAGGATAAATAATTCATACAAGCAATGCTTAGTCATTCGTGAACAAGAGTATCTAATTAAGATTTTAACAGTCCCTCGTGAACTGCGTCCTTCGTGAACCACATTCCTCGTGGACTAATCTAAGAAAATGGTGATTGTCCCTCATAAATGACATTGTATATCAAGGTTAACTAATTGACTGTCGTTAACTTAGATCACTGTTTCTATCTAATTTCTATCCAAGCAACACCCACAGTCGTCATGCTAAGCTTCCAGAAAACTAAAATATTAATTTTGTACTTTCTATCATCTCTATTGCTCATATTCTATTTTCAGAAGGGAATGCTCTTAACTCAATTTACTGGTACTAGTTAAAAGCATGATAGTGTAAATGGCATACAATTATCAACAATGGTCTCATGTATTTTTTTTCAAAAGTCACACATTTTCATGGAAGGCTATAAAATCATAATTTTGTTAACATGCCATAATTTATGGAACATGTTCATGGAAAGCATGCATGATGCATAGGAAATATTCATAATGGCTAAAAATAAAGCCATGAGATTAAACTCATTCACATGGAGGGATCAGGACAAAAGTGTGTTGACACCAATGAAGCTTCAAGAAGTAGGAACAGAACCAATTTTTGCCATAAGGAACTATCAAAACTCATGAACAACTATAAGCATACTAGGATAACTCTATGGACATTAGTAGAGTAAACAAACATAGCAAAACTATGAACATTGACACTCTAACCAATAAAAATGGAAGAACAAGGGAGGAACTAAGCATGCTCATCAACAATCTCTTACTTTTGAGCTTAGAGGAGGAGGGGAATAAAGGAGGAACAGAGAAAAAAAGGACAAAAAGAGGTGTTAGGGTTCATGAATGGGAAGAGGAACTGATTTAGGAGTGAGTTTATAAAGGGTTGGAGTTTATTAACTGAAGCTACTTCGTTTTGAGGGTTTCTAATGTGTGAAAATGTGTATCCGTGGCTTTCCAAAATGCATTCCCATGCGTTCTCATTGCACACTCGCGCATACAAAGAAAATACGGCTCTCTCTAAAGCTCAAAGGAATTTGGGTGAAACACAACCCCGCGTCCACTTGTTTTTATTGAGCATCCACAGAATAACAAACCTCGTGTTTGAGCAACATTATTGTGCGTCGCGGGTAAAATCGCAATCTGCTGGTTTTATGCAAATTCTTTAGAATCTGCTCTAAGCCTCAGGGAACGCTTTTTGGCACCTATTAGCCTTTGTGTAGGCATGTTGGCCTAGAATATTACATACTTCCCCTTTTAAAAAAGATTTAGTTCCCAAACCTAAACTAACGTACCTTGGGGCTCGAAAAGATAAAGATTGTTGATCCCCATAGCATCTTTTGTTTCCCAAGCCCCTTCCTCTTTAGAATGGTTCCTCTAGATGACTTTAACTGAGACCATCTCCTTCAAGCAAAGCTTCTTAACCTGCCTATCCATTATGGCCATCGGTTTCTCTTCATATGACAAACTGTTATCCACTTGAACCACTTATAGTATTAGCATGTGAGATTGATGAGGCATGTACTTCTAGAGTATGTTGACATGAAAGACGATATGTATAGCTGGGAGGAAATGCCAGATTGTAGGCTACTCCCTTTATAAGAGACACTCACAGAAACACATGATCACCTACCACAGAAACACATGATCACTCATTGCAAACTTCAAGTCTTGATGCCGGGTGTCAACATAAGATTTCTATCTAGACTGAGCTACCAACAACTGTTCTTTCATCAGTTAGACCTTCTCTAAGGTTTCCTAACTAGATCCAGGCCTAAGGATATAGCTTCCCCAAGCTCAAATCACCTAATGAGAGATATGTAGTGCCTCCTATACAAGGTTTCGAATGGTTCCATATGAATACTTGCCCGGTAACTATTGTTGTAAGATAACTCAATTAGTGGCAAGTGGCTACACTAACTTCTACCAAAATCCAAAATACATGCTCTGAGCATATCCTCCCAGGTCTGAATTGTTCTATTTGACTAGCTGTTTATATATAGATGAAAAGCTATGGTTAAGTCCACACTCATCTCAAGGGCTTTTTGAAATGCTTTTTAGAATCGCGAGGTGAACTAAACCCTCTAGCGGAGGCTGTCGCTACCTCTTCAAATCAGAATTGAAAGAGTAAAACTAAGTTCAAGTACCGAATACACTAAAAAACTGTAGTTAAGATACAACTCGGTTCGTCTCTCAAGGAGACTATATCATTTAGTTGGAAATTGGGGTTTTTGAGAATTAAATTGAAACAATTAACAATAATTGGAAATAATCAAGAATTAAAGGCACTAGTGCAATGTATTTCAAGTATTGGAATTAATTATCATAGTTCAAGGATTGAACACATTAGTAGTTATTAGTAATTAACTATTGGCAATTTGACTAGTGATTAATCGACCTCTAGAATTTGACCAATGCAAATAAATAATAAACGGGATCCAAATTTATCAGAAATTATACTGATTTAACACACCAATTGTTATAGCCTAATTGCCAATCAAAAAGTTAATTATAATGTTCTCCCTCAAATATAAACCAATTGATCAATCAATTTTTGTCCAACGGGTTTCCCTAAACGACGATCGTCAATTTCATTAATCCAATAAAAATTGTAACAATTGCAACAATAACTATTAAGAATAGATACTTCAAAACATTGAGAAAACTTGAGCATTCAACAAAAAAAGGGTCTCAAATTTCATCCAAATCCATACGGAAATCCTTACACTAGTAAGGAAAACTACTCTATCTTTGGAGGATTGCAACAGTGAAATAAAAAGAGTACCTAAAGACAATAAAAAGAATCCTTATGAAAATCTCGAAGAAAAAGTTCAATTCAGCAAAAGAAACCCTAGAGAGAGAAGAATAGAGAAGAAGAGGTAGATAGATATAGAGAGAGAGATAGAGAAAGAATCCTAGGCACCATATTTCAAACTTCCAAAATAGGGTAAAAGTCTATCCAATTCCCTTAAATAAACCCTGCAGCGCTCCTCAAAGCCACTTGCTCTTGCACTTTTGTTCCTGTTTTGCAAGCCATTTGCTCCAAGCTCTTTCCAAAAAGTTTCCAGCCTTATTCTTGACATTTTGCACTTCCAAAGCTCTTATATACAAAACCATACTCAAAGAGATAGGTTAAATACAAAAGACTTCAATCCATTAATCATTCCAAAATTAGTGCAATAGTCAATGATTCTATCAAAAATGCTCAATGAAGACCTAGTCAAAATCCTAATTATTCATATCAATAACACAGTGAAATTTATGCAAAAGCTAAAGGTTTAGAAGCAAAATAAGTGGCATGAATGTCTTTTATCAAACACCCCCACACTTAAGCTTTCACATGTCCTTATGTGAAAATAAAATCAGACCAAAGGCATGGGTAAGCAACAGTATCAAGGAATACAACTATGAAAAGACTAGACTCTTGACTCTACTAACTCAAAGAATGCAAAATGCATTAAAAGGAATGACAATACACCATTCCAATTGACCTATAGGTACAAACAGTAAGTTACATACCAACAATTAAGAGGATCTCAACAAGCAAAGCATAAATACGAACATAGCACACATGGTAGAATCCATATACATGATGCATAGACCAAGTACAAATATCCTCCCTATGTTAATGTTTGCCACTCATTCACTCAAGTGTTTTGGGTTAAAATGCACACTCAATCACCTCAAATGAAAACACATTACCATAGGCTAGCCATGGGTCTCATTCTTTATTCGTCGCATACACATGTGTACCAAATCAAGATGACTTTTTTTGGGGTTGTAGTGAGGCTTAGGTGAAGGTGGGTAAATATCTAGGCCAATAGAGCTAAACCTTTAGTCAAAGAAATACAAATGCATACATCAAAAGCGTAAATGCTTAAGGGTATATTTTGTCCAACTTAATACATACACAGTCCCTTAATTTGCAATGTGGCACACCTTCATCCAAACTTTTGTGACCTTTTGCTTTCCCCTTTTTTTTTCAACTTTGCTTTCCTTTTTATTTTGTTTTCTTTATGTGCTACTTACTAAATTTTTTGGCCACTTACAAATACATATTGTCTTTCTCCCACACTTAAATTAAGGTATGTCCTTATGCTCTCCCTTATACTTATCCTTAAACACATATAAGAATGCACAAATGCTCTCCGAAGCTTTGGAAAATTTCATGATTTTTCATTTTTGGCTAAGCATATGCTTAAACAAAAAAAAGGGGAAAATAAAGCTCAAAAAGAGTTTGGTTAACATATGAATTAGTTCTTAGCGGTCATACAATCGCACTCTCACTAAGAGTTTGGCTAACATATGAACTAATAATTCACAATCGTGATTCTATGAACCTGTGCCAATTTGATTACCAATTACAGCAACCTAATTCCTGATGGAGTTAATTTGAATCTCTTACCAATTGGATGTAATTAGAGCAATCGACCCAATACCCCAATGGTAACTAGATTATGCCCGTAAACGAATGCACAACTAAACAACTCTTAAAAACACAATTACAATAATCATCACAATTGATATCAAAAGAGAAAGCAAACAGGGAAGAAAAACTAACCATGAATTGCAATTAAAATAATAAGAACCTCAAGAACAATCTCAATCTTTAGTTATCCTTACACACAGTAATAAGATTACTCCTCCATAGGGAAAATGTCCCAATCGTTGTTAAAAGAAAGCTGTAAATTACAACCTAGTAAGAACCAAAATCCAACAATGACTAAGAACTCTAAAACTTAGAGAGAGTGAGAAAAAGAGAGAGAGTGAGAGAGAAAAAGAGAGTATTCTGAAACTATTCCCAAAAACAAAAATCTAAGTTACTTATTATCTCTCAATTATGCTAAACACCAAGTTATATCCCAATGCCCCAATACAACAGACCGAAGTTGCATGGAAACGCAGAAGCCATATCACTTATGACTGCTATAGCGGTCCTGCCTCTTGATTCTCATGAATGCGGCAACATCCTGCTATATGGTGACTACTATAGCGGTCATGTATTCGCGCAACATCGCATTGAATATTTCCAAACTTGTTTAGAGGCCTAAAAAGTTTGAATTAGCTGTTGTGAAATAAAAGTTGTAGCTATTTGAATAAGCTTTCCAACGCCGCAAGAATCACCTCAATTGGACATTCGTAGCTCCAGATATTAGCAAAATACCAATTGAGGGTCAAACTAGATAACATCAGAATATCAGCAACCTTTAATCTCGCAACTGAATTTTCACCAAGATGCTCCTGGAATTGGGTTTTGAGCCAAACATAAAAGTTATAGAGGATTTCTTAATCTTTTCAAAACATTTATTTGCCTCAATCCGATCCCTGTAAAGAGAGATACGAATTTTCCACTATATTACTTCCTGTAAATGTGCTCCAGAACTTTACCATTCAGTTCCCCAAATTCTCCCAATTGAATACTACTACAAACTCTAGCATTGCTATGGTCTTCATACACTAGCATGGAATATCCCTGCAAACAAATAACACTCACAAAAGAGGATTAAAAGTACAGGAATATTTGTTTATCAAAATGGTGCAAAGAAGCATGATTTTATTCAATGATACCCAATGAAGACTAAATATGAATCTACCAATTATCCATCAATTAAGTACAATTAAGATGCAAAATGTTCAGAGTTAGAATAGAGAATGGATTCATAAATACAACCCATCACCCCCTGTGGGCGACTTGATATACTAAGGTTAACGAATTGGCTGTCATTAATTCACAACTCTGTTTTGTTCTAATTCTTATCCAAATATAACTCACAATCGTCATGCTAAGTTTCCAAAAACCTAAAATCTCAATTTAGTGCTTTTTATCATCTCTATAGCTCATATTCTATTTTCTAAAGTAAATGCTATTATCTCATAATTTACTTGAAGCAGTTAGAAACGTGATAGTGTAAATGACATACAATCATCAATAATGGTCCTATGTATTTTTCAAAAGTTATGCATTTTTCATAGAAGACTGTAAAATCATAATTTTTCTAACCTGCATAATTTATAGAATTGAACATGTTCATTACATAAATAATTTTATAAATTGGTGGGGAATGTTTATGATGCATAGGAAATATTCATAATGGCTAAAAATAAAGTCATGAGATTAAGCTCATTCACCTAAGGGGTCAGGAGAGAAGCGCCAACTCCAATGGAGCTTCACGAAGCGAGAATGACACTAATGTCTGCCATAGAGAATAACCAAAACTCATGAACAACAATAAACATACTAGGATAACTCTATGGGCATGAAGAGAGTAAACAAACATAGTAAAACTATGAACATTGGCACCCTAACCCATAAAAATGGAAGAATAAGGGAAGAACTAAGCATACTCATCAGCAATCTATTACCTTAGGGCTTGGAGGAGGAGGGGAATGGAGAAAGAAGAGAGACGAGAGTAGAAAGAAAGGTGTAGAGGTGTTAGGGTTCATGTATGAGAGGGGGAATCAGTTTGGGGGTGAGTTTATACATTAAATGAAACTATATCATTTAGGGGTTCTAATGCATGAAATCGCGCCTTTGCACATTTTATCACTTATTCGTGGGTTTTCACAGTCATCTACAATTTATCAATCATTTGAGGGATTGGGTGAAGCATGACCTCGCATCCATGGATTTTTATAATGGATTCATGGAATCATTAACCCTGCATCCATGCAAAATTATTGCACGTCGACGTGAACAAAAATGCATGTCCCCATGTAAAACCACGCATTTGCGAGTTTTATGCAGATTTTTGTAGAATTTACTGGAAGCCCCAAGGAAGGCCTTTCAGCCCTAGTTGGCCTTCATATGGACACATAATCCTGGAATATTACAAATTAAATTAAGTGCAAATAAATGTATTTGAGTTTTGTCTGAGAATTTACCATTCCTCTATAATTGTCATCAAAACAAAATGACATTGTCATGCTTTTGTACTTGGTTTGAAGAATTCAGAACCCAAAGTGACATTGTTTTGAGCATTGTTATTTGCCACGTTATCATCCTTCCTCATTATTTTTACGGGCCATGTCACCTGCTCTATTAAGTTTTCTATATAGGGACTATTGAGTTTCCAAGGCTTAGCATTATCAATGACAAACTGAGTAATTTACATTTGTTAAGGTCCAAGTTAATTAATGAGGAAATTGTCAAGGACCTATTTAGGGATTTACTATAAGTTTTAAATTAATTAAATTAAATACGAAGTGGCATTTATGCTGGTGAGCGTGCTGGCGATGGTGTCTTCTTTTCTAATTTTGAACATGATGTGATCATAACTGAAGCCATTGGTTGCATCTCTGAGCTTGGCCAACGAGAACACTAAGAAGAGTGGGACCAATGACATTAGCAGTGTTATTGAAATGTTGTGGTGATAATAATGATTGTTTTGTTGGTTGGAATGTTTGGAGATTTGACGCTGGCAACAACCTATTAGTTAGAGTTAGATGTCATTATAGGTGTGAAAGCAATGGTACAAACCTCATTTTTATTCCAAAAATGCAAAGGTTCTACACATCTTATTTATTTGCGAGCCAAGTCCAAGCCTTGAATATTAGGGACATTCTAGAGTCGATATATCAAAATTGGAAATAGTAACATATGACGTTGCAACATTACATTTTAGGGGTGTTAATGTGAATCCAAGCCCAACTTGCTTGAATTAGAAAGCACCCTTTCTCGCTTTGTTAATAACAATGCTAGCATAGTGGCACATCTGGTTGAAATTGAGAGTTTGAAGACCAGGTCTTTTTATTTTTTAGGGTTGAAAATAGTGCAAGATGTGTACTATATAGTTTTCACTTCAAAAATGGCTCTAGAATGATGGAGAAATTTGTTGAAATTTGGATTGAAATTGCAAAACTTTAATTTTGCTACTAAATGTTGGCCGATGGTAAAAGACTGGCAATGTAATAACAGATTTTCTAAATAACTGTAAATTAAAGGTAACAAACCAATTAATGGAATTCTTCATTTAGAGGAGTCTCAATTGTCAATGAGAATGGGGTATGGTGTATTTATCCAAATCTTAAGAGTGTTAAATATTATTTAACCTATATTTTTATATGTCTTTTAATTGAAAAAGAGTTTTGTAGTTAACTGCACAATAGGTCCAATTTGACTGAGATTTGCTATGTAGCTAAAAACATTTTTTTGTAAAACTAGTACGAGTACAAGTGAAAATGTTTGGTTGGAAATTTGGAAGAATACAATGTTGAAAAAGGGTATAGAGGTGGGTATAGTGGAAAGAGAAACTAGACTCATAAAATTATTCATACACATTTATGAATTTGACATCTGTATTATTTATCTTTTCTTTCTTTTTTTCAATTTGAAATCTTAGCCTTTCCTTTCTTTAAAGCTTGAAATTGGGTTGGGGGCTAGGTCTAGACACTTCAAAAGCCACCCTTATTTTATCTTCCCCTATTCCTTTCTTTATTCGTTGAGTGTGTAAATCTCTTCCCTCATTTTTATTCTTTTATGCTCCTTCCTATCCACCCGTTGAACCCGATGCTCTTCCTCCTTGTCCACCTATTACATTCACTTGCCTATGCTTCTTTGTTTAAATAGCATGTGACATCAGGATCCTCTCACACATAATCCCAAAAAAGTGCAATCCTTAAACTTAAGTCCAATATCCCTCAAACATTCCTATTCCATCGCAAGATGTTATAGATTTGATGAGAGAATGAAAACTAGTATCTTGCATCAAATTGAGTGAATGCATATATACAATGAATAATTGACAACACTAACTAATTTATTAGTAACAGGTTAACATAACTCTAACCAAAAGAATAAGAAAACCATTAAATTTAGTGAAGACTTGATGATTATGAGGAAGAGCGACAAAAGAACAAGAAATAGTGCATGAATGAGTAAACTTTGTACGAATGGATAAGACAATACCTACAGAAAATGAGATAGGTAAATTAGGAGCCTTTACAAGTGGATAAAAGGAAAAACAACACTTGATACTAAAATGTAGTAAACTATATCAAAAATTTACTATATTACATGGTTAACAAATCAAAGACCAGATTCACAGGAGGAACAAAAGCTTCTTAAAGGGATTTCTTGAAAATACCATAATAAGCAAATTGGGTGATCTTTTAAAAAACTTTTTCTTTGAATGTTGATTAACATTTATAGCAAGTAAGACATGAGTCCAACATATACCCAACCTGTCTTTGTTTTAATTCTTGAAGAACTAGATAAAAAAAAAATTTATTGGGAGTAATATGATCCATTAGCAAAATTTGTCCCTAGTTTGACAAAAAGAATTGTTCAAAACTCATCATAAACTCAACTTCAAGAAACTACTAAAAAGGCATTGTCCCATCACAGTTACACTAAATTATAGGTTTAGAATCAGTGAGTTGCCCCTAAATCATCTTCAAATTAGTGAAATATTGGGTCACAGATAACAAACCTTGAGATGTTTTCGTAAAATCTTTCTTGAGTTGAAAAATTCTTGGGCCATTAACTTGTTGATAACGATCAGGAAAATTCTTCCATTTCAGTAGCTAGTGAATAGATTATCATATAAGAAAAAATCTCTTGGGAGATTGAGTTCAACAACCATAAACTCACAACTATATTGTTCCTCTCATATGAATCCAAAAGCAAATGATCTTCACCATCAGATTTTGACAATGAGCCATTAACAAAGGCTAATAGGAATTTGTGGCAGCTAGTTTATTTCAAATTCTCAAGAATATATCCATAGGAATTTATCCACAGAATATAATATTATTATGTTTGGTAAACAAAATGGAAAGATATTCCCAAGAAACTTTTACTCCAAGGAATAATTATTAATTTTAGAGTTAAAAGTCTAAGGGTATTTTGGGAAATTATATAATATTCCTGGGAATTTGAGTGTCAACCAAACATTAGAATGTTTATTCCCAGACATATTTTGTAAAATTACTAGAAGCTTATTCCATCTACCGAACTTTCTTACAATGTCATTCCTAGGATATAAAAATTTAATGTACACACCCCGTTTTGTTCTTGCTTTCAAGAGCCATTTTTTTGCATGCCTCCAATTATTGAAGTTTTTGCCATTAAAAGGTTGAGAAATATGAGCCAAACTAGATCCATAAGAAGATTGAAGAAAGAAGTACAAAGTAAAAGAATTGAAGATGAGATAACACAGAAAGCGAAAGTGAAAGCGAGATGTCAACAACTTCTACCATATTATGGGAATAATAAGAGAATGATAGTTAGTATCTTGTATTGAATTTAGTCAATGTATATGCAATACAAGGAATAATTATTTACATTAGCCAATATGTTAGTAACAGGTTAACTAGCTCTTTAATAGTAGTTACTAACTCCCTAATAGTAATAAATACAAGTGGTAATACATAACATACATCTCACATTAAATTATATTAATTGTAAACCATTGATCTGTCTATAACGATATCACCTATGGATAGATTGAATCTTGGCAAAAGTAAATTAATCTTAGCTAATATCCCTGACAATTGCAAAATATGGACATCTCAAGTCCCTAGTCACCTACAACTATTAAATTAACTAGAGTAGTATCACCCCACTTGACTCCCCTATGACTTCACTCATCTCATTTATCTTTGCAATTAAAATAGAAACTTAACGTCCTTATAAACATTTTTAGGGGATCTTGTGGACATGCAATCTCAAGTGTTACGGGGGTTTTTTGAAGATTTGTTTATATGTTATTCTTCATGCTTGAAATGGATTTGTATATATCAGTCTTCTCTCTATTAGATTGATAACATTTGGTTTGTTTATAAATTAAATTTTTGTTAAACTTATCTAATACTATGTTATGTTACAGTAAACAAATTGTTTATAGTCTTGTTTGTTTCAACCCCACCTTGACTTCCACCTTCAATGTAAAAAATGAAAGAGTTGTGAGGTATGGGTCGAGGTGTAGGAGAGGTTTGGAATGTGAATAAAGATGAAAAAGATAGCGTGGGGGTGAGGTGAGAAGGGAAGTGGGGATAAAGGATATGAGTCAAGTGAGAGTGGGACTAAGGGGAAAAGTGATGGGTGGAAGTAAGAATCATGGCTACCAGTTAGTTTATCGATTGCAAGTGACTAAGGATATGATGTTTCCATGTTTTACAATTGTTAAGGATTAATTTGGGAATATACTCATATTTATACACCCTCCACTATAAATGTTATAGGATAAGAAGATGTAAGCACATTTATTTTAAGCCTATGTAATATTCTTATCATACCTATAATGAAAGAAATCTCTTATCATATCATTCTTTTGTCGAGCCACCCTCTAACTTATTATAGAAAGGTCCCTCCAAGAACCCTTTCACATGTTTAAAGTAATGCAATTCAAAATATATATGTATTACACAAGTGCATTGTAACGCCCCGATTTTCTGTCTGAGTGAAAAATGATCGAAATGCCCCTGAGGTCATTTTCGGCCCGAAATTCGAGGATGGCCGATCCGGCAGTCCTCGAAGGGCCAACTCAATGTTTGAAGGGGATTGAATGACCCTTGAGTGGTTCCGGAGGCGAAAGTCTCATTTTCCACAGTTTCAGGTCAAAATGACCAAAATATCCCTGTAGCGTTTTATACGGGTAAAGGTGCCGTTTGAGCCCGGAACTTTCCCCAGAGGTTTTAAACCATGTTTTTACATGTTTCAAAACATCTGTTTGAGTCCCGGTGGTCCCGGGCAGTTTTAGTGCAAAATTACGATTTTGCCCCTAGAATAGTAATCTTGAGCTTAATGATGTAATTAAGCAAACCTAAGCAATATTAGTCTCTAAACGAAGATTAATTAATTTCTCTAATTAATCTAGAGTCAAAATAATTTATTAAAGTTAATTAGAACCTAAAATTGCTTAGATTAAACTTAAATCCCTTTTTAGAACTCAAGATTCCTAGTCTTGGAATCTTAAATAGTGTTTTCTCTCTCCAATTCCTTAAATCAAGGAATTGTGTCTAGAATTGTTTATATACTAAAATGAATTCATAACTCACTAATGATGCAAGAACACTCTCTAATTATGTCTTGCCAACCTTAATTACCCATTTCCTCACCTAAACACTTTCTTACAAATTCCTAATCTTAAGCATAATCAAAGATACACCCAAACACAACTCTAAACCACAATTAAAATGCAAACTAATCCTCCCCCAAATCTGATGCACATGGCCGAAACTCTCACCCCCATTTGACCACATGTTGAATTGTTTTCTCACTCAAAGAACCATGTCTTGAACCATACCTCACCATACTTGAGCCTATGCTTGACCATGCTTCCACCATGCTTTGAACCATACCTTGTAAGAGATATTTTTCTCTCCCATTCTGCACTCCTCATGGCCGAAGCTTCATCAGCCCCTCCATTTGCTTCATTTCTCTATAAATAGATGGCCTTGGGAAGCTTGCACCACTTTTAGATCATTTGCTAAGTTAGTGCACTTTCAAAGTTTTCTTTTTCTCTCAAAGTTTTAGTGTTCTTCAAGTTCTTCAAGCTCTCCATCTTCTTCATCTTCTTCTTCCATCTTCAAGATCATCACACCAAATAGGGATTTTCTTTCAAGTACTTCTTTCTTTAAAGTTCTTGTTCTAGCTTTATGTTTATAGTTTCTCTTGATTCTTTTTAGAACTTCTTTTCTTCTCCTTTTTCTTTTTCATTTTCGGCCATGGGCCTTGAAGTTCAAAGAAATGAGAGCTTGATGATGAGAGTTTCATGATGATGTTCATCACTTGAAACAAACTCTAGAGCTTGATCTTTGTTCTTGAGCAAAAACGTTTCTAGTTCTTCCTTTCTTGAACTCTTGAGAACTTTAGTTTTGATGGTGTTTTAAGATGGTTCTATGAACTCAATGATGAGGACTCATGGTGTTGGTGTTAATATATCACCAAGATCATGGACTCTAGAGCTTTCAAATATTCCTTTTCTTGCCTAGAATGTTTCGGCCATTTCCTTTTCTTCTACATGTTCAATGTTTTGATTTTCTAAAATTGTTGTCTTGAGTTCTAGGAACTCTAAGCTTTACTTAACCTTGGTTGGATGAGTTTGGGTTGAGGATTGAGTTCCTTTAAAGTATTGTTAAGAGCTCTAGAAAGATAAAATGAACTTGCATAATTTATTTTATGCTTGCATTTATATTTACATTCTTGCTATGCACTTTTACTTTCAAGCTATCACCTAAGAACATAAAGATTAAAATGGAACTTGCACCATCACTTAATTTAATTCTCAAAGCTTTTCTATTTCGGCCTTAAAGTTGATTGTTGTTGGGCCAAGAGCACTAAAATAAAGAATTGAACTTGCATTATCACCTAATTAATTTCTCGAATGCCTTTCTATTTCGGCTTTAAAGTCGATTGTTGTTAGGCCAAGAGCACTAAAATAAAGAATTGAACTTGCATTATCACAAGAGCACTAAAATAAAGAATTGAACTTGCATTATCACCTAATTAATTTCTCGAATGCCTTTCTATTTCGGCCTTAAAGTCGATTGTTGTTGGGCCAAGAGCACTAAAATAAAGAATTGAACTTGCATTATCACCTAATTAATTTCTCGAATGCCTTTCTATTTCGGCCTTAAAGTCGTTGTTGTTGGGCCAAGAGCACTAAAATAAAGAATCGAACCCTGCATATTTACTTTCAAGCTTGCACGTTTAAGTTTATGCCTTGCATATTTAATTTAAGTCATCACTTTATTCTGTAAGCAAGATTAAAAATGAAAAGCATGAGCATGTTTATTTTATGTCATAACTTAAGAACCTAGAGCTCAAAGACTTGCCCATTTCATTTCAAGTTAAAGTTTAATGTGAATGCATTCCTTGAATGCATGTTTTCAGCCAAGTAGTGATGATGGACTTGCAATAAGTTTTCATCTAGCTACAAGGACTAATAGTCTATGTTCTAAGTTTTTCTTAAAAGCTTTACAATCTTTACAAGGTTATGTTATCATGAGATATGACTTTGTTCCCTCTTAGAAGATGAAATATATTTTGGTCACTGACCTAAGGCTTCTCTTAGCCTCTCGATGAATTAAAATGATTTACAAAAGAGTTCTAGAAATTCTAAATTGATTCCAAGAGAAACTAGTTAACTTATGTACCTAGAGATGTCAATATAGTTCTCTTATTGAAGCTAGATGTTTTCGGTACTGTCATGATGAGCTTGCAGCTGTATGATGATGTTTTGATGTGTTTGAATGTGTGAAAATATCACATGATGATGTAAAAATGATTCTATGCATGATAGGTAAGAAACTAGCTAACTAGAAATACCGTAAAGTTAGAATTTAACATAGTTTAGACCCATTTGTTTTTGGAACTTATCCAAAATATTTTAATGGGAACATAATCAGATTAGGATTGTTTAGACATGAAAAACTTGGTAACATTTGGATTAGAATTGAATTTTAGCACCTATAGGGAAACTAGTAATTAGAAAACCGTAAAAATGCAAATGTAGAACTCTTAGAACATTTAGTTTTTTGGATTCTGTCCAGCAACATTACAACATGATAAATGTGATTTATAATTAGTTCTTAAGTATAGGAATGTCTCATAATTGATTTAGATTTAATTTATAGCGCCTTAGGCGAGCAGACGAGAAAGGGTCTAAAACGTAAGTTCTAGAACCCCGTAACCACAAGATAGAAATTCTGCCCTACGCTTTTCAGATTTGAGAATGAATGTGAGAATTAGGAATGATGATTAATTATGAGCCCTTAGGTGCATAAAATATGAACGACAGATGTTAAAGAACTATATCTCAAGATTAAGACCCGTAAGGGTCAAAGCATAAGCTACCGTAAGGGTAAGCGTTTGAATATTCTATGATGATGCATGTGGTATGTAAATGATGATGATGTTATTCATATGAGGAATTCATGAGGATATATGTTTATGTGGCATAAAGCAAATTTGGAAGGAAAGCGTAATGCCATCGATGCCGCCAATTCGGCAATTTGGGGACTTAAAGAGATTTTGAAAATTAAGGTACTAAGATGGGTTCTAGGATGACACCGGTTCAGCCGAGCACCTCCATAGAACTCATGTGACATCGGTACCAATTTATACTCTTAGGTGACACCGGTTAGTGAAGAGCACCCCTAAGAGAATTGCCCTCTAACCCGTACTCAGATAGTCGGGATTTATGATTTATGATACGCTTATCGTTAAGTGATAAGTAAGAACTAGTGACGACTAGTTAAGGTATGAGCTCATAACCTAGAGATGTGACACGCTCGAAAGGTGACACCAGTTGGCCGAGCACCCCAGCGCTTTGTCTTTTAGAGGCGGCCATGAGGAAGAGAAGTTTCATGATTATGATTATGTCACTAAGTTTGTCCCATATGAATGTTTCTATTGCCACTTTATGCCACTAAGTATGATGATGCTTGATGTTATGATTTATGTATGTGCATTGGGTAGCGCCATGTATACATTCTCTATTATGTTGCATTCATGACATTAAGATCATCCTAAAATGAATGGACCTTGGCTAAAGTATATTTTAAAGTTTAAAATGAACTCGATGCATGCTCACTTGCTTTTACGAAAATAAACCCAAGGTTCCTGAGGACGTAGATGATGACACCTAGGTAGTAGGAGGCCCTACTGAGATTCTTTAGCAAGATTCTCACTCCCTCTATCTCTTCTTTCCGTCACGTCTTCAGATATGCGTTCGTGGTATTCGTGGACACCCCGACATGGGAGGTGCACTATGACCCGGCTCACGGGTCATACCATTTTGAGGGACAGTGCATGGTGCGGGTTTTCATGTTCGTAGGATGCCCCTTTGCTTATCCCGTGCACACCCACCGTTTCTCCCCGACTGCGCCCCATGGCGACGACGAGCGGGTTTTTGAGCGCGTGCGTACGCATAACGAAAGAGTGCTCTGCATGCACACTGCTGCCTCAGCCATGCGAGACTATCCCGATTATGTGCCCTGGACCTACTTCTCGATGGTGACGATCAGAGACCCGCCTACCCATCTCGTATAAGCGAGCTGCCCCCTCTCCACCATTGATGAGGAGGCGGTGAGATACGTGACTTCGGCCACGGCTTGCACGGCGGAGATGCGGCCTGCGCGGGGTTACTCTCGATCCCGTTCCGCCTCTTACGCAGAGAGCTCGTCCGATTTCAGGATATTTGCCTGGATTCGCGAGATTGGCGTTTGTAGAGGTGACGATCGGCCGATGGAGTACCGAGGTAGAGCACCGCCGCCATACTTAGATGGAGATGAACCTTCTTTGTATATTAGAGGTCATCCCGTTAGTTGTACTTGAGTAGGGGAGTTGCTTTTATAGTTTCCGTTGCACTTTCTCTTGTATTTCCTTTTTAATTGTATTACCCGTGTTGTACTAAATTAAGTCTCACACTTATAAGTAGGCAAATTATATATATATATATATATATATATATATATATATATATATGAGGTGATATTCAGTATTTCTCATGATGTGCCTTTTTGTGCCTTACGCTATGACGTTATGAGATGTATGTTTTGTCCGTTACATGTTATATCGTATCACGCGGCTCTCACTTTGTATTTCAAAAAAAAATTTACCCGTATTTTTCGCTAAGTATTTCAAAGTAAAAATGAGAACTATGAAGTAACAGACTAATGATTAACCTAAGTATGTTCTAGAGTTTTTGGTTAAAAATTAGGATGTTACATGCATAATTTATCATCCATACTTATGCCATTAAATATTAAGGCTTAAATATGTTTTTAGTCTTTGGAAATAAATAGTTTTGGGTTTGTTCCCTGGTTTTGGGTTTGTTCCCTGGTTTTTGTTATTTGGGTTCTATCCAAACATTTGTAAAATTACTTGATTTTAATCCCTATCATGTATGATTATTGGTTGTCATATATGATTGAATAACTTGACCCTTTGTTAGCTAATTTAGGTTAATTTTAATATTGATAATCTAAAAATAGGGATTAAACCCAAGGAACTTTAGAAAAGTTTGGACCAAAACTAAACAAAAAGTTTTCACAAATTAAAACCAAAATTTGCTTATTTTTCAAGGATAGAAACATATTTAAGCCAAAAATTAAATATCAGCAATAACTTAATTAAGTAAATATTGTTATGTATTTTAAAAGTATACATCGAGCTAATTTTTATGTAAATCAACAACTTACAAAACAATTTTATACTAATGTAAAAACTTGTAAATATAATAATATGAACTTTTCTAGACAAAAAATACTATTTAAACATGTAATAGAATATATGTAATAGTATGATAACTATTCATATTTCACAAAAACCAAAAAAGAGTTATTCATATAAACCAAATTTAACCTTTCCATACACACACACACATATGTATGCACTGCAAATTGCAAGTGTATTTTATCTTTAATTAATAATTAATAATATTATTTAATCATATTAAAATAAAAACTAAGACCTTCTTTTAAGAGTTTTGAAAGTGAAGCTTAGTTCATATTGTAGCAATGGTAGAGGTATGAGATTTTAGCTCTTTTGCATCACCATAATCCTTGATGATTTAGCTTTTAAAAGTAGTTGTAGCAATTGTCTTAATCCAATAATTAATGTCTATTTACATGATAAATATGTTTTAGCTTAAAGATATATAGGGTATAATTTATATATAGGTGCTAAATATTAAATAATGTAAAAGTTATTCTCAATAAAGAGAAGCCACAAGAATAGTATTTGAAATATTATAAAGTTACTATTAAACTCTTAAATGAATATGATGAACATATTATTAAAGAAGGTTACTTTGAGCGTATTATATTGACCTTTATTGAGGTTTAGTGAAATTTAACTCGACTCTTCTCTATTTATCCGCACGATACTAAACTTCCTTGAATTCATTGTCCAATATGCAATAGAGGAGAGTGTTTTACAAATTTAGGGGAGGTCGGCATAATGATTTCATAAATCAGGGCTCTTCAGCGAATTTTTTGAATAAAGTGCAGTCAGAGTGAATTAAACTAAGTTTCAGGGAAGGTCAGTATAATTTATCCTTACTTTTATTATCAAATTAAAGTTATATTAATCTTTTAAATTTTAGAAAGCATAAGTTAGTTTAGAAAAGTGATCCTAACAACATCTTAACTTTTAACATCTACCAAATTCCCTTTTAAGGATTTCTATTTACTAAATAGGAAAAACTGACCTATGTTTTTCAAAAGCAGAAACACCCCTTAGAGAGAGCACTATTGAATTAGACCTAAGACTGCTATGTAACATGTATTTTTCAAAGATCTATTGGAAAAACTACAAATTAGCTCTAAGTTTTTAGGTACAAAAGTATAATAAGAACAACTAAAGCATGAATTGCATAGTCTGAATTTGATGATGTTCATTTGTTGATGTATTGTAGTAGCAGGTTACGAGCTAACAAGTGATAAACCAATGGAGCTACTGCGCACATTTTGGAATAGTCCCGTTGGTCCAAAAACAAGTCATTTTTGGGGCCCTGCTGTCAATTGGGGTATTCCCATTGTGGTATAATATTGCCAATTGGATTACAATATAACTCATTTCCACTTTGGCTTTGGACTATTGATTAATATTTCACGTCCTTTCAGGCAGTAATTGACATACAAAAACCCCCAAAAACAATAAATGGAAGAAGGACTGCAGGTTATTTTTATTTTTCTAAGAGCAATATATAAATAAATCTGAAAATATGATTGATTGAATTTTTCCAGCTTTCTATATTAATTCATACTTTATATGTTATAGTAATGTGTGCTTATTCAGTAGCATATATGAGGATTGCTTGGATGGTAAAACCACAAAACATTCATCTTCTTATTTGTCATGCCTCAAATGAGATTCTACAACTCTACCTGTTTTCGCGCTGGGCAAGATCTCAAAGGTAATTTGCCACCCTTTGTGATCCATCATAACATATTAATTGTGAAAAGTATTATGCTTAAAATTATTTTATATTATTATAAATAAATACTTTAAATTGAGTATTTTGTTTATATGAAAAAATCAATGTTAATGATTATCAAACAAGATATATAAAATGATGGAAAAGTTTTGTTGAAGGTTCAAATTAGAAACGATGTCGGTATTAAAAGCAGATATAAGAAGACACTATTGGAGAATGTAAAAAAAGTGCTGTGGGCAACTCAAAATAAGGCCTCACTTACTTGGTATGGGGATGAGATGGAAATAAATAGAGACCCCATTTATGTTAGAATTAAACATATTCATTTTTTATTTTTGAAATAGTTATTATCATAACTTGTAGTGTAAAGAATAACCTATCATTCAGCTAACAAACAAGATAGTAGATTCGCAATCATACAATCTAATTATAATATAATTATGTTAGTTTAATATTAAGAATGCAATCAATCTAGATTGACAAGTTTATCAAATCTAATCTCTTAAAGTCATGTGACAAAATTAAAATTAATTAATAAACTAATCAATACATCAAAATAATTTTTAATTAAAAACAATGAGTCATTTAGATTTACACACAAATAGAACTATCATTTATCATCCTTAGCAAAGAGAATACACTTATTAGAAAAAGGCTGAGGGCAGATTGTTTCATCAATATCCACGAGCCTACTACATAACCCTACCAAAAATATGAGTATCATTATCTAGAACCTTCGTGGCCTTGGGAACTCAAAAGCACAATATTAAGAAAATCTCTCATTGTCGCATGCCATATAGCAATGGTGGTAGCAAGGAAAATGGTGTGCAATTGAGACAACATGACCTAGTGCAATAGTCGACAATAGAGACATTTGACAGAAGGAGTAGGATGATGATGATCGTTGGTGACAACAAAGTGACGAAATGGGAAAGCAATTAGATTTGCACATTTGTGAATATGGGAAGCAAAACCAACTCTAGATCTAGTGATATGAGGCTCAACCCCAGTGTAAAGTTATGGGTTTTCATTTTATTATTACTATTTTGGAAGAACTATTATGAATTTCTTTTAGGTTCCAATTCTAAAACATGTTTTGGGTTTTTTTTCCTAAATCTTTGAATAATCTGGGAGATGAAAAGGTTGAATGTGGTTAGGAAATAAAAAGAAGGAAGAAGAGAGAGTTAATGGTTAGGTTAGGTAATTGGGCTGATGAGATTGGTGATCACGAATGTCATAATTTGCACTTACCATACTCACAATTTATTTGTAAAACTAAATTTCACTCAAAATACATAACAAAGTGGAGCAAACTCTAGTCATCTTCCAGCAATATTAATAAACTATGCAAATATGGGGTTTGTGAAAATTAATTGTAAAATATTAAAAGAAGGCTAACAAAATAAAATAGGCTAACAAAAAAGTACTAGCTCAAAATTCCTAATGAATGCATGTAAATTCAACCATTGGCATCAAATTTGAAATGCTTAGCTATGAGGTTAAATCTCCTTTAGACGAGATCTCTGACACTTAAAGAAATCTAACCTAGGACCTAAGTAGACTCCTAGGACCTAAGTAGACTCCTAATCCCTCAAATCTCACTCATGCTTACAAATCTACAGACACAAATGGGAAAAACTCAACTACCATGCGACATAAATCACAACCATACATCTACACCACTACTATCAAAGGGAAAATAAGAAAATCAAAGCATGCAATGAACAATTGGTCTGGGGTAAGCTTAAAACCCCAACTCCTATCCAATTCCCACAAAGACCAATATATGCCAATTAATCAATCAACACACACTATCCAAATCAATTATAATCATGCATCTCAATGTCGTTACAACACATAACCATAATAAAGAAGAGGAAAAAGGGTAAGAAACACAATTGTATTATCAACTTGATGAGAAAAAATCATGAATCCACAAATTCACAATAGTCTCTTGGGCTAGAGAAAATCCTACTTTTCCATAGAAAATTACAAGGAAAAAATAGAAATTTAAAAACTTACCTAAGAAAAGATATCAGTGGGTAAGGAAAAAGAAGATAGAAGAAGATGGAAGAAAAGAAAAGAGAGAGAGGAGGAGAAGAGGAATAGAGAAAATACCTAAAACTAAGCTTAACCTAATCTAATTTAATCTAAGGGGTTATTCTCCTTGTTTTGAGGCTGAGACATGGCATCTAAGCATCCAAAATTAGGCCAAAGTATGTAAAACATGTGTTAGAGACTTCGAGGTCTTCCAATTGTCGCTAGGACTCTGACATAATGTAGCATTTGGTTTGAGCACGGAGGGTTGCTGCTGCAATTGTAGCTATTTCCTTTTCTCCAAAATGAACACCGTAGTTACCTTATACAGACTTCAGATAAGGGAGATATACCCTACACATTGAAGTATGCCCAATCTGAAAATTCAATATCTCAGTTCTGACTTTTGGGCTTATTTTGACCTACTAGAATTCAAATATGGCTTTTAAGATCTTCATGAAAGTTGTTGACAATGCTTTTAGCTTTTCTATCAAGTCAAATAACACAAGATTTAGAGGTCTACAACTTTATTGATACTCAAAATACAGTATCATGCGAGAAGCACAATTATACGGAAAATTCTTATTAATACTCAAATCAATGCTTAAACTCAAATATGATACAAAAGCATAAGTTAAGCATAAAATAGAGCTAGGACTAAGAATATGATACAAAATATGTATACAAATGCACACTTTTTCAGGGTTCTATTGTCTCATACTTGATCAAACTTGAATACTTGACCTAACACGAATATTTGCTATTAGATTGGTTTAGGTTGATAAAGTTCACATGTTGACCCATACCCATGAACACCCCCAACTGATAGATGAGCAAAATGGGGGGGGTGGTTTGAGCATTGAATTCAACATAATTAAACCATCAAGAAACTAAATATAATAAAAGCACTACCACAAGGACTTTCTAAAGCATAGAATTGATCTATCTTCAACACACATTTCATCAAATATATGATGGGTGACTATTTTGCGTGAATCATACTATCACATAATTCACACTGCAATTCATTTGCTGATCACCAGGAATTTAGATAACACACATTTGCATATATAATTGAAATCTCAACATCTATATGATCATGCCAACCTAAGTACCTATTGCAATAGCATAATTCTTAGTCAAGACTTAGTCCCAGTTTCCTTAGCTAATCGAACACTCATAAATCAATCAACCAATTCATACTTAATTAACATCCCTAATCATGCATTCAATTCACAATCATGAACTTATATATACAATCATGGTTATTCTAACCACAATATGTTGACTCGGATGAGCAAGGTCTCAAGACAACCCTTGGGCCTTTGGAGAATCCATAATGCTAGATGAGAATCTACTCCTCTATTAATGGAGGCTTACAAACAAAAATAATTCTTGATCCCAAACCTTAGAGAAAAAGAAATTTGAGAAGAAGTGAGAAAACCAAACCTAACCAAAACAATCCTAAAAATTGCTAAATGAGGTATGTGTAATTTGTCTTGGGGTTTGAGCTGTCTTATTATATCATAAGAATTACTAAAAATTGGCCAAAAATACTTTAAAATGTTAGAGAAATTTTGTCAAATGCTACCTGAAACGTGCTATGGAATGTACAACCACGTTGTTATGTGATGAGGAAAAGTCAAGCCCTCTATGATATTTTTCCTTGGATGTGTGAAAGCTTGAGCATGCTATGACATATGCACATCACGCTATGTTGCAATTGCAGAATGCACTTTGGTGCAATTAAAGCAAGCTGTAGTGCAACTATTATGATTGCTAATATTTATTCTACACTTATGCATTCCTTCTAAACTTATATGCCTTATATGGCTATAAGTATGATTCCTATAAGTTGGAAACACCATTTAAAAGTGGCTGAAACATAGAGGATCAATTAAAACTAAAATTCTCAATAAAAAGGAATAATTATAGAGTAAGCATAATTTGGAGATCAAATTATGAATTCAAGCAAATATCAAGAAATCACTTGCAACTAAAGATTAAAACACCAAGTATAAGGAGTAAAATAAGCATACATTTTTCACACACATCGACATTCATATATATACTTATTGTTTTCTTAGTTTTGATAGCAAATTGACTTTGAGAACTTGTTATAAAGTGGTGGATTACCTAGCCCAAAGCATTAAGATTGGAGAAATTGGTGTCTTAGTATAGGATCACTCCTCATCTGTTATTAAAGTTTTACATGCTAATTTGCATATTAAATAAATTTAAATTTCACAAGAAAGTTACAAAATTGTCAAGAATCAATCTCAAAACAAATGCTGAAACTATAGAATTAGAAAAAATTTGATTAAAGTAAAATTATGAGATTTCAATTGCTTGCACTAGTAAAAAAAAAAAAAGTGATACTATAAGAAAAAGAAGTAAAACCTTAGTTTCATTTCTCTTTCTTCACTTATACATTCTCTTTTGATTTAGCTTATCAAATATATATATATATATAGATTAGTGGAGTATAATGGGGTCAAATGGAAAGGAGTGAAATTTTTCCAATCTCCATTGTTTGGTTATGATAATTTTGGGTAGAGTGGAAAGGAGATGAATAAGCTATATTCCATTCAATTTCGTAATCTCTTCTCATTTTTGTCTGTCCATCCCCCAAAAAAAAGGTGGAATGAGAATGAATAAGTTATTTTTTAATAGAATTACTAATCCACCCTTATTGCTTATATTTCTATATTCTAGTTTATTGGTATTATAGGAATAAAACAAATTATAATCTCTAATTCATTATGTTGACATGTCCAAATAATTGAGAAATATAATTATGTAGTTCCATTCCTCTCCACTTCTTTTTATTCTACTCCAGTCCACTATTTACCATCGATCCAAATGTACTTGTTATTTTTATTCTTATCCCCATTGTCTACTCATATCTAGCATTGTTAACTTTAAAAGCATTTATGTAACTCAATTAATAAGTTAAAGCATGTAGTTTCACTAGTTTTATATATTATTTGGAGCTTGTTTCTATATAATGTCCTATTTTAAAATATTTACATAATTTTTCAAATGCATTTAGTTAAATGACATTATCTTAACTAAGAAAAGTTCTAGTATATGGTCACAATTCTAGGAACTAATTCTTAGGCATACTCATAACAAAAAAAAAGCTAATAGGACCCAGAGATGAGTAAGTATATGTTGAGTAAAGTTGATGAGACCTGATTTGATTATCAGTGTGCCAAAATATGATATGTTAAGCTTGTTTTCAAGAAAGAATCTCTCATTTACTTATACTTAGGCTGAGTTAGACATGTCACTGTGGGATTCATCCATTAAATTTGAAGTTAAAATAAGGGAAACAACGAGTCCATTTAATGCAAATTGCAAAAGCTAAATCTGGACGTAAATTAGAGCAATCTTCATCAATTAGTACCATAGACTAGTAAAGGAAAACTCTTCATATTTTTAGGATGCTCACATCTTTTTGCCTTTATAAATAGAAGTGGGTTTGCTTATCTAGGCATATCAAACAGCAAATCGAATACAAGCTGCACAGTGAGAGAGATACATATAATGTGTTATTCTCTGAGAGTAAGAGAAAAAATAGATATGAGTAAATTCAAAAGTTAGTGTGTGAGTCTATATACCAAAAATATTTTAGGTGTCATCTTTATTAGTCCTCAATACTACAAAATTGTAGTATTTGAATAGGAGAATATTGCTTGGGAGACACTATATTTACCTCTTAGGAGCAAGAGTATAAAAAGAATATTTTGTAATTACCTTAATTTAGTATAATATTTTTTCAAAGTTTTTCCCATGATTTTTCCCTCGATATTATGGTGGATTCAAGTTTGTGGCTTTGCACATTTGTTATCACTAAACTATGTGAATTAGTAGATTTATTTTATTAGATCTATTTTGGTGCTCATTGCTACACCACAACTTTATTTAATTACACTTTGAATCAATCCTTATCCCTAACAATTGGTATCAGAGCTCCAAGTTGAGCTTGGGATTATGTTATGTAAATTCAATAGAAGAGAATAAGGATACCATGAACAAGCTGATAGCTAGAAATCACTCCATTTGGAAACAAAAAAAGGAGGATATACTTTTCTATAAAGATTTGTATGATCCTGTAAAGAAGAGATATGCAAGGCCAGGGGATATAATAGAGGAAAATTCAAAAAGGCTACACTAGAAGACCTTTGGATTAATTAGCCAATGGGAGGATATTAGTGTGTGTCACTACTTGGCTACAAAGACAAATGCCCATACTCTATGAAAAAATTTACAAGATCTTTTTAAGAGAAAGACTGCATAAAATAAAGCTTTCGCAATCAATAAGATAGTGAATATCAAGTACAGAGATTGAATATTTGTTCTTGAACTTCCAAGATATAGTAAATCTGTTAAGTACAATGAAGATAGTGCTACATGATGGGCTATAAGCATTGTTACTTTTGATTTCTTTGTTAGATAGTTAAGAGGCCTTGGTGGAATCACTAAGCAACTCTGCTTCAAATGAGAAACAATATTTAGCTCAAGTTAAAGAAAATATGTTCAATAAAGAAACTAAAAGAAAAGATTTGGTGAGAATAGATAATTCCTAGGCCCTTATTATAGAGAATAGGGAGAAGCAAGAGCAGGGAATAGTGTAGAAAACCAAAACATACATCATAGTTCCAGACTAGAAGAAGGTTTAAATGGAAAGGCATATCAAATGTAATTGTAAAGTTTGGAAGAGTAGAAACAAGAAAATCGAAGGAATCAGGACATATATGATGACAAAATGTGCTATAACCTCAAAAAATAGGGAAACGGTGTTGCTTTCTTTTGAAAAAGAAGCGTGTCATGTTGCAGATTCATATGTGCAATGGGTTATTGACTTAGCAGCATTGTACCATGCCAATCTTAACAAGGAATCCTTTACTGCATAAAAAGAAGGAGACTTTGGCAAAATGAAGATAGGCAACGATGCTGACATTGTAGGAGTTAGTGATATGGGTATTCAAACAAATATCAAATGAACACTGATATTGAAGTATGTGCAAACATGTGCAACCACTTGAGTTTTGTGAATACTTTGGATCTAGCCGGATACCACAGTGACTTGGTGATGGCAAATAGAAGCTTTCTAAATGTTCAATAGTGGTTGCTAAAGGAATGGTGTACAACACATTGTACAAGATGCAAGTCAAACAAATAAGGGGGTTGAATACAATTAAGGATGATGCTTCGCCAAATTTGTGGCATAAAATACTAAATCACATGAATGAAAAATGATTGTAGATTTTAGCTAGAAAATCCCTTATTCCTTATGCTAAAAGTACAATGCTAAATCCTTATGATAATTGTTTGTTTAGCAAGCATCATATGTGTCTTTTTGCAAAACGTCAAAATTGAAGGAGAACATTTTAGATATGGTTTACTTTAATGTATGTTGTTACATGGAGGTGGAAACTCTAGGTGGCAGCAGATATTTTGTGACCTCTTTTAATTATGTTTAACGAAAGGTATGGCTATAATTCCAAAAGAGGATAGACTAGGTGTTTCAATACTTCAAGAGGTTTTATGCTATGGTGGAGAGAAAAACATGGAAACTTCTCAGCTCTCTTCATACTGACAATGAGGGCGAGTACACTTCCCATAAATTCAAGAATTAATGCTCTAAATATAGTATCAAGCATGAAAGAGAAGCTTTTGGAACCCCATGGCATAATAGTGTGGCAGAAGGAATCAACATAACCATCATGGAGAAAGTCAGATGTATGTTGAGATGGTTAAGTAGCCTAAACTATTTTGGGGTGAAGCTATTCAAATTGTGTACTGCCTGATTAACAAATCTCTATCTGTTTCTTTTGACTTGGACATTCCTATGAGAGTATGCTTCGAACATGATGTTAGATACTCTCATTTGAAGGTTCTTGGATGCAAAACCTTTGCTCATGTAAGTAAGGAGCAAAGACAAAAGCTTGATGATAGAGTCATTCCTTGCATATTTATGGGCTACAGTAATAAGAAATTTGGCTACAAATTATGGCACCTGGAAAAATAAGAAGACTATTAAAAGAAGAAACATAGTGTTCTATAAGTGAGAAACTACGTCAAATTCTGTTATTCTAGAGAAAACCGATGAACGTAGTGGTAAGGTAGATTTTACATAAGTTTCTCATCCTACATGTACCCTAGTTGGGAGTACATCTTTCTCACTGATAAAGGGGAGCCAAAGAGTTCTGATTAAGTTCAGACTAATGAGATAAAGTTCAGTGGATCAAATCTATCCATAAAGAGACGAATTCCTTGTAGAAGAATAATCCTTATGAGCTACTGAAACTTTTTGAAGGCAATAAATCCTTTAAGAACAAATGGGTATTGAAGCTAAAGAATATTACAATTTCCCTCTTTTTGATGATGACAAATCAATTTATGATGAAAAAGATTTTATCTAAAAATTTTTTCTCAAGTTTAAGTTTATTTGACTTTGTAAAAAGAATTTTTCTGTCGTCACTCAATAACCCTCATGACCTTCATCGGTTTATACTAACTAGGATGTGCTGAGCACACTAAACCTTACAAGTCGGGCCACTAGAACGGGACCCACTTAGGCAATTAGCTACCTTCTAATAAATCCATCCACAACAGTACAGGATAATATAAATTAATAATTAGTTTATATAAACCTAATCGTTAAATAGTAAACATTGAAGAATAATGTACCCAAAAAAATTGAAATTAGAACTATATTAAATAATAATTTATTAATTTTAATTTTAATGCAATATAAAAAATTTGTATACTTTCATCGAATTAAATTCTTCTATTTATATGACCCTTCAAATAATAGATGTGAGAATTAATCATATTTGCTTGTGTAATAATATATCTATATATTAAAAATGTGAAATAGAACTTATAATGTTTTTTAACTATGCAAGTCAACCCTTTATTATCTTTTTTTATCTATTATTAATAGAAATAGCATACACTTAAGAAAATTTAGGCTATTAAGTTGTATGGTATTTATTAATCCAGACACCTAAAGTGTAAAAGGGTATAGTGTACCCATTTTTCATAACAATAAGTGAAAATTAATTTAGTAGAATGAGTGCACATTTAGGAAATTAGGGCATCATTTTGTACATTTTATAATTTTGAGAGTAGAGTGAACAGAATGCAATTTTTTCTTAAAATCAAATCCTAATTTATTTATCATTGAATATTAAATATTTATTTTCAATCTATTTTTTTATCTATGTGCTAAAGGGAAAAAAGAATGCAATTTTGATTTAACTTTCTACTCACTAGTGAACTCTTTCAAATCTTTGAATTGCTTACAGGTTCTTAGAACAGAAGAAAGAGAAAGCATGAATAAAGTGAGCCTATGTCCATTTCTTCTCCATCCAGTGACTTTGAAGACACCAAATACAAATGAGGAATGGAGTGAATCCTTACGAGTTAATAATTTATTTAAGTGCATGATGACTAGTAGATACTTATTCATTTAACTAAATTATCTCTGTATCATCTATGACATTTGGCTCTATACTGACTTGATTCATGCACTATGTAACATATATGGATATGCTTTAAGCTTGTGTTTAAACTTGTCTTTTTGTCTCGATGTAACTACCAATACTCGAGGTCTATTATTACGAACTTAATTAATTCGAACTTACTGAAATGAGATCCTAGAATGGGATAAAGGCCTCCCAATGACAAGCTCCCAAATTTTCATAGCTTTGGTTCTTATCAAATTAAAAAATGATCAAAACCAGATTACAAGAATATGTAATATAATGGTGCAACACGGGCCATTTCTCAAAGAACCATTGTTAATTAGTTAAGGTCTGGGGGCGGGGTTGATGTATAAAAGAGTAAAGAGCTATGAAATTCAAGTTGATTAAAATATTAAACTAACCATTAGCACAAGAAGTTCTCAAGAATCATGGCAAATATATCGTTAACTCGAGGTATTTATCAATTACATGCTATGTTGCTGAATTGAGTTATTACTGGGACATCAACCAACAACCCCACAACTAGGCCTAGAAGACTCAAGGAGAATAATCGACACAAATTAACTAAGTTATTGACACTTCTATTCTCAATCAATTCATGTCAATCATCAATCCAATTGAATTTAGCTTAGATTGGACCTAATCATATTCTTCAACCCTTAAAAGATTAATTCCACAATAGTGTACCAATCAATATAAAATCAATCACAGAACTCATTCAAATTCAACATTCGATGTCATTCCTGAAGAAATTAAATCAAAAGTAGGCAAAGAAACATAGACACATATTGATATTTGAAATAAAGAGTTTAAGTTTCAAGTTTAAAACCAGGGCATCTTGAAGCTCCTTGAATGAGATAATAGACCTCATTTTGATGCCTTCTTGATATCAGTGATTGAGTTACCGCATGTTCATATGGGTCTTAAGCTAAGGCTTTTTAATTGCTAGTTTAGCCATCTTATTTTATTTCCATTTTAATTTCCTTATGTTAGATCCTAAAACCCAAAACCCTTACTTCTTGTACATTCTTTATTAAGTAGTGATCAAACATCCATGTAAAAGGACCCAAGTTACATCAGTGTACTACATTTTTCTTTACAATTTGATTATTTTATAAATCTTAATTTGGTATAGCTAGAGCCATGGCACTTTATGTTGGGTTTTTGCTCTTTCACTAAAGCCCAATAGCCATGGCACTCCATGTATCATGATTGTGTGGAGCACACGCTGCCTATCATGACCGGATTTTAGGACCTTAATGTTTTCAAAATTCTGATAAGCTAAGCTTGCACGTTCATCGGCTTGTGGGTGCTTACATAGTTTTTGAAAACAAACAAAGAATACTCGAATTTAAACAATTCTTGGAAATTAAAAAATTCTAATTTTAAAATATTGAATGGGTGAAGGTTTTTAATTAAGTAATTAATTTAAAACCTACGGGCTCCAATTGTGGGTTTATTAGTGAAATGGTTATCGCTAAAGCCCCATCGAATAAGGATAATCGGATTTCGCTGGATTAAACCTTAATATTTTCAAAATTTTAGTAAAGTTTTGTACGACCCATCGTCGGCAACACTTAGACACTAAAGATAATTTTGAAAGTAAACAATGGTTAAATACATTCAACTTTGGTAAAGTTGTTAACCCTCCCCCATCGAGGCTCGGCAATGGGCTGAAGGCCCAAAATAAACAAGATTAGTTTTACAAGTATCTTGCCCATCGTAAGCCTTGTAAAGATAACTAATGGATTGTTGAACTATAAACGAGTAGTAGTTATTAGAATCTACTAGCGCTATTTCCGTTTGTTGTTATTCTTGTTTGTAAATAGTGTGCGTTTTTTTTTTCCTTGTTTTCAGAGAAAAAATGTCTTCATTCAATCCTTTAGCTACTATCTTGAGCCAAAAACCTATGGATGGTACAAACTACAAACAATGGAAAACCAATTTGGATATTGTTCTTCAATATGAAAAACTCAACTTTGTTCTGACTACCCCTATGGTAGCGCAGCCTGCTGAAGATGCGCCTGAGGCAACAAAGACACGTTTTCAGCAGGAAAAGGAAAGATGGGAGAAGGCAAATGTGGCGATTATTGCTATATTTTGCTTGATCTACTTGACCACCTTGAACAAGTGAACATGATTGGCCATGGAGCAAAGATGCTCCGGACTCTTGATGGCATGTTTGCTCGTCTAGCTGACTCTGCTAGGCGAATGCGCTGAATCACGATCACCAAGGCAGTCATATGCGGAGGAAGTGTCTTGAGGATCATTATTTGACAATGATAGCAAACTTCAAGAGAATTTGAAGACCATGGGGTCAAATTTGAACAGAAGTAAGTTGACCTTCTCTTGCAATCACTGCTGAATACTGTCAGTTCAAGATGAATTATAATATGAATAAGATGAATCTTGACTGACTTCGATGCATACGAGCTTGAGAGTGTTAAGCAGTCTCTAGTCAAGCAGGCGATGATGCATTTTGTTGGTGAGGATTACTGAAACCTAAGGGAAACCCAAGGGAAGGAACAAAAATAAGAAAAAGAAATCGGGTGTTCCAATTGCCAAACCGGTTGCAATGAAGCTGACCAAAAGGCAAAATGCTTCAAAGTGCGGACAAAAAGGGGCATTGGAAGAAAAATTGCCCACGTATGAAAAAAATCGGTATGGGTAATTTACATGTGATTGAGGCTTGTTTAGTGGAGAATTACAATGATAAATGGATCATTGATTGAGAGCCATTAACCATGTTTGTTACTCTTTGCGATGGTTTCAAACATAGCTTGCCTTTAAGTGAAGGACAACGAGTTTTGAAGCTTGGAAATGGGAAGCTTGTGTCTTCACCAGCGATGGGACAAGTTGTTTTATCTTTTGATAATTGTAGAACTTTGGTTTTAGAAGACTGTTTATTTATTCAGATTTTAAGAGGAATTTAATTCTGTTAGTTGTTTGGTTAAACATGGTTTAATGATTCGCTTTAATTCCTCAGTTTCAATAAGAAGTTCATCTTCTTTTTGTTCTGGTGTAATGTTTAATGGTCTTTATTTCCTTAGTCTTACTTTGTGAAGTTAATCATGTTGAAATAGGAGATGTTGAGCATGTTCATTTATCAAAGAAAAGAAAAGTTTCAATGAAACTTATCTTTGTATTTGAGATTAGGTCATATTAATTCTAACGGGATACAAGATTTGGTCAATAGTGGGATTTTAAAATCCTGAACTTTGAACCAATACCCGGTTGTGAATCTTGTTTAGAAGGTAAAATGACTAAGAGATCTTTCAAGGCCAAGGGAAATCGTGCCACACTTCATTTGGAATTGGTACATCTTGATGTATGTGGACCAATGAATGTCAGAGCAGGAGGGTATCAGTATTTTATCACATTCTCTGATGATTACTCTAGATTTGGACATGTGTACCGATGCGTCACAAGTCTGAAGTTTTGGAAAATTCCAGGAGTTCAAGGTCGAGGCGAAAAGTATCTTGGTGTTCAAATTAAGACTCTTCGATCGATCGAGGGTGAATACCTATCCGGAGAGTTCAGGTCTTACCTAACCAAGAGGGATAGTTTCACAATTATCTTCTCCGGGGACACTGCCAGAATGGAGTTGCTTTGAAAGAGGAGAAATAGAACCCTTTTAGAAATGGCAAGATCTATGCTCGATTATTCATCTCTTTCGATTCATTAAAGGGGATATGCCTTAGAAACTGCTATGTACCTATTGAACTTAGCTCCATCCAAGTCGGTTTCAAAGACACCAATAGAATTATGGAAAGGGTGTAAGCCCTCCTTGAATCATATTCGGATTTGGGGTGCTCCAGCACATGTCTTACAAAAGAAACCAGATAAGATGGACTCACGTATAGAAGTATGCATGTTTATAGGCTATCCTAAAGGAACCAGAGGTTTGTTGTTTTATAGTCCAACAAAAAAGAAGGTCATAGTGAGTACACACATGACTTTCTTAGAGGAGGACTGTATGGCAAATTATAAGCCAAGGAGTAAGGTTATTCTTGATGAGCTAGTCTCAGATCAAGTTTTACCTCAACCTCAAAGTGCGGTTCCGACTTTTGTTCCTATGGTTGTTCAAAGAGGAAAATATACACGATGTTGAACACACACGAGAAGCGAAATAGAACAGTTGACATGATGATCAACAAGTGGAATGCAGCCCAGAGTGCAATTACCGCTTGAGGAAGAATAACAAAATCATGAATTGGTTAATCCACTTAATGAGGGTCCTCATCTAGAATTGGATCCCCCTGTAGATGCACAACAACAAGTGCGGCAAACTCGTAGTGGGAAATTGATTCGTAAACCTGCAAGATTTCTCTTGTTGGGCGAATCGTCTCAGGATGTCATCATTGAAGAAGATGATGATCCCACGAGTTCACGAGAAGAGGCACTAGGAGATGTTGATGCTCAGGAATGGCTTGAGGCTATGAATCGTGAAATGGATTCTTTATATTCCAACTCAGTTTGGTCTCTTG
This sequence comes from Dalbergia cochinchinensis, assembly GCA_031216125.1. Classification (NCBI taxonomy): domain Eukaryota; kingdom Viridiplantae; phylum Streptophyta; class Magnoliopsida; order Fabales; family Fabaceae; genus Dalbergia; species Dalbergia cochinchinensis. The sequence continues at coordinate 29,395,727 of CM062368.1, forward strand.
TAGATGCACCAAAAGAGGTAAGACCCATTGGGTGTAAATGGATCTACAAGAGAAAGAGAGGATTGGACGGGAAGGTTGAAACCTTCAAAGCTAGATTGGTGGCGAAAGGATACACACAAATAGAAGGTGTGGATTATGAAGAAACCTTTTAAGCGTTGCCATGCTCAAGTCCATCCGATTCTCTTAGGTCATTATGCGACAAATCTTGATTATGAGATTTGGCAAATGGATGTCAAAGCTGCTTTTCTAAATGGAAATTTGGAAGAGGATATCTACATGCAAAGAACAAAAGGGTACATAGTGAAAGGGCAAGAAAAGATGGTATGGAAGATGCAAAGATCGATTTATGGAGTTAAGCAAGCGTCGATCATGGAACATCGAGTTTGATCAAGCCATTAAGTCTTATGGTTTTGAGAAAAGTCTGATGAACTTAATATAAAAGGATCCAAGGTAACGCAGATGTATCTTTTCTTGTACTTTATGTGGATGATATACTCCTTATCGGAAAATGATACGGAGGTATTGTTAGGCATAAAGACACTGGCTAAGCAAGCATTTTGATATGAAGGACACAGGGAAGCCAATTATATTCTTGGTATTAAACTCTTGCGAGACTGGAAGAATAGGGTATTGGCATTGTCTCAGGCTAATTACATCGACAAAATACTTGTCAGGTTCAGCATGGAGAATTCCAAGAAGGGAATTATACCCTTTATTCATGGGATTCATCTCTCTAAGGAGCATTCTCCTAAAACTCCGGCGGAGAGAGCATGAGTAGGATACCTACGCCTAAAGATGGAGGTAGCCTTATGTATGCTATCTTGTGCACCAGACAGATATACATTATGCGATGGGAGTAGTAAGTCGATACCAATCTAATCTGGAGAGGAACCTTTGGATAGCGGTTAAACATATACTCAAGTACCTTAGGAGAACGAGAGATCATATGTTGGTCTATTCTAGTGGGAGTCTTGAAACCATTGGTTATACAGACTCAGATTTCCAAGGAGACATTGACTCAAGAAAATCCACCTCTAGGTATGTGTTCACTCTTAATGGCGGGGCCATTTGTTGGAGGAGTGTCAAACAATCATGTGTGGTCGACTACCCGAGGCGGAGTATATAGTCGCCTCGAGGTGCAAAGGAAGCCACATGGTTAAAGAAGTTCTTAATGGATCTTGAGTGATACAGGTGTTAGTCGTCCCATCACACTTTCTTTGTGACAACAGTGAAGCGTGCACTTGATCCCAAGGAACCAAGGTGTCACAAAAGACAAAAGCACATAGAGAGAAGTACCACTTGATCCGAGATATAATTTAAAGAGAAGATCTGAGGTGGTAGTCAAGATAGCATCTGACGAGAACCTTGACCCTTTCTACTAAGAGTTTGCCTGAACGTGTGTGTTAGAGGCATGTTACATCTATGGGTCTTAGGAGGAGTCAGTTTTTGCTATAGCTTTAGGAAGTTGCTATTTCACTTTGTTGTTTTGTGCCTTTTGAGCAAGACATTATGACATTATATTTTTTTCTGAATGTTATAAATGAGGTATTATTCTTTTATTCCACACACTATTTACAAACACTAAGGTCGGATCAATTGTGAAGTATATGATCATATGGATACGTTCATGGAAGAACATGATCATAGGTTCTCATAATTGATGAGAGCAGTTCATAATTTGTTAAATAAAGTTGGGCACTTTATTTAGGCTACAATATTTTATGAAATGGTTTTATCTCAATCATTGTAAAATATTGGTGTGTTAACATTCACATTGAAAGGATCAAGGAGAGATTTGATTAAGGGTGTTTTTCTGTCATAAGGTATCAAATCTCCAGATAACTGTAGTTATAAGATTGCTCTTAATTCTGAGTTTATTATAAATAGGTAATCAAATAGTTTTCATTCTTTGATTTACCAACGGGTGAGGTGCGATCCATTAAATGACCAATAACTCGGTATTTTGGGAGTGAGATTCTTTGATTATCGATATTTATGAGATAAACAATATGAAATTTGTAGGAAATGTCCCCTTGATATGTTTGGTGCCAGATATTGAAGACACGGCGATGCATGTAATCCATTAGAGAAACTATCATAGTCAAGGGAATAAATAATTGATTGGATTATAGAAAACTATTCAATCAATTATAGACGTTCTACAAAGGGGTGATATATATACATGTTATATATGTTATTAATCTTGGAGTTCAAGTTAGACTTTTAGTGGAGTAACAGAATTAGATAATCATTTGTTGATTATCGGGATCCTTGATTAGCATTTGGTAGATCCCCAGGCTAGCTCAAGATAAGGGATGGGGAAATTTCAGTTGATGACGACTAGTGAGTTACATGGTCTTGGGCTTTAGGCTCAAGTTTGTACTCAAGAGCAAGTGGGAGATTGTTGGGTTTTTGCTCTTTTACTAAAGCCCAATAGGGTCTAGTGTGTAAGAAGAGCCCAAGAAACCTAGAGCCCGTTTCATCTAAGGGTTAGGTTTCTTAGAACCCATATATATACTACACTTAACCCTCCCTGTAAAAAAAAAAAAAAAGGAGAGTAGTCACAACCGTAGAGGCAAGGTCATCTCCTGATAGAGAGAAAGTGCCCACACACCATCTCCTTCCTCCTTGAGAGATAGTCTGGAAGGTCTGCCATCAACCGACTACAAGGAAAACACTCTGAGAGGTAATATTTCTTCTGTGTTTATGAAACAATGATGATTCGGTAAGCATACCAATGTACTAGGTCCTTAAATCGCTTCCGCATAAATCCAATAGTTCCTACACTTTAGTGACTTGCCAAGTGGTATCCTTGGCACCAAAGTCATTTTGAATGAGATGAACTAGCAATTATGTTACAATGAGTCAAAGATTGCAAGAGGAGTTTGAACTAAATGAAGATGGTCCAGATCATCATGGAGAATATGCAATCATTAGATTTGGGTATCATAAAATCTACTTATGAGAATAGCTCTTTATGGAATGCTCCTTTGATGTATTTCTTTTTTCTTTTTTCTTTTTTTTTTAATTCTTATGCATGTGATCTTGGTTGGATATGATTTTAGTGGGGCATGTATATCTTATGCAATATTGGAGTTGTTTCCTCATAAGATTTCCACCTTTCATTTTCTTTCTCATATCCTCTAAAAACATCCTCACTTTTCTATCCAGACTATTCATCTTGCAACATGTTGCATGCCACTTTGAAGTGCAATTCTACTTAATAGATTTACATACTTTCAAGTAATACACATGTTGAATAATGAAACCTATGTATGTAGCCAACTTTGCTAATTCAATTGCAAAAATAGAACATATTACTTGTTTATGCACTTGTTGAGATCTTAACTTTTACTTATTTTTTCCTCTAGTGTATTTTTGTGCTTTACGCATTATATTATTTCTTTTATGTTTTCGTTTATCTACTTTATAATTTGTGTATTATTTGTTGTGAAATTAGAATATATAATAGTTCTGGCGTGGAAATATATTACTTTATTCAATAACTTATTTTCATGCCACTCATTATGGCTTTATATTCTTCTAACATTGCCGTTTCTGATTAAAGATGACCGAAGAAAATTAACATAGTTATTGGTATTTTTGTTAAGCTTGCAATGAAGCTAAAAGGTCTAGGTTGATTTTAAGGCGTGGTCTTCTGTGTTTATTGTTGTGGCATAAACAAAATGATGCACTAAGAATAAGATATTCATTGACAAGGTTGATTTTTGCGAGCAACAATTCTAATAATAAATAAAGAAGGATGCAAAAGAATGGTATTATGCCTGGATTATGAGACAAGGTGTTATTTTAATATTGTTTTGCTGATCAAATGCTAAAAATTGGTGTCACAACAGGGTAAGCATAAAGGAGGCTAGTTTGCTGCTAGGTGATAAATTTCATAACTATGTCAGCACAAAACATGGTTATTGGCTTTAGTTCATGTTTTTATCTTTTGGTTTCCTATATTGTTTATCTATATTTGTAGGTCCTTGAGTCCTCTATAGTGAGAGTTTTTAGCAATTGTTTCCATGAAAAAAAGGGTATGGATTATAATTTTTTTTTTGTGTGCTTTTTTTCCATAACTATTTTCTTCTTAAGCTTTTACTCTATAAAGATGTATTATGTATTTGGTACTTCTAATTTGATAATGTTAGTATGCTACTGCAATGGTTTTTTGGAAAGGATACTGTTAAAAAGAACTGTCTCATAACATGTTCTTCTTTTTCGAAAGCATACAAAAGGTTACAATTCACTATGTAGGTGGTTTTACATATATACATTAGAGATAAAACTATAGTTTGAGCCTAATTTATGTGTTTTGATGATGATTACATTGATATTATGTATATGGTATGGTTTGATTAAGGTAACTTTTGAAAATCAAATGAACTCATTTATAAGGAGCATTTGGAATAGGAATAAGGGCTCAATTGGTAACCATATACGCCAGGGTTGTTTTGTGTTCCTTGTACATGCATGCATGATGAAATTTTGCTCTCACCTTAAAATTGAATAATTTTAGTAGCTGTAGGGGATGTCATACAAGAGGGGATTAATGGTTTATTTTAAATTATTCTTTTGAGCTAGAGTAAAGGATTTTACTTATACTACATACTGTGAACATTTGAACTTTCATGACTAGTTCATTGGATGCCTGAAAGTTATATTGGTGAATCTTAAGTTTGTATTCCATTGTATGCCTCAAGACTCGAAAGTAGTTGTTGAAATGTTGATGTTTTGATAAGGCATGAATTTGAAGCATGCTTAGATACGTGTGTTCGGAATTTGGGGGCCAAATTCATATAAAGGGGGAAAGAATGTGATGACCCAATAATTTAAATTAATTTATAAAAAAATTGATAAATTAACAATAGTTAATGGTAAGTATGATAAACCAAAAGTAAACATGAACCTTATTGTGATAACTCCATAATTTATCCTTATTTGTGCCTTTAAAATATTATCAGTATGGAAAATAAAATAAATTAAATGAGATTTGTGTTTGACATATGCTAAGTTAAATACATATTAGATGTTGCAATAAATGGTGGGTGGAACCCACTCCCATATTTTCTCTTCTTTTCTCTTCTTTTTCTTATTTTTTTCTCTCCCCGTTTATTTCCTTCCTCACGGACAGCTCCCACCCACTCCTATCTTTTTTTTTGTTTTTTCTGTCTCTCTCCATGCGCTCTCTTTCTCTCTCTCATTCTCACATCTAGCCACCGCCGCTGTCACCATTGCAGGGATGCCGCTAGCAATACCACCGCGTCCCCTCTCTTCCATTTTTATCTTCTCTCTCTTTCTTCCTTACATTGTCATGATTTCTCTCTTTAGAAAAGAAACCAATGGTATCCGCATGATTTGAAGAGTTCATTCCTTTTTTTCTTTCTCTTGGAGCAGTGGGTAAGCCTTACTTGTGCCTTATTTGATCTATTGAACTCCCTATGAGGTGTTAGTGGTAGATTTGGGTTTTTGGGAACCTTAAGTTATAGATTTTTGGGATGTTAGGATTTAGAGCTAGTTTATGTCAATTGGTAACATTGTGAGCTCATGTATGCTATGATTGTCTCATTCCTAGAGCTATAAAGTTAACAGACGCGAATTGGAGATTTTGACACCTAAAAGAGTAGTCTTCGGTTCCTTGGGAAACTACTGTTGTGAGTAGATTTAGTATCTGTGGTTAATTTCTTATACTATATATTTTTTATGAATTTTATTGAAGCCTTGTTGTCTCCTGTTAATTGATTTATATGATTTATATATTTGGAAAAATTTAATTGTTATGGTTGATTGAAAAGTAAACGTGTTTTAGTATCCATGTAAGACAAATGAATTGTTTTATACAATATTATAAAAGATTGGTTTGGATAAGATGAGTATGGATTTTAGAACTTGAAAACTGATTTATGGGTTGAATCCCAAATTGTATTAATGAACTAGAAAGTGATTGGAATTGAAATATGCTTATAGCAATGCCTATGTTTGGTATTCGGATGAAAATATTTGGAAAATCTATTGAACTATGAAAATGATTTGTTATTTTTATAAATTATTTTGGGAATGCCTGAGATAGGAACTGTAGCTAACAACAGGTGGTTTTAACCATGGTGCACCTTAGCTGATGAGAGTGTTATATGATCATATGAGAATGGTACATGATGGATGGGTGTAGATCCACGTGTTTATGGTTCCTAATGGAAGGCGGGATTACACGAGGGAATGGCCGTCCGAGTGTGTGATCTTGATGGAATTTTCTGTCCAAGGGCACTTCCCTATATTTGTCTATTTTGATTATGAATATATTTTCCCTTGTTGTTTATACAGTTTTCAAGTATTATTTAATTGGTTTTGCTATTTTCTCATGTGGGCTTTGGATGCTATATCTACTCACTGAGTTGTCCAACTCACTTTGTTACCTTCCCTCCTTTTTAATTACAGGTGTCAATCCTAGATTTATGTATTCTCCAGCTCAAAGATCTCTATCTGTTGTGTGGTGAGCTACTTTTGGCCTCGTGGCTTATGTGTTTAGGATTGTGGCTCCAATGTGTTACAGGAAAAGATTCGGGACATGATTATATTTTTCTTTAAAACTTATTTAGGTGTAATAGTTTCCATATTATGTTTCTGAACTAGGATTAAAATAATACATTAACTAATGTTTTATGTTTGATTCTCTTGATTTGGATATGCACATCTATTGAGAAAATCATATTTTAAATTATAATTATATTTATTTAGTATCCTGGTTGTGCTAAGGTTCTCTAATGCTATAAGGAAATGTTTTCCATAGGTTTTGTATTTGGGGAATGTCTAAAAACGAAGGAATCTCCATCCATTTTTCTGGAAAATCTACATTTAAGGCTTACTATGAAACATGTTCCCTATGCGTTGGTCGTGGCTTGGGCTGGGTTGTGACATGGTTGTAAGATTATGAGCCTTGGTACCAAGTTGTCAACTAGATGATAATCTCGCCCCTTCAAAGTATTCAAAGAATATAACATAGTTAGGTGTTCGCCTCATGAGACCCCGTTAGAGGCCTTTTCAGAGTTTAGAGATCAAAGTAAATATAATTATTAGTATAATGTTTAGAGATTCCTATTTCTTTAGTATTTACCGTACCATATATTAAGAAATGTTTTCCTATGTAATTATGCATGTAGATATTAAAATGACTTTTGCTTGATGCATGTAGATATTAAAATGACTTTTGCTTGATGCATGTATATTATATACATCGTGTTGGTTGTTCCATATATGGGTGGTGGGTGAAAATCCACTCATTGAATTTGTTGACTTACCCCTCTTCCTTTCTCCATACAGTTGCAGATCCAATTGTCCCCCAGTCACCATTTCAGTAGTTGGTAGTTGTTCCAGTGATGAGTTTTACGTTGTAATAAGGCTTAGCTAGGTTTATGTTGAAATTAGAGTATTCTAATAGTTGTACATGTAGGATTCGAATCATGCATTCCATTCTAAGATTATGTATTTATTTTCAAAATTTATGTACTTCTCTTTATGTTTTCAGAATATAATTAGTATGAACTTGAAATGTAGATTGTGATTAAAATTTATGTAATTAAGCCAGATATATACTCATGATTCAGTTTTCAAGTATTAAGCTGATTTTCATATTATGACTGAAATCATGAAATGAAATAGTTATGATATTAGGAATTGTAGTACCCGTTGAATTAAAATAAGAGAACTTCATGGTTATATGACTTGAAATATTTCAATTTTATGAATTTTAATATTATATTTTAATTAGAGAAATTGATAATGATTTCATGTTTTAAGTACAAAAATCACATTCATCTATGTATTCAATAATTCACGCTACCCAAGAGGCTTCAATGGGGACACAATCCCTCATGTGCAGGTTATGTTTCCAAATCGAATTGTACCTAGTAATCTCTTGAGGAGCAAGGTATTCACATGTTTCATGATAGGAATACCAAATCTTCTGAATGACATAGACAGTAGTCCATTTTTCCAAACCAAAGATGCAATTATTCCATCAACACCATTGCCACCAAATAGCCGACTGAAACAAAATGCTTTAGTACTAGAGGCACCTACCTTGACCCAAATACACATATCATTCAGAGAGATATTGTTGTCATTAAAAAGGCCCGGCTTACACCAATTGCCATTAGCCATTGCACAATCACGAAGATAATGCAATATAATCATAATCAACTGGTTGGCAAGGCTTGATGAAGAATAGGCCAAACGAACAACGTGACCTTCTCAAGGACGAACAACTTCCAAATCCACGACCAAGAGTTATCAATAGCAGCACCAACTTCCTGAGAAACTAGCCACGCATACGCTGTAGAGATCTGCCCCACAACCAACAGCCAGGTAGGGAGCTAGAAGAACATAATGTAATCTGAGGAAAAGCATGCGCAATATTCTCAAGAGTAAGCATTGCCGCGTTAGAAATTAAAGATTCCAAGACCTATCTTTCCAAATATCCCAAAAGCCGAAAATCGCGGTCAGAAATATGAATAAATGGGAGATCACATAACCTAACCCAGTTGGACCATGAAGAGTACAAGGCCGAAGAATTCCCCTCGCTCAATTTGAACGCAAAACCATTTTGGAGCACTATGACTGCTTTGACAATACTTCAGATGCAGACACAGATGCAAGAGCTTTAGATTGCACTCAAGCACAAAACCATGCTGAAGGTATTTCTACATAAGCTAACCCTTACCTTAGTTGCATCATTATGGAGGAGTTGCCAAATAAGCTTACCTAGCAGTGAAACACTAACATGGTGAACTTGTCTCAAACTAAGCTCCACCATGAATCTCTTAGGTTTAGTCAACGTTGACCTGGTGACTATTCCAACTCTGGGACCCATCATTTTTGTCCTAAAAGAACTGTATGAACACACGGAAAAAGGAAGCCTGAGACATTCCATGGTGTAAGAAGGGATAGCATAGAGAACAGACTTCACCAAACATAATTTCCTAACCTTGTTCAGCAGCTGCCCTATCCAAGAAGCAACTCGAGAGTTAATCTTTTCCACAAGGGGATCAAAAGTAACCCTTTTAAATGCGCCCAAGGAGCAACTGGAATACCAAGTATCTACCCATATTTGAGGAGAACCTAATTCCAGAAATGGCAGTAAAATTATGGGTTTGTTACATAAAGAAAACAAATTAATGGTGATATTTCGTGAATCCATCATCTGAAACCTGTTTACATATTTGTCCTGTTTTTATATAATAGAAATCGATTATAATTAACTTTCTCATGCATGCACTCTCTCACATGATGGCTGATTCCAGTACTGAAGTCAATTATAGTTGACTTTTATTCAACACAAAAGTCGATTATAGTTGACTTTTGTTCAACGCGGAAGACTATTATAATTGACTTCTCAGATAATTTGACACATCCTAACACCTATTGAAAGTCGATTATAGTCAACTTCAATATCAACTTCAGTCAGCTCCTCGGTTAAAAATAGAGAGCTCCCGGAACTGTATTTGCATGCTTTCATTGAATCACATTTGTGAGATAATCATTGTAAGAAGGAAGTGCAAACCAAGGAAGCACGATAAGTTTACTGGGCAAGAAATACTCATTACTTGTAAGAAGGAAGTGCAAACCAAGAAACAGAACAAGTTTACTAGGCAATAAATAAAATAATAAAGGTGAATAGATATTATTTACCCTTATATAAAATATTGATTTAATTTTGATACAATATTGGTGTAAAAAAAAATGTATGCACACCTTCTTTCTCTTTTTCTCTGTTGAATTTTATTATTTTATTTCTCTGTTGAATTTTGATACAATATTTTATTTCTCGCTCTTTCTCTGTTGAATTTTACTACTATATTGTTTAATATGCAAAATTATTCAAATAGAATGAATGAGCATTGTCTCAAGGTAAATAACAAATGAAGTTAGTTGGCAAAGGTTAGATTATCAACTTAGAGAAGTAGAAAAACTTTGATGAAAAAGTGTACTTAAAAATTAAAATCAACATATAACATGACATGTAAGAATTTAATAAGAGATGATTTATTCTCCAATAAAAGAAGTGAAGATGTATAAAATAGAAAAAGTGAGGATATTTTTTTTCCCCACAAATTTATCCATATATTTATAAACTTGGTAAAACTAGAAAGATATGTTTCAGTTTTCAAGCATATTATTTATCAAATTTAATTTTAATATATTTATTTTTTATTTGTGTTATTATCTTATTATATATTATCACATTAATAAATATAATAATAAAAAAGATTTGATTAGATGATAACCCAGTGAATCAAAATTGAAATGTTTGATTATTGAATAAAATAAATTTTATTTTGTATAATAATGTTAAATATAATATAATTAAACTAAATAAAATAAAGATTGTGACATTTAGAAATTAAAAGGGATGGATTTGAAGCAGGGAAGGTGGTGGCAGCCTGGCAGGCTTGCTTTCTTTATTTTAGCCCAATAAATCAGAGTGACATGCTAGCTCCCGCGTGCCACTTGGTGATGCTGCCAACAATCCAATACATGTGAAGGACGTTCACTAGATGAGCGGTATGTGCAAATCGATTTCAACCAATTTAGCACGGTTATTGAAACATGCACAGCAAATCGATTTAAATCGATTTCAGCACATCTTAAAAGTCGGTTTAAACCGATTATTCAAACAACTAATAGAAAATCGGTTTGACTCGATTTGATTGCTCAGAAAAGTGGCAGTGAGCAAATTGGTTTAACCTGATTTGTGTCATTTCAATTTTCAAAGTTTCATCATTTACACATAAATCGGTTTAACCTGATTACCATAACACAAATTATTACATAACTCTCTTCGTTTCTGGACAAATATATAATATATGATTTTATTTATTTTATATTAGTAAAAAATTCGTCGAAGAATACATGGCACGGGATTTTTGTAAAATGTATAATGACAATACGAGTTTAATTATACTAAATCTCAAGGAATACTAATGTAATTTTTTTATAACTAGTTTAGTAATCCATGCGATGCACGAGAGAATGTTAATTAAATTAGATGCAAAGTGGATTATATGATTGGAGTAACAATTACTATGATAACATGTTATATACATGAACCATAAATATTTAATGCAACCAAGTTATGCTTAAATTTTCCTAGAATATACAAAAATATGTAAGAATAAATTTAATAATTAAATACTTGCATGAAAGGTTTAGTTCGACAGAAAATAAGGGCCTGTTTGGAATATTTTTTTGTTTTTATTTTTAAAAACTGTTTTTAAAAACAATTTTTTAGAAGCAAAACACAAAAACACACTTTGTTTGGATACTTATCTTTAAAAACAAACCCAATTTCATTTTTCCAAATCCAATGGGACACAACAAAGAACAAGAACAGGGGCTACTCCACGGTGGCTGGAGAGGCGACGGGAGGGGCAAAATAGCGGCAGCAGGAGGGGCAGCAGAGGGGTAGATTCGTAGATGAAGCAGATTCGCGGCGGTGAGAAGGGTAGAAATGCGGAAGCGGAGGCGCAGGTCGCTGGGCTTGGTCACGAGGCTGTTGTGGAGCTCGTCTGGCTTGATCACGGAGGTCGTTGGGCTTGGTCGCGAGGCAGATCCACAGCTGAAGTAGAAACAAGGAGGCGGAGGCGGAGGTCGGGGGTCGTCACGGAGGTCGGGCCGATTCGCCAGTGAAGCAGAAACACAGAGGCGAAGGGCGTTGGGCTGTCGCAGAGCTTGCTAGGGCAGGGGAGCACGAAGGTGGTTGCTGGAGTTGCACCGGAGGAGGAGGTGGAAGGAGTTGTGTGGGTGAAAAAGTGAAGAACAATAAAATTATTTTTGAAAACATCTAAAAACTGTTTTTGTTTTTTTGTTTTAAAAACTCAATGTGTTTTTTAGTTTTTAAAAACAACATATAAAAAACAACATCTGAAATAGATTTTTTTGATCTTTTATTTTTAAAAACACAAAACAGTTTTTAAAAACACCAACCAAACAGGCCCTAACATACTTGTGTAACACCAGATCAAAATAGTTCAGCAATTGAAACAAATTACTGACGTACAAAAAGTAATAATAGTATTAGTTTTTTTATTACCCTTCTAATATAACTAATTTAGCAAAACAAAAAGGCCTGACTCGTCAGGCCCAATTTATTGTGGCCCTTCCTACGAAACATGGCCCAGCAATTCCACCCAGGAAAAATTATCTCCCCAAGACAAAAAGCCCAAAAACGCAAAAGGAAGCAAAAAGCTGTAACACAGTGACCGAGTGAGAGAACGACGAAGAGGGAAGCAAAAAAGAAGCACTGAATTGAGTTGAGAGTTAATTTGCATTTTGCAGTGAGTTGGGATCGTTCGAACGAGTCAGTGACCCGAGTGAGTGAGGCCGCAATCGCATGGACCCGCTGGAAGCGCTGGTTGCCCAAATCCAAGGGCTGTCGAGCAGCGCCGGAGACATCTCTCGCCTCCACACCATCCTCAAGCAAGCCGATGACTCGCTCCGCGCTGAGTCGGCTCGTTTGTCCCCCGTTCTGAGCCAACTCGACCCCTCAGACCACTCTCTTGGTTTCCTCTATGTTCTGTAATAGCTCCCTCTGTAATTCTCGCTTCATTTTTTGGTTCTGTCTTTGTTTGCCAGAAAAAAAATTTAAATAAAATAAAAACCACAAATCACACGATCATAGGGGCTTATTCCTTTTTTTCCTGATAGTACCCTTTAATTGGTCATGGAAAAATTCGGGACACAAAATTACGACCTATTTAAATAGAAGAAAAACCGTCACTGTTAGATTGGAACAAACTTCATTCTTGCTTCGTGTTTGAAAGCCCTATTTATTGGAGTGAATGATATTGTTACATTACATAACGTGTGGTTCTTAATTTTTTTAGCATTCTTTGTTAGTGATAGATAATTAGGTTTTGTGATTGTGGGGTTCACGTTATGGCTGTTTTCAGAGAGGCGTTCACGGCTGGTCAAATTTCAAAGCAGCAGGCTGAGACAGTTCTTCCAGTTATTACCGGGTTTATTAATGCTTGCAACGCTGAGCAAATTCGGTTGGCGCCGGAAAAGTGTATTCGCCTTTGTTTCCTTGGATTTGAACTTGAGTTGAACAATGTTGATGTTATTGTCTTTCAATTGCTTTTGATAATTTTTTTTTTTTTTTAATTTTTTGGTTGTTGAATTTTGCAGTCGTATTGGTATGTAAGAGGCTGAAAGACCAAGTGATGGCGCTTGAAGCTCCCATTCGCGGGGTGGCTCCGTTGCTAACTGCTGTTAGGAAACTTCAGGTCTCCACTGAACACTTGACTCCCCTGCATTCGGAGTTTCTTCTGCTTTGCTTGTTGGCAAAGTGCTATAAAACTGGTCTATCCATATTGGAGGATGGCATTTTCGAAGTTGATCAACCAAGAGACCTTTTTCTCTACTGTTATTATGGGTGAGTTCATTTCTTCCCTTATCTTTGTGAGGGAGAAACAAGAAAAAGGATGCGGGGATTTGTCTGGAAATATTGGATTTTACTTTATTGAGTTTAGTCAAAGTCTTGCCAACATTGATAATAGTCTATTGAACTTGTTCTCAGCTCATTTTAGATCTGGATTGTGTTTGAGTATCTTTCTTACTTATTATGGTTCCCTTGTTTAGTTATCTGTATATCAGTATATGCATGTATTAATTCCTGTTAATGTGAATTTTGAATTTACTATCTATTTGGTGAAATCATATGATCTCTTTCTCTTGTCATGTTTCCCTAGATATAAAAATCAAATATTACGTGATATTCTCTTTAAAAATGAATAAATTCATCATCAGTTTCTCTAATTAATGAGGAAAAGTTATACAGGAACTCAGGCAAAACATCCAATTCAGTCCACTAATCCTAGCTGATCAATTTTGTGTGTGTGCTCACATGTGGTGAAGGCATGTGTTTCAGATCATTCACGGAAGATGAAATGATCATGATTTACCCCATTCTCACACAAGATTACTTTAGATGCTGAGTACTTTTGTTTTAACTCCCAAAAAGCATGAGGATGAACATAAACTTCAATCCTCTGACTTCCATTGTTCTCTAACAAACACTGACAAGAGAAATTAAAATTTTTATGTTCCCCCTCTTCCCCTTTCTATAAATTTTCCCACTCACTATCTATATTTCTGACCAAGCACACCATCAAGGAGAAAAGCAGAAAGATTGGTAAGCCTCTACTCAGTGGCACAACTATTCAATGGCAATGAGATATGGTACATGGAAATTGTTACCTTGTCTAGTATTGATCATAATTAAGTTGAACACATGGGTTAGATTGATAAGTACTGTTTGCAGCCTTTAGTGATTTAGATTATGCTCCTAGTCATGAGTTTTTAATGAGGAATTGTGTAACGTGTATGACACTTGACTTTTTGACAGAGGTATGACATGCATTGGACTTAAGCGCTTTCAGATGGCGTTGGACCTTCTACATAATGTAAGTCATCTGTAACATATATGGCTGCAACTTATATTGTTCATGGTTTTTCCTTATGACCACCTCTAGGTGTGGCTCCTTGCAGTAGCTTATAAGTTATATTGCCAGGTTGTAACTGCTCCAATGTCTACATTGAATGCTATAGCTGTTGAAGCTTATAAAAAGTATATATTGGTTTCTCTCATTCATCATGGACAGGTAAGCATTGATATTATTTCTTTCTTTTATACTTGGCATGGTATAATAAAGGCATTAAATTACAATATTTCTGCTGTTATACTGTTGACAACTATTTCTTTTAGCCTAAAAAATCGAAGGCCCAAAAAAAGTTGAAATGATAAATTGGATGTTTCACTTTAAGAGATTAGGGATCATGCCTCAAGTATGGCATCAATGTTCACATTCCAGTTATCATCCTTGTGATCAGGATCTAATATTGTGAATAGACCTTTTATTTTGATCAATTTAGACGTTATTGTGTAAGAGGCAGTATCTTTTTAACTAATCAGCTGTCCTATTGTATGTATAGTTGCAGTTATCTACAAGTCTTCCTAAATACGCCTCTTCAGTAGCTCAAAGGAACCTAAAGAACTTTTGTCAGGTATGACTTTGTTGAGGTTAGCAAGGACAGGTGAATCATTTGGCAGATGCACGACTGTTGAGTATATTCTTAGCATGTTCAGAGGGACTCTAATCCCATTAATTCTACTAAAAGATTCATGCTCTCTTGCTGTCAAAGTTTATTCCTCTCCTGATTGTAATGTGTTGGTGCTATGCTAGCTGTGCTTTTGCATGCTTTTATGACTTGAAAGCTTCTTCCGACCCCAGAAAATACAGTAATGATAGCTGATTTAGTTAAGAGTTTTGCCGAGAGGAGGATATCTGTATTATGCTCTGTTTGGTTTCAGTTTTCATTTTCAGTTTTTCAGTTTTTAGGATTTTGTGAAAGAAATACTGAAAACTAGAAATGAAAATTGAAAATTGGATTTTGTGGTTTTCATAATTTTCTGTATTTCCTTCACAAAATCTAGAAAAATGAAAATCTACAAACTGAAACCAAACAGTTTCTAAATTTTATTTTGAGGTACTTAGATTCTCTGGTCTGGGGAAATTGTTATGTGCTTATCCTAAATCATCAGTAAAGGATTTTGGATTGGCGTTTCTGTGTGAAATAACAGATTTATGATTGTGTATAGAATGCAAATAGCATTTTATCATCAGCAATTTTACTGTATGGCCTTATTTTTTTTGCTAACTGTCTACATTAAGGCCATATACCCGTGTTTGATAAAGGTATTAAATGAGAACCCTCTACCTCAGCATGCCTGCTACAGATTTCACTATTTCGAATTCTCATTTGCAGGGACCAACCAATTTGTAGCTTCTCTCAATTTGAGATTTGCATGGTCAAACTTTTTCTTGTTCAATCAACTTGAATGAAAGTTTAATGTTGATGTTTTGCTTGTATTAGGTTACTTGGTTTTTTGTTCAGTACTTCACATTGCTGAATTTCATTTACATGTCTTCCAAGAATATTGAGATTTAATAACGTAAGCCATGTTAACCTCTGTTCTTTTTAATAATGTGAGCAGCCTTACATTGAATTGGCAAATAGTTACGGCACAGAGAAAATTGCAGAATTGGAGGCTTATGTCAAGACAAATACAGAGAAATTTGAAAATGTGGGTTCTTTCACATTCTAATCCTTTATTTGAAGCATCAGGCATTTTGACTAGAAGCACTAAATTTAATTTTTCTGGTCGTTGGCTACTTATTAAGCTTTTGCTTAAATTTTCTATTTATGTGACAGACTAATAGTGTCTCTTGGTATTTGTTGTTTCAGGACAACAATCTTGGACTGGTTAAGCAGGTTGTATCGTCCATGTATAAGCGAAATATTCAAAGGTTGACCCAAACATACTTGACCCTTTCTCTCCAAGATATTGCCAACACAGTTCAGTTAAATGGTCCCAAGGAAGCAGAAATGCATGTGCTACAAATGGTGGTGCTCGTAACTCTTCTGTTTTCGGCCATCTTGTCGCATTAACTATGTGTTTTATTAATCACATCCGTGGACTGCAGATTCAGGATGGTGAGATTTATGCAAAAATCAACCAGAGGGATGGAATGGTGAGATTCTTGGAGGATCCGGAACAGTATAAAACTTGTGAGATGATTGAGCATATTGACTCATCAATCCAGAGGTATGCTTTTGGTGTTTTGTGTTAAGTCAGTTACGCATAGTTAAGCACACACACACTATTGTCCATGACTAACACTAAATTTAACTGGAGAACAAAAAGTGAAAATATGCTGCTAAAGCATTTTTTTTTCTGTGGTTAATTTGGTAGTGATCTGTCTCATTAATTGATCCCTCTTGTAATCAGTTTCCTTAACTGCCACACAGGATAATGGCACTCTCAAGGAAACTAACTGCAATGGATGAACAAATTTCATGTGACCAGTTGTATTTGTCTAAGGTGAGTGTGTTTAAGTATTATCATACTGTCATCTGAGATTGTATGTTAAAGTTGATTACAAGAATAACTATGTACTCAGGCTGGAAGGGAGCGGCAGCGATATGATTTTGACGACTTTGATGTTCCGACAAGATTCAACATTTAAGGCAAGGATTCATGGAAGACTATATGATGTGAATGATGCAAGTAGATCTGTTTGATTGATCATTTTCCTTTGGTGCGAATGGGGTGCTGGTTTATTTTGCTTCCAAATGGAAGAAAGAGTTCATCTATGATTCAAAGCCTAGTCTAGTGAATTATGGGAGGATGTTGAATTGCTTTTGCTTATAAACCATTGACAATTGTTTGTGTATTCTTCCCTTTATCGGCATCACAGTGCAGTAATATGTTGAGGTCGTTGAAAGAAAATATCTCCTTATTCTTGTTCTTAGAAACAGGTGGGGTTTTGTGATATCCTATTTGCAACGTCATGCAATTTACGGGGCATATATTTTAGGTTATGTTTTGATTGATGGAAAGGGATGGACAGGAGGGAAATGGGATGAAATGAATTAAATTGGGTGGGATGAAATGGAAGAGGATGGAATAGATTTTATCTCATTCTATCATCAGTTCTCATATGCTTTTCCATAGAAATTTAATGGAATGTGATGGAATATTTTATTTTGTATTATTTACTTATTATTTTATTATGTTCTATTTCACTGGAATATCCAAATAGTGAAATGGAACATTATTCCATTTTACAATTAAAATATGCAAACAAAAAAAAAGGAATAATTATGTGGCTATTTGATTTAGCATTTTGGAGCTGAAAAATACCTAGTAAAGTGAGAATGAGATTGCATAGTTGCTCAATACTTCTGGTAAGTTTTTTCATTTTACAAAAAGTACTTTTTAATTAATTGAAAGTACTTTTGGGAGAAGTGTTTAAAATACTTTTCATTCTAGGGATGGTACTTTTAAATAAAAATTTTACTATTATTTTTATAAGGGATTTTTCTGGTTCTTTGTAAAATTCATAAATATTGTTACTTTCTAGATAATTTATGACTAAAAATTTATTATGTGTTCTACCAATTAAATTTATTAATATTATAAATATTTATGATTAAATTATAATCGTTAAATTTAAAAGGATATCGGTATCTTTAACAAAAACTCTTTTTTATATTAATAAATAAAAGTAATTTTAGTTTATTATATCCAAACAAAAATTATTATTTTAAACTTACTTTTGATATACTTATATTAAATATAAATTAATTCTTTTAAAAATAATTTCTGTGAAACTAATTCTTTTCACCTTAATTTCATTATTTACTACGAATCAAAGAATAGCATTAGCCTCTTTTTCTCAACTGGAGACTAGCGGAGATATCTCACTTGTTAGTAGCTGTGGACATTCATTCCTTACAGCAAAACTGTTGCCAAATGTAAAAGGAATAAGGAGTGACTATGCAAAACGGTCTTGATGGTTCTTGGACTAATTTTGGGGGAAGAATTATAGCTAGATGGCAATTAACTACTGTCTTTCTTTTTTTTTTCCTTTGAATAAATCTCTATTTGATGGTGCTCAAACGAAGTAATGGTAGGCTAAGCCGTTAAATTATCTTGGGGAGTGAATTCACAGGAAGAACTGCGGAAGTACATACTAGAGAATTCAGAACTATACGGTGAGCACTCATATTGGGATGATTCAAATGGTTTAACAATTGTTTTTTATTTTTGAAAAGAAAATTTCAAATTCAAACCATATGAGATATAGAGTATTCTCTATGCTTACTTTTATAAGAGAATCCTGTGTATTAGAAATATATCAGACTAAAGATTTATTACTACAGATCTTTATTATTTTAGATATATGATTCTTATAAATAATCTGAACTTGAAAAATAGACTTAGATGTTGATACTGAAAGACTCATCTTGTCAAATATATATATACATATATATATATATATATATATATATATATATATATATATATACATATCTCGTGAGAAATAGGGGGTTGATAAATAAAATGAATAGAAACCAAGGCAGTGAACATCTGATTTTGTATTTTAGAACCCTAAAATCAGAGCAACAATCATTTGTAAAACCAATGGTTTTGGGATTTTTAAATTCAAAAACAAAATCAAACACGCAATAAGTTTGGTCCTTATGTGCCCCAAAAAAAAAGAGTCTGGGGCTGACTAGCTAAATAGAATATCAACTATAATTTCTATCTGGTTCAGGCTTTAACTAAAATGGGAAAAAAGGAGTAAGTAATCATTCAATAATTACAACAACGTTGGGTGGGCGTGGTGGTTCAATATCCCGTCTCTTAAGCAAGTGGTTGGGATTCGATCCCCAACTCTTGTGAATGGAAAGCACTCTGTGGCCAGTTCCCTACTGCTTCGTGTGCTGACAGTTGAGATTAGAAATTAGTCTCATGACTATCAACTATGGAAATACTTGAGAAGACCCAAGAAAAAAAATTCAACAATTACATTACTAACCGAGTAAATCAACCATTTTTGCTATGGGCTAATAAAACACAATTGGTCTTCTTCGTGACTAACCTCAGACTGAGTCATTATCTCATATTAACCAAATTAAGGGAACAGTAGGTCCAAGCTCTAGTCAGAGGCGTATTTTTGCACCACAGAATGCGTAGATGTCAAACAAATTTTGCTTGTTTTCATCTCAGCTATAACCTCGATTCATTTCTTAAATCTACGTCATTTCCTATGCAACGTGCCTTGAGACACTAGGATCACAAAGATTAAAGAATTTGTCCCTTTAATATCCCTTAGAAGATGCTAACAGGACTCTGAACAAACCGTATAAGGATTGAGAAAAAAAAAAAAAAAGCTCTGCTAAGGTTCCAAAAGTGAGGTTTATTTGAAAATCAAAAGTTTTTAAATTTTCAATTCATTGAATACATTAAAAACTTTTAATTCCTTCCACTATCTAATGCCTAAACCAAAAAAGAAAAATATTTACATAAATGTAGAAAACAAATACTAATATTTCGTAAAATTAAAAAAAAAAATTATACCATAATACTCCTATTAGTCAAATCTATGGCGACCACCCATCAAAGTAAATGATTTAAATGCCGGTTCTTCACTTCTTTGTGTGTAATTTATTCATTTTATCCTCCACATTTTACATCCCTCGAAACCCCAACCATTCTTTAAATATATAACTTGGGAAATTTCACCATCTTTACCTATCATACAATCATTCATCACTCGAGTTACATAAAAAAATTAACCAGTGTCCTTGCAATAACCCATATCCATGAAACACAAAATTCACTCGAAGCACCCGCAGGTTTTAGATCATTATCCCCTATAACCATTTACATTCTGAACAAAGGGTCAAAATCCAACATAACACTACAATAAAACAAATAGCAAGAAGCCGCTTCCAAATAACTAATGCCACTCCCACTCAACCATTTTTCTAATTTCTCAAAAATGCCCTTCTCTGTCATTTAGAATGGCTAGAGTCTAGACAACGGCGTTCTGCATTTTGCAAATAAGATTTGGTAAACTAAGTCAACATCCAATCTTCAAACAGAGTCACCCCTCTCAACCCAACCCCAATTGGAAAACTATTCTCCCTTTGCAAGCAAATAATTCTTCATGCCTACGCTCCCCTTCTCTTATGTTTACAGGCCCCAGCACTATGATGGTCCCAACAAATCACCATCACCATCACCATCACCATCACCACCACCACCATCATAGTCATCATCAATCTTCAACATCGCCCTTCACACCCTGAAGGACTCTCTCACAGCAAAACCTTCCAACCAAGCCTTGCTTCTTTTCTCTCCAAAAATCCATGTGGCAAGAATTATAAATGGTCCTCAGTTATGCAACACCAGATAACCCGTACTAGCAATGTAACTTGGGGCTCTCACAGCCCATCGAATTTCTTATCACTCCAAAGGCTAATTTATTGAATTGGGAGAGTGTGTAACCTTTCCAAAGGACACAGAGAATTGGGTTCTTGGTTATCAAACCATGTAAGACACTCTAGACCATTTTCTTGATCAATTGACTCGCTATGAATAATTTGTCCTGCTGGATAAATTTTTGGCTTCCCTACAATCTATTATTGAGCCCTTGTAGCCCCTGTTTCCAATTCAAGGAAGCTGTTGACTAAAATACTGTCTGGAAGATGAATTTTCATACAGCATATTGTATATGATAGGAAAGGTATTTTAGAGGAACTGAAGAAGTGATTTGTTTAGCCCTTTTAAAGTGATAATAGCCACTTCTAACAATAGGATATAAATATTAGGATTCCAATCCCCCAAACTCAAACACCGAACTGCACCCAAAACCACACCCATCTCTACGAGCATTTGCCATCATTACTTTTCTTGGAGATTTAGGCACGATTGTTAGCTGGTCTCGTGCGTGGCGTATCTAGTGATGGCGTTATTACTTACTAGTTACAATGACGGGATTAAAGCAGAAGAAAACATAATAAATCAACACAAATGTGTAACCAAAAAAATACATGACTAAATATTCAACATCTGCTCAAAAATAAAACAACAGATCAATCGCTGGTACATGTACACGCACTTTCCTGAAGAAGTGGGAAAGGGAACAAAGAATAGACTCAAGTTTCTCAGGCAAATTTTGGCTTCTACCTAGTTGGTACATGTAAAATGAAAAGAAGGGAACATAGAATATACTCATTCGTTTCTCTGGACAACTCTGGGAACTAACAAAAAGAGAAAAAAGAACAAAAAGGAAAGAAAAAAAATAGAACATAAGGTCAGTTAACTTCAGTGCTTCTATCCTTGCAGAGCATATGCCACTCCTGTAGCACTGCCGCCTGAAGAGCATGATGCTCAGCCTCTTCAGCAGTTAATTTGGATAGTGTTGAGGGTCCCTTCTTTTTGTCATCTTCTTCACCATCCTTCTTTTCTTTCTTTTTGTCATCGTCATCCTTATCTTCTTCATCCTCCTCATCATCATCTGATTTTGGACTCTTGGGTTTTGGTTGGGCTGCCTTCAACAGCGCTACCCTTTCCATTGATATCCTAAGCCTCTCGGCAGCAGCAACTTTCACCTCATCTTCAGGCATATACTCCACACCACCATCTGTAAGGTCATCCAACCATCCCTGAAGATCTGATCCAATCTCCTTAGTAATAGATGAATCTGATGCACGCACAACAAACTTGCACATCATTGTGGTCGTCTCATCACCCAAGTCCACGTTTCTACTCACTTCACTCGCACCAAAAATCATCATGCCCAAGAAGCCACCATGCCATGTTTTAGCAGCGTAACACAACTATTCAGGCAAAGGGAGGGAGAAAAAGGAGACACAGGTCAGTACATTCATACTAGTTATGATGCAATGCCCAACAAAGTGCATAAAATCCTTATTGTAGCCTTTGCTTGTCCTATTTTATGTTCTGTTGCTTTAGATATTTATCATTACCATCGAAGCAGAAACATACTAGCAAAAGCATGGAAGGGACATAGATTGAATAGTAATACTGCTCTAAGAGGATCACATGATAATGAAGGTAAATAATAAACATCCTTTAACTATTCCAAACAGGAAAAAAAATAACAATAATAATAAGTCCACACCTGAAACCCTGCTACTGTGCGTATAATATGAGAACAAACTTTGTGGAATGGCTTGGAAGATAAGGATTTCAGTCCACTTAAGAACGGAGAAGTGCCATACTGCTGGGCTGCTGTAGCCTTAAAGCCACTTCCTTCATATGTATAAGTACCGGTGTATTCCACGATAGCTGGCAAACTGGGCCACAGTCGGAAGAACTCAACAGGTGATATTTGATGTGGCAAAAGCATCTCAGTCAATGGAATCTTATAAGGTAGACATCTCAAAATCACAGGTTCACCTAATTCAGGCCTTAGGCTTCTCTTCTGTCGCATGATTTGAGGATCCTCTTCAGCATAGTCACCTTCATAGTCTCCAACAGCACCACTACCATAGAAAGGGTAATACAACACCTGAACCCAAAGGGCACATCTTTCAAAGTGGGAAACACCAACTGTCACACTGCACAGTACTGGATCCTGAGAAGGGAACGACAAAATCAGGAACTGGTGGGAAGGATCAAGAAACTTTTGCAAATAAAAGAATAGTAAATAAGAAACAAAACAAATCTTGTGAAATACAATTGTTAAAAGTAAATAATTAGCATATTTAATCTAATCTAGATCTACTACAACAATGTCCAAGTTCCAATTCCGAAATTAATGGGTAATAGCACCTAAACGGCTGAATATGTTACAAAAGAAGAGACACAATACATATTGATGTGCGCAAATGCTAACTTATAAGTCGTGTTCATGATCAAAATCTGCAGCTGGCTCAAAAGGGGATAGCATGAACTTTTTATAGAACTACAATTATAAAACAGGAAGGAAGGAAAGAACAAACTAAAGCAAAGATAAGAAATCCTCTGAAAAAGAGAAGTACAAAACAACAACCACTGCAACTAGGATGGTTTAGCATTTTCAGTTTTTCTTAGGATCTTGGTTCATGTTTTACATTATTGTGAACCATGTTGTTCAGGATTATTCCTTCTTTCTGCTTCTCTTAGAACCTGAGAAATGTCCCTCTCATCATTTTCTGTTTCTCCTGGAATCTAAGGAAAGGTTTTCCATTGAACACAAAAGGCTTCCTCTCCCCTTTATACCCAACACAATTTTATTTTATTTTATATTTGACAAGCCAGTAGCATTTTAAGTGGGTGTTTTTTTGTTTAAGCTTTAAAAAAATGCTTTTATGTAGGTTGTTTTCAGATTTTATTTTAAAAGCTACTCTTCCAGCTTGTGAAAAAAGGCACTAAAGGAACTTTTTGTGCGAGGTTTCAGCTTTTCATCAAAACCTTGATCCGATGATCTTAAAAAATGTATACATATTTTAACCCAAAAAAAAGTACCTTCTACTGAAGAAAAACTCAAACAAATGGGCCCAATGTATGTACTTGTTCTCAGTGATTAGACTACTAAACTCAAGCTGCTCAGATCACATTCATAAAACCTATCATACCTCCCGATATTAACATCACTGCCACCTTTTCCCTTGCTTTAGTGCCCTTTTTTTTTTTTTGTCAAGCATATTGTCATGCATGTTCTTCTGTACTTTATCACATGATTTTGTCCACTACATCCTTTCATGCTTTTTCCTCCAATCAGTTTTATAACAACCATACATCTTAATGTCAATCTAATCACAACAGTCAACTGCAGGTAACACCTGTTCACTTGAAATTTTTTAGACGGACATTTGAATCCAACTAGATAAATCTAGTGTGTCAAAAGTTCATGGAGCTGCTGCGTTTAGCATGGAAAAGCTACTGCATGAGAGACCATATCTTCATAAGTTTCAGGCAGTCCAGAAGCATGGTTGACTTAGCACAAAGCATGCGTGCCAATGTTGATTAGTTTAACAGTCAAAATAGTTCAATCTCATCAGGCCTTCCCATTTGAAACCACAGCCTAAATCCAATCCAAGCACTAGATTGCTCAGAAGTAGAGACATAACCACCTAAACCTTCTAAACATGTAAAGCAAAATGTGGAAGAAAAGACCAGATGCAAAACCAAAATAGCAGTCTCAAACAGGAATGAATATGCAATTTAGAGGAAGAGAAGCAACCTGTGATACAAGATTACGCAACTGCCTTACTGCTTGAGAGGAACCATCCATATAATAGAGTGCACCTGACAATCCCACACGTACATCCACCCGATTTAATTCAAGATCAGTTAAGTTTAAGACCTGAATCATGTTCATTGACAGTCAGTGAGAAAGACTTAGCAGTTTGATGAAAAATAGAGCCAAAACAAATAATATTCTAATCAATATAATTTAAAGATGAAACTATTGAGGAATTCTAGCAGTTTTTATACATATTAGGAATAATTAACATCAATATTTGTACCAACAAACCACAAATCCAAATTTAGGAAGTTAATGCATGACAAAATATGATAATTAACATATCTATAAATACTAGTAATCTCCTATTCACCAGAATAATATTTGCATACTAAAGTAACTTCCTCACAAACACATTGGAGAATAGCTTCAAAAAAAAAAAAATAACACCAAAGACAAACTCCAAATTTTAACAAAATCAGCTATAGAAACAGCGATACATAAAATTAAATATCCCACCTAATGTGAATCTTCCTATAATATATGCAAAATGTAATCTACTTCGCCTCAGGTCAATTGATAATTAATGTCAAACCCCTGATCCTCATCATAGTTCTCAATAGCGGATGGCGGAAGACGGCGACGTGAGGGCACATCAAGGGCTGTTTCTGGGTGCTGCTTGCAGGGATGGGCCGTGCAAGAGGAGGCGATCCCAATGGTGAGGTCTCCGGCTGAAGTCGATGCTGGAGAAACCTTCCAGTGGCGAAGGAAGGTGACAGACGGCAGTTTTGGGCTTCTGGAATGGATGACACAGCAGTTAAAAGGGCCAGCAACCAGAAGGAGGACACAATTGGCCAGAAAATGGTGGACACTGTCGTTAGGTGGCAATGGGAAGGTGTTGGAGGATGCCAGAAGTGACATGACTGGGACATGACCAAAAGATCAGGAACATCGCCGAAAAAGCCAACGGCGATGAAAATCATTAGTTGTTTGAAGTAGAATAGAAGAAAATTTTAAGGCTTTTTTTTTGTAATGGTTTGATTTTGGAACTCGGAGGATGGTACTGCTCTGATGCCATGTTAAAATTGTGGGTTTTAGACAAAGAAGGAGGAAAAGAAGAGAGAATAGAGGCTCTCAATAATATGAAAATATATTTGATATATTGTGATGTGTTGTAATACAATGAGATAAATTTATAAACCAAAGATAAAATTTAAACATAATGATAAAATTGATTTCATATCATCCTAAATCAATCAAGATATTATTCATTCCTAACAATTATAAATAGGGATTGGTGCTTTGTGTTTTATATCACAATACATGACTTCAAAACACATAATATCAATAAATTATCATACCATTCAAACTCACTATTTTCCCTGTTCTTCCTTTTCTACCGAAAACATATAATCTCAATAAATACATTGTAAGTGAAGTCTAAATAATTGAGCAAAATAAATAAATAAATTGAGGCTTTAACCTTTAAATGCAGAGTAATCCTTCCATCACTTGAATCTGCTAAATGATAACCTTCAACGTAGCAGGGATCACTGCTTCCAGTCAAAGTAATTGCAGTTGGAGGGACCTTCAGTAAAGTAGAATCAAACCCTTTCGTGAGAAAAAGGGTTAGTTCACTGGGGTCAGGTCTCCAGAGCTCTAAAATAGCCTTGTGAACCAATCCTTCCAACTTTCTATCTTGAGCAGCAGATGCTTCATAAAACTGAACAGTTAATTTGTGGTGGCTAAATGGGTAGTCCCCTCTAGCTGCTGTAACCCCTGCCCACCTGGGAAAAAAAAAAAGGGCCACAATCAAACTATGATATCACATGATGAATTAAAATTTATGATTTAATATAGACCATACAACATTGTTAGCATTAAAAATGGCCATAAAGTTCCAATACAGTCTGAAACAGGAAGAAATTAGCAAGAAGCTTTGAAATACCAACACCAATTACAACAATAAAATTCCATGATCATAACATGCTACCTTCTAATTAATGGATTACTCAAAGACAAAGAGAAAGAATGAACTGAGGAAACACAAAAATGAGGTAAGGTTAAGCAACAATGTGAAACTACAATGTCATTAGCTATGAATATAAACTGGCATCATTCACACCTGGTCTCTGGATGATTTGAAGCATATTTGATTCTTTGCAATATCAAACGACATTGATGCTTGCTGACAGAATCAGCCACAGCATGGTTCCTAAACTCTTCAAGCTCCTTGGTAAATAACTGCCCAGCCCTAGGATGGCGCGATCCCAACCGCTGAGCAGATATAAGGACTGCCTGTACCTCTTGGACTCTATTTGTTGTTTCAGCAGTTGAGTCGACATTGAATAGAACTTTGTGAATATTTGATACAATGACATTAAGAGGATCATCCGGATCATCTGCTAGGAGGGGATCCAGTCCTTCTATATCTATATGCTCTGCAATAGCCCAGATGAGGCGGGCCAATATTCTAGGGGTATTCACCTGTTACATTCAAAACATTAATGTCCAAGATAAAAGTGTATGAGAAAACCACATTCATTTGTGACTATAAAAGAGACTACAAAGTGTTTAAAGAAACTCGAATTCATGTGGCAATTGATTCATAATGACGACAACAAAAAGAAAGTATATAAAGAGCAAATGCACAAGAGGCTAGAAATATAAATTCCATCCATATAGCTAACATCTTGTGTTAAATTTCACAATTCAAGTATTGAAAAACTATGGTACTCTTCATAGTGTATCAAATGTAGTCACAGAACAGATAATTTCTCTGCTCAAGTAAAACAATTGAAGCATGATGTTAAACAAAATCATCCTATGGGTTGATACAACAAAACAAAAACAAGTTAAACATGTTAGCACATCAAGTAGCAGCAAAGCATGCTTGTTAACTGAAGCCACAAAGATTCGCACGCGCGCGGAACCAAAAAAAAAAAAAGAAGAAGAAACCCTTCAAAGTTTTACCCCTTCCCTCCTCACAGCTTACGCTATTTCGCAAAGAAAAACATTTTTTCTCTTAAAATTCATGAAAACACAGAGTAACTGCTCAATTCCATCAACTACCAAATTTCACTATCAATTTTAGCGGCATTAGGATGAAGGTCTAAATTAAGCTTTTAAACTACTGCAGTGGAAAGCTTGAGAGTAAATTACACATGGGATGGTGTTGAAGTGTTATTGTTATCAATCTACCCTTAAAAATATTTCAAAAATTATAAAAAAATTGTTTGGATGGTATAGGCTACATGCATGCAATTGTCAGAATAAGAAATCTTTTAGAGCGCCATGGTGGTGAATTTCAGGTGTAAAAGTTTGCGTACCTCACGTAAGTCCCTCACAAGTTCACGCTGCAAGTTTTGCAATCTAGTCTCATTCAAAATTTGATCTTGAGAAGCTCCATCTTTGACTCTTTTTACACCACCCCTTGTATCATATATGTAACATAGCCTAACAAGCAACTTCAAGTAGCAGTCAATTGCATAGGTCCGGCCATCACAATCCCATTTAACACAAGGCCGACAAACTTCCACCACTTCCAAAGCAGGTTCCGTCCAATTTAATGCACCATAACCAGTTCCATAAGCCAGAGCTCCAATGACCCTGCTCTCCATTCCTGTGTTTCTTTGTTCAGGCAAAGGCAGAGACAGCTGAAAGCAACTTTCCACCAGTGATGCAACCAACTCCTCCCTAAATATGCTTTTACTTGTAACACTATTAAGATCGTCATTGACTCTGGCATCCTCAAAAAGAGAAGCAATGTCAGTTCCAGCAAGAGGTTTCTGCCCTCTTCGGACACTTTCCTTGGCAAATAGGTCAACACAAAGGGCTGTTCTACATATACATGCCAAGGCATGCATTCGATCTGATTCTGCCCTCAGGTTCCTCACCATCAAAAGTAGCCTCTTGAACAATGATACCTACCAGTAGCCATGTATAGGTAATGAGCATTGCTATATCAAGCACAATGAACTTTGTCACCCCAAACATCTAAAGGTATGTTCATATGATGTAATACAACAAAAGAACCAGAATAAAGCACAGTTTAAACATAAATAAAAAGCCATAGAAAACAAGATTGCACGACCATACATCAAAGTCACACATAATATAAAGATCAGAAATCAAATGTCTATCCACAAGCACCAAAAACAAGTAATGCTATTTGTCATAGACCAGAGCACCACATTTCTTATTACATACAATGGTAAGCATAGACTACTGAGGAAAACCACTAAATTACAGTGGATTTCTGTTAGACACTGGTATCCACTTTCTTTATGCCACTAAGAAGTTTGTTATGTAAAAGTGTGTCTCTCTTACTGAGCAATTACAACCAGGGATCAATTATGTTTGGCCGAGTTCCTAATGAATTCACTAATGTGAGTATTTGCTATATCAACTGCAACAAACTTTGCCTTGCCTAACATCTAAGGCTACATGACCCAACAGCCCACAAGATCCAGAATAAAACACCTTTTAAACATTACAACCCATTGAAAACAAGATTGCACAACAATACATCAAACTCATAAATAAGGTAAAGATCAGAAACCAACAGTCGACTCATCTAAGGCTTCACCCACAAGCATCCAAAACTAGTAAAATGCTATTCACACTTCCCAGACGAAAGTACCAGTTGGCTTAATACAGATTACAATAAGCATAGACTACTGAGGAAAACCATTAAACTATTGTGGAATTCACCGGTTTAAGCATCGCTTTATCAAGCACCGTTGTTTTTTGTCACGGACAAACTCCCAAGGCTGTATATAGTTGATCCAGTATCACACCATACAATGAACAAAACGCATTTTAAGCTGCCAAAGCAAGACTACACCATCGAAGTCATTAACAAGATAAAGCGCAGAAACCCAAAAGCCTAGTTATTTCAGGTTTCATCCACAAGCACCAAAAACTAGTGTAATTCTGATGCAATTTCATAAATTCATAGGTCAAAGGAACTTTAATTACACTAGACAATTATTAAAACAAAAACAATACATCCATTTTTGAAAAATCCATTGATGTAAATCACACTAGACTAGAGAATTAAGAGGGGGCATCACCTGCATGTGAAGATCAAGGAGATGAAGATTGGTGACAACAGCCCTCACTATGCTCTCCCTAGCAGAAGCAAACTCCTGCCTATCCCACAACGTGAGGATGGCGATGATGGACTGCGAGGCCCATTCAGGCTTCCCTCCAGGCACATCAGCAAGATACAACATATTGATCCCAACCTCATAAATCAACGCAGGCTCCAACGACGAAACCAAGAATGGCGCCAAGTGCGTAACCACATCCGAAACCCCCACCAACTTCTCAGCATTGGAATCCACCTGATCGCCACCTCCGACGCCACCGGAGGCCTTCGAAAGCCTCCGGAACACCTCGACGCTGCCAGAGGCCACAGCCTTCACGGAGTACACGACGGGGAACACGGTGGCCCGGAAATTCTCCACCGGCAGGATCAGAGACCGCGCCATGAGCGCACTGCGCTTCTTCCAGACGAAGTCCACCATGGAGGAGACCCAGGTGGACCTGATCGCCAGCGAATTCTCGCTGTCCACGAGCTTGTCGCCGGCGAGGCGGCTCATCCGCTTGGAGCTGAACTCCTGGAAGAGGCGGCCGACGGAGTCAAAGGCGACCTTGGAGACGACGTCGGAGCGGTCGAGCATGTTGGCGCCGATGCGGGCCCACCAGGCCGACACCCTGTCGAGGAGTCCGACGTTGTTCTCGCATAGCGTGACGAGGTCGTCGCGAGCGAGGACGCATCCGAGGGTCTCTGTGATGGAGAACCTGAGGTTGTCGCTGGGGGAGTCGAAGCAGTCAGAGATCTCCTTGTTGCAGTCGGAGATGAGGCGGGCGAGGCGGTAGGAGGGGATGGCGGCGAGGATGGAGACGGCGGCGGCGGTGACGTCGGGGTCAGGGAAGCGGAAGTCGCTGCGGATGCCGGAGCAGACGGTCTCCCAGAGGTCAGGGGTGAGGCGGGTGGAGCGGATGAGATCGAAGGCGAGCTTCTTGCAGACGGCGGAGGCGGGGGCGGCGACGATCTCCTCCACGGCAGTCTTGGCGATGACGGCGATGTCGCGGCCGGCGGCGGACTGCTGGAGGGCCTGGAGGAGGGCGCTGGACTGGCGGAGGGCGTCGTTGGAGTGGAGGTCCGCCTGGATCTGGGCGAAGAGGATGTCCATGGCTGACAGTGGGTTCAGATCAGACCCGACCCACCCAAGATTAGATGGGTTGAGATTTCGTGAGAGGGGTTACTTAGTTAGTTACGTTAGGGATGATCGGGGATTTGGAGGGACTGGAATGGAATCATCTCTATCTCTCTATGACAATCTAATATCAATATAAGGTTTCCACTTTCCAGAGTGCGAGTGGGAGTGAAATACTGAAGGTGTTAGGAGTCACGATGATGATGGTGGTCTTGGCTCAGCTGGTAATGGCAACTTGGTTACTCTCGGCCTACACAGCACAGGCTAAGCAAAGGAACACTCAAGTTGTAGCTTTGAGAAGGAAGACAGAAATGATAAATAACCATCGTCAAATTTATAGTCAAGTTAAAAATTATAAATTAATATAAAATAATTATAAACTAATATATAAAAATTTTATTTTTTAAAAAAAGAAAAGTGTATATTTTTAACTGTATTCATTTCTTGAATTAGAAAAATAATAATTAGAGATTTTATTTTTAAAAAAAATACATTTTTTTAACTTTTAAATTACTCGTTTTAAGAAAAGTACACGTGTCATTCTTTAATTTAGAAATTAATTGAAATAGACATAAATTGCTTGAAACAAAGAAAAGATGGGAGTAAATGTTTTTGAAATCAATGAAATAAAATTTTCAATTATGTAAATGGGGTAAAAAGACATTCTCCCTATCTTTTTTATCTTATCATTAGTTTGATGGAGATTTACATATAAACTTTGGAAATTTTTAGTTCTGAGAGTGGGGATTTTCATCTCTAAATACGCCATATATTCGAATACTTACTCAAACACAAATTGTTGGTCTGATGAGATTCATGTATATAACTTAGGGATTTTTAATTCAAGAGTGAGAATTTTCAACTCAAAAAACACTATCTATTCAGGTTCTACTTAATTACAAGTTTATTTATAAAATCATAATTGCATAGCTATAAATCCCCAAAAAATTAGAACATTGATCCCTATTTTATAGACTAGTATTATTTTAACACTCTAAAAGTAGATATTTACTGAGATACTCACATTATCATTGGATATGATGTATGAATTTAATAAGCGGGAACCACTATAATATTTAATAGTAATAAAATAATTGTCTCAATAAATATTCATTTTTGGAATGTTAAAGGCTTATTTGTGTGTAACTATTTTGATAATAAAAAATTACTTGTTTATTTTTTTTTATAAGTTTGTATAAAATTTTGTAATAAAAAAAACCAATAGAAAGGTATAATTTTTTATGTAGAAGTTATAATTTTAATTCCCTAGAAAAAGACTTGTGTTTTAATATAAAAAAATGTTTAAAGATAAACATAAATATTTTAATATTATGTCAAGACATAAATTAATTTAAATTTAGTTTTGATTCACTGATAGAATAAAAAAATTTTACATGATTATCTATTCGTTATCATCATATAAGCAAACGTATATGACTATCACTCCAAATATGTAAAAGATCATAAAAATGAGATAATTTGATTGTATAACTATGTAAAAAAAATTTAAATTATTAATACATCAAAATCAAACACAGTTATTTTTAAATCCAAATATAAAATAACTTTTATCTTTTTTAAAAGACCATTTTAGAAAAATATTTTCCCATACTTCCAAACCGGCTCTAAGAAGTTCCTAAAATTTTAACACTAATCCCAATCTTATGATCCTGCAAAACATTTGGTCTTTCAGTCAAAATAAATTCAGTGAGGATTGAATCCTCCTAAAGATTTTGGGAGGACAAAAGACAAATGCCCAACTACTGCTGAAGTCTCAATTTAGTTCAGTATATGTTGATTCCTAGATTAAGTTTAATGAAGATTCAGCAATTGGAATTTTGTCCACTATTTTAGAGTAATACATCTAAATTTGTCCTTCTCAACATTTAGTGGAGGAGCATGTGTGGACCATCAAATTATTAATCGAGCTCTATTAAAACTCTACAGTAGCATATAGGATAGGGTGGTGGCTGTGGTGCGGTGCACTTGATTAAGTATGGTGTACCACACACTATAAAATCTGAAAGCCAAGATTTGACAGTATAATCATACACTAGTTAGTGTCAATGCATTGTAAAAAGTCTCATTTTCTTTTCTCCAACCTCTCTCTCTTCCTTGTCACCATCATCACTAACTCCTCTTCACGTTCAGCACCACCCACAAGTTCAACACCTTCGTCTGCAACTATTTCACCATGGTTTTCTCATGGAATAGTTTGTCTAGCTCCCTTCTAACCATTTTGCATCCTCCATGCTCTTCAGATTGACCCCACCCTATACTCCTTCAAGCTTACATTCTTAAAGTTCTTCTTCTTCTTTTATAATGTTTGATGTGGTTTGTCCATTACAAAATTAAATTGCCTTTATAACAATTTAAAAGTAAAAAAAGACAGATGTCTTATCGTTTGAATCTCAGTAAAATAGAGGAGGAGGGACTACTTCTTCTTCGAAGTTGTCACTCACCCCCATGACACTAATGGCTCTACACCCTAAACTTACATTTCCCCAACGCTTCTAATCTTCCTTAATAAAGAAATCCATGTGATGGAGCATTTTATTCAGCAAACAAAAAATGGAACAATTATACTCTATCCTTGATAGAAAAATCATGATAAAAAAAACTTGTAAACCCGTTATACATAATATCTCTACACCAAATTTAAAAAGCCTATAAAGAAGTTTCAAGTAACTTGTAAAATAGTCCCTGAAAACTTACAAACCTAGACCAAAAAACTTGTAAACCATATTGTAAAAATTTGTAAACTTTGTTGTAAAAACTTGTAAACCGTAATAGAAAAACTTGTAAACCTGTAACACACAATACCTCTGCACCAGGATACTTGTACAATTTATTTGATTATCATCATGACTATTATCATTTCATTTATAATTAATTAT
Source organism: Dalbergia cochinchinensis (assembly GCA_031216125.1). Lineage (NCBI taxonomy): Eukaryota > Viridiplantae > Streptophyta > Magnoliopsida > Fabales > Fabaceae > Dalbergia > Dalbergia cochinchinensis. The sequence goes on from CM062368.1 coordinate 29,429,459, forward strand.
TAAGAAGATTAATCATTGTATAAATTTCAAATTTAACCAATTTTATAATATTGATTTTAATCATAGGCAAGAAAGAAATAAAAAAAATAAAAAGAAAAAAATATTTATAACTCTTTTTTTGGTCCCTTTCTTATCAAACCTAGCTTCTCCATTGGCATTGTGCTTTCCTTTTTGGAGGGATTTTCATTTTTCTTATTTGGAAAAAATGGGAGAAATTTGTTATTTAGTGCTATTTAATTTATATTCTTACTATGATAGAGGAATGCTTGTGATGATTGAAAGTGACATTGGTGCTAAACTTGAAGAAAAAACTTGTAAACCTAGACAAAAAAAATTTGTAAATCATACTATAAAAACTTGTAAACCATGCTGTAAAAACTTGTAAACCGTGATAGAAAAACTTGTAAACCATATTGTAAAAATTTGTAAACCGTGATAGAAAAACTCTTAAACCTATAACACACAATACTTCTGCATCAGGATACTTGTACAATTTATTTGATTATCATCGTGACTATTATCAATAACTTGTAAAGCCTATAAAGAAGTTTCAAATAACTTGTAAAATAGTCCCTGAAAAGTTAGAAACCTAGGTCAAAAAACTTGTAAACCATATTGTAAAAATTTGTAAACTATGTTGTAAAAACTTGTAAACCGTGATAGAAAAACTTGTAAACCTGTAACACACAATACTTCTGCACCAAAATACTTGTACAATTTGTTTGATTATCATCGTGACTATCATCATTTCATTTATAATTAATTATTAAGAAGATTAATCATTGTATAAATTTCAAATTTAACCAATTTTATTATATTGATTTCAATCATAGGCAAAAAAGAAATAAGAAAAATAAAAAGAAAAAATATCTATAACTCTTTTTTTTCCTCTCTTATCGAACCTAATTTCTCCATTGTCATTGTGTTTTCCTTTTTAGAGGGATTTTCAATTTTCTTATTTGAGAAAAATGGGAGAAATTTGTTATTTAGTACTATTTAATTTGTATTCTTAATATGATAAAGGAATGTTTGTGATGATTGAAATTGACATTGGTGCTAAACTTGTAAATCTAGATAAAAAAAACTTGTAAATTATACTATAAAAACTTGTAAACCATGCTGTAAAAACGTGTAAACCATGATAAAAAAACTTGTAAACCTATATTACACAATACTTCTGCACCAGGATACTTGTACAATTTATTTAATTATCATCATGACTATCATCATTTCATTTGTGATTAATTATTAGGAAGATTTATCATTGTATAAATTTCAAATTCAATCAATTCTATTATGTTGATTTCGATCATAGCTAATAAATAAATAAGAAAAATAAAAAGGAGAAATATTTGTAACTCATTTTTTTCCTTACTCGTCACCAAATTTCTCCATTGTTATTGTACTTTCCTTTTTTGGAGGGATTTTTATTTTTTTTATTTGGAAAAAAGGGGAGAAATTTGTTATTTAGTGTTATTTGTATCCTCACTGTGATAGAGGAGTGCCTGTGATGATTGAAAGTGACAGTGGCGCTGAATTTGAAAAGAAAACTTGTAAATCTAGACCAAAAAACTTGTAAACTATACTGTAAAAACTTGTAACCATGCTATAAAAACTTGTGAACCGTAATAGAAAAACTTGTAAACATGTGATACACAATATCATTTCACCAGAATACTTATACAATTTGTTTGATTATCATTGTGACTATTATTATTTTATTTGTTATTAATTATTAGGAAGATTGATCATTATATAAATTTCAAATTCAACAAATTCTATTATGTTTATTTCAATTATAGCCAAGAAAGAAATAAGAAAAATAAAAAGGATAAATATTTGTAACTCTTTTTTTTTCCTCATTTGTCGAATCTAGTTTTTCCATTGTTATTGTGCTTTCCTTTTTGGAGGGATTTTCATTTTTTTATTTGGGAAAAATGAAAGAAATTTGTTATTTATTGCTATTTAATTTGTATGGTGCTGAACTTGAAAAGAAAACTTGTAAATATAGATAAAAAAATTTTAAACTATACTGCGAAAACTTATAAACCATGCTGTAAAACTTGCAAACCGTGATAGAAAAACTTATAAATCTGTGACACACAATACCTATGCACTAGGATACTTGTATAATTTATTTGATTATCATCATAGCTATCATCATTTCATGTGTCATTAATTATTAGGAAGATTGATCATTGTATAATTAATGACAAATGATCAATCTTCCTAATAATTAATTATACAATTTGTAGAGAAATTTTTTTATTATCATCGTAACTATCATTATTTAATTTGTACAATTAGAAATTTGTTATTTTGTACTATTTATTTTCTCACTGTGATAGAGAAGTGCCTGTAAAGATTGAAAGTGACTAAATTTGAAGAGAAAACTTGTAAACCTAAACAAAAAAAACTTGTAAACCATACTGTAAAAACTTGTAAATTATACTATAAAAACTTGTAAACCATGATAGAAAAACTAGTACACCTGACACACAATACCACCAGGATACTTCTAGAACTTGTTTGATTATCATCATAACTATCATTATTTCATTTGTAATTAATTATTAGGAATATTGATTATTGTATAAATTTCAAATTCAACTAATTCTATTATGTTGATTTCGATCATAGAAAAAAAAGAAAAATATAAAGGAGAATATATTTGTAACTCTTTACTTTGCAACAAGAACAATGACGGTGTAAATAATTCAATCAAATTTCATGGAAAAAAAAGGAAAGTGAGAAAGAAGAACGTGAAAGATAAGAAAAAGGAAGCTTTCTACAATGTTTTAGCAATAGTTGGTACATAGTTACACCTTCAAATCTTAACCTTCAGATTATATGGTGTGTGACATTCCCTACTTTGTAGGGAGCATTGCAGAATCCGCCTATAAGGATATCATTATTAATGTTTCTCATCGAAACCACCACGTTTTGATCTTCCTTTTCATTAGGCACATGTATGTCATCAAACTCTAACCTTCCCTATTTTATAATTTCATCTTCATTTTTACATACCTCAGGACAAACTCTAACCTTCCCTATTTTATAATTTCATCTTCATTTTTACATATCTCAAGACTAAATGATGTCATTTAGTGTGCAATTGGCGTGTGAAATTGGCCATGGAATTTGAGCTTAGAATTGAAATTGAACGGTCTAATTTCAATTTTCTTGTTTAAAGTAACAAATAGAATTGTAATTATAATTCCATAATCAAATTCCATCGTATTCAAAAATAACTAAAATGTATCACTTCATCCAAATAAAATAATATCTAAGATCATAAATGAATTTTATATAGCTCTTAGAAATAAAAAGAATAGACTGCCAAACAATTTGGATGTTGAAGTTCTAGACATGTTAATGGTACAAGCAACATAAAAGATGAATGGGAAGTCCGAAAGAGCTCACAGCAAGTCGTGTTCACACAGATGGGACTATTGTTACGAACAAGTAACTCATAGAATATATCTAGAATCCGAAATGGGTTGGGAAATACAAACTACTGTAGATAATCTTCCTTGATCCATGGTCCAAATGGAGAATATGTACCTGCAAAGACTCTGATGTTATAGTCAGAGAGTGCTCAAGAGGCTTACATGAAAAATTTACCCCCATTTTTTCAAATCTTAGGTTAGAAAAATCCTTAACTAAATTAAGAGATTTGGGGTCAATTTATAATCTACAAGAGTAATAAAAACTTATGCTAGCTATGTATTTTTTGTGCGTACGCTACCTACATATAATTTGTGTTTTTTTTTTCCCCTGGTTGTTGTAATTGAAGGTTTACAAGATTCAAGATCATGTCAAAAAATAAAATAAAAAATTCCAGAGTCACAAGAGAGTCTTGTAAGTTAATGACAAAGATAACACCCTTGTTTTAACCCCTCTAAAATTTTAGGGCAGAAAAATTAGTCCCTAAAAATTAAAACTCTTAGATTGGTACCTATAATATTAAATAGTCAGACAAATTAATTCATATAAAAAATAACTCCCAAATTAGTTCATATAAAAATGAATTATCTGATAAGTTAGGCCCTTAACCCAACTTTACAGAAAGATTAACTTGGCCGATTATTCAATATTATAGAGGCCAATTTGAGTTTCTTTTAGGATGTGTTCATGAGTTTTGAAAGAATGGAAATGAAAGTTATCAAAGAGAAATGAAGAAAAAGTGAAGGAAAGGTTTTAACCAACTTTGTTTATGAGTTTAAAATTAACAAGGGAAAAAATAGAGGGCTTGTAATATATTCTTATAATTTTATTCTTTATTAAATTAATTTAGTATAGTTAATATGCCTTATATTAATTGGTATAAATGGTAATTTGATATTTTAATAAGGATAATATAGTAAATTAAATAATAATCAGTTTAAAACCTTCCAAATTTGGGGAACTATAAAATAGGGATTTTGGAGGTTTTCAGGGGTTAGCAAAAAATCCTTAAATACCTTCCCTTCCTAAAAATAAAACTCATGAACACTTTTAAATCTCATAAATCTTTCTCTTCCCTTCATTTCCCTTTTAAATCAAACTCGTGATCACAAGGGATCAATTTGTCTAACGATTCAATTTTTAAGGACCAATTTAGGCACTTTTTTTCTTACCAGGACTAATTTATTCGACTTGAAATTTTAGAGGCAATAAAATGAGGGTTTCGTCTATAATCACATAATCTACTATTATAGTATTTGAGAGTCATTTCATTAAAATTATTACACCTATATTTCATACAGAGCTTTAGGGTATACGCGTAATTCATATAGTGATTTAGAGCCTACTTTTCTCAACATTTGTATCTACAAATTCTTTAACTTAATTTATTATTTAATTATTAATAAAATCAAATATTATAATTATTTAAGATTACTAGAATTAATAAAATTTGAATCATTAAGATATATTCATGGGATTAAGAATCATTAGAATTACGATCTACAATTAAAATTAAGAATGGCAAAAAACATAGAATTAAGCATCATTGAAAAATAGATTAGATATAAATGTATTGGAATGATAAAAATATTAATGGTTTCCATTACAACAAAAAAAATCATTTGATATGAAAAAAATAAAAAAAGTGAAATGCCTTAATTAGATCAATAAAAAATGAGACTATTTGCTGAGAACAAAAAAAAAAAGGAAAGAGAAACAAGAAAAATAAAAATTTCTTGACCTTACTCTTAACTTTTCATGTTGCGCGTTGGACAACAAAAGAAAATAAGGAATGACTATTGCAATCAAACCACCTAGAATTGTCATAAAATTATACATTCTATAATCTTCGAGCTCTTACAAATGATTTTGATAATTTTATATTTTAAAATATTTGAATAAATTTTGAAAAAAAAATAATCATACAATTCATGATAATTTTGATAATTTTATATTTTAAAAGATTTGAATGAATTTTGAAAAAAAAAAAAGTTATTGTTGAAAAAAATTAAAAAAATTGGAGAAGATTTGAAAAAGAAAAAAATATATATAATAGAGATTTTTTAGAATCTTATTTATAATTAGAAGTTATTAATGATTAAAATTTTATATAAAATTTATTGATTGTATAAATCTACTATAATAATATTTCAGACTCTTAAATAATTCAGACTCAGATATTACAATTATTAAAGAACCAAATATTACAATCATTAAAGAATAAAATATTACAATCATTAAAGATTATAATTTGCATTAAGAGAGAACTTATGTCAATATAATTATGATCTACAATTAAATTAAGAACTATTAATAGCATCATATTATGAAAGTAATAATATAAAAAATTATAAAGAAAATATACAGGTTAAATTATTAACGAATTGCTAATTGATTGATTTTGATATGATAATAATTCAAAATTTAATTTCTATGAAATTTATTCTTACTCAAATATTTAAGACTCATTATAATACTAATATAATAATTTATTCTTAATTAAATATGATAATAATTGATATAATACGAATATTTAAGACTCATTATATGATAATTCTTCCATACATTATTCATAGAAAAATTATATCTCATTATTTTCAGAATCTTAAATTCTTAACACTTAAAGTAAGTTTTTAAATTTAATTTACTTTCTAATTATCAATTATTTTTTCCAATCATACCTTTATGTCTTTCTCCAATTAATAAAGGTAATATAAAAAATAAAAAATAGCATAAATAAAATTATAATTCAATATATTATACCATAAAAATTATATATATATATATATATATATATATATAATTATAGTATTAATTATAGCAAAGCTAGTATAATTGTGTTGCATTAGTAGTATTTATTATTATAGATATTTATGTTTTGAAGTTCAAAATATTTTTAAAATTTTTCCTTTTTGAAATTTTTTAATAAACCCATAAATATCAATAAAGATTTAAATCTACATGTGAAATTATAAATGGGGACCCATAAAGAGGATGTGGATAAAAATAGAGACAAAATTCTAAATAAAGATAGGATTAGGAGAAAATTTTACCTTTAAATTTAGAACTTTTGAAAATCATAATAAAAAAAATTATCTATCTACTTGTATCACTATATTTTATTTAATTTTTTACAACTTGAATATTTCAATCTATCAATTCTATGATTTTTTCATACTAAGTATTTTGAAAAAAATACATTTAATTTTTCAACACTAAAATATTTTTAAAAAATCAATTCTACAATTTACACTTCTTTGATAATGATATTAAATATTTGCTAATTTTTAAAAAGTAAACAGTTATATTACTTTTATTAAAAATAATATTATAATTGATATACTACTCTAATAATTGAGATTACATAAATTAGAATTATAAATTATTTTTTACTAATTATTATACATTAATTATAACATATATTTTAAAATTAATATTCTAATTTATTAAAAAGATGAACAAGAAAATGATGTGTAATTAAGATCATATAAATTAAATTTATGTATTATTTTTATTAATTATAAAATATATTTTTATAAATTATATATTTTAATTTACTAAAAAAATATAAATAACTAGGAATGATAAAAAAATTAAAAATGAATACATGAGAGAATTACCTAATGGGAAAAAGAATTGAGATATATTTAATCTTTATAGGGATAATCAATGGAGGCTAAGTCTCCATTCTTTAAACAGAATAGCAACAGAAATAACACCTTTATTTTTTTAATTATTTTATTATATTTACATTATATATATATTTAATTTAAATTTAAATTGTTACATTAATAATATTTATTATTATAGATATTTATGTTTCAAATTATAAAATAATTTTAAATTTTTTTTTTTAAATTTATTAATAAACTCCTAAATACTATAAGGATTCAAAATTCCTACGAAAAATGAAAAATAGAAAATGAATACCCATAAAGGGACGGAGATGACGATAAGAGACAACCCAAATACAAAAGGTACGCAAGGGCACTGATCCACGTCACTCTATCATTTTGTGCAAACTAACATTCAATAATCTGTTCTGTTTCTGCCCCGGAACCTGGAGCATCATCACTTGCGCATGACGCTACAGAAAACAAGCGTAGTGATGAGCAGGATATGCTCGCTGCATCGTAAATAGACTGCATGGCAAACTTATTGGATGCCCCTCTTGGCAATGGCATAAAATGTCTGTAATTTTTCGTTTCTTGGAATGCTTTTGTCCTTGAAAGTAAAATATTGATGGAAGCAAATTCGTTTAAGTTGTGCTGGTTTTTAAGGTACGCTGAACAAGTTGCTATCAGGTGCAGCTTCCAGCTGGCCTCGGACATTGGCATAAGGAGCCTGACTTGTGACAACACTTCGTATCATTATGCTACGCTTATCCTTTCACACTAGGGGATTCAACTAACTGCACTCTTACTATTCCTGTCCCTTGTAGACTTCTCCACTGTTTTGTTTTCTATATATTTTTCCTTATGTATGAAAAGAGGGGGAGAAGGATTTCGAGCCCCAAGCGCAACTAACTTGGAGTTTTCAGTAAGCAATGTTACTCAAGCAAGATTGTTTAAAACGAAATACCACACTTAGAAATGAAAAGATAAAGTACCTATTATGGGAGCTAAAAGCTCTCTTGTAAATTTCCATGACATATTCTATGGTAGATCAAGGAGAGATCATACATGCAGATCACAATCATTCTTCTCACAAGGCATCACGTGAAGCGATTCGGCAAGTTATTGCATCCGCAAGTGATGATGCCCTAAGTTCCGGGGCAGATATCTTGTAATGCTGAAACAGAACAGATTATTGAATATGTTAGTTTGCACAAAATGATACAGAGTGATCTGGATCAGTGCCCTTGCAAACCTTTTGTATCTGGGATTGGTTTGCTCTCCCTTCCATCTCCTCCAGGTCAATCTCTTTGCCATTAGTGAGTTTCTCTATGACTTTCATCTAGTGAAGAGACGGACATCACTTTAGTTATGTGAGTAAAAGAACAAACGAGGGCACACTTTATTTTAGAATCACCTCACCTCATCAGGAGTAGCATCAAATCGAGCAGCAAGGATATATGTAGTGCTATCAGAGATGCCACATCTTTTCAAAGATTCAGTAATCTACACAGTACAAGCCAAATTTAGCATAGCTAATTGAAAACATGAATCATAATAGGTTAAATACCAATACATAATTACATGTTTGGATCCTGAGTAATTGAAAACAAGCTCTGAATGAAGAGTACGCGTGGTCAAAGAGTCACGTGACTTGGCAACAAGTGTCTTGTGCGCAGCAGCTAGAACAGGGAAAACATCTGGAATCTGGTTCAGTTGACAATAGTAGTAACATTAGAGAGTCGTAGAAGTGCGTGTAATTGTCATCGTTGATAGTTTAAGCACCAGCATCATGCTTATTATCTTGATGGTGCTGGACATGACAAAAAGCACAAATATAAGAAACCATACAAGTAAAGCATTGAGGAATGCAACTTCTGGCTCCAGTTTCCCAGCTTGCATACTTTCCAAGAGTTCCCTGTGAAAGCAATAATTCCATCATATACTTTATCCAATAGCAAATCAGCACGTTCTAAATCTTTTGAATCAATTGCAAATAAATAGATAAACCATTGGACAATGCATCCCATATATTTTGCTTTTACAGATTGGTCTGTGACAAAAAAAGAAAAGATTTTCTAAGCACCATCTTAAAACAAACAGATAGGAGCAACTGGTCTATCAATTATCATAAATTAACTGTCGCAACTGCAGTACAAGCACTGAATACTGTCACTTCTTAATTGTTATCACAAGAGAAAAGAGGCAACTCTAACTAGTAACTACTGTGAAACTGAATTTTGAGATGAAGTGATCCCTTAGGATATGCTTGGTTTGCTTTGTTTATTTTCAGCTGATATGTTTTCACTATTAATTACAAAAATGCTACATTGTTCGCATTATTATTATTTTTTTTTTTCAGAATTCTGTTTGTTTTCTCCATATCCTTCATGAAAAGACTTGAAAACAAGAAACAAGCATGAAAACACGTGAGTCAGTCTTGTCATTAACAACACCTCCTTTAAAGTTTGCATGATAAAAAATCTCAATAACTTGCAAAAAAAGTTGATCACAATATTTTACACTCCCATAACAAGTTGCTAATTTCCCAGAACATTTAGTTCCCCTTTTGATTTTTGTAGAATAATATGCAGAGAGAAAGAGAAAGAGACCAACTTGGAATTGGTGACATCAGTGTAGAGTGCAAGAGAAAGAGTGGTCCCATTTATATTAAACACCTTCATAGCTTCTGCTTTGAATCTGCAAAGAACGAAAAGAACTATTGTGATGTGCTTAGGAACATACTAAGAACAGGCACAGGAAAAATGGAAAGAGGGAAAAGAGAAAGCAATCTACTTTACTATCTTTCTCTTCCGTATTACTCAAACCATTACCAACCAATTATCTTCTCTAGTTTCTTTTCAATTTATTTTATCTTTTCCTGAAAAAAGAAAATTATTTTCATAACCCAGCCAATTTCCTTCTTTTTCATATTTCTCCTCCGCTATCTCTAGCAGAAAATGTTGCTAGGGATCTTTTGGCATAGACGCATCGAATAGGTTTTCAGATGCTCTTATCACAAACAAGTGCACAACCAAAAAATGCATTTGGTTCCAGCAAAACCTTTTTTGAGAATAGGAAAAAGTACACAATTGATGCCCAAACATCCTATGATTAGGAGTTCAGTGGGAGATGATGAATTGAACACATTGAACAATAATAAGGAAGAATACAAAAAGGGCAGTAACAAGTCGAGCAAAGGAGACAAGGCATAGTGTCAAAAATAGTCCCTTTCATGGAGCAGAGTAGAGTAATAGTAATAGTAATGGTAATGGGATAAGGTTAAGAGCAGAGAAAGAAAGAAAGAGAAGTGAGAGGACAAACCAACCTTGAGAAAGATGGAGTTTCTTGTTGCAGGGGAGGCAACCTCGGGCACCGTCTGTCACACCAACATAAACCTTGTGTTGTGTGTCCCTACTGTCCACTCTCTACATTATTAAACAGTTTTTATGAGAAAAAAAAAATTAGAAAGATGCAGTCGAATTTTTATCTAGCAGAATATTTCTTTTAGGTAAAATACATTTTAGCCGTTCAAACTTTATATTATTTACAGTTTAATTTGACTTTTCAAAATATATATTGTAATACTCTGAATTTTTCAAGCAGTGCAAAGCACTCTTTTAGGTTAAGTTAACATCTATTTTTACAATTAAATAATCATGTGCATAATACATGCATAATTAAACGGATAAAGATACCCTTCATTTTAATCAAATTTCCCAACCCTAAACTCTCCCCACTCAAAAATGGATAAAAATACCATTAAGATACTAGAGTTCGATTGTAACAAAACGATATTTTTATCCATTGACGAGGAGGAATGGTTTAAAATTGGAAAATTTAATTAAAAGGAATGATATTTTTGTCTATTTAATTGTGCACATGACATGCACATAACTACTAATTGGTAGAAATGGACATCAACTTAACAGAAGGGAGTATTTTGCACTGTTTGGAAAAGTTCAGGATGTCGCGATACACTTTTTGAAAGGTCAGGATATAAACTGCACATGACTTAAAGTCCAGAGGCTAAAATATATTTTACCCTTTCTTTTATTTAATTCTTGCTAATGTTAGAACTTTTTGTTTTCCTCTGACATCGTCTTATTATTAGAACTCATGAATACGGGTGGAAACAAATCAAGCTAGACTTTGACTTTAATAGACTAGGTCTATATCACAAACATTGGGCCTGATCAGCCAGCATGTAATTTGCTAAAGACTATTTTTTAAGTCTAAATCTGGCCTATTCATAAACCTGGCCAGGCCTAAAAAGCCTGTAATTCTAACAGATTTAAAACAGACCTCAGGCAAATATAAACCCATTGAACATGCTGGGCCTATAAACAAGCAAAACAGAGCCCAGCTTTTAACAAGCTTCATAAACAGGCCCAAAGTCGCAAATATGCCTAAAAAGGCTAACAACAATGACATATACTTAGCCTATAAAAATAAAATCAAACTACATTAGGTGTTCCTTACCAAAAAAAAAAAAAGAACTTCATTAGTGTAAACAAAATGAAATAACTTAATCCAAATTATCCAAAGCATCAACAAGATGACAATAAAGTGCATCAAATTATCCAAAACAACATCAAATGTCCAAAATATCCAAAATACCAAATCACAACGGTTCACAACAAATGCCAAATATCAAATTATCTATATAGAGTTTGTCGTGGAACAATTCATCAATTATTATAGTAAAAAATAAATAAAAAATAGTGCCTTTTTTTAAATTTTGGGGGGCAGAGGAGACAAATCCATCTATATAGAGTCTAAAAGATCCAGAGCTCCTAGTGGAGTCAAAGGGAAATGGGCAAATGGGAATAGAATTCCTGACCCAATACTAACAAACTCTCAATCACTTGAACCAAAAAGGATGCCATATGAGCTACAGCTAATTAGCATCTTTCACATATTTTTAAAAAAGTTAAATAAAATAACTTCTTTTTTTATTATGACAGTTAAGGTGGCAGATAAATTGATCCTCCACTTCTTTTGAAGCTTCACATGGTCCACATCTTGCTACCGTTGGATTTAAGTAAATTTTGAATCAGTAGTTGAGTTCATTGACTAACAATACTATTAATCATTTATTTAAAATATAATGCAAAAAGTTAGATTTACATTATTATTCCCAATCCCTCGCTTTTTGCTGCAGTCAGTTGTGCTCATGGACGTCGTTGCCTCTGTCACAACCAGCAAAGGTTGCTACGTTCATGGCCTGTTGCAGCTACTCTATCACGATATAGTTTGCAATCTTCTCACCGCTCTTTTAGTATTGATCTCTCTGTTTCTTTTATATGCACTATTTTGGAGTGAAATATAGTTATAAAAAAATGTCCAGGCACTATAAATGAAGATGTTGAATTAAAAAGAGAAGGGGGAAGCTTCCTCTTGCTTCTACATCCTTTTCTATATAAATAAACAGAGAAATGGAAAGCGGGGGACAGATAGCAAGCACTGAGCGTTCCTTCTTCTTCATCTTCCTAGTCCCTATTTTTGTATCTGCGAGCTCTCCATGCTGCGTAGCAATCTTGAACGCTCACCCCAAAACATGCGCAGCTAGAGGTGCAAGAGTGAAGCATGGTTCTCTGGAGGAAGAGAAAATCAAAGTAACTTAGAGACTTCAACTATTTTAACGCTGATTATGGACTATGGTGATGACCAGAGCCTTCGGAAATGAAATTATAAATTGCATTGTCATTGGGTAAAGATTATTTGCTCCAAATGCAAATTATATTGATTATTGAGCAGAAATTACTATAACTTGTTCAATGATTAATTGATTATTCTTTGTTTTAAGTTGCTTAAACTTTTTTGTTCTTGAATGATGTGATCCTATAATGCTGAAGATGCAAGATGGATTGTCGTTTGATTTTGTTGAAGTAGCTGAATATGGACCAATGCATAAGATGCGATACGTGCTTCAAATGGGGTAACATCATTACAAGTCTGAATTTCAACCACAGATACGGCAAAAATAGAAACCTTAACAGAAGCAGAGAGAAGATTTTAACAAATACTCTAATTATTTCTAAGATGCATTATATTTTCTTAGAATTGGTTTATTGTTACTCTCAAATTTTTATAATAGTTTTTTGAAAAGGATATGTGAGTAATAAAGTGATAGGCAGTGATACTGGCAGTGGATTCATCAGAATTGGAGGTGAAAGGTGAGCTATGAAGCATATGGGTACTTCATTCTCATAAAAGCACCGAGTATTTCTAGGTACGGATACAGGTCGAATATGTCTGGTATGTACCCGATAACTCCATTTTTTATAAAACAAATTCGGTACAATTGGGTATGCCTAGTGTACTCGTACCCAAATCTGGGTATGTTAGTTTGATTAATTTTTTTTTATTTTACTTTCATTCTTTATTTCTCCAATTTCATTAAGCCCTAACATTTAGACATATTTTATATTAAAATTTTAGTTTTCATAACATGAAATTTATGCAATTTTAATTTTTTTATATCTATATATTGACATACACATACCCTACTTTTTCCAAAATTTTGGTGCTTCTTACCTATATCTACTTGTATCCATACAACATAGATGGTAAATGATTGTAGTGGAAAATTAAAAATTTAATAAGATCATTTTTTAGTAATTTCAGGATGGATAAAGTGAAGGTCGTCCAAGAGTAATGGAGGACCAAATTATCGACCATTGATGGTTAAAGCACAACTAATGAGTCTATAAAAAAAATCTTACTTTTGTTTTAAAAAACAAAAAGAAAGAAATTTAAAAGTTTAGCAAAAAATCTCCCGTTAATTATTAAAAAAATTAAACAAAAAAAATCATATCTTCTTGATAACTCCCCGTAATAGTTATGTTTTTGTTTCAATTTATCTTAGATTTGTTTCATTTAGTTAGTTTTTAATTAATTGTTGCTAACTGGTGTTTTGATTTAATGATGATGTCTTGTGATGTTTCAGATACCTGTTGACATTTTGTTTGGGTTATGATCAGGTACATTGAAGCCAAAGATAAGCCAATTCACATTTTGATCTTGAAACAAGTTCAATTGGCAACTTATAGGTTTTTTATATCTAAATACAAGAAAATTTGGCTTTTAAGCTTGGCATGAAAGTTGTAGTCTTTTGAATTAGCTTTCCAATGCACTTTGAATCACCTCATTTGGACCTTTGTGGCTCAAGTTATGAACAAAATAGTAACAAGAGGTCGTGCTATCAAAGCTATAGCACTGTAGCACGGAGAGTGCCACACAAGAACTAAGGATTCAGGAGTCAACACAAAGGAGAACAGATCCCTCATTAATTGTCATTCCACAGTTCAACAATAATTTTGTTGGATTGATATTAATTTTTTTTAATTCTAATGACTAAGTGTTCATGGTTATACTTAATGCCTTTAATTGCTCGATCACCAACTAATTGAATTGAGGGTTTGCAATAACTAGAGATAGAGTTCGTAAACATCGGCTCTTAACATAAACATCATTGGCAGGGCGAAAACTAGGGATAAACAAAAATGGTTCATGTGGTCGTTGTTTAGAATCCATAGAGTATATTAGTCCTTCTCCTAAATTAGCTTGTGCTTAGAGATTAGACAATTAGTATAGGCTATAGAGAATTTCTTGACCTCAAGAGAGGCTGTTAGTTAATTTAGGGTGTTCAATCATTAGCCAATTGGAATAAAAATAAATTAATTGAGATCCATGATAGTTGTATTAACAATCAAGTGAAATCAACTAACCTAACATTTATCCTATATTGTTTTCTCATCACATATTTCATTCTTTGGTTTATTTTTTTTCTTCTATTTATTTATTTTGTCAATTTATTTTCTTTGATTCTTTTATGAAAATCCAATATTTCAGTTTTTTCCAAATAGCTTTTCCCTTAGATTAATCCGTACTTGATCTATCCTCGTAAAAATGATACTCTAGTCACTATTTTATTACTTAAACGATCCAGTATACTTGTCGGAATCACATTAAGTTTTTGATGCCATTGCTGAGGATACTAGATTGGACTTTTATTTGTTTAAATTCTATTTAGTCAATTTTGTTTTTCATTTTTATTTTATTTTATTTTTATTAGTTTTGTTATGTTAATTATTAATTTTATTACAATGTTTTGCTTTAGTTGATTATGTTACATTTTTCTGTTCTGGATTTATTTGGTTTTTTTATTTCATTCATTTTCTTCATTTCATTTTTGTTAATTTCAAATTATTTTTAATTTTTTATTTATTTACTTAATTCATAATTTATTTTTTCTAGTTTACTTTTAGTTTTCTTTTTTATTTTCTTTTATTATTTTTATTATTTTGGGATAGTTAACTTTGTTACTTTTATTTTCTTTTATTTTCAATTTTGTTATTTCTTTTAATTTTGATTTTTCCATTTTAGTTTGTCTTTACTTGTTTCTTTTATTTCTATAGTTTAACACGGTAGGAGAGAATAATAATAGATCCATGAAGCAGTATTTGACTCCTATTCGTGAATGGTATTCATCTTAGTATTGTGAGGCTACTAGTGCAGGGAAATAGTTTTGATTTGAGTTGAAGACATGCCTGATCATCTTTGTTCAATAGAATAGTCAGTTTCGAGGTTTGCCAAGTGAAAACCCGAACATGCACATTAGTAATTTCTCGGAGGCATGTGACCTCCTAAGAGTACGTTTAGTTATGGAGTAAAATAAACTAATATGACTAAAAAAAGAAATAGAATTTAAAATAAAGTTAAAGGAAAAATAGTACAATTTTACCCTTCTCCTCATCTCAGCACATAGCATCCTTGAGCTTTTATGAATCTTTAATTTATTTAAGTCATTTGAATGAAGATATTTATTCTTTCACTTGTCCAAGACTTGTAATTACACGACAAGTTTGAGTCCTTCGTATATCATACTATACTATCAAAACCACTAAAAATGAATCCAGCTAGCAAATCAAGGTAAACAAGTCATCTGACTTCTTCATAGGCATAATAAGCATAACATGGACTTGGCTAAAACAAAAGACATAAATAAGAGCCAGGTCTTGCTGAACCCATACATTTACTATAGACACATAGCTCAGCTTGCTATTAGTTCCAAAGAAACTGATCATCCTTTAAGAAATACAACAGAACAAAAATTTGTTCTCTAGACCCTACCAAAATCAAGAACACCATTAACATTGCAAACACAACGAATAGATGAATGTCAATATACGTGTACTTCCAAATCCCAATCATTGGACAACAAGAATAAAAACCAAACCAAAAAAAAAAAAAAAATCCAGGCCATGCGAATAATTCTCAAATTTTCACAAAGTCTTAACAAATTGGGAATCATCAAATGTCAAAAAAATAGTAAAACGAGGAGACTCCTTTCAATCAAGCAATGACAACGACATTCAAAAACGATTCCATATCACACACATTCATTTCAAATACACCAATGATACAGTTTCAAGGGAATAGACAGAGTTTCAAACTTGAAACTCCAAAGCTAGCACATATACCCAGATTGGTCTAAAGTGAAAGCCAAGCATAATACTAAATTTTACCTCCTTCAAATCCTCGACAATGCTCTTGCTCGCCAAATCAACCCTACAACACCGTCAACCCGAGCACAACCTACAAGTGCCAGCAGAAATTGATGTTCCTACTTCAAAAACGTTGAAGCAAAAAAAAAAACAGAGAGATATTATCTACCCCTTTTTCTTTCAGAATTTTTTTCTTATAAACACAAGAATATCCCTTCGCCCAAAACAAAAACCAAAAAAAAAATCGAAAGGGTTTTGGTTCTTGATAAAATGGAAGACCGCCAAGCTTTTAAAAAGTCGATGCTCAAGAACCAGATCTGCCGCTGATCGGAACAAGGCGAAGCTTGTCCACCTCAAAGCGGTGAAGGCTTTCTCGAAGCTTCTGTCGGAGTCGAACCCGAGCGCCTCCACGGCGGAGAAGGTGCTGAAACTTCTGGAAATGATGTCGTCTACGAAGGAAGGGAGGGGAACCCGCAATGCGTGAATCGCAAATGAAAAACCGAAAGGAATGGAAGAAGCTGAAGATGAAGGACGAGAAAAGGCGAAGGAAGGAACCTGATAAAAGTGAGCGAGACCGGCGGAGCTGTCGCCGGCGGAGATAGGGGAGATGGCGGCGCGAAGATGGAGGCTCTGCTAGGGTTAATGAGTGATCGAATGGCAGATTGAAATTGGCTTTATTTAGAAAGGGTTATTTTGTCTTTTCAAATTTTACTTCCTCCCCATAGGAATGTATTGCAATAGGGTGGAAATAAAAAGAGGATCATTTTCATTCCCAAAAATAAAATATTTCTAGAAATATTTTTTCTGTCCACAAATTAAATATATTTCAGTTCTCAGATTTCTAGAAATGTTTAAACATTCTACGAATCACACGCTATATCTCATTTGTTTAAAAAATTTAACTTCCATCCCATTTCATTAAGGGTGTGTTTTGTGTTTCCCTTTTATAAATTATATATTAAATAATAAAAATAATTATAAAATAAGTAATGAATTTAATTTCTATACACTAATAGTATAAAATAAAATATTAACAAATAAATTTTTATCAAATTTGACTATTTTTTTAATTTTTATTAATTCATAGTTAAAATTATTTTATATTATCAATTTATACAAACTAAATTTATAAATAAAAATTAAGAATTATATTAAAATTTAATAATTATTATTATTTTATTAAAAAATAATAATAAGAATTTTAAATGCATAAGATATAAAAAAATCAAATAAAAATTTATAGTAATATTAAAATATATAAATAAATGTTAATTATTTTGAAAAAATAAATAATATGTGCTAAATAATATTGATATAAAATATAACTATACGAATGAGATTCAAAAATATTAAAAATAATTTTTATAAATAAATAATTTAATTATCATAGTTAATAGTTAATTATCTAGCACGATTTGACACTATTTTGAATTTTTATTAGTTTGCAGTGTAAAATATGATTTTACACTATAAATTAATAAAAATTCAATAAATTATCAAACCATGATCAGTGACTATCCTAGTAGGCAGTTACCTAATATGATTTGACACTTTTTTAAATTACTATTGATAGATTTATTTTTCAATTATTATTTTTATGAATTTAATTTTGATGAAGTTATAGTGTAAAAAATGTTTATATTGTAATCTAATTGATCATTTCATTTAAATGACTTTTCAAATAGTGGATATAGGAGTAAATCACTTTGACTATGAGACAATATATACGTGAATACATTATACAACTCATCTGTACTATTAATACTTCAAAATTAAATTCATTAAAATAATAATTATAAAATGAATCAATCAAATGTAACAAAAAAAATCAATTAATAGCAATGCTTATTATAAATTTTTAATTAAAATAATTATTATTATATAATTCTTAATGTTAGTTATAAATTTGGTTTCTATAAACTGATAGTATAAAATAATTTTAACCGTGAGCTAATAAAAATTCAAGAAAGTATCAAATTTGGTAAAATTTTATTTGTCAATATTTTATTTTATGCTATCAGTTTATAGAAATTAAATTTATTACTTATTTCATAATTAATTTTATTATTTAGTATATAATTTATAAAAAATAAATCATAAAATAGAATACACCAAATATACCCTTAGTAAAACGGGATGAAGTGTAGGTTTTTCAAACAAATGGGGTGGAGTGTCATTTCATTATACCTCAAGGGAGGTAAGTGCATTTTATCCTTATAAAAATCCTTTAAACACCTCCTCACTCAATTAAAAAAGAAACTCATGAATGCAATCAACTTCCTCAAAGCCTTCTCTTCGTTCAACGTGCTGCTTCCGCTCACGGCATCAATTTACTTTGTCTCTATAATCAAGGGAATGGAATAGCATCTTCACAAAGATCTGAGACCCTTTGTTCACTGTAACATCACATCTTCTCTATTGTTCCTCTGCGCACTACATATTTCATTTATGCTTTTCTTTTTCATTGTTTCATGTTCTGTGTTCAGGTTGCTGCAACTATAGTTATCAAAACCGACCTGGTGCTCAACTCGGTCGAGGCACTAGATCATTAGTTCAACTAGTAGGTCACTGGTTAAACCGGTTGAACCGAATTTATTAAAAAATATATAAAATTATAAGAAAATATTAATATATATATATATATATACACCAAAAAATAGATAAATAGCATAAATTCTTAAATATTATCCACATTGCAAATAAAGTTTCACAGCATAAAGTCATAAATTAATACACAATATGATAATAATATGATTATTACCAAGGCAAGGTGGTGTCATATTCATAGTCTCTTTCTTCATCAGCTACTAAATCAGAAGCTTGGCCAACAATACCTTCATTTTAGTCCACATTTTCATTAGTTACATTATGTGCACCCTCATCATCATCATTATCTTCTTTCAAGTTCAATATACCTACAATCATGTCATTTTAATTAACATCAAACTATAATATAATAATCCATTATGATCATGGCATAATGAAAATAATAAACAAAATAATGAAAATATTACAACTAATTATACTCTACACCAAAAAAATGAAAACAGAAGTCAAAACTTACCTTCGAAGGCAGCAGCTGGCAGCAGAGGGCGAGGGCAAGACCGCAAGAGGCACTGCAACAAGGCTGTAGCAGCAGCAAGGGGCAAGCACGACGAGGGCGAGACCGCGAGAAGCACTGCAACAAGGCTGCAACAGCAGCAAAGGGCGAGCATGGCGAGGGCGAGAGGCAAGGCGCGGTGAGGCGCGAAGGTAGCAGAGGGCGACGCACGATGAGGTGCAAAGGCAACAGCAAAAGGCAACACACGGTGTCTTCCTGGGTGGCATTCTCCTGAGGCACGGCGGTCTTTCCTGGTGTCGCGAGAGTAGGTGGCTAGGCAGGACGGCAAGGCAGCGGCAGCACGGTAGGTAGACCCTTGTGGTAATGACTTCAACTAAGCCTTGACCTTATCTCACAATGAGAATAGCAAAAGCCGTAGCCAAATAGAATGGCTCCATTAATCTTTAGGGTGTGTTTGGTTTAAGGGTAAAAATAAGGCGTAAATTTTCATGAATGAGCATTGTTCATAGAATTACACATGAAATTCATCTATGAAAAACTTACCCTCATTTTTACTCCATAACTAAACAAACTCTTAGGAGGCCATATGCCTCCAAGAAATTACTAATGTGCATGTTTGAGTTTTCACTTGGCAAACCTCAAAACTGGCAATTCTGTTGAACAAAGATGATCAAGGATGTCTTCAACTCAAATCAACACTATTTCCCTACACTAGTAGCCTCACAATACTAAGATGAATACCATTCAAGAATACGAGTCAAATACTGCTTCATGAATCTATTATTATTCACTCCTACCATGTTAAACTATAGAAATAAAAGAAACAAGTAAAGACAAACTAAAATGAAAAAATAAAAATTAAAAGAAATAACAAAATTGAAAATAAAAGAAAATAAAAGTAACAAGTTACCTATCCCAAAATAAGAAAAATAATAAAAAGAAAATAAAAAAGAAAACTAAAAGTAAACTAGAAAAAATAAATTATGAATTAAGTAAATAAATAAAAAATAAAAAATAATTTGAAATTAACAAAAATGAAATGAAGAAAATGAAAATGAAATAAAAGAAAAACAAATAAATCCAAAACAGAAAAATGTAACATAATCAACTAAAGCAAAACATTGTAATAGAATTAATAATTAACATAACAAAACTAATAAAAATCAAATAAAATAAAAAAAATTGACTAAATAGAATTTAAACAAATAAAAGTCCAATCTAGTATCCTCAACAATGGCATCAAAAACTTGATGTGATTCCGACAAATATACCGGATCATTTAAGTAATAAAATAGTAAGTAGAGTATCATTTTTACGAGGATAAATCAAGTACAGAGTAATCTAAGGGAAAAACTATTTGGATAAAATTGAAATACTAGATTTTCATAAAAGAATCAAAGAAAATAAATTGACAAAATAAATAAATAGAAGAAAAAAATTAACCAAAGAATGAAATATGTGATGAGAAAACAATATAGGATAAATGTTAGGTTAGTTGATTTCACCTGATTGTTAATACAACTATCATGGATATCAATTAATTTATTTTTATTCCAACTAGCTATATTGTAAACAACTAGCTATAAAGGACTAATATACTCTATGGATTCTAAACAACGACCACATGAACGATGTTTGTCTATCCCTAGTTTTCGCTCTGCCAATGATGTTTATGTTAAGAGGCGATGTTTACGAACTCTACCTCTAGTTATTGCAAACCCTCAATTCAATTAGTTGGTGATCGAGCAATTAAAGGCATTAAGCATAACCATG
This sequence comes from Dalbergia cochinchinensis, assembly GCA_031216125.1. Classification (NCBI taxonomy): domain Eukaryota; kingdom Viridiplantae; phylum Streptophyta; class Magnoliopsida; order Fabales; family Fabaceae; genus Dalbergia; species Dalbergia cochinchinensis. The sequence continues at coordinate 29,450,866 of CM062368.1, forward strand.
AACACTTAGTCATTAAAATAAAAAAAATTAATATCAATCCAACAAAAGTATTGTTGAATCGTGGAATGACAATTAATGAAGGATCTATTCTCCTTTACGTTCACTCCTGAATCCTTAGTTCTTGTGTGGCACTGTCCATCATGCTACAGTGCTCTAGCTTTGATAGCACGACCTCTTGTTACTATGTTGTTCATAACTTGAGCCACGAAGGTCCAAATGAGGTGATTCAAAGTGCATTGGAAAGCTAATTCAAAAGACTACAACTTTCATGCCAAGCTTAAAAGCCAAATTTTCTTGTATTAAGATATAAAAAACCTAGAAGTTGCCAATTGAACTTGTTTCAAGATCAAAATGTGAATTGGCTTATCTTTGGCTTCAATGTACCTAATCATAACCCAAACAAAGTGTCAACAGGTATCTAAAATATCACAAGACATCATCATTAAATCACACCAAAACACCAGTTAGCAACAATTAATTAAAAACTAACTAAATGAAACAAAGCTAAGATAAATTGCAACAAAAACTAAACAAAAACATAACTATTACGGGGAGTTATCAAGAAGATATGATTTTTTTGTTTAATTTTTTTAATAATTAATGGCAGATTTTTTGCTAAACTTTAAATTTCTTTCTTTGTTTTTAAAACAAAAGTAAGATTTTTTTATAGACTCATTAGTTGTGCTTTAACCATCAATGGTCGATAATTTAGTCCTCCATTACTCTTAGACGACCTTCACTTTATCCATCCTGAAATTACCAAAAAATGATCTTATTAAATTTTTAATTTTCCACCACAATCATTTACCATCTATGTTGTATGGATACAAGTACGGTACCCATATCCAGTACGGATACAGGTAAGAAGCACAAAAATTTTGGAAAAGTAGGGTATGTGTATGTCAATATATAGATATAAAAAAATTAAAATTGCATAAATTTCATGTTATGAAAACTAAAATTTTAATATAAAATATGTATAAATGTTAGGGCTTAATGAAATTGGAGAAATAAAGAATGAAAGTAAAATAAAAAAATTAATTAAACTAACATACCCAGATTTGGGTACGAGTACACCAGGCATACCCAATTGTACCCAATATTTTTAAAAAAAAATGGAGTTATCAGGTACATACTAAACGTATTCGACTCGTATCCGTACCTAGAAATACTCAGTGCTTTTATGAGAATGAAGTACCCATATGCTTCATAGCTCACCTTTCACCTCCAATTCTGATGAATCCACCGCCAATATCACCGCCTATCACTTTATTACTCACATATCCTTTCCAAAAAACTATTATAAAAATTTGAGAGTAACAATAAACCAATTTGAAGAAAATATAATGCATCTTAGAAATAATTAGAGTATTTGTTAAAATCTTTTCTCTACTTTTGTTAAGGGTTCTATTTTTGCCGTATTTGTGGTTGAAATTCAGACTTGCAATGATGTTACCACATTTGAAGCACATATCGCATCTTATGCATTGGTCCATATTCAGCTACTTCAACAAAATCAAACGATAATCCATCTTGCATTTTCAGCATTATAGGATTACATCATTCAAGAACAAAAAGGTTTAAGCAACTTAAAACAAAGAATAATCATTGAACAAGTTATAGTAATTTCTGCTCAATAATCAATATAATTTGCATTTGGAGCAAATAATCTTTACCCAATGACAATGCAATTTATAATTTCATTTCCGAAGGCTCTGGTCATCACCATAGTCCATAATCAGTGTTCAAATAGTTGAACTCTCTAAGTTACTTTGATTTTCTCTTCCTCCAGAGAACCATCCTGCACTCTTGCACCTCTAGCCGCGCATGTTTTGGGGTGAGCGTTCAAGATTGCTATGCAGCATGGAGAGCTCGCAGATACAAAAATAGGGACTAGGAAGATGAAGAAGAAGGAACGCTCAGTGCTTGCTATCTGTCCCCCTATTTCCATTTCTCTGTTTATTTATATAGAAAAGGATGTAGAAGCAAGAGGAACCTTCTTCCTTTTCTTTTTATTTCTATTATCTGCTGAGTAATAACATCTTCATTTATAGTGCCTGGACATTTTTCATAACTATATTTCACTCCAAAATAGTGCGTATCAAAGAAACAGAAAGATCTATACTAGAAGAGTGATGAGAAGATTGCAAACTATATCGTGATAGAGTAGCTGCAACAGGCCATGAAAGTAGCAACCTTTGCTGGTTGTAACAGAGGCAACGACGTCCATGAGCACAACTGACTGCAGCAAAAAGTGAGGGATTAGGATAATAGTGTAAATATAATTTTTTGCATTATATTTTAAATAAATGATTAATGGTGTTGTTAGTCAATGAACTCAACTATTGATTCAAAATTTACTTAAATCCAACGGTAGCAAGATGTGGATCATGTGAAGCTTTAAAAGAAGTGTAGGATCAATTTATCTGCCACCTTAACTATCATAATAAAAAAAGAAGTTATTTTATTTAACTTTTTTAAAAATATGTGAAAGATGCCAATCAGTTGTAGCTCATGTGGCATCATTCTTGATTCAAGTGATTAAGAGTTTGTTAGTATTGGGTCAGGAGTTCTATTTCCATTTGCCCATCCCTTTTCCTATTTCCTTTTGACTCCATTAGGAGCTTCGCAGAACAAATATATATATTGGATCTTTTAGACTCTATATAGATGGATTTGGTTCCTCCACCCCCCAAAATTAAAAAAAAGGCACTATTTTTTATTTAATTTTTATTATAATAATTGATGAATTATTCCACCACAAACTTTATATAGATAATTTGATATTTGGCATTTATTGCGAACCGTTGTTATTTGGTATTTTGGATATTTTGGACATTTGATGCTGTTTTGGATAATTTGATGCACTTTATTGTCATCTTGTTGATACTTTGGATAATTTGGATTGAGTTATTTCATTTTGTTTACACTAATGAAGTTTTTTTTTTTTAGTTAAGGAACACCTAATGTAGTTTAATTTTATTTTTATAGGCTAAGTACATATTATTGTTGTTAGCCTTTTTAGGCATATTTGTGACTTTGGGCCTGGTTATGAAGCTCGTTAAAACCTGGGCTCTGTTTTACTTGTTTATAGGCCCAGCATGTTCAATGGATTTATATTTTCCTGTGGTATGTTTTAAATTTGTTAGAATTACATAATTTTTAGGCCTGACCAGGTTTATGAATTGACCAGATTTAGACTTAAAAAATAGTCTTTAGCAAATTACATGCTGGTTGATTAGGCCCAATGTTTGTGATAAAGATCTAGTCTATTAAAGTCAAAGTCTAGCCTAATCTATTTCCCCGTATTCATGAGTTCTAACAATAAGATGATGTCAAAGGAAAACAAAAAGTACTAACATTAGCAAGAATTAAATAAAAGAAAGGGTAAAATATATTTTAGCCTCTGGACTTTAAGTCATGTGCAGTTTATACTCTGACTTTTCAAAAAGTGTATCGCGACATCCTGGACTTTTCCAAACAGTGCAAAATACTTCCTTCTGTTAAGTTGATATCTGCTTCTACTAATCAGTAGTTATGTGCATGCCATGCACACAATTAAACGGACAAAAATATAATTCCTTTTAATCAAATTTTCCAATTTTAAACCATTTCTCCTCATAAATGGATAAAAATATCCTTTGGTTACAATTGAACTCTATCATTTTAATGGTATTTTTTTTCATTTTTGAGTGGGGAGAGTTTAGGGTTGGAAAATTTGATTAAAATGAAGGGTATCTTTATCCGTTTAATTACGCATGTAATATGCACATAATTATTCAATTGTAAAAATAGATATTAACTTAACCTAAAAGAGTACTTTGCACTGCTTGAAAAGTTCATAGTATTACAATATATATTTTGAAAAATCAAATTAAACCGTAGATAATCCAAAGTTCGAACGGGTAAAATGTATTTTGCCTAAAAGAAATAATCTGCCAGATAAAAATTCGACTGCGTCTTTCTAATTTTATTTTATTTTTCATAAAAAACTTTGTTTAATATGTAGAGAGTGGACAGTAGGGGGACACAGCGCAAGGTTTATGTTGGTGTGATAGACGGTGCCGAGGTCACCTCCCCTGCAACGAGAAACTCCATCTTTCTCAAGGTTGGTTCGTCCTCTCACTTCTCTTTCTTTTTTTCTTTCTTTCTCTGCTCTTAACCTTATCTCATTACATTACTATTACTATTACTCTACGCTGCTCCATGAAAGGGACTATTTTTGACACTATGCCTTGTCTCCTTTGCTCGACTTGTTACCGCCCTTTTTGTATTCTTCCTGATTATTATTCAATGTGTTCAATTCATCAGCTCCCACTGAACTCCTAATCATAGGATGTTTGGGCATCAATTGTGTACTTTTTCCTACTCTCACAAAAGGTTTTGCTGAAACCAAATGCATTTTTTGGTTGTTCACTTGTTTGTGATAAGAGCATCTGAAACCCTATTTGATGCATCTATACCAAAAGATCCTTGGTAACGTTTTCCGCCAGAGATAGCGTCGGGGAAATATGAAAAAGAAGGAAATTGGCTGGGTTGTGAAAATAATTTTCTTTTTTTAGGAAAAGATAAAATAAATTGAAAAGAAACTAGAGAAGATAATTGGTTGGTAATGGTTTGAGTAATACGAAAGAGAAAGATAGTAAAGTAGATTGCTTTCTCTTTTCCCTCTTTCCATTTTTCCTGTGCCTGTTCTTAGTATGTTCCTAAGCAAATCACAATAGTTCTTTTCGTTTTGTGCAGATTCAAAGCAGAAGCTATGAAGGTGTTTAATATAAATGGGACCACTCTTTCTCTTGCACTCTACACTGATGTCACCAATTCCAAGTTGGTTTCTTTCTCTTTCTCTCTGCATATTATTCTACAAAAATCAAAAGGGGAACTAAATGTTCTAGGAAATTGGCAACTTGTTATGGGAATGTAAAATATTGTGATCAACTTATTTTCCAAGTTATTGAGATTTTTTATCATGCAAACTTTAAAGGAGGTGTTGTTAATTACAAGACTGACTCACGTGTTTCCATGCTTGTTTCTTGTTTTCAAGTCTTTTTGTGAAGGATATGGAGAAAACAAACAGAATTCTGAAAAAAAAAAATAATAATGAGAACAATGTAGCATTTTTGTAATTAATAGTGAAAACATATCAGCTGAAAATAAACAAAGCAAACCAAGCATATCCTAAGGGATCACTTCATCTCAAAATTCAGTTTCACAGTAGTTACTAGTTAGAGTTGCCTATTTTCTCTTGTGATAACAATTAAGAAATGACAGTATTCAGTGCTTGTACTGCAGTTACGACAGTTAATTTATGATAATTGATAGACCAGTTGCTCCTATTTGTTTGTTGTAAGATGGTCTTGGAAAATCTTTGCTTTTTTATTGCAGACCAATCTGTAAAAGCAAAATATATGGGATGCATTATCCAATGGTTTATCTATTTATTTGTAATTGATTCAAAAGATTTAGATCCTGCTGATTTGCTACTGGATAAAGTATATGATGGAATTATTGCTTTCACAGGGAACTCTTGGAAAGTATGCAAGCTGGGAAACTGGAGCTAGAAGTTGCATTCCTCAGTGCTTTACTTGTATCGTTTCTTATATTTGTGGTTTTTGTCATGTCCAGCACCATCAAGATAATAAGCATGATGCTGGTGCTTAAACTTCAAGCCCCAAGCGCAACTAACTTGGAGTTTTCAATATGAAATGTTTCTCAAGCAAGATTGGTTAAAACGAAATACCACACTTAGAAATGAAAAGAGAAAGTACCTATTATGGGAGCTAAAAGCTCTCTTTTAAATTTCCATGACATATTCTATGGTAGATCAAGGGGAAATCATACATGCAGATCATAATCAGTCTTCTCACAAGGCATCACGTGAAGCGATTCGGCAAGTTATTGCATTCGCAAGTGATGATGCTCCAAGTTCCGGGGCAGATATCTTGTAATGCTAAAACAGAACAGATTATTGAATATGTTAGTTTGCACAAAATGATATAGAGTGATCTAGATCAGTGCCCTTGAAAACCTTTTGTATCTAGGATTGGTTTGCTCTCCCTTCCATCTCCTCCAGGTCAATCTCTTTGCCATTAATGAGTTTCTCCATGACTTTTATCTAGTGAAGAGATAGATATCACTTTAGTTATGTGAGTGAAAGAACAAACGGGGGGCACACTTTATTTTAGAATCAGCTCACCTCATCAGGAGTAGCATCAAATCGAACAGCAAGGATATATGTAGTGCTATAAGAGATGCCACATCTTTTCAAAGGTTCAGTAATCTACACAGTACAAGTCAAATTGAGCATAGCTAATTGAAAACATGAATCATAATAGGTTAAATACCAATACATAATTACATGTTTGGATCCTGAGTAATTGTAAACAAGCTCTGAATGAAGAGTACGTGTGGAAAATGAGTCACGTGACTTGACAACAAGTGTCTTGTGCGCTGCAGCTAGAACAGGGAAAACATCTGGAATCTAGTTCAGTTGACAATAGTTGTAACATTAGAGAGTCGTAGAAGTGTGTGTAACTGTCATCATTGATAGTTTAAGCACCAGCATCATGCTTATTATCTCGATGGTGCTGGACATGACAAAAAGCACAAATATAAGAAACAATACAAGTAAAGCAAACAAAGTCAATGACATTTCAATAAAAAAAAATGAATTTAATGATAACTAGATGTTGATTAACCTTCAAAAGTATTTTTTGTTATTTTGAAAAGATTAATATTGATGCCTTGATGATATAAAAAAAATTTACATTGTTATTTAATTATATTCTTTTTTCCTATTTTTTAAAGTTGATATGATTACGTATGATTAGATGTATTTGTAATTTTTTTTTTATCAATGATGCATATACAATACATTTTATTTTTAATCTACAAACTCAAATTTAGGTGAATGAAAAAGGAAATCTTGATAATCTTTAGGATGTTGAATAAAATATTTATACACTTCATATTTATAAGACTTTGTAGAAAGATAGTAATTAGTTAAATATAATTACTTTACTGATATAGTAAAGTATAATTGAATATTTATGTAAATTTTTAATATTAACCCTCTATATAAATTAAATACTAAAAAAAATCTTAGCACGATTTAGTCTGTATAAATCACAAACGAAACATATAATTGGACGATTTTTTAAACTAAAGCTAACTATTTTTATAGAAACTATTTGTATCCACTTTTATTTAAAAATTAAAAGTGCGTGTATATATATATATAATGTATCAAATTTAATTAAACATATTATAAATAAAAACATATTTTTTGATAAATCATAAATAAAATTATTAGACAATTTAAATAAGTTTAAATTGAGGAAAATTTTGAAAATTGATTTTTCGTTCGATACACAGATAGCATCCGCTAAGGAAAAAAAAAAAAAAACAAAAAAGAGTCTTGTAAGTACAAAACCTGAACTACCCCGAGCAAAACCCTTTGCAACGCAAACTCCCTGGAAGCAGCTCGCAGCACCCAGCAGCACCTACACACATCACTGCCGGTAGTTGTTTTCTGCCGAAGTAAGTTTGTCATCGGCGTATCATTTCTTACACTTCTTTTTCGATTCTTCAATGCACTTCGCGAAGAAAAAAAAATTAAAAAAAAAGCGTGTCAAATAGGTCGCCAATGGCTTCGTGATCCCGAGATTGGGAGTTGTTTCACTGGTTCAAACCATGTCGTTTATTATCACTCTCGGGTTTAAATTATCTTTGTCTGTTTGCTCGTTTTTTTTTTTTTCCTATGATGTTTTAAACGAAATTGGTGTCTTGGATTTGTGTTGCTGTGCTTTATGATTGGCTATCATATGATTATGCTGTTGTTTTGAAATCCCCTCTTTAGGGTCGATTATTCTCGATTTTTGTATCTTCAAAGCAAGGTTCTTTCAATTTATGGATTTCTTGTTTTCGTATGTATAAAATGAACTATTCCTAGTTTTGCTTCCACAATTATGCTGAGAAAAAAAAAAAAATGTCATGGATGGATAGCAAGGGGGGAACCCTGAATTTAAGGGTTGTCTTCAACTCTGTTAATTATTGGACATAATTTCTGTGTAGGGTTTGTGTTACCTGTAATTGTGTTTGCCCATCTTATCTATTTTTTTTTTTTAATTTTGGAATTAGGGCAAGAATCCAGTGATGACATCGCCAATAACCCGCGAGTGGGTGGGACTCAAAACGTTTGCGCCGGCAACTCAGACAAAGTTGCTGGAATTGTTGGGAAGACTAGAAGAGAAGGTTCCTTTTTTTTGCTTTCGAATTCACATTTGCAAACAATTGTTTTTATTATACGAAAATGTGTGTTTGTGTGATTGCTTACACTGTTCAAGCGTGTATTTGGGATATAAGTATATTGGGTAGAAAACAAAAACACTTCTTGAGGTATTGCCATATGACACATAACTCCATTCTATCTCAAAATATGCAGCCTGCCCCACCTTTCAAACCACCGTTAAAGTACTAACTTGAGCTTAACCATGGTTCTCTCTTAAATATACCTTGCTCACTCTTATACCCTTTCTCTCTCAAGAGTGTCTGCAATCCAACCACCAATATTTGCAGAAAATGCCATTGTAATTAAGCCACGTTAAAAGCACAAACAACCCTATTTCTATAAGATTGAACTTTAATGAATTAATGCAGGAAAGCAGCACAAAAATAAATAATAACCCAATGCAATTTTGAAGATGATCATAATATTAAGAAAGGTTTCATGGACTTGGAGTCTTGGACAACTTAAGTTTCATAAGCCAAAGTTCCACAGTAAGCTATTTTTTCACCTTACGTCCCTATGCAAACTAACATATATAGGATGATAAGTGAGGGTATTTGCTCAAAAATAAAGACTGATCATAGGTTCAATATGGCTTCAACTTCAAAATTGTAGAGAAACGGATTCTTTGTTCCCTAGTTTGAGCAACTCAAACATAGTGAAATTAAATGGACATGGGAGAGAGACAACGAAATGACATATAATATAGTAGAAAAGAAAGGATATAATTCCACCAAATAGTTATTGTTCCAACTCAAATCTGGTTCTAGATTCCTTCAAAACAATAATATATATAATTAAACTTGAAGAATAAATATTACTTCTCATTGATGCCAAACCAACACTAATTTTCATCATACAAGGGAAATGTTCATAAGTGGAGAAACTCAAAATTACACAGATCACTTCATATTAATTACATTCAGCATAAGCACTGTTAGGTGTCAGTATCAAGGGGGAAAAAAAAATCAAATTTTAAATGAAAAGCCTAAATCAGCTAAAGGTAAGAACATATTAAACAGAATTAGCATCTTTTGATGAATGGAGTAAACATATTGTAAAATATTTTTGGACAACATAGGTCCAGGTAAGAGTGACCCATATCAATGTGATAAATTAAAAGAAAAAAAAATCAGAAGTGAAGAGAATGGGTGAGCGATGGAGAAGTGGAGAGACAGAAACCATTTGTATAATCTTGGGCAAGCTACTATTAACCTGAGTTGGTGAAATGGTTGGTTAAGTTTGTGTGTATAAAATCCTCACTATCGTTAATAGTCGTCAAACACTTTGATGGTGGTTTAAAGGGATGGGGCGGACTGCATACTTTAAGAAAGGATCGGGCTATGTGTCATATCTCAATACCTTAAGGGGTGTTATTGGATTTTACCCAAGTATATTTATTTTTAAATATTTTCCTATGTATATTGGCATAGAATGTGAACAAGTTAACAATACTTGTGATGGGGAAAAGTGGTGTTGGAAAATCTTCAACTGTGAATTCAATCATAGGAGAAAGAGCTGTTACTATTAATCCCTTTCAGGTACATATTCTTTCCTGCTATGGATTGATGAGTTAATTTTAAATTCTGAATCTAACATCAAATCAATACATGGGTGCTGTTTTCTTTCTTTGCAAGTCGGAAGGACTAAGACCTGCAATGGTATCACGCTCAAGGACAGGATTTACAATAAACATCATTGATACTCCTGGGCTTATAGAAGGAGGATATATCAATGATCAGGCATTGGAGATTATCAAACAGTATGTTGTTTTTAAAATGAGTATAATTTTCAGGGTTTATCTAACCTAAGGGCACTAGTTAAAGAGTAAAAAAAAAAAAAAAAGATGTTTACATTTGAAGAATGAGATTGTGTGTTTTCAAAGCATTGCATTCATGATTTGAAACTTAACTCTTATAGTTACCCTAACCATTGCCCTAATGTCATTGGATAGCAAAACCCTAATTTTTAATATCTTTGAAGTATTAGTGTTTTTGGATCGTATTTCTTTCTTTTCACTGGTTTGAGCTTGGGGTATTGGTGGTTGTTTTGTGTAGTTTCCTTCTGAACAAGACCATAGACATTCTGCTTTATGTGGACCGTTTGGATACCTATAGAGTGGATAGCCTTGACAAGCTGGTTGTTAGAGCTATAACCGATAGTTTTGGCAAAGAAATATGGAACAGAGCTTTGATAGTTCTTACACATGCTCAGCTTTCACCCCCTGATGGATTACCATATGATGAATTTGTTTCAAAAAGATCAGAGGGACTTCTAAAAGCTGTTCGCCAGGGTGCTCGATTGAAGAAAGATGACTCACTGGTATATTTGTGTATTTTCAACTGCAGAATGCAAAAATTGTTTGCTTTCTTGTTCAAATGTGTGTAAAACATGAGTTCATAATGGTTATGGCTGTTACCTTTGAGTAAGGATGGGCCCAAACTCATCCTTATGTAGGGCTGTGGCAAGTCTTTCTCTCAAACCTAAATTTCATGTACCCAAAATTGATGTGTTTGGTAAAGCTGCATGCTTTGCATATAACTCTATGAGTCTATATTCCATTTGGGCTCTCTTACCTGAATTTATACTGTGGAACTCCATCATGTGAAGTGAACCTTTTGTTGTCATTCGATTGTTTGACTGCATATTTGTGGATTTTTTTTTGTTGTTTTAATTGCCTAGCCATTTGCTGTAGTTTTTATTATACTGCATGCAGAGTGTGGATATCTTTCTATCATTGTTTATTCTGGATGTTTTATAATAGGTTTAATATTTGAGTTTCCTGTCTCCTCATAGGCTTCTAGCATCCCAATTGTTTTGGTTGAGAACAGTGGGAGATGTAACAAGAATGAAAGCGATGAAAAGGTTTGCAGTTGTCATTTTTCTTTCGGTTCATTGATCATGGACCTTTTCTTGTATTTGGCTGACCTGTGGTGAGGCTTTTCTATGATAGGTTCTTCCGAATGGGACTGCTTGGATTCCTAATCTGGTCCAAACAATCACAGAAGTTACAACGAGTGGCTACAAGTCTATTTTTGTTGACAAGAAGTTGATTGAAGGGCCAAATCCTAATCAGGCGGGAAAGATCTTTATTCCTCTCATATTGGCACTCCAAGTAAGCTCTCAACATTGAATTTTATGTTCTTCTATTTTATCCTTGGGATAGGATCATAGGAATTGATATTGTGTTATGGCCTGTCTGGTTTGGATTTTTCCAAATTTCAATGCTTTGTCATATGCCTTGCAATGCACCTACGCATACATGAAGGGAAAATTTTCCTTTCCTTGAATTTCAATTTATATCCAAGGATATCTAAAATAAACAGGCCCTTAATCCTTGCATATTTGTTTCCTTGTCAACAGTTTTTCTTTGTGATAAAACCTATAGAACGTGCAATCAAGGATGATATTGCGAAAGAGCCTAAGCCATCATGGGTGTTACGGGATGCTCATCGCAGGTTCTGATGGCTATTTTTCCATTGATGGCATGCATTCATTTTGTCAAAGTCTGAAGCGTAGCTGCTCTCCGGTGTTCTTTTATATATATTTATATATATTGGCTGAAGGAGGTACCCTTATACTGCAGTCTGCAGCCGATGGAGATTCTTGGTATTCTGAGAGAACTTTTTTTGTGCACTGATTTTTGTATTTAAGTTTGAACAAAACAGCTATTTTCAGCTTTCTCTTCATTTCATTATGTAGCGTTACAACTAAGTGTTTGTGAATATTTTGGCGCAACTTTTACTTTCTTAGCAACCAGAGTGAGGGATAGCTGCAAAGCCATACATCACATTCAGTAAGATAATGGTTGTGAAAGCACTAGGCCACACAAAATTAGCCAAAGCATTGTTTCCAATAGAAAAGAAAATTAGATAGAGCACATTTTATAACAGAAAGATTACTTGCATCTTGGATAGAGTATTTCTAAAATATAAAATATAAGAAAATTTAAAATGTTAGGAAATTAAAATATTTTAATTAATTTTTTTTAATTTTTTAATTTTTTATTTGAATAGATAATTATATTTTCTTTATTTGTAAAATATTTTGTTTAAGTGAAGCAATTATATTGTCTTGATTTTAACATAATTTTTTTAAAAAATAAGATTTTTTATTACTAATCAAAATTTAACTGGTCCAAAATTAATTATAATGGGTTTATACATCATAAATTATCTTAAATTTTATTCATAAAATATTTTAAATTTGAATTATAAATTTAATTGTTATATAAATAAAATGAAATGATATGTGAATATAACATCATGTAGCATAAACTGAAAATTAAAAAATCTAAAATGCAACAAAATGAATAAAAATAACATTAACCAAAACTCTCATATATATATATATATATAAACCTATAATGAAATATAATAAAAGTGAGATTTATCAAACTGAGAAAGACATATACTTGTGTGAAGAGATTTTCAAAATTTTCTCTTTATAAGTGGAAATTAAAATTTTCAAGTAAATAAAATTTGTCTTTAAAATCCGTTAAATTTTGTAATTTTTTTTAAATTAATATTCAAACAGGATATTTTATCATAATGAATTTTAAATCCTTCTAAAAATTATATTTCTTTTATAATTGCTCCGTCTAAATGCACACTAAGACAAGAATAATTTTCTAAAGTTAGTTGTAATAATTTTCTTTTCTTGTTATTGAACACGAGACTAAGGTAAATAAAGATTGACTTTAGTGTGTTTGTTTTCCTTTTTATTTTTTCATTTTTCTACAAAATTTATATTTGAATTAAAAAATAATTTATATAGAAGTCTTGTATTTTGTATTCAAAAGTTAAAAAAAATCGATTTTAACTTTTGAGTAGTTTTGATAAAAAGGTGATTTTTGGGTTAGAATAGTTGTCATACACATATAAAAGGTTATTATTTTTGTAAAAAAACTGAAATAAACGTATTGACAAGGTTGAACAGTATTGAAAAAAAAGTCTTCGGTCCAAATTTTGGCGGTAGACTTATTAGGTTGTAGCTGCAACTCTGTTGGCGCTTAACACTTTGGTCATATTTCTGAATTTGAATCGAAAGAATATCTATCTCTAAACTTTTGTAAGTAATGAAAAAAAATGCTTCAAACGAAATATAATGAGGAACTGAGGATTAAGATTTCATACATACACTAGTAAATGCAAAGGAAAAAAAAGTTTACGCTAGAAGTGTAACAATTCTTTAGTGTTGGGTTTGTTGCCTTGGATTATTTTATATCCATTTGAAATTTATATCACTTTAAAATCAAAAGTTTATTCCTTCTTCTTGGGTGGTTGTTGTACCATAATAGAGAATAAAAAGGAAAATTGAGTGTGTGCCATTTTGGGTGAGAGTGTGTGTTTTGTTTGAGTAAGTTCTTAATAGCTGAAGAAATTATTTTGTGAGATTGGATGTATTGAGATTTTGAGTTTGTGAGAGATTGCTAGGTTGGTGATTGTATTTTTCCCAAAAAGAAATTAGTGAATTGATTTGTTGAGTTGTAGACGTAGGCATTATTTACCAAACCACATTAAATATTTGTATAGTTTATTTACTTTTGTTTCTGCTGCCCCAATATTTAGGTAGTCATAACATTTTTATCTTTTTGGTCAGATGGTGGTCATAACATTAGATCAGGAAGATTAGATTTTAACTTAGACTTAGAACCAATTACACTGGCAATGAATCTAGGAATTTTAGATAGTGAAGGCAAAATCAGTATATAAGTCTAATAAAATATTTATATAATTTTTTCTCATAGTGTGGCGTCAACCTAATAATATAATAGAGATAAAATAATACATACTCATATACTTATATATAAATTTTGAAATTTTTGTAAGGGCACATGCCCCCTAGTCTTTAACAGATAGATCCGTCTTGGATTACACTTGCGAATGAATTTTTTTAGTGTTTATTTTGTTTAACTATGTAGCTTATACCTTTTAAAACGGTCATTTTCAATTTTTTTAATAAGATAAAATATCTAACTTTTTCATACATATTGTTCATAACACTTGAAATAAATGTTTTTATTATTATGTATCCAAACATAAAGTAAATTCTTCATAATTATTTTATAAATTTTTTTAACACATAAAGGGTTTAAATAAGTGATTTATCTAAACAGTTGTTAATATATTTTAAGTCTCGAAGATTAAATTTTATCCTGTGTAAAAATTATAAATTACAGATGAAAATTTGCAAAATCAGTCTCTGATTTTTTTTTTCCTTTCCATGGGTCATAGCTAGAATGTAAATGAGTCTAATATGCTCTTATTGTAGCATTCTTCACGATTTAAGCGTTGCAGATTTAAAAAAAAAAAAGACTGCAGATGTTTTCAACTAATAATTTTGTAAAAATGATAGTGGAGTAAATAACATATGTACTTTGATAGTGTGTCAATTTTAACTACTGTTAATATGGAATGAGTTTTTTTCAATAAATATACAAAAAAATTCAATTTTTATGTACTGATAATATAAAATAGTTTTTGCATTGACCACCAATAAATCACCTAGGTGATAAATCATGCAAAATAACTATCCACTATTACCGTTGTCCACCATAATTTGTCATTTTAGTAAAATTCTATATAAAATTATTTTAACTTTATTACATAGAAATTAGACTCATATAAATGATTTATTTGATACAATTGTGCAATTAAATGGTAATTTTATTTTAGAATGCTGTTAAATAAACAATTATTTAATATTCTAAGATTGATTGATCCCTTCTTCTCCACTTTATAATAAAAACAATGACAAAAATAACAAAATAATAGATTTGATTCCTCTGGTATTTTATAAAGTGAGAAAATGATAAATTGATTAACGTTGGATTACTTAGTGGAACTTACACAGGGGAGGCTAGGGATCGTTATTGGTGGGTATATTGCTCAATGAAAAAGAAATCTTCTTTGTTTGACAATGTAGAGGGGTCATACTAGCATGTTCCGATATATGTTCCGGACCATATGATGGTTATACAATCTTATATTCAAAGAAAACCCCCATAATGCTTTAGGATATGTTTGTGAGTTTGAATTTTGGAAAGAGAGGAGAGGATTTGTAATATAATTTTACACTATAAGTTTTCTTTTTCTCTCCTTTTCCTGTCAAAATCCAAACTCACAAGATACCATTAGTAACTGATATATTGCAACGTCATCCCATCCAGAGTTAAATTTGTTGTCATATCCATTGCTATACTTAAGAAGGCTAGGTTTCACCGTCTTCTTATTTATGAGTAAAGGTTCACATCACCAATGAATGAAGGACACACTGAGCCTGTCTCGATTAGTGCTTTACCAGTCCAATCCGTTGCCTACTCCGTCAGTATGATCTTTCCCCTTTTTCCTATTTGTATTTCCTTTTTTTACTTTAATTTTTTCTTTATTCTTGTTTGGGAATGGTCCCTTTTTGACTTGCATCACGTGTTCTATGCCCTGCTATGAGCATATTTGCTGAATCTGTGCTCATTGTTGTATGTTTCTTGTCTTCCAATTTGTCAAATATTTTTTCTTTTATAGTTGTCCAGGTTGAGGCTATGTTCATGTCCGGTCATCAGCATTCCGATATACGAGGTGATTCAAATAAGATACGAATGATAATTGGTATCTCTGAATGAGAAGGAACGTGTTAATGATCTAACAAGTTGTACACAGAAATAAGAAAAAACGATAATCCAAAAACAAAAAACAACGGAAAATGCATGTTCAGGTGCAATTGGGTGCACATTATATTGGTGAGAGAGTAATCTAAAAATGATGCCACAACCCCATACAACAAAAGCAACAAAAAAGGACAAGAACAATGATGACAGACCATTCACGGCGTTGCGAATAAATAGAAGGTGAGTTCAGGGTCATAAATAGGAGAGGTTGTGGCAACCAAGGTGGGACAACTTGGGCACGGTAAGGCATAACGTAAAGTGGAAATTAGAGATTGGGTTCCAAGATTGAGGGGAGGGGTGGTTACAAAAGGGAATAGAAAAGGTTTCGAGGGGTGAAGACTAAATTCCCTCAGAGTTGACTCATCCTGCAAATATATACATTATTTATGATAAAATTGAATTGAATTTCATCAAGAATTAAATTTCTGTAGAAATTAAATTCAATTATAATATTTAGAACGAGTTAGTAAATTAAGGAATTGAATTGAATTTCTTGATTTAGAATGAATTTAAAAATGAATTGATTTGTTTATTTTTACCATTTTATCTTTCATAAAAAAAATATATATCTAAAAATTCCTTGACAGCTGTTCCCTTATCTCTCTCTGTCTCTGCATCTCATGGCTGCAACAGAGGGACCATAAACATTGGGTTTTGCATTCACTTTACTCATTTACTGGCACAAACCCTTATCTTTCCAAGGCTAGAATCTTGAAAACCACAGTTACCATCAGTGGGAAGGCAGCACGGCAACGGGCAGCGTCTTGAAGAGCAGCCTTACAGAAGGCAAGCAACATCGCAAACGGGTTCGTGTTTTTCCTTCTTCAGCGGTGAAAGAGAAAAGGAAGGCCAACCCAGCAACCCCAAATCACATTCCCTCTATCGTCTTCATCACCGCGAGTATTTTCTAGTGAAGGGTGTTTTGGGTTGATGAATTTTTTAACTGAATTCCATGAGCAAATAAGACCTTTTTGCTCTGATTTAGTTTTAGAGTGTTTTAAAGGAATTCAATTCTATTTGGATTTCAATATTTTGCCATTAGTTAGTTTCAAATTAAGGAATTGAATTCCAAGAGTTTCAAACACCCTGTATGGGAGCAGTGGTTAAATTTTAGAATTTATGCAGAAGATTATACACCAACGGATTATCAAGAGGGGTGCCTTCGGGAACGCGGACACAGGTGGTGCATGGCTGTCGCCAGCTCGTGCCATAAGGTGTTGGGTTAAGTCCCGCAACGAGCGCAACCCTCGTGCTTAGATGTCAACATGAAGTTTGGAACTCTAAACAAACTGCCAGTGATAAGCCGGAGGAAGGTGAGGATGACGTCAAGTCATCATGCCTCCATAAAATGGTCCAAAATATATGTGGGGCCATGTTAAAACAACCCCAATGTAGAGAGTATAAAGGTGCTTTGACAATATTCTCATAAACTCTCTTGTACAAGATATGAATCTCGTTTTTGAGTTCTTCCCGATCCCTTAGGATAGTTTTCGCACTCTAGATAATTAGCTTCTCTCATGAGCTTTTTCAAAATTCAAAATCTATATTTTTTTTAAAGTAATTTACGTACTAGCTACGTATCCATTTCTTTTGCATTCATTATACAAGCAGTTATTTTTTTTTGCTGGCAAATTGTACAAACTCATTCAACTAAATGTGTGATTTTTTTTTTCAGCAAATGACACAAATCCATTAAACCAACTCTATTTTTTTTTTTCACTTTCATTCATCCAATCATCTTCATCCATTTTTTAATCTTGAGTAATTATATTTGTCATAATGTCAACCAATGAAATTATTTTTACTTTTTTTTAAATTCAAATTGGATTAATGATTACTTAAAAAAATCATTTAATTTATTTATATTTATATTCAATGAATAAGTCATTTTTAATATAATGACAATAATTTTAAGACTTTGATAATAAAATATTAATAATTAATATTATCTATGGAAGCCGAATTAAATCAACCAATAATCTAAACAACAAATAATAACTTGATTCAAATTGTAATTGATCAAATAATTCTTTTTCAATCTTAGTTTTGGTTTTCAAAAATTTAATTAATTTAATTCAAAAAATATATACAACTAATTTTGAAAATATCAATTCACAGGTGATACAAACATATAAACTGCAATCAACAATGATAATCAAAACATACGAATTGCACGGATGACGCAAATATATGATTTATAGATACTGTATGAGTAACTGTATTAGATATTTGTTTTTTATAAAATCTTTTGCATGCTAAAAAATAATTTTTGAGAAGCGATAATAAGGAGATTAATATAATCATTCAATTTAATTTTTAATATATATTTTTCCTATCAATATTTTAGAATTCCCGTGCATACAGAACTAGTTAAGTTTAAAATCACTGTAGGACATTTGTTACTCACCCTATATAATTCATGTGGTTACTTCTTGTTACCCGTGTATCTGTATATAATGCAATGATTAGCCGAAATGGCATTCTACCGAAAAAATCTCAGGAAGTTGGGACCTGCTAAGAAAATTAAACGCAGTCTGCTAGTGAAAGTTATCTTATTCCCATCACATTGATAAATTACTAACTGACAACTAGATGTTTTCTATCAATAAACCAATGTCCAGAAACACACTCCAGGGGGGTTCAATCCGTAAGTCATAAACCAAAACTTCCAACTGTTATTAACTCGGATTCAACAAGACTGATGATCTATTTACTCCGAATTTTAACTTTCAAACTCCAATTAACCTTGCCCGCCGGCAAGGGGATGGACCTCGGTAAACGCAGCGGCACCTCATATTCTCCTAGTGTTGGTAAAGGCGATGGAAGATGCAGGTTTTCTGGAGCAATGTTCACACATAGTTGTCTTGCCACCTAAAATTAGCACATCACTCATTCAGTACCAGAACAGAATTTGAGGGGGGAAAAGGAATTAAGACAAACCTTTTCATATGCATGAAAATAAAATTAGACATATATACATGTTCATAATCTCATTTGAAAGTAATACAAGATATCAATAACATAAAAATGGATCTCATAGAAACCACATAAAAAAAAAAAAGAAATAGAAAATATATGTATTATTCACATTATTGGACTGATACAAGATGGTACCAGCCAAGGTATAGAAAAGGAAAACAGTATGAAAATGAGCAGAAAAAAGAAAGTTTGGGACACCATAGTAGTCCACTCTCCCACTGCCAAAGCCAAATTTTCAGCCTTCCCCCTGTTCCTTCCCACTCCTACACAAATATTCCCTTTCCCAACAAAATCACATGCACACTTTGCCACTAACACTCACTCCCACACACTTGCCACCCCATCAGTTAGTTAGACAAACCCACGTTCCCCATTGTGCACCTATATTTCTTTCTTTTATACACTTTGATCCCATTAGGGGACCGTCTCGAACAAGATCAATTTCCTTTAATAAGAAACCAACTTTCAAATCAGGCATGAATTGCAGCAGAAACACCAACATCTAAAATAAACTCGGGGTTCTTTCAATTTGAGAATAAAGATGTGGTATAGAGAGAAAACAAGAGCTAGAGCAAGCATTTGACTATCACTTGTCCATTTGACATCTGGATAGTTATACCAACAAGCAAGGATTATTTTCATAGAAGCAACACACCACTAAGCACCCACAATTTACTGGAGTTACGGAAATAAAATGGGTAGTAGGTAATAGAGAAGAAGGGGGCAGAAGAACGAATTGGGTAGTAACAAACTTAAGTGTGTTTGGATGACTAGTAATGGGGGAAATGGAATAGGGAAGGGATAGGAAGGGAATGAAGAGCTAAAAATTTGTGAACCTAATAACCATAATTGTTCCATTCCATTCCTTTATTATGTAACTTCCTAACACACTTAGTTGATTTCCATTCTGTTCCCTTAATAATCATCCAAACAAGCAAAGAAGGAACTTTGTTCCCTCCCCTTCCTTCCCTTTATAATAACTTCCTACTAATTCCGATATGTTATGTTAATAAAAACACATCCAAACACAATGTATGTGGCAAGGAGAGGGGTAAGGAAGGGGAAAACAGTAAGGAGTAAAGAAACAGGGGCCTTTGGGCACAAGGAGCAAACCCTCAAAGTTATGCAGGATTTCTCTCTTTTTTTCTGATTTTCCATGTAATCCAGAGGGATTTTTCCTGTAGTAAGGAGCTAGACTCCACTGTCTCTCAATTCTCATCGATAAAATTAGCTTCTATCATACCAACGCTGTCATATCACAACGAGCTCTTCCTCTTCACTTCTGAAAGTTACACTACTCTACATACCTAATCCAACCCTCTTTTCAATTATTAAAAAAGCTGTTGGAGTCCATTTATCATTGTATCAGGGTGAATTGCAAGAATTCTACAGCAATTGCAGTTCATCCAAGGAGGAAAAGTGACTAAAGTGAAGCATCCCATAGTCCAAGTTCCAAATACTAATTGCAAGAAATGGATGAAATATCCAAAATCTAAACAAAACAGGACAACAGGCCAAGAACAATATGAACAGCATTTATTTTTGTGAACATGTTATATTCTTATTTCTTATTTGTTACTCCCTCCGTCTTTGAATAATTATCTAGTTTTCAATGTTCACTAGCATCAAGAAAATGATTGGAAAAACATCAATGTTAGACCAAGATAAAAATAATTTACTAAATTGCCCTTATTTCTTTTTAATACTCCAACCTTCTCTCTCCTCTTCCACTAATAGTATTTAATAGGGGTATTATTGGGAAAAAAATATAATCCTACTTAAATTTTTTAAATGGGCAATGATTTCTGGACAAAGAAAATTTTTGAAATTGATAGTCAATCAGGGACAAAGGGAGTACTTAGTGACTAGAACAAAAACATTTAATCTATGCCAACAAGCATTACCTCAGCCACAAGAACTTCTGTTGTCACAGGTGAGCGTATCTCCAAGGGGTCATCTTTTGATGCACGTGACTTTGCCTTTTGAACATCGACTAATCTCCGCAGGACCTAGCAGATTATCACATGCAGATCCATATCAAAATGCCATACATCAACTTTTGAGATTTAACATGATGAACTATCATAATCAAGTAAATGTTCCTAATTTTACAACTTTAAAAATTAAATATTTGGGAGCAAAATCACAATATGTACTCTAATTTGAAGTTTTAACCAGTAATACATTAAAAAAAAAAATCCTCAAAATAATTCATGTGTATTTTAGCCATTCCAATATCCCCAAGCAATGAAAACAATATAAAGCAATCATCTAACTAGAAAAGGAATGACATCCTTAAAAATTTGAAGAGTAAATTACAAACCAGTTTTGCTTTATCAAGACGAAGTGCAGCCTTTTCATACTCTTTCATCATATCTTTCTTTGACTCTTTAACTACTGTGACCTCTTTTTGTTCTTCTCCTTCAGTTGGTTGATAGATCTGAAGCATGGAAAACACAATACTAACAACTGGTGAAAGCGGAGAAAGTTAAAGCGACTGCCAATGTGAGTATGCAAATGTTTATGTGCCAAGGATACAAGCATAGATTGTTGACACTGTCCACACTACACACATTCACATAAACACAGGAGGAAAGGGAAGGGATGCTACTATTTTCAGAATGACATTTAACAACATTTTCATAATGAGATAGTAATACATAGAATTGAAAGTTGAAGGATCAAATGAACATGATGATAAATGGCATTGACCAATTAAGCACATAGATGAATAGAGCAAATCTGAGATCAAGGTAAAAGCACAAAAAAAAAAAAAAAAAACCTTGCGCTGCTCAGTTATGAGATGGTCAAACTTGTCAATATTAGGGACAGCAAGGAGCTTGGGCATTAGGTGGTTGCGAAAATATCCGGGGGCAACTTTGACAGTATCACCAGCCTTTCCCAGATTATCTATGTCCTGTGAATTGGAAATGGGAAATATCAGAAAATCAAGTAGCATCGTTCCAAAAGGCAGACATCAAGACTCATGAGAGACAATTACTGTTGTAAGGATGACTTGGAGCTTCCTGTTGTACCGGAGTCCTTGAGGAGCATACAAGAGTTGGTTTACCACAACACTGTCATAACTGGCATCTTTAAATCTAAGGATCTGCCTAACACCATGTTTGCCATACCGAAGATAACAACCCATTTAGCTTGAGACTCAGATTCACAGCCGCACCTTTCTCTCTGCCAATATCCAAAACAAACTATTATTGGTCTATGTTGCACGGATACAACTACGGTACACGTACGTGGTATGGGTACAAAAATTTTGTGAAAAATAGGGAATAGGTACACCAATATATATTAAAAAAAATAAAATTTCATAAATTTCATATGATAAAAACTAAAATTTCAACATATAACAAATCTGCTGAACCTTGTGAAAACATCTTATAAATAATTACACAATCTTAGAAGCTGTTCTTGTCCAGAACACTCAACAATAAACAAGAAGTCAAGAACAAACATGAAAAAATGGCAGCAACAACATAAACAAATAATTGCAGCAACAAAAATTTTCATTACGGCCCCATCTCCCTGCATTTTGCCCCATTCCCTGGTGGGCTTTTATTTTTTGCCCCATATCCAAGCCCATGGATTTATATAACCCCCATACCCATCCTGACCTGCCCCAGTTTTTCTTTCATTACTGAAAATTTTGAGTTATTACATACTGTGAAAATACCCAATATTCAAAGCAACCTATTAGGATAAAGATTTAAAAAGATTTCTTTTAGAATTGCAACAGGAAAAACGTGATTTAGTTGATAAGGTAAAGCAGAATGAAAAGCTTACTACTAGAGTCAACTACTGAAGAATCAAATATATGCATTATCCACAGCTTACCTACATTTTAATATATAACTAGAATCCACAAAACTCATCACAGTTCAGCACCCAAATGGATTGTGGGCTTATAATGGCTTAGGCTCCAAAAGGACAAGTCAATTTCTGAATCTATGTGTACCTAATAAAAAACAAGTTTGCCAACAGCAGCTATACAACAACACACAATTGCATAAGAAGGCCACTCATGGCTATGCATGTAAGATAAAACCTAATTACCTAAGCCAGCACAAAATGCTTTGACATTTGAGTTTACAGCATGCATTTAAGTAATTTTTTCATAGAAACGTTTTTATTTCATCAAGGTTTCTCTGATAAATTGAAATAAACAAGATTTCTCTAAAAATTACTTAAATGCATGCTGTAAACTTGAATATCAAAGTAGTCACAGTGACCGTCTTAGCAGAGAACATAGTTGTTCAATAGGCAATAGTGACAAAGCAGATTGGTAGTTTAAATAGCATAATTGGAAAAACAAAATTCTCTCAAAGTCAACAAGTTTTTTTTCAAAAAAGTCTCATGTCACTTGAAGTCAAACGTTAAGAGATCAAATGCTTCTTGTTACTTTAAATCTTCTTTTTAAGATATACAATTGTGGGAACCCCAGTAGCTTTTACTTTGAAATAGCAGGTATTTAAGGCGATAATGACAGAAAACTATACCAATATATAAGTACCATAGCTCCTCCACCAAGTTATGCAACAAATGAGAGCAGGATCAGCATAACGTCGTTCTCCACTACAGTGTAAGAAATCAACCACACTCAGAATTGACCACTCTTATTCCATTTGCCTCTAAGTAAAAACTAGCATAAACTTTCAACTGAAGAATTTTAACGAACAGCTAATGAGCATTGTACTCATAGGCACGATCACAGGAAAAATTGTTGCCACAAAGCATCTCTCGTAAGAACAAACAATCAAACAAAAGAAAACATATCTCGCAGAAATGAGGGTAAATGGATGAATGGAGGAACTAAAGTAAAGAAGTGATGGTGAAGTTAGGCTGAGCACTTAGGCACTGGGACTGGGAGGGCAATGAAACATACCCTAACTCTCTTGGTCGCTCCCTCTACCTCTCCCTCTCGACGCTTCCCAGTTACACAAAAGACAAATGAGAAAAGCTTAATCTGAAATTTAGTTTAATTACATTTGCTACCATAGTTTTTAGACTTGGCCGAGCTACTGGATCACTGGTTCAATCGGTGGGTTATTGGTCAAAGCGGTTGATCCGGACTTATATAAGAAAAAATATAAAAATTGACAAAAAAATACAGTAAATGAGTAAAATGATGGCGGAAATCAGGAACAGAACAGAAGATCCATCATCAACTCATCAATTTATCAATCAAACAATAAACTATCAAAGAGTAGCACTGTAGCAGAACTTACCTTTCACTTTCAGGTTTCAGCTTCAGGCTTCCAAAATGATGGCTGTGGCGGCGGCAGGAGGGGCGCGGCGGTCCTCTTTCCTCCGGCGAGCAGCAGCGGCGGTGCTCTTCTCTGCTCACTTCTCAGTCTCACACTTCTCAGATTAGGTTTTGTGATGTGTATGGTTTGTGTTTGAGGGAAACGGCAAAGAGGGTACACGACAGCACTGGCTTAGCTCCCTTTCCTAGGTTTAATTAATGCATCGGTGCTTATAATTTTAGTAGATTTTCAATAAAATCTTTACATTTTAAAAATTTTCAATTGAATCCATATACTAAAAATAAATATTTAATATGGTTTCTGATCTCATCATTCATTATCAAAAAGTGAAAATTATAAGAATATTTCTAGAATATTACAAATTTGTGAGACATCTGGAGACTTCTCCTGCTGAAACACTAAGGGTTGTGAACCAATCTATTTCAGAGGACTATCCGAGACCTTTGTTAGGAGCATGGATGATGTTTGAAATATCCATGGTACTCAGTTCTATATCAACTCCTTTAATGTATGAAGTCAGCACAGAGTCGTTCACCTGAACCAATTGCGAGTAAAAAGCAGTGACTATTCCAAAGAAGACTCAATCGATAAAGTCAAGAAACCCTTCCCATCCTTGAAAGGAGACAACTTCTAGAAGTATGAGAACCTGAGCCATCAGCATGTGGGTTAACCTTTTCCCAAAGGCTATAGGATGCCGAGAGAAATTTTCCTCATAATGATCTTGATGGATCAGTTCAGTGAACATTTGAAGAGTTCCCATTGAAGCAATGCGTCTTGAACAAAACTTTCCTTCGGCCATGAGTGTGATAAGAAAAACAAAGGTTTAATCTTTAAAGTAAAGAAAGGTTATGAGAGACAGCAGTTTGTGAGATGTGGGGGTTATTTATGTGATGTGATGTAACTGATAGAAGGTGAAGCGACGTGGGAGAGAGAAGGTTTAAAAAGTAGAGGGAACTGTCCCGCCTTATCATCCTTCTTTCAGAAAGAAAGGTTTCTGACTTTTGAGTTTAATTTCCGATAGTCCTTCTATCTAAACTTTACTTCTCACCTTCTGGCCCATTGATAGGCACATCTTCTCATGCTAAAACCTTTTCTTATACAAGCTTCAAGTCTCTTGTTCTCATATCTTCTTTTTGAACACCCCATGTACTGATTGAGATTTTTCTTCTTTTTGATCTATTTTCTGAACTTCAAGAAATATACCTAATCTTGTACACTGAGATCTTTCCTTTTTGGGCTTTAGATTTGACAGAAGAAAAGAGGGAGAGAGAATCCAGAGATGGTTTATGCATGAAAAGCTATGTAGTTTTGAAAACAGTTAAGTTCAAAAGCTTTTTCAAAGCACAAAAGCAATCTTCAGCTAATGGCTTTGTAAATATATATGATATTTGGTCTTCAATATTTACAAACATTAACTCAATATCACCCTTTTGGACATGATCATGAATGAAATTATGTTTAATGTCAATATGCTTGGATCGAGAGTGCTGAATAGGATTCTTTGCAAGATTTATAGCACTTGTATTATCACAAAAGATGAGAATTTTGTAGTACCTCAAGTGATAATCATTTAGCTAATTTCTTATCCATAGCATCTGAGCACAACAGTTTGTAACAGCTACATATTCGGCTTCAATAGTAGAGAAAGCAATCATGTTTTGCTTTTTACATGACCATATGATCCAGCTTTCTACAAAGAAGCAGCAGCAACCGCTAGTGTTTTTCCTTTCAACTCTATCTCTAGCATAGTCAGCATCACAAAATCCTACAATATCACAAGAAAAACCTTTCTTGTACCACAAGCCAAGATTAGTAGTACCTGATAGATATCGAAGAATTTTTTTGACAGCATTTAAGTGTGATTATTTTGGATTGATTGCAGTCTTGCACAAATTCCCACACTTAATTGAATGCCTGGTCTACTAACTGTAAGATACAGTAGTGCACTAATCATTCCAGGATAATTACTTTCTGATATTTTCTCACCATTCTTATCAGCATCTATGATTTTACATGGATGCATGGGGGTACTCATAGGTTTTGCTTGATACATATTAAATCTTTTTAAAAGCTCTTTTGTATACTTTTCTTGATGGATCATAATCTCTTCCTTTTGTTGTTTTATTTAAAAGCCCAGAAAGAACTTGAGTTCACCCATCATACTCATATCAAATTCACTCTGTATTAATTTTGAAAATTTTTCACAGAGAGAATGATCAAAAGTGCCAAATATAATGTCATCAACATATATTTGAACTATTAGAAAGTTATTATCTTGATCAAGAATAAAAAAAGTAGTATTTACATTACCTCTCTTGAAATCATTCTTAAGCAGGAAGGCACTCAATCTATCATACCAAGCTCGTGGGGCTTATTTCAAACCATAGAGAGCCTTTGTCAGCTTAAAGACTTGGTTGGGAAAACCTACAATTTAAAAACCAGGTGGCTGCTTCACATATACTTCTTCAAAGAGAAACCCATTCAGAAATGCAGATTTGACATCCATTTGATAGAAAGTGAACCCTCTGTGGGCCACAAAAGCAAGTAACATTTTGATGGCTTCAAGCCGAGCCACTGGTGTAAAGGTCTCATCATAGTCAATTCCTTTTTGTTGATTATAGCCTTATGCAACCAACCTTGCTTTGTTTCTGACAACATTGCCTGTTTCATCTAGCTTATTTTTGAATACCCATTTTGTGCGGATGATGATTTTACCCTTTGGTTTTTCAATAAGAGTCCAAATTTTGCTTTTCTTAAATTGATCCAATTCTTCTTCCATAGCATCTATCCAACTTTGATCATTCAAAGCTTCTTCAATGCACTTAGGCTCAATGGTAAAGATGAAAGCACAAATTGACACATTTCTAAGGGATGATCTGGTTCTCACCCCTTTAGAGATATCTCTAAGAATCTTATTTTGAAAAACTGCTTTTAAATCAGAAACTCCTTTGTAGTTTCTTTGACTTTGAGATTCTTCAACTTCTCCTTCATCTTTTGATTGCTTTTCTAAATAGTCAGAAATATTACTTTATGATATTTTGGGCTACTTGAGCAAATTTTCTGAGATGCTTGTGTTCTGGAGCTTGCTTTCTGAAGTCTTGTCTTTCATCATCTCGCTATCAAAAGTCCCTTTGAAATGCATCTTTTCAAAGCTCTCTTCTAGGTTTTCAAGATCATCAGCAAGGTCTTTTCTAAGCTCTTTGAACTTGGCATGAATGGTCTCTTCAACACACGATATTCTCTTGCTGTATACCCTATAAGATCTAGACATAGAAGAGTAATCAACATCTTCTATGCCTGTGATCTTAGCTTTGCCTCCATCTGCAAATCTTACTGATCCTGAGTTTTTAGGTCGTAGATTCGTGAACCATCTTCTTGATCCGGACATGTGTCTTGAGCAGCTACTGTCCATATACTATTTATTTTCAGGTTCTACATGTGTCCTTAAGCATACCTGCAATGAATGCATTTTTTATTTTAGGTTTCCCATATCTGTGTGGGTCCTCTGGAGTTAATTTGAGACGAAGGTTGTCCAACCTTTTTGACATACTTTCTTCCATAAAGCATTTTGTAGGTGGATGTCCTCTCTTAATTAAAATAGATAGTATAAGAAAATCTTTTCTTTTCTCTCTTGATGAAAGTTGACTTTCCTTTTTCTTCAAACTTTTCTTCGTAACCCAATTCCGTCTTTTGAAAATATGGTCATTGACCTCCGAGCATTAGATAAAGATTTTTTGATCCATTTACCATTTTCTCAAGGTTAGATTTAAGAAGTTTTGAAGTACTTTCAAACTCAGAAATTACCTTCTGAGTATTTTCATTTTGTTTACAACTTCAGATTCTAAGGCTATGAGTTTTATATTTAAAGCATAGTTTTCCTCTTTCACAACATCCTTCTCAAGCCTTAGATTGTCAACTTTTGACTTGACCATTTTGAGTACGAAAATAGTTTTTTTGTGATCCTTTTCAGACTGAAATAGTGTGAAGAAAGAGTTTGAGAGTGTTTGAACAACTCTTCATAGAGAGATAAGAGTTCATCATAGGAAAGATTTGAATCAGTGTTATTTACCTCTGAATCACTGTTTGATGAATATCTTGTCATGAAGCATATATTGGCAATGTCCATATCCTCCTGATCTTCCGATTTCTCCCTATCTTCTTCTGACTCACTCCAGGTAGCCAACATACCGTTCTTCTTTGGCGTAAACTTTTTCTGTAGGCTTTTGATTTTAGGATGGTTCGTTCTAAAATGACCTTTCTCCCCACAATGATAATGGATGACATCTTCAAACTTTGGCTTGCCTTTCTTATCCTTTCTGAAGTTGATTCTCTTCTTTTCTTTGATTTTCCTCTCCAAACTCTGAACATTTTTTTAATAAGCATGGAAAGCTCATTTCCATCTTCCTCATCAGATTCGTCATTGGTCCCCTCCTCCTCATCAGAAACTTTAATAACTTTCATTGCCTTAACTTTATATGTTTTTTGATGAGACGTCTTTAGCGCCATGGACTTGCTCTTCTTACTAGATTCACCATATATTTCAGAGACCATAACTTCATGAGTCTTAAGTGACCTAATAAGTGCATCCAGGCCAAGGGTTTGAAGGTCTTTTGCTTCAGTGATGGCTGTGACCTTGGGCAGTCATTTAGCAGGAAGACTTCTCAAGATTTTTCTACCCATTTCTGAGTTAGAATATCTTTTTCCAAGACCTTTAAGCTGGTTTATAATGTGCATAAACCTTGTGGTCATTTCATCAATATTTTCCTGGTCTGTCATTTTGAACAGTACATATCGATGAACCAACATATTGATCTTAGTTTCCTTTACTTGATTCTTATTTTCCTTTACTTGATTAGTTCCTTCATGCAGCATGTGTAGTCTATCCCATATTTCTTTAGCTGTATCACAAGCAATGATTTTGTCGTATTCAACCTTACTTAGTGCACATGTGAGTAGGTACTTGGCTTTTGAGTTCAGTTGAACTCTGGCTTTTTGTTGATCTGTCCATCTACTCTTTGGGATATCTCTAGATCCTGAGGGTACATCATCAGTTCCTAGAGTTTCCTCCCTTGGAACATAATCCTCTTCTTGTATGATTTCCCACAAGTCAAGACTTGTATATTTTATGAATAGCTTCATCATGTCCCTCCAATAAGCACAATCTCCACCATCAAAGAATGATGGTCTGTTGATAGAGTGACCTTCAGCAATATGAATGTTTTGAGCCATTTGTTCCTCGGATTTTTTTCTTTGCAGTTGTTAGATTGCTCAACCTCTTAGAGACCAAGCTCTGATGCCACTTGTAGGTAGAAAAACACATGAGAAGGGGGGTTGAATCGTGTTTTAACTTTTCTCCCTTCATTGAAGATTTGAAAAACTTTATTGAAAAGACTATCAAGATGAATTTGTAGTGCAGCGAAAAACAGCGTTAAACACTTTCAGAAAGTGAACTTTATGAACTTGAGAAAATAAAGAAAAACATATCAAAGCCTTTTCAAAACTTGAAACTGACATATATGGAAATAAAAGGAGATAAAGGAAAGAGAAGAACCAACATGAAGAGTTTTATACCGGTTCGGCCAATCTGCCTACATCAAGTTCTCAACAACCTTTGAGTTTCACTACCACTTCCTCCAACCACAGAAAGAAAGAAAAAAAAGATAGTTTTTTCAGTAGCCTTCTCAAGCTATGTCCAGTGACGAGTAGACACCCCTACTGTCACACACTGAGTAGTTATTCAATAGCCTCTTCAAGCTAAAACCATGAGCTGTAAAGAATACTTTTACAGTCATGTTGCAAGTAGTTTTTGATAAGTCTCTTCAAGTTACCTCACGCTGATCACTTTCGGATCAAGGATACAAAGGTTATATGTTTGGTTTGCCACTCAAACTGACATTCAAGATTTCTTTGAATATAATGAAAAGAACTTTGAGAATCTTGAATGAATTCTTTCTAAATTTTCTTCCTTAGAAGAGCATATGATTTATGAAGTATAGAAAGAAGATTTGATGTACAAGAAATGATTTTCAAATAGAGAAGAAAAAGGCAGATAGAGGGAAAACTTTAGCAGCGTTTCAGCTCTATCTTTCAATGTTAAGTATTTTACTTTAAGAAGCACAACATCTCTATTTATAGAGGTCTTCCCTTAAGACCGTGGCCTTCAATCAGATCTTCCAGGGTCATGTGCTGATAATTTATTTGTGTCTTAGAAAGAAAGTCTAGAAGAGTAGTCTTTCTACTTTGTCAGATCAGCCTACAGAAGCCATTGTGAGAAAAGAGGTTTCTGATATTCTTCAGAAACTACTTCTTACTTTCTGAACCATGGTTTCTAAACACTTTCTTCTAGAATATTTTGATAGTTGACTTCAAAGGCAGAAGAGATAATTGACCGGTTCTAACACTAGGATATGACCTTTTCAGAAGCAAATTCAAATTTGAAATTCAAAAATTTTCCTTCCTTCTTCTTGTTGAAAACATTGTTTCACTGAGAGTAAGCTTTTTGAGCTTCGATATCATTTCCTTGATGAAGATAAATCTTTGTGTCTTTAAACATTGTTCGTTGATACTTTAAACTTTTACGAGAGAGATGCTTGAAGACAGCCGATTATTTTGACTTCATATGATATTTGATATCTTTCTTTCAAGCGTGCTTTCTGAAATCTGATGCTACTTTCTGAAGTCCCTTGCCTTGGTTTCTTATTCTTGATATGATTTTCTTTCAGCCATGAGGTATGTATGACTTATTTGAATGATATAATACTCACTTTCTTTTAATCACAATCTCTTTTCGTGAGATCAAACATGTTTGCACATGTGAAGTGAAATTATTTTCATTTCAAGTGCATATTTTGCAAGCGAGAGAGCCTGTTATGCTTTGTCAAGAAACTCAAGGAGAATATTAGATATTCTTCAGAATGTTGTCTTTAAATTGGCTTTGTTGTCATTCAAAATAAATAAGCGTAAAATGGTTCTGGAGCTAATAGAAGACTCAGTCATTTCTTGTGAAAATGAGCTCTAAGAAGACAAGCTTTATAGTTGAAGAGACCAAGATAGAAAAGAAGACTGTAAGGGGGAAGAACGAAACAGAAGAACAGAAGAAAAAGAAGTCTAAGAAATTTTTTGTCCTATCTAAAAGTAGCCTAGAGAATTCTGAAGAAGCTGAGCAGACTTCTTTTGAAATAGAGTTTGAGGAGGCTCTATCAAAATTTCTTCAGAAAGGCAAAGGCAAGTTGACCAAAAGACAAAAGCTCTCAAAAACTCAAATGCTCCATGAAAAGGAGATGGAAACATCAGAAAGTGACCTTCTTCAAGGTAGGCCTGATAAGCTTTCCATTCAAAAAAAGTTCAGGAAAAGAAGGATCAGTTTCTACCTTAAGGGGTTCAAAGAGCTGCACTCATTCTAAAAGATATGAGTGAAGCAGAGCATGTTGCTATTGGAACCAGGGAGCCTGAGCCATCTACTGATGAAAAAGAAGACCTCATACTTAAAGAGTAGAGGATCCTATAGGAGAAAAGGAGGCTTAGAAAGTAAGAAAAATGCAAGAAGCCAAAGGAATTCAAGGCTCGAGCAGCAGAAAAGCCAATATTGTTTTTGAACCCTTTGTGGTTATTGAAGAACTACCTTCTCAACCTATGGCACAACAATTTGGGTATACTTCCGGTCTTGCTCCTACTGTTCTAGATTCATCAGCTTTTGATGACTCTGAAGACTCTATGACTATTAGCCAAGTGCTGGAGATCATGTCAAAGTTTAAGGATCCAAAGCCACTCTCAAAGGAAAAGAATATGGATGGCCTGTATTTCTTTGTTAATGAGGTCTTCTCTAATATGGAACCAATTATAAAAGAACCTAAGGAAGAAGTATCAGCACCACAGACAGCAATCGTTCTAATGGTTCCTCAACCCTCTTCTTTCATCCACATTACCCCAGTAGAAGAAGAAATGGTTAGAACATCTGAAGGTCCTACAATGGAAGATGCTGATGCCTCTGTGTCAGTTCAAGATGTTCCTTTTTCCTTTGCTGCTGCTCAAGAGATTGCTATTCCTTCCTTGAATTAAACATCTGACACCAGTGCTACCATTCCTGAGCATTCCTTTGCTCATGCCACCTCTGTCCTTACTACTTATGCAACATCCTCTCTACATCCAACTGGTGCATAGGGTGTCACTTGAGCTGAATCGCCTTAATCAGGGGAGACTGTGCCACTTAACATTCCTACACTATCTCCTAGAGCTGTTCCTGCATCCATCAATATACCATCTCCATCCTCAACCATAGCTATCAGGTCATCCTACAGAATCTAAGAGAAAATTCCTCCAGACATAAGGCAATCTTGTCAGAACATGATGCTCAGCTCAGACAGATGGAAGATTTACAACTTCAGATGCTTCAATTTCTTCAGCACGTGTTTCCTAGCACACGTCTTCTTTTTGGCAATGCCAAAAGGGGGAGTGTAGATTGAAGAAAATCTTCTGCTGATGGGATTCAGATGGAGCTATGCTCATATGAGGGGTATGCTATGGACTCAGGGGGAGCCAATGCTAAAGGGAGCCCAGAGACTGTTTTTGTTTAGCATTTTTTTTAAACTTCTTTTGTATATCTCTTAACGTTTGTTTCCTTTATCTTTTTATATAAATCGAAACCTTTTTCTCTATCCATATATATCATGTTTTTTTTTTTTATTTCTTTCATGCTTTTGGTGCATATATGTTTTTCATGTTTCATGCCCTATATTCTTCTTAAGCTCTGAATCATATCAATGTTCTTTCTAAGCTTAGCTAATCATATATCTCTCTATTAGATGTTTGCTTCTTATCTCTTATGCGTATGCATTAATTTGTTTATTCATACATACATTGGATATTAGCTTACACATTGCTTATGATTAGCCTAAGCAAAGTATCTTTAGGAGCACAAGCTGGTTATTGCTCTGATACTAGTTTAATATGCTGAGTTTTGATATGCATGATGAGCTTAATTGTTTTCTTTATCTTTAAAAGAACATTATCCTCAACACACATATGAGATGTTCTAAAGAGTTGTGTATAACTTGATCAAACTATATAGTCGTAAATAGTTTCTGACAAGTATCAAAAACTTGCACTTATATGTTTTGAAATAACTAAGATCAGTTAACAAGCTTTAGAGCTCTCTCTGAGTGTGTTATGGTACTATGTCAAAATATGTTTTTTTTTTATAAAACCATTTTTAAAAGATCATATATCCTTTATTTTAAAAATATCTTTTCATGATTTGTTTCTTATAGGAAAAGTTTCATAGCTTAGTACAAAAGGTCTGTCTTGCAAATTCAGGGATTGATCCCCAATGAACTTCAGAAAACTTGCATAGCAATATGTTGATCTTATCCTTCTGAAGGTTTCTCTGAGCATCAGAAACTACATGAGCATTAGTTTGTTTTTCCAAAATTACAAATGCTCTATTTCATTTGTCATATCCTTGAGTATTCCTTTCAAAATTTCTTTTGGATTAAGACGTGCTAAAAACAGATCTAATCAAGACAAAATATCCTAAGTATTACTTGTTAAGATTTCAAGCATGAAGATCTTCAGAAAGTTCCTTTCCTTTGACAAATGATCAAGCTGGTTCTTTATCCATAGCTTAAATGTCTTTCTCTTTAACATATGCTCTAACAACGTTCAGAAAATACGTTAAGCTTGTCTTATGTTTCAACTGAAACAATAGCAGCTATGATTAAATGTCACTTAAGAACAAAAATGTTTTTGTATGATCCATATCATGCCTTAAGAAAAGAACTTCCTGAAAATCTCATAGTGATAGATTTGAAAGAATATGATAGATCATGTTTATATTTCTATAATATTTCTTTCATTATCTCTTCAAAAGATTTTCTTCAAATTGGTTTGTCCTCATCAAAAAAAGGGAGATTGTTAGCTCCAAAACCTTTTGCGCTTATTTGTTTTGAATAATAACAAAGTCAATTTAAAGAAAATGCTTTGAAGAACGACTGATATCTCTATTGAGTTTCTTGTAAGATTATAATAGGTTTCTATCGTTTAGCAAGAGCAAAGCTTACTCAAATGAGAATATATTTCACAATGCATGTGTAAACATGTCTATCTCATATATGAAATCTAAAATGAAATAGAAGTGAAATTATATCCTTATCCAAGTAATTGATAGCTAACGATTAGAAGAAGTTTTCAATGCTACAAGAAACTAAGACTTGAGACTTCAGAAAGTAGCAAGGGATATCAAAAAGTACACTCAAGATGAAGAAATCAACTTATGTCTAAGAGCAACGTGTTACTTAATCTTCAATCACCACAATCACAAAGATATCATTAGCAAAGAAGATTAGATTGAAGATCAGAAAGTGAAGAATTCTTCAAGGAACTGATTGCGCACATCAAAAAGCTCACCTATGAGTGGAGCACAGAATGCTACAGGAAAAGGAAGTAAATTTGAATTTTGAATTTCAAATGTTCAAGTCAAACTTAGTTTCAAACTGGTACGTCATCTCTTTTGTTTGATTGATTAACCACCCTGGCTTCACGAAGGAGGAGTTCAAAACACATGTTCAGAAAGTAGAAAAGTAGTTTCTGAAGGAAGATCAGAAAACTCAACATTACAATGGCTTCTACAACTGATGTGACAGATCTGTCAACCTCTCTTCTAGTTGTTCCTTTCAAGACACAAATGGATAATCTACACGTGTCACTTGGAGATCTGATCAATGGCAACAGTCACAAAGAAAGATCGCTATAAATGGAGATACTGTGCTTAAAGGTCGATGAGAGATTTGAAGATTCAAGAGAGGAAACTCTGCAAAAATCTCTTTTCACTTCCTGGAATATTCAATATTTATCATGTAATCAGTTTTTATCCTTGAAGTATAAGAAAATCTTCCTTCTACATTCTTAGTTATATTTATGCTCTTCCTAGGAAAGAAATGTTAAAAGGAAGTCATTCAAGATTTCCTTGGAACCTTTCATGTATATATGTTAAGGAAACTTGAGTGTAGGATAGTTTGAGTGGCAACCTAAACACTTAACCTTTGTACCCTCGATTCGGCAGTGATCATTGTGTAATAGCTTGGAGAGGCTACTGTAAAACTACTTGCAACACAACATCAAGATGTTATTACTGGTCACGGCTTAGCTTGGAGAGGCTAGTCAACGTGAATAGTAGATGTTGCTGCTGATCACAGGTTAGCTTGGAGAGGCTAGTACAACACTACTCAGGTTAGCTTAGAGAGGCTAGTACAATACTACTCATGTTAGCTTGGAGAGGCTAGTACAATACTACTTGATTTAGCTTAGAGAGGTGGGTAAATGAATACTCAACTTATGACAGTTTCTGAGTTTATCTGCTGGCACAAGTGAGAGCTTGGGAAGGCTAATGTAAAAACTATCTAGTTTGCTTTCTCAGGTTGAGAAAATTGTTGTAATGAAACATTAACAGTTGTTGAATACTGGATGTAGGCAGTTTGGCCGAACCAATATAAAATCCTCTGTGCCAATTCTTTCTTTCTCTGATCTTCTTTATTTTCTTCTATTGCACCTTTTATTTATTCATACACTGATATATCTTTCTCATAATTCTATTATTCCTTTTAATTATGAATGTTTTATTTAACAAGGTCCAGAAATCTACTTTCTGAAGCTACTAACTATATTTTTGTTGCACTACAAGTTTTACACTTGATAGTACTTGTTTTCAGAAGTTTTAGAAAATGAAAAAGAAGCTATGCACGATTCAACTCCCCTTCTCATGCACATTTCCACCTACAGAAGAGGCTAAGGAAAGACTACTTGTAAGTGATAGCAGAGCGTACTTACTGGTCACGGTGTTAACTTGGATAGATTGGTCAAAGACTACTTAGGTGTGATAGTAGAGTAAACTGCTGGTCACAGGTAAGAGCTTGAAAAGACAATTGTAAAGACTATCTAACTTTCTTGGGTTGATAAAGGTATTAGTGGAACTCAACGGTGGTTGAGAACTGAACATAGATAGATTGATCAAACTAGTATAAAAACTCATGTGCAGTATCTTCTCTCTCCCTTCATCTCCTATATATTCTATCTTGTGCTTATTGTATTTATTTCTTTGATAAGTTTACTTAGTCTTGCATTTATTAACTTTGAGATAGTTTAGAAAGTTGCTTTCTAATGCTTACTGATATTGTTACTTCAAGTTTATACTTGATAGTCTCTATCATAAACTTTTCAAAAATGAAAAAGGCAAGAAAAGTTAAAGCATGATTCAACCCTCTTCTCATGCACTTTTCAACCTATAATAATAACTAAAAATAAGGTCATAAGTTCAAACCCACTCACCATTTGGAGCCAGAGGTGTGTGGTTACAATGCTCTTGATCTTGGGAGCTAGGAATGACACCAACAACTGCCATGAAATTACAAACAACTCATGAATATATCATAATCACACTAGAATAAGTCTAAGGTCATTAGGAGAGTACACAAACTTGACAATAAATAAAAGCATAAATACCCTAACTCATAAACATGGAGGAATGCAAAGAAAACCCAACATAAACCATGAACAATCCTTACTTTGAAGTTTGGAAGAGGTAGAATTAAAGGAGAAGGATAATAAAAGGCTAGAAGAGGAGTTTGGAAGGCATAAGGTTGAATTTTTTTTTTTATAAAAAATGCATGAGGAAGGGTTTATATAGAGAGAAGAGGTCACTAAACAAAACTATATCATTTTGGACATCTTCTGGCATCGGGGGCACTACTATAGCAGTTTATAGCGATTAACAGAGAGAAAACCATCTGTGCACAGACAGTTGACCGATATAACATTCTCTAGAGACCGAAGCATCGTGGAACTAACCAGCCTAACTACTATAGCAATCCATAACTACTAAAGTCGTCTCCCCCATAGCCGTCACTGCTATAGTGGTTTATGACTGCTATAACAATCGCTCGTGGACCTGATGCAGCTTTAAATTCATCACCAGCAGGATAACAGTCACAAGAATGCAAGTTCTGCATCATTTGCTGCTTTTTATGTATCCGAGGCTTTCCCAGCAATACGGGTGGGTCTTGGGGCATCCTAGGGCCATACTAGGCTTATTTAAGAACACGTAGACCTGAGGCATCACATAGTTCCAATTTTAAAGTGTGTGTATATATATATGTGTGTGTGTGTGTGTGTGTGTGTAAACCATTAGCCCACCAATAAGTTAGCCCACTAAAATATCTTAAATAACCTTAGCCCACCTAGTGATTTCATATTTTCTTAAGGAAAATTATACTTTATCCCTTGAATTATAGGTCATCTATACTTTAGACCCTAATCTTCAAAAGTATGCAACTTGACCCATGAACTTTCTTTAAGGGCAAATTACTAAAACCTCCCCTAAGTTTATATGATATTACAAGTCATGACTTGATTTAGGAACGTGACTGGCACGTAGGGAATTGATCCCATGCAATCCTTTACATTACATGTTAGGCCTAAAATCTTCATAATTTTCTAAATAACATATTTGGCATAAAAACTAGGTGACTTTTCTCATATTTTATAATGCAGTTTGTAAATAGCATTCAATAAAACTATTGCTCCAAGATTTAAGTCATAAATCTGATAAGCATAGTTACATAATTTCTCAAAATAAACACAAATAATATAAATATTTAGTCCATGAATCTTGTATGCAATGTACTTGAGCACTGCTAAAATAACTAAAATCACTTCATTCGAGAGTGAAGCTTACCAAGGGTAAAGCTAGCAGCTATTGAGGAAGAGGTACTTGGAAAAACTCAGGAGTAGCATCTGCATCCGCATCTACATCCGTAAAAGGAATGAACGGGGTGAGTTTAATCTAAAACTCAATGAGTGAATTCTCACTCATAGTCATACATGGGAT
The DNA here is from genome assembly GCA_031216125.1 of Dalbergia cochinchinensis. Taxonomy (NCBI): domain Eukaryota; kingdom Viridiplantae; phylum Streptophyta; class Magnoliopsida; order Fabales; family Fabaceae; genus Dalbergia; species Dalbergia cochinchinensis. The sequence continues at coordinate 29,488,956 of CM062368.1, forward strand.
AACAGGCGGAATACAAAATATTAATGCAACAATAGAAAATTCCTTCATACTTAATACCTAATAATAATAGAAGTAATAGCTCTTTTTGTGTAAATCATAAAAAATAATGATTTTTCTAAGGAAATTAAAGTGAGACATAATGCTAAATAATTTATAAAGGCAATGCTCAGCTATTGCAGACAAAAACACCTAACTAAGATTTTACGGTTGCTGGTGGACCATGTCCCTCATAGAGCAATCTAATTAAAAGGGAGTTGCCATTTGTGGGTGTCATACATACCAACGTTAATAAATTTATTGTTGTTAACTCATATCTTTGCCTCTTTCTAATTCTTATCCAAATTTCACTCACAGTCATCATGTACACTAAAAGTTCAAAAGCTAACATCCTAAATTAGTATTTTCCACCATCCTTATAGTTCATATCCTAATTTTCTTAAGTAAATACATTCATCTAATAATTTATAGGAACCTGTTAAATAAACATGATAGTGGAAATGGCATACAATAGTCAACAATAGTCCGATGTATTTTCTAAAAGTTATGCATTTTCATGGAAGACTGTAAAAGCATAGTTTTCTAACTTGGCATAATTTGTAAAACATGTTTACAACATGATTGAATTTTTAATTTCATAGAAAGTATAAACAATGTACAAAAATTCATAATGGCCAAAATTAAAGCCATGAGCTTAAACCCACTCACCTGGAGGGAGTCGAAAAAGAGGTGCCAATACAATAGAGTTCCAAGCAGTGGAAATGGCAACAATGTTTGTCATGTGAACACAAAACTCATGAACAATTGCATAATCACACTAGGACAACTCTATGGAAACTAGGAAAGTAAACAAATATAATAAAATTGTGAACATTGACACTTTATCACCTAAAAATGGAATAACGAGGGAGAAACTAAGCATATTGATCACTAATCTCTTACCTTAGAACTTAGAGGAGGAAGACAATGGAGGATGATGAGAGAAAAAGGAGGAAGAGAGGTTGAAGGAGATGGAATCATGTTAGTTAAGGTTGAGTTTATAAGTGATTAGGGCTCATTTAATGAAATTATATCATTTTGGGGCTTTTGATGCTCGAAAACACACAGAGTGCATTTTATTGCGTGTTCGCTAGTTTCCAAAATGTGTGTAAGGAGATACCCAAAAATTGGGAGGCTCTCTATGACAACGACAAAAAACTAGGGAAAATAAACTTGGTGAATAAAATCCTGCGCCCACACCTTTTAATAATGCACATTTGTGGAAACCCAAACCTTGCATCCCCTCAAAATCATTGTGCATCAATGAAAACCCAAACCTTACATCTACTCAAAATCATTGTGCATCCACAGGAACCAAAACATGCATTTGTAGGTTTTATGCAGATTCTGTTCTAAGCCTCAGGGAAGATCTTCTGGCTTGCATGGCTTTCATACACCTAGTGACCTAAACATGGACTATTACATTACACTCTTATCCCTTTTGTTTTTAAAATTACACCTAACTTCCCTTATTGTTTAAAAGTTGTTGCAAAGACATTCCTTATTAATACTAGGTCAATAAAAATAATGTAAAAAATAGTTTTTAAAAATTAAAAATCATGTGAAAGGACTATTATGACCTTGAATGTTTCTCCAATTTGTATGGAATTCCATCCACTCCTATGCCTCAATAATATATTCAAGCTTTATTTTTTCTCTTCTTTCAACTAATTACTAACTAAAAGCAACCTAATCAACTCAAAACCCTTTGGTAGATTTTTATAGAATAATGTTTATCAAATATGATTTAGAGAAAGGGGTTGTGCATTTTGGAATGTGCAAGAGAAAGAAAGGAGGGTAATGAAGGAGATGAGAGCTATATTTGGTTCTTTGGCTGAGAGAGAAGAACTACTTCTATTTCTACGGCATAGAGAGGAGAGCTGCTTCTGCATCTTTGGCATGCGTTACTCTTTTTCTTCATTGCTGTTATCGTTGGCCACCACCTTCTCCGGCTATGGATCCCATTGTCGGTGGCGGCTTCATCATTGAAAGGGTCAAGTTCTGATCTAATGTTGTTTTGAGCTTAAGTCAAGGTGTTGGTGGCAGTGCTGGTAGTAACTAGGTGATAGGAGGAACGTCCACTGCTTTCTTATCTGTCACCCCCAGCGGCAACAACATTGGTGGTTGTTATGATGACATCGTCGATGGCAGTGGCAGTGGTGAGGGTTGGCGACAGAGCCTCATCGTCTTCATCCTCTTCATCATTGTATGTAGCTTGTAAGTTATCCGTGGCCATTACAGAGTTGACTGAAATCCTAATTTAGTCCCTTAGATTTATAGTAGGAGACAAATTGATTCCTCAGATTTAGAAAATCTCATCGTGGTTCCTTAAATTTTACAAATCAGGACAAGTTAGTCCCTCTATCAATTTGTCTTATAGATTGTGTTCTATTAACTTGCTTACATATATTGTTAATTTTTATAGTGGGTCCTAACATGTCTCGCTTCTCTAAATGATATTGTTTAAACCTTCTTCTTCATCTTCTCTCTTGTTATAGCTCTATGCTCAGAAGAAAAATTTTGATTCTAAGTCATTCTGCGCATAAAAAATAAGTGAGGCAAGTTAGAACCCTCATGAAAAGTAACAACACATGTAAATAAGTTAACAGAGTATGTATACATTTCCATTAACAGCTTAGACAATAATTTGATAGAGGGACTTACTTGTCCCCATTTATGAAATTTAAGGGTCCACGATAGGACTTTGTAAATTCAAGGACTAATTGTCTCTCACTATGAATTTCAGGGACTGAATTGGGGTTTTAGTCTATTATTATCTTTTGTGTGAATGGTGTTAATTGTAATTTTCAAAACAAAGAAGAGGTAAATATAATATCGACTAATTTTATGAAAGGTTGCTGTAATTTCATTAATTTTTCCATCAATTTTTAGTAAAGAAAAAACCACAAATTTAAGAAAATTTAGGGTATCAAGTTGCATATTCAGAAAAGTTCAAGGGATCAATTTGTGCATGTTTCAAAGTTTAAGGGGATCAATTTACACATGTTTCAAATTTTAAAGTTGACAGAGCATGTATACATTTCCATTAACAACTTAGACAGTAAATTGACAGATGGACTAACTTGTCCCTATTTGTGAAATTTAAAGGACTTGATGGAACTTTGTAAATCTGACGACTAATTTGTCTCTAATTTACTAAGGTTGTTGTAATTTTATTAATTTTTCCATTAATTTTTAGTAAAAATGACACTAATTTAAGAAAATTTAGGGTATCGAGTTGCATATTTAAAAATGTTCAACAGATTAATTTGTGCATATTTCAAAGTTTAAGAGGATTAATTTCCATATGTTTCAAATTTTAAAGAGTATAGTACATCACTTTGTCGAAAAGTCGAAAATGCACATTAGTAAAAATTTAGAAGGTTATTCGGCACATTTTTAAAGTTTAGATGTTAAAGTAAGCATAACTTTTTTGGGTTTAAGCATTCTTTCCCCTTTTTTTATCGAAGTTTGACTATTTAATGTCTTACATTCTTCTAATAACATACAGATTAAATCGGCTTGTATACCAATAACCACATACACAAATTTCATCAATCCAGTGTTTTTGCCATGAAGTTATCTAAAACTTGATGTCATCGTCAACATTAGTTATTGGAACCGTTGTCTAAATCTAGTCCAATCTGCTAGCCTAGTCTGATATCAATATATCCTGGAACATCAATCTCTACCCTGATGAAGGAAAATCAGTAAAAGAAAAAGATATATGGCAGAAAATACAAGGAAAGAAACAAAATTTGTAAGGGGAACAAGCATTCTGTGGTTCTTTGAGCAAAAGATAAGGAATGTTTCCAACACTTTTGTGGCCCTAAGCTGAAAATAATCATAGATTGAAAAGGAATACAAAGATGAAAGATATAACGTCACTAAATTAAGATTTACTTCATATCACTCGTTATGCCTACATTTATTTCAAAGCATGATACAAAGTACCAAAACTTACTTCAATACTAATCTCTGAGCCTATATATGCTTAATTAACTACAATCAACAACTTTGGTTAGATATTGTTAGACTTCTCATTGTCAGGAACTAGTTGCTTGATCATAATTCACTTTGGCCTTTGTTGGTTTATGTATCCTAATATGATGACAAAACACTATATGTAAATATGCTGATGTAAACATCCTTTAATTAATTATTTTCTTGCTGAACTTTCTAATTAAGTTAATTAAGTGTTTCAGTCTTAGTTCAAATTGGTTGACATATGCTGATAGTTTTGCTTTTGAGCAAACCAACAAAATAAGCTGGCACAACAATAGATTAAAGAAGTAGAATACGGAGGCCAAGGGCAGAAATTTGTTTTGCCAAAAATGGCAAAGCTTGAAGTTCACAACACATTGCTTGTTGGAATAGCCAAAGAAAAGTGCACTAATGCTGCTGCTGTTGTTCCATTAGTAAAGTGAAAAAAAAAAAAGAAAAGAAGGAAAACAAGTCAAAGGATCTCTCTCCCCTAGTGCTCAATGTTCATTTACCTTCTGGTTGTATCTTTGAACTGCATAGCAAGAAAAAGAAATAGCAGCACCCTTCACCAAAAAGGACTGACTCCATTAGAAATCATATACTGCATCTCTCCAAGCATCCAACAGTCTTAAACTCTCATCCTCCTATAAGAAGGTACTCTTGGAAGACATTCAAACTCAAGAGGAAAGAATCAGAAACTGAAAAATACACTTTTGCAGTATTCAAACTCGAAATTCAAAGCCAAAGCATATTCCTCTTCTCTCAGATTTTTTTCATTGTTCATATATTATTCTGAGATTATTTTAGATAGATGTTGTATAGAGAGCATTATTTTTGAGTGAAACAGCGAACATTTCTTTTAGAAATCAATTTGTAAAGCTTTATCCTGAGAGATAGAAGCTAGTGGATTGAGGTTGAAGAGCCTCGTTGAAAAGATTACTTGGTTGTGAGCTTAGAGAAGCTTGGGAAAAGAATACTCACTGCTTGTACTGATTGTATAGAAATTATAGTGGATACACTCACCTGGAGGATAACAACTGGGTGTAGGATCTTAAGTTGAAGATCCAAACCAGTATAAATACTTGTGTTAGCTTTTCAATCCTTACTCTCTATACATATCTCTTAATTATTTCACTACTTTTGCATATTATCAAACCAAAGTATAAGGATTCTGTCAACACTTTTTAATACTAGTATAACTGGTATATCTGAATTGGTTTCTTTATCTTCATTCCTCAAAATCTCAAGTTTTCATTAAAATCCTTTGAAAATTTGTTAAGTGAAAGAATCTCAGCATCATCTCTGATAAAACAGTATTAGACTTATATAAGTGCTAAATACTTACATTACTCTGCATCTGCTAAAATCATTGTATAATTGTGATGAAAATTTCCTGCGATAACATGAGACATTTGACTGAACATTCTAATTTGTGTGTTGAGTGTGTAGAAATTTTTTTAAGAAATACTTAATTCAACCCCCCTTCTTAAGTATTCTGATACCATCAGCCTTCTAAGTAAACATGCACTCGAAAGATGAATGAGGTTGGCATAACTAATTTCTCATGCTCCTCAAATAGAACCAAGTGAAAATTATAGTTGCCCATCTACATCTTACTGCTTAGTCGTGGAAATATTCATTGTAACTTGCTTGCCAAGCTAGAAAGTGCTATTCATTCTTCATGACCAAATGAAACATAACATACAGCAGTGCCAGAACAGCAATAGCAACACAGATACAAAATAAGCCAAAGAAAGGTTGATAAACTAAAAATGACGCATCTCTTGCATTGGTTTCTGATGGAGAGCAACTAGCAGTGGATATCATATCTTTTTCAAGTTGTTCAGTTTCTCCATTCTCTATCACATTCAATATTGCCTCGGATATGTCAGCAGCCAGAATGGAACCCTTTGGGAAAACCTGAGGGATCAAACCCCAAAATGCACAAATTAAACAATTAACATTAATTTTTAATCATAGGGGAAGAGTTTTTGAAACGTAAATTTTGGTAGGAGTGAAAATAAGAGCAACATACATAGCTCCAAAAAAAATTTGCATTCATATATGGAGACATAGATAGATTATATCCCTAGTTTCAATCATTTCCTTCAATTACTCCAATTTTCACTTTTACCAAACAATTATAAAAGGGTAATTGTGGTGAAGAAAGAAACCGACAAAACCGAAGCCACCAAGCTTGAAGGTGTTCCCCGCTTTGATGAAGCCATCACATGAGTACTTTGCGAGAAAGACTTTAGCATGAGGGGAGACAAAAAAGGCGGCTTTAATATCCTTGTTCTTAAAGGCAGTGGGGTAATCATTTATGGAATTAATTCTCCTGATGTTCTGAGGCTTGAACTTTAGTACTTCAACCAAATACTTCACAATAAATGAATTTCCATCACAGCCAACAGAGGCATCTTGCTTCTGAAGGGTGTGGATATCTAACACAGATGGCTTTATTTCTGAGATAGTCATCATGGATGTCAAACTTGCTGTGAAGCTACTTGTTACAATGAGGATAACAAATAACCAGGGTGCCAACACAATTCGCGCTAAGGGGCTATTTATTGGTTCTCCTGCTTAATAGAAATGCACCAAGAATGGATTAAGCGTTTCAAGGGAAGAAGAGAAAATAGTGTGATTCAAATCTATGAGCACTCAAAAAAAAGTTCATATGGAATAACCTATATTCAACTTATACAAAGAATGCAACAATATTACAGTAGTAGCTAAAGCTTTTATCTTCCAATATTTTAAAATGGGACTTAGTAAGGATGAAATCAGGATAAAATTTCTAATGACCTTGCTTGAACATAATGGTAATGAGGGACTTACTGTGTGAATAGAATATTACAGTAACTGAAAACCAAAGCATGGCACCCACACTCTTTAGTTCCGCATTGACATCCCGTTCAATCAACCAAACAACAAACCCTATGAAAATGTGCGTTGCTACCATCATGAACCACGTCTCTTTGGTGAAGGCACTTAAAAACATCCATGTTTGTTTTGATTTATTTGGTTGCTCAGTAACCACCATGTCAAGGCCAGATTCAACATATGGTTGTGAGAATTCTACCAATTGATACCTATATGCCAATATTGATGTATCTCCAACAGCAGCATCAAATTCCTACATGAGAAACAAAAATTTGGATTTGCATTTATTGGAAGAAACACTAATGAAAGACTGGATTGTTTTTCATATAAAAAGTGCTAAATTTCAACTTCAGCCAGCATTCTCTCTCTTGGAAAACATAGCTAGAACTAAAGAAAATTGAGAGAATTGAGAGGAAATGAAGAGGGAGAATTTTATTAATGATGAAAAAGTAATTGATACAAGTCTGTTATATGATGAGTCCTCAAGGAACAAATAAAATAACAAAATAACTTTATGGAAGCATAAGAATAAATGACACATGAAATTAGCACAATTCGACATTTAGTTTACATATAAGAATAAAGAAGATAACAAAATATTTTTCTAAAGAAATATTATAAAATAAAAAATAATCACATTCTACTCAAACCTTAAATGCAGCTAATATATCTCATAATATACTTTACCAATGTAGCGCTTAAAAGATATGGGTTTTCACTAATTACTGTCCCAAGGGCATTCGCTAAGAAATCTAAAAATATTAAGTTTTAATGAAAAAACTAAACTTTATAATCTTTCAATGCATTAAAAACATTAGAACAATACAAACTTTTCAATTCTATCTCCTTAACCAATACATACATTGCTTAGCAAAATCCATATATTATATAGAGAAAATGTAGAAGATCAATTTGAAACGGGTTCTTCTCAATGTGTTGTGAAAGTGATCCTTACTAAGCTCTCCTCTAAATTACTAGTACCAATAGGTTTTTGTAGAGGTTGGGCACCTGCTATTGTTTAAATAAAGTTGCAAAATCATCAAAGACAACATGCAAGTAGGCTGAACTTCCTCTCCAAAATTAGATTACAAAATCTATGTGATCTGACAAGCAGCACGTCGTTTAACTGTATTTTAACACACTTTGCTTGTTTGCTGTGGCAGTTCTGAACTTGTTGAATTGGTCCTGACGTTATTTCAAATTAATTATCTATTTTGAGGTTCTTGTTTTTCTTATTAGTCTCAGAAATTCTCACATGTTTTCAAAGCATATTTAATTTTCTGAAGCACAATTAATGTATATTCTATAAGCTTTCAAAACCACTTATTTTAACTTCTAATATTTAAAAGTTATGTAAAAAAAGGGAGAATCACTATTTTAGTTATCAAAAGATTATATTATTAACAAAATAACCCCTAAAAAAATCTATATTCACCCATTACCCTCCGGGGATCTATCATGTTTGACAAGTTGATCAATGTTAAATAGTCTTTATTTTTGTTAATAAGATTAATTCTTTTATGGGCTATTTTATCAAATATATAATCTTTTGAAGGCTAAATTAAATTAGTCATTCTACAATTTGAACTTGGTGTAAAATAGGCTATTTTTTTTTGAAGATATGATCTTTTAGAATAAAAGTAATAGTTCTACAATGCAAACTTAACATACAACATTTATAAAATGTAATCATTTTTGTTGACAAAAATAAAGATAAGTTGAATTTTGATTGAAATTGTCAAATGAGGTGAATCCTTTGATGGCTATAGATAAATATAGTTTCTTTTGAGAACTATTTTGTGAGTGATATAATCTTTCAAGTTCAAATGATAATTCTAGTTATAAATAATCTAAAAGGAATATTGTATATTTATGGAGTACAAATTAAATATGCTTCAAGAGCATGAAATAATTTCTCCTATCCAAAATCTTAACAAACGTTTTTCATTTCATGAAAGTATGCAATATGACACTCTTGTACTTTAGAAATTGAAATTAAAGTTATGCTTTTCTGAAAAAGTTAACGATCAATAAGTATATATATAGCATGCCTTTTGATGAAATGGATATAATTCACTATGTCCCTTCTAGTGCGGTTGATATATTGTGCTACCTCTAGTTTGGTTCACATGGACAAAGTGTTCACAAAAGTTAAGTTTCTAGATTTTGTGATCATCTAGCTAGTATGTCACACTTGCTCAAAATATACATTCTAGTTTATCTCATCAATTTTATTTGCTTACGTGACAAAGGAGTAGTAACTAAATCTAATTTTGGGAAGGATGATACTAGAGCAATACTAATAATGGTACTCCCTTGCTATAAACAATAGTCAGCAACCAATCTGTCTATAATCAAAGTAATCAAAGTAAGAGCACATTTTGAGAGTGTTATAATAAGTACACCTCTAATAGATCACTTACATGTTTGAGGTTTAAGAATTCGCAAAAATAAGTAGCTTAATAAAACCAAAAATAATATCGAATAGTTGAACAATATTCAACATCATTACATTACAAAATATCAAATGTCTTCATAAAAAGTAAATATATTTGAAAATACTAAAATAGTTTCAGGGTGAAGAGATCTATCTGAAGTGGGATGCCGGGAGGGGGAATGATGGTTCCCATCTTTGTGTTCAAATTGATTTATGGGGTGCTTTTGTCTTCATTCCCATCCTCATGAAAAAAAAAAAAAATTAATGCTCCATCCCTGTTTCAAATTGATTATGGGGGACTTTTATTTCTATCCCCATTCTCATAAAAAAAAAAAAATCGAAATTGAGGATCCAAAAAGGAAGATATCCGCTAATATATCCCCAAACACAATTCTTTATGGTCATTCCTACTTAAATGTTAGGAGAAGATATAACTCTCAAAGAATATTACAAAGAAAAAGATGTAGCAATCCAATATGGAATTAATTCTCAATGTGTGTTGTTGAGTGCAATTTTGCTTATTCGCTCTACTCCAAATAACTAGCATCTACGAGTTCCTGTAGAGGTGGATGCACTTGATATGTCTTAAATAAAGTTGCAAAATTGTCAGAAACAGCAAACAAGCTGATAAGCATGCTGAAATTCGCCATCCACAATTGGGATTCAAGATCTACATGGTTTGATAGGGAGCATGTCACAAACTTGCATTTAATTCAATTTGATAGTTTGAGGGCAATTGTGGACTCGAGCACTTCATGTAGCTCGACGCTATAGAAGGACTATCTTACACTTCTAAAGACAACAAATTAAGAAAGGCTAATAAGTAAAGCTACCAACTAAATATTTGGGCGTTTGACTAATTCAACCAATGTCTATCTAACTCGAGAAGCTCTGGTTAATTTCAGTTATATAGTAACACAATCTATATCAACTTGCAGGAGCAATTAATCATAGTCATACCTTAGTTTGGACTTGCCTAACCATTTCATCATAGGAACCATTGAAGGGAACAAACACATATGGCAAGTGATAAGGCAAATGTCTAACAGCAGCTTCGAAGACACTGATTGAGTAGCCTGTGATGCAAGTTTCATTCTTGCTGTGATCATAGGTTACATTCACAAACTGATTAAAGGCGCCATTTGCAGGCACTCCTATTTTCAATGGCTTCTCCTCATCATTACTGTCATTATTATAAGTCCATCCCTTAGGAACTGATTGTAAGCCTCCAGGCCAGTAAACATTACTCAAACCTGCAGTTAGCTGATGTGTGACAAGGTCATTGGAGAAACCTAGTGCTGGAGACCAAAGTGCCAATTCTCTGTAGCTTCTCCCTATTACATTAATTATAGTGAAGGCTGGTGATTTATGTGACCTTCCATTTTCGGGGATAATCTTACTCACTCCCATAAAATCATTGATCTTTTCTGAGAATTCTTTTATGCTAAAGTTGCCTTCTAATTTCCTTGCAGCCTGAGCAATAGCCCAAGTTGCATCATAAGATCGAACTGCAAAGACACTTGGGTTAATGTTCTCTTCTTGGGGGTACTCTGATGCAACCCTTCTTCGAAATTTGAATTTGAGCTTCCTATATGCCTCGCTCGTTTCCAAGAAGTGTGTTTTAAATCCAATAACACCTTGCATGTTAAGTATAACTGATGAGTCAACCGAATCAAGTAGGCTAGCAACCCCATCTGGGATGACCCACACATATCCTTTTTCCATCATGCCCATTTGCTTTGCTTTCTCAAAAAGCAAATTAGATAGTTCTAGAGAAGATTGGACAATCAAGAAGACCCTGTTACTCTTGCTCTTGAGCTTATTGAGTTCATGTTCGACTGTAGCTTTTGGGTCCGGCAAAGAGGATAAAGAAGGCAAAGCTAAATGGTTATCAATCTCAGAACCAACAAGGCGAAGAGAATATGAGAGGCCAATTAGTATCCCTGGATCGAAGGAAAACCCGTTATTAACTTCATAGATCGCTGTCACCTTTCGCCATTGGAACTCTCCAACAATGGCTGCTATACATTGCATGTGAAGATTGATATCATCGCCTCCTTGGATGAAATATGGCAATTTAGGTGAATGTAAGTCTGTGCTGGCAGTAGGGGAAGTTAGAGACAAGATAGGAACGTTCTTTGTGGTGTTGTCAAGTTCACTTACTAGAGTTGCTTCGTTGTGTGTTATTGTTCCCATGATGGCTAGCAAATCCTTGCTCTGTGCAAGAGTTATAGCTATACATACAAAAGTATAACGGTGTTACCACGTTTCATTTTCACAAATTTCGTAGTAATCAATTAGTATTGACAGAAGAGGAGTATGTTATTTGTGAAGTCCAAGAAAGATGGTGTACGTCTCTTCTCTTCCCCGCCAATTATTTGTAAAGCAATATTATTCCAACATCTAAAAGAAAATGTGTAACTAGAACACTCATCCAATTATTATTGAATATGATCGTAATTTCTACTCTCTACACCTATCTATCATGTTTAATAGTAATGAAGTCGATATCCTACTTAGACACTAAATTTTGAATTTTAGAATAATATTTTTATTATATGTATGCATCTATCTTAGTGAGTGTAAAATGAATCTATATTTTGAGTACAAATATAATTTTTCGTGATAGAAATATAGGTAAATATTGTCAGTGATTTTGTATGTTAGGCATGAATGTGGACGCAATAAGTTTCTCAGAATGCATGCTATCTACGGGACATTTGGATGAGATTATTCGGGGTCAAACTCACTTTTGTCATCCCAGAAAATTATTTTTTTAGCATATTTGGGTAATTTTTAAAATAATTATAATATCAAATAAATATGTTTTTTGCTTCTTTTTAAAAACCAAAAAGAGTAGCTTGGGAAAAAAAATAATTTTTAATTTTTTCCTCAATTATATAAAATTTAATTTTTATAACTTATTTTTTTTATAATCTAAAGTAAGTGCACCACTAATATTTATGAATGAACAAAAAGAAGAAAGAGAACTGGAAACTCAGGATAAAAATTATAACAGAAGAGATAAATTAGATTTATGCGATTTATATGCTCCAGTGCATGCCAAAACTTGTTAGTAGTTAGATAACAAAAGCTGCTAGTTGACATTACCCCCGGCAACAGCTCTAGCCGAATTCCCGCCGCAATTTTTAATCTTCAAATCAAGCTTTGAACAATTCAAGCGATTGAACTCTTGGACTGCAATTTCCATGGCTATCTTCTGCTGCCTACCCAATAGTGAACCCAAATCAAGCACAGCACCTATGTTCATGATGCGCCGTGGGGTGCTTAAGCAGAGGGCTCTTCTTTCATTAGCATTAACTGTTGGCCATGCCAATGATTGCAGGACAATCAAGCCGATAATGAGTGACATTGGAGAACTTCCCTTTGAAACGACAAATATCCCCACCAACGATGGGGAATCTAAAGGCATTTATTAATTTCGAGCATTAGGAACCACGGCACCTTCTTTTCTTTTATTCCTTCCTGCCATGCCGGCCGCAATGCAATTTCCTGGGTTTTTCTTTAATTATTTTTTTATCTGTTGTCATGTCCTTAATAGTTTGTTGGTTTATTACTTGGAATCAAGTGCTAGTTATAATACACATTTTAACGTAACCATGGAGTGTGGTGCGGTGGTAACTCACCTTGGCTCTTAATTATTTAGTCGAAAGTTAGATCCTCACTTATGTAAATAAAGTGCATCTCACGTAGTAGTCGTTTCTTTTATTAGAGGCTGACAAAGAGATTAATTACTACTGCCGACGATGGATACCGTGATTTCGACAAAAAAAAAATACATTTTAACATCCACGATATAGACCTTAAAACTCGTCTTTATTGTTTATAGATGCCAAAAAAAAAAAAATTAGACAATAAATTCCCGCCTGTAAATCTATATGTGCCCCATGAAAATCTTATAGTGAAAAGAGCCTTCTCCCCAAAATAGGTTAACAATTTTTCAATATAACAAGAGAAATTAGTCATAAAATAATTTTGTTTTAATATTGACAGTTAATGATAAGTGATGTCATACATCTATATTGCACAAACCTTTTTTTTTTTTTCCAGCAACCGGCCCTAGCCCCAAAATAGGTTAACAAATATGTCCTCATACATAATCATTTACATACTATATAATTATTATCAATTTATATTATTCTTTTTCAATTTGTTTGATATGAATTTTTAATTTTTTTTCTAATTCAAGAAGAAAACACGGACGGCGATACGGATTTTTTTTTATTGATATCTATTTCTTATAAATTTTTTTTCGATAATATTTTTTCATCTTTTTGTTTCAATATAATTTTATATTATAGTTATTCTTATTATTTTGTAGGTTTAATTTGTCAATAAAAAATAATCATTTTTTACAATATTTTTTGTATGAATCTATAATAAGATATTCAGACCATGTACAATTCTTATTGTTTGCAATTTTTATCTTTTATGCTCATTGTTGTGCATTTTATACTAAAATATTTTTCTTTAAAAATAGACATGTTATATTTTTCTTTAAAAATAGATATGTTACAACAAATAAAATTATTTACATCCCTATTTCACAAATATCTTTTAATATAATTATATATGAATTGGGGGGAGGGGTGCAGCTGTCCCCTTTAATTAGCCCTCATTATCCTTTGCCACTAGGTCTAGTGATATGAATCCTCCACTCAAAAATAAAACAGTGATATGGATCATAATTGGTTATCAATTAGTTTTTATAATTGGTTATTAATTAGTTCTTTTAAGGTAAAAGTTTAGGTTAAAATGAAAGTTTGTCCCAATCCAGAGACATATTTTCGAGTTCATCAAGCACTTAGAAGATACTTTCAAACCACTCACCAACAAGAAAAACCTAGTCAAACCCAAATTACGATGATATGTGAGTCAAAGATCAATCAAATGAGTCAACAAAACCCTTTTGGCAATCATTATTTAGTTTGTTAGTACTAATTAAGGGGTGTTCGCAATTCGATTTAGTTCGGTTTGATTATTTTTTAAAAATCAAACCAAACTGGACTAATTCAAATCAGTTTGAATTAGTTTGGTTTTCGATTTTTGTTGAAACGTTTATAAAATATGAAAAAGTAGCTATAAACAACATTAAATTAGACTAATTATTATTATAAAACTATACAATTATAAAATATAAGCTAATTTTTAGATGTTATGCTAATATGTAATTCTAATAATTCATAAGTTAAACAAATAATAAAGATTTGAACAAAAATCATATTGATTAAATTAGAAGAATTAATGCATAATTGAATATAAAAAATATTGAGTTAAAACATGAAACAAATTTTAATATGGATAGAAAATTTTGATAAATAATATATCTAATTAATACATATAATTATTAATATAACATGTTATCAGGTCAGTTTTGGTAACAAAATTGAAAAATGATTGATTTGGTTCGATTTTCACAAATTAAGAACAAATTCAAACTAATTTATTTGGGATGACTGGTGTAGGTAGAAAAATGCACAAGAAATGGGTTAAATCATGCTTTGCCTTTTCTTTCCTTTCTAGATTTTGAAAAACTTAAACAAATTACTATCAGGTATTAAATTTGATGTGCAGTGAAAATAACATTAGCCATGACAGAAAGTAATTTTCTAAACTAAGATATCTAATAAAACATGTAAGAGCAAGTTTTTTCAGAAAACACAAAATGATAAGCATAAGGCAGTAAATAAAAGAGAGTTCAAAGAGAAGAAGATATTGCATAAGAGTTTATATCCTGGTTCGGCTAACTTACCTACATCTGTTCTCAATGATCGTTGAGTTCTACTAAAACCTTTCTTAACCTGAGAAAGCTGAATAATTTTTATAGTAGCATTTTCAAGCTCTTACCAATGACCAGTAGCTCACTCTACTGTCATAATCTGAGTAGTCTTTAACTAGACTCTCTAAGCTAACACAGTGACCAGCAAGTACAGTATGCTATCACAACCAAGTAGTCTTTGACCAGCTTCTCCAAACTAACACCGTGATCAGCAAGTACACTCTGCTGTCACTTACAAGTAGTCTTTGTTGAGCCTCTCCAAGCTCACTTACAATGATTACTACTAGATCAAGGTTACAAAGGTTTGTGTTTGGGTTTGAGCACTCAAACTAACCAATACTCAAGTTTTCATATGATATACAACAATAGACTTGGAAAACTTGAATGACTTCTTTTTATCAATTCTTTCTAAGAAGAACATATGATCCACTAAGAACTTAGAAAGAAGATTTTTACAAGATGAAACTAATTACAAGCAATAATATCTTTATAAAAAAGATAAGAAGAGCTTTCTCCATCGTTTCAGCTCTTTGTTTTAGCAAAAGTCTCTTTAGTTGTAAGCACAACATCTCTATTTATAGATGATCTGCATTTATAATCATTGCCCTTGACCAGTTATCAAAGTGACACGTGTTGGTCTTCTTTTTGTGTCTTCAAAAGGTGATCTAGAGCAATAGGCGTTGTCTGAATAGTTATAGAAACCGTTGTGAAATAGGGGTTTTTGAGGCCACCTTCAAAAACTACTTTTTACATTCTAAATGAGGTTTTTGAACTTTTCCTTTTAGAAACTGGAGCAATTGACCAAGTTGGTAGAAGAAATATCACGTCAGTCATTGACTGGGTTTGACTTTAAATTTGAATTTCTAAAATTCCCTCATTTTCCTATAAAGTGTACCATTTCATTGTGCAAAGTGCTTTCTGAAGTGCAATAGCAGTTTCTTGATATTTTTTTGATCTTTTAGTCTTCAATCAGAGCTTGTAGATTATGATATGATTGGGATCATAATGATTGAAGGTTGTAGTATACACTTGCTTAAGAGTTGGATTGAAATCTTCATTTGAAATGTACTTTCTGAAGTCATATGCTACTTTCTGAAGATTTGAGCCTTAGTTTATTGTACTTGAGAATATTCTTCAATATGTTGAGCATATATTCGTTCATTCCACGATATATTTTTCATTCATTAAGCCCTAAAACATGTTTGTACATGTCATGTGAAAATATTTACGTTTTAAAAACTGCGTTCTACTAACGTAAAGACCTGTATGTTGCTTCAAGAAACTGAAGGAAGACACTAGTCCTTCTTCAAAACATTTTATCAAAATTGGTTATGCTATCATTTAGAACATTTAGCATTGAAGGGTTCTGAAGCTAATGACTGAGAGAGAGAGTTTAGTGTTAACAAGGGATGACCCTAGGGGATTCTGATATGGGATTCGAGGAGGTTGAAAAAGTTGAGAGTCAAGCCTCGGCTTCTGACCGCTATACAATGGCTTTTATTTTTTTTGTTCGAACTTATAGTGTGTTTGAAAAAGCACGGGTGTTAATGGATTGGGTTGGGTGGGTTTAAGGTGCTTTTTTAACCTAATATGCTCAGTCAAATAACAAGTTAAATTAGGTTGAACAAAATTTGGCATTCAAACCCATGAATAGGACGTACGTTTAAAAATTATTATTTTTTGCAACATATAAAAATTAGGGAAAAATGTAATTAATCCCTCTAAACTTTGAGGCGAGTGCAGTTTAGCCCATGATATTTTAAAAAGTGTAATTTGACAGGTCGTACTTTTCAAACAGTGTGAAATGCACTTTCTATTAGTTCACCATCCAATTTTTCAGTTAAATGTCATTTGTTGCTCATATGTAAACTTTTACAGACAAAATTACCCTTCCAATTATTAACCCTAAACCCAATTCTTCCCCTAACTCTAGCAATGATATCCAGTTGCAAACTCTCCAAGACAACATCAACTCTATCAGCATTTGATTTTCTAATACACTCTGACTTTAAAATAGGAGTCTCCTTTATATTTAAAAAATAACAAATATTCATGTCTTAAACAAGAATGCTCCGTAAATTTCTTCCAGCCATATATTTCAGTACAACCATAGACGTACTATTTTTTAACAATGTCAAATTACTGCTTTCAAAACTTTCAATTGGTCTTTTTTATTTTTTTTGTAATACAGATACTTTTAATCTTTTTTTTTAGTCTTATTTCCTTAGGAAAAATTTTAACAAAATTTTGACAGTATCTCTCCTAAATTTGAAGTTTTCATGATTAGATATTTCTTTTAATTGGTCTTTAAAATATATACATTCAATTGGTTTTTAAGTTTTTTTTTAATACGGTTACTTTTAATCTCTTATCTCTAAAAGAAATTTAACAAAATTTCTACAGTTTCTCCCCTTAAAATAGGAGCTTCTATCATAAGATATTTCAGTTAATTCAACAATAATAGATATTATTATAAAGATCAACAATAAAATAGATTTAGTGAGATAGTTATATCTTAATAATTACATACAATTACATAATCTTAAAAATTGTTCTATTGCACATCCCCTTATAACCCCGTAACACATCCTGCAATCTCTATTAATACAAAGAATCACACAATAAACAATACAAACAAGTCAGGGAAGGACCTCTATGCCTTTTTTCCCAGTCATGCAATCCTTATTTTCTATAACTCTATCCTACGTTCGTATTAAACCATATAAATAACAAAGATTTAGTTACTAACCTCTATAACAATTAAAAAAACACATTCAATTGGCTTTTAAGTTTTTGTTTTTAATACGGTTACTTTTAATTTTTTATCCCTAAAAGAAATTTAACAAAACTTCGACAGTTTCTCCTCTTAAAATAGGAGCTTTTGTCGTCAGATATTTCAGTCAATTCAATAATAATAGATATTATTATAAAGATCAACAACAGAATAGATAAAGTGAGACAATTACATCTTAATAATTACATACAATTCACATAATCCTAAAAATTTTTCTATTATGCATTCCCTTATAACTCCATAACACATCATGCAATCTCCACAAATACAAAAAATCCCACAGCAAACAATACAAACAAGTCAGGAAAGGACTTCTACGCCCTTTCCCCCAGTCATGCAATCTCCATTTTCTATAACTATATCCTACATTCATATTAAACCATATAAATAACAAGGATTTAGTTACTAACCTCTACAACAATGAAAAAAAGCACAATGTGTAAGCTCTCCACGTCCAACCAAATCAAATCTTGAAAAATGGGCAATATGAAAAATTCAAATTAGCACACTTATATAGATAGAAAACATAAAATAAGATAAGAAAGTAGAATGACAAACCGATCTTAATGTCAATAATTGCTGCCACCCTCAAATAATACTCATACATTAACAAAATAACAATAATAATTACTCTCCAATGCAATAAAATACAACATTATGGCCTATAAACGAACAGAAAAACTAAACCAAATCCAAAAACTAAACCGATTAAAATGTTCACCAAAGCTCATAGATCACACTAGTGGTTTTTGCCTCTCGAACGAAGCAACAGTGGTGGCACATGGTGGCAAAATAAGTGGTGGCGGCTGCGAGGGTTTAGAGAGAGAGAGAGAGAGAGAGAAAGAGAGGCAGACAAGATGGGGAAGAAGAAGGAGTTCTATCTAAAATATTCGCAAGTTACCAACGGGTTTACCGATGAGTATATGACAACACCAAAAGTCGCTTGCTAACGTACAAAATTTTCAAAAACCCGTCAGCATACCCATCGGTAACTCTAAAAAAATTCAATAAAAAATAAATAAAAATAAAATAAACCACTAGTATGTATACCTATTTATAACCCTGAATAAAAGTAAATTAAAAAATAAAATAAAGTACTTGTTGGTTATACAGTTGGTAAATTAATGACAAAAAATAAAAAATAAAAATAAAATAAACCACTTGTCAGTAACCCTGAATAAAAATAACTTAAAAATAAAATAAAATATCCATCCGTAATACAATCGATAATTTAATGACAAAAAATAAAAAAATAAATTGAATAAATTACCTGTTGGTAGTCCTTAATAAAACTAAAAATAAAAAATAAAATACAAAACCAGTCGGTAAGACAGTCGGTAATTTAATGACAATAAATAAAAAATAAATTAAATAAATCACCAGTTAGTATACCAATCGGTAATCCTTAATAAAAATAAAATACAAATAAAAATAAAATAAAATAATCATCAGTACACCCATTGGATATTATGTGCATCATGTGGTGTGTAATGGCGCCATCATTTACCGATAAACTTACCGACGGTCGGTTGTGCAAATTAATAATTCTAAAAAGGCGACAAATAGTTAGAGATACTATTGGTAGCTACCAATAGGTTCAAACCCGTCAGTAATATCTGTCGGTATCTTGCAAATTTTTAGCAATGATTTTTTTTTTTCTTTCTTTTAATTGATGAGCTTAGCTTATTGTTGACAATTGATGGATAAGTTCTGAATTTGAAGCAAAAGAGTTTTTTTCTACAATATTATAGGTTGTTTAGATTTTATTTCATGTGATTCATTACTGATATCAATATCTAAGGCTTCTATTTCATCGGATTAATTACACGCATGAAATGATGATTTTTTCACACAATAATAATATTTGATGTAGAATTGGAAAAAGTTTGATCAAATATTTTTATTCTAATTATTTGTTCAAAGAATGTATCAATTATAATCATTGTAACAAATATAGATAATATTTTATATTTGTTTTAAGGAATAATATTTAATATTTTATAAAAGAGAGTTTTCCAGATAAGGAAAACTCCATGTGCCATTTCCATTTGAATTTATTTTTCCCCTAAAGAATTCATTTTTTAAAATTTATCAAATCTTAATAATAACTTTTTTCAATCACTTTATTTATTAATTATTATTTATAGCTAAATAGATAAAATATTAAATGAGTTTATATTATAAATATTAAATTAATTACATAATGAATTCATATCTATACATACATACATATATATATATATATATATATATATATATTTGATGATAAGTTCATATCTATATCTAATATTAATATTAATACCACATTACATATATATATATATATTAAATGATTTATTTTTATTTTATAGGTATATATATATATATTAATATACTACTTTTAAGTATTTTCTAAATTAATATTACATCACATATTTATATTTTCATTAGTAGTACGTTCTACTTTTAGAGACTACTTTATTGAAAAATTAATATTATTTAAAATTATATCATATGTTAATTTTTAATTTATTCATGAATATTGTAACCAATTTATATGGGATTACTAATTATTTTAAATGATCTTTAATGTTTAATATTACATCCATTTTTTTAAAAGATTAGAATATCATTTATCAATTTTAATATTTTATACTATATTAATTTTAATTGATTGATAAAAAATTTTGTTTTCAGCATTATTACCTGTTATTATTTTATATCAATTTGTTTAATATTGTTATTGAAAATTAATATTATTTAAAATTGCATCATTTGTACATTTTTAAATAATTCTTTAATATTGTATCTATTTCTTAATATTATATCACCAATTATTTTACATGGTTCTTAATCTTTAATATTATATATGTTTTAAGACAAAAAAATATTATATCCATTTTTTACAACATTAGGATATCATGTCTTTGTTTGAAATAAAAAATTCAAAATTAATTTCTTTATAATATTTTATACTATGCTGATTTTTTAAATAAAATTAGTCATTAATATTATTTTGACTCTAGATTTTTTTTATTTGACTTCATAATAACAGTCTCAAATAAGGAAGCTAGTTAGAAAATATTAATTAATTGAAATTACATTATTTATTTATTCATTAAAATTGATAAAATAATTTTGATATTTAATTAACTAAAGAATCAAAAAATTGATTTGTCGTATATTGAAACAAATTCAATTCAAATAGACTAAAGATTGATTAAATAAACTAAGATTGATTTAAAATCAAGTTAAACCTATTTAAATAATTAATTTTGACTAAAAAAGATCGAAATGGTTATCTATTGGGTTGATTTTTTTGGGTAATGTGGCATTTTTTGTTAACAGTAACATATACATTAATTTTTTAAAATTAGATATTTATTTTAAAGAATAATATTTTATATAGGACATAAAAAATATTGAGTCATTTTTTTAAAAGAATGTATCATTTATAGTGATTGTAATAAATATAATTAAGCATATTATATTACCAATCATTATTCATAATTTTTTCATTAAATCATTTTTTTAGAGAAAATAAGATGCTATTTTTTAATCAACTATATTTACTTATATTAATACATGAATTTATCTCTGTATCAAAAGATAATATATTATTACTATAATAAGTAAAGTTAATTGCAATTTATACAAAATGAACAAATTTTTATTACTCTTCTTCGTTCATGTTGTTTATTTTGATATGAATAATGTTTTTGTCAACAACATATTTATTTGTAATGTTAATTGTAATAATTATGATAATAAATTCAATTAATTATAATTTATTTCAATATATCATTTCAGTTTGATTATTAATTGTCACTTAAGTTATTTATGTAGGAGATATACTAATGTCACGGCTCGATTTAGAAACGTGACCAGTACATGAGAAATCTCATTCTCACACAAGCTCGTGACCTGTTAACTGTTTCTGCATGTATGCTCTGTTAATAAAAACTATGAAAATAAAAAAATTTCTCTTTTTCCTACATACAAATAATCTGTTCTTTAAATTCAACATAATCAAAATGATCAAAATAATCAAGTCTGCAGTCTCATAATCTATCTGTAAGGTCTGAAGTCATAATACTACATAAAAATATAAGTTGCTCTGCTATAAAATGTCCGTGAAATTAATACAATTATGTCATTAAACACAAAACATGATATACTATCAGAGTATGCTAAATGCAAAACATGATCTAAGGTTCGGGATCCTGCCTGTAATGCATTGGAGGACTACTCTAAACACGATAAGAACGCTTTACTCAGGTGAATCTTAAGAATTGAGCTCTGTTGCTGTTGGAAAGATGATGGGGAATGGATTTGCAGTAGCTATGGTATCTGTAATAGAGAGAAAAGCTGATGGGTGAGTTTTGTTTCCAAAACTCAATGAGTGAGTCCTCACCTAAAACCACCTATCATGGGACACCAAAAAACAATGCATAAAATCATAATAACATCATTAACACTCAAAAGTATTCATAGTCAAGCATGCATTTATATTTTTATATACATTCCAATCACCATGTTACAATTCAAAAACAATTGTCTTAACTTAAAAGTATCTCCTAGAGAAACAGTAATCTGTGCTCTGGTTACGCACAATATTTGCGACGTAACAAAACTCTGAATATGAATCTCTGGTCACATTTGGCATTGTGTATTGCTATCCCTAGTGTGATAATGAATTCTCTATAATCTCTAGCCCAGGCAACTTGGTACTAAGGTTAATGGATTAACTGCCGTTAACATACAACATATTTCTCTATAGCTACCTTCTAACTTAATTAAAAAAATTCCTCTAAATCTAAAATCCTTAAAACCTTTTAATTCTCTGTGAGCTCTGAATCTATGTGATTCTAACAGTTTGACATTCGCATAACTGTGGCCACGAAATCATGTCCAAGGGATTACACTTTGTAGACACTTGTGATTTCTAAAGGTCACAGAGTATGTAGCCATCAACTATTCTAAATCTCATGAAGATTCAAGCTTTAAAACCTTTTAGTTGATTATTTAAATCATATTTCAAACTGTCAAGCTCTCTATAGACTAGGAAAACTCAATATCATGTACATAAACTAGTTCCAGAATTTAGTCAAATAATCATAAAAGTCTCTAACAATTACATAAATCATAAATTCTACATAAAATCAGTACTACAAATATAGTCCCATGAGTTTTATCAAAAACCAGTTTCATGCTCTAAAACCAGGAGTTCCAAAAAATATTAACCAACAGAAATCTCAAACTTCTTTACAGAAATATCTAAAATCAAGCTGTAAACGATATTTTTATGAAAATAATTCTAATGCACAACATAAAGACCATAGATGCGAACCCACAAAGATGACACCACTATCTGATATAGAAGCAGTAGAACTCTAGATTAAACTCTAAAACCTCTAAATACCCAAGAATCCATCTCTAACAAGGTAGAGAACTTCCTTCCCTTTGAAAGGTATAGAGAAACACTCTTAAATAAGGAAAACTTGAAGGAGATGAAGCAAAACTAGCAAGATAACATACCTTTAAGCTTGAAGGATGGAAGATTCTAAGTTAAACTTCAAAGAAAGGGAAGAAAATGAGGATTTGAAGTGAGAACAGGGTAGAAGCGAAGCTTCTCGAGCTTGTTAGGTGAAAATTGCTTATTAAGCGCTGCAATGCTCACTAGAGACCATGAATTCTGCTGTTGCATCACTTTATTATTGTTCCTTGACCGCTGTAGCGCTCTCCTTAATGTCCTCATTTATTTTACTCTCCATTAACTTTAAAATATAAATCTAAATAGGGAAATACCCCCCATTTGGATTCAAATAAAATATCAGAAAAATTAAAATCCCAACAATTCAGTATCCAAATTTTGGTTTTTAGTTCAAATTTAGGAATTCTTACGATTTTATAAACTCATAGGTTAAAAATGAAATGTTTAATGGTTTCACGAAATTCACTAAAAATCACTCTTTAACTTATTTTTCTCTTGGGAACCATTACTGAGACTTTTAATCCCAAGATTATGGCTCTATTATAGAGCCCTCTAAGGACATATAGATTCTAGACTTAGTGAAATCTAGGACCTGGAATGATAGGTAAGGGTGACTAGCACTCGTTTTAGTTCGAAAAAATTTTCTAGCCCTTTTTATTTAAAACCTGGGGTATTACATTATTCGCCCTTCAAAAAGATTTAGTCCCTAAATCTAAACTCAACTCTTATAAGATTTCAAGAATAGGTTCGAATATTCGGAATGTTCTAATATAATACTCTGATTGAGAATACTCTGATTAATTTTCTCTAAGTGGTTTCGCCTCCAAGGCGGCTCTTTCTCTAATGAAAGTTATAAGTGGATGTTAATGTTACTTGCATTCCTGTTCTGATTCTCCTTTCCTATTTTTGATTCTTTCTTTCTATATACCATTGGAACTAACTTTAAACTCGACTCTACTGTACCAAAACGTCTCACTGGGGCTAGGAACTCACAATTCCCTCTACCTTGGGTTTACCAAACTTAAAGGATGAAGAGGAAGCATACTAGATCCAACAACTGAAGGACAAGAGCATTTACAGTAAGAAATATTAATCCTAAAGGAAGGGCAGAACTCTATCTCTAGACCTAAATATAATCCTAAAGGCCTCAAGTAATGCTTCATTAATACAAATATGCGTGCTTTTATTTACATAAAACATGCACTAGTTGTGGGCACTTGCTTCAGTGATATGCAGGAAACCTAATACTCTGATATCATTTTGTCATGACCCGATCTAGAAAAGTGACTAGAACGTGAGAAATTTCATTCTCATGCAAGTCTCGTGACATGTTAACTATTTCTACATACATGCTCTATTCATAAAAGCCATGAAAATAAGAAAATTTCTCTTTTTCCTACATATAAATCATCTGTTTTTTAAATTCAAAATAATCAAAATGATAGAAATAATCAAGTCTGCAGTCTCATAATCTGTCTCTAAGGTTTGAAGTCATAATACTACATAAAAATATAAGTTGCTCTACATCAAAATGTCCATGAAATTAATACAATTATGTTATTAAATATAAAACATGATATACTATCATAGTAAGCTAAATGTAAAACATGATCTAAGGTTTGGGATCCTTCTTGCAATACACTAGAGCACTCTAAACACGATAAGAAAGCTTCACTTAGGTAAAGCTTACCAATTAAGCTCTACTGCTGCTGTAAAAATGTTGGGGAAGGATCTATAGTTGCTACGGTATCTATAATAGAGAGAAAAGTAGAGGGCTGAGTTTTGTTACGAAAATTCAGTGAGTGAGTCCTCATTTGAAACCCCCTATCATGGGACACCAAAGAACAATACATAAAATCATAATATCATTAACACTCAAAATTATTTTTAGTTAATAAGCATGCATGTATATATATATATATATATATATATAGTGGGGATCCATTTACTGTAGAAGTAAGTCTTGGCATATTTACTCCATTCAATAACCTTTTTTGGGCATGAAATTGCATCAATCCAACCGTTGAATTTAAAGTTCCTACCAAGTATATAAAGTTTCATACAATTTGAAAATGATTTGATAGTTCATCATTTTATTTTATTTTGACGAATAGTATGTTGTTAAAAATACAAGTAAATATTGATTAATAGATAACATGGCTATGGTTGTCCAATTTTTCTGAAATTTGACATACTTAATTATCAATATAATATAACATAAATCAACGGTATAAAATTCGATATAGATGAAGAGTTATAGAATGGAGTAAGTGTGCAAGACTTACAACTGGAGTAAACGAATCCCCACTCATATATATATATATATATATATTCCAATCATCATGTTACAATTTAAAAATAATTTTCTTAACTTACTTTTATATCTGAAATCATATAAGCTTATATTGTAGTAGATCCTAGAGAAATAGTAGTCTTTGCCTAGTTACGCACAATATTTATGACGTAACAAAACTCTGAATATGAATCTCTGATCACATCTGGGCGTTACGTATCGCCGTCCTTAGTGTGATGATGAATTCTCTAAATCTTAAAATCCTTTAAACCTTTTAATTCTCTGTGAGCTCTGAATCTATCTGATTCTAATAGTTTGACTTTAGCATAACTGTGGCCATGAAATTATATCTAAGGGATCACTCTTTAGTTGATTATTTAAAGCCCACAAAATATATAGCCATCAACTATTCTAAAACCTACAGAATCATGTCCACTTGCGATTTTTAAAGCCCACAGAATATATAGCCATCAACTGTTCTGAATCTCATGAAGATTCAAGCTCTAAAACCTTTTAGTTGATTATTTAAATCATATTTCAAACTATTAAGATCTCCATAAACTAGGAAAAACTCAATATCATATACATAAACCAATTCCAGAATTTAGTCAAACAATCATAAAAGCCTCTAACAATTACATAAATCATCAATTCTACATAAAATTAGTATTACAAACATGGTCCCATGAGTTTTATCAAAATCCAGTTTCATGCTCTAAAACCAGGAGTTCTAAAACATATAAACCAACAAAAATCTTAAACTTCTTTGTAGAAATCACTAAAATCAAGCAGTAAGCGATATCTTTATGAAAATAATTCTAATACACAATATAAAGATCATAGATGCAAACCTACTTACTTGGAAGGGTGAACGGTGAAGGACCTGCACCAACAGAACTCTGGAGAAGCAGAGATGACACTATTATTTGACATCAAAGTAGTAGAACTCTAGATTAATATCTAAAACCTCTAAATACCCAAGAATCCATCTCTAACAAGGTAGAGAACTTCCTTCCCTTTGAGAGGCATAGAGAACCACTCTTAAACAAGGAAAACTTGAAAGAGATGAAGCAAAACTAGTGATAACACACCCTTCAACTTAAAAGATGGAAGATTCTAAGTTAAACTTGAAAAAAAGGGAAAAAACTAAGGATTTGAGGTGAGAACAAGGTAAGAGCAAAGCTTCTCAAGTTTGGGCGGTGAAAAATTGTGTTTATTAAGTCTAGACCTCGAAATGGGGTTTTTTTACAAGACTGTATGCTGCAGCGCTCACCAGAGAGCATGAATTACGCTGTCGCACCGCCTTACTATTCCTTAAGCACTGCAACAACTTATTTACATTTATTAATTTTAAGTTAATGTCTATTAGCTTTAAAACATAAATGTAAACAAGGAAACACCCCCCATTTAGATTCAAATAAAATATCAGAAAAATCAAAATCCTAACAATTCAAAATCCAAATTTTGGGTTTTAGTTCAAATTCAGAAATTCTTACGATTTTATAAACTCGTAGGCTGAGAACAAAATGTTTATGGGATTCATAAAATTCACTAAAAATCACTCTTTAACTTATTTTCCTCTTGGGAATCATTGGTAGGACTTTTGATCCCAAGACTATAGCTTTATCATAGAGCCTTCTAAAGACGTGTAGGATCTAGACTTAGTGAAATCTAGGACCCGGAACGATAGGTAAGGGTGACTAGCATTCTTTCTAGCTCGAAAAAATTTAAAACCTAGGGTATGACAACCAATTATAATAATAAATATAATTTATTATAATTTATTTCAATTTGATTATTCATCATGATTCCTAATTTTTGGTTAAATCAATATACTAGTTTTTTGCATATTAAATATTTGTTTTACAGATGAGAATTTAAAATAGGATTTGGAAAACAAAAAGATTTTCTTGAAAAAAATGCAGTAATCTCTATATTCATTGTTGAAAGTTATATTATGATTTAATATAAATTGTTTCAATTAGATTGATCTTGTAATTACAATAACTATAGTAATAAATATAATTAATTATAACTAATCCAAATCATTCATATATATATATATATATATATATATATATATATATATATCAAAATTGAGTTATGGAGAGACGAGTATAGTTGATGTGTCATCCAACCAAGGCATCTATTTTTCGTCCATAAAATGGTAATGAATGAAACAATTATATTCAAGCACAATTATTTCTTATATATGTTTAACTCTGATTTACTCAATATTTTAGTATCTACATCTTATATGTATTAAAATCATGTCAGATGTATGATTAACTAATATAGTGAATACCTTATTTAGCCCCTCAATATTTTTGTGTCGGATTATTTCCTCTTTCAAAAAAAGAAATTAATCTCGTGATCCCTTAAGATTGAAAATAATGGATACGTTAGTCCCTCTTTTACTTTTTCGTTAGTGGATAGTATAATGACAAGATGCCATTAAAACATTAGAAGCAAGTTAAATGAAGCTATTCTAGAACATATTACACTCATTTTAGTGTTCAAAATTTGCATATAATGGGTTACTTTATGACTTATAATAGGGATTTAAATGACTCATTTTGTGAATTTTAACCACCAAAAATGAGTTATTTTAAACCCTATTCCACTTCAAATGATATATATATATATATATATATATATATATATATATATATATATATATATCATTTAACATCATGTTAGCAGGTCAATGTTCGATTCTATTAGTGTTTAAAGAGTCAAATACATACATAGGGACTAACGTGTCTTATTATTAAAATTTTGAGGGACCACGAGTTTAATTTCAATTTTTGAGGGACTAAATAATCTTATAAAATTTTCTTATAGGACTATTTAAGTTATTTACTCTAACTAATATCTAAATATGTTGTTGTTTTGTAGAACATGAAGGGATGGGGTTATGATATTACATTTGATTATCATCTTAAAGTTGATTATTAGTTATGATTCTCTTTTCTTCATAATATTTATGATACATGAATGATATTTGATAAATTATTTAATTACTATTGTACTCCATTTTTTCTAATTTTTTATTTTATATTGTATACAAATTAATATATTTATTATAAGGAATGTAATAATTTTTTTATTGTATAAATATGTATGGAGTATAATGTTATAAAAGCATGTAAATAAATTTAATATTTAATTTTTTTTACTATTATCATCTCGTGCACTGGATGAGTAATAAACTAGTTTCAAATATGTATCATATCTTTTAATAAGCATGACAAGTATAAATCTCAGCATGCATAAATTTAAGAAAACATCCATGAGTCATGAAAGCTTTCAAGAAAGCATACAACAATCGTAAAAGCATTAATATTACATTTTAAATAGTTCTCTAAGGCTGTGTTTGGTTTGTATACCAGGAGATAAATACAGAGACAGACTGTCCCTGTATTATGTTTGGTGGTGGGGACAGGGTACAGGGTCGGAAAAATTTTCTATCCTAGAGACAGAAATTTTCTATATTTTCTGTTCCTCCAAAAAGTGGGGACAGGATATGGAGACAGAAATTTAACCTCTTAGGTAGCAACCTCCTGTGGTGATCCAACCACCGGTTAATGCCGGTCAGCCGCCGGTCAACGCCAACCAGCTATCAGTCAACAACGATCAATGAAGGTCAACGATGGTCAACCACCAGTCAATGGCGGCCAGTCAACGCCGACCTACCGCCAGTCAACGGCAATGAATGAAGGTCAACGGCGGTCAATGTTTGTCAACGGCCACCAACCACCGGTCAACTGCCTCTACTGTGTCCATCAACCAAACATAATATAAGGACAATATTTTTTATATCTCCGTCTCAATTGTCCTCAGATTGCTTTACGTCCTCAGATTGCCTCAGGGATAGTAAACAAACACTACCTTATACTACTGTACGTGTCTCACCCCACCTCAACAACAATCAGGATCCCTGTTCTCTTTTCTGTTTCGATGGGGGCGGTCGTATGAAGGTGGCTCAGCCCCTTCATGGTGGTTCTGGCATCCCCCTTTCATGTAGTTAGTGTTTTTTCTCTTTCTTTTTTTCTCTGGTTTTCCTACCTTTCCCGTTCGGTATATATTCAAGGATAGCAGCGGTTTCAAAGTCATTTGAAAATATGTGGTGATAGCTCAATATTCATTTGTGGTTCTCACAGTTGTTGAAATACCAAGTTGTATCCGAAGATTGTGCTTATGATAAGTGATAATTTATTGCCTCTAATGATGGTTTTGGTTGCATTTTATGTTATTTTATTTTGTGTTAAGCCTAGAGTTAGATGGCCTCTGTTCCAATTTCTGTTTGCTCTAAGTTTTTTATAGTGTAATTAGTTTTTGTTTCTTGTTTTAGTCCTTTTGCTAGTATTATTTTGCTACTTTTAATTTCTATTTTGCCTTTATTTTTTATGCCTTTGCTCTGATTGTATCAACCAATAGCTCCCCTACGTTGGGTTAAGCTTCTTACCCTTAAAAATAAAGGGGATGCTGCTAGGGAGCTTAGATGTGTAACCATAGTGTTGACCAAATAGGCTATATGTTATATGTCTTATGTGTATTTGGTCAAGCTTCAAAGAAGGAAACAAGTTGATTCAATCAAGGTCTAAAAAAGAAAGATTAATCACAAGGAAAGAGTTAGTGCATAGCAGGTCAACATGTGGTCATCATTTCACTTAATGGATTAATAGCATTAGATGAAGTTTGCAAAGTGCTTGCGTATGGTCTCAAAGAGCAGCCAATAATGGACCATTGAATGTTCTCTCATTGGATTGTTAGTGTATCTATGTCACTTAACATGTATTAATGGTTTTTGTTTGCCCGATGGACCTCAACCGATTGTGAGTTGTCCTTAAAGTTATGACTTTCTATACTACAGGTAGTTGGCCTACCAAATAAATGAATGATAATCATTTTTTTTTAAAAAAATAAACTTGTTGAAAACATGTGCAATGCATGATGTTTTTTGAATTGAGCTTGAAAATTTACTTTTATTAAACTTGTTAAAGGCTAGGATTTTTGCACATCAATGATTTCATAGAAGTTTTGTTTTTTTTAATAAAAGTTTCACAGAAGGTTGATGGTATTAAAAAACCAAATAGATAAGTTGGACCGGGCTGAGTGTTGAAATTAAAATTTTTAAACCCACAACCCAACTTAACCCATCGACTCAATCAATGATGAACACCCCTAGTAATGGACACCTCTAGTAATGAGGGAAAAGGAAGGGAGGGGGACTCAAGGAGAAATACTTTCCCTTATTTCTTAATAGCCTTTTTTATTTCCCCCAAAATTGAGGTAGAACAAGGAGATATGAAAATTTGAAAAGTTAGTAACTATCACCATGTTTGGAAACTCCGTGGAGGCACTTCAAATCGACTCTAAGAGTGTAAAATTGATTCTACTCATTTTCAATCTTGTTTAATTTTTAGATGGGATTCAATCTCAGAATTGGTTATTGGGTCTAGAATTAATTTTAGTATAAGTGAAAAGTTGTTGCTTTTGGGTTTTTACTTGTTCAATTTTTATCAAAATGACTTCTTATATTAAATTACCAAACATAAGTCACTTTATCTCAAAATTAATTCCAGCAAAATCAATTTTAGAAAAATTAATTCTATCCAAAATGAATTTTACAAGTGCAGAACCAAACTCACACTATAAATTTTTCATTCCGTTCTTTGCAATAATGTAACTTATAAATACTATCAACAAATCTCCTTTTCGTTCCCTTGTTAATTTTCCAAATGTAACTCTTTCATTATTTTTTTTCCTTCCCCATTTAAATATTTCTATTAACTTTGATGTATTCCGCTAATGAAAAAAAATCAAACACAATGTTAGAAGTAGCTATGCAAAAAGTAACAAATAATGTTTTTTTTAACAGAATGATATAATTTTTTTATGCAAATAAAAATGGTACATATTTAATGACGTCCAGTCAAAATACTCTTATAAGATTACATAAAAAGTCTTCTTTAATTTGAGTTAAGCTCGATTCATTCGAAGTCAATTGTAATTTGAGTTGACTAAAGTAGAAATTAGAAATTTTTTACAAGTAAATTTACAATAACAATAAACTTGTGTAACAAATGTATACCATATATCTTATCATAATTAGATGTGATAAGTGAATGAGATGAGTGGAGACTATTCATCACATCTAATGGTGATAAGGTATATAATGTATATTTATTGTACAATTTTATTATTCTTATAGCATTACTCATTTTTTACACCTAGGTACGTTGCACGGGACGTTGTCATTTGTCGTCTTCCAAGCCTACTTTGAGTTGTCTTGCTTGATGGCAGCTTCTTGTTGCATTTTTCGTCACGATTTCATTGCTTGTCACATTAGAGAGGATCCCATGAAGGTAAAATGACACTATTGGCAAGGGTCCAAGTGCAATGCTTGTGTTGCACCCGCTTCCAATTGGATTTCACTGTCCTAAAATGAGGTCACTAGAACGAGAAAATGACCAATAACTTTCATTAGGTATAGATTTCATCAAATGATCTAAGATGAATAACCTATCATCTTTTAGCTTTACTAGTCTAGGCCAAATCACTTCCAGCACAACAATTATATGAATCCCCCATTAAAAAAAAGAGGAAAAAATAAAAAAGCAGTGACATGAATTGTAATTGGTTGTTAATTAGTTTTTCTTTTTTAAGAGAAAAATTTAGGTTAAAGGGATAGTTCATCCCATCAAGATATGTTTTCGGACTCATCGAGCATACCTCACCTTTGTTTAATTATATGTATGTATCCCAGCAATACCTTCATATTATTTTGGGCTGTTCAACATCTTTACATATTTGCAAGTGAAATGCTTTTTGCATTCTAATTTTTTATAGCTAAATTCATCTGTAGAAAGCTTTCTACACCAACAGAGAGAATCAACATGTTAGGGAGCATGAGCAGCTAGTACCAAATCAAACTAGTTCAACAACCACAGGGCAGTGCTCACTATTAGTGGCAGTTTCCTCAGCATTTCTTCCTTCTGTGGCAGCACTAACCCTTCTCATGCTCCTTGATTGTACTTTGGAATAGATCCCAGCAAAATTAGCAGTTGTCCATCTCCCTATTCTCTTTAATTGAGTTAGTGTAGCTCTTAAGTGTCTCACCAAGTTCTCTACATTCCTCAAGACCAAACAAATCATGGTGTACAATAATGCCAGAGCAGCAATAGCAGCACAGATGCAAAATAGCCCAAGGAAAGGCTGATAACCTAACGGTGACTTATCTTTTGCATTGATCTCCGCAGGAGAGCAACTTGCAGTTGATAGCATATCTTTTTCAAGTTGTTCTGTTTCTCCACTCTCTATAACACCTAATAATGCCTCGGATATATCACCAGCCAAAGAGGAACTCTTCTTCGGAAATACCTGAGGTATCAAAAACCAAAATGTACACAAACTGTTGGATCAAATATCTGAAGCATGAGTAATGTATTGTACATAAAGTTTGGTAGGAGTGAAAATCAAAGCACAAGCATTAACTCAGATAAACCCTTTGACCATTTTGGCACAAATACATTGATTTATGAATGTGCTAGATACATTGATTTTTAATGTGTCAAAAAGGTCAAAGCAACATTTATTATTAAATGAAAGAGTAAAATAATTAGTATTGATACTCCCTCTGTCAACTTTTAACTATCTTTTTGGAGAGCAACTTAAATTTGATACATTGAAAAATCAATGTATCTGGAATAATTATGTCCAGATTAATTGATTTTTTAATGTACTAAATTTGCATTGTTTTTCAAGAAAATAGTTAAAAGTGGACGGAGGTAGTGATGTCCAGATTACAATCATTCCTTTGCAGAATGGATTCTCTTAGGCAAGAATTTTGCACAACCTGATCATGTAACTTTTCACCATTGATTACATGTCTCATAAATTACTTTCAGAGATTCTCCTTATCCGGTCAAATGTAAAATTTTGTACATGATCATGTATAGATTTCACAAGAGAATCCATTCGCGTTCCTTTGATTTATTCCAATTTTCACATCTACAAGTCATACAATCGAAAATGAGGAGAGAGACCCACAAAGCCAAAGCCACCAAGCCTGAAGGTGTTCCCAGATTTGATGAAGCCCTCGCACGAGTACTTTGCGAGAAAGACTTTAGCATGAGGGGCAACAAAGAAAGCAGCTTCGATATTGTTATTCTTAAAAGCTGCAAGGTAATCATTCATGGAATCAATTGTCCTAATGTTCTCAGGCTTGAATTTTAGTACGTCAATCAAATACCTCACAATAAATGATTTTCCATCACAACCAATCGAAGCATTTCCTTTTTGAAGGGTCTCGATATCTAACACTGATGGCTCAAGTTGCGAGATAGTCATCATGGATGTTAAACTTGCTGTGAAACTACTTGTTACAATGAGAATAACAAATGTCGTCAGAACCCATCGCGATTTTACTTTACTAAAAGAGAAATTCTCAATAAAATATCGGCCACACTGTTTTTATTTAAAATCGAAAACGCTTGAAACCCATTTTTTGGTAATAGCTTCAAACCGCCAGCCTAGCCTAAGCATGTGATATGGCGGCAGGAATTCAATCCCACGCACTCTAAGACACTCGCCCTCGACTGCACTTTTAATTAACTGTGCAAATTAAATAAATAACCTTTTTCAAACATTTATTTCCTATTTCAAGAAAATTAAAAGGAATTTATTTTTCTTAAAAGAAGTTAATTTTAATGCAATCAACTGCTACATTTCGATGTCCTAAAAAGAAAAAAAAAGTTAACTAGTCGTCACGACTAAGTTAACCGTTTTTAAAATGAAGCATTTGACAATAAGTATATAATTTTTTTTTAAGAATTATTCTAAATAACAAATACTTGCAAATAGAATCTAAAAAGAAGCAAAAATTTATTTTTTTGGTGTTTTTTTTTGTAAAAGAAAATATAAAAAACTTTATGAGAGATATTTGGAATATCAAATTGTCACAATTCAGATATTCAAATATCAAGTTAACAAACCGTCACGGCTAAATTAACCCTATTATTTGAATAAGGAATTAAACAAATGAACAAAATCAAATTGAGAATAAATATATAAATTATAAATATTTACCAATAAGAGAAAAAGAAGAAAATTATTCTTATGTATTTTTATAGAAACAAATGTAAAAGAGAACGAACATTTTTAAGGAAATTTTCTAATCATTAAGTTCGCCACCAAATAAATGTTAAATATCGAGCTTAACAGTTCGCCACGGCTAAATTAACTCTTTATCTATAATAACAAAAGTTAAATAAAATATTTTGAAATAAAATTATGAGAAAAAAAAGGAACTTATAAATGAAACAAAATACATAAATAGCATAGAAAAATACTAGGAAAATCATTTACAAATAAATTAAATGGTGAAAAGTTAATTTTTTTTAAAAAAGAACTTTAGAATATTAAGCTGTCACAGCTAAAATATTCTAAAACATAAAGTTAACAAACCGTCGCGGTCAAATTAACTTTATTCTTAAAAAGAGATATTTACAATTTAATAATTAACTCAAATTAATATAATAAAAAAAGTAATAATAAAATATTCACAAACAAAATAATATTATGAAAATCTAATTTTGAAAGGGAGTTTTAGAATAATCGTTCGCTATAACTAAAATATTCTAAAACATAAAGTTAACAAACCGTCGCGGTCAAATTAACTCTATTTTTTTAAAAACTTCAACATCAGTCATGCCGCTAAAATATTCTGAAATATGAGATTAACAAACCGTCTCGACTCAATTAACCTCCCCTTTTTTTAGACATAAACCAAACCTAAACTAAGCAAACCATCCTTTAAAACTAAAAAAAAGGGAAATAAATACTTAACCAGACAAATAAATTCAAATCCAAGTACTAACTTCATAAGTTTATTCTAACAAAAATTACAATAATAATAACTTAAAATAAAAGAGAGATGAAACTAAAATTCTTTGATTACCTTATTTCTAATTTTGATAAATTAATTTACTTAACCTTTTCCTTTTTTTATTCTTTTTTACCTAAACTAACTCTACATTAAATAAAAAAAACTCTTTTTTTATCTTTTTCTACATAATTAAATTATTTTAAAACTAATTTATTAAATTATGCTTGAATAAATTAAAATAATTACAGAAAAACATATCATAAATTTTAGTAAACCAAAATACTTAAATATCTATTTTAACCAAATAAAATTCCTTAGCACATTTTATCAAAAACAAACCCAAACCCAGCAAATGAATTCAAGAACTAAAATTAAAACAAATACTAACCACACAAACACGAACACAAATCCAAACAAATTCAAAATTTAACTTAAAATGAAATAACAACTAACTAAAATATAAAATAAGGAATGAAATTTATCTTAACATAATTCTGTTTTTTATTAATGTGAAAGAAAAAAAAAAAACTCTCTCTCGCCTCACTCACAGAGACATACACACACACTAAAGAGATCTTTCTCCCTCTCACTCACGGGGATACACTCTAAAAATTGAAAAAGGAAAGTCTCTTTCTCTCACTCACGGTACACACTCTCTCACCACACCCATAACTCACCCTCTCATACATTCACATGTTCCTCTCTCTCTCCACACCCATAACTCTCTTTTATTCACTCACGGATCACTCTCTCCGTAACTCACACTCACACGGGCACAGGGAGATAGTGAGACATTGACATAGTGAAAAGGAAAGGAGGGACCGTAGAGAGAGATATCAAGAGGGGAAGGACGCAGAGAGAGGCCATCGAGAGAAGGGGCGCCATCGTGGCCGCGGGAAAGTGACGGGTCTGGCGGACCTGGGGTCACGCGCGCATCGACGAGATCATCACAGAGGAGGAGGAAAACCGCACACAATAGCGGTGAGCTTATGGTGACCGATCGACCGCACGGCAAGTTAAGGCTAGGTAGCGCAATGCGCTTTGGGAGGTGGTGACCGAGGGCCAGGCGCGGTGGTTGGCTTGTGTGCAGGAGTGGTCCGTCAGTGAGCAGTGAGTGGCATCGGTAGGGGAGGTTGTGCGGTGGTTGATGCCGATGATGTGAGGTTGATGAGGGAAAAGGGGGAAGGGTGTGGTTGTGGTGGCTTAGGGGATAAAGATGATGATGATTGGGTGGATTTATGGTGGAAGGCCGTGAAGGGTGTTGGTGTTGAGGTTGGAAGTGGTGGTGGGTGGTGATGATGAGGTTGAAGATGACGGTGCTGGAGAGGGGGGGGCCGCAGCGATGGAGGGAGAGCCGCGGCTTCCCTCTGCGTTATTTTCCCTTTTTTTTTAAAAAAAAAAAAAAATCTTTTAGATGATGATTTTGCTCCTTTTGTTACCTTGTCCTTCTGTTTTGTTGATGTATTGTTTTGCCGACTCTACGACCTAATTGCATCGGATTCTCTTTGCAGGTTCTCTCAAATTGGTGTTCGGATCTTTTTTTTTCTTTGAAATTTTTTCTGGTCCCCCTTCCTCTCCCCGTGTATCCCGTGTTATTATTTTTCAACTCCACTGAAAGAGAGATCCGAAATTCAAAAACACTATCATTATCTGTTTTGATTTTTTATGCTTTTCCCCCATGTTACTATTAATTCACATGCGGCTAGATGAGAAGGAGTCCGTGAACTCCTTTGTTTCCTTTTCAATTTTTATTTTATAAATTTTTTTCAATAAACGTGAATTGGGCCGAAACGGGTTAGGCCTTTTTTTTTGTTTTGTTTTTTTTTTTAGTCGGGTTGAACTAAAAACAAAAAACTAAAATAAAGGGATGGGCTGAAAAAAGAACATAAATGGGTTTAAAAACAAAAAAAATTGGGTACCAAGCCAAAACAATCACAAGATGTGAAACTGAAGAGAATTTTTTATTATCGCAATAATAAAATCGGGTATTCACAACAAATAACCATGGTGCCAGCACCGATCGAGCCAAGGGGCTTCTAATTGGTTCTCCTGCTTATTAGAAAATATACCGAGAATTAGAACTAGGATTTAATGGGGGAAAAAAAAAAAGAAGACTGCGATTGAAAAGCTATATGATCAGCGTCAAATTCTAGATATAGTGAACGCTGCATGTGAAATGGTGGATATTTCTATATACATTCCGATAAGAGAAGAAAAACTTATGTTTTTGTCCTTGAAAAAATTGCATTGTAACATATTAGTACTCGAAATAGAAAAAACAACAATTTGGTCCCTAAATTTAATCACATCAATAACAAGTTAGTTCCTTTTGGGGATCAATGTATTAAAATTCAAGGACTAGTTTTGTCTCTTGTTATAATTTTGTTGAATTAGGAACCAAATTGTTGCTTTTTCTATTTCAGAGATGAATCTATTTCGATGCAAAGTTTTCCAGGAATGAACTTGTAGTTCTACTCTTCTAACAAATATAACTAAATTTTGGCTTCATTAGTATTGATGCTGATGCACTTGGAAGAAGTTTGTATGACAAAATCTATTTTACTGAGGTTTTAGTATCTATGAAGTATACTCAAATTGACTTACTTGAACTTAAATGTTAAGAGGACTTACTGTGTGCATAGAATATTACAGTGACTAAAAACCAAGTCATGGCCCCCAGCCCTTGCAGTTCTTCATTGACTTCCCGCTCAATCAACCAAAAGACCAATCCAACGAAAGTGTGCATAGCTGCCATTATGAGCCACATCTCTTTTGTAAAGGCATCCATAAACATCCACGTTTGTTTTGATCTATCTGGCTTCTCAGTGACCACCATCTCAAGGCCAGAATTGACATATGGTTGTGAGAATTCTACTAAATGATATCTATATGACACAATTGATATATCTCCAACAGCTACATCCAGTGTCTACATTAGAAATAATCAAAGTGACATTAAAAAACAGGAAGTCATGATTACATTAACAATGAATCAATGATCTTGTCCTTTATACATTGGTAATTTTACCTGGTTGCTAACTTGCTCAACCATTTCATCATAGGAGCCATTGAAGGGAACAAACTCATATGGCAGGTGATAAGGAAGACGTTTAATAGCTTCTTTGAAGACATGAATTGAGAAACCATTTATGGAAGTTCCATTCAAGCTCTCATCATAGGCAACATTCACAAACTGCTTGAAGGCACCATTTGCAGGCACTGCAATTTTCAGTGGCCTTTCCTCATTACTGTGAGTCCATCCCTTAGGAACCGACTGTAAGCCTCCAGGCCAAAAAACTGTGCTAAAAACTCCACTAGAATCATTATTTTTGTTTATCTCCATTAGCTCATGTCTAACGATGTTCTTGGAGAAACCAAGTGCTGGAGACCAAAATGCCATTTCTCTGTAGCTTTTCCCAATCACATTAATTATCGTGAAGGTTGGCGACTGCGGTAACTTTTTATTGGGGAAGCCATTCTTTCCAGTTAATGCATCAAATTTACTGAACATAATCTCTTCTGACAATTCTTTCAGGCTGAACTTTCCTTTTGATTTCCTTGCAGCCTGAGCAACAGCCCAAGTTGCGTCATAAGATCGAAATGCGAAGACACTTGGGTTAATGCTCTCTTCTTCAGGGTACTCTGATGCAAACCTTCTTCGGAATTTGAGCTTGAACTTTCTATATGCATCGCTCATTTCCATGACGTGTGTTTTAAATCCAATAACACCTTGCATGTTAGAGATAACTGACGAGTTAACTGAATCAAGAAGGCCAGCAACCCCATCTGGGATAACCCATACATAACCTTTTTCCATCATACCCATTTGTTGTGCTTTCTCACAGAGCTTGCTGGCTAGCTCTAAGGAAGAGTGCACAATCAAGAAGACCCTGTTACTCTTCCTCTTGAGCTTATTAAGCTCGTTTTCAATTCTAGATTTTGGATCTGATAGAGAGAACAAGGAAGGCAAAGCCAAGTGGTTATCAATCTCTGAACCAACAAGCCGAAGAGAATGGGAGAGGCCAATAAGCACCCCTGGATCAGAGGAAAACCCGTTGTTAAGTTCATAGATTGCTGTCACTTTTCGCCATCTGAATTCTCCTACAATGGCTGCAATGCATTGCATGTGAAGGCTGAAATCATCGCTCAGTTGGATGAAGTTTGGCAATGGAGGAGATGATAACTCTGTGCTTGCTGCAGGTGAAGTTAGAGATAAAACAGGAACGCTCTTCGTGTTGCTATTGATCTCACTTGCCAAAGATGCTTCACTGTGTGTTACCGTTCCTATGATGGCTAGCATTTCCTTGCTCTGTGCAAGATCCATAGCTGTATTTATCAAAAGAAATCACAATCAATCAGCAATGAGAGAAATGAAGGGAAATACTGCAGTTTTCCTCTACCAAACATAATCCAAGAACTTAAAACTACTGCGGATTTTTGGATATCACGGTATATTATGAATGAAACAGTAAGAAAAAGGAATGGAAAGCGAGATAATCGAGAATAAATAAACTATAATGTGGTTCAACATGTTTACATGCTGCACTTTGGAACCCTAGTAGAATAAGGTGTTCCTAGTCTAATCTTCTTAAAGTCAGAAATTTAGTTAACTCACTTAAATATTCTTTAGGTTAAATGCATTTTACCATAAAATTTAGGTGATATACAGTTTATACATTAATTTTTTAAGACATGGATCGTGACATCTCGAACTTTTGAATTTGTGCAAAAAAACCCCTGACTTTACAAATACTACAAAACTTTATGTCATATCAATGTATGAGGTTGCACATAATAGAAAAATCAGGGGAGTCAAGTATACATGAAAATTCACAAATAAGATGTAGGATTGCACAAATTAAAAACATAGGGGGTTATGTGCACTTAAATTATACCTTCCCAATTGTCAAAATTAAGCTGCGGGCATTTTGCATTGTTTAGAAAATTCAGGAGGTCGCAATACATATTTTGAAAAATTATAATGTAAACTGCATATAACCTAAAGTTTAGGGGGATAAAATGCATTTTACCCTATTCTTTATGGTTATTGTTCAAGAAATCCAATCCCAATTTTTAACCGGATCTAATTAATCTGAATCTAAATTAGATCAACAATATTATAGTTCTTTTGTCATTTTTAGCAGGTTGCCTATTTCACTTACTTTATTA
Organism: Dalbergia cochinchinensis; assembly: GCA_031216125.1. Taxonomy (NCBI): domain Eukaryota; kingdom Viridiplantae; phylum Streptophyta; class Magnoliopsida; order Fabales; family Fabaceae; genus Dalbergia; species Dalbergia cochinchinensis. The sequence continues at coordinate 29,529,717 of CM062368.1, forward strand.
TTTAAAAAGAAAAAATATAATGGCATTTCCCATTGATATTGATTCATTAATTTTGGTGACAAAAATAGATAATACATGATATATATATATATATATATATAATTAATGATAAAATTATAATATTTTGATAATATTTAATATATTAATTAAATAAAATATTTTTCATTATTGGAAATGAAACTTATAATTATAACTTTTAAGAAAAAGTATTTTAGTCTACATATATTTCAAATATTGTCAAAATATTATAATTTTATTTTTTTAGTAATATTATAGTTTTGTTACTAATAATCTGCACATATCAAATGTTATTTTTTCTTTACTTCAATTAATAAACTAACATTTGTAGAAAATGTCAGTATATTTTTACAAAATAGAGAAGAGATGGGTATAATTACACTAAAATCAAGATAGGCTTATTACGTCAAAAATGTTTAAAAGTAATTATAGAGGATGGGGTAGGATGATAAAGGAACGATATTTTATCCCTCGCTATTCAAACCTTTCAATTTTTGTTTTCTTACACTCCCTCGTTAAATTTGTTTAACATTCAAATAAAAGAGTGATATATTGGGTTTCACTCTATTCTTTGCATGTCATTTCCTTTCTATTATGACTCATTCCCTTTCATCACATGAAATTGCCAAACATACTAGAGGCATTGCAAAAGAGAAGTGCGGGTGTTTTAGCTTAAACAAAATGTGATTATTTGACTAGGATTATCGTTTAGATATTTTCCTTTCCAAAAGTAACTATTTTTTAAGAAAAGCATTAAAGAGGTTTTGGGTTTTTCAACCAGGGTCATTTTCTAAGAGGACTCATCAAAGAATTTGCAAAATTACTAATTTTATTACCTTAGCAAATGCCCTTAATGTACTCTTAAGAAAAACTATATTTATTTTAGATTTTATTTTCTGCATAAAAATAATTATTTAAATAAAATTTTATACTTACTTTTTAACCAAAAAAATGCTTCTTCTTTATTTTATGAAGAAAAAGCGTTTCTTTTCTCAAAACAATTGATATAAAGGAATCCTTATAAACCCATAAGGATGCCCAACATATCAAATAAGAGTGAGATTTTAGAGTGTGTCATATAGATATACTCAATATTTAATAATAGAATAATATTTAAACTAAAAGTATTGCTTCTAACTGAAATATCGTTTTGTTATTATATTAGATATGTTCAATATTGTGAAATGTCTTAGGGGCACAAGGGGCAAGCTGCCCCAAGTATTTAATATATATATAATATTAATGAAATCTACTATTAATAATAGGGACTAGTTTCCTTTGTGTGTGTATATATATTGTTCCTTTATAAATAAATACATAAATAATTATTGAAATTATTAAAAACTTAATTAATATGGCATGTTAAATGAGAGAAAAAAGCTGACTAGTACATAATAAGTGTAAGATTATTTTTAATTCATTTCATTTATATGTTAGTATTTGAATTTAACTTTTATGTATTGGCAAAACATTTTATACGGTCATTCAATAAAAAAAATTCTGTTTTCATGACCTTTGAAGTTATAATATAAGATTTAACTATATTTATTGATGTGATAATATAATATGCTTGAATGTTAGTATAAAATTCTGTTATTACATTCTTAGTAGAGAGTATTCAAATCAAATTAATATTTTAAAATTTATTTAATAAGTTTTTTTCTCCTAATTTTTAAGTTATCTTTCATCATTGGATATGAAATATATCTATGTGATATTCCACGTGCATGTAAACATTTCTCGATTTCAAGAGGAAATTGGCCATGCATAGTGACACATAATAACCCATAATTATCTTATCTGATATAGCTACCACCAGTAGTCACATTATTAAAACATCTACAAGCCATGGTTATGTTATCGAAAGTCATATTGTGATCAATAAATAGTTGTCCATAAAGGACATGCTGAGCACGATTTAATCAAACCCAAGTCCGATCCCACTTAGTCTTGTCCATGATAATGACTTTATTATATATTTAAGTAATATATATAGATTTCGGCACCATGCATAACAAAATTATAAAATTTTTACAAGTAAAAAAATAAAATGACTTAAAAATGACTCTCGAAATATTGATATTTTCGGAATTGATTACTCAAAACATTTTCACTCAGTTTTACTCCCTAATCTTGTAAACACTATCAAAATTAGTGCTCCTATTGACTTTCTTAGTAGTGTCATTAGGGGTGTGCGTCAATTCGGACCAACCATAAATTCATGGGTTTTGGCCCAATAATCCAACTCAAAAAGAATGGGCGGACCAGATTGGGTATTAGGTTGAAAAATTTCAAACCACAAGGACATGGGAGTGTTCACAGTGCAATTTAGATCGATTTTGAATTAAAATGTCATCTGATTCAAAAATTAAAATTTTATGCGGTGCGATTTGGATTGGGTGATTCTTACTTTGCAATCCAATCCAATCCGGTTTACAACGGTTTTGATTGTATTATGGATATGCGGTTTCTTTAAAAAAAAAAAACAGTAACATGACCCAAAAATAAAATATTTCATTTCATAAAACACGAATTAATTTAGTTATACGGAATTAATCAGTTTTGCATCCCATCCAAAACTGAAAGTACCGAACAGATAGGGAACAGTGAGACTTTGTTGATCTTTTTTGTACTTTGGTCAAGAGTCTTTGTTGTTTGGTGACTCATGTAGCGTGGGTTAGGTTTTGGGTCTAGTTAGTAGTATTGCTACCGGGCCATGAAAGGTAAAATTGGGCTTAAGTGGGTAAATATTAAATGCTACTAGGTTTGGATTAGATTGGTTCCTAAAATTCCAACTACAAATCAAATCAAACCACATGAAAACTGCGGTTAAAATTCAAAATCATTAAAAATTTTGCGATTTTAATTGGTTTTTAATTGGATTGGAGTAGCGGTTTTGATTAGATTTGATTTGAGTAGCCCTACAAGGTATGAATTGGGTTGTGGGTTTAATTTGTAAATTTTGAACCCACACAACCCAGCAACCCAATCTTAAACCAAAAAAATAAAATGCACATTTTCTTCATAGTTTATTACAACATGTCTTTGATAAAAAAAAATTTAAAATAATATGCAAATGGGCCAATGAAAATAAGTGGCCAGAATGCATTTTTTTGGTCAAAATAACACCATGTTTTGTCCATCCAATATTTCAATTGGCTCATATTATTTATGCTCTTTAAAATTTATATATGTTGAGGCTGATCATATTATTATTATATTGTTAGAAGATAAATATTTGATTGTATATATTGGCAGAATTTTTTTAACAATATATTAGATTTATGGATTCAATCCAACCACTTAACCACGGACACCCTACACCAAATCACCATGTATTATTCGGTATTGGATGACATGGTGCGGTATGTTTGGGACCATCACATGTTCTAGCCCCAAAGAATTAGTAAATGCACCAATCTCAATTATTTAAAAATTGCTCTTAGAGTCAGTTATTATTATTATTATTATTACTATTATTGTTGTTGTTGTTGTTGTTAGCTTCAGAACCCTGTCAAGATGCACTAATTAGTTTTAAATGATAATAAAACCAATTTAAAGAAAATACTTTGAAAAACGACTAATAGTTGTCTTGAGTTTCTTACAGGTTTGTAATAGGATTCTATTGTTTAGCAAGAATAAGGCTTACTCAAATAAGGATAAATTTCACATTGCATGTGTAAATATATTTATCTCATGTTGAGAGATATGATCTAAAAAGAGAGTGAAATTATATCTTTATTTCAAGCTTGAGATAGCTAATGATTTGAAGAAGAAATCAACAGCACAAGAAATCAAGTTTTTGAGACTTCAGAAAGTACACCTGAAAGAAAGACATCAATCAATCTTGAAGCCCAAGGTGTTCTACTATCTTCAATCCTCACATTCGAAAAGATTAGATCATCAACAAACAATGATTGAAGACAAAAAGACTCAAATTTTATCAAGGAAATGTTACTGAATTTCAAAAAGCTTACACTCAATAAAACAATGCTTTCTACAAGAAAAGGAAGGGAAAATTTGAATTTTAAATTTGACTTTGAATCCAAAAAAGTCAAATCCTAGTATCAAAATTGGTCAATCATCTCTTTTGCCTTTGAAGTCAACTATCCAAAAGTTCTAGAAGCAAAAGTTCAGAAACCATGGTTCAGAAAGTAAGAGTAGTTTCTAAAGGACATCAAAAATCTCAACTCCACAACGGCTTCTGCAAACTGACCTGACAGACAGACAGGCTACACTTCTAAACTATCTTTCCAAGACACAAATAAAAGATTGACACGTGTACCTAGAAGATCTGATCAAAAGCAATGGTCACAAGGAAAACGTCAATAAATAAAGATGTTATGCTTTCAAAAATATATGACTTAACACTGATAAAAAAGAGCAAAAAAATGTCAAGTTTTCCCTTCATCTTTCTGCAAAATTCATTACTACTTGTAATCATTTCCTTGTTCATAGAATCTTCTTTCTACACTCTTCATTGATCATACGTTCTTTGAAGGAAGAATATCTAGAAAGAAGTCATTCAAGTATTTCCAAGACCTCTTATTGTAAATCTAGAGAAATCTTGAATGTGGGTTAGTTTGAGTGGCAACTCAAACACATAACCTCTGTATCCTTGATACAGTAGTAATCAGTATGAGATAGCTTGAAGAGACTTCTCAAATACTACTTGCAATGTGACCATAAAGAATTTTACTGATCACGGTTTTAGCTTGGAAAGGATAGTACAAGACTACTCGGTTCAGCTTGAAGAGGCTGGCGAATAACTACTTAATTTGTGACAATAGAAGTTGTCCATTGGTCAATGAACATAGCTTGAGAAGGCTACTATAAAGACTATCTTTATTCTCTCTCAGGTTGAAGAAAGATTTAGTGAAATTCAACGGTTATTGAGAACTGGATGTAGGCATGATTAGCCAAACCAGTATAAAATCTCTTGTGTTGTATCTTCTTTTTCCTTCATCTCTCTTTTTATTTCCTTATCTATTTTATTATCAGTATCTATTTTTGGAAACTATCATTTTGTTGCTTGTTTAGTTCAGAAAGTTTAATTTTCGAAATAACTAACGCTATTTTTTGCTACACTATAAGTTCATAACTTGATAGTTTTTAATAAAGTTTTTCAAAATTTTATTAAGGAAAGAAAAGGAAAATTATGATTCAACCCCCTTCTCGTGTGCTTTTCTACCTATGAGTGGCATCAGAGTTTGGCCTCTAAGGAGTTGAGCAATCTTACAACTGCAGAGGACAGAGATCCTAGGAACAAATGACATAAAATATTCACATAGCTGAATGTCACTCCATCAATAGACCACCAGTTTTTTATGGCGGAGATTATGCATACTGGAGGGACAGAATAGAGTTGTTTATGAAGCACACAAGTGTTGACTTGTGAGAGATTATACAAGAAAGAGACTATGTTCCAAGGGAGAAAGTTTCAAGAACAGGTGATGCACTCTCATTATCTAGAGAAATCCCCAAGAGTAGGTGGACAAAGCAACAAAAGGCTAAAGTTCAACTAAACTCAAAAGCCAAGTATCCACTCACATGTACACTAAGTAAGGCTGAATATAACAAAATCATTACTTGTCACATGGCAAAAGAAATATGGGAGAGGCTGTATATGCTGCATGAGGGGACTGATTTAAGATCAGTATGTTGGTCCATCAATATGAACTGTTGAAAATGACAGATCAAGAGAATATTGATGAAATGACCACAAGGTTTATGCATATCAAAAACCAACTAAACAAATTTAGGCAAAAGATGTTCTAACTCAAAAATGGTTAGAAAAATCTTAAGAAACCTCTCTGCCAAATGGTTGCCCAAGGACACAGCCATTACTGAGGCAAAAGATCTTCAAACTCTTGGTCTGGAATCTAGATGCACTAATTGGGTCACTTAAAACTTGTGAAGTTGTGCTTACCGAAATGCGTGGTGAATCTAGCAAAAAGAGCAAGTCTATGGCGTTGAAGTCGTCTCATCAAAAAATCTATAAATTTAAGGCAATGAAAGTTACTAAAATCTCTGATGAGGAGGATGAGACTGATAATGAGTCAGACAGAGAAGATGGAAACGAGCTTTCCATGCTCATAAGAAAAAATCCAAAGTCTAGAGAGGAAAAACGAAGAAGAAAAGAGATATCAACTTTAGAAAGGACAGAAAAGACAAGCTAAAGCTTGAAGCTGTCATCTGCGTTCACTATGGGGAGAAAGGTCATTTCAAACCAAATTGTCCTAATCTTAAAGACCCATAGAAAAGATTCATACCCAAGAAGAAAGGCATGCTAGCTACCTAGAGCAAATCAAAAAAAGAAAAGAAAGAGTTAGAAGATCAGGATGAGATTGATGTTGCCAATCTATGCTTCATGGCTAGATATTCATCAAAAAGTGAATCAAAGGTAAATAACACTGACTCTGATCTCTCCTATGATGAGCTTTTATCTCTTTATGAAGAATTACTTGAAGACTCTCAAACTTTTTCCTCATGTTATCTCAGTCTGAAAAAGAAACATAAGAAAACTATTACAGAACTCATAACGGTCAAGGCAGAAGCTGAGAATTTAAGGCTTGAAAAGGAAGATTTGAAAGAAGAAAGCCAAGTTTTGAATATAAAACCCATAGCCTTAGAATCGGAAGTTGCAAATAAAAATGAAAGTACTCAGAAAGTTATTTCTGAGCTTGAACGAACTTCAAAGCTTCTTAAATCTAACCTTGAAAAAATGGTAAATAGATCAAGGAATCTTGATTTAATACTTGGAGGTCAACTGCCTTATTTTTAAAAGACTGGATTGGGATATGAGAAAAAGTTTGACAAAAAAGGAAAATCAATTCTCTTCAAGAAAGAAAAGAGGAAAGTTTCCTATACTATCTGTATCAAGAAAGGACATCCCCCTACAAATGCTTCATGAAAAGGAAGTTTGCCAAAAAGGTTAGACAACCTTCTTCTCAGACTAACTCAAGAAGACCCAAGAAAATATGGGTACCTAAAGTAAAAAATGCGTTTGTTGCAGGACTACCTAAGGACGCATGTGGAACCTAAAAACAAATGGTACATGGACAGTGGCTATTCGAGGCACATGTTCGGATCAAGAAAATGATTCATAAATCTGCAACCCAAGAACTCAGGATCAGTAAAGATCGTAAATGGAGGTAAGGTAAAGGTCACAGGCATGAGAGATATTGGTAAAAATGATTTTCACCAAAATTTTGATGTCTTGTTAGTTGATGGTCTGGCTCACAACTTATTAAGTATTAGTTAGTTTTGTGACCAAGGTTTTAATGTTATATTTAATGTTCATACATGCAAAGCAATAAGTCCCACTTCAGAACAAGTGATTCTATCTATAAAGAGGCATGATAACACATATGTGTTATCATTGGACGATCTGAGAGATCAAAATATAAAATATCTCATGTCTTTCATAGATGATAAGTTGTTATGACATAAGAAACTTGGACATGCTCATATGAAGCTTAATAATGAGCTCTCTTAGAAAGAGCTTGTTAAAAACCTTTCAAAGATCACATTTGACAAAGACTCAACTTGTGACTTTTGTTAGAAAGGCAAGCAAACCAAAGCTTCTTTCTATAATAAGCATGTGGTTTCAACCACTAAACCACTTAAACTTTCACATATGGATCTCTTTGGTCCAACCAAGACTTCAATTCTTGCTAGAAAGAGATATTGCCTTGTTATAGTGGATGATTACTCCAGATTTACATGGGTTATCTTTCTAGCTTCTAAGGATGAAGTATTTAAAAGATTCAAGGTTTTTGGAAACTGTGTTTGTATTGAAAAAGATTCTCAAATCAGTATTATCAGATCTAATCATGGAGGAGAATTTGAGAATCATGTTTTTAGTGAATTTTGTGAAAATCGTGGCATCCTTCATGAGTTTTCTGCACCTAGAACTCCCCAACAAAATGAGGAAACTGAGAGGAAAAACAAAAGCTTGCAGAAAATAGCCGGAATAATGTTTTTAGAAAGTGATTTGTCAAAAGGGTTTTGGGCAAAGGCTGTAAATACCTCTTGCTATTTACAAAATAGAATCTTTCTTAGGTCAATTCTCAAGAAAACTCCTTACGAGCTATGGAAAGGTAAAAAGCTCAACATATCATTTTTTCATATCTTTGGCTCATCGTGTTTCATTCTTAATACCAAGGACAAATTTGCAAAGTTTGATCCAAAGTTCGATGATGGTATCTTCCTAGGATACTCTTCTATGTCTAGGGCATATAGGGTATATAATAAGAGAACATTATGTATAGAAGAGACCATTCATATCAGGTTCAAAGAGCTCAGAAAAGACCTTGTTGATAATCTTGAAGATCTAAAAGAAAGCTTTGTAAAGATGAATCTAAAGGGTACTTCTGATAGCAAGATGATGAAAGACAAAATATCAGAAAATAAGCTTTAGAACACAAATATTTCAGAAAACTTACTCAAGTCTCCCAAAATATCAGAAAATGATACTTCTGATCATCAAGAAAAGCTATCTGAAGATGAAAGAAAAGCTGATGAACTTCAAAGTCATAGAAACTATAAAGGGGTTTCTAATTTAAAGGTAGTTTTTCAAAACAAAGTTCTTGGAAACATTTCTAAGGGTGTAAGAACCAAATCATCCTTTAAGAAAATGTTAAACTGTGTTTTCATCTCCACCATTGAACTAGAATATATTGATGAAGCTTTGAATGATCAAAGTTAGGTGGCTGCTTTACAAGAAGAACTGGATCAGTTCGCGAAAAGTAAAGTCTGGACACTTATTGAAAGACCAAAGGGAAAAACCATCATTGGCACAAAATGGCTGTTGTGGAATAAGCTCGATGAATTAGGCAAAGTTGTTAAGAACAAAGCAAGATTAGTTGCACAAGGTTAGATATCAACAAGAGGGAATTGATTATGATGAAACCTTTGCACTAGTAGCTCAGCTTGAAACCATTAGAATGCTACTTGCTTTTGCTGCCTACAAGGGATTCTTAGTGAAGTCAGGCGTCTAGGCTGATGATGGTGTTCCAAATTTATAGCACACCTCTTTTTGTTGATTATAAAATGAGGAGAAAATAGATAAAGAAAATCTTTTTGTGTTGTGGAATACATGGGGAGTTTTTGTTGAAGGGGAGCCTATTCATTTTTTTTTTGTATGTTTTTATGTTTTTGATGTTTCTACTCTGATACCTCTTCCTTCTTTGTTATATATGTATATATACACATAAGAAGGATAAAAGCATTTTCAAAGACATGTGTCAAGGTATGCATAACACATGTATCAGAGCATATAGAACATATGCATAACACAGAAATAAGCAGCATAAACTGATATATATATATATATATATATATATATATATATATACTCACAATCATAAGGAGAAGATAGATAAAGAAAATATTTATGTGCTGTGGAATACATAGGGAGTTTTCTTAAGGGGGAGCCTATTCTTTTTTTTTTTTGTATGTTTTTATGTTTTTTATGTTTCTACTCTGATACCTCTTCCTTCTTTGTTATATATATATATATATATATATATATATATATATATATATATATATATATATATGTTCACAATCATGGGCATTCATTTCTAAAAAAGTATAAAGTTGTGCTGACTAAAAAGGTTGATCAAGATGAAATATCATAAGTACGTCTTGTTAGTTATTAAGCACGATGATCTTCAAAAAGTTTCCTTTTTAAACTGAAAATCAAGTTGTTTATGTAAAAAAGACTTAAACGATCATATTTGTTTCTGATACATCTCAAAAATAACTTTGAGTAAGTTAAAAATTTCATGAACAATCATATCAACTTTGATTTAAGGTACTTAAGGCTAAAACGTTTTTGATCTTATTCATATCATGTCTAAAGAAAAGAACTTCCTGAAAATCACTCTCAGTGACAGGGTTGAAAGAATATGATATATCATTTTTTTGAAAAAAAATTCTTTCAATATCTATTCAAAAGATTTTCTTCAAATTGATTTGTCATTATCAAAAAGGGAGATATTGTTAGCTCTAGAATCTTGTCAAGATGCGCTAATTAGTTTTGAATGATAAGAAAGCCAATTTAAAGAAAATACTTTGAAGAACGACTAATGGTTGTCTTGAGTTTCTTGTAATTTTATAACAGGATTCTATCGTTTAGCAAGAGTAAGGTTTACTCAAACGAGGATAAATTTCACATTGCATATGCAAACATGTTTATCTCATTTTGAGAGATATGATCTCAAAAGCGAGTGAAATTATATCTTTATTTCAAGCTTAAAACAGCTAATGATTTAAAGAAGAAATCAACAACACAAGAAACCAAGTTTTTGAGACTTCAGAAAATAGCACTGGACTTAAGAAAAGTACACCTAAAAGAAAGATATCAATCAATATTGAAGCCCAAGATGTTCTACTATCTTCAATCCTCACATTCGTAAAGATTAGATCATCAACAAACAATGATTGAAGACAAGAAAACTCAAATTTTTATCAAGGAAATATTATCGAACTTCAAAAAATGTACACTCAGTAAAATAGTGCTTTCTACAAGAAAAATGAGGGAAAATTTGAATATGAATTCTAAAAAATCAAATCTCGGTGTCAAAACTGACCAATCATCTCATTTGCCTTTGAAGTCAACTATCTAAAAGTTCTAGAAGAAAAAGTTCAGAAACTATGGTTCAGAAAGTAAGAGTAGTTTATGAAGCACATCAGAAATCACAACTCTACAACGGCTTTTGCAAACTGACCTAACAGGCAGACAGGCTATGCTTCTAGACTATCTTTCCAAGACAGAAATAAAAGATTGACACGTTTACCTGGAAGATCTGATCAAAAGCAACGGTCATAAGGAAAATCTCTATAAATAGAGATGTTGTGCTTTCAAAAAGAATATAACTTAACACTGATAAAAAGAGCAGAAATGCTGCCAAGTTTTCCCTTCGTCTTTCTATAAAATTTATTACTACTTGTAATCATTTGCTAGATCATAAAATCTTATTTCTACACTCTTTATTAATCATACATTTTTCAAATGAAAAATATCTAGAAAGAAGTCATTCAAGTATTTCTAAGATCTCTTATTGTAAATCTAAAGAAATCTTGAATGTAGGTTAGTTTGAGTGGCAACCCAAATATATAACCTCTATTCCTTGATCCCGTAGTGATCAGTGTGAGATAGCTAGAAGAGGCTTGTTAAAGACTACTTAAAATGTGACCATAAAAGAGTTTTACTGGTCACGGTTTTAACTTGAAGAGACTGGTATAAGACTACTCGGTTTACCTTGAAGAGATTGGTGAATAACTACTTGATTTGTGACAGTAAGGGTTACCTACTAGTCACCAAACATAGCTTGGGAATGCTACTATAAAGACTATCTTTGTTCTTTCTCAAGTTGAAGAAAGATTTGGTGAAACTCAACGGTTGTTGAGAACTGGATGTAGGCAAGATTGAATGAACCAGCATAAAATCTCTTGTATTGTATCTTCTTTTCCTTTCATCTCTCTTTTTATTTCTTTATCTATTTTATTATTAGTATCTATTTTTGAAAACTATATTTCGTTTTTTGTTGCTTGTTCAGTTTAGAAAGTTCACTTTCTGAAGTAACTAATGCTATTTTCCGTTGCATTATAAGTTTACAACTTGATAGTTTTTTATAAAGTTTTTCAGAAGTTTATTAAGGAAAGAAAAGGAAGAACATGATTCAACCCCCCTTCTCATGTGATTTTCTACCTACAATTATTAGATGCAGAACCTGTGGATAATAAAAATTCAGAAATCCCAACACACAATTAATATGGCTGATAGATTGAACTAAATAAAATACTATAAGGGAATCACTTTATCTTATAATTGTCTATTCACTTTCTTAATATAATAAGTTAAGGAAATCATTCAACCTCACTTGCATACACAAAGTTTCTTAAAAGAAACAGCACAAATTTCATTCAAAATAAAAACTAAAAGAAATAGCTATCAAGTTTGGAGGTATTTATACGTCTTATTTAGGTTAACCTTATTTCCTAACCCTACTATAATAGGCTCAAATTACTACATCAATAATTAGGCTTAACAAATATAAAAGTCAAACAAGTCTTGACACATTTTAAAATATAAAATAATAAACTAAATAAGTCAAACTTAGCCCAATATGACCGAAATATATATTTGACGCAAATTAAGCCAATAATAAGATTTTTTTTCTTCTAATGTTGTAATATTCATTTTGCCCTATTAAGCTCATTTTATTATTATTATCACTATTTGTTGTTGTTAATGAAGTCATTTTCTAATGACAAATGTTATTTTGTACTTACAACTTATGAAACATCATCCTGACATACTCTAATCTGTCATTCGATGAGGTGTAGATCCCCTTAGTTTGGGCCTCACATCTCATTTGATGTATATGGGTATCTGTTGTCATGGTGCTTCACCATTTCTGAGCTCAGATAACATTATTTTTTTCTAACAATTCCCCCATTCAAGATATATTTGTGAGTTTAGAATTTAGAGGAGAGGGAAGGGGAGGACCTCTTATGTTTGGATCCACCATGGACCTCTTATTATTAATCGTTAGATGATTTAATCCAACAATCAATAAATAGGTAGTCCATGATGGACCCAAATATAAAAGGTCCACCATAAAACACACTTAAGCTTCTTAAATAAGTTACATCCTTGCATAATTAATTTTTTCAATATTAATTCCCTTAAGCAAAACTAAGTTTATTAGCCATGAGCTCCAGTTTACTAGCTAACTGAGGTTAACCAACTATATACGCAATTTAGAAGTTAACTACGGTTTACTATTAATGGTTTATTAGTTAATTAATCAATATTAAAACTTAAATTTTTTTTATAATTATGAATATTTCTTAAGTGTTATTGAAATATCATAACTTAGTGAAAATCACCTCTTTGACCACGTATGATTATGAAAACATGTTCTTCCTCTACCTCATATACACATTCATGGTTGGGGGATGTTTGCGTCTATCCTCAAAAGAGAGAAAAAGATGAAAGGGAACGTTACCGCTAGCAACCGTCTGAGCCGAATTCCCGCGGGAGCTTCTGACCTTCAAATCCAGCTCAGAGCAGCTCAAGCGATTGAACTCTTGGACGGCAATTTCCATGGCTATCTTCTGCTGCTTACCCATCAGTGAACCCAAATCAAGCACAACACCTATGCTCATACTGGGCCTTGGGGTGACTAAGCAATGTCCTCTTCTTTCATTAGCTAGTAGCACCCTTGACCATGCTAATAGCAATAGCAGGACAAAGAAGAAGCTAATGGGTGGCATGAAAGAACTCTTTCCCATTTGAGGAATGTCCAGCAGCAACCAAGACGTACTATGTCACTTCTCATTATTATGGCCTTCATTTTGAGCATGTGTATTAATAAGCACCCTGCACCTTCTTTCTTTGCTTTGACTTGCTCCAGGTTTTGCTGCAATAGTCTCACTCGATGAATGGACTCGTTCTAGATTTGTTTGTTTATTATTCTCACTTCCAGCAGTGATCTAGGGTGGTATTTTATTGTCCTACATATGACCTTCATTGGTATATTGTCAAATGAGGCAGTTACTCATAACCAAAAGTAAAAAATTTTAAAAAAATAAATAAATTAGCTAAAACTATGCGGGGAGAAGAGTCAATGGAGTTCAATGCAAAAGTATCCTTTGTTGCTTAATTCAGAGCAGCACTTGGTCGCTTCAAACGGAAATTCATAGGGTGCCTTTGATTTTATTTTTCAATTTTTAAATTTCATTTTCACTTTTTCAACTGAAAGCGAAAACTGAAAATTAGATGTCAAAGGGTTTGATTGTTTTTGGCTTTTGGTTTTCATTTTCAGGATTTTGTGGAGGATACTAAAAATCAAAAATAAAAATTGAAAATTAAATTTTATAATTTTCAGTATTTTCTTCATAAAATCTAAAAAACTAAAAATGAAAATCGAAACAAAACATTTTCACGGTCTTTAACATTTCCTTTATAAAATTCTAAAAATAAAAACTGAAAACTAAAACTAAACACGCATTACTTGTTTTTAGAATTTCATTCGAAATCATTCATTACTTGATATATCACTTATTATATTAAAGATAGTAGGAGACGATAATAGACAATAATAATTCATAAAAAAAAATGTATCAAATGATGATGATAATAAATAAAATCTTTTTCTTATTCTCATATCACTTAGGGTGGGTTTGATAAAGTTTTTCGGTTAGGTGCTCTATCTTTGAAAAACATATGAAGATTTTTCTTATTTGGTAAACCAAAATATTATAGTACTTTTCAAAGCTAACTTTTACCATTTAAAATTCAAAAGAAAAATCAAAAAATTAATATAATCTTTAAATCTTAATAAAAAATTCAACTTTACCTTCCATTAATTAAGGCTTTTAATTTTATTTTTCTGTAAGTATTTATATCTATTATAATCATTTTATATTTTAAAAATAACTTTATATATTTATTAAACACTACTTCAATAACTCATTCTTATTAAAAATAATTTTATATTATTTTATCCAACGATACGAGTAATTTTTTAGAAGTCCAAGCACAGCTCAATACCAAGCCAAACCTTAATGACCTACGGAAAAGTGACTGATGTTTGCGTTGGCGTAACATGGAACTTTCCAACCTGGTTCGTGCCTTGGCGTTCACTATAGTTTACTTTTACCAAAGAAATGTTACATCAAATGGAATTTTGAATTCAATATCCTTGGTTTTTATGTACATTACCTTGGAAGACCGTTCAACAAATGTATTATAGACTGCAAATTGCTTCAAGATGCTTAAATACTTCATTAAATAGATTGCAAATTGCTTCAAGATGCTAATATAACAATTTTTCTTTCTCTCACCATGTATAGGCCGTCCTCTGCTGTTTTTTGTTTTATCTTATACAGGATTGGAGAGCAACCCGATCGGAAGTTTCACTTGATTATAAAATTGATATAAAAGTAAAACACCACCCTTTTCAAAGGCTACCTCGCCCTCAGCGACTGAAACTTCCAGCAAAATGAAGTGATATATACCTTAAGGGCATTTTAATTTTACGTAACAACAGACTGTATTAGATATTGCCGTAACCGGGTTCGTGATGCCTATAACTATATAGTGCCTAGCTTGTACGATGGATGTATTAATTTGAACTAAAATGAGGGCCCCACAACAGAAAAAAGCAAAAAAAAAAAAAATGAAATAATGAAGAATGTGTGAAGAATGGATGAAGGAATTTTCCCCATAATATAAACACAAAAGACAGGAACTAATGAAGAATGTGTGACAATTGTATAATCATTTTATTGTCCTCCATATGACCTTGATTGGTACAATTTCTCTGAATAAATTATTAAATTGTATAATCATCATTTAATGTACAAACTAAGAACTAATGAATGTGCGACACTCTACGACAGTGAGAAACAAATAGACGTTTGATGAGAAAGATCTTCGGGCATCAAAACATTTTATTATGATTTAGTTTAGTAAATAAATCCGGAAAGGAGACCCGGACCCAAGCCTATATGATAAAAACATAAGGGAGAGTATCTTTTGAAAGTTAGTTATAGTTTGTGCACATAAAGTTAATCAGGCAAAAAATTAATTTAATCAATAACTCTTTACATTTAATTACGAATTTCAATTGAAAAGGCTCGTGAGCAGTATATGCAATATCAATAACTCCTGTTTTTTTTTTTTTTTTTGTTCTGAACTAAAATTCAACTATACTCTTCTTCTACAAACCCATGATGCTGTTTTCACTCCTATCAGCTTTCACATATTGTTTTTCACATCACCCAATCCGCTATTCTTCATTGCACCCTCTCCCTGCTCTATCCAGATCGTCCATATCATTCTACAACAACCACCCTGCTATTAATACTTACCTCCTGTTTTTCGCCAATGCCAAGAAAGACACCAAAACTGGTGACCTGAAATCTTGGGTGCATAGATGATTCTAAAAATTGTTGTTCTCATGTCTATTAGCCTCCTTTGTAAATGGAAACCAGAACATCAAATGCTACTTCAATCATGTGTGCATATATTCACTACGTGCGAACCAACTCTTAGTATTTCACCAAAAAGGAGTGCCAAAAGCATGACCGACTCTAATTTCGAATATACATAAACCACTGTATTCTGTACAGAAAGTAGACAAATTTGACTGAAGAAAATGACCAATTAGGGCATTGAAGCAGAAGAAAAACAAATAATTTGAATTGACCTGGGGCAGCAATCGTGAACCGCAAAATTACGGGAAGTTTTGACATGATGCAGCTAGCTTATCTCAAACTTAATTTTGTTCTCCACATATCCCCAATGACCTTTCTTGGTTGTGGATTATCTGGTCCCCTGTCCCTTTGTCCTGATGTAAAGTACAACCATCCATCCCAGAAACCAGCTAATGTGGTCTTCACACGGTAAGGAAGCTTCCCAATCACTGACCATGTCTGCAACAAGTAATGTGAAACCCAGATTTTTCAAATGCTAGGAAGGAATATTCACTATCAGAGACAACCATGACTCGAAATGTCCCAAAATGATATTCCACCACCGATATGAATTCATTTCAATCTAGAAGCACCAAACTTCTTTTATCTTGGAATGCATAAAATCCAACTCAACTACAAGCAGTAGCGGTCTTGCATATTAAGAACAATTCCAGTCAAACTAACCCTACAAAATAATTTTTCGTTTTTTAAAACCACAACAGTAAAGCTTGTTGGTAGGCCACTAAATGTACACAAGAAAATTCACTTATTTGTGTACTGAATAGAGGACAAAATTGGCCACCAAATTTAGTAAAAGCAAAACAAGGAAAGAACACTGCCCATCCAAGATCAACTTTAAACTTCAATCACAAACAACAATCACCAATAAGTGCATCACTAATAATTTATTAGCTCCGCTACTGAGAACAAAAAGAAATGGGCAAACGTGATATAAGAATGATAAATGTTTTCACAATGGCCTGATTATCAGAAAATGGTTTCATGAAGTTTATTATGATGTCTAAAAATTGGGATTTGGTGGACCAGACATGGACGTACTAAATAAAGAATAAATTGGTAGGTGGTTTGCATAAAAGGTGAATTCATCTGATAATAATTCGTGAAATTACTATAGCCAAGTAGTAAAGTGAGAGGCATTAACAGATAAAGAAAAATGCACCATCCATTTCTAATGAGCAGAAGAGTACCATTGAGTCTAAATGAAACTGGAAAACCTCCCCAACCAGGATCATCCTTTTTGTCACTGGGTGCTTTTCTGTCGTACCACCAGTGATAATGATTGAATTGTTCACAATTACCCATGCACACTCTATATGGGAGTTTGGCTTTGGCATAGGTGGCAAAACTTTCCATTTCATTCCTTCATCCAGCATATAAACATCACCATAGACGACCTGAAACAAGAGAAATTTAAGACCACAAGATACCACAATGCTTCACAAGAGAAGTCGACATTGAGAATCCAATTGATGTCAGTATAAACATATTATGCATGAGGTGCGAATGTGCAATTGACTAATTACAGCACACTAATAAATTATGTTTCCCATTCCATATCTTAGAAAATTAATAATCCAATTATCATATGTAGGCAAGTAAATCATGAAGACTGTTGATAACCAAAGAGAACATACTTCATGCCTCCGTGAACACTTGAATATAGGTGACCCTGGTTTGGGCATAAAATCACCCTCTTGTCCACCAATTACAAAAAGTCGATCATTCACCACAATGCAAGCCCTGCACAGAATAAGGTTGAGTTAGAACTTCGATGAAAGCCAATCAACCAGTTTTAAAGACAATAAATATGGCACCACTTTTCAAGCATCTGTCTTTCAAAGGCTTCTTAGGCTTTCAATGACACAGATTTGGCTTTCTTAAAAATGGGATTTTTTTTTTTTAATAAAGCCAATATAATACATTAACGTTAAATATTGAACAGGAATAAAACCTATTGGTAGAATCTGGGCAGTCTGC
This sequence comes from Dalbergia cochinchinensis, assembly GCA_031216125.1. NCBI lineage: Eukaryota > Viridiplantae > Streptophyta > Magnoliopsida > Fabales > Fabaceae > Dalbergia > Dalbergia cochinchinensis. The sequence continues at coordinate 29,547,729 of CM062368.1, forward strand.
TAACCTATGAGGTCCACCACGTGGAATGGGAATTTCAGTACGCCATTGTTTCTCCAAAGTTTTACCATCCTTCACAGCCAGACTCCAATGATCTAATCCAGGTGTATGGCGATTCTCCTTGCTACCTCCCATGACATGTAGTCTTCCCCTCCATAATTGAGTAGCAGGAGCATACCTGCAAATTCCTATGTTATAACAGTTCATATGACAATTAAAGTTCCAGATACTGATAAAACTTGACCAACCATTAATGTACTGACATAGAGCAAGTTAACTTGAATTTTCAATTATCAGATAAAGAGTCTAGGATGCAATTCACACTGATATGAGCATCTACAGAACAGTTCATGCATATTTTAATGGTGTGCATAACACACCTGGGGTATGGCAGTGGTGGCAAACTGTTCCATTTCTTTGTTTCAGTGTCTAACACAAATACACGTGCAGTAGGCCCTCTGCATTGCGGACCATATTGCCCTGAGACGACATATATGTACCTCCCATCAGTTGCTACTCCTAAATGCGAGTGAGCCATATCTTTTGGCATATCAATCCTCTCTACCCATGCGTTACTGCTGAAATTGTATATATCAACATGAGAGTGCACCTGCAAGAAGCATATAAGCGCCACCAAAAGACTCATCAACATCAACATTGTCTAATAATCTAAACTGGCAAACAATAACCAGAGACTGAGAAGTTTATCATCTCACAGCTACACTGACTATGAATCCAATTAATGTGGCTGAGAAAAATGATTCCTCGTCTGAAATGAATCATACAGGAAAATAGAATTTGTACAGACCCTAATAAACTAAACTAGCTATCTAAGTGACAGCTGTCACAACAACCTGCCAGCAAATCAATAACCGATTCACAACTAACTAAGCCAAGCAGCAAAAGTGCAAACAGTGTTAAATACACAGGTAACAATATGATTCCAATCATGTGCTGTATAATCTCATAGCCATAAACAAGATGATTTATAACTCAACATCATGTAGAATGCATTAATCAGGCCAACAACTCAGAGATGGATCGAAATACTCACATAGTCAAGAGAGCCATATCCTGCAAACACATAAAACAGATTTTTAATCTGTATAGAAGACCCATCCAGCCGAGGCACAGGTGCTGACGGCATCGCCTCCCAACGCAAATCAGGAGCAGGTAAATCCGCAAAAGTTGCGGGCAGGAACCTCTCAGCACCACTCTTCTTTGCATCGACAGCATCTCCACCCTACAAATGAAGCATACATTTTAGCCTTAATCAACAACAAAATACCTACAAAAGCATGTATAATACAGTATAGGGGGCTAATGCAACAACTTGGTATGATGCAAAGAAAAAAAAAAACAAGTGGGCATAAAAAAAAAAAAAGGCTCGTGCCTTTTGAAATTTGGTAGTGGTGGAGACATTTGGAGAGAGCAGAACGGGTGACTTGTTGTCAAAGACCCAATTTGATGTGATTACTATATGCCCGGAAGAAAATGAGGCCCAGATGTAATCTGCAATGAATACGATGCCCAGAATACCTGCGAGGAAGAAGAAGATGACCAGTTTTGCTGCGGAGAAGTGCTTTTGGTGGTGAAACCTGGCCATAGATTTTTCACGCTGGAGTCAATAAAGAGAGCAATGAAGAAGCGAGGGTGAGCCATTTATTTATTTTAAGGGAAGTTGGAGAAGGGAAGAAGAGTGTTGGAGCGGAGAAGGAATGGAAAGTGAAGGGCAGGCCTGCCTTTTGAGGAAACAACGGTTGGGCGCCAATGGTTTTTGTGTTCTGTCGTATGTCGGTGTGTTGGTCGGCCAAGGATTCGTTGCTCCATCCCATGCTATTGACCAACGTTAGCCCACCCTCAGTATTACTAAAATGTCCCTGAGCTTTTCTTCTATTTTCGGTAAGCCCAAAGCCCCGGCGCCACCATTCCTTCTGTGCAGAGGAGAGGTAGTCGCTCCGTCACTCAACAACAACGGCGGAGGGTGGGGGCGGCGACAGTGAGGCGTGATGGACTGATGTCTGGGTTGCGGTGCCTTGCGGCGGTTGAAAGCTGCAACGGTGGAGCTTGCGGTTGTGGCTGGGCATGGCGTGGATAAAAGATATGCTTTGAGGGGAGGGAGGGGAACAAGGGTATATTTGGAATCCTAAAAATTTATTTAAGCTTTTTGAATTGAATGTATTTATTTTTTTATTAAATCTAACCCGTCCACTTACTTTAATATAAAATCTCATGGTTTGAAAGAGGTGGTGCTAAAGTTGGTCTCTAACATGAATGGACCATCGAAACATCCCCCGTGTTAGCCTGTGACTCTGTGTTCCCATAATACCACGCGCACGCATACGTTGGGTTTTGTTGTTACTCTTTCAAAACGGGCTATAGTTAAAGGTTAGAACTGTAATTACAATTGATTGGATTAGAGGAATCCAATAGAGAAAATGCAGCATAGCCAGCTGTCTCAAGATTAGCGGAATGAGCCCTCCCAACTATCCATATGACCATGCTTGATCTATGATATAAAACATAACATAAGTGGAGCCTAGACATAACATATAATATAAAATAATTAATGAGAGAGATTGCATATCACATGTCACAATGAATATTTTACATGAAAGAATTCACTCTCCAAGATTAGTGCCTTAATATGGGTTTATTCGACCCAGCATAGTCTAGCTAGCCCATGACTAGTTAAACATTTTTTATTTCACAAGAAAAAACATTTTTTAAGGAGAAATTGGAATTTTGTTATGTTTAGTGCAAGAAATTAATTATATAAAATGATGTTATACTTATAGTTGTCAAATGGACAGGGCCCACCTATTTAGGCCTATTCATTTAGGTCTAGCCTGTTTATATGCAAACTGAAATATTTCAGCCTTCTCGATTTAATTGCAAATCATGGGTCGGCCTAGCCCAACCACTTTTTTAAACAAAATTTTGTATCCAAACAGGCTGATGCAAATCTAAACTAGCCAAAGCAAAAAATAGATCTAAAATAGAAGCAAATGCATATTTAAAATATAGATAATTTAAACATGTTAAATGTAGATAATTTAAATATTTAAAAGATTTGAATTATTGAGAATTGTCTTTGCCAGCATTCAATTTTTTATTAAGTTTTTTTAAAAAAATTTAACTTAAGTTTATTTTATCTTTTGATTTAATTTTAAATATCGTGTCTTATCATTGACTGTGAACACCCGATTTTGTTCGACCTATATTGATGTGGAATCTCATGGATATCAAAATCCAGAAACCCCAACACACAATTGATATTGAAGATAGGATTGAAAACCAAATAAAATACTACAAAGGAAATCATTCTACCTTGTAATCTCCTATTCAGCTTTCTGATGCAATAAGCTAAAGGAATCAATTAACCTCACTTGTATGCACAAAGTTTCTGAAAAGAAACTGAAAAATTTCATTCAAAATCAAAAACTGAGAAATAGTTGCTGCCAAGTTTGGAGGTATTCATACCTCTTATTTAGATTAAATTAATTTCCTAACCCAACTAGACTAGGCTCAAATCACTACCCTAACAATTTGGTTTAAAAACATAAAATAAAATAAGTCTTGAGACATTTTAAAATATAAACTAATAAACTAAATAAATCAAACTTGGCCCAATATGACCGGAATATATTATCAATGCAAATTCACTAATAATAATATTTTGGGCTGCCATAATTACCAATAAGAGTCTTGACTAATTCTTGATGCATCTCTTCAACAAATGATTTAGCCAAATTTCTAAAATTGTCTTGAATCCTTTTAGCTGACACCCTTTGGATAGGTCCTATGGGCATGCTACAAGTCTTATTTGTTCTTTCAGTGCTAAAATGTTCAATTTGCTCTTCTAAGCTCGTATTATATATGGAAAAACTCAAATTTCTTTTAGATCTGGAGTGTTAGGTTCATGTTTATTTTTCAAGTATTAAAAAAAAACTCTCAGCCAATTTCATTTTATTTTATTGTTGTAAAAAAAAACTAAGCTCATTTCTTTTTTTCAGTTAAAAAAATATATTTTAGCCCGTTTCATTTTTAGTTTTATTTTATTTTTGAGTAAAAGAAAAAAAAAAGAAAAGAAGTGTGCCGGCTGAAAGAAAAAGACAAAAAAGAAGCGGTGCGCAATAAAGTCAAGCAAAAGCATGCAACAGAAAAAGGGATCGCCGAACACAAAGGAGGAAAATTCAGAAACAATGGCGTTAGATCTGTAAAATCAAGCAACAATTTAGGATAAAATTTTTCAACAAAATCACAAGTGTCACATATCGTATTTGAAAAATCAAACCAACAACTGTGTGTAAAGAGGATCAGATATCATCTTTAATCTAGATCTTCTTCCAACACTGAAAAAAAAATTTCCATCACCATTTTTTTTATTCAAAAACACATTTGCAACAAACACAGAGAAAAGAAAAATTACAGAGCCACAGGCAAACTATTTGGTGATTCATTTTCTTTTCCTAGTGTATACTTCCCATTTTGAAGCCAAACCATTTTCCTAGCAAATAATATCCCAATTAACAGGCAAAATAAACCAACAGCAGACATAATATCCACAAAAACACATACAAGTATAGATCAAATCAAAAACCATCATCATCAACAATCCATTTCAACTCACAAAAATCTCAATCCAAAATCAGAACTAAACATAAAATTCAATTTCTCAAAAAAAAAAAAAAGTTAAGGGAAGTCGGTGATTCACTGCTACCGTCGGCCTCTTCCTCCCTTCCATCACCATCATCATCCCTCCAACACCTCGGCCGAGACCTCATCTTTCACCGCCACCCTTCCTCAGCTAGCCTCACCACGAGATTGCGATTGTAGCCTTCGCCAAATGCCATCCCCATCACCGCGATCTCAAACTCCATATTCCTTTACCCCGATCTCCCCCATCACTCCACCATCAACACAGCTTTGCCACTGTCACCATCATGGCCATAATAGAACGGCTCTCACCTCCAGGGGATCAGTCGGTTTCTTCTTTTCCTCCTCATCACGTTACCATTGTCTCCTTCTTCTTCCTCTACTAGGATCGGTCGACCCGTCCTCCCTCGTGTGTTAGCTTCCCTTCCCTCTACGCTTCACGCTTCCTTCTCTCCACCGCCGCGGCCCTCCCTCTCTCTCTCTCCGTGTGTGTGTGTGTGTGTGTTTGTATTGGTGAGTGTGTATGTACGGGTAAAATTAGGTTAAGGAAATCAGGGAGTTTTGGTTAGTGTTGTTTTATTTTTGTTGGATCAGATTTCGAGCCTATTTGTTTAGTTAGTGTTTGTTTATTTTTATTTTTTTTGTTTTTAGGTTTGTTTGTTTGTTTGGGTCTGGTTAGCTTTGACGTTATACTTAAGGCTGTCAAATGGATAGGGCCCACCTATTTAGGCCCACTCATTTACGCCCAGCCCATTTATTTGCAAATTGAAATATTTCAGCCTTCTCGATTTAATGGTCGATCATGGGTCAGCTTGGCTTGACCTTTTTTTTTTGAAAGAAAATTTGTATCCAAACAGGCCGATGCAGATCTAAACTAGCCAAAGCAAAAAATAGATCTAAAGTAGAAGCAAATGCATATTTAAAGCAGAAGTAGATGTTCAGTAACTGCAGATAATTTAAACATGTTAAATGTAGATAATTTAAATATTTAAAAGATTTGAATTATTGAGAATTGTCTTATAAGTTATTATTTTGGTCGAGTTATACTATATGTAGTATAATTGATATAATAATCTTGGAAAGCTATATGATGGAATCATTTTAGCTTTAATTAATAAGAAATTGGTTACAAAAGCATGTAAATACATCATTAATAATGAGAAGCAATTAGAATCAGAGCCAGAATTTAATTTCTATATACTAACATCTTCTAGGTATTGAAAAAAAAATTTGACAATTTGTGATAAGCAACTATTTATTATGATAACCATTAACTATCATTTATCTTTTTTGTAAATTCTATTGGCTAACATTATAAAGTTATTTACAGTGTCAATATATAAAAACTAACTTTGTTAAATATAGTGTTTATATAATTGAAACATTAAATAAACATGTGATAACAAGATTTATCGAACCATTTTATTATAGTTTTCTTTATTTTTTGTTCTTAAACATTAAGGCTATTTTTTATACTTATCTACATTAAAAATAGTTAAAATATTAAAAAATATTTAAATAAAATAATCATATCATGTACATACAAAATTTTAAAATTAAGTTTTGTTAAAAAGGAAATGGATGACATATCATTCAGTTGTGCATTTGGTTTCCCAATCTTATCAAGCCATTTATTCAGTAATAACTGCTAATGATATATTTGAATTAATCTAATTTAGTTTTATAATTTATTAAATGAGGTTTATTATCAAATATCCTGATTTAGATTTCTTATTGTCATTGAGATCATTCAACATAAATGATAAGCAACAAGGTCAATATTTGGTTTTGATATAACACTGATTTTCCAATAACAAGGCCAATATTTGATTTTGATAATTGGTAGATTTAATTTAAGTTAATCATATCATATATTATATATAAGCAAGCTAATTACTAACGTGTCATTCAACTATGCATTTGATTTCTTGTCCCATGAAAAGCCAATTAATACACCAAGTATATTAAGTTATCGATTTAGTAACAATTATCAATAAAAAACTCCTAATCTCACCCCCATTAAATGTCAATCAAATAATTATAATTGTCAATCAAATAATTATGATTGCTAATAAAACAACTATATTCCTTGTGAAAGCTTTCAGAAGGTAGGCTATATATATGTGAGCGAACTATAGAATATATTGTTAGCTCCAGAACCTTTTAGAAAGCATTAATTCAATATGTTATGAATGATAATAAAGCAATGTTTTGAAAGAATAACTAATAGGTTGCTTGAGTTTCTATTCTCATGTTTCATAAGTTAAAATCATGATATATTTTTCACAATATCGTGTTTTGACATGACTAAAATCTCATTCAAAGAGATTTAGTACTTTAAAGATGTGAAAATAATTCAAAAAGTGAACTAAGATAAATAAGAGACATGAGAAAGCAGTGTACAACGTCGAAAACTAAGTCTAGATCTTCATAAAGTAAATCACGTATTCAGAAAGTGAAATATTCAGTAGAGAAAGTAACTTCTCATGAACAAATCATCATCATCATCATCAATCACTGTCACGACCCGACTGGGAAACGTGACCGACATGTAAGGAGTCTCATCCTCACGTAAACCTCATGATCTCTGAGTCTCTCTATATGCATAAAATAAGATATTTTTTATTCTGCAATCATAACTTCATCTAAAACTCTGTTTAAACTTTATATCTGAAATTATGAAACTGAAATACTTGATATATGAGGCTTTGAAAACATCTTAATCATGCTCTGAAAATCAATTCAACATGTGAATTGAATCATAAATATATCTCTGGTTTATTGCATAAACTCTACCATTTCAAATCCATACTTGTGAACTGAAAACATATACATAACTGTCCAAATACTGAAATTAAGTACATAGTCTGAAAATAATACATGGCTCGAATTCTACCTGCACATTTACTAGAACATTCTATTCTAACATGACTCTAATCTAAGCTTTATTCCAAAGTAAGACTCACTGCTGGAAATGATTGCATTTGCCAAATTTAAGGCTGAGCAACATCTGTATTTGCAACTATAAGGAGGAAGGGAAAAGGGTAAGTCAATGGGCTCAATGAGTGAGCTCTCACTCATCACCCATATAGGACAACCAAGGGATATACCATAATGCAATGTACATGTAACAATCATAAACCGTTTGATACTCATGTACATAATTTCATAGAAAATATATCTCTGTATTCACAAATTCATAAGAAAATATTTCTAAATTCTTATTCCAACAAGAAAATCATTTCTCATATATACAATATCTCTTAAATCAAATATTCTCTGAAAATATAATTAACAGTATTCTGATAGAGAAACATGGATAATATGTTTACTAACTGTATAATAATGTATCCTTCAGTTATGCATGTCAACCATGACATAACCAATCCTCTATGGGTGCCAGACACGGGCTCCATCCTCAAGACTTTGTTCTTTCCCCCCAGACACGGGCCAACGAAAGAACACGTATTTTCTGCTCTATAAGATTGCCCTTAAGGATAACTTGGTGCCAAGGTTAATGATCATTTTTCCCAGCCGTTAACTAACTGTCTGTTTTTCTATAGCTACCGTCTAACTAATTTGTACTTAGTTCATATAATCTCTTAAAGCATTGAAACTCTGTTACGTACTCTAATATGGGTATGAAAACTCTTTCATTACTCTATTCCTTGAAATCATAAAATCTCTAATATATATAAAATCATTTAAATATGAAACTCTTGGAACTTTAAAAGCTCTGGACTCATATAACTCTAGCAACCTGACTTTAGCATAATTGTGACTATGAAATCATACCCAACGAATCACTCGCTTAAAGGCATTCTGATTTCAAGCTATTTGAATATGTATCTGACAGTTGTTACGTATCATACTGAGTTCCACACTTCTGAGTGTCATAAAAACTGGATTTCCAAAATCTCATTTCTCAAGCTAATATCTGTTTATATCTTAATAACTCTAATATTATATTGAAACATATTTGCTTGATATTCTTGCCAAAATATCTTAACTGATACTCTAAAATCACATTTCAAAATCTCTAGTTTTGAAGTATAAAGATATTATAAACTCTTAAAACATGTTTGATAAAATAATAACTTGTTACATCATACATTCTTGTAAGAATCTCTTAGGCTTGCACATAAAACATTTCTATATCATACAATATGTCAATTGAACGAAGGGTGTCGCCTACTTCCTCAAATTAGAAATTATTTTAATACTAAGTTGTTTAAAAAATATAGTAAATGGCACAACTTAGGTCGTCTCCCAATGAGGCTTCAATACTTAGTTGTGAAAATTGGGGTTTGGAGGAATGAGAATTATAGCAATGGAAATTAAAAGATAATAGCAATAGTGGAGAAACGCACTAGTGTAAGGTATTCCTAGGATTGGCAATCAGTTATTGTTGACCAAATATTAAACTCATTGGTGACTATTAGTAATAAATTACTAGCAATTCTACTAGTGATTGATCGACCTCTAGAATTTGACAAATGTAAATAACTAATAAACGATATCCTAATTTAATTAGAAATCACATTGATTTAATGAACCAATTGATATAGCTTTACCTCTAATCGGAAAATTAATTCTAATGTTCTCCCTCAAACATAAACTAATAGATCTACCAATTTATGCACAAAAGATTTCCCTAAATGACGATCTCCAATTTAGTTATTCCAATAAAGATTATAGAAATCATCACAATAATTAAAGAAATAGAAATTGCAAAATATTAATAAAACCAATGCATTCAATATAAACAAAGTGTCTCAGATGTCATCCCAATCCATCCGAAAATCCCCACACTAGTAAAGAAATCTACTCCTCCATCTCTAGAGGATTACAACAATAAAGATAAAAGAACCTGAAAAAAGAGCAATAATCCTTACCACAGTCTAGAAGACAGAGCACCTTCACCAATGGAAACCTTAGAGAGAGAAGAGAGAAAGAGAAAATAGAGATGTAGAGAGAAGAATAGGAACTAAAGTAGCAACCTAAAAGTAAGTCTAAAGCTAAGGTAAAAGTTTATAACAATCCTTTATATACTACTCTCTAAAATGGGTCAAAATGGGGCCCAAAAATAGATTAAATGAGCTATTCTGCGACATTGTACGAGCTGCAGCTTTGGACAGAATTGATGTCTTTATGTATTTGGTCATTTTGACCCCTTAACATTCGAATTTGTCAAGGCACTAGAAATGCAATTGTAGCCCTTTGAATAAGTTTTGTAAAGCCACCAAAATCATCTTAATCAGAAATCTGTAACTCCAGATATTACAAAAATACTAACTAAAGGTTACGTTGGACAGCATCAAAACATCAGCAACATTTAATCTTGCAACTCAATTTTCATCATGATGCTCTTAAAACTGAGTTTTAGCTAAACATGAAAGTTGTAGAGGATTTCTTAAGCTTTCTAAAACATTTTTATTTGTCTTAATCCGATCTCTATAGAAAGAGATACAGATTTTATCGTATAATACTTTTTGCAATTTTGCTCAAATGAACTCAAAAACTATTCTATTTTGCTTCCAAATTCTTCCAAACAGTTTCCAACTTCGTTCTTGACATTTGCACTCAATTCAAGACTCCTGAATATAAAAAATATACTCAAAGAGACAGGTTAAATGCAACATGCTCTAATCCAATAATTATCCCAAAATCAATGCAAAAGTCATCAATTCTATCAAAATCATACAATGAGGAATAAATCAAAATCCTTATTAATCGTGTCAACAACACATTAAAACTCATGTAAAAAGCAAAGGTTTAGAAGTAAGGTAAGTGGCACAAATGCCCCTTATCATCAATCATGGTCCCATGGTTTTGTAAAACTCATTCTTCCATGCTATCATCATAAATCAAAATTTTTCTAGCTTAACATAATCATGTAAAATCATATTCTCTGCTTTTGCTTATCTCAAATTTTATATTTCACAAATATCACGCATCAAAGACAGTCATAATAGTTAAAACAAGATCATGAGTTTGAACCCACTCGCCGTCTTGGAGCCAGGAGTATGTGGGCACCACTAACTTGACCTCCAAAGCATGGAATGACACCAACAACTGTCATAGAATAACATTGACTCAAAATTAATCTTCGTTAATCTCTAAACAACTCTAATCTAGCTCTAACAATATTGGGGGTCACTTAATAATAATGGGAGAAACAACAAAGCCCAAACCATAGAACATATAAAGGAAAGGAAGGAGATGATAAAACTAACATAAACCTTTCACTTTTGATCTTGGATAGAGAAGGAATGATGATGGATTGAGAGAGAAGGGGTTAGAAAGCTCCTTGGAAGAGCTAGGGTTCAGTTTCTGCCAAGGGAGCCCGAGCTTGGGGTGTTATATAGGGGTGGGGATCCCACTTATCAAAATTGGATCATTTTGTATTGTGCTGTCATCGGGCCCGCTCACTACAGCGATCAAAACTCGTTGTAACAAGCCTGTTCTATAGAATTTTGTAGCAACAGCTCCAGCTTTTCACCCCTTGGCCCTTCACGCATCCGGGGTTTTCCAGGCAACACGAGTGGGTCCTGGGGGACTTTAGGGCCGTACGCAACCTGTCTACTGACACGTGTACCTGGGGTATTACAATCACCTTGGCTATCATCTTTGAAGACTAACCACATATGAAGGAAATTATTATCAATCTTAGAGTTAAGTTTAGAAGATCAACAAATAGCTCAAAAAGTGTGAAACCACATCACAAAGCATGCTGACATCAGAAACTGCACTTGGCAAAACATAAACTGAAGAAAATTTGAATTTCAAATTAAGTCAACAACTCATAAATTATTGATAGTGACACATCGACCCTGTACTTGGACATTCCTCGTATTCTAGAAGAAAAAGTTCAGAAACCACGCTAAAAAAGTAAAAGCTGTTTTTGAAGTTTTATTCAAAAACCAATGTCAACGCTTTTGTACAAACAAAGACAACTCTAACACAACTCAGGTACTCTTCTAGAGGACAGTTCCTACGATACAAAAAGAAATATCAACACATGTCAAGAGGACATGTTCAAAATCTAAGTATAAAATGATGAAGCCTTCAAACATGAAGAAACTTTTGCACAAAAAGCGCTGAAACTTACTAATACTCTTTGAAGTTGATAATCAATTTCTATAATGAAAATCTTCTTTCTTATATTCATTAGCAAACACTTTCTTCTTAAGAAGAATTAGAAAGAAGTCTCTTAGGTCATTCATTCAAACACTATCTTATTCTTAGAAAGACTTGAGTGTTATTCGTTGGAGTATACTAACCCAAAACTTATCTTTGTTTCTTGATCTAGCAGTAATCAAGTAAGATTAGCTTAAAGAGACAAGGAAAAACTACTCATAAGTGAGAGTAAATTGAAACTACTATTCATTAGAAATAGTTTGAGAAGGCTATCAAAAGAACATCTTATTTTCTCAGGTTGGAAAGTGATTGATTAGTGGAACTCAATAAGTTGTTGAGAAATAGATGTAAGCATTATTTGGCTGAATCAATATAAAAATCTTTGAATAACATTTCTCTCTCTATCTCTCTCTCTATATCTTTCAGTACTTAATCTATTTTGTTGTGTGATTTTCAAAAATATATTTAAAAAGCAGTTTCTAACACTTATTTTTTACTGCCTTCAAGTGAAAATTACTTAATAGTCTTTGATTAGTTTTCAGAAACAAAAAAGGATTTAGAAACACGATTCAACCCCCATTTTCGTGCTACTTTCTACCTACATATATGATATGCCACACTCTATATCATTCATCTTATTCTATTGGTCTTAGCAATTGTGTTAATTTGTGATTTTTTTTCTTCTAATTATTCCATGTTTTCCTCTTATCTTCGTTATTCTCTATACTATATATCATTCATCTCATTTTATTTGTCTTAGTAATTGTGCTAATTTGTGATGATTAATTCTTACTTTTGATTATTCCATGTTTTTTATTTATAATCATGACTTAGGATGGATGATATTATACAAATTGAGCTTATTGAAGAAATGAGATAATTGCATTTTTATTGTTGTTATTGATAACACGAAGGACATTTTAAGTTGCAGTGGACATTTATTTTAGCTGTTTTGATTGTAAAGCGCTTTTATATCTTAGTTTATCTTTTTTAGTGCAATAGAAATGAATACCTTTTAAGTTTATTTTTATTATTTAAAAATTTATTTTTATGGACAAGTTTTAATTTTGATGTAATATTTTGATAGACAATTTTTTTTCTACTAATGCTGTAGATTATTTAGTTTGTATTTTAGGTAATTTATTATTGATATCTATATCCAAGATCCAATTTCACGGGATTAACTACAAACATGAAGTTGTTGTTTTCTTCACACAATAATAATATTTGATATAGCTTTGAAAAAAATTCAATCAGATATTTTTATTTCAATTATTTATTTAAAGAATGTATCTATTATAATAATTGTAATAAATAAAGTTAATATTTGATATTTGTTTTAAGGAATAATATTTGGTATTTTATAAAAGAGAGTTTTCGAAATTTAAAAAACTCCACATGTTAGTTCCATGTTGAATTCATTTTTCACCTAATAAATTCATCTAATTTTTTTATTAAATCTTAACAATAACTTTTTTCAATAATTGCATCAATTAATTATTAATTATTATTTATAACTATATATATAAAGTATCAAATGCTTTTCCATCATAAATATTAAATAAATTACATAATGAGTTCATATCTTTTATATAAGAGAGTTTTTGAAATTTAAAAAACTCCACATGTTATTTCCATGTTGAATTCATTTTTCACCTAAAAAATTCATCTAATTTTTTTATTAAATCTTAACAATAACTTTTTTCAATAATTGCATCAATTAATTATTAATTATTATTTATAACTATATATATAAAGTATCAAATGCTTTTCCATTGCATAATGAATTCATATCTATATCTAACATTAATATTAATATTATATTATATATTAAATTATTAATTTTCATTTTGTACGAGTACATATAACTTCAAATAGTATATATTCTCTTAGTATTTAAACTAAACTGATTTAAAATTAAAATTAGTCATTAGTAGTACGTTCTTTTAACTGGCTTTTAAAGATTACTTTATTGAAAAATTAATATTACTTAAAATATTACATCCCTTTTTTAAAATATTGGAATATCATATATTCATTTTCAATTTAAAAAAAAAGCAAATTTATCAAAACAAAAAGAAAAAGTCACATTTCTTTCCGATATCCGACATCGAAACACTTTCACACGGATTGCCTACTCATCACTGTCGTAGGGACTTCTCGGCCGAATGGAAATTTCAACACGAAAGCATCGTGTCAGTTGACGGCACATCAAACGGCTGATACTCTTTACAAACGGAGTCCGTCCGATCCGTGAAAACACCGAAAAAACAAAGTAAAAATCAAAGGGTTCACGTTAGTCGGAGCGCGATGCAAATTGCAAAGCAGGACGGCGGCTGTTAATTATAAAGGGAAAAACGAGGCGAGAGGTGAGAGTGCCAGCTCTCTCTCTCTCTCTCTCTCTAGCACTTCGACTTGGCTTTTGCTTCTCTTCACTCTCGCTCAATCTGGAAGCTCGCTTCCTGCAAACGGCGTCGTTCGCTCCTCCTCCATCTTCTTCGCTCCGAAATCGCTGCAATCTCTCCCCGTCGTTTTCCGCAAAACGCGCTTGCGCTTCGTTAAGCTGTTGCCGTTTACTGCGAAATTCAGTTAGGGTTTCGCCACTTGTGCTGTGATCTCTCTGTCTTCCCGCTCTTTCTTATGTTCTCGTGGAGAATTGCTGCTTCTTTGAACACGCTGCTACTGCTGCTTTTATTTTTTGCAGTTAGTGACCGGTAATTGTTTTGTGTCTTCGGTTTCCTTTCGACATCGACTTTTGTGGTAGAGGGAAGTGCCAAAGTGGTGTAATTGCACCATTTGAAAGGGGCTTCAAGCTTGTTTGTGTATCGTTGAAGATTTTCCTTGCAGTTTCATTAATTTCAATCAATTTAGTGGGGGCTAATTTTGTAGTAGGGTTCCAAGCTGTGGAAAAATTACCATATTGAATTATATTTTTGTTCTTTTAAATTTCTGTTATTGGGATCTCTCAACAGTTATCCTAAACAAACGAACCTGGTGAATTTCTTCTTCCGTGATTGGAACTGGAATTTCCTTGCGTTGTGATGGCGAAGAGTAGGCTCTCTGGAGGTTATTACGGGAACGCTGTTGGGACAGCCGGTGAATCCGAGGGTTCTGGTAGCTCAGGAAGAATAGACACCGAAATCACTGTTTCTGAGGACTCGAATGTTCCTGCAAGGAAATGTATTAGCTTGAATTCGAGCCGCCGCGACCCGTTCGGTGTGCCGATGCAAGTTCTTCCACTGTCAAAGTTGTCACCCTTGCAAAGAAAAGATCTGGTGATGAAGTTGAGGTCAGAGCTTGAACAGATTCGGGTGATTCAGAAGAAAGTTGAACTGCAAGCTGCTAGTGGTGTTGCATTGTCATCATCCAGTGATATTCTCAGCTGTAGCAATGGGAATAAGCATAATGGTCCTCGAATAGAGAACTCAAAAAAGCCATCAACCTCCCGTTCTGTACCGGGGAATAATAAGCGGAAACTTTCGGCGGGGAATAAGCCTCGAGGTTGGAACCGGGGCTCTTCGGGTAAGTTTGAGTCTGTGGCGCGGAATTCTTCCCCTGGCACTGCAAATACTTTGCTGATGAAGGATTGCGAAACGCTGCTGAAACGGTTGATGAGTCATCAGTATGCTTGGGTTTTCAACACCCCTGTGGATGTGGTGAAGTTGAACCTTCCGGATTATTTCACTATTATTAAGAGTCCTATGGATTTGGGAACAATAAAAGGCAAGATAGCTGCAGGAGAATACAAATGCCCGGGCGAATTTGCGGATGATGTGAGGCGTACGTTTTCGAATGCAATGGCTTATAATCCCCCCGGGAATGATGTCCATTTCATGGCTGATGCCCTCAGCAAACATTTTGAAGTGAGATGGAAAACAATTGAGAAGAAACTGCCGAGAGCAGGTGCTCTGCCACCGGCGCCTGTGAAGCCGGATGTTTGTGAAGATGTGAAAGCTACTAAACCAATGCCTCCTTCAAAAAAGAGGAAAATTGCCTCATTGCCCCCTCAGCCTGAAGCAGTGCCACCTGGTAAGCCGGTTATGTCAGATGAAGAGAAGCACAAGCTAGGTAGAGAGTTGGAATCTTTGCTGGGAGAAATACCTGTCCATATAATCGATTTCTTGAAAGAACATAGTTCAAATGGTAGAGAGTGTGGAGAGGATGAAATTGAGATTGATATTGATGATCTCAGCGATGATACACTGTTCAAGTTACGAAAGCTAATGGATGACTATTTGCAAGAGAAGCAGACGAACAAAGAAAAAGATGAAGCGTGTGAAATAGAGGTATAACTGTGCTACCCGACATCCTAATCCTTTAATAATTAAGCTAGTATCACTTTCGGTCTGAAATATATACTGTTCCTTGCCAAGATTTGGTTTCAATCTTACAGTACATATGATTTGATTTCTGGTTATCTATTTTTTCTGTTGCAGATCTTGAATGATTCTGGGCCAAGCAACTCTTCTTTGCAAGCATTTAAAGGTTATACTGTGTGTGTGTGTGTGTGTGTGTGTGTATGTGCCCGTCCACATGTATGCGTTCTCTATTTGATTTTCTGTTTAAATTTGTTGCACTTGTAGCTAATGATCCAGCTGATGAAGAGGTGGACATTGGTGGAAATGAGCCCCCTTTGTCGAGACATCCTCCTTTGGAGATTGAAAAGGATACAGCTTGCAAAATGGACAAACGGCCAAGTCCAGGCAGGTCTAGTGGTAAGTGGGGTTTGAATTTCTATGCATTGGAATGCAGATGTATTTGTGACTGTGGTTCTTCTTGGATGTGGATATTTGAATATGGGATACATTTGGTACATGATGTGGGAATATATCTTATTCAAACATATATTACTTATATGTTTTAATGTGTTTTTATAGCTTCATGGTTTGTCCCTGAATCTCACTTTAAATTTATCCAGTGGTTTTATCCCTGTCTCTGATATTTTGTGTGTAACTTTTTTGTTGTTCTTTGGAGAACACAGTTTGATTTTCCATCATTTTATGTAAATTGAATTTTTCAGAAAGGCAACCATTGTATTGAAAGTTTGACTTATGCAACCTTTGGTCATTAATTTTCATATTAATCAAAGTTTATATGGTCCTTGATCTGTATATTTTAAAATTAAGGTAAACATGCTTTTCAATCCAAAAGAAATATCATGCATTTGATCATATATTTTTAATTTAAAATTTATAAAATTTGGGATTCAAGACCAACATAACTGTTAGTTATAGTTCAACAGACAGATTGATATGAATCATTTTCTTACAAAGATCATCAGTGATTTTATAAATTTGCTGGGAATTCATGGGATAATCAATGTAGCTTTGTTTTTTAGTGACCGCAGTACCCTATATCAATGTGTAAATGCTTCCTAGAATCCTAGGTACATTAGGATTTAAGTTAGGCCGAGTGGGTGCTGTTGACTGCAAGTAGTTCAACTAGAAAATCTTCCTTTTTAAAGAAATGTTGATTAATGATGTTTAATTCATTTTGTAGAGGGCATTAGGCATCATCATGGTGTGTGTGTGTTATGTTTATACGCTCATTAATTTGATAGTGCAACTTGAGTTTACAGAATCCCTGTTGTGGTGTGAAATATTTCTCAATTTTTCTACAGCAAAATAAATTATATTTGTTAGAAATAAGGAACTATTTAGTAATATATCTATTATATCGTGTAATATTTCATGATTTGTTTCTTTATTTTGAAAAAATTAAATAAAATAATGGAAAAATATTGAAAAACATTAAATAAAAAACAAAGATATTTGAACCCCTTTTTTTGGGAGACACCATAGACATCCAAGAGAGAAAAGAGGGGAATTGGAGGGGGAAAAAATAAACTGGTGGGTCCCATGTGTTTTTGGGTCTGGGTGTGTTGGATTTGCGGGGTTCAAATAACATTGTTGCTTTAAAAAACAAGGTCATCAAAATAAAGCAATAAAATCACACAAACAAATACTAATATCTATCTATGTATTAACCCATAGCATAGGGCTGTATTCTAGCTTCTTAACAAATTGACATCTCAAGTAAAAGAGAAAAAAAAAAAAAGAAGCCATGCACTGGTTACACTTGGAGCGGCTGTGTGATTTGTGATGGATGTATCATGGTTTAATTGTGATGACGGCAATGGGTGGTTCTTTGGTTGATGGTGGCAGCAGTGAAGGGTGGTGGAAGTGAAGGTGGTTCATTGCTCATAGTTGGACCAATAGTGGTTACTGTATTGCGTGAATGGAAGAGGAAACAATAGGTTGTTGCTCCTGATCCCAACTAGCACTGACTGAAGCTCTAACTCTAGTTTAGAGGAGAAATGCATTCTTTGCTCAATGGTTGTTCATGTTGGCAACTTTGCACTATTATAAAGGTGCTTTTGTTGTTTAGTTGAGATGCCAACTTGTTATGGAGCTAGTATAATACCCCATGCATAGCTTTTGATTTTTAGTTGAGATGTCGACATGTTAGGAAAAAGGAATAAAATCCCATGAGATGTCAACTTGTTAGGAAACTAAAAAACGAAAGCTATGCATATTGACATCTCAATTGAAAAAACAAAAGCTCCTTTATAATGGCGCAAGGTTGCCCACTCTGAACAAACGTTGAACAAAGAAAGCATTTCTTCTCTACATTAGAGTTAAGAGATATTGTCAGTGCTGGGTGGAATTAAGAGACTTGTTTCCCATTCCATTCATGCTATATAGTAACCACTGTGAGCCCAACTCTAAGCCTTGAAGCACCTTTACGTCCGTCACCTTTCACTGATGTCACCATCAACCAAAGAACCGCCACTGCCAATACCACAATTAAACCGTGATACATCCATAGCAAATCACATAGTCGCTCCAACCTCCACCATGGTCCTGTGCATAGCTTGCTTTTTTTTTTTTTTTTTTTGGTTTTTAATTTGAGATGTCAACCTGTTAGGAAACTAAAACAAAACCCAGTGCTATGAACAAGTTAATAAATACATAGATATTAGCATTTGTTTGTGTGATTTTACTGCTTTATTTAGATGTTCTTTTTTTATTTGATGTTTTTCATTATTTTTTTCATAAATAAATAAAAAATAAAGAAATACATAAATCAATCCTAAGAGATCATCTAAGATATGAGATGAAATATTATAAGACAATGGAAGATTTTACTGAATTTTTCCTTTTTTCTGACACTCCTTCTTGTGCTTAAGTTACTAAGCTCTAGCTTGTTACAATTAATTTCTTGACAATAGAAAGAAAGATAATAGCTAGATGGGATAGTTGTAGAGGGTACATGGCTAGACTAGGACGATTGAGTAGGAAACAGGGCCAAACTTCTAGAAAAAGCCATCTCATGGGTGTCAGATTGTTGGGAAAAGCTGTCTCATGGGGCCAATTGCTGGGAAAAGCCGTCTAACAGGAAATTGGCCCCATGAGATGGCTTTCCTCTCCGCGATAGTCCTTATGCCATTCTTGTTTTCTATTGTTAAGGATTTACTTGTAAATAAGCTTTAGCTTAGCTTGATGAGGAGTGTTAGAAATAAGGAAATATTTTATAATATCTCTATGATATCTTATAATATTTCAAGGCATTTCTTAGATGAACTCTTTGGATTGATTTGTGTATTTCCTTGTATTTCATGATTTGTTTCTTTGTTTAACTAGGATTGGGATTGTAGTATCATTGTAAATCGGGAATCTTTTTTTTTTTTTAAATTTTATATTACACTATATAACATTAGAATATATCACATCAATATATTTCCATATTATTGATAGTCGTTATTCTCTCTTTCTTTCTTCTCTATTTAAAACCCACAACTTCAACATTATTACGAAAGAAGGGATACAAAAAGAGGGGGAATGAAAAATCCTCCTAAGTCAAAATTAATAAATAAATGCTCGCGACCAAACAGAAAAAAGCCACTCTAAAGCCTAAACAAGTTTATTAATGCTAAATGGCTTTCCAATCCCTCTGTGGACCAAGGGGACTGACCAGAAAAATCCTAGTGCACCAAGGGGAAGCCTAGTAAACAAACTTGTTAGGGGCATGACTCAGGATGCATACCTTGGATTAAAAGTACAAGCATTCCTTTACTTTCATCCAAGGAAAAAGGCATTCCTTTTTGTATTCTAACCAGTGTTTTAAATTGTCGTTGTGGTTGCGGATGCAGTTGAGGTTGCGGTTGCTGCGGGTGTGAAAAATGCGGCCGTCACAATGCACATTGCGACTTATGCGGTGTGAAATTTTTGCATGTCTTCAAATTGAAAAAGAGCCCATTGCGGCCCTGATGTGGCCCGTTGCGGCCTATTGTAGTTGTAATGCAGTTGCGTTGTGGTTACGTTGTGGTCAATTTATGTAAAAATGTATCACACTGCAATTGCGGTTCGATACGATTGCGCTGCGTACCGCAACCGCAACATTTAAAACCTTGATTCTAACCATAGGCACCGGTGAAAATAGTGCACTGCTGATGAGCTGTTCCATATGTGGCAGAAACGTTGACTTAGGTCACTTCTGTTTTCATAGAAATTGTTGGTGATAGAAGAAACCTATGTCGTATCTTCACCTAACTGCTTACTACCTGGTTGATTTATATTTTGAGCATGTCATAAGCTCGTTGCCCTTGAAGAGAATGAAGTTAAACAGTAATTTGGGATATTTGGCTACTTTTTGCTGCAAGCTAATTGATGATGCATTGAACATATCAATTCCAATTGCAGCAACTTTCCATAGCTGTTACTCTTGCGTTTTAGAAATGGGAAGTAACCATTACTTTATTTCTGTTGGTTATTTCTCTCTCTATGCTTCATTCCCATAGTTGTCAGCCATGCTCGAGTACCATCTGTTTAATTGAATGTAAATAATAATGTGAAAATAGTGATAGCAAAACTCTATTTAATTGAATGTAAATAATAATGTGAAAATTATATTTGTAGAGGGATTTTCATCTCTGGTATGCTAAGAGATTGGAAAGTTTTGATCTTTTGATTTATTCGTATGTTTATTCTTTTTGTATTGAGGATCTTGTCTTTTATGCCAAATGTATTATTCTTCTCTTTTTCTTAATGAAATTTCTTCTTTTATACAAAAAAATAACTAATATGCATAGTTATTGTAAAATTTTAACCAATATTCACTTTAGTAATCTCATAATTAAAATTGATTTTTTAATACAAAAGTGATTATATTTTTAACCATACAAGCATGATCTTCTATTCCAAACTCACTTTTGAAATGTCATGGACAACAACAACTAACCTTTGTCTTACTCTATGGCTTAAAGACAAATAAATTGTTTAACATCAATTCTTTCAAAAACGTCAACAATAGCAATGATCTTGTCACGCTATATCTTACAAAAACAATTCTTTCAAAAATCAAAATCAAGTCTTCCAAAGTCTGGACCAAATGGACCTTAAGCTTTTAGAAGATTGGTCCTTGATATGGTGTTGAAGCTTCATTGACCAAGCAATTAGGAGTTTGATCATCTTCATCTCTGTTTTTCTGAAGGAAAAAAAAAAAAAA
This sequence comes from Dalbergia cochinchinensis, assembly GCA_031216125.1. NCBI lineage: Eukaryota > Viridiplantae > Streptophyta > Magnoliopsida > Fabales > Fabaceae > Dalbergia > Dalbergia cochinchinensis. The sequence continues at coordinate 29,569,032 of CM062368.1, forward strand.
GTCAATTTTTCTTCACAAGGTAGGAGTTTGTTAAATGATGGGATTCCATGGTGGAATTTTGTTGACAACTATGCAAGGTAGAGTGGACCTATGTTTTGTGTGACATCCTATCCTAGGATGAGATTGTAGATTGTCCTTTGGAAGGACTAGGAAACAGAAGATTGAGGGGTCAAGATTTTTATTTTTTATTTAGTTCTTTGTGGGATTGCTTTCCAAAGTCACAACGTTTCTTTCCAGGATGGAGACAGTAATTTTATTAATCTCATTTTGGATATGGAAATTGTGCTACTCAGTACTCTTCTAGGGACAATGTTAGGATATGGCACTTGATAGTAGTAGTAGTGCAACGTGCCTGAGCAAAGTAAATGCATATCCTCTTTCATTATATATGAATGAATTATGTAAATTCAAGGAAAAACAATAATGATCGGTTTCATGATCAGGTTCATGGTAAATGACAATACTTAACAAAATACTGAATATATTATGGCCGTGCTTTTGCAACTGTTGTTTTTTTTCATTTTCATCTTTTCTTTTTGGGCATCCATAGCATTTTCAATTTCTATAAGGATATGGCTCGGCTCTTACTCTTATCAATAGTTTTCTCTGTGGGAAGCATATGCTGTTCCATTGTTGCTTGAAGTCCAAAGTATTTTCTAGGAGTGATTCGTGATTTTGTTTATTTTTCCTTTTTTGATACTTAATTGGAAAGTTCTGTACATTGATTAGCAGCTATATGTAACGTTTGCATTGCAGATACGGACTCTGGTAGTTCTTCTGATAGTGAAACTGACAATGTTAAAACAAATCCAGTAAATGCAACAAAGGTCTGGTTTGATTATTAACATGATTTTATTTGGTTATCTGTTAGTTTTTTAATGTTATGATTTGTTTTCGTTTGTTTCTTTTGCTAAATATACTAATTATTCATTTGGGTTCTTCTGCAGGGACCAGAAAATCTGCGTTCTGATGCTAAGTTGGATGAAAAGACTAGGGCTGCTGATAATCTCGAAAGAAATCGTGAGTGATTTTTCTTGGTTTGTCTTTTTGTGCCATTTAAGGGTGATCAAGCACGATTGGCAGTTTTAAATGAGAGTGCAATTTGTACTACTAAAACTGCAGTTTGCAAAATAATGACAATTGTGCCAAGGTGCACAAGTAATATAGAAAGTGAGAGTACTGTCCCAATGGGATTATGGATGACAAGTATCAAAATCACCAATTTAACACTGTTTAGCCAAAGAAAACTTAGTTCAAATGGGGTTCAAAAACAATTACCATAAAAGCAATCAAAAGCAGAGGAAATTGTTTGAACTTTGGAATTTGATTTTTAACAAGTGGGATGCTGAGAAAGTGGAAGGGATCAAATGACCCAAAAGGTTGGGGTTCAGTTTTACCTAACTCTTCAGTGGATTTCCTTGAATTCCATTTCAAATTTTTGTTTTAATTTCTTAATCGACATTGGGAGTTCTCTAAACTAACCAAGGTCCAATCCCTTGCAGAAATAGTTTTCTAATAGCTACATTGATTATGGTCATCCTTTAGTTTAACCCAAGCACTAAGAGGAATGAAATAGAGCAATTGACTCCCAAGCATCATATGACCAACACCATCTATCCTGCGATATTGTCTAAATCATGCAAGCTTTAAGAACAATGATGAAGATTCAGTTAGAGGAAATGAAAATTGGATTAGGTAGAGAACTCAAGTACATAAACTTTTGAGTCCGATGACATATTCCCGTAGCTAAAAGGGTTTGAGTACTCACAGTAATAAGGAAAGGAAAACAGAGAATGGAACAAAAAACCATAGCTGACATCAAGAGAGGGGAAGAAATTCTCTGATTTTTACTTGAGATTCTTTCTTTGCCAAATTATGGTCGTAACTGTCCTCCCCTCTTCCAAAAGAGCCTAGCTGAATTCTTTTTCCAAGTGTTGGTTCCACCGCATAAGCAGTGGAATTTGGCTGCCTTGGTGCGCATATGCCAAAATGATGCGTTTTCATTAATTTCCACGTGGCAGAAACTGTGATTTGGTCTGAGAATTGGGTACCTAAGTGCTCAAGTGGCAAAAATAAATTTTGACCTTCCAGAAATACTTGAGAGGTGAAAATGGATCCTTGGGTGCTTACATGACAGAGTCTTGTTTTCTTTAAGCTTCAATTTTTACCCTTTGCATCACTACCCAAGATAAAACATCTGAAACCACAATAAGAATCCAAGTTTAGGCATTAAAACAAAATAAAACATCTGAAACCACAATAAGAATCCAAGTTTAGGCATTAAAACAAAATAAATAGACAAAACACTAATTTAAATCAACAATTGACAAGTGAAAGACCTCACTTCAAACAAAGTAAGTCTCAAGAAGAGAGCTTAATCTAATGCTAGGATAGAAACAATAGTTCTGTTTTGCACAGGAAATTTTATTTTTGTCAAGTTTATTAACTTTCTGTGTCCCCTGTGTTGTATTATTTTCTTCATCTGCATGGCTTCTCTGTCTTCTCTGTAGAATGCTGATTTGTATACACTTTAGTGAATGTCATACTTAATCTGCTTTTGAGAATCCCATCATGGAGATAATTTATTTTTTAGTATCAATCTCAGTGGAAATGTCCTTGATGAGCTGATATTGTTTGAGGATTGCAGCTTGCGGTAATTCCCTTTGTTGAATTGAATTTATTAACATTACAAAAGTAGCTGGTTAAGAAATCTTCTGTTACTGTTGTCTACAGATTATTGTTGACAATTCTGAGGGTATTAATCTGAACTATAAATTTACCTTAGGTGAACAATAAATTTCTGGAATCAATTTCTCTGCTTGTTGGGATAATTTTGCACACATCTACCTTCTACCGTCTCAATCGGAGTCTCGTGCACTAGCTTGCCTTAAATAATAACTTATTATGAGGACCAAATGACTTTAAATTGATGTTTGTAATTTTTCAATTGTGACTGCAATATTGTGGTCTTGATCTCCACAAACTGCAATTGCAGTTGCATCAGCAGTTGTCTACATCATCGATAACCTCAATCTCAATTTAAAACCCTAAGGCAACACCTATGTACCTGTAATTACTTTCTAGTGACTTTTTCAGTAAACATGATGTTGGATATTGGATATGTGTCATTTGTAATTTGATGACCGGGCTTCTGTAACTAGATCAACCTGCCAGGAGGTAGCTTTGTTAGAGAATGACGGTGCAATAGGTTAAGTTGCTGATGCCTGATGGAATATTATAATGGCCCTAACTTAAATACCTAGGTTGTGGCGCAAAACAGTTCTGAATTGTCTGATTCACGCCAAAATGGCATTTGAGTTTCTGGATTTAAGAGCGTGGATAACTCTTTAAAGAGTTTGTCAATACCAAACTGCTAAAAGCTTAAGTTGTTCCATGAATTGTTTGTTTCATACGTATGGTCAAACTCAATGAAACTGTGCTGTATCCTCAAAAGTAATTTTGAATACCTTTGTGGATTAGCAATGGAAAAGAAAATGTTTCTTCTCTCTCTCTCTCTCTCTCTCTCCTTTTTTTTACCTATTTTCAAATAATGATTTATTGACAAACCATCTAATGTTCCCATTGAGATATTTCAGGCTTCTATTAGGGGCTATTACTTTTATTAGTATTATTAATCTTGTGATAAGCTTAGGTGTCTGATTCTGCTACTTAGGCCTTTACCTGTTATTTCTTGCAGAATCTGTAAGTGGCTTGGATCAACTTGAGGATGACTCTCAGCATAAGCCAAGTTCTGTTGACTCTGATTACCACCAAGATGGTGAGTGTGTTTGGATTAAGAAAAATATTTTTTCTACTGATATTGGATAACTACAAAGACATTATCTTATTAATGTTGTAGGGGACAGTGGTCCAACTGACAGACAGTTCTCCCCTAATAAACTTTATCGAGCTGCAATATTGAAGAAGCGATTTGCTGATACTATCTTGAAAGCTCGAGAAAAGACATTCCCACAAGTAAGTCACATCATGTAGTTGAACTGGTTGGAAACCTACTCTCTTCATATTTATCCTACTGATCATTGTATCAATCTATATATGATTTGCTTAAATTTGGCTGAGCCCAGGCTGACAAAGGAGATCCTGAGAAATTGCGACGGGAAAGGGAACAACTGGAGATGGAGCAACGGAAAGGTGATTTGGGTCTCATGCTTGTGTGCTATATGAGAGTGCTGATCACGTACTGACTAATTAAACTTGAATGTTAACTAACCTATCTGTTGATCCAACTCATCATTGAGCAGAAAAGGCAAGGCTACAAGCAGAAGCGAAGGCTGCTGAAGATGCTCGACAGCGTGCAGAAGCAGAAGCTGCTGCGGAAGCGAGACGAAAGAGGGAGCTTGAGAGAGAAGCTGCACGACAAGCATTGCTGCAGGTAAACAGGCAGTGCCTATCTTGCCGATATACGTCTCATTTTGTTGTTTGCTCCGGACTTTATAGAGCATATACTGGCATCTGTGCAGATGGAAAAGACTGTTGAGATCAATGAGAATTCTCGGTTTCTTCGAGATTTGGAAATGCTCAGAGCTGTACCTGCAGAGCAGTTACCAAGTTCTGTAGATGAGACAAGTCCTGATCACTCTCAGGATGGCCTGGGTAGTTTCAAGTTTGCGGGGAGCAATCCCTTGGAACAACTAGGATTGTATATGAAAGTCGATGACGAGGAGGATGAAGGAGAGCCACCCTGTGTTTCAAATCCTGTAAATGTCAATGATGTAGAAGAGGGAGAGATTGACAGAGAGATTGATTAAGTTACGCATGTGTTCTGTAAGATGATAAATCGAGGAGAAAAGTCATAATTATAATGATCCCAAGAAAGTTGCCCGAGTATTCTAGTTGTCTTAATGCATTAATTAATCCATCACAAATGGGGCGCAGCATAATCTCCTGTCGCACAATTCAGCCTCTAGATGGACAAATATTTTTCCAAGTTTCGGCCGTCTTCTATATTATCAGAATAGAATCCCATAGCATTGCCTTTTTTGTTTTTCCAATACTAGGTATTGTGTTGGGCAAGGGTATTGTGTTCGCATCTTTAGTCTTGGTTACGCTGCACAAAAGACAGGTCTTTAGTTTTTTTATCACTAGTCTCTCTTGCATTGTATTTGGATGATCTATTAATAGGACGAGTCGAAATTAGTATGAATGGGCTGAAAAAGGCAGGAAAGGAAGAACATGCTTGTTCTGTTTTCCTCTTGTTTGTTCGAATTTCGAAAGATTGATAAGGGAGCAAATTGAAATTTTATTTATTTATCGTGTTTAGAAGTTGCGTTTTTTAAGGGACAGAATAAAATATTTACAGTTAGTTTTATCAAATTTTAATTTCACCATATTTCACTTCAATTTTGGGGCAAAAGACAATTGACTGAGAGAAAGATGGTCTCCCTGGGTTTTGGTCTTCTATTTGGACAAATTTTCCTTACGTGGTTTTCTTGTCAACTATAAAGTGCTACATCATGATAGTTCCGTTGGATTGGGGTTTTGGTTCCTTGTTCTTACAGCCAGGGGAGGCACAATTGTGTTTCACCGAGTCTCAGTGTGGACGCTAATCTTCTGACTTGGAATGCTGAGGTCGATGAGTTTCTTGCTCATCCAAGCTCTAACTAATCTCGACGAGGGATTGTAAGGAATTCCGATAGTCCAGTTAGTAAGGCTTTGTTTGGAACTGTTTTTATTTTTAAGTTTTTTAAAATTGTTCTAAAACAGAAGTTTGAATTCCATTTAAAAAAAAGAGAAAATAAAAATCTGTTTGGCAAATCAACTCTGAAAATAGTTTTATGATAACAAAAAACAAATATCTATTTGAATAATTGTTGTTTAAAATAACTTTAAAATGTAATAAAGCTAAAAATTCTGTTTGTGCCACAGTTTTATAATACAAAACACCTGTTGAATGTGTAATATTCCCTGCTGCTTTACGGATTGACGACTGTCTCCACAAATCAATACGGGTCTTTTTAGTGTGTTTTGTCCTCACTCACACGCTTCCTGAGAAAACTTTCCAGGAGGTCACTCATCCCAAAATTGCTCTAAGTTAAGTACGCTTAACTATGAAGTTTTTTAGTGATGAGCTACCGAAAAGAAGATGCATCTTATTGGTATAAGTAGTGCAAATCAATTGATATAAGTCTTCCTTAACTGTATAGTCCCATACCTATACAGTTTCAAGATTCCTCTTATTTAGGTGTGCAATTGGTTTATTTATGTACCTCTTTGCTTATAAGTCTACCAGAAACCGCTCATTGTCCGTGCCTTCTTGCACCGGTGATCACTCTCTGATTTCGTCACCGGGTGTTACAGAATGTTCCACGGAGAATTGAAGATGTATTGAAAACAATAACACAAGTATTTTAAATTATGTCACCATAGTTTTCTTTGCATTTTAGAGCAAGAAAACAGAAAACACCTCAAAGTTGTTCTCTATTTTTTGTTTTTAAAACATAGAATAAGTTTTTCTTATTTTAAAACTGATCTTAAAAAACTAGCAATCCAAACAGCTTTTCTTGTTTTTTTACTTTTAAAAATTGAAAACTATTCTGAAAAATACTTTCCAAATAGCCTCTAATGTTCTCGTTTTTGTGTAAGTAAAATAAGTTGATTTCTTACCTAGAGATTTGAGAGGTTTCCTATTTGAAATTGTAGAGGGAGTCTCATCTATTTAGGGAATTGTCCAGATTTAATCTCCTTCTTCCAAGGATCTCAGCTTGTTCACATATTTACGACTATGTTTGGATAGATACTAAGTAGTGGAATGAAACTGAATTGAATAGGATGGAATGATCCCTTGTTTGGATATTTTGGTAATGAAATGAAAAAAATATTTGGATATTTTGATAATGGAATGAAGAAATGTTTTGGTCCATCATGGAACATTCCAATGAAATGAAATAGTAATAATTTTAAGTTTTTATTTTTATAATACACTTAGTATGAAAAACTGAGACAAATGACCTAATTTTTTAAAATGAGTAAATAAATAGTTATTTTTATTAATAAACTAAAACAAAATTCCACCCCTTTCTCCGTGAACTATGATGAAACATAAATGAAGGCTTTGGTCGATATGATAAAACTTATTCCAGCACGTACCATTGCACTCTACTACCAATTTATCAATTCAAACAATAGAATCTCCTTCCACTTAAAAAATAAAACATTCAATTCTCTTCGATTTTATTCTACTCTACTACTCGCTACCAATCTAAATATACCAGAAATTCTTGGATTCAATGGATGGTTGAGAGCCACTCATTATTCTTTTTTTCTTTTGGTCAAAGGAGTTTCATTAACTAATAAACAAAGGCCTAAGCCTTGTGTATAAAATATCAGGTCAAAAACCTAGATATAATACACCAAATTCTGTTAACACCAAAAGCCTAAATGTAGAATTTTAACTAATGACGATGATGACCATAAATCTTTAAATGAATGTTCAAAACGTGGAAACTATTGTATCACACTATATATCTCCATGAATACAAAAGTGAGCATGTCAGATCTCTTATCTATCTGAAGCAACATAAAACGTTATACTCTCTAGCCATATAGACACAAACATATATAGTGACATCTTAGAGTTGAGTAGCAGAACACGACATACACAGAGTGGTAGTCAAGTCTATATATAGCATAGTAGCTCGTTCTACAGTACACAACAAATCAGCAAAGTCTCCGAAGACAAACATATGATATAGAAAGAGGACTATTGCCTCGTAAAACCCTCAGCCAATATCCACTAGTAGAAGTTGTTAATCTATCGTTGTCATAAGCTTAGTAATCTAACCTAAGATGTAACTGTAACTGTAATTGTAAGACTATAAAGCATAATTCTTTAATTCAGACATCTTATCATCAGATATGAAGATCAAACACACCATTAATTAGGTAAGAGGTGAGCAGAAAAAAAAGGAAAAAAATAGAAATTAAAAAAATTAATCCCAAAAAAGGATAGCACCAGTTGATTGCCCATTACACAATGTTAACAACATCCACCGATACTTCGACAAAAACAAAGGAAAAAATCCATCAGATCCCTTGAACCCGAATTCAAGGGTTAAAACCTATGTTGCATTGATATTTTATCATCCCACTATGTGCGGTATCTAGGATGTATTGTATTTGATATCGAAACCTATACTTTGATACTTTAAGATGTGTCAAAATTAATTTTTTTTGGTGATTTTACAAATTGGTTTGTCTATAAATATCATTGATATAAATATATATATATATATATATATATATATATATATATATATATATATATTCTTAATATTGTTATAATAAGAGTATTGTTATAATAAGAGTCAAGTAAATTTAATAACATGATAATATCTCCTTACATTTAATATATAATTAATATACATGCATGTATCCCCATATACTAAATTTTAAAATTTTACTATATCCCCTATCAATATCATTCGCATTATATCAATGTCAAATTTTATGTGTGTTTCATAGGTTCAAACTCTAAAGACTTGGTAATGTGAGTGCAAAACACGGATAGGAGCTCGCCGTCATTATTATTATAAGAAAATAAAGAGAAATTCTTAGGTACTCTTAGAGTAAGATAAAATTTGTTTATTCCATTTAGTGATTGATAAATCAGCTATTGCATTAAAAATGCAAGGGAAATGGGAGACAATAATGACCCACAAAACTTATATGTCAATTAATAAATGGATCAGAGCAAGTGTTATCTCTTACTCCTGATGCACCTAAATAATTCTCAAAAATAAACACGTGGCCAGAACAGAGAGCCAGCCTTCATCACTATCGCCACTTGTCAAAGTCTTATATTATTTATAGAGTAGTGTTATTTATACTGACTGTTTATGGGATACTGAATCGATATATTCCTATCTACCATTAGACGATATGTGAGTTTCAAACTAAGTGGGTCCACACCTCATCCAATTATAGATAGAGATGTGTCGGCACGATATCTTACAAATAATAAATACAAATAATATTTCTCTTATTTATACTCAGGATACACGGTGCATGTCATATTATACCCTATTCAATATCCGCTATTAGATCAAGTAGGTAGACATCCCATTTGATTGTGGATGGGTTGTGAGATATCAAAGAACGTTTTTCCTTACTTGTCCCTCTCCTTTCTCTTCAATTCTCTTCTCTCTCAATCTCGAAGCTCCCATTGCTCCATTTCTGAAACGACCTCCTCCTCTATTACTTCTCCACTCTGAAATTACAGTAAGAACTCCTCGTGCTTTTAGTAAAGCCCCACTATTGTCTAATTAAACAGCAGCTGCATTTTTACAGTTTCCAGTACGGTTTCACTTGTACCGTGATCTTTCTATCAGTTATCGAATTTGCTGCCACTCACTTTAATTTATCACTGCTAGTCTCTTTGCACTTTCATTAATCTTCACCACCATAATTGCCTTTCCCCTATAACTATAGGATGCTAATAGTCTTACACTAAGGTTCTTATTAATGAAGAGTCCCGTGTTAAATCGTTTTTTGTTAATGTGCATCTCTCAACAGTTTTCCTGAACTACACCAAGCCACTAGGTTCTGTGGGACAAACTGACTTGGAAATTTTTATTCTTTGATTGGCTATACATTTGAGGTTGCCAAGATTTTAATCGTTAATTGTGGTGATGGCGAAGAGTTGGCTTTCTAGAGGTTATTTCGGTAATGCAGTTGATACAGTAGGTGAATCAGAGGGGTCCGGTAACTCAGGACGCATCGACACCGAAATCACTGTTTTGTAGGGCTGCAGTATCCCGCCAAGGAAATGCACTAGTTTGAATTCAAGCCGCCGCTGCCGCCGCCGCTGCAGCGACGAGGTCGGTGTTCCCATGCAAGTTTTTCCCATATCAAATTTGTCACCCTTGCAAAGAAAAGACCTGGTGCATTGATTAAGATCCGAACTTGAACAAATTCAGTTACTTCAGAAGGAAATTGAACTACAAAGAACAAGTGGTGTTGCATGGTCATCCTCCGCGGTGATATTCTTAGTTGTAGTAATGGGACTAATAGAGAACTCAGAGAAACCGTTAGGCCAGAAACCTCGTGAATGGAACCAGGGCTCTTTTGGTAAGTTTGAGTCTTCTGCGGCGGCGGTGACAGCGGCAGCGGCAAGGACTTGTTTGCCAAGCACGGCAAAGAATTTGTTGATGAAAGGCTGTGAGTCGCTGTTGAAGCGGTTGATGAACCAGCAATATGCTTGGGTTTTCAACACACCTATGGATGTGGTGAAGTTGAACCTTCTGGATTATTTTAGTATTATTAAGTACCCTATGGATTCGAGAACAATAAGGAGCTAGATTGCTGCGGGAGTATACGCAATCCCATTGCAATTCGTTGTGAGGCTCACATTCTCTGTAATGACATATCATGGCTGACACGCTTAGCAAATAGTTTGAACTGAGATGGAAAGCAATTGAGAATGAAGGAACTGCCAAGAACTAATAATGTCATGTCGTTGCCTGCGAAACCGGACAATCATGAAGTTTTGGAAACTATTAGACCAATGCCTTCTTCGAAAAAGAGGAAACTTGGGTCATTGCTACCTCAAGTTGAAGCTGCTCCACCTGCTGTGGGGGTTATGTGCACTGTTTTGAAAATCTAACGGACCTGGTTCAACTGGAACCTTGTCCGGTCCGGGTGATACCTAAAAACTAGCATATGCAAAAATCACTCGGAAACTGGTAAAACCAAACAAGAACCGTTAAACTAGTCAAACCAGAGCAGTTCTGACGAGTCAGCAATTTTGGTATTTTGTGATTTTTTTCTTTTTTTTCACATTTTTCTTTAGAAATTTGGGAAATAAGAGTGATTGCCTCGAACCACATCGCTTCTTCGTAGCCACCTTACTTGTCATGGTTGTTGGTTCCATGGATGCCACCTCCACCATGCCATCCTGTCACCATTGTTCTAGAGAAGATATGGGTCGGCTAGTCATTTGAGGAGTACATATAGGTATAGGACAAACTGAAAATGCTCTAACATAGAAGATTATAGAATAGCAGAGAATGAAAGGCAAATGCACTAGTTATAGATTGGTAACTGGTAAGAGAACAAGACACTTGTGAGTTCTACCAGTTTCATTTTTTTCCTCTTCAATGCATATGTGATGTAAGATGGATAAACTTATAGAATCAATTCTTTAAAGATTTCATGGACCCACCATTTTGGATTTTTTTTTATTTTTTATATGGGCCATTTTATATTTGTTTCATTTTCAGCTGTTATATATTTTACATTATCTTTATCTTTAAAGAAATATTAGTTAGTTATAAAAGTCTTTATATTGACCCAGTTTTTACCCTTGATCTTGCCATTAATTAATTTTTTATTTTTGATCAAAAAATAATTCAAACCTTTATAAATAATCACTTGCATATTTATATATTTGCTTCTCAGCCTTTAATGTGTAATGTAATTTTTAGTTATTTTATGACATATGTTTCATTCTATATTTTTATATATTTATATAAGTCTATATTCTATTATACACCCGTTGAAGCATCAATTTAACCAGTTGAACCTCTGAATCAGTATTTTGTCCGGTTTAATATCCAGTCTAGTGTTTAGAACCTTGGTTATGTTAGATAAAGAGCTGCATAACCTAGGTATAAAGTTGGAGTCTTTGATGGTAGAAATGCCTGTACATAATGTCGATTTCTTAAAGGAACATAGTTCAAATGGCGGAGAATGCGAAGAGGATGAGATTGATATTGATATTGATGATCTCAGTGATACCACCTTATTCACATTACGGAAGCTTTTGGACGACTACTTGCAAGATAAGCAAAAGAACAACACAAAAGTTGAGGCGTGTGAAAATAGAGGTACTGCCCTACTACCTAACCCTTTCAAAATTAATCTAATATCACATTTTGGCTGACATGTATTTGTTGTCTCTTTTCGCAATGAGATGTCAATCTTACAATATATATTATTTGTCTTATGGTTTTCTATGTTTTCTGTTGGAGCTATTGAATGATTCTGGACCAGGATTCCTCATTGCAAGCATGTGAAGGTCTCTGTGTGTTCGCATATGAGTGTACGCATATTCCATTTGTTTGCATTTTTAAATTTTGTTCCACTTGTAGATAGTGATCCAGATGATGAAAAGGTGGACATCAGTGGGAATGAGCCCCCTCTTTCAAGCTATTCTGATATGGAGATTGTAAAAGACACAGCTCACGGAATAAACCAACGTTCAAGTCCGGGATGCTCCTATGGTATGTGAGGTTTGAATACTCTATGATGCTTTTCAGTAATTCTGTGATGCTTCTAGCGTGTGATTTGATCTAGGATACATTTCGGGCATGATTTTTGAAAAACATTTGAATTTCTATTATATGCATTTGTAACTTAACTTTCTGATGTTGGGTTTAGCTTTTTAAATATTTTCTTCTGTCTTTTGTCACGTACATTTTTGTAATTCTTTTCTCTTCGTGGGATAACATTGTCTTGGGATTTCCTCCTCCTTTATGTAAGATGAATATTTCAAAAAAGAAACTATTGGGTTGGAAGTTTGCATTATTCATGATCATTGATTTTAATATTAAGCCAAGATTATCTGGTCGTCTATTTGTATGTCTTAAAATTAAAGTAAAAGTGAAACACTCTTTTCACAACGGAAGTATCATACTTTTTGATCATATATTTATATTTACATATGTCACATTTTATAAAGTTTGACACCCAAGATCAATATGCCAGTTACTTATAACTAAATAGTTGGATTAAATCTGAATCTTTTTCTAGAAAGAGCTATTAGATGGTCTTATACCACCGTTTTTCTAGCAACTTAAATATTGATTTATATATAGATGAAGAAACTGATAGATTTGTTCACATGACTTGAGTTGATGTTGGTGTCTACATTTTGATAACATTTGAAATTGTACTCTTTTATGCCTATTTGTGTGTTGCCTTGTGATCAACTATTTATATTTAATGATCAGATTTTTTTTTTAATATAGATAAGAAATCACAAAACATGAACTGGTAAAATATTTCCAGTTTAGGAACAGTTAACTGCCCAAATGGATAATGATACTCAAAGATTGGTTAATGAGTTACTAACCTATTTACTTAGTCTGCCACCTATGTGGTTAACTGCTCCTGAGCTGGAAATTATTTTGCACAAAGAGTGTAATTTTATTCAATTTTTTATTGAAAAATTTAATTGAAAAAGCTCATGTAGTTATTATTATTGTTATATATTTATGAGCACTGTTTCTGCTTGATGCTCTACATGCCACCATTCCTTAGTCTTTTTGTTTTGTCGTCCTCAGTTGCACAATGCATTCAAGGGGATCGACCTAGGATTCAAGTTCACATTTAGTTGTCATATCTTTAGAAACTATGGTCCAAAGCTTGTGGTGATACGTATGCAGGCAACTGAATTGTTTTGTTGCTATTATTTAGATTGTGAACACTTCGATGACTAGTCACTAGTCATAGGTTAACTTCTGCCACTTCTCTTTTCTATATGAAAGATAATTTGTGGTGTTATATTTTGAAGTTCCTGAAATTTATATTTTGATTGCATTTCATTGACAAGGGGGTGTGGTTGGTTTTGTTAGTCTGATCCTACATTACATTATTGTGTATGATTGCACAGTAGCTATCTTTTATGTCACATAGAATGATGATATTGTCTTTGGAGGGACAAAACGAAGAGCAAAGGTGGAGAGATGGAGATGCTTTCGTTCTTGTCAGATCGAAAGTCTCATCGTTTTTGTCGACCAATATTAAAATCTAGCATTTGGTAGTAGTGGAAGGTGCGTGCTTGAACAAAGTAGATGTATATCATGTTTGCCATACATGTGTGAATTAATTATCTGTCAAATTTTAAGGAAAAAAGGGATGTCTTATATGATCATCATGTTCATGAGACATGATAAATAGTTATTTTCTTAAATATTTATGATTTTCCTGTATTTTAATTTGTGACATTTAATTGGAAATTCCTGTATGTTGATTAATGGCTATATCTGATGTGTTCATTGCAGATACAGACTCTAGTAGTTCTTCTGATAGTGACTCTGGTGACACTAAAGGAAGTCCAGAAAACGTAGCAAAGGTCTGCGTTGACTATTCAGTGGAAGATATGATTCAGTTGTCTGCAATAATGTTTGAACGTTAAGACTGCCTTTTTTTAAAGTTACTGATTCTGTTTTGCATCATTCCCTGCGTTTTTTAGGTACATACTATAACTATTTATTTGAGTTGTTCTTTAGGTGCCAGAAAATTTGGATTCTGCAGCTTAATACTAGAGATGATGTTATTCTTGAAAGAAATTGTAATTGGTCTTTCTCTGTCTTTTTATGCTACTTAGTGTTGGTCAAGATTGATTTGCAGTTTGAGATAGACTACAACTTATAGAACTAATTAAATTAACTTTTCTCTCCCATTGTTTGTCTCTTCTATTTGTATTTTATGATTTGCTTGTTCGGCGTGACCCTCTCGCGCCTATGCGTCGGTCCTCTTCTCCAGTTCTCGTATTGTTCGCTTCAAAGGGGTTCGCCCGTCTCTTGCCAGTGTTGGGAACTTTCTCCCAATAGGGATGGATGGGTGTTGGCGTGAAAATCATACTCCAAAGTTGTATGAAACTCTTCTTCATGCAGGTTATTCTCCGGAGGTCACCAATCTCCGTCATGGATTTCGGAAGGAATCCTCCTCAAAGTGGACATGGTTACAAACTTGTAGACAAGAGACGAAGAAGAAAGTGGTGATCAGCAACGTGTTCCCATAGACGGCACCAATATAACGAGGTGGAGATAAAGGGATATTAGGTTACCTCGTAGTGCTTTGTGAATGGAGTTCGGGAACATGGGGGGATGAATGCACTTTCTTCTCCAGGGAATGAGGGGTGTGTACTTAGAAGGACTTCATCGCTAAGCCAGCAAAGGCTTAATGTGAGGTAGATAAGCAAGTGAACATAAAAAATGTACTTGGAGTGCATGAGTATATTTACATAGTAACATTAGTTTGACACTCAGATATTTATTCAGATACTTACTTTATAATCATTGGATGTGATTAATGTTAAGGATAAGTGGAGACCACCATCACATCCAATAGTTATAAAATGAATGTCTAAATAAATACCTACTTTTTGAGCATTAAAATATCATTATCCATATTTATAAGGGGTGTCCAGGTGGTAACCATGGCTAGGAGGCTTGCCCTTCATAGCCCTGCTCCCACATTGTCTTAGTCGTGGGAGGAGTGGATTATGTAGCAGAACTTGTGAGTCAATACCCAAATCCAGCAACTAGCAACCGAAGCCCAATCAAGATGGGCCTTGGCTATTGGGCCTACCATAGCTTTTGGGCTTGGACCTATCAAGAACCGCAGAAAAGCACGTTGAAACAATCAATCTGGGACATCAAGTCAAAGATTTTGTTTAATTTCAAAAGCAAGCTTGGATTTGGATTGATTTCCTATGTAAATTCACATTTAAAAGGTTTACAAAATGTTGGAGTGTTCTCTGAACTCCTTTTACGTTACTTTGAGCGTTTTGTTATATCCTTGAGATATCTTGTATTGCTCTCTCTCTTCTAAGGGAGTTTACAGCCCATCATTAAAAAAAGTCAATAGAATGAGAGGACATGTTGTTCATCTTTTACCATTATCTTTATTTTAATTTAACGGTTGACAATGATGTAATTTAATAAAAGAATAATAAAATAGAGTTTTATGAAGAGAAATAATAATTAAATTTAATAACTAATGAAGAGACAGGAATTAAATATATGTATTTTAAAAACAAAATAATCAAAAATTAAATAACAGAATTTTTTAGTAAAAATAAAAGTTACAAATTTCAATGAAAATTATTTATAGTTTTAATAAATAATTATAATAAATGTAAATGTTTTTCATTGAGATTTTTATTGATTATAGAAATAAAAATCTCTAATTATAGCCGCACTTGATTGATGTAAATATTTTACGAATTTTATATAATTATAAATTTTATATATCCGTTGAAAACTATATTTTTAAAAAACAAAATGTCATGTCATCGTGTTAAGTTTTTTATGAGCTGATATATAACTTTTTGTGGGAAGAAAAGTGGAAATTGAAAAATGTATATGACCAATTATTTATGGCAATAAGACGATAGGTTGAAATGAGAAAAATAATGACTTCGACGAAATTTAGTTTCTGACTCATACAGTCTCGAAAGAATTTTTTTTTTTTAATTTGAAAGTTTATAAAACGTGAATTTTTTTTTAATTTGAAAGTAAAATATCACAGAAGCTTTTTCTTTTGATTTTTATTTTTTAAAATGTTTGGAGTTTGGACAACTTTTTACTACGGTCTTTTCCTGCCTGTGCTCTTTTTTGTAAAAAATAATAATAATAATTGTGCCAAACATATACGCACAATGAATGATAAATAGAAGTGTATATATATCTACTATACTAATATTTCAGGCTCATTTCATAAAAATTATTATATGTATCATTCATATAGTGATTTAGACTTTACGTATTATTCATACAGCGATTTAGACCCCACTTTTTTCAATCTTTATATCTAAAGATTTTTTTAAATTAATTTATAATTTACTTATTAATTATTTTTTATATGAAATAAAATTAAATATTATACTTATTAAAGATTATAATTTACACTAAGAGAGAACCTATGTCAATATAATTACGATCTATAATTAAATTAAGAACCATTAAAGGGTCCATGATATCACATTATGAAGGTAATATAAAAATTATAAAGAAAATATTTTAAAAATAAATAAGCTTTAAAATTAGTATAACCATTTTAAGAAAAAGAGTAGGTCAAATTGTTAAAAATTGTTAATTAATTGATTTTGATAATAATTTAAAATTCAATTTCTACCAAATTTATTCTTAATTAAATACTTAAGGCTCATTATAATACTAATATAATAATTTATTCTTAATCAAATATGATAATAATTGATATAATATTAATATTTAAGACTCCTTACATAAAATGTCTTCATGTGTTATTTATAGAAAAATTATACCCTATCATTTTCATAATCCCAACACTTAAAGTAAGTTTTTGAATTTAATTTATCTTCTAATTATTAATTATTTTTTTCAATTATATCTTTATATCTCTCTACCATTAACAAAAGTAATATAAAAAATAAAAAAATAGCATTAAAAAATTATAATTCAATACGTTATACCATAAAAATTTTATATATATGATTATAGATTTAATGATAATAAAACTATTATAATTGTGTTGCATTAGTAGTATTTGTTATTATAGATATTTATATTTTAAAGTTTAAATTATTTTTAAAAGTTTTTCTTTTTGAAATTTTTTAATAAACTTGTAAATGTTAATAGGGATTCAAATATCCATGTGAAATGAGGAATAAGGACCCGTGATGGGATGTGGATGAGAATAAAGGCAAAATTGTAAATTAAGACGAGATTAGGGAAAAATTTTCTAACTTTGAATCTAGAACTTTTAAAAATTTAATAGAAAAAATTATCTATCTACTTGTATCACTATATCTTATTTAATTTTTTACAACTTGAACATTGCAATCTATTAATTCTATAATTTTTTCATACTAATTTTTTTTAAAAAAATACCTTCAATTTTTTAACACTAAAATATCTAAAAAAATAAATTCCACTATTTATACTTCTTTGATGATGATATTAAATATTTATTAATTTTTAAAAATAAATAATTATATTATTTTTATTGAAAATAATATTATAATTGATATACTACTCTAATAATTGAGATTATATAAATTAGAATTATAAATAATTTTTAACTAATTATTACACATTAATTATAACATATGTTTTAAAATTGATATTTTAATTTATTAAAAGGATATAGAAGGAAAGAACGTGTAATTGAAATCATATAAATTAAATTCATGTATTATTTTTATTAATTAGAAATATTATTTTATTTTTATAAATTAAATATTTTAATTTACTAAAAAGATATAAACTACTAGGGGTGATAAAAAAAAATTGAAAATGGGTACATGCAAAAATTACCCATAATGAGGAAAGGAATTGTGACATATTTTTCCTTCATAGGGGTAATCGATGGAGGCTAAGTCCCGATTTATTAACGGGATAGGGACGGAGATAACACATTTTTATTTTTTAATTATTTTTATTGCATTTTCATTATGTATATATTTTTTTACTTTAATTTGGACTATGTTGTATTATTTATTATTATGGATATTTATGTTTCAAATCGTAAAATATTTTTAAAGTTTTTCTCTTTTTAAAATTTGTTAATAAATCCCTAAATGCCATAGAGATTCAAAATTCCCACGGGAAATGATAAATGGGAAATGAGGACCTATAAGGGAATGAGGATGGAGATGAGAAACAAAATTTTAAACAATGATGGGAGGCGTGAGGCATATCCCTTTTCTCATGGATATTCATTGTCATCTCTATAAATGACTCATGATATAGCAAAATTATTCATTTATTTTCTTTCTTTATTCAACAATTTTAACTTTCGAAATATGCAAACTTTTCATAAAATAAGCTCTTTATTGTTAGTTATATATTATTTATTGAGATATTTTTAACCTTATAAATATGATATTCAATATAAGATATAAAATATGATGGCATATTTATATTTTATCCATTTATTTAATTATTTAACTATTAACTTATTTTTAAGATAAATTTATATGTTCAATTTTTTATAAGATATATTTAAGTAAATTATAATTTATTTTTTATAATAATTAACAAACTATTTTTGGTTATCTCTCTTTGCATCTCACAGATCAAATGATTAGTGTGTGTGTGTGTGTATATATATATATATATATGAACTTGTATTTTATATATTAATTTAATTATATCGGATTCAATCGGTTCAGCTAGTGACCCCCGATTGAACTATTGACTAGTGACCTAGTGCCTCAGCCAAGTTGATTAGCGAATCAAGTCTGAAAACTATGCAACTAAGTCTTTATTTATGAATATTTATGTCATATGTATAGTAAGAAAAGATTCTTTACATGGTTTATAATATAATTTTGACTTCATTTAATCCATACAGTCTATCCCACCTTATGAGACAAAAATTAGTTGTTGTTCTATCAATAAATTTTTTTTGATATAATGAGAAAGTAATAATAAAAAAAAACTCGAGCGATTTTGTTGGATATCTTTAAAATCTAAAATGAATAAATACCCAAAATTATCCCTCAGAAATATATTTGAGAAAAAATTAGTCTCTTAGATTTTGAGTATCCTATATTAGTCCATCGGATTTCAAAGAAAAGGAAGATAAATTGGTCTTTCTGTACAGGTTCATATAATAAAAAAAAAGTTATATAGAGGGACTGATTTGTTCCTTCTTTTAAAATTGAGAGACAAATATAATACTTTAAAATTTTGAGATACTAATTTGTCTTTCAATATGTTTTTGAGGGACCATTTGGTTATTTAGTTCAATCTAAAATATTAAAATGTGTGGACATACAAATATTTTTTACCAAAATCGCCTATTTTGTCCATTGTGAGTGAAATCATTGCAGCCTTTGCAAATTGGCTCTGTATCAAAAATTATGGTGGTGAAAGCGAGCAGTAGAGAAAATAATTTTCAAAGTGGTCTTGAGAGAAAAATAATATGAAATGATCTTGAAAGAAAGTGTGGAAGATAAAAGATGAAGCACAACAATCTTTACCGTAATGAAATTTAGTGTCATTTAAAGCTAAAAATATATTTTTATTATATGCAAATATAATTAAATTTAAAATTATTTAATAGAATATTACGTTTGACAAGTTATAAATTAGCAATTGAAAACATTCTTTAATTAATTATTGTCATTTCTAAATACAGTGCGATCACAAATTATTAGTAATCTTCATAAAAATATGAGAATTTCTTGTATTAGAATATAAAATATCAACCTTTTTTGTTGAAACTATAGATACCCTTATATTGGAGGTAATTCTGCTCAAGCTGAATAGGATCACTAAGGTAAAAAGGATCTTCCTCCCAAGTTTTATTAACTCAATTATATACTTAGGGTTTAAACTCGAGATCTCTCAATTTCAATTACATATAAATACAAAATTTTTCTGGAATATAATTTTTATATCATTGAAAAATTCTGGCATTTTTTTAAATTTTAATATAAATAGACTAAAGATTTCCTTTCATTAATTATTGAACTTAACAATTCTCTCTCCATTGAAACTGTATTTCATATATTATCTTTCTTCACTAACTATTAACTTAGCGATTCTCTCTCTTCATTGAAACTATATTTCATATCTTCACTAAATTTTAAAATCAAATTAATTAATAATAGTAAATTGGTGTAAGAGTTTTATTATCACACCTTTATCATTTGATACGTTCTCTCTCTCTCTCTCTCTCTCTCTCTCTCTATATATATATATATATATATACACACATATATGATTTGATATAATTTTGAAATAAAAAATTTGAAAAAAATTCAAACTTTACATTAAATACGTCACATTAAAATTATTAAGATACAATATTTTCATGTACTCATGCGCATTAATTGCGTTTTACTTTTGTCAATTTACCATTGAAATCCAAAATATTAACATAGTTAATTTTAAATTTGTTCTAATTCTTAGCGACTCGCCTATATTAATGCGTTAAAAATAATAAAGCATTAACTGTAAGAAAGCAATATAGGAAAGCTATATATATGCGCTTAAAATTTAAGCCTTAAATAATTCCCTTACACATTTTATTCCACTTTTATTAATCTTCCTTTCAAGTTTTTGAAACGTAAAATTGAAAGTGATAAAAAAGAAGAGACGTGGGTGACTTGAAAAAATAATATAAATATAAAATTTTTCTATAGATGTCGAGATTTTTATTAAGATGTATGCTAGATATAAAAGCACAAGCAAATCTTACACTATGATACATCTGCTATGAAATCTCACAATACATTGAATTGTATTAATTATCTATCTTTTGAATATAATTTTTAATGAGAGCGTATTATATGAAAGGAATGGTTTATTGTGAGAGTAAGAGGAGTGATTTTTGATCGTGGAATCTTACCATGAATGGTCAAGATTAAAACATAAAATCATGTAACTTTTTTTAAATGAACATGTGAGTATTAAGCATATTAATTAAATTTTAATCCTGACTATCCATATATGGTTATATGGTCTAGATTTGCTCCTCTCATTCCCATAATAAACTACTCTCTCATGTGATACACCCCCCAATTCTTAACATAATAACCAAATATGTATATATTGGCTTAAATTTGGTTAGTGTCGCCCTTCAGATTTGATAAACTTAACATCCCAGCTCATAGGGCCTATAGTGGGTGTAGCCCCTCAAGCTTAATGTGGTTCTAGGAAATTTTAAGGAAATAAGGTTGAACAATTGCTAACAAATATAAACTTTTGATCTAGTGATAAGCATTTAATTCAATAAGTGGTATTAGAATGAGGTCATGGATTCAAATCCCCCCGCTGACATTGAAGGGAACATTGTTGGCTTAAATTGGCCAGCACTGCCATTAGGATTTGATGGGCTTAACATTATAGTCCATGGAGTCTATAATGGGTATAACCCCAAAATGTAGTCTTAGCCTAAGCTTATTACCTAACATATATAGGCCTTTTTCATGGCCTTTGTCTGGCATTTCTCAAAGTTTGGCCTAGCCCAAAAGTCCATTTAGAGGCCTACTTAATTATTTGTTTTCTCCAAAAAAGAAACATATACTCATAAATAAGACAAATGACTGCTAAATATGTAAAAAAATTATTTTTAAATTACCTGAAAGAGTTCTTAAATAAGTTAAAAGTATATTGTTAAATAGATTCAAATGCTTTTATTATCATTAGATTTTTTTAATTATAATATTACCAATAATAGTAATAATATGAAAAATAATAATATAAGTAGGCCAATCTGTTGTGCCTAATAGGCAATTTTCATTAGCTGAAATTTGACTTGTTTAGCTAAAAAGACTTTTTAAAAAGCCTTAATCTGGCTTGTTTACTAAATAGGCTAAGTCAAACTAGAGCAAATGAGGCTAGGCCAAAGGCTCCTGACAAGCCACTTGGCCTACTTTCATCCTTAGTTAAGAGAGTAAGAGAGTTATATATGGAACACAAGAGAGTTATGTGTAACACCCTCCTAACCACTACGTGTTACTCGAGTATTAACACAATAATTAGAAGTGTGTCACTTAAATTTTCTAACTTATACTAGTTGTAAAGTATAAAAATAAAGTAAAATAAACCTAGTGTCGATGGTTTAAAGTACTAATGCTACTATCAATAACCCATCAACACACACACACATTGCTTATTTGCTGAAAATATTGGAGTTAGTGGATGAGTCGGAGTTTGACGAAGGTGACTGCTTTGGTACATCCTTTACATGGTGCTAGCGGTACAAGCAGGGGGCAACAAAAACTAGGTGTGCTAGGAACGGAGGCACACTATCATATCGAGACTTAGGATCATAAAGGGCACTAAAAATAGGCTAGGCAAACGAGCAGCTGTATCATAATGCTACTCCTACTGTAGCAAGTCAATGAAGATAAATAGGGGTGCATCTGCAAAATATAAGGATAACACAAGGTACATGCATAAACATATCATAATATAAAATTCTTAGTGGGATACTTCCTCATGCATAAACATATCATCAAAATTCATTTTCAACCATTGTAGTTCATTTCCAAAAACATTTCGTGCAAACATACCTAGTGATTTAGTCACATGATT
This sequence comes from Dalbergia cochinchinensis, assembly GCA_031216125.1. Lineage (NCBI taxonomy): Eukaryota > Viridiplantae > Streptophyta > Magnoliopsida > Fabales > Fabaceae > Dalbergia > Dalbergia cochinchinensis. The sequence goes on from CM062368.1 coordinate 29,591,810, forward strand.
AATATATATCATAATATTCAAACTCAATATAAATCATCATAGGGAAATAATTCATAATAATGTAAGTATGCATATGATAAATGCAATGACTTTTTTCATTTCTCTTAATTCATTTCATTTACTTTCCTTTACTTGGATATCTTTCTCAACTTCACGTGCCTTTAACATAAGTATTGAAGGGGATCTCATAAGTGGTCGGGTTACTTTTCATGATAATTTATCATTCTTAAGTTTATATGCCCTTGACATAAATGCTAAAGGGGATCTCATAAGTGGTTAAGTTTGCTTTTCCTGACGATTTATCTTTCTCAACTTCACGTGCCCTCATAAGTGGTTAAGTTTGCTTTTCCTGACGATTTATCTTTCTCAACTTCACGTGCCCTTGACATTGCCCACTTTAGGGTAATAGACCACTTATTAAGACTGAGCTCATTTCTATACATAATTATCAGATTTACTTTCTCTGACTCTCACACAGTACTATTCCTAACCAAATTTATTTTCCCCGACTCAGTGTCGAAGGGGATCTCAGATTTAATCTTTTATTATGAAATATTTTGACATCTCATATTTCATGCTCCATGTCATATGCACAAGTATCATGATCATATATGCATAGCATCAACAATCAAATCATATAGTGTACAAGAAACAAAATCATTAACATATAATCATAATTCCAACTCACCAGCATCTTGTCCAGAATTTCAATCTTCGAGAAAATTTTGGTTAATTAATCAAACATCATAAATACAAAGTGAAATAATTTGTAGAGATAATTCAACATAACTTTGTTAATCTGTAAATAAATTTGACTAAAAAATACATTTCCAGCTGTAAAAAAAAATTATACAAAATTAGTGGCCATAATATACTCGAGTAACAAATCAGTCATCATTTATAATTTTATTACCATAGCAAATGAACTTAACAAATTCTGTAAAAAATCAGGGTTGGACCTATGTCTACAACAATCTATAAAAATTTCTAGTTGAAATTCAATCATTTGATATAATAACAAAATTAGACAAATTCAGAGCTTCAAAATTAGCTATTTAGATAACAACTAGTTAGCCTTGGTTTCTGATTTTTCAAAAATAGCAAAACATATCAAATGGATTCAAGAAAAATCATGGAGTTACCTTAATATGTTAGCTTCACTATAAAAAAAAAATCCAGAGAAAAACCATATCTCATACTACTTGAGAAAAATTGTGAAACATTTACTGTTACTGTAAATTCGAGTTTTCAGCAACTTACCTTAAAACTTGTTTTGATAAAAATGATTTTTCTATCAACATCAAACTACTCCACCCATGCAAACACATCAAGACATATGTAAAAACATGCCATCAGACTAAAAATATGAAGCTCAAGACTTCAATATCTTTATAAACAAAATTTAGAGAAGAAAAAGTCACAAAAACCTACTTTTGAAACTTTTAAGACTTCTTGCCTAAGATGAACTCTCCAAAGTGGTTTCTTCACTCCAAAATCTTCCAAACAGCTTTAATCCTTCCTTTAGTAGTGATGTATGATGGTTCAAGGTGGAAAGTGGTAATAGATCAAAATTCTAATCGGTTAGTTTTGAAGATTATGAGGAGTAGATGAAGTTTGGTGAAGGAAACTTATGAGTTTGGAAGCTCAAATCTAAGGTTTTTGGATGGTGAAGCTAGGGTTAGGGTTTTGAGAGAAAGAACAATAGAGATGGTGCTTTAGAAGGCTATTGGCCGAAAATGTGGTGGAGGGGATGATAAGATAGTTGTTTTAATCTTATCTTAGGTTAGGTGTGTATTTATCTAGTTTTCTTTCTTTAGATTTCTTTCTTTTTGAAAAAGAAGTGAAATGATTGATTTGTTAGCCAAAAATGAATCTTAACCATCCACTTGGCTCAAGATAAGTGGCTCACTTAAACTTAGTGAGGAAGTTGTTCTTTCGATGTTAAAATCACACATTGAAATTTTGTTGAATGGGAAAAACATCGTACCAAAGAAACTTAAAATATCTTTACCCTGGTACTGGGCCTAATACTCTATCCCGACCTCTAGGTCTAAGTTCCTCTGGCCCCGAGGTCATTCTTGCTTCCGATTCTAGAGTTATTATTCATCTATGGGCTCGAAAAGTTACTATTTATGCCTGACTCAATTTTTTTTTCTCTGCTCATCCATTGAGTCGTCCTTATCGTCACTAAGTTTGTCAGAATACTCAAATTCCCATTAATAAAGCTCTAATTAATTTTTTGAATAACTTCAGCCTGTTACATTATGTATGGAACAAGGTGCTCTTGATATTTGATTTTAAATATGCCTTTGAGATCATAGTTGGTTATCATGTTATTAAATTGAAAAGCTACTACCTGTATATCTCATATCTTCCCACTTTAATCTATTCCCAAAACTTGAAAACCATCAAGCCTATCCATGTATTTTTTAAGAAAGATATTGGAACTTCTCTAAGCAAATGTTTGTCCTTAGAGAATATAACTTTGAAAAATTGCATAACTAGAACTTCCTAGACTAGGATCCATAGCCCAAGAGTTAAGGTTTTGAATTTGGTGTAAGTGAATATGACCAACCTTGAAGATTTTGCTATGAAACATAAGGTATTGGTGATTGATTTATTAGTTCACCTACCACAAGTAGATGTTTGTGTAGCCCTAAACCTCAAGGTTCTTATAGTACCTCAAGTCCACATGTCTCTAGTTAGGTCTAATACGACTTTAGGGTCCCTCAAGACCCACCCATGTTGCCGAGAAGGCCCTGGATAAGCGAAGGATAGCAAAAATGCACAACAGACCTCTACTGTCATGCATGCTCGCCAGGTGAGCATTCCCTTCATGCCAAATTTGCTTTCTAGAACTTGGAGACTTCGCCAGGCAAGGATGCATAATCTTACATGGCTAACCTTGTTTTTCTGAGAAGGTTCTGGATCTTGATGACCTCGCCAGGTGAAGGATGAGAGTTCGCCAGGTAAGATATGTGTATACCAAAATGACATAGTTTCGACTTATAAGATCCCCACCCTTATATATACCCCTTCCATGCAAATTTTGGGATGGAAACTGAAATCCCTAGCCCCCAATCTCTCTTCCTCCTTCCCTACTCTCAACCACACTCAATCCTACTTCCTCTAAGCTCGAAGGTAAGGATTTGTCTCTATGTTTTATATTAGACTCCTTCCCCTATTTCCTCCTCTATGTATGGGTATTGTCTTTTTAATAGTTATCAAGTTTGGGTACTTTCCCATTGTCCATAGAGTTGATTTAGAGTTATCATAGATCATTCATGGATTTTGTTGTTGTTATGGCAGACATAAGTGCCATCCCCACTCCACAGAACTCTGTTGGTGTTGATATCAATAGTTTCTCCCCTTGGATTCAAACTCATGATCTTATTTTTGGTCATTATGAATATTTTCAAGGATTATGATGGCTAAGCATGAATTTAGAAATGAAAATATTTATGGAACATGGTTTTACATGTCATTCCAAGCCTAACAAAATCATGATTTTGATTATAGCATGAGAAATATGTTTTAAGAAAGCCATGGGACCACGATTGATTGTTGTGTGCCATGAAAATGATTTATATACCCATGAAGGGATTTGTTCAAAAATTCATGATTTAGCAAGTCTACCAAAGTTGACTACTACATTTTTTTTTTTACAATATTACCTTATTTTCAAGACTTGGAATTTCATATTATGTTTCTAGAGTATCAGTTGGGATAGGATGGAAAAATGTGGAACAAATTATGATTTAACTTTATGAATAAATATTATTATGATTTCAGAGTTATCATAATTATGAACCCCATTGTTTTGAAAAATGCTGTTAGAGTTATCAAGTTTATGGAAGTATATTAGCTTGAGATATGACTTAGAATTTTGATTTTCATGATATTAATGTATAAAATTCAATATGATTCATAGCAACAGTTGGATACATATTCTGTAGGCTTTTGAAATTGCGATGCCTACAAGCTGGTGATTTCTTGAGCATGATTTCGTAGTCACAGTTATGCTAAAGTTAGATTGTTAAAGTTATATGAATCCATAGCTTTTAGAGTTTTCAAGGTTTTAAGAGTTTTAAGAGATTTAAGAGTTTTTCAAGAGTTATAATTCAGTTTATATGTAAACTAGTTTTAGACGGTAGTTATAGAGAAACAGTTAGTGAGTAACGACTGCAAGAGATCGTTAATCTTGGTACCAAGTTATCTGCTAGAGGATAATCTCACACCCAAAGTATTCAAAGAATAGAACCTAGTTAGGTATCCAATATGAGACCTTATGAGGACCCATAGAGATCAGAGCAAATTCAGAGATTATTATATATATATCTCCAGAGATTATTGTTTCTCTTGTAATTATTGGACCACAAGTTTAAAATGATTTCATGATAGGCTATGAATTTAGAAAAGCTTTCCTATGAATCTCTGGATTTTAGAAATGTTTTTTCTATGTAGCTAAGTATGTAAATATCAAATGGTCTTGTTATATATATATATATATATATAGATATGTTGGTTATCTTCTATGGTTGATAGGTGAGAATTCACTTAATGAGTCCATTGACTCACCCTTCTCCCTTCCTTCTCACAGTTCAGGTTCAGTTTTTGCTTAGTTATTGTTCCAATAAATGCAGTTGTTCCAATGGTGAGCTTTACTTTATAGTAAGGCTTAGTCTAGGACATTTTAGATTAGAGTGCTCTAGTAGTTGTGCAAGCAGGATCCAAGCCGTGCATTTTATTTTAAGATTATGTATTTAATTTCAGAGTTATGAACATCTATATATGTTTACAAATGTCAAGTATGGATTTGGAATTGTAGATTGTGATTGAAATTTATGTAACAAATCAAACATATACTTATGATTTAGTTTTCCAGTATTAAATTGATTTTCATATTTTGACTAAGATCAAGAGTTAAGACAAGTTTATGATCAAGTATGTCGAAATAGTTTCATTTTATGAAATCAATTATTATGTTTAAAATAGATAAATTGATATCAATTTTGAAGAATTCAATTCATGTTTTAATCATGAAATTCATGTTAATTTATGCATTCAGTGAGTCATGCTATCCAAAAGGTTTATGTGGGGGCCCAGATCCTCACGTGTCGGTTAAATTCTCTAATCAGGTCGTGACAGTTATTTTTTATTGTTGTATAGAAATATCCAAAATGAGGTAAAAAGTGTTAAGGTTATACTTGTTTTTCCTAAGGAAAATTCTATAAGATTTCTGTTGTGTGTAGTGCCTTTTCTTCGATCTCAATTCTAATCCATAGTACTTTCCATTGATAAAATTTTTTAGGGCATGTTTAATATGAAGTAAAAATGGGAGAGAATTTTTGTGGATAAGTTAAATATGTAATTTTATACATGAAATTTAGCTGTGAAATTTTTTATCCCAAGTTTATCTCCCAACCAAATACACTCTTAAAGTTTAATTTTCTTCTGTTTCTAGTCTTTTATACTATCATTTAATTAAATAATTCTACTTGCATAAATTTTCTAGTATTGAGTGTGAGAACGATGTTTGTTAATGTGATAATATATATATATATATAATTAAATCACAATATAAAACTTTTGTACAATCTCAATGTATTAAAATTAAAGCTAAAAATTTATATGTGCTAGGAGTAGGGTTCTAGCAAAGCTCTTTACCAACTCACAGAACGCATATGGGACTTCGGGGAGCTCTAATTTTGTTAAGATTTCCTTCTATCTCTTACATAGTTATATTTCCTTTCCTGTCTCAGTCACTTCAAGGTTCCAAATATCCTAGTATATATACGAATCTAGAGTCTCTCTACATGAATTTGAATCTAACACATGTGAAAGGTGTTGTGATTCTATCTATGATCCTTAAATCATGCCATAGATTACAAAAATAAGAAACTAAATTAAAAAAGAGGTACACATTTTATTATTTAGCATATGCCTATTACTTTTTCCCTTGCTATTTTTGTATATACATTTGTGTTGGTTTTATAGATTTAACTAGTTTTATATTATCGATTCTTTCTAAAGGTCGACGAGAGACTTTATATGTTGTATAATCATAAGACAAATGCATCAGATTTGCGTTATCCCACTAACAAATTATGCAGAGTGATGGATTTTTGAGAGTGTCTCAGTGAAAAATCGAAGAGAGTCTACATAGAAGGATTTAGAGGGAAAGAGCTTGAAGTGGAATTTGAGATATACATGATGAAAATATCTGAAAGGATAGTGTTACAATTTGTTCGACGATGACTGCATATGGGAAGATGCTGCTAAAGGCAGTGTATTTACTGTCATTTCCTGCTAAGAACTCTATAAATCTATCAATCATTCTTGAGCCAGGGAAAGCATATTTGGCAAGCGTTGGTGGCAACTGTTGGCTAGTGAATTGTGTTTTCATGTTGTTCATAGTCTGATTTTAATTTGTGCCATTATATAGCTAGTTTTCATAAAGTAACATTCCCTTAAAATTGAATATTGTTATCATTAGTATTTACTCCAAGATTTTGTATGCTTTGGATTTCATAATTTTTCATTCAACAATATCTGTGTGTTATAATTTAGCACAATTATTACTAACTAGTACATACGCGCATGGCCTATGCATGAATACAAGTTACGTCAAGATTTACTATAAATGGAACTTGGCATGTTCCCTAGGCACAAAGTATGAATCTTGTTAGAGTATATGATTGATATTAGACGTTTGTTAAAATCTATTGAATTGGTTAGGAATTAGTTGTTAAGAGCTTGTTACATCACATCTAGTATAATTCATATAGTAGACTCATTATATAAGTAACCTTCCTCTCTTTTCATTCTAATGAATACTTTAAGGATGTGTTTAGTTGGAAGATAAATGTAGGGATAAAATTTATATAGATAAGTTTTATGCATAAATTTTACACATAGAATTTATTAATGTAAATTGGAGTCTCACTTTTACCCTCCAACCATACACACCCTATCTACCTATCTATTTTCTCTAATTTTCGTTCCTCTACGGTAGGATGGATTTCAACAAAGTATCAAAGTCATAACACCCACGTTGAAGCTTCTTTGTGGTCTGTTTGCTCCGAGTTCTCATTGAACTAATATTTTTGCTTTGTTTTCTTTTCACTTCTCATTATTTCTCACTTTCTCTTAAGTAGTTTTATCTCAATTCTCTAATCTCAACCTCTCTACTTTTTGCTTCTATCTTCACCATGGTTCTCTTTCCGGCATGATTCTTCAAATCGATGCTGCATAGTAGTGCTCCATGGGATCTGGTTTATCTATTTCCATATCTGCTTGGTTTTGGCTTCAGATTTGGTTTGTGTTTTCGACGGCAAAATTTGGTTCATCTTTGTTCTTCTTCATTTGTGTCTTTTGGCGTGCTTTGTGGCCGTTTACCATCAGTACTCTTCTCTTCATTGATCTCGTTCCTCATATAATTTGGTGCTTCGTCTTTGTTTTGTTGGCATCGGCTGAGTTCAATGCTAATTCATTAGATTTGGATCTCGTCCGAACTGGTCCGTCTCCCTCTTCTTCTGTGTTTTGGATTTGCCACAGTTTGGTTCGATCATGTCATGGTGCTGCACTAGTCATGCTTGTCGGTCCATTTCATTCTTTCTTGTGGTTCTAGGTCACTTTCATCATCGGATTAGTTTCATTTTTGCACTGGAAGCAATGGTTTTTCAATTTCTTTCCTTGTACTCTAATTTGCTTTGGATTTCTCTAGTTTAGATCTAGTGTGATCTTTCAAAATAATGTTTGTTGTTGTCCTTACCATTTTTTTGACAATGCTAGGCACTAGTCGTTTCTTACTATTTTTCTTTTGGAGAATGATTTGGTCATTGCTCTTCATTAACAAAATATGAGGTTCTATTTTTGATTTGTTTGATTCTGGGCTCAACCCCACGGATCTTGGACTATTTAATCTAATTATGTTGAGATATTGAACGTTGTTGGTGTTGGGCGGCTTTGATTTTTCAAAGTTACTATTATGCATGTATAGTAACTTGTATAGTAACTTCACCTAACCGTCTCACCTAATTACGGGAAGTTACTGTGCACATATGTATAGTAACTCCCTCGAAACTCTATAAATAGGGGGATGGAAACGAAGGAAATCCATCCCAAGCTGAATGCATTTCTCAGCTGTTTTAGAAAGAAGTAGTATAAGCTTCTTGTAGTGAGAGAAAAATAGAGAGAGGGTATAAGAAAATTCCAAGAGTGTAGTGTGAGTATACACTAGGGGTTTTAGATCTATTCTCTAGATCTCTGTAATACTACTAATTGTAGTAGAAGAGTCTCACTGGGGATACACTATATTGTAATTACTTTTTAAATATAGTGGAGTATTTTTCAGAGTTTGGCCCGTGATTTTTCCCTCAAAATTACAGGAGGGTTTTCCACGTTAAAATATTGGTGTGCAGTTCTCTTGATCTATTTTGTTGGTGCGAATAGTAACGATACTATTCACAAATAGTGACGCGGGTTCCACTATATAGTACTATTCATAATAGTGAAACGGGTCCTACTGCAGTACTATTTACGTGAATAGTGATTGTGGCCCCACTGTGCAATCGTATGCATCATTTTTCCATCTCTTTACAAATTTGGGCGCGCTTTCGCTCACATCCATAAAGTGTTTATTATATTTGGGATGTACCGTACTCGATATTACTAACAGTTTGATTCTGTTTTGGTTGACTACTACTTTAGTGATGTTCACTTGTGGACATTTCTTATTGCATTTGCTTGAAGCTAACTGGATTTTGTGTTCAATTTTCACATGGCTGGAAAGTTGGAATGAGTTTGTTGTCATTAGGCATGAATTTGTGCACATTTGCTTCTGCCATCGATGGTTAAGTATGAAGACGGGCTTGTTCCCGTCTTGGTTAAGCATTTGCCTTAATTTGACATTAAAGATTGGTGTTCCCTGAATTAGGATTTCTTGATATAGTCCTATGACTTTAATCACTTTTTGATATAACTCCATGACTATAACCTCTTTTTATATAACCCTATGACTCTGATGTATGCTACTGGCAAGTGGTTAAGGTTGAAAGTTAGTTAGCTTCTAGTTTGTGGTTAAGCTCATCATGACTTTGTTCCTATTTTGGGATTGATTAATACATTTAGAATTTCTCTTGCAATGAGTGATATAAAGACATTAAAAGAAGATCAAAGGGGCCCTGGTGAAGATCGAAGACTTCTTGGAACTAAGCACCAATGCCGTTGCTAACACATTCTTTTCTTTTTTCTTTTTTCTTTTTCCATTCATCTTTTCCAACTTTGTTATCTTTGCTTCATGGATTACGTTGTATTGTTCATCCTAAGTTGTGGATGCTAAAGTTTAAGATACGCATCCTCCAGCTTTCGAAAGTTTGTTATAATTTGTTGAATTGGTTAGGAATTAGTTGTTAGGACTTAGGAGTTTATTACACCACATCTACTTTATAAGTCATACAATAGACTCTTTGCAAGTAACTTTTCTCACTTTTTCATTATAATCAACAACTCTCAATTGTCTCTATCCATTTTCTCTCTTTCTTCTACTCTATGCCGTGATTTCAACATATCCTATTATTATCTGATATAAGCTTTTTGACCTTTTCTTTTTGTTGAATATTTAGCTTGGGTTAGTTACTGTCAAGACCTTTTAACAGGCTAAAATTATAATTATACCTCTTCTTGAGGCTAAGAAAGGAATATTCTTAATTGGACATGTTTACTCTCAAATAATAGGCGAATAAGCTACATCATTTAAACAAGTTAATAAAGAATGCTAATTTAGATTCCTTAAAAGATTTAGGTATTTTATTAAAAATTTATTTATTATGTTATAAGTAAAATATTTTAAACATGTCAACTAATGGTATAACTAAACAAATGGATTCAAAAACAATGAGGATAGGGTCTATACGTACTCTTAATGAGAGGACAATGTTCAAATATTGGAAAATACAATTTTTAGAAGGATCTCTTAATCATGTTAGTACTTAGTGTTGGACAAGAATACCTTAAAGACAAACGAAAAAAAGGCAGACCTGTTAGAGTTGAAATTTTTTTTAAATGCTTAAACCCTAAATTTGTTTAACTAAAAGTGCTTTTTTTTAACGTTTCTTCTTGGTCATAGAAATTCATTTCGTAGCATAATAACATGAACATGGTTTAACCCATTTGTAACAGTATGAAGCTAAAGAAGAACAAATGATGGTTTAGTTCGTTAAATGGTTAGGCAAAAACACTAGCCAGCCTATTACAACACTTAGGCCTATTCAGAATATTAATTAAAGATCTAGACCTTACAACACACTAAGTAACTTCAAAATTACCACCCACGTGAGAACATTGCTAAGTAGTGTATTGGCTTTTGTTGACCAAACTATAGCCCATTAAGAGGACATGATTCTTTTGTTCAAGTCATCAAGCACATCTCCTTCCATAGCCTTTATTTGTCTTTGCAAGCTTTCACTAAATCTACCAACTTGATTCAGAATAATGATTCACACAAGCAATTTTATATGTAGAAACTCTAAGTCCTTCATATTATCAATCTTTCTATTGTCTTTATACAATAAGACTTTTATAAAGAGGGATGATGAACATGTAGATGAAACTATAGCTTGCTAATTTCACACCTTCATGAGGGTAGTACTCTCAGGTTGCCCGAAGTTTGAGAACCCACGAGAAATTCAAAGATATTAACTAGTCTTTCTCCATTTTCTCATGATTCAAACATTGTTACCATGAAGAAAAACTCGTCTGAAAGGATATCAAACCGAGACAAAAAGAAAGGAAAAGGACCAAAACTATAACAGAGGGTAGAAAGTGATCACGAACCACCATGGAGGGAATAAATCATTTCCATAGAATCGACTTTCCCTAGAGCAAAATCGAAGAATGTTGGTGTGGGTTGGGGAGTGCTGCTAGCCTTAGGGGTTTCCTTCAACAATTTAGGCTCTGTCAGGTTTTTTTTTTTCTTGATAAAGAAAGGAGCTTGACCACTGAAGAATCGAGGGGAACTATGAAGTTTTGATATGATAGCACAACCATAAAAAACTAATCCACCGTAACAGACAAGCCAAAAATAAGTAAACACAAATATCAAAACAAATTTACCAAAACACAACTAAGAGAGAAATAAAAAAAGACATAAAACTACGGTGAGTTCTTACACAGACAAACTGAGTTTGGAATCACGTGGTGACAAAATCTCAGTCGTACAAAAATTCATCCTATGGCTGACATGAAAAGTATTTCATAGCCTTTAATATTACAAATATTTTCCCAATATTCTCATCAATTTAAAATCTGTTAATATTATTTTGGCTCACATTTTGCATCTATTGGATTAGGTGCCATGATCATATTTTAATTATTTTCAATGAAGTTATTAAACTTTCTATTGAAATTATTTACCACTATTTAATAAAGTTAATGATGATGATTAATTTAATATCAAAACAATACTGATTAAGTATTAATTAATTATGATTGTTAACATTATCGATTAACTTGGTAAAAGATTATTCTCCAATGTCCCTTTAGCCTATGTTCTCCCCTAATCTTCTTCATCTCCCCTTTCTCTCTAACTTCTTCATCAAATTCCCCAAACAAAAGAAAGTCTCAAACTTTGATCATAACCTCCAAAACCATGACCAACCCATTTCCTAAAACTTGAACCTTCATAACCCCATCTCTGCTACCATGCCATCCAGGCAAGTCCCGTTACCGTTGCCTTCTACAAAGGACATCCCAATACCATCACCCCTTCACCACCGGCTCCTTACCTTTCTCATCGTCGCCACTGCCACCACCTCCCTCCTCTTGATCTGCTGCACCCTTGGCTCGCAAGCCTATAGCCCCTTCCTCCATCTCTGCTACCAGAGAAGATTGCTTCAAGCCACCCCACCACTTCTCGTACTTTGTCCTTCGCCGCACCACAATCTCCTTCTCTTCCCTACTAGGCCATGGCAACTTCAGCACTATGTTCACCGGTGCCCTCTCATTTCCAGCGAGAACTCCTGTTGCCGTCAAGCTCATGGACCCCACCACCACCACCTCCCAACAACAAGGCATGTGCTAGTTCCACAAAGAACTCTTCTTCACCTTCGTGCTCCGCCGCTCCCCCCACGTTAGTGTTCTCCCCCTAGTCGTCATCATCTTTTTCTCGGCGACCCAACAGAGCTTGAGATGGGGTTGTAGAGGTTCAAACTTGTTTTTACTTGATAAAAATGCATTGGTGTATGTCATTAAACCTACTTTTAAAATTATAATTTTGCCCTATATTTTTTCTATATTAATAGTCATCATATGGTCCCAAACTGGAAATGGCCCACATAAGAATCCGACATAAAACTCGTATAAGTTAATCTTCAAGCACTACTCCAAAAAGGCAGTTTCGCGGTGGTTGATCTGTAGCGGTTTGCAAAAACTGCCGCAAAATAAGTACTTCACGGTGGTTCTCGCGGCGATTTTGTAACCGCTGCAAATTATTGGCATATAGCGGTAGTTTCATGCTCAATGCCGCTAAATTATTGTTGTTTAACGGTGGTTTACACAGCAGCTACAATTTATGTCAACAAATTGTGGCAGTTTTATAGAACCACCGCGAAGGAATTGTTCATTGCGGCAGTTAAAGCGGCGGTCTCAGTTAAAATTGCCTTATAGTGGCGGTTTTATAGAACTGCCACAAAGGAATTGTTCACTACGGCGGTTAAAGCGGCGGTTTCTGTTTAAAATTGCCAAAACCGCCGCAAATGGCAAAGTTTGTTTTAGGATTTAATTGCTATGCACTAACAGTGTAAAATTTTTTTACACAGTCATCCAATCATGTATTGCCACATAAGTCATGATAATTGACTTTTATACCCATTACCTAAGAAGTCATCCAAACAAAATATTTTGATTGGATAACATAGTAAAACTGTTTTACACTGTTGGCGTATCAAAATTAAACTCTTATTTTTATGTGTAAATTACATTGATGGCAGTGATGTTTAAATCTAGGAACCCATGCATACTACCTAGCTAAACCCCACACCACTATATATTGAGTCACATTTTTTACTTTTATTTTTTGCTATTTAAGTGATTAAATTTTACTGTAAATATGTTGTCACAATGTCTTAAAGCATGTCACAATGAGACATAATTTTGTTTTAGAAGATTTGATTGACACTAAATAAATAAAAAACTAAAGAAGATTTGATTAAAAAATACAAAAATAATTAAGAAATATTTTATTTAAAAATAATTAGAAAGTGATTTGATTGATAGAAATGAGTTTCATCAATTTTGATTTCATTTTATTTTCATTTTTTATTTTTTATTTTTTAAACCAATGGACTAAGATAAGTTATGAATCACAAATTCTAAAAGATTTCTTTTAAAATTCAAACAAAGAAATGAACTTCTTCTCTTTAATCCAAAATAAGACAAATTGAGATTTTTATTTTTGATATGAATAGTTAAATTTAAATTACAACTTCTTATTTTACCTTTTTTAAAATATTACAAAAATATTCTTTAACTAATTTGAGTGAAGCTCTAGTATCCTACTCGCTTGCTGCATACTGTTCATTATGTAATTGATGGAGAAGCATTCATAGTGTAAGTCCCTCAACGATGCCACAACCACCATGAGCAGCCCTCTCTGTGAACTCACAATCGGCATAAGTAGCCTTCTCCACGACTTCTCAACTAGCCATGAATAGTCCCTTTAGCAATGCCACAATATTATATATCTTCTTTCTCTTTTTCTTGATCCATTCTCTACACAATATTATAAGAATATAATCCATATAATTTAAATTAATTTCACTTTTATATTTAAAATAAATAAAGCAGTTAATTTTATCTTTTTCTACTTAAAAATATTAATTAAATTATCATACATATAAAAAAATTTACTAATATATATATTATTAACGATTAATATTTAATAAACTAATAAAATATTTAAATGATTAAATAATTAAATTTTCTATCCATTAATTTTTTGTTAACAAGTTGGATTTCTTTTTATTTTTTTAACATAATAGTTAAATTTAAATTATAATTCTTTATTTTTACCCTTATTTTTTAAAATGAAAATAAAAATTTAAAGAATTATTAGAGTGGCGCGAAGAAGGTGAAATCTCTTGTAAACGCAAGAGACCTTTACGCTCTACTCTCAGCAAAACAAAATAGAGAACCTTACGTCCTTCGGACTCTCTCACCAAAATGAAAATAGAGAGCCTCATGTTCTTTCTCTCTACACTCAGTCCTTTGAAGTTAACCTCATACCCTAATAGCATTCACCATTCACCGGTTTTGAGCCCTTGTTCTCCGCCGGCACCCTCCATCACCTTTGGAGCTTTCGAGTGCCTCACCGTCACTTCCTCATGTCCGTGTGTTCATCGCCATCGCCATCGCCGTCGCCTCACGTCCTCGCGCCTCGCCTTTTCGTGGCCGTCACCATCGCCGGCCGCCATCATTTGCAAGTATGCCCTCTTTCTCTGTTTATTTTCGTTTTCATTCTGGCCACTATTTATTTTGATTTGGTTTGTTTTTGTGACTTGATACTCAATGGGAAAGGGTCTCGTCGGGCAATGGGACTCCAGTAGCATCCAATGCAGTTCCACCCAGAAGCAGTTGATCCCTGTATTTCTCGAAACACCATGTATTATGTTGAAGAATTTGGGTTAGAAGGTTGAAGCAAGAAAAGGGTTAAAAAGAGTTTAGGGAATCTGAAGATTGAAGCAAGAAAAGAAGGTAGGGTCATTGAATTTTTATTCACATCAGCTCTTTAATTTGAGTTGAGATTAGATGATTAAGAAATATGAACAAATTGGATTGTAAAGGTTTTAAGCCTTTCCTTACCAGCTATAAGTAAGAACCACTGGCAGATGTGTTCAACTGGTTTTGTTTTAACTTTTATCTTCTCATATTGGTCTGGGACTTGTGTTCTTTGCCTACGCGTGTTCGTAGGGGTGCGTGGTTCTTACCATTTTTTCCCTTGCATTGAAAATGGGTGTTGGAAGTTTAGTTTTTATTATAGAGATTATTCAGGAGTGGCTTTTTTCTTTTTCTTAATTCTTTTTCCTTGGTTGTCTTTTGGTAAATGGGTTTTTCCATTTAATCAAGTTCTAAGCTCTGCTAAGTTCTTTTTTCTTTCTTAGGATGGTTGGATCTTGATATGTTGATTGCTAGTTTGTTTATCCTCTTAACTGATATTTTTCAATTGATGTTTGTCATTGAGACTAAGTATAATGCCTTTTCGCCACTGTGATTGTAATTGGCAGTCTGGTGCTATTAATTTATGCTTTGGCTTTCTAAAGACTACTCTTTATAGGATGACGATTGCTAGGAGAAATTATATTTTCTAAGTTTCAGTTTAACTACTTACTTTGCTAACTACAATATGATAAAATGAGACCCTCTACATACTTTTAAAATTGTAATAACTAGCTAAAACTCATATCTAATTAAAGCATCCGTATATTATTATTATTATTATTATTCGTTTCCTTTTGCCTTTTCTAGCTGTGAAGAAAAGCAAGCAAGATTGGAGTAACATATTGCAAGTTAAGACCATCAACTTGCAGAGTGTTTCAAAGTCATTACAAACCAGAGCGTAGTTGGGAAGAAAATGTTAGCTTGCACCCAAATGGGATTCCTAAAGAGCATTGGGCAGCCTTTTAGGAATACAAATTAAGTGCTGAAGGAAAGATAGTACAATAATACAACAACATTATTTCCATACTTTTTTATCAGCAATTTATTAACTCTTAGTTGTGTCCATTAGTTTGTTAAAATATGTATATATTGATGCATAGGCATTGAGTGAAAAAAATTCTGCCAATAGAAAGCGGCAAATAATTCCTTACACTCTTGGGTCAAAGACACTCACCAGAAAACAACATGAACTGGTATATATATATTTTATTCTCTTAATGTTCATATTGTTAATTGTAGAAAATGATTTGGTGGGTTTTAAATCTAATTAATGTTGTGGGACAATGTAAGGAAACTCAACCAAGAAGAAAATATAGTAGAGGGGAAATGTATCTTGTTGCTTACACGAAAAAAGATGGATCTTTTGCCAGTGGGAAGGCCCAAAAAAAGAATGTAAGTCTTACATATATTTTGGATGTTTTGAGTGTTTATGTTGTTTCTAAATTTGTAATTTATGCTTAGAATTCATAATTTTTGTTTAATATCTGTAGGAAGATTTAGAAAAAGAGATTGGTCAAGGATCCTCTAAAAATAAAGTATATGTAAAAGTCTTTGGGAAAGAGCACCTGAGATATGTTTGAGGCATGGGATTTGGTGTCTATCCATCCCAACTTGGGCTATCATCTCGCTCGGGAAGCTTAGTTCAATCTGATGGTCCATCAAGAGCTGAACATGAGAGCTTGAAACTACAGTTAAAATTGTTACAGGACCAAATAGCTTTTTTAATGAGTCAACAAGGAGGTCAATTTCCCACTGGTTTTCTTCCAATCAAGTATAGTTTTAAAATTTTGATGGATACTTCGTGAGACTTTATCATGTAGCACTTGTTTCTCATTTTTCTTTGTTTAGCATTTCTCCTTTTGTCAACTCTTGTGCTCGATTTAACACTATTCCAGGAGTATGATAGACACTATTGATTGATGTTTAAACCATTTATAGTTTGACGTTCATTCTAGTTCTACTGGTATCCACAATTTATATTACATCTATTAATTTCAAGTTGTGTTAGAGAAAGAGGAGGGTTAATTTAGGAAATTGAATGTGGTTGTTCTGAGTTCTGAAATTTGAGTAGGCCATGCTAACCTAATGTTATTTCTCAAAATTACTCATGGCAATGTAACTCCTTACTTTGTGTTTTTAGGTTCCCTGGTAAATTATCTTTTTCATGTTGTTTTTCCTACCTTAACTGGGCTTTTGTCTCAAGAGATTTTGAGCCTTGTAATCCTTATATTGAACTCTTAACTTGCAAAAGTTTTTCTTAGACTGTTGTCATTTGTTGATAGGTGCAAGAAAGACAAGGAAGAGCTTGTCATTTGTTGAGTAGTTCTGTTTAGTTTATTAGAGCTTTCTTAGTTCTCAAAAAGAAGAAACTACACTGCAAATTGTATCATCCATACTAGTGGAGTAAAATATGCCGCTAAACCTAAAGAAATGAATAGTATAACCCTTCTTTGCATTTGTTTTTATCATAGTGGTAACTTGTAAATAAGTTATTATTTGTACATTTTTTCTCTAGCTTCATCATGAAATCTGGATGAAGACATTGTGTTTAGATAGAGTTTATCTATTTCAATCTGTGTGATGGATCCAAAAAAAATTATATGTATTCGTTATTTTTTGTGGCAAGAGTATTAATGATTTTGTTTGCATTGAATGTTAACAAAATGTCTATTTCTAATACTATCTTTGTTTGTTCCTGGAAAAGCGGAGAATGCCTCATGACTAGTTACATGTCTATTTCTAAAGTTGACAATAGAATTGGTTTAACAAAACAAATTCACTTGCCCATGACATGCATATGATATTTGCATGTCTTATTTGTGGGCATTTTGTTATTATTTTCGGCATATGTAAAGTTGAAGTTTGTGGATCATGGGTTTAATATTGAGCTTTTTCCAAATTTCAAGTAACAGACATAGGCTCACCAGTGGATACAAGGCGCTCTTCGAAGGCTAGTCATAAGCTCCAAAATGAAGGATCATCATCATCATCTAATCCTTAGTCTTTTTTCTTTAGATTACAAGTCTACTGATGTTAAGATTTTTCTATGTTAAGGATTTGTGTTTGCTTAGTACCTTAGCAAGATAAACTTGCTTTTTATGCATTGGTTTGTACTTAATATCTTTTGAATTATATATTTTGACTAATTTGATTGAATATTTTTAAGGCACATCAATGAATTTGATTTTTAGTTATAAATAAATGGATTCAAAGAAAGATTAGACAAGTAGAGATAGTTTGAAAATATTATTGACAATAAAACTATAAAAAAATCAAATATGGATTAATTTAATAATGACAGCTAAAAAATAAATAAAAGAATAAGTTGCGACAGTTTCAAACTGTTGCAACATTGGTTCCACATAATGTTAAGTAATAGCGGCAATTACATAAATTGTCACGACAATTATAGCAAGTTCATAAAGATAAAATTGCTGGCAGTTGAAACCGCTGCAAAATATGGTTGAAAAATAGTGGCAATAAGCGATGGCGTTAACAAATTGCCTTTAAAGTTTAACATAGTTTTTTAATAAAGTGATTCGTGGCTGTTTAACCGTCACTGAAATTGCTGCAAAATAATTTTCGGCCACTACCAGAAACGCGCAGTATTTCGGCAACTTTATTGACGGGTTTTCTGACGGTCGTCAATTTTATCAACGGCCTTACTAATAGGTACGGAGCCATTGATGATGAGGGCATCGATGAATATTATCGATGGTATAGGAAAACCCATCGATTATTATCGACGCCTTTACCGGTGGACATCTGGATTAATAGCCATCGATACAATTAAATAAAAAGGCGTCAAAGAATTGTCAAGGGTATAATTTTACCTACGGTTTTATTTATGGGTGTTTATTTTTTTGTAATTTTATTATAAATAAATAATCCATATTACCGACGGCTTTACCCGTGGGTAATAATAAAAAAAATTTAAAAATAATTTTTTACTAATTTATTAATTACATATTTATTTATATATAAATACCTAATTATCAATTAAAATGATATTAAATAAGAAAATAATAAATTGATAAAAATAATAAATTAAACTGATTAAATAAAATATCAAATTATGATAATAAAATATACACAAATCACAAATCATAATAAATGTAAAAACAAAAAATCCAAAATGGAAGAAAAATGAAGATAAATAAAAACTAGATAAAGTCCTGGGCGTCCGACTATGACTGGCCCTCATCAATAGATAGGAGAGGGATATGGGGGAATAGGGTCTGGGGGAGCGTCTTGTCGGAGCTGGAGGATCTCGAAGCTTGCATGCCCTAGAAGAAGCTCATCACATGTACAGTAACCTATTGTTGCATCTTTCGGAGCTAAGCCTTCTCTTTCTTCGCTAAGTGGTGGAGGATGGGGATATACTCTTAGGGTAGTACCTTGTCCCATATATGCGGCCCTTGTTAGGGCCACTAATCACCTGGGCCCAAACATCCTCCTCGGTTGGAGGAGAAGGAATGTCAGCATCGGGCCCAGCCTCAGCCACCCAGGTTTGGTACTGGGTCTGTGCCTACTCTTAAAGGTCAGTAAACTCGCGCTACAAGGGAAAAAAGATAATTATCGTTGTAAGTAATAATTATGACATAAATGAAAATAATAATAAAACTTAAGTAAAGTTATGTACAAATTCAAACTTACATAGGTCGTCTCGGAACGAGCATCCACCCAGACCTCTCCAGGCTCATTACCATCCCTCTGCACACCCTTTCAGGTGTGGGTTTCTAGAAATAGCTCGCCCTATGTCGGAGGGCGGCTCAACTCCCTCTCCTACACAATAAAGTCATATACATATAGTATTTACCATAATTCAAATATAGTAAATGTTACTATAAAATTTATAAAGGTTAAAAAATTACCAAACGCTTGCAGGTTCCCTCTTGGGTGCTAAACCCACCGGTGTGTAGCAACACGCCTTTCTGTAAGGCTTGGTTTGTCTTCCCCTTAGTCGACCTATCTATAAAGGTCGGGTCGCTGGCCCAATGGCGCTATAGCTCATTGAGCGTGGCATACCTCAGCCACGAGCTACTCATTTGCCCCTTGCGGATAGCATGAAACATATCCTGCAGTCGCTTGGAGGATCTAATCTTCCAAGCCTTCTTCACTGTGGGCTCATGCTCGGGGTCAATGTAGAAGGATTTCTGCATACAAAATGCATAACATACAAGTTATTATATATAAGCATACAATTAAATAATATAAACATACATTTTAATAAAAGCAAATAAATCATAGAATTACCTTCCAGTCCTCCCAAAATGACTCCCTGGTGGTCTGTGGGATGTCACTCCATGTGGGCCACGGATGGTTATACCGACTCTGTATAACCTCTGTGATCCTATGGTGAGCCGGCACAAATGGCTCAAAACTATTACATAGATAAAATAAATTACAAAATAATCAAAATGATTTAATTCTCATAAGCAATGTAAAACTATAATGTAATAAAAAACAAATTCAACTTACCTGTCTTTACCGTCCGGCTTGATCTGGCGGAGCGGTCTACCATTAGCCCCAAGTGGCCTGCCATCAAGGCCAAGTGGCCTCCCATATGCATCTCGTGCCTGTGGCCCAGTAGAGGAAGGAGGAGTCTGATCAGATACAAGGCTAGGAGTAAGGGCAGTGGTAGGGCTAGGGGCAGTGAGAGGGCTAGGGGCAGTGCTAGGGCTAGGGAAAGGATCAGTAATACGAGTAGACTGTGGGTGTAAAAATGAGGGAGGTCGGGGCCTGGCATACCCAGGAGTGGGCATCATCCTAAAGCCTGGGGTGCCAATGGTAAGGACTGAGGTAGAGGTAATGGAAGGGGAGGTGGTGGAGGCAGTGGAAGGGACAGTGGTGGAGGCTGTGGCAGGGATAGTGGCGGAGGTGGTGGGAAGGGCGAAAGTGGGAGGGCCAGTAGTGGAAGGGGCGGTGACGGAGGTGATGGTGGGTAAACTGACCTTCCAAGGTTGGCATCTGCCTTTACTAGTCATACTGAAATAATTAAAAAGTAGTCAATAAAAAAAATTTATTAAATCAGAAAATTATTATAATTTCATAATAATATTGCATATAATATTAAACACCTCAGTTAATCTGAAAGTGCAAGGCTGTTTTCATCATCACTTTGTTGTTGATGACTAGGTGAATAATCAGCACTACAAGCACTTATTTCATCTTTATGATTTCTGATTGGGTGGTTACTTGTACATTCAATTATGTCAACTTCCCCAATAGTCAACGGAAGAGGGTTTTCAGGATTGTCTGTATCGATTACTACCACTGAAGTGGGTGGATCATCCATTTGATAAGCATTTGTATTTGTATCTTCCTCTATTTCAATCCTACCTCTTGGTTTTTTTCTTGTTCATAACCCTCCACTATGACCTACTTTTTCCAGGATAAGACATATAATATACTTGTCTAGCATTTTGAGCTATAATGAATGGATCATAACTTCTATATCTTCTAGTGTGATTGATTTCAATGAATTTGTAATTGTTATGTTGTCGTGTCCCAGTAAGTTGGGTAGGATCATACCATTCACATTTGAATAGGACACATTGATTTACAAGGTCACCAATGTACTCAAACTCAAGTATTTCTTGAATGACACCATACCAATCACATTTTCCGTCCCTAGTATCGCCTTTAACACAAACACGGGTATTGTCAGTTTTTTTCCCCGTACCTCAATTAACTGTGTGAAACTTGTACCCATTAACATAGTACATGGGCTAACTTACTACTTTATTTTTTGGCCCCCAAGCTAAATTAAACAAGTGGGGGCATGTTACACCATTATTTTTATCATGAACCTACATACATAAAGTTTGGAGTGTCAATTAGGAGTATATATCAAACAAAATTAACATCGGGGCTATATTGGGTTACATAATCTTAAACAAGTGGACTTACATGTAATCTAAACTAATCCAGAAATTGTTGAAGAGCATCTTGAGCGTGCAGATGCTCAAAATATCTATTGTTAAAAGTATATTTTATGTTACTATAAAAATGCATAACGTAAAACTTTCACTAAAATAGGAATTATTGACTTACAATCTGAACGGTTGCATCTCATCACAATTTATCAAAATATGTAAGTGTGCAGAATTCCACTCCTGGGAAGTCAGCCATCGAGCCATGCTCTTTCTAGCTGCTCGACCAGGTTGATTGAATATAGACAAAGTTGGTGGAATAGAACACTCCCCTCTATTGTCGTTACGGCTAACCCGAGTTTTCCTAGATTGAACATGTGGCTGAAAGTAAAATGAGCAGAAATTAGAAGTCTCTTTTGCTAGATAAGCTTGACATATTGATCATTCCACTTGAGACCTATTCTTCATGGTTCTTTTAAACCCTCCTATTTCCCTTTCAAATGGATACATCCACCTGTATTGAACCGGTCCATACACCCATGCTTCATATGCCAAATGTATGGGCAAGTGTTCTATTGAGTCAAAGAACCTAGGAGGAAAAATTCTCTCTAATTTGCAGAGAATTATGGGAACATTTTTTTCCATGACAAGTAGATCATCAACCCTAAGTCGAAGAACATAAATCCCTGAAATACTGACTAAGCTCGATTAGGGGTTCCAGACAACATTAGGTAGCTCTCTGAATGCAATTGGAAGCAAACACTCCATAAAGACATGACAATCATGGCTTTTCATGCCAACAAGTTTACCTTGGGCAACATTGACACACTTACTTAAGTTAGAAGCACAACCATCGAGCATTCTCAATTCATTTAGCCATTGATAAACAGCTTGTTTCTGATTGGAACTTAGAGCATATTTGGCCTTTAGTTTATAGAACCAACCATCTCTTAATTATTGTAAGTGTAAATCAGACCATGTGCAATACTCAACTAGATCATGCCTTGCCTTGTCGTTGTCTTCAGTTCGATCTGTATCCAATACAGTATTCATAATGTTGTCAAACACATTTTTCTCAATATGCATGACATCTAAACAATGACGCATGAAATTATCCTTCCAATACGGCAACTCCCAGAAAATACTTTGTTTTGTCCAATTATGGTATACCTTATACCCTGGCATTCGCACTACCTTTCCAACTTCTGTTATTTTTAGGAATTCCTTAACTCGATCCCACCCCATACCCTGGCATTCGCACTACCTTTCCAACTTATGTTATTTTTGGGAATTCCTTAACTCGATCCCACATTTCACGGCCACATAGTCTAATTGGAGGCTTATCATGCCCAACACAATTTCGTTTAAAGCCATATCTACTTTGCCTATATGGATGATCAGAATCTAAGAACCTTCTATGACAATCAAACTAAGTGTTCTTTCCTCCATATTTCAAGGTGAATGCTTTAGTATCCTCCATGCAAATCGGGCATGCTAGTTTGCCTTAGGTCATCCATCCAGACAACATTCCATAAGCTGGAAAATCATTGATGGTCCACATTAATGCAACTCTCATTATGAAATTCTGCTTTGTTGAAATATCATAAGTAAGAGCACCTTGACACCACAACTCATTCAGTTCATCAACTAGGGGTTGAAGATACACATCAATCTTAGCCTTTGGATTATTAGGGCTAGGGATTATACATGTTAAGAACAGGTAAGGATCTTTCATACACATTTCAGGAGGGAGATTATAGGGTGTAACAACTACAAGCCAATAGGAATAGGGTTTGCTAAATTGATTATTTGGAGTAAATCCATCTGAACAGAGTCCCAATCTAATATTTTGTGGGTCACAAGCAAAATTAGGATACTATTGATCGAACTTTTTCCATGCCTTACCGTGTGATGGATGCGTCATCACACTGTCATCCCCCTGATTTTCACTGTGCCACCTCATATGAGAAGCCGAGCTCATTGGCGCATACAGTCTTGTGAGTCTAGGGATTAACCACAGATAATGCATTCTTTTCTGAGGGACATCCTTATACCTCTCACTTCCACGTCTCTTAGGTTTAAACCTAGGCTCTGGATAAAACTTACACTCAGTCAATGAAATATCATCTTTATAATAAAGCATGCAACCTTTCAAGCAGTAATCAATCTTTATTTCCTTTAACCCAAGTTTAGAAACTAATTTTTTAGCTTGATAAAAATCTTTTGGAATTACATCGGGGTTCGGACTTAGCTTACTTATCAATGCAGCCTACTGATCAAAAGAACTTTGGCTTTGATTTCCTTCGAACTTAATGCTCAACATTCGAACTACTAATGACAATTCAGAGTGCACATAATCCTCCCACAAAGGTTGATTGGCTGCTTCTACGAGACTATAAAATCGAGCGGCATCTTGGTTGGGCTCCTCAACTGAAGGCTGCGAATAACAAGTAGCAAATTCAAGCCCAGCAGCATCAAACACCATCTCTTGATGCCTAGCCATGTTATCGTCCCACGGTGTAATAGCCCAAACCGCCGGCATTGCGATATTGTCCACCTAATCCCTCCTGGTCGGTTCCGACTCGGGCGGCTAGTTTTGTTCTTCCCCCCCTCGAGGGGCAAAACGCGTCGCAATAGGAAAGGTATCCACACCCTCTTATATGGCATGCTTCGTTCCCCTCTCCAACCGATGTGGGACTTTCCACCCCCCCTTGGGAGCCCAAGGTCCTCGCTGGCACACTGATCTCGGGACCGGCTCTGATACCATCTGTAATAGCCCAGACCCCCGGCATTGCAATATTGTCCACCTAACCCCTCCCGGTCGATTCCGCTCGGGTGGCTGGTTTTGTTCTTCCCCCCCTCGAGGGACAAAACGCGTCGCAATGGGAAAGGTATCCACACTCTCTTATAAGGCATGCTTCATTCCCCTCTCCAACCGATGTGGGACTTTCCACCCTCCCTTGGAATGAAGCATGCCTTATAAGAGGGTGTGAATACCTTTCCCATTACGACGCGTTTTGCCCCTTGAAGGGGGGAAGAACAAAACCAGCCGCCCGAGCCAGAACCGACCGGGAGGGGTTAGGTCGACAATATCGCAATGCCAGGGGTCTAGGCTGTTACAGATGGTATCAGAACCGGTCCCGGGATCGGTGTGCCAGTGAAGACGCTGGGTTTCCAAGGGGGGGTGGAAAGTCCCACATCGATTGGAGAGGGGAACGAAGCATGCCTTATAAGAGGGTGTGGATACCTTTCCCATTGTGACGCGTTTAACAAAACTATCCGCCCGAGCCAGAACCGACCGGGAGGGGTTAGGTGGACAATATCGCAATGCCGGGGGTCTGGGCTGTTACACACAGCACATTACCCACGTCGTTCTAAGTTATATGAATCCCACCAGAACTACTTCTAGTTTGAAACACACCCACTTGGTTCCATGCATTAAGGACCTCCCCATGCTCAGTCCAAACCCAATAGTCAGGCATGAATCCCTACTTGTACAAATGAACCCTTATTGTATCATCATCTAAATACTTCCTATATTTGCATTTATTACATGGACACATAACTTTTGCCTCATCAATGAACTGTTGTGTGTGACATGTTATCCTCATAAATTTTTCAACACCACTATAAAACTCTGACTTAATCCCCCCTTTATTAGGATATTGCGCTTGTGATAAACAAAAGACTCTACAATTTTTTAAGGATGTCAAATTACTACTATCAAATACAATTTTAATCTATTATTCCCACACAAAAATTAACAAAATTTTGACAGCATCTCCCCGATAATTGGAGCATCCATCATAAAAAATTTATTGTATTTGGTCTTTAAAACATATTCAATTGGCCTTTAACTTTTATTTAACAAACTCAACTACTTTTTAAGTTTTTCTTAATATAGTTACATTTTTTAATCTATTATTCTCACACAAGAATTAACAAAATTTTGACAGCACCTCCCCTATAATTAGGAGCTTCCATCATTAGATATATCAGTCAACTCAACAATTATAGATATTATTATAAAAATCAACAATAGAATAGGAACAGCGAAACAGTTACATGTTAATAATTACATACAATTTACATAATCCTAAAAACTGTTCTATTATACATTCCCTTATAATTCCAGAACATGCATCTTGCAATCTCCGCAAACACAAAAAATCCACAGCAAACAATTCAAACAAGTGGGGGAAGGACCTCTACTCCCTTCCCCTCAGTCATGCAATCCTCATTTTTTACAACTCTTTCCTTCAAAATATAAGTCTCTATATATCATACATATATAATAAATCATTAAATGATATAAATAACAAGGATTTAGCAACTAACCTCTATAGCACTAAAAAAAAACTAAAATGTAGGGAAGCCCTCCGCATCAACCAAATCCAATCCTGAAAATTGAACATTACAAATTTTAATAACTACAATTATATACATACAAAACATAGACTAATATAAAGAAAAAGAATAGCAAACCGATCTCAAAGTCGAAAGTCACTATGACCCTCAACCAAAACTCCTATATTAACAAATTAATAACAATAATTAATCACCAATGCAACAAACACACAACACTATGGGCACCCGTAAACGAATGGAAAAAGTTAATCAAATGAAAAAACTAAAGCGATTAAAATGCTCACTAAAGCACAGGGATCATAGAGGTAGCCTCCGTTTCTCAAACGAAGCTCCAGTGGAAGCGAACGGAGGGGAAAATCACGGTGGCGGTGGCAGCTAAAAAGAGTGAGTTTAGACAGAGAGTGAGGTATCCAAGTGAGGAGGAAGAAAGGTCTCGGGTGGGATATAATTCACGCATTACCGATAGGCTTACCGACGGGTACGCGTTTATTAAAACACAGAGTTTCATTAAAAGTACTTACCAACAGTTTTATCGATGGGTTAAGGGTAATACGAAGGGTTTACACGGCAATAACAAAAATTTCAAATACCCGTCGCTAGACCCGTCGGTCAGTACTTTTAATGAAATGCTGCATTTTGTTCACCCGTTGGTAAAGTAATCAATAATTATCGTTTATTAATATAATATTTTACCTGTCGGTATACCCATGGGTAATTTATTTACTAAATAATTATAGTAATTACCCGTCAGTGCAGCTGTCAGTAAACCCATCGGTTGTTTTACGTGCCAACTGGCGCGTAATGTGCTAGCATTACCGACGGGTTCACCAATGGGTTCTTGTACATATCATAATTATTTTCAATAATGCGTTGCACCGTCACAAATATCGTCGGTAATTATTGACAGGCACGTGCCCGTCAATAACCTTGTTAGTTTCCTGCATGTTTCTGGTAGTGGGCGGTTGTTCCAGCGGTTGCTCAAAATCGCCGTAAGATATTTGGTGACGCTCGAGATAGCAGTGGTTCACTGCCACAAAACATAAAATGAACCGCCGCTAAACACCTGTTTTGGTGTAGTGAAGAAGAGATTGAGATAGATGGCCAATTTTTACATGGGAAGTAATAATCTGGGATCACATGATCACTGAATCTCATTCACCCAGATCTAATCTAAAGGTTGAGATTAATTTCTTTATGATAAAAAATAATTTCATAACACCTTATATTTATATTTTAATACTTATTAAAAATTACAATATGTATTTTACCCCTCATGGTTCATTTCCAAAAAGATCACTGCTCCTCCTCCGTCAGATCTCTGCTATTCCCTTCTTCCGCACCACCATTACTATCGGCATTGAGGTCACCGTCAAGCGAAGTGAAAGCTTTCAACCGTATGTCAACGCGAAGCATGGTGTCACAACCCGAACTGGGAACGTGACCGTCACACAAAGAAATCCATTCGTGTGTAAGCCTCGTGACCTATGAGTCTCTCTATGTGCATAATTTATCATAAAATAATACTTAAAATATGAATTACTTCTGAACCAATATTCAGTTCTCTTATTTAAGGCATAATATCTAATTTCATAAAAACTAGAAATATTTAATATCCAAACTTTGAAAATATCTTGGTCTAGTCTACTGACCATGAAATCATATCTATTCAGCACATAATACAAATCTTAATTATAAAAACCCCCCTTAAACCTTGCAAATTGAATCATAACTACATCTCTGGTTTATTACATAAACTTTAATCAAATTCTACAATTTCAAATTCATGCTTGTGAATTGAAAACGTATATATCACCGTCCAAATATTGAAATTAAACACCTAATCTGAAAATAATGCATAACTCGGATCCTACTTACACATCTACTGGAGCACTCTACTCTAACAAGACTCTAAACTTAGCCTTACTCTAGGGTAAGACTCACCATAGAGAACGACTGCGTCTGCCAAATAGGAGGCTGAACAATATCTGTACCTACAACTATGAGGAGGAAAGGAGAAGGGTGAGTCAACAGACTCAATGAGTAAGCTCTCACTCATCACCCACATAGGACAACCAAGGAAAATATATATAATGCAATATACATGCAACAATCATAAACCATTTGATATTTATATACCTAATCACATAGAAAAGATATCTCTGTATTTATAAATTTATAGAAAAACATCTCTAAATTCTTACTCCAATGAGAAAATCATTTTCATATACATAATGGGTCTTAGATCAAATATTCTTTGGAAAGCATCAATAATATCTGAAAATATAAATAATAGTATTCTAATCATAGTAAGAAAACCGGACCGGACTGGCCGGTCCGACCGGGTTGACTGGGAACCGGTCCGGTGACCGGTCCGGTTAGCATAAAAAAATCAGGAGAAGTCAAAACTGGCCAAGAACCGGTCAAAACCGGGAAAATCGGGGAAAACCGGACCGGTCGGATTGGTTTTTTTTTTGGCAAAATTTTTTTTTTCTAAAACTTAAATATTGATATTTTATGGTAATCATAGAGCAAAAAAAAAAAAATAGAACCAAAGAAGGACATTAATAAAAATTATTGGGTTGTTATTCTCCTCTCTCCATTATTTGTAAACTGCTCACCATAAACCTCACTGGTTACTAACAAATATTGTTTTCAAATGCTTTGTGATCGTACTGTGAGGTTGAGACTAGAGAAATTTTATATGGATTATGTTTATTTTTATATATCTATGAATATTTTTTTATTGATTACATTAATATTAATGATTTAATATATTTATTTATATTCTAATTAATCATATGTATATATTTATATATATTTTTATTATATTCCAGTTGAATCCCGATTGAACCGGTTGGACCTCTAAACCTTTGAACCAGTATCTTAACCGGTTCAATACCCGGTCCGGTTTTCTCTTCCTTGATTCTAATAGAGAAACATGGATCTCTAGTTATGCTTTGCATAACGATACATTCTCTAGCTATACATGTCAACCATGGCATAACAATTTCTCTGCTCTATGATCCCTCAAGGATCTAAATTGGACACCTAACTAGGTTCCATCTTTGCTGTATGAGATTGCCCCTCAGGACAACTTGGTACCAACATTAGCGATCATTTTTCCCAGTTGTTAACTCACTGTCTGTTTCTCTATAGCTACCATATAAAGCTGGTTTGTACTTAGTTCACATAATCTAAAAACTCTAAACTCTGAAACTCTGTTATATGCTCTACTCTGAGTTCAAAACTCTTTTATACATAATTACTCTATTCCTCGAAATCATCAAGATAATTCATAAAATCTCTAAATACAATCATATTCATAATCTAGCTCTTTATAAAACCATTTAAGTTTGAAAGCTCTTAAAACTCTAAGAAAAAGCTCTAGACTCATATAACTCTAGCAATTTAGCTTTAACACAACTAAAACTGTGAAATCATGCTCAAAGGATCACCTATTTGTAGGCATTCTGATTTCAAGTTCACAGAATATGTATTTGACAGTCGCTGCAAATCATACTGAATTCTATACTTCGGAGTATCATAAAAACTGAATTTCTAAAGTCTCATTTCTCAAACTAACATCTTTTTATAACTTAGTAACTCTAGTATCATTCATTGAAATGAAAAGGTTCAAAATCATAAAATCTCTAACATTATAAGATAACATATCTGTTTGACATTCTTGTCAAAATATCTTAACTGATGCTCTAAAATTATAATATCACTTTTGTTCACTAAACTAAATCATACTTTGTTCAACATTTCTCCAACATATCTCAATGAGATAAATAAAAGATATAATCTGAAATCTAAAATTATAGAGATATCGTAAACTTATAAACATGCTTGCTAATTAGTAAACTTACTATAATATATACAAATTCTTAATAAATCCTTTCTCAAACATGTAAAACATTTCCGTAACACACAACATAGCATCATGGTCCCATGGTTTTATAAAACTCATTCTTTCATGCTATCATCATAAATTATAATTTTTCTAGCTTGACA
This sequence comes from Dalbergia cochinchinensis, assembly GCA_031216125.1. Lineage (NCBI taxonomy): Eukaryota > Viridiplantae > Streptophyta > Magnoliopsida > Fabales > Fabaceae > Dalbergia > Dalbergia cochinchinensis. Next base: position 29,621,782 of record CM062368.1, read on the forward strand.
TAGTTATGTAAAATCATAGTTTATACTCTTTCTCATCTCAATATTCATATTTGATAATTATCATGGAAGAAACATATTCATAGTGATGAGACTAAGGCTTTGAGATCAAACTCACTCACCGTTTAAAGCCGAGAATATGTGGACATAACCAACTTGACCTTGAGAGCTTGGAATGACACCAACAACTGCCATAGAGCAATATAGAATCAAGATCAAACTCTAATCACATCTAGATAACTCTAAAATAACTCTAACAACATTGGAGAAGCATCCTCACATGACAAAAATGGAGATTAACAACAACCCATAATATAGAACATGAAATGGAGAAGAAAGGGATAACAAACCAATAAGAATCTTACCTTGATCTCTTGGGAAGAGAAGGATTGATGATAAATTGTAAGAGAAAGAGAGAAAATGTGTTTGGAGGGTGACGATTTTGGAAATCGGGATGAAAAGTCCGAGTTGGGGGTTTATAAAGGGGTAGGGTTTCACTTAAGTGAAACGACGACGTTTCGTACTGTTCCTGTGCCCACTGACCCCGCTATAGCGGTCTATGACCACTATAGTGATCTGGCCGCCATCCGCTCCCCCTGCGGAAACACACATGACTACTATAGCGGTTGACAGACCACCAAAATGCCTTAATTCACACACTGTGACCGCTATAGTGGTCCTGAACTGCTATAGCGGTGGCAATTCACCAAAAGTACAGGGAAAAAGTCTCCCATGCATCTGGGGCCTTCCTAGCAATATGGATGGACCCCGAGGGACCCTAAAACCATACGGAACTTATCTAAGAACATGTGTATATAAGGTATCACACACGAAAGCCCCTAATCTTGACCTGTGCAGTGCCTGGTGACATTTTCAAGCTCCCCATCTAATGCACCTACCAAGCCTAGGGCTGCCGCCTCGGTTGGGGACGCAACTTGGGTGGTTCCTTGTGAGGTTCTTCACCGGCATCTAGTTGCGGTTGTAGACGACATCGGGGTGTGGCATGCGATACTGAGAAGTTTTCTTTATTTCATGGATTGGAAATTCTTGTATCGCACTCCAAGTTATAGTGTTTTAGTATTTCTTGCGCAAAAGAATAATTACTTCATCGTGGGTATTTGAGATAATCTTTGATTGAATAATGATGCATATATTATTGGCAGGGTGCTTCGAGATGAGGGTTGCTTTGTAGTCTTTTGACTGCTTCTGTTAATTTCAGATTCACTTAGAAGTGAGTGAACTGTTCACCCATGCTTTAATTATTAAAAACCAAATGCACGTTCTGATGGATGGTTAATTCTTTCCACTCTAATGGTTCAATGAACACATTTTGATACATTGGTGGTGTATTATTATTGGAGGATTCGCTAACAAGTGGAATTAAATGATTATGGTGGAGAAATTATGGCTATTGTAAAGGGAGGTGCAATATATGGAATTCATATTTGAAAATGGGAGCCGGAGGTGAGATTTGTAAAGCAGTCTAGAGAGGTGTTAGGTGGAGAGACTTCTGCGAAAAAGGAAGAATGGAAGAGAGAGAAGAAGACGATGGCAAATTGGTCACTTTATATATTTTTTATTAAAATATTATTAAGTGACTGCATATTTACAAACTTATCATCCCCATACAAGAATTTGCCTGGGATAGACCTCTTAAGGAGTGGCGTGCTCTTTGTCATGAGTTGCACTTTCTGCATGAGTACTTTCCAAGAGAATTATAAAATTATCAATTTGCATATCTAAAATGGATCTTATAATTTTACATAAATACAACTCAATTTGAAAGAATTTCAAATTCAAATAATTTTTTATTTTAAAACTTTTAAAACAAAAGATAAAAACCTTTCAAACTTAAAAATATTCTTATTTTGAAGTTGAAAATTCACGAAGTTTTTTATTTTGATTTTATAGTGTTAGAATTCGATTCACCCAAAGTTGCATTATTAATACATTGAGTTTAATTTTTACATATTGCTGGGATACATTTTTTTCCCCCTGTAATGATGGATAAATTTTTAATACTATAATAACTAATTATATATTATAACCTCACACAGATATTATTAGGATAAATTACACCCATTTCATTTGAGATTTGTGGAAATACAACTCATATCTCCTCTAGTTATTCAGCCTACACTTACACCTCCTCTACTTATCAAATTTTGAGTATTTATATTATACTCACACTCCTCACTAACAGAGCATTGTTGGTAAATTTAATAGAATAATATTTTTGTGATATTAACTATTCCTAATTAATAAAATTATAAAAATATGATTATCCACTCTCTTCGTTAATTGTGAAAAAAAAACCTAACTCCCCATCTCTCCCACTTGCTTGACGACAAAAAGGGAGTAGATAAAGATATTTTTATAATTTTATTAATTAAGAACAATTAATATCATAAAAATATCATGTTGTTAAATTTATTAACGGTGCTCTCAGGGTGTGAGTATAATATAAATGCTTTAAATTTGAAAAGTAGATGATGTGTGAATATAGGTTGAACAACTAGAGGGAATGCAAGTTGTATTTTTACAAATACCAAGGGAGATGAATGTAATTTATCCATATTATTATTATTAGGGAAAAGTCTATAAAATCTCCTCCAACTTTGACTCATGTACACTTTGATCTTGATACTTTAAAAACATGTAAAATTATCCTTAAATTTTTTTATTTATGCACATTACTATTACTACAATAGGGTCAAGTTGGCATATTAATGATAGATCAACATCCAATTTGACATGAGTGGTAGACATTTTCGAATAATAAGGTCGAGTTGCTAACATAAGCCAAATATACCAGAATTCATCTCACAGTATTTAATCATTCGTATTTTTATGTAATTTATTTAGAAAATAATATCAGCATATATGACTTGTCAATTTGCATAAAACGTCATAAAAAGTCTACAATAATTGAAGTAGAGTCAAAAGAGTAATATAACTCACATTTAGAGGCTAAAAAATTTATTTCTAAATTTTAGGTATCAAAACCTCTGGTGCTCACCACAATTTTGGGGGACTATATTGAGCATTTGCTCGTTTCTAAAGTCGCTAGCACTGAAAGCCCAAGAAGAAACCAAAGTCCAGGATAACACTCATTTCCTCCTCTTCCTCACCTTCAATCCTCATCCGTTCAGCTCTGGATTCATCGAATCTCGATTATTCCAACTTTCCTTTACCACATTACCTTTTCTTCTCACCCAAATACATTGTCCATACTCAACCTTTAATCTCAATTTGTTTTTTTCTCCTCTGCCCCCAAGCTAACGCCACCAATTCACTCCAGTTCCCGGTTATTTAAGTCACAAGCATCTCGCACCACCACTCCAAGCTAAATCTCAAGAGTCCCAATCAATCACTCCCTCCCCAAAAACCACACAAACCCCATAAGCATCAGAATAAACACCCATAATATTCCCCCATTCCCCCAGATCAACACATAATTCTTCAGCCCTCGCCACAATCAAGCTCCTCAAAACAGCAAAAAAGAGAAAGAAAAAAAAAATGGAAAGACTAGGGTTAGAATCATGTGCTGTGCTCTTGTTCTTCCCAATGTTCCTATCCATCTACCTCATTGGCTACCTCATCGTTTTCCGGAACTGGAGCCCTAAGATCCGACCCGAGTGCGCGAGCTGCCTGATCTCACTCTTTCACGGCACTCCCGCCGCGGTCTTCGCGTCCGCCGCCATCCTCGCCGACCCCAACCGCGGCTTCGCGGCGGAGAACACCGCCTTCCAGAAGCTCGTCCTGGACTACAGCACCGCCTACTTCCTCACCGACATCCTCCACTACCTCGTGTTCTTCCCGGGGGACGTGCTCTTCATCGGCCACCACATCGCCACGCTCTTCGTGATCGTCACGTGCCGGCACGTGGCCTCCCACGGCGCGTTCGCGGTGCTGTTCCTCCTCGTCCTCGCCGAGGCCACCAGCGCGTGCCAGAACGCGTGGACGCTCGCGGGTGCCCGCCGGAAGGAGGACCCCTTCGCCGCGAGGGTTTATTACGCTTTGTCTCCACCGTTCTACGCGCTTTATTCTGTGGTTAGGGGTTTCGCTGGGCCTTGCTTCGTTTACGAGATGGTCGTGTTCTACGCGGGTGGGCGTGCCGGCAGCGTCGTTCCGAGGTGGGTTTGGGTTTCTTGGGTTGTTGTTGTGGTGATGGCCATTGGTGTCAGCATCTTGTGGATTTGCAATCTCTGGGTTGAGCTCTTTAGGGAGAGGACGAGGAAGAAATTAGAGGAGAAGATTAGGTAGATAGGTGAACTGAATTGTAAGAATATTTTTATTATTTTTAGAATTATTATAATTAATGATAATTCTTATTTATAGATTCCATTGACAAATTCTAAAACTTTGCCTTGGTTGCTTTCGGTAATTTTTTAATCCTTTCTTTCGGCTATGATGCTGTGGTTTTAGATGGCTGAATTAATGATTTTTTGGGTTGTTGTGGGAGATCGACATTGTGGTGGTTTTTGCGCTAATACTTTATGGGGATAATGAATCCAAATCAACTTGATATTTAAGATTTTTGTTTTGTTTTTTTATTTTTTTCAAAGGTATCATGGTAGGGAGTCAGTTTTATCAGCAGTTTAGCACTTTGTGCCCTTCACATTGCAGATCACATTAGTGAGGTTTAGTTTTTTTCCCATATTGTCTGGTGTTGAAACATTCTCTGCAGTCTGCACCCATTAACATACTGTGTAAGGTTTTTGTTTTGAGTCAGGATGGAATGGTGAATCTTTGAGGCTGAGCTTTTATTCATGTGCTCTTGAGAGCTAACTAAGTCTTTAATAGACCGAAACTTCGGTTTTGCTTTCATAATGGTGACATGTTTGTGTAAAACGGTAAATGCGTGCGTGCTGGGAGAAATCTACTTACCAATGCTTCATTTCTAATGGGTTTCGTGTGTAGGAGTCTCGGAGTCACTGTTGCGAGTCATCTGCCTATGACGATAGAATTCAATGCCTAAGGTCAAAATCATGCTTATTAACCTCCTATCAATTTACGCACCCAAAAAAAAAAAAACTCTTATCAATTCTTAACCTTTTACAAGTATATGAACTTATTATGTAAAATCGAGTTTATTTAATTTCTTAAATTTGATATGCTTATAAGATAATATAATTATTAAAATTTTGAATTAATTTTAAATTTTCATGAATTTATAATTTTACCCTATAAAAATAAATATATTTATGCTCTTGAATTTAATAAGCTTAATTAGAATCAATGCTACAGTAAATATAATGCCGCTTTGAAAGCTGCAAACTATTGTGGCAAATTAAAATTATTCTTCAATTGTTGTTAAATGCAATGAGGAGAAAATCGGACTAGACCAGTTAAGTTAAAAAAATCAAGAAAAGTTAAAACTGGTCAAAATCGAAAAAAACTAGAAAAATTGGTGAACTGGACTAGTCTGACTAGTTTTATTTTTCAAAAGTTAAATTTTTTTTTTGTTCTAGAACTTAAATACTAATATCTTATAGCAGTCATAGAGAAAAATAAAAAAAAAGAAACCAAAAAAAGAACACTAATGAAAATTATTGGGTTGTTATTCTCCTATCTCCGATATTCACAGACTGTTTACCATAAATTTCACTGTTTACTAACAAATATTATTTTCAAATACTTTGTAATCGTGTTATGAAACTAAAACTAGAAAAATTTTATATGAATTATATTTATTTTTATAGGCCTATAAATATTTTTTTATTGATTATATTAATATTAATAATTTAATATATTTATTTATATTTTAATTAATCATATATATATATATATATATATATATTTATATATATCTTTATTATATTTTAGTTGAAGTCTAATTAAATTAGTTGGATTTGTAAATCTCTGCAGTAACCTGATCGCTGTTTAATACGCGGTCAATTTTCTCTTTCTTGGATAAATAAATGTAAGGAAAATGTACGGTGTTGGAGCAAAATCCGATCCTCCGAGCCAAAGTATCCAACTGCGACTACAGGAAGGGGTGCCACACGTTGTGCCTGCTGAGCCCCACCTCTTAAGAAGTCTAGTCAAACATGTCACTTTCATGTAAACAAAAGAAGAGGATAGTGAGATTTTTGTTGGGAATTCTAACTTTAGAGTAAAGGCTTGTATTAATACTTCATTTTTACTTCATTTTGATTCTTAAAATAAAAAATTATCAAGTTTATAAAATTATAAAAAGTAATTCAAGTTAGTTATTAGGATAATATTTATGGAGACTAACTTGAATCACTATAATAATCAATTTAAATAATATTTTTTTAATTTTATAGACTAAATTAAAAATTTCTTAATTTCAAGAATTAAAATGAAATATGCATACAATTTCAATGATAAAAATGAACTTTTTATTCTACACTCTATATTTAAAAGCACTCACAACAAAAGTAAACTTCATTATATATTTATGTATTTATAAGTCTATGTTAATTTTGTTGTATGTGTTTAAATATGAATTATTAAAATTGTATTTTTATAAAAAATATCTATCATGATTGTGAGGTCCAGTTGTTAATGTTGAAGTGAAAAAGCAATGGAAGCAACAACTTCATTAATGCTAATCAATGCCATCTTGAAGGAACAACTAATTCTTAAAGAAAATTGGAGCAAGCATCATGATGAAGGAAAACTCTTCACTGTATTAATGGAGCTATTATTTTAGATATGTTCACATTGCTAGGAGTTTCTATAAATTGAAGCCTCTTTACTTCAGATGAACAACAACTAGTGGCGAAAAATAAGAGCTATGGAGTAAGAGAGATACATGTTGCATTATTCTCTAAAAGTGAGAGGAAATATAGAGTGTGATTAAATTTCAAAGAGTATTGGTTGTGGTATATACACTGGAATATTTTGGGGATTATCTCTATTACTTCTTAGTAAATCAAAATGCTAAGACAGCATAGAATAAAACTTTTGCAATTAGAAAGCTGGTGAATCTCAAGGATAAAGATGGAAGATCTGTTGCTGAGCTTTTGAGTGACTTCCAAGATATGATAAATCAATTATCATGAAGATAGTGTTGGATGATGAATTGCATGCACTATAGTTAGGAGACCTAGGTGTGTCACTAAGCTACTCTGCTTCAGACGAGAAATTGTCTTTAGTCCAAGTGAAACGCAGTATGTTCAATGAAGAAACTAGAAGAAAAACTTGATGAGAACAGATAATTCCCAGATCCTTGTGATAGAGGACAGGAAGAAAAGCAAGAGCATAGGACAGTCAAGAAAATCTAAAGACTGATCACAATTCTAGTCTAAAAGAAGGTTTAAATGTTACCAATACGGTGGAAAAGGACATATAAAAAGGAATTGTAAAGCATGGAAGAATGGAGATGAGAAAAATCGAAGACAAATAGGGAAATAGTGTTGCTGAATAGGTTGTTAACTCAATAGCCTCATACCATCCACTCTTAACAAGGAATTCTTTACTATGTACAAAGTAGGAGACTTTAGAAAAGTATAGATGGCCAATAGCAACAATACTAACATTGTGACAGTTGGTTATGTGTGCATTCAAACAAATACCGGATGCACACTAACATTGAAGGAAATGCGGCATGTGCTAGATTTACACCTAAACCTAAACTTCGTGCACACTTTGGATCTAGCCAAATACCTCAGTGACTTTGTAGATGGAAAATGGAGACTCTCCAAAGGTTCACCGAAGGTTGCTAAAGGAATGGTGTACAACACATTGTACAAGACTTAAGTTAAGCAGATCAGAGGATTGAATGCAGTCAAGGATGATGTTTTGTCAAATTTGTAGCATAAAAGATCGGCTTAGTATGAGTGAAAAAAGATTATAAATTTTGGCTTGGAAATCCCTTATTCTTTATACCAAAGGTACAAAGTTAAATTCTTGTGATCATTTTAAATTTTGCAAGCATCACAAGGTGTCTTTTTGCAAAATGTCAAGGCTGAAAGAGAATATTTTTTATACGGTTTACTATTATATGTGGTCCCATGGAGGTGGAGACTCTAGTGGTAGCAGACATTTTGTGATATTTATTGATGATACTTCATGGAAAGTCTAGGTATATTTCTTAAAGAGGAAGGGCCACGTGTTTCAATATTTCAAGAGGTTTCATGCCATGGTAGAAAGAGAAAAGAAAAGCCTTTGAAGTATCTTTACAATGATAATGGGAGTGAGTACACATCCCATGAGTTCAAGAATTATTGCTATGAACGTGGTATCAAGTATGAAATGATGGTTCCTGGCACCTGACAATATAATGGTGTGGCCGAATGAATCAACAGAACAATTATGGAGAAAGTCAGATGTATCTTGAGAATGACTAAGCTACCTAAGCCATTTTAGGGTGATGCTATTCAAATGGCGTGCTACCTAATTATAAATCTCTGTCTATTTCTTTGAGCTTTGACATTCATGAGAGAATATGACTCTCATTTGAAGATGTTTGGATGCAAAGCCTTTGCTCATGTAAGTAGGAGTAGAGACAAAAGCTTGATGATATAGCCATTTATTGCATATTTATGGGCTATAGAGATGAGGAATTTAGTAGTAGGCTGTAGGATCTAGAAAAGAAGAATATTATAAGAAGTAGAGGAGTAGTGTTTCATGAGCAAGAAAATGATAGACTTTGTTATTTTAGAGAAAACAAGTAAATCTGGTGGCAAGGTAGATTTTACACCAGCTTTTCTCCTTAAAGAAAATGCCATAGAAGGGGGAGATGTTAAAGAAAATGGGGTTAATGATGAGCCAGTAACTAATGCTACTGAAGATGAAGGAGGTATTGAACAAAGGGCAAACTGTTACACTACAACTTAGGATATTTGATAAAGTGTAGCATTATTCCAGCAAGGATCCTAGTTCAAAGTACATCCTTTTAACTAATGAAGTGGAGCAAGAGAGTTTTGATGAAGTTTAGACTCATAAGGATAAAGTTTGGCAAATCCAAGCCATGCAAGAAGAGATGGATTCTTTGCATAAGAACATGAGCTTGTAGAACTCCTTGAAGCCAAGAAAGCCTTGAAAAACAAATGAATGTTCAAGCTGAAGAAAGATGACAACATGCTAGTGAAGTATAAGGTTTGCTTAGTTATTAGAGGCATTGGACAAAATCAAAGGATATATTTTGACGAGATTTTCTCTTCGGTTGTCATAATAAGTTCTGCTTGAGTTATTCTTGGAAGCTAATTTGGATTTGGAGCTTTAGCAGTTAAATGTGAAGATTGCATTTCTCCATGGTGATTTGGAGGAAGAGATCTACATGGATGAAGCAGAAGGATTTGAGAGATCTAGAAAAGAGCCAATGATATGGATCAGATGGTTTAAATCAAGCATTGAAGAAATAGTGGTTACTGGATCCATGCAATAGGCCCCCTATGTCGAAAGTCTTCCTAGCAGAGTGGAAGCTAGGCGGCATGTCTCGTGAATGTCAGCGGTACAAGTGAAAAGAGAATGTGTAGTTGGTGATAAGGCTTTTGGATTATGCTCCTATTGGCACCACTAAATACTTGAAAAATACAAGATTACCACAAGAAGAAAGTTGTGGGATGAGATAAGCAGAAACTTTGTGCTGATGGATCAACATGGATTCTAGAATATTGCTCCTAGATTATTTCCCTATCAGTTGGGGGAGAATTGTGGAGTCTAGCTATTAATGTTGAAGTAACAATGCAATGGAAACAACATTCCATGAATACTCAATGTGATATTGAAGAAAAAATTGATTCTTGAAGAAAATTGGAGCAAGTATTACCAATTAGTATGACGAAGGAAAACTCTTCAATGCATTAATCGAGTCAATATTTTAGGTACATTTACAATGTTAGGAGCTTTTATAAATTGAAGCTTGTTCACTTCATATGAACAACAAGCATGAGAGATAAAAAAAAAAAGAGCTGCAGAGTAGGAGTAATACACGAAGTGTATTATGCTTTGAGAGTGAGAAGATATAGAGAGTGTGAGTAAATCTCAAAGAGTATTGGGTGTGAATATATATACTGGGAATATTTAGGTATCATCTCTATTTTTTAGTACTGCAAAATTATAGTATTTGACTAAGAGAGTTCTTAATGAAAAACACTATATTTACTTCTTGAGACTGAGAGTGAGGAAATGACACTTTATAATTATCCTAAATATAGTATAATATTTTTTAAAGTGTATCCTGTGATTTTTCCCTTAGTATTTAGGAGTTTTCCATATTAAATTTGGGGTTTTTGTTTCTGTTGGCTTTGCACATACTTGTTATCGCTACACTGCTTGAATTAGTAGATTTAATTCTACCAAATTTATTTTGCTGCTCATTATCACAGAGCAATATCATTTAATTACATTGTAAATCTATCTTAAGCCCAACAATAATAATCTTACTCGCTATGTATTTGTCAAATAAGGGAACAAAACAATTTGTATTTAAAATTAATTTTTCTTTTTTACGAATTATAATAATAATCCTTCTTTTTCACTTGCCATTTACCAACATGTATATAACAAAATCTTGTTGTGGAAATGGACATGGATTGCATTTTCCCTATCAATACATCACCTAGCCTTTAGTTATATTATTGCCAATGACAAAAGACAGCTAACAAAAATTAAAGGACAAGTATAGAGTGATGATATATTCTCCTAATTATCAAGTTAACAATCCTTTTATTTTAAAGTTGGATTTAATTTATATGCAATGCAAATTTAATTTTTTTTTTATAAAAATGTTAAATTATGTATTGTCATATCAACAAAATATTTTTTTTGTTAGAGCAAAAGAGTTTGATTTAGCCCTATTTATCTAAAAAGATCTTACAAATAGAATATTTGATTAGAGTAATTTTATACTATTATTGTATCGAAATTAAACTTACAATGACATGAATTGTAGTTTACACAACATTTCATAATTATTTAATATATCTAAGGGAGATTTTGATTTAAAAGGTCTTTCAGTGGCACCATTTAGGAAGATTTATTATTTCTTAATAAAAATATTAATAAAAAATTTGCTAATATGCAAATGAAATATGTTGATGACAACAAATAAAAAGTTTTAGTGAATATTTTTTTCCTCTCACAAATTAAAGAGCAAAAAAGTCTTGGATTGAGTACATATTTGTCATATATAATTCTCCACTAGTTATAATAATCATATTCTTTTTTTAAAAAAACAACATATGTATATACATAAGTTACAAAAAAATTTGAGGTTGTCCCCTTGGCCCAAGGATGTTCCGTCAGTTATTATAGCTATATTAGTAAACAGTAGTGAATATATAACACAACGACTTGACCAAAGAATCTTAGCTTGTATAGATATAGGGTATGTTTGTTTCAGATTTTGAAAAAAGTGATTATGAAAGTTAAATTTTAAATATAACTGAAAAAGCTGAAAACTGCTTTTTTTCAAAAGCTACTAATTTTATCTTCTATGAAATAGCTGAAAACTAATTTTTATAAAATTTCAATTATTTTTTAAAAATTGTCCAAAGATATGAAAAGTGATTTTTTTGGGGGCAAAAAAAGTGATTATTTTCTCAAATAATCAGAAACAAACGCACCCATAATTCCAATTACTCCAATTTAGGAATTCACAATAAAAGTAGGTCCTACAAACTTTATTCAGGATACAATAATTTAATTTTGATTTCTACTACCTTTATTGAGTGTGGTCTAAATGTGGGTTTTTACACTTATGTGCACACAAGAATTTTTTTAACTTGATTGTAGTAAGTGTTTAACAAGGATGAACTGGAAACAAAAGGATAAAAGGCGTGAAACTCGACTCACATAGAAATGGGTGAAAAAGGACACAAAAATACGTGAAAGATGAGATGAAATTGGCTATAAAAACAATAGCAGCTCATCATCTTGTAACATCCTAATTTTTAACCCAATACGCTTAAGATGCATTATGACTAATTATCAATCATTATCTTATCTCAGAGTTTAACATGTTTTTGGAATAGGATATACAAAAAATGTGTAAATTTTTCTTTTATGTTTTTAATAGAGCTAAAAACTTGAACATAATGAGCATTGCGCGAGAGGCATAATAACTAATTATACCTGTTAACCGCGAACATAACAAATCCCATGAACATAAATAATACTCCATACATTTCCAAATAGTTTAAATACATCACAACATAACTTGGACATAGCACATTATTGTCATATATATACATATATATACTTTGTAATACAATCTCCACATAAGATATTTAAATAAGATACTTAAACAAACATACTAAACCAACCATTAAGCATCCTATCACTCTTCATATAAATGTGCCATGAACATGGTCTTAATGTAATCATAACCCTAGAGTAAACTAATACTACTAAACAAAAAGGTAACACTATTTCAACATCCACATGGATGTAGACACCCATGTAGGTATGAAAGGAGTGATAGAGAGAGAATAAGTTAGGAGAAAAAGTAAGTAGTGGGACCCATGTATTTTGTAAGTAGGGTGTTTAGGTGTTTGAGAATATTGGGTGTTGAAATAACAAAGTATTAAACAAAAAGAGGGGTCCTGCAAGCTATGTATGATGTCCATCAAGCTCCATCTATAGGGGCAACAACTCCCACATGCATTCCACTATGCAACTTTGACGCTAGTGTCCTCTGAAGACAACACCAAAGTAGCGATGAAAAATCACAAATTTCTCAAAAAAAAAAGGACAAACATGTAAAAGTGTCATCATAGTCACCCTCAGCCACTTCGATTTATTACGAAAAAGTGAGCATATATCAAGGTTCATTTAAAGGATCAAAAAATATTTAGTTTGAAGTGGATTTCTTTTGTAGCATAATCTTTCTACATGAATGCAACATATCTTTAATTGATGCATGGCAATACATTAGAAGGCATGTAAGCATATAACTTGCACATAACTTAAGGAAAAACAAGGGATTTAACACAAACCCATGACATTCTTTTTTCCTCTTTGGGTGGCTTAATCTTATCTTTTTCATGAACACCTTTTGAAACTTTTCGATCCTTCCATTCTTCCACTTTACATCTCCTTAAAAATATGGTCACGAGTTCATACTATCCAGTCATCACTAGTAGGGATGGAAATATGCCAAGCTAGGCCATACCAGTCTTTATTACTCTTAACAAGTCAGACCTGTATTACAAATATTTGGTCTAAGCTTGGCTTGTAGTATGTTATGGGCTATTTTTTTAAGTTTGTGCTCAGTCTGTTCATAAGGCTAGCCTAGCCTAAAGCTTGTTTAGAAAGTCTGAAATTATAAAAAAAATTCAAATACCAATACAAAGCACAAATACCAATTCAAATACAAACACACAATTTGCTTAGTAAGTACATGATAAAGGTTAAACTTGCAGTAAGAATACCAAAATAGTGGCTAGTTTGGGGGTAGAGTGGTGTGATAATATGATGGGAAGTCCTTAGTTCATTTCCCACAATGTGATTTTTTTTTGTTATATATATAATTGAACATTGAACATTGAACATATATATGTATAAAAGCTTAATAAGCCCAAGCCAGCTTGATAGGCTCGACAGGTATTGTAACAAGCCTAGGCTTGGCCTCTTAAGATAAATAGGCTTTTAAATAGGCTTGAGCTTGAGCTTAATTTTAAACAAGCTAGGCCAAGTTAGGTCGTAGGCTCTTGACAAGCCACTTCATCTGTTTCCACCCCTAGTCATCAGCATAAAATAATAATAATAATAATCTCGACTCTAAGAGTATGGGATAACGGGAGTAATTGGATCACCTTTCTTTACAAAAAGCTCATCTCTTGTGTCTTAGGTGTCACCATATTAATCATATTCTTAATGCATGCACATAAGAAACATAGTTCTCTTGTATCATTATCTTTAAAATTTTATAACATCAGTGCATGCACATATATGAACATGATACCAATAAATGTCATTGTAATACATATTCATATAAATCATCAAAATGCAATCGCATGCGAAAATTCTTCTAAGTTCATGGTTTTGACCAAAATCTACTAGCATAATGGGTAAGCATGAAATTTCCCTAGAATTGTTACTTGTCATAATGGAAAACTTCTTTCGGGAATACACATGCTTTCTTATTAGGAGTGGTTTACTTTGTGGATGTGAAGTCTAGGATAAGTTTCAAGGCTCCAAGGACAAATAAAGTTCACTAACCAAGTTTTACTTTATGATCTTATTCAGGGAATGAAAGTGGTTCCTCTATTGTGAGTTCTCAAGTATTTTTACTTTGCTCAAGTTAAAGGATAAACATGTCTAAACAAATGCAAGAATTAAACAGAATATGACTTAAAAGGAACATATAACAATGTAGAATATAAGAAATTATGATATGAACATTACTTGAGGGCTTCAAGTCTCTTGTGCAACAGGTGATGACTCACATTGAATGTTGAAATCCAACTATGTTGACAAATCAAACTCCTTGGTACCACTCATGAAAAATACTTTCTAAAATTCTAGGTCCTTGTATAATCCTACTTTCCTCTTATTTGTAGCTAAACTATTTAATCAGTATCTGACGTGTTTCCTATGTTCCTAATATCTACTAAACAAATGATTCAACTTTCTTATCTTCAAGACTTACACATTGATGACCCACATTTGGAATTATGCCCTAAGAAATAGGAGTCTTTGAGTAACCACTCCTCTTCTTCAACAACATCCGAGTGAACTTCCTCAAGTCTTCAAGTTAGTTTTCTTGACTACATCCATTTCGCACCTGGCTTTGACATCGTTTTCACATCAAGTATTACTACTTGGCTTGCAATGAACAAAAAAGGTACTCAATTGGCTTCCTTTCAACATTCATTGTAACAATTGCAATTGCACTTGTGTCTACAGCCTAACTTTGTAACTATCGAGAGACATTCCCCTAGATTCTTCCTTTTACTTTCGTCAACCTTCCTATTAAGTTGAAATTTTTCCCTTTCATGATGGTTGCCAAATATTCCCTTTTCGTGTTGAAAGAAGGAATATGTTGTTGTTTTGATTTCTTGTAACAGTTTCTACTTCTTTCTCATTTTTTGAATTTTAAATTATTTTCACATTGCTTCCCTAGGTAAGTAACCATAATTTAGGTGTCTTCTCACCTATCCGATAAATTTAAAACTTCTTCTCTTCCTTCCTCTACACTAATGGCTTCCAAGTAGACTGTGGCTTTTGCTTCAGGGCCCATTCAACATGAAGGCTAGGATATAGCCCCAACCTTGCACCAAAACACTGAGAGTTATGGGAAAGCTAGATAATGCTCTCATTATCCATAGGGTCCTCAATATTCAGTTATATAGAGCCTTTTTTTTTTCCTTAGACTAATGCTATGACCATGTGTTCTTTTTTTCCCTCATTTTGCATGCAAGAATTCATTGCCTATCAATCCCGTATTCAAGTATGCTACTTTAATCTTAAGTATAGACTCTTTAGAAACTATCCTGTCATTAAACCTTCCTATCTTGCATGGCTAGATAGAGTTCAAGCTTCAAAAGGAGAATTCTAGAAAACCATCACTATAACATTTTTGGCCTAAGGCAACATTTTTATAGGGGTAGCATTTGGTTTGCCCTAAGGCAACAAAATTGAAGGCAATGGTTAGAAAGCGTTGCCTTAACCTAAAAAGAAATCGCTTTTGAAGCGTTGCTATATAATCTTATATTAGGGAACTCTTGTATGCTCATTGGCTTCGTTTCCCAAGCGTTGCCGTTTAAATTCAAACTAGCAACATTTTCAAAACGTTGCTTAAATTTTTAGCGCAAACTTAAAATCTTTCCCACTAAAAATATTTGCTTTGCCACTGTAAACTAGATAATAGGGTCGTAGAAGGAGCCAATTTTAATTTTCCTTGAGACTCCCTAGCACATCTCACTGCTCCCCATTTCTCCCAAACTCTCCAATCCCTAAACTCAATCCCCATTTCTCGTAAACTCTCAAATCCCTAAACTCAATCCCTAAGCTGACTCAAATTAAAGGAAATCTCAATCCATCACGCATTGAAGGATCTGTGTTCGCGATTCACGCTCTGAAGGAAACTCACACGCTCTGAAGGAGCCCCCTTCTTCATCACGCGTTGGTGCATTCCTTCGTTCGTTTGTTTGGTGCTGGAAGGGGTTCGTTTGTTCACAATGTTCGTTTGTTCGTTCGTGATTCACGCTCTGAAGGAAACTCACATGTTCCTTTAGTGGTTCGTTCGTTCGAACACGGTGCTGAGCTTCAAGACAAAGAAGTTGGAGATGGCACCACCCCCCAATGCCAAGGTTCATTCCTTTATTCTATTTTTCCCTTCTCCCCTTTTCTTTCATGTTCTCATTCAAACAAACCCAAAAAACAAAAAGGGGAATCTGAGTTAACCAAAAATAAAAAAGGATCTGAGCTTAAACAAAAAAAACTCACCCATTTTTTTTCTTCTTCTTTGCGTGCATTCTATTTTCCCCAGCACTACTCTCCCTTTAAATCCATCTTCAAATGCAACCAGTTTTAAGTTTCAAAGTCTCAATTTTTTTTTTCTTTCTAAAATCTGAAATCGTTGAAGTTTGACGACGGACGCAGGGCGACAAAAGTAGCGTGTTGTGGTTCCTTTCAGCACGACGACAGCAGTGCGCAGTGGTACTCCCTTCATCACAGTGGAAACCCAGCAATGGTAAGCACCCCGTACGCAAATAACGGAAACCCAACAATTCTCTTCATCCCTTCATCATACTTATCTGGTCTATTTTAAATTTTTGTAATTCTCTTTTTATGTTTTGATATAGTCCTAGCTGTGGCTGTTATAGCAAGTTTTGATATACAATTGTCTTAAAGGTAAAGAATCATATAATACAGTTGAAATTTACTTCTTAAATGATCTCTTATCTTTGAGTTCTAATGCTTTCATATATTGCCATATATATTCTGCTAGCTTAGCTTAGCAATTGAATGAAGATGATCCACCAGGGTCCTATGCTTTAGGAAAACAGAGTGGCTGCTGTTAAGGTTAGAAATGCTACAATTTGTATTTCATTGGAATTTGGTGTCTGAAAAATGTTTATTTCTTTCAGTATTAATAAAGGTTTGCTTCCTTTAGTATTGTTCACCTCTTTTGTTTGCATATTTTTTATGGATGCTGTAAAAGAAGCTTATCCAAAATAAAGTAAATTTTTTTTAGGTAAATGAAGCTTATCCAAAATAGAGTCAATTTTTTTAGGCTTGAATTAGTTTTTTGAGGAAAACATACTTTACAGGTTATCCCCTGAGTGGGCCTAAGTTTGCGAGTAGAGGGGGACCTGCTAGTGGTGACTTGTTGTGGGTGTTTGTGAATGAGGGCTTTCTTTTGCCAGTTTTTGACTTTTACCGCATTTGATACAAGCAAAACTAATAGCAGGGTAGCTCCAAAGCAAATGTGTATCTTTGTTCTACCCAATTGTAGAGCAAAGAGCTTTCACCCCCTCGTATGTGTAGTGATTTTTAATTTTTAATGTTTTTTGTTGGATGCCCTCAAGTCTTTCAACTTTTAGCATAAATGTCATTTGGACCATTTTCATGATCTTATTCGAGATTTTATTTCAATTTTTCTTTGAACTGATATTTAAGAAATGGGTTTTACTAATATGTGATGTGAACCATTGTTGGAAACCTCCAAACTGGGTTTCACTATAGCCTTTTAAGTTGTCACAGTGATGATGGTAGAATGTTACACTTGCGGGCTTGTTTCACAATATCAGTAGAGCAAGCCTATAGTCTATGACTGACTTTGCCCCTTCTCAATAGTGAATTCTTAATCTCATGAACAAGTTCTACATACTAAATAGTTGGTTCCTAGAAGTGTTACCTTTTGCATCTTTGCATGATTAGCTTAGCAATATTTTACTGTTGTGTTATCTCCTGCTGCCACTCTTTGCTTAATTAGGTTGCTATTGAATGGTCCTTTTTTTGTTTTTTTCCAGTTTTGTTTAGTTGAGTTTAGATGGTTCATATGTTTCTTGCTTAAGAGGAATGTCCAATCCCATCGGCTTAAACCCATTAACTTATAGTTCAGCACAAACATGGTGAACCTAAAAGGGATGTCCAATCACTCTTCTTTTCATTGACCATATTTCACCTACTTGTTATGTGCTTAATACTCATGTTTCAAAGGTCTAACTCATGTCAAGGATTTCACTGTTATGCCAACTGGCATTTAGATGGCTTATTATTGGCTTGTGCTCTGTTGTTTTATTTGGAGAATGTTCAATATGTTGGGAGCAAATGTTCTCATTTTGAACGAAACTATTATGTGTTCTTGAATCTTTCCTCACACATCTAGTGTTGCTTTCCTCACTTGTTTTTTTTTTTTGTGTGGGAAGTTATTACTGTTAAGAGTATTTGAGTGGACTATTGGATTTCCTTTCTCACCTTTAAATGACAGTTTGTACTTTTGATACTATTGCTAACTTTGCACTGCATTTACAGGGACCAGTGCCGGCCCAGAATCTTCGAGATTCACTTGCTGAAGCAAAGTCTGATATTGTGGTTAAGGTGATTCTGGATTTTGTTGCTTTTTGTTTCACACACCTGTGTCATATATAGCAATATAGGATGTAATAATTTAGTAACTGGTTAAGTACTTTTGATTGATTTTGCCCCTTTCTATTTCTTATATATTTTACATCTTTGGAAGATGGGGTGTGCCTAGAATTTGCTCACATTTTTTTTATTTATCTGCCCAGAATTGAGAATAAGAGGCATGGCATGTCATCAAAAGTGTCTCACTCTTATTGTAACTCTTACCAAAGTCACATGCACATGATGATATTTGATTGGTTTAATGTGTAAATAAATCATATACACTGACAGTTTGAAAGTTATCGTGATGTGAATTTTGAGTGAAGGGAAATGTTTTTCTAGCATACTATCTATTTTTTATTCTGGTACCTGCTTTTTTTTTTATTTTTTTATTTTTTTGTAAGGTTCTTGAAGTTCTGTAGAAAATTAAATGTATTTTGGCCCCCTCAATACTAAGAATTCAGTGTTCTAAAGTGTATTGAGGATGCATGAAAGTGGTCATTTCTTTACTTGGCTGCACTATTTTGCTGTAGGCAATATAAATGTTAAATTATGGTATCAACATCATTTTGAGTGCCTAAAATAAGTCCAGAGTACTACTAATTATGGCTGATTCAATTAGTATCATCCTTAATGCTAGTGTATCCACTTGGTGGTGCATATAATGCTGATTCCACGCATTCGGATCCTTCTGAGAAAGAAGATGCAGAGTTCTCTTAACTATTCTTTTAAGCAGGGTATGGCTCATACACTCTCGTATTAATTTTATTTCTCATCTTTGCCACAGCACAGTAGTCACATGAAATCCTTTTCATTTTCCAAGCTCTTGTTAATATCATTATTCTATTGTTATTTGTGCCAATTGTTAAATTTTTTGATGTCATATCTATGTCTTTCTTGTGGCTGAAAAGTTCTCATCCACTACCTACTTTTAGTTCATCCTCTAACCTTGAAGCTCTTGCACTTCAAACAACTACAAGTAACATTGAAGATGAGGGTAGTGCTATGGATGTGACACCATATGTTCACCAGTATGCATTTGAGCAGATTCACTATTTTGGATGGTAATTCTTCTTGTAATGTCATTGTGACTGGGCATGCTTCTTTCTTCTGCTTAAGTTAGTATTACTAAAGACTACCATATACAATCAAGTAGAAACATGCATTTCCCCTTAACATAAATTTTTCTTGTGCAAAAATAAAAAGAAACAAGCATTTTATGATGAGGTTGATGTATATACCCAAGTATCACATAATTTGAATATAATATTTTCCAAGGACAAGTCTCTTGGTTTTGTATCATTTGTCCAAGTTTTAGAGAGAGCGGTAAGGAAACAGAGTTATGGAATAACATACCACATCCTCATTCAAATGCTAGAGTTATTTTGACCTTCACTAAATTCATATAGGGGGAAGATTTGTTCTTGTTTCTATTAGCTTATAGCAGCTAGTTAGTGTATTATTATTTAAAATTTTAAGCAGAGCTAATCTTCTCACTGCTAAATTTTAGTCCCATGCATAAGATTACCTTTTCAATAGTTTACAAGCCTAAACTGCTTAGTCAGGTAGTTAATACTGTTTCTATTCTTTTATATATATATTTTTCACTATATTGTGCCTTTAAATTATTGGGTGAATTGCTGCATATCATCCTCATTTCAGTTTCTTTTTAACTGTATCCTTCAGCGTCAAACATGATTATAGGTGATAGCTCTTGCTTTTATGGGAAGTTGATTTGGTTTCAGAGCTTCTTGCAATGCTTTGCAAGAAATAATTCTGGCTTGTTATTGCCTTTTGCATCAACTAAGGATGTATTTCTTGCCATTTTCTATGAATGCCGTCAAACAGGCATTGCAAAACTGTTTGCTAAAAGTTTGTTGTAAGTTGTATAAGAATATTTTCTTTGAAAACTGTTGTAATTTATAATTTTCGCTAAGTATTCACATTTCACTCAGATTAAAATCATGCAAGATTCAATGCCATAGTCTTGTCACCAGTTAATATTTATCCGGAGCCATAACTTCATATTCTAATTAGCACAACACTTGTAAACATATAATTTATTGTAAAATATGAAATGCAAAAGGGAGTTTTTGATTTATTTTTTCATTTTTTGGGTGACTCCTTTAGCCTATTTTAGTTGCAACTTCTAAATTTTGGAGAGGCCCAAGTTTATTGGTATTCAAAAGTAATTTTATGGATATAATAACTTTCAATGAGATTTCCATAAGTTTGAACTAGTGTGATGACTATGTCCTTGTTAATTTTGAAACTCTCGGGAAGTCGAGTTAACTCAATTGATTATTCATTGCCAAGGATCAAAATGTTTGGTATTTTTGAATTACAAAGAATGAAAAAATGTTTGCATTATATCCCGTCTCTCATCTTTTGCTATGTATTTCAGTTAGCTTCAATACTTGGTGAGCTTGGGCTGAACATTCAAGAAGCTCTTGCATTTTCAACCTCTGATGGATTTTCTCTGGATGTCATTGTTGTTCAGGGATGGCCTAATGAGGTAGGGTGAACATGGCTAAGCAATGAGCTCATACATACACTGTCAAGTATTTTCCGAAACAGAAAGACTTAATTATTGTCTGCCTTGAACGCCTTGTTGAGTACAGTTATAGTTTTGAATTTGTAAAAAGATATATAAGACCTTACCTTTACTTCACCCATTCATGGCATGCTTTATTTCCATTCCAGTAGGTAATATATGATTGCTTATGCTGTCTCCTTGCCATTTCGGACAATCATATTGTATGGATACAAATTCATGAGCATTTTTTCCCCTCTCAAAATTAGGATATGGGAGGGTGTTTCACTAAATAGCTTACCTAATTAACTTATGATTGCTTTCCAAAAGTGATATTTGCAAACCACATCATCAACCAACAAAGTGTAACGCATTCTAATTTTGTATTTGTGGGATCCTTCATCTTTTCCCGTCTTGCATGCATGCTTCATAGGCATTAGCAAATTAAAATGAAAGGCAACATTGTTTTGAGAATAAGAGGCGGTCAAAATTGAGAAGAAGCAATGATTTTTAATTGATGTCTAAAATATCAGAAAAGGCAACGCTTTAAAGTCGGAATAAAGTGCAACACATAAGGGGAAGAAAAATCGTTGCCTTTAACCAAAGAAAAAGCAACGTTTCTAAAGCGTTGCCTTAAATCGAAATAAAATGCAACCCCCTAAAGAACTTAAAAACCTTTGCCTTTGATAGGAAACAAAAGCGTTGCCTTTGATGCAATAAAGTTAATGCTTTTTTCACAGATTGTTGCTTCTTCTTTGTCAATCATTGCCTTAGAGAAAAGGTAATGTAATGCCCCTAATTTTACCCTGGGTCATTTTTACATGAGATTTAAGATTGAAATAGCCTAAGTCATCTTCAATAGGACATTTTGATTAGAATAACATTATATGAAGATTAAATAGCAATATGTGCAAAAATTGTAATTTTCATTTTTTCAGTGTGTAAATGACCAAAAGACTAAAATGCCTCTGAGGTCATTTTTGTCCTGAAATCAATGACAGTTAGTCCAGGCTATCCTTAAGGGATTAGTTTTATGTTTGAAGGGGGTTATATGTGTTATGGATATTGTAGAAGTGAAAATATCAACTTCGAGTTTTTACTGTACGTGAAATTACCAAAATATCCTTGTGGTAATTTAACATGATATTAAGTAATTTCTAAATCCGATCATCACCCTAGAGTTCAAAATGTTTATTACAAGTATAGTTTGACATCTAAAAATGTTCGGGTAGTTCCAGAGAATTTTTATGTGAAATTATCATTTTACTCCTAGTGAGTGCTAAATGAGTTTATTTATGTAATTAAGTAAATATAGGCAACATTAGACTCTAATTATAGATAAATTAATTTTATTTATTTACTTTGAGTCAAAATAATTATTTGAGAGAATTTTAAAGTATAAGATTATTTTAGAAAAGATTAATTTTCTTTCTTAATTAAAAATGGTTTTTAAGACACATAATAGGAAATTAGTCTATTATATTTTTTTTCTAAAAAATAAAATATATTTATTTTTTTATTACTTCAGATTATGAGCATTAAAAATTCCACTACATATGTTGGCCACTTAATTTTGTAATGGAGCACTTAAATATTTGATTATTAAGCACTTACTCTAGTTTATCATTTTCTTTTTCACTAACAATTAATTACACTAAATACATAACCTACCATTAACAAAAAAAAAAAAGAAAAAAAACACTCCTCATTGTGCTGAATAGCTGTGGCCTCCTCCATCAAATTCACTTTAAATATGTGCTCTTCCAAGTCCTAATTCACTCACAAATATTCATTCTTACCATTTTCATTTTTTTGGTTACAGTCTTGTTTAAAAAAATTAGCCAAAAATCCTCTCTTCTCTCTCTAAACACAAAGCTCTCTTCTTCTTCAATTACAACTAAATTCATGATGGTAACTAAAAGAGAAACATGAGTTGAACTGAATAAAATAACTAAACTGAACTGAAAACTAAAACTTAAGAGCACCTAACTAGGTCCCATAATGGGGATACCATGTTGGATTCCTTATTATAACTAGGCTTGAGCTAGTCCTCTGGCAGACCACTTGATATCAATGTTAACAATCATATAGCCATTAACTCACTGTTCTGTGTTTTACTAATTACTATAAACTAACTTGCACACAAACTAAATAAATCTAAAAGCTCTGAAACCATCTAATTCTAACAATTTAATTGTAGCATAACTGAGGTTGTAAAATCATGGCCAAAGGGATCACCAGTGTGTAGACATGGTGATTTTAGAAATCCATAGAGTATGTATCTGGTCATTGCTATCAATCATACTTAGTTCATCACTTTCAATAAAACATAACCGTGATTCTAAAATTGTGATAAGAAAATCCATAATTTGAAATCATAATAATTTTATCAAATTTGTTAGTTTTAGACATCTTAAATGATGACAAACATCATGAGAATTAATGCCTTCATTATATGCACTAACACTTTAAAAGATACATCTTAAAGTAAGGAATTCTACAACATATCTCCTAAATATTCAAGAGATAACCGGCACCTGTAATAAATCCTGAAACAACTATTTTATTAGCTAATGTGGCATGTGTATACAGTATATATATTTTTCAGCTTTATCCAGATACCTCTACTACAAGGTGCTGGTACAAAGGACAAACACCTCATATGAAAGAGAAAGAGCCTCCTTTCACAAATGGACAAATTAAGAAGGGACACTATTTTTGAAATTTGGATAGCTCACAAATCAGAGCAAGGACATACTATAGCTGTCATTCTTCTCCACTGCAATGGTCAGATTTGTTTCCTTTTTAAGGAAACATATGGGCAGCAAGCTGAATTAGAAAACACGAGTGCTTATTAACAAAAATTAAAGTCTGCTGCATTCTTTTTTTCTCCTCTCATATTTCGGTTGTTTCTGTGTAATAGCTTTCTGAGTTATCATAGTCATCAGTGAGAGTTAGTGTTAGTCTTTTTCTTTTCACGAAGAAAAAGCTTAGAAGAGCAAGCTGTATTGTGAAAGAGTCTTTGTTCTGCTTTGATTGTTTCTTGTAAGGAGCTTGTTTCTGTTTGGTATTATTCTGAATGACAAGTTTTGTTACTTTTTGCCTAGTTTACAGTGTGTATACTATGAACTTCATTTGGAAACTTTTTCGTATTTGTTATCTCATTCAAAGAGGAGTGAGAGTTGGATGTAGATCTCTTATTGAGGTCGAACCAGTATAAATTTAGTAATGCATTCTCTTTCTCTATACTATTTATTATTCCACTTATTTGATTTAAAATAGCTTTTTGTTACTATAAATCTATGTTTAACTGAAAGTTTCCTAAAACTTTAGGAGATATCTGGTAAACCTTTTAATTCTCTGATTTAGTGTGCAAAAAATTTATATAAGCTTGATTCAATCCCCCCCTTTCTCAAGCACAATGATGCCATCAAAATTCATAAAACATGTATGGCAATTCTAATAAATCAAGTTCAACTCAATATTTTTGAATAAATCTTTTCTTGGGAAGATAATACATTTGTTTCATAACATATAAGCATAAATAATGGTCTTTTGGTTTTCCAAAATATAGTTTTCATGATAGTTGTGAAAATAATAATTTTCTAAAAATTGGCATAAATCAATTTTTAATAATTTATGAAAAATGCGGACAATGCTAGGAAGATATTTACAACGACAAAAATTACAATGACAAAAAAATATGACCATGAGCTTACAGTCACTCACCGTTTGCTGCTGAGAGTGCCTAATCATGTTGCCTACATGATACTGGAGAACTGGAATGATATTCTCAACAACAATGGAATTATGGACAAGAATTAGCAATGATTTGGAACTAAATAAGAAAAGAAATTACACCACAACAGTCTAAAGATTGGCTAAACTCATAACCCATATAAGAATAGGGATGAGAACAATTACCAAAAGAAATTAATCAAAGAGGATTGAGAGAAATCATGTTTTTCTTTCTAGAGAAAAATATTTGAGCGGCTAAGGTTCTTAGAAAAATATTTACGGGTGTTATAATATACTAAATATATACTAGGAGATAAAATGAAATTCTTGACGGAACGAGGTCTGCGTCCTATGCCACATAAATGTTTGAATGAGTCTTCGCCCTTCAAAAAAGCTTTTACCTTCCAATGGTTTAAATATTTTAAAAGCTAATTACAATTATAACACATTATAATTATAACACATTATAATTATAACACATTAGTCATTTGACCCGTGCGATGCACGGAGAGATAATAAAAAGTAGTTTGTTGATTATTATAAAAAATAAATGATAATTTATTTATATATATCTTATAGAAAATTGAGTATATTAATTTATCTTAAAAATAAGTTAATAGTTAAATAATTAAATCAGTGGACAAAATATAAATTTGTCATTCTATTTTATATCTTATATTGAATATCATGTTTAGAAGGTTGAAAATATATTGATAGATGACCTATAACTAACAATAAAGAGCCTATTTTATGAAAATTTTGCACATTTGAAAGTTAAAATTGTTGAATAAATAAAGAAAATAAATAGATAATTTTACTATATCATAAGCCATTTATAGGAATAACAATGAGTATCCATGAGAAAAGGGACATGTCCCAAGCCTCCCACCACCGTTTAAAATTTTGTCTCTCGTCCTCATCCCTATCTCCTTTATGGGTCCCCATTTCCTATGAGATTTTGAATCCTTATGGTATTTAAGGGTTTAGTAACAAATTTTAAAAGGAGAAAAACTTTAAAAATATTTTACAATTTGAAACATAAATATCTATAATAACAAATACTATTAATGCAATATAATCTAAATTAAAATTAAAAATAGATACATAATGTAAATATAATAAAAGTAATTAAAAAATAAAGATATATTATCCCTATCTCTATCCGGTTTAATAAATGGGGGCTTAACCCCCTATAGATCATCCTTATGAAGATAAAATATATGTCAATTCCTTTTCGTATTGGGTAATTTCCATGGGTACCCATTTTCAATTTTTTATCATCCTTTAGCCATTTATGTTTTTTTAGTAAATTAAAATATTTAATATAAAATATAATAATATATTTTATAATTAATAAGAATATTATATAAATTTAATTGATATGATTTCAATTACATGTCCTTTCCTTGTACATCCTTTTAATAAATTAAAATATCAATTTTAAAAAATATATTATAATTAATTTGCAATAATTAGTAAAAAATTATTTATAGTTCTAATTTACATAATCTCAATTATTAGAGTAGTATATCAATTACAACTTTTTAATAAAAAATAATATAATTATTTACTTTTTAAAAATTCATAAATATTTAATATCATTATCAAAGAAGTGTAAATTATAGAATTGATTTTTTAAAATATTTTAGTGTTAAAAAATTGAAGATTTTTTTCAAAAAAATTAGTATGAAAAAATTATGAAATTGATAGATTGGAATGTTTAAGTTGTAAAAAATTAAATAGAATATAGTAATATATATAGATAGATAAATTTTTTTATTATGACTTTTAAAAGTTCTACATTTAAAATTAAAAAATTTCCTCTAATCCCATCTTTATTTAGAATTTTATCTCCATTCTCATACACATCCTGGTCATAGGTCACCATTTTTTATTTCACATCAAGATTTGATTCTCTATTGATATTTACAGATTTATTAAAAAAAATTTAAAAATAAAAAATTTTAAAAATAATTTGAACTTTAAAACATAAATATTTATAATAAAAAATACTACTAATGCAACATATTTATAATAGGTTTGTTATCGTTAATACTATAATTACATAAATAAAATTTTTATGGTATAATATATTGAATTATAATTTTATTTATACTATTTTTTATTTTTTACATTGATTTTATTAATGGTAGAGAGATATGAAGGTATGATTGAAAAAATAATTGATAATTAAAAGATAAATAAATTTAAAAACTTATTTCAAGTGTTAAGATTATGAAAATAGTGGGATATAATTTTTTTATAAATAACATGTAGAATATTTTTTATGTAATGAGTCTTAAATATTAGTATTATATTGTGTCTTAAATATTTGATTAAGAATAAATTTGGTATAAATTAAATTTTGAATAATTATCATATCAAAATCATCAATTAACAATTCGTTAACAATTTAACCTATCCGTTTTATTTTTAAAAAATATTGATTTTAAAACTTATTTATTTTAAAAATATTTTCTTTATAATTTTTTCTATTACCTTCATAATGTGAGGCTATTAATGGTTCTTAATTTAATTATAGATCATAATTATATTAACATAGATTCTCTCTTAGTACAAATTATAATATTTAATGATTGTAGTATTTGATTCTTTAATGATTGTAATATCTAATTTTATTTCATATGAAAAAGAATTAATAACTAAATTATAAATTAAATTTAAAAAATTTTTAGACATAAAGATTGAGAAAAGTGGGGTCTAAATTACTATATGAATGACGTGTGAAGCCTAAATCATTATGTGAATAACATATGTAACAGTTTTCATGAAATGATTTTGAAATATTAGTATAGTAAAATTATACAATCAACAAATTTTATACAAAATTTTAGTCATTAATAACTTCTAATTATAAATAAGATTTTGATAAATCTCTATCATTTTTTTCTTTTTAAAATCTTCTCTATTTTTAAAATTTTTTTCAACACTAACTTATTTTTTTAAAATTTATTCAAATCTTTTAAAGTATAAAATTATCAAAATTTTCATGAATTGTATGATTGATTTTTTTTTTAAATTCACTCAAATCTTTTAAAATATAAAATTATCAGGATCTTCATTTTTACCTGCATACATATATACATTTTTTTTTTATTGAATTGGCATATTCTTGGTCTTTAAATTATTAAATTAGTGTATATATATAATCAAATAATGTGATGACATGAAAAAATATTCTACCTTTAAGTAATTAAATTCATCATAATCTTATTGTTAATAAAAAAGATAAATAATATAACCTAGTGCATATATTTTGCATCTTTCTTATAATTTATATACTTAATTTCATAAATTTAATATAATAGTATTCAAAAGAAAATCACCATCAGCATCAAATATAAAAATTTTAGATGTGAAATTAATTTATCAATATAATTTATGCTTTCATCATCATAATAATTAAAGATATTTAATTAATATAATGTAATCCTATTATTAAATACGAATAATTATCAACTATATACTAATTATATGTAATAATTGTGATTTTATTCTTTTAAAAAAATTAATGAATAACTTCTTAAAAGATGTGGGTCCTAAAATATTTTCATTGTGACATGTGTAAAACTTTTTTTCAAACGACTCTAAAATATTAGTATTATAAATTACCTGTTCTATACACAAATCGGTCCAACAGTTCAGCATTCAAGGTTTTATTATATATGTATACATATTATTTTATTTTTCTTTTGAATACACCAACACTAGCCATGGTGAATTAATTCTATTTACAAGGTGAGTTTTGAAAGATGATGATGATAATAATAATAATAATAACAACTTACATGATGAATAATTTTTGCACTCAATTTTTTATATTAATAGCCTTTTAAATAATATCCAATAATTCTCAATAAAAATAATATAACAAATAATTTTCATAATACACGTTAAATATAAATAACATCTAATATTTTCAAATAAATCTCATTGTAATTCAGTGATGTCTAGAAATTTTTTTCCAAATCACAATATTTTTTTCCAAATCACAATATTTATATTGATTAACTGTCAATCATTTTGAAAATCTTCAAATATTGATTTATTTGTATTTAAATTTTTATGAAACTAATTTATATATATAGAAACATATTTTTGTAACATATTCATTAAATTCTATATATTTATATTTTTGAAAGTATTTGACTATTTTACAACTACTTAAAAATTATGTCTATTATCAATGTGAAATACTTGGTGTTATATATATAGGGGACGTATCACATGAGAAAAATGGTTTATCATAATAGTGGGAGGAGCAAATTTGGACCGTGTAACTATACATGAATGGTCGAGATTGAAAATTAATTAATATAATTAATGCTAACATGTTCATTTAAAAAAAGTCATATAACTTTATATTTTAATTTTGACCGTTCATGTAAAATCTAATGATCAAGATTTATTGCTCTTGCTTTCACAATAAATCACTTCTCTCACAATATTTACACCATAAATATGAATATTAGATATCTAAATAAATCTTAACATAACCTTAGAAATTATATAAAAATTAATTTATAAAGAACATATGTGATGAAAGGAAAATTTAGTATGCTATATCCTTTCTAATTCTAAAAATATAAATGATATTGATACAAATATTAATATCAATGATAATTGTAAATAATATTGGATCTAACATATTTGATAAGATAATATTTTTAAAAATTAAAAAAATCAAACATCATATCACAAACTGAATATTAGATTCATAAAAATATTAAATATCAAATTTAAATAATAACTAAATATTAGCATATAAAAATATTTGTGTACAAAATTCATTATAAATTTATAATTTATTTTCCCCTTTTGAGGTATATAATTTGCTTAAGTTGACTTTACATTTTTTTATAATTTAAATTCTAAATGAGTTATTATTTTCTTCCAATTTAAAAAAATTATGTATTTCTCTTTTTTCTTTTTAATTAAAATTTCTCTTTTTTGCTCTAGGAATTTAAATCTCTCTCAAATTTTATCTAACACTTCTATAGCTTAGACTTGACCTTTCTAAATATATCAATTTTCGAGATATTACATAGTCGGACTACTAGTGGAATAAACTTGGGGTCATAAAGGAGCTGGCTTTGATAGAAGAAAGGGAGAAGCCATTGCAATTTTCATCAAATTCTTTGACAAATGATTATAGGGTGGTGGTGGATTCAATTTGAGAATCCACAAGATAATAGGAAGGATCACAGGAGTTTGGTAATGGGATGGCCTGAGAAAATCAGAGTTGTCGAGCTACTTATATTTGTAGAATTAAATGCAAAATAACTCCAAGGTTGCCATCACTAGGAAATCCAAGAAACAGTACTTGTTGGCACAAGGAATTGGCCCAGATCTGGTTGATTTTTGTTTGAGTTCATCATCAGAAATTAAAGGATTCCGAAACTAGTAAGGACCAACTTGTCGATCGGTGAAGGGGCATAGGTTGAGAATCTAATGGGACTGAAGCTTGGCCCTATAAAAATGTTTAAAATAGAAAGCAAAATCATCAAGCATATCCACGTTGTTAGCTTTTCAATGGGAAAGATAAAAAGATGGGAACCAACAATTTCCCCGTAGAGTTCCCTGCTCTTGGGGGCATTGTAAGTCAGAATAGGCTGAAAAATGACATTAGCCATAATTGCATGAGCTAAGTACACTCAGAATATCTCAAAATATTTTTTCTACGGATATATACTTTCGATTAAAAAAAAAAAATTTATATGAAACAAATAATTATACTCTATCACTAAAAGTCACTAAAAGGGAGAGATTATTTGTTGATGTTGTGTCTTGAGGTGCTGCGAACGTGCTCTATTTATGGAGTCATTCAAGCCAAACTTTTCAATGTTACCTACCTACTTTGACCGTCCAATCTTGACAATTTCTCTTTCCATTCTATGTGAAAGCACCGAAACAAAATTATTGGTTATGTGCTTGGCCACTTTTGTCACTTTGATTTGACCAAAGGCACGTAAAAGTCAAGCCACCCTTTGATTATGTTCCACTGCATCAAAAACAGTATGGAGTTTTTGTCCAGTGGCATTATACACTCTACAAAAGATATTAGGTCTACATTTGCACAAACCTAGAACAATATGTCGTTTAGCTAATAGAATAGGAATGCCACTTGTTCACTACCCTACACTTCCTTAGAATCAATGCTTATACGACTGGAATTTGGAAAAAGCAAGAAGCTTAAGGACGAGGGTGTAGTAGGTGTCAAGTTCAGGACTCATGTCACATAAGATAGTTTCCCTAAGTGAGCAAAGACCAATGATGGCCAACACTTTGAAAAGTGTCAGGCCAACCATACCATAGTGAAGATGGAGACTATTTGCTCCAAAAATACAAGGAAGAATCTAACATGACCTTGTTGAACTTAATTTTTACCTAGACAATTGGAGGAAATCAAAGATGCGTATGGCTTTTTAGAATTCTCCTTTTGAAGCTTGAACTCTATCTAGCCATGCAATATAGGAAGGAGTAATGATAGGATAGTTTCTAAAGAATCTATACCCAAGATTAAAGTAGCCTACTCCCAAGTCCTAAGTCTGGTTCTAACGAAGATGCTTCATTTCTTCATTCATCACAGCAATCCATTGTGCAGACTCATCACTCGAGATAGCCTCATGGTATGTGGTAGGATCTTCTGATATCATATCCTCTGCCATTGATAATGCAAAAGAGATTGTGTCATGGTATGTGGTAGGATCTTCTAATTCCATATCCTTGGCCACTGATAATGTAAAAGAGACTATATCTGCATGACCATACCTCTGTGGTGATTTTATTTGCCTCTTTTCTCTGTTTCTAGTAAGGCTATAATGCTACAACTGTTGTCGTGCATCTACAGTATCAATAGTATCTTATTCTTCTTCTTGAATGGATTGATTAGATGCATTTTCTTGCATCTGCTATGGTGGTTTAGCTTCAAACTCCACCTGCTTTTTAACATCTTGGACTTTTGTTGCATCACCAACCTGCTTTTTCCAATGAAGCATAGATGATTCATTAAACTTGACATCTCTACTGATTATGAATTTGGATGACCTAGGTTAAGTACACCATAATATATAACCTTTTACCCTAGTTTCATATCCAAGAAATATACATTTTAGTGCCCTTCGCTCAAGCTTTCCATCATCAACATGAGCATATGCAGGATAACCAAAAATTCTTAGATTCGAATAATCAGCAGGAGCACCGAACCATACCTCAATAGGAGTCTTCAAATCGATCGTAGTTGATGGAGATCAATTCACCAAATAGCAAGCTATATTGACAACTTCAGCCAAAATTCTTTAGACAAGCCAGCATTCGAGAGCATACAGCGAGCCTTCTCCAAAAGAGTTCTATTCATATGTTTTGTTACTCCATTTTGTTGCGGAGTCTTTCGCATAGTATGATGTCTTACTATGCCTTCATTTTCACATAACTCATTAAACTGACCTCCACAAAACTTCAAACCATTATCTGTTCATAGGCTCTTGATTTTCTTACCAGTCTGATTTTCAACAAGTGCTTCTCATTTCTTGAAAGTATAGAATACATCATTCTTGTGTTTCAGAAAATAAACTCATACCTTTCTTAAGAAATCATCAATGAATATCAATAGGTATCTAGCACCATCTTTTGACGGAACAGGTGCAAGGCGCCACAGGTAAGAGTGGATGTAATCTTTCCTTGAAGTCACTCTTCATCCTTTTGTTGGGCTTGAATGATTCTTTCCTTGAAGTCACTCGTCATACTGAGATGACATGCCTTTATGCTCTCAATGGTCAATGTCATTCCTAGGTTCATGTCTCTAAACTTCTCAATTAATTCTACTTCCTTAACCATTAAGTGAGACAAGTGTAACGATTTCCTACTCAAGGCATCAGCCACCACATTAGCCTTACCAAGATGATAGTTCAACCGAAAATCATAATCTTTTAAGAATTTCATTCACCTCCTCTGCCTCATATTTAACTCCTTTCGATCAAAGAGGTACTTGAGACTCTTATGATCGGAGAACACTTCAAACTTCACCCCATATAGATGATGTCTCCATATCTTTAAAGCAAACACGACGGCTGCTAATTCAAGGTCATAGGTGGGATAGTTTGCCTCATGAGGCTTGAGTTGGCTAGATGCATAGGCTACTACTTTCCTATTTTGCATTAATACACAGCCCAAACCTTTCCCCAAAGCATTACAATATACCTCAAAAGGCATTTTAGGGTCAGACAAAACTAGCACTAGGGTTGTGGTCAATTTCTCCTTAAGATCTTGGAAACTCTTCTCGCATTCAAGAGTCCAAGCAAAAGGGGCATTCTTCCTAGTAAGCTTGGTAAGGGGCAAAGAAATCTGAGAAAATCCCTTAATAAACCTATGGTAATATCCAGCAAGTCCTAAAAACTTCATATTTTAGTTACCGTAGTAGGTCTCTCCCAGCTCATCACAGCTTACTGTCCTCAAATGATATTCATGCTCCTCATGGGTCTTCGAATAGATGAGTATATCATCTATGAAAACAACCACAAACTAATCCAAATAGGGTCTAAACATCCTATTCATATAATCCATGAACACATCAGGAGCATTGGTCAGTCCAAACGACATCATTGTGAACTAAAAATGGTTGTATCAAGTTCAAAAGGTCATCTTTGGTATGTCCTTGTCTTTCACTCTAATTTGATGATATCTGGACCTTAAGTCTATCTTTGAGAACACTGCCGCCCCTCTCAATTGATCTATCAAATCATCCATACTAGGCAAAAAGTAATTGTTCGTTACTGTCACTCGGTTCAATTGCCTATAATTAATGCATAACCTCATACTTCCATCCTTTTTCTTAACAAATAGGACCAGGGATCCCCATGGTGATACACTTGGTCTCACAAACCTCTTCTCTAAAAGTTCCTCTAATTTAGTTTTTAACTCAGTTAATTCTAGAGGTGACGTCCTATAGGTTGCTATGGATATTGGTCCTGTCCCCAGAACTAAGAACTAACTCTATGGAAAACTCAATTTCTCTTTTTGGAGGGAACTCGGGTATATCATTAGGAAACACCTCCAGATAGTCTTTCACAATGGGTATCTCATCAAAATTTTGCTCAAAGTCTACATTATTAGCGGCTAGGAGAACATATCCCTTACTCTCTTCCTCACCACAGTTTATTTCTATAGCATTTATGTACAGACTTAGGGGTTTTTTAGATTCACTAGGAATAGGAAGAAAAATGATAGACTTATCATAGCAATTTAACATTACATGGTTGGCGTAAAGCCAATCCATGCTGAGAATTATATCTAGACCTTGCATTGGTAGACAGACTAAATCTAGAACAAAAGATCTACCTTCAACAATGAAACAACAGTTTAGGCAACATCTACAGGTCCTAACAGGTTTTCCAATAGAGGTAGAAACGGTAAGATTAAAGGGAAGTTCTGACACATATAATTTTAGGGATTCAGCACAAGTATGAGATATGAATGAATGAGTAGCGCCAGAGTTAAATAGTAAAATTAAGGTTCTACAATTCATCTTACACTTACCTTCCGTGAGGTTTCGAGACTTTGTCGAGTCCTTTGCACTGAGGGTAAAGACCATCCCTTGGTGTTGCAGCTTGGGATTGGAGGCTGTCGGGTTCCTCTCTATGCATTCCTGCAAGTAGTGATTGGGCTTCCCACACTGATAGCAAACATTCTGGCCCAACAAGCAAGGCCGATCACCATGTTGCTTCCCACACTTTGAACATTCAGTAGCAGGGGAAGGTCTTGGAGGTGTGGCTAGGTCCATTGGGGTGCCTTGCCTTTGGTTCTATTTGATCCCCCTCGATGAAAGTCCTTCATAGGGCCTTTCAACCTAAACTGCGGCCTGGGTTGTGGTCTCGGTTGCAGTCTGAAAGGTGATCGGTTTATGGCTTGAACCTTGGGTCTTGTGGTGTCAGCTTCTTCGCAAAGTTGTCTGCCCTTGATGTACTCAGCTTCCTCATATATTTTCCACTTTCACACCAAATACATGGTAGGTGACTATTTTGCATAAATCATACACACTACATGAAACTTTGCCTAAAACAACACTTTATTTTGGAAACACATCAAAAGTGTTACTTTTTGTACATATAGTCAATACTTTTTAAAATGTGTTGTTTTTAATGTCTAAAAAAATTGCCTTCTCAATTCAAAAATGTTGTCTTAGACAATTGGTCACACTTGCTATAGCAACTCTATGAAAAGTGATGTATTAGCTTAAAAAAAATGTAGCATTTGTGAAAATATGTTAACTTAAATAATTGGCCACACGTGATATAATAACCCTACAAAAAGTGATGACTTGCCTTAAAAAAATATAGCATTTACTATAACAAAACTACCATATTTAAAAAAAGTAATGCCTATATATACACTGTATATACATTGTAGACAACACTTTTCACCCGTTCCCAAAATAAGTGTTTCCAAATGTATAAATTTCTTGTAGTGCGCACAATTCCCATCACAATTTTCCTGGCAAGAGTTCAGCTGACACACATCCAAACAAATAATTGACATCTTAACATCCATATGCTCATGCCAACCTAAGTACCCATTGCAATAGCCTAATTCTTAATCAAGAATTAATTTCAATTTTCTTAATTAATCGATCAAACACTCATCAATAAATTAACCAATTCATACTCAATTAACATCCCTAATCAAGCATTCAATCCACAATCATGAACTAACATACATAATGATGGTCATTCCAACCACATATTCATATAAATTAATATAAACAAAATAGAAGGAATTCAAGAGAAAGAAATTGAAGAAACCACCATATAATTAGTTGAATGAACAAGGTCTCAAGATAAAACCCTTAGACCTTTGGAGAATACTTGATGCTAGATCAAATTCTACCCCTCCATTAATGGAGATTTACAAGCAAAATATAAATCTTAACCATAAGAGGAAAGATGAAGCGAAGTAGATAATAGACGAGAAGAGGAGAGATAGAGCGAAAACTAAACCTACCTAAACTGTCCTCAAACTTGCAAAATAAAGGGTATCAAATTCGTGACCCCTGCCTCATACCAAAATAAATCATTAAAATTTCCAAAAATTGGCCCAAAGAAACAATAACAAAGCTCACGCACAACTTTGATTGTACACTCACCTTTTCTCATAATAAATGAGTCATAAGGGAACTCAATACATTTGCGAATGGTTGGTTTGTTGATCGCCAAGATGGTTTGTATGCAATGAGGTTGAATTGTCCAAGACATATTCCTAGTGTTACGTTGGAACTACTTCCCTTCAATCTAGTATTTCTGTTTTCTCGTTGCATAAATAACGTCTCAAATTTGTGTTCGTGACTCGTGAGACTTGGCCACCCTTCCACAAATAAAATGCATGTTTTCCAAAAAATTTTCATTTCATTGATTATGCAAGCGTACATATTGTGAAGCTTGTCATTTTGCCAAAATGAAAATGCCTCCCTATACGGATAGCTCTCATGTCTCTCAAAATTGTTTGGATCTGAGTAATGTTTGATTGGGAGAGCCAATAACATTAGCCATACTCAAGATTTAAGAATGTCTCTCTTGGAAATGAAGTTCTTCTAAAACATGCCTCTAAAGTGACAAAACAATGGATTTTTCACCTTTTGATCGATGAATAAAACGTATTCTGTACAAATTCCATTGAATAATAAAAGTAAATATATCCTACTTTTTTGTTTATTTTACTAGGTATGCCTTATATCACTGCTTTTGGACAACCCTCTCAACAACTAAAAGATCTATTCAAAGAATATGTAAGCAAACCCACTTTAAAATATATTTGGAGAGGAACCTCTCATGCGTAAATTACATTCGAGAGAGTCATGTTCTCATCCTCATCCTTGATCTTTTTATTTTAAAAGGATAAAAAGTACACATAACAAAAATTAAGAATAAAGACATGAACATAACCCTCTCATGTGTACACATGAGAAGATCCTTTCCAGTAAACTTTTGAGTTGGCACTCTTATTCACTGAAATGAATGCATCTAGCTAGGCAGTACTTTTGATTGACTCGAATCTTGTTAGGCAATTGCATGCAGCTAGAAATATGATCGATTTATATGCCATTATGCTCTTATATTATTGTCAACTCTTGCGAGTCTCCAAACTTTACTTGAAAACTCATAAGCTGACATTTATATAGTGGTTGTGAATGCAAATTGAATCCAAGAGTAGAGAAGGCGTAGGAATCAAATCAAATGTATGAAATACATGACTGATGGTTTTTATGGACCAAATTTGGCAACAGCCTTGTTTTGTAGAAGAATAAAGGTTGAGATCGCAAGGAAGACTAATAATAGACTACATGTTTACATTAGCAATAATAAACTTCGAACCAACTTCATCACTGAAAAATAGCTTTGAAGACTTTAGTAGTAAAAACTTCCAATATGATTTTTAAAATCTATAAATATCGGTCATAGAGGCACGGAATATTTTTTTAAGGACCAATATGCATTGGATTACTATCACCAATATTTATAATTCTTAAAGATCATGTGTTTTTAATTTTTAAGAACTAGTATGTCCGAAATTATTTCTTTTTTCCAAGAACATGACGATTTGCATTCTAGAAAATTCTAGCAGCAAGAATTCATTGGTAAAACCCGTAGGTCTTGGCATTGAGTATGATTTGCCTTAATCCACCAATAGGCGACAGAATCATCAGAAGGAGACCAAGTATAATGCAGATCTGAAAACATGGAAGCCAAGTAGAGATAATCAATCTCAACAGCTATCACAAAATAAATGTCCAGCAAGAAGGATGATATAGTTGAACATACCCAGTTGGTGAGCCAAGATAAGCTGAACTTCCTAGGTTTGTAAATAGCAAGCCACATAATGCAGGGAAGCTAAAGAGAATGACATTGTGTCAAAATTTTTGTCTTTGATATGAATTATATAGAAAAAGAGGAAGGAGACTTGGGCTTACAAAGTATGTTGTTGGAGCAAATGCAAATCCTCCAAAAAATCCAAGGAGGGCACCAAAGAACGGGAATGTAATGCCCACAAACATTGTGAAGGCTGAATCAAATTGAATTGTGTATCATAATTAGAGGCAAATAAATACAGATTTCATAAAGCCACTTAATAGAAAAAGGGAGGAAAAGATTTTAAATGAGAAGAGGGGATTCTACTTACCAACATAAGCATTGCGAACAACAAATCGAAGCAGTCGAGTTGGCTTGAAATGCAACTTTTTAACCATTACGGTTTCAATCATGTCAAAAACTGGCATTGCATATAGCTGTATATAGAGACACCAACAAAAGCAGAAATGTCAGCTATTACATTATTGTTGTGAGGAATTTCCAAAGAACAAGGTTACTTGTATTATTTTTTGGGACACTTTTCAAAAGGCATCCTATACATTGCGTCCATTAAATATTAATTGGGATGAGTTTTCATCCAATGTTTAGGGGACATGCAAGAATATTCCTTTAAAGGTATCTGTAGAAGTAGTACAAATAATAGTTTTTTTCAAATGGAAAAGAATAATATTTTATGAACAATAATCCTATACCAATACTCATAATATATTTTTGTCTTTTTAGTATATTAATATCCTATGTTGCACTCTCATAAAAAGACAGAATATTGTGAGTGTTAATATAAGATTATTGTGTAATTTTATTGTACAGCTACTGTTACTTAATGAAAAATGATTGTTACACACCTGGTAGCTTCCTATAACGTGGATGACAACAAACATGTTTGCTGCGACTATAAGCCAAGTAGGTTTGTCTAGAGAGATGAGGATATTGTCCGCAATTTCATTGCCAAAAATCCAATAACCAATAAGAGCAACAGGGAAGTAGCATAAAGCCACAACTATGTAGGCCCCCAGGACTCCCCTCCACATGGGCCCCTTGGATGGCTTCTCCGGCGTAGAAGGGATTGTTGCTTGAATCTCCAAGACCACATTGTGTCCGGCATAGGCAAAAGCAACATCACCTAAAGCGCTGAGGAAATTGAAGACGGTTCCTGGTGTTGTGGTGGCTTTGTACCCATACTGCACGTCTTCTTGGGCTCCTTTGTGCACGGATGCAGCCCATGCAATGGTTGAGTAACTGCACAAGATTCAATCAAGCCCGACACACACGTTTTCATGAAGTCGATTTGAAACCAAGAAAGCGAAAAATTAAGATGAAATAAGGTAATTTTAGAGAAACAAAACCCAAACCAAGAAGTAAAATGACGGAATGTCAAGATTGGTTTCCCTGTTTTTTCAGTCAGTCAATTTTTTTTTAATACTATATGATAACTATTAGGGGTGAATTATATTGTACCTAAGTTTACACTATTTATCATTAGGAGTATGTTAAAAATGTCAATACATATAAATACATATATATATACACTCACACTTTGATTTGATTTTTAAATCAAATTTCGTTTAGAATACTAGACAATGGGATATAACTTGTCTCTTAAAATATCATGTATTTTATTGGCTTTCAAATATCTTATTGAATTTGATAAGATTCAATAAAAATGGATTTGATTTTAATCATGATTGTATAGATATATAAATTAACCATTTTACCATTACTAAATAATTTATTTAAAATCAAATTAATTATAATATAATATTTGATTTATGTATTGAATGAAATATTTCTTATTTTGGAAATTTTAAAATATTTTAATGTATTTTAATAATAAGACGATATGTCATTTTAAGTACTTTATTGACTAGAAAATTATTTTTAGATTCTTTCTTAGAAATTTTAAAACTTTTAAAGAATACTTTTGAATATTGTGGTTGTGTTTGGTATGAAGTAGATGAGGTAATACATTGTAACCAAAAAAAAAAAAAAAGATGAGGTAATATATTTTAGGGGTTTTTCTTTCATACATCAAGCTAAAAAATTTATGGATTATATCCATGAGTAAAAACTATTCATGAATTGAATTAATGAAATTATCATTGATTTTTCTGTCTGATACCAAACACGCCATATATTCAATTGTAAACTATTTTTTATTTTTTAAAAAAATTAAAGATTACCTTTTTCTTTTCGTCCATATTATCCTATCATGGAGGAAGGAAGAAAGAAATTTCGTGGAATATAAATTTATTTCCCTTATCTACTCCTTCCACCACAAGGTGGTCCTGATTTTGCGGCCCAGGTATTTGAAATGGCATTCCCCTACCCAAAAATAGTGAAAAAGACCCAAGCACGCGTCTTTTACTTGACTTGTTGACTTATTGGGCAAGGAAAATGGAAAATGATCGTTTACCTCAAAGACATGACTGCTGCTGCCAATGAGATGCCAGAGATGGCATTGAAGTTGGGAAGGTGTGCGAGCACGAAGTGAACAGAGGCAAATATCATGATGAAATAACTAGTCTTCATTGGCTTGCAATCTTTGCATACAAGGTCATGAACCTTCTGCAGTGATTTCCCTCCTGTGACCATGTACACAATGTCCACCCCAACTTCACATATCAGCTGCTGTGGCACCACAATCCACAGCCCAAGCTTCTCACCAAAGGCATGCTGCCCCAACTCATGGTACCTGTCAAACCTTTTCCCAGGGACCATCTCATGCATCTCCACCATTTGCCACAGTGTGTACAGTGTTATTATCCATGACAGAACAAGAATAACCACACCAGGACCCCTGCAATTGGAAAATATGTATAAAACATGAGCAAAACTTTGTAGCCTATTTCAGGAGATTAAATATTATATGAAGGCAAAAAGGAGTTTTCAGAGAAATAGAAACATTTAAGCACGGAAGAACCGAAAAAGAAATATTCTAGATTGGTGCTATATATTTTTTGCCTGAAATCAGGATCTTTTGAATTATCTCTTTCAAAAGTTTAAATTATTGAGTAGAGGCCCATGAAAAATTTTATAATCTACAGACTTAGTCTTGCTCCTAACACAGGAGATCCACTTTTCTTTTTTCTATTTTGTTGTTAAACAAGCTGGTCTTTTGTATCAAGATGAGGAAGCAAAAAAACTGTTTTATGCAATAAGGTCAACGAATAATTATAGTATACCATCCAAGATTTGACATGGCAGATGGAAGGCTCAGAACACCAGCGCCAACCATTGCAGTGACGTTGTGAAATGTCGAGTACCACCATTTTGCGTTCCTTGAAGAAGTGATTGGAAGCCACTCATCAATTGCCTTCTGCTCTGATGTTCTCTTGTCAATCTGTTATTAATTGAAAAAACAAAAGGAAAAAGAAAAAGGGGCATCAAGTGTCTCAAGCAAAGCAAATTCAAGAGCCAGAATTAAACCAAACAACCTTTTTTTGGGCATAAGCACCATAAGCATAACACAATAGCAGCAAAGGATAAATAAAGTAAAATATATAAATATTCAATAGAAACACACAAACGCTCTGGCTTCTACCTCTGGTGCTGAGGGATAAACGTTTCCATTCCCTGATGAGGGAAAGGAGTTTGCATTGGTTGGAGACTCAGTTCCCATGCTCATCAAGCTGGCACCGCTATGTCCAATGGAGGAGGATATGAAATGGTCAACAAGGAAACCGGAGATAATATTCAGGAAAATTTGAACCCCGAAAATGTTTACAGCTTTTGACAGAGACTGTCAAGAGAAGTCCGCCCGTGTGCTGACACAATGGGCAATCGAGCATCTGTCAAGGCGGCAATTTGCCTGCATGTTAATATACTTGTCTGTAGAAATTCTTTAAACTGATTCACAATATTTTGTGAGCTATTTTGAAGCTGGATGGTATAATTTTGGACCACGTGAAAAAACTTTAGAGGATATTAACACCCTTAATGATTTTTCCTGTATTGTTGCATAGCCTGTGTATGTAACAATGTACTGTTAATTCACTGCGAAGATTAATAGATTATGCAGTAGTCAATTAGGCCGGCCCACCACTTGTCATCTATGATTTGTTTGTATTCACGAGGATTACGTTTTGGCCTGGTATTTTCATTGAAAGCTCTTCAATGCAAATAAAGGATAACGTCACTTTCTTACTATGTTACAGCTTTCATGCTAATGCAGTAATAACATTGAAAGATTATGAGAGTGGATTTGGAATATTTGAAAATGAAATTGATTTTATTTGTTTGGTAAATAAAATTTTGCTCTTGGAAAATTATAGACTTATAAATTGCTTGATTTTTAAAATCTCATGGATTTGATTCCTTTCATTTTATAAATTATCTAATTTGATAAGATACGATTTTATGCGAGTTAATATAGCATGTGGAGTTTTATTTATAGTTAACTTTTTTATCATTACTAAATTGTCTATTTCATAAAAAAAAATAATTTTCTTAGTATGTGGTCACCATTCCATAGAGACCCGTCAATTCCCCATTTATATGAATTATTTAATCCAAGGAGTGAGGGTGGGCACCCAAAATATCTTTGTATCTCATTTACAGTTTGCAGATGACATGTTCCTTTTTGTTCAGGCTGAAAAGGAAGTGCTTTTAAATGTAAGAAGGATTTGAATTGTTTTGGAGTTATGTCTGGGCTCTCTATCAATTATAGCAAATTTGCCCTTGTTCCTGTAAATTGTGATGAGTCTTTAGTTATTGAGGTTAGTTCCTTGCTAAAATATCAAGTTGTTTCTCTTCCAATTAAGTATTTAGGTATCCCTCTTGGAGCTAACCCTAGATTAGAGAGTACTTGGGCCCCAGTTATTGAAAGGGTTAAGAAGAAACTGAGTGGATGGAAGAGAAACTTGCTCTCAAGAGTGGGGAAACTAGTTTTGATTAAGGTAGTCCTCAATAGTCTTCCAATGTATTATTTAGGAATTTTCAGAATGCCGAAAGGGATTGCTAGGAAGATCATTTCTCTTCAAAGCAGATTATTTTGGGGTGAGAAAGGTAATAGGTCTGTGGTTCCATTAATTAATTGGGAGGTGATCCAGAAACAAAAAAAATGGGGTAGTTTAGGAATTGGGAATTTGGTGATTACAAATGTGGTTTTTCTTTTTAAGTACTGGTGGCGATTTTCAATTGAAGGTAATGCCTTTTGAAAATGAATTGTGTGTTCATACCATAACTTAGATAGTTCCAGACCTTTGTATGAACAAAAGAAGGCAATAAAAAGTGGTTTGTGAGGAGCTATAAGTGAGATTGGTGAAGTTAATGATACCATTAGTACCATGATTGTGGCCGGAATGAGAAAAACTATTGGGAATGGGTGCAATACCTGGTTTTGGGAGGATGTTTGGATTAGAAATGACAAACTAATGGATATATTTTCGAGATTATACTCAATCTCCTTGCAAAAGGAAACAAGTATCGTGGACTGTGGTGAGTGGGCACAAGACAAGTGAGAATGGAAGTTGAATTGGCATAGAAATCTCTTTCAGTGAGAACTTCCTTTGTCGAATGAGCTAAATAGGGTCATTAGCCAGATCTAGTTGCAACCAAATGTGCATGATAATGTAGTATGGTGTTTTCACTCTTCAAATAGTTTTTCGGTCAATTCCTTTGTTACCAAATTTTTTCAGATGAGTTGTAATAATTCCCATACTAATCCTTGTTTGAATAAAGTGTGGCATGGGTGTGCTCCACCAAGGGCAAAACTGTTTGTATGGTTTGTCCTTATTGGAAGAATTAATACCAGGAAATGTTTGGCTCGACTGAATATTATTGGTACGGATGTCACCACCCGCAACAAATTAGAAAGTGGTTTTTGTTACCGAAATGCACCAAAAATGCAGTAAGGGCGCAATCCGAGTGGTCTCACATGGAAGCAATGTAATTGATTCTAATGAAATTGGGGTTTTTAGAAATTGTCAACAGTAAATTTAATCAAGAAGAAATTTAATTAGAGAAATTACCTGCATAAGGGTTCTTTCGGATTAAAATTGTTCAGTCATTGATTCAAAAGATACAATGTGATGGTGATTGTTTCCATTAAAATGTTAACACATGACAATAATATAATTCTACTTAACGATTATATGATCGTACTCCCGTTAAGGGTTTTACTAACATATGAACTAGTAATTCACCAACGTGATTCTATGAGCCTATGTTAGTTTGACTACCAATTATAACAACCTAATTTCAACGAAATTAATCCCAATCCCTTACCTAACGG
This sequence comes from Dalbergia cochinchinensis, assembly GCA_031216125.1. Lineage (NCBI taxonomy): Eukaryota > Viridiplantae > Streptophyta > Magnoliopsida > Fabales > Fabaceae > Dalbergia > Dalbergia cochinchinensis. The sequence goes on from CM062368.1 coordinate 29,665,655, forward strand.
ATAAACACCACATCAAGAGAGCAACTCTAACAAAAATAAATTGTAGTGATCCACACAATTAATAATTGAAAGAATTAACAAAGGGGAAAGGGAAACCAACCACAGTTTCTGATTAAGAACAGTGATCTCATGAACAATTTCGATCCTCAGTCACCCTTGTGCATGGTAAGGGGATTATTCCTCCACAGGGGGAGTTTCACAATCAAAGTCGAAGGAAAAGCGATGAAAATTACAATTGAAAAGCCAAAATAAACATTGACTAAGAACCCTAGCCTAGAGAGTGAGAGGGAGAGAATTTTTAGTTAGAGAAAGAGAAGTTCAAAAGTCTAAAAAAAAAAACTAAAAACTACGTTACTGAATGAATGTCTTTACAATTGAAAAGAGAAGTTATAATTCAAAGTTTCACGATAGCGTACGAAGATGCGGATTAACACAGACCACTTACGACTGCTATAGTGGTTGGAGACCGCTATAGCGATCTAGCCCTTCACGCGAAGTTGGAGCCAAAAATCATCCTCTAGTGACCACTATAGCTGTTGGAGATCACTATAGCGGTCCTGCCTTTGCACTTTGCGAGCTGCAACCAAAGTTCTCCCCTGCTGACCGCTATAGTCGTTAGAGACCACTATAGTGGTCCTGACTTGCACAGTTCTTGTCGGGAGGGGGGAGGGGGATTTGAGATCCTTTCCTAGCTTTGCTCACCAATAGGAAGATCCTATTATTCAACAAAACTCACACAAAAGGTTAATAATACAAATAATACCCAAGAATGATTATTTACTTCCAAAAGGTGTTAAAGGTTATGAAACCACTCAACAAAATAAAATGAGGACAAAGTCTAACTTCACCAATTAAATACCACTTAAGAGCAATTCAAATGCAAAATATTTAGAGTTAGGATATAAAATGGGTGCATGAATGCAACCCATCAATTATTAATGGTGTTGATTCCAGATGTGTTTTTTGTAAAATAGAGGAAGAATATTTGTCACATCTATTCTTCACTTGTGACTTTTCATGGAGGATTTGGGCATTCTATTATAATTGGTGGGGAGTTGATTGGGTTATGGCAAAGAGCCCTATAGCAAATCTTGATATGTGGATTGATTATGTATTCTTGGGTAGGAGGCGGAAAGGTTAGAATATTTGCTTTTATGATATTCTTCTTTCGATCTAGGAACAAAGGAATAGGATAGTCTTCCAAAAGGAAGAAATTAATTGGAAAAAATTTCTCTTCAACCTCATGCATAGATGCTGACTTTGGTTGACTATTGATCATAATTTGTTTGCTTGTAGAATCTTCTTTTGATTGTAGGTGATCGATGTTAGAAGATAGAAATTGTTTCATTAGTTATCTAGGTGGTATTGGAGGTAGGGGGATTAAGAGCGATACACTGAAAGGTTTATTAATCAGAGGGGGGAGCTCTTATGTGAGATTTTGTGGATGGTTTCCTTGACGAGTGGAAAACACCTGTGCGATTTTTGCTAACGTATATATTATCTGTGATTTCTTTGTTTTCAGGAAGTATTTTTTCATCGGCTTGCTACTTGGTTTGGTGTTTTGGGGGTTGGAATGTTTCAAGAGTGATACACTGTTAGGTACGAGAGTGAGGGGGAGTTTTGTGAGATTGAGGGTGGTGTAATTTTTGAGCGATACACTAATGAGGGTTGTAGATTGCACCTTTGAAAATATTATTCAACTAAATGAGTAGTGCATAAAAAACTTGGCAAAGGGGAAGTCTTAGCTATGGATTTGTCGTTCACCTTGGTGTCTTATCAGCAGGGAATCTACGATTGTGTTGTCTTCGAAATTCTCTTCCGTATTAGAAATGCAAAAGGGGATTGGGGATTTCTAACGGCATTTCATCTGAAATTTCTGGTTAAAGGCTTAAATGTTTATGCTTTGGGTGGTTCTTAGTAATGGAAAGATTTGCTTTTTGGTTTGGGCTTGAGATTATCTTGTTAGTTGCATCTTCTGTGTTGGATTTGTTTGGATTATCTTGAGAGGGGTGTAGTTTCTTGAGATTGTTTTCCTTGCTTATTATGTTTTTTCAGGTATTGCTTTTGTTATGTATTTACCTTTTTGTTGATTGGTTGTGATGTGCAACTTTTTGTTTCTCTGTCACTCTATAATCACTCCCTTTTTTTGAGGTTGAGTTGTTCATCATTTCTCGAAAAAAATCAATTTTTATATATAAATATATATAAAAAAGCCTAGGACACCTTTTTTTAAAATTTATTTTATTTGATTTGCATTATGTATGTATTTTCACTTTTAATTTAGATTATGTTATGATAATAGTATTTGCTATGAATATTTATGTCTCTAATTTTTTAAAATACCTTGGTTTTTTAATTAGAGGTTTCGAGTTTGAGCCACGAGAATGGAAAACAATTCCTGTTGGGAGCCTCTATCCCCTTAAAAGAACCTCCATGGGATCAGTTCAAATTATCAGGTTCCAATTACTACGATCCGGATATCGGTGGTTTTATCAAGATGAAACAAAAGAAAAAAATATCCCCTTAGTATTGAAGCAACTGCGGCAAATGTTCGTATAGACCATATAAAATCTTTTAATATGCTCCAAAATAGTTTTGTTCATGTACTCTTAATTATTGGATTTTTTCATGTTAAAATTCAGAAAATCTAATCAAATCACTAAAAAATTTTGAGCATCGGTGCTCTCAAAGGTTGTTTGTCATAAATTAATTTAATACGGAATTATGAGTTAAAATGTGGAGAGTTAAATTGGTAAGAATTGATATATAAATACAGAATTTCATTTTACGCTTTTGTTTTTCTCAAAAAAAGGAAAATGAAAAATTCAATTTAAGTGAGAATCCTACATGTGACACGATCTCAATTAGTATTTTTATAATATTTATAATTTTAGATTATGTTTTGAATTATTGATATCTTGTTATGTATAGTGTTCACCATAAACCCGAGATTATGTAATGTCATTACTCTTAGAAAATACAGTAGAATAATGCTCGATATATTATTTGACCTGACTTATTAGTAAAATGAAATTCTCATTTAACACATTATTTTTCATATTTTTCAATAAGTAAATTCATCTCATATTTGAGTGGGTGGTCTCGTGTTCGACTCCCACCTCCTTCTCCTCTGTCTCTACTTGGAGGCATTCTTAACATTAATGCCTTTGTTCAAAAAGAGAAAAAAAATCAACCTCAGGAAATTAACAACTACTTGTATGTGATTCTTTACGTATCTCAAATCTCAATAGCATTCACAAAAATGAAAATTACCCAATATTTTTCACAACTTGGTGGGCCAAATATTCGTAAGCTAGCTTGTCATTTTGGTTCACTCCAAATGTGTCACCTAAAAACAAAAAATATGTCAAGTTCAGACCCCAAAAAAACAAAGTTGTTAAGTTAGTTCACTCAAATGCCTCATCAATGTTGACCCCATAAACAAAAAAAAATTCCCCATCAATATGCCAACACTTCCTCCTTGCTCAACCCTAAAAGGCCGAAAGATGCCAACACGTAAACCCAACTAAATTTGTTTCTGGCTAGTCATTCTTTCCTTTGCTCGATGCTGATGGTAATTCCTATGCAACGGCATAGCAGAAGTCGCTGGTCTGACTCCTCAGCAAAATAGATGCCTCATGCCTGATAGTTCCATACTAATATTTTGCTAATCCATGTCGTAGACCTTGTATTCTTCAGGTACTGTATGAGAAACTCAGCAGTAAAACCTGAATATGCTACTGCCGAGGGCTGAAAGAATTGGCCCACTGCTGACCAAAGCCCAAAGGGAAGAAGAAAGCTTAAATAAGGAATCAGGCCAAGGTTGTAACATCAAGACCAAAGAAGACAAGGAACGTGACCAGCTGAAGGAGTCAAAAGCACAATAACGGTTTACAAATACAGGAAAGCCCAAGAAATAGCAAAACAGGAGCATGCAAGGATGTGGGCAATGGTTGGCTAAAAATAGGAGTGATTGTGACCACTGTGCATGAAACTTAGCTGGCAAAGATGGCTATATATAGATTAAGTAAATGCAAACACAGATTAGACAATATCAACAACTTTTCTATGTATTAAGTGTCCTCATTTCCTTCAGCCCTTATTCACTTTCAATTCCAGTTTCATTTATATTATTTCTTGTACTTGGATTCATTTCATTAATAAAATTCTAGGTTTACTAATTATCTCTTTGTACTCCTGTGTTGATCTTACTCAAATACTTTCTAGAGTGAGTTGAGGAATCCATATGGAAATGTCCATATGCTAAGGAGACAGGCAAGCAATTAAGGGAATAATGGACCTATTGTGAGTAAAATCATACAAATCAGCCAATAAGATTAGAGTAATTAAATTCTATAGAAGACTACCCTTTAGCCACTCTAGCCTCTAATTGAGATCCTTGGAGGATATAGCACATATATGGCTTAGTCTTATGTTGGGATGCACACAGGAGCAACATATGCAGTGTAGCCTATACCAATTTTTTATTCTCCACAACCTACACATGAACAACCACAAATTGGATATGTGCCTCGGGCTACACCTATCCCCCCAAGTGCACCAGCCTTATAGAAATCCCATCATAAATAATCAGTCGTTGCCTCAGCCTTAGCCACAAAATAGTGCTTATGTAAGGCATGAAGCCCTATGTGTTGGGTAAAACTATGAGGCGACATTTTGGAGCTCAGCTAAATCTAGTAGAATGACCCGTCTATAAGAAGCCCTATCTTAATTATGTGGATAGTGCGCCATTTTGACCCTAGGGGATTTAGAACTCCTGACATCATCACTTTCTCTAGAGAAATGGTAAATCAACAATGGAACATGCTACCAGATCTATAACACAATGCGCAAAGGTTAGCCAAAATGATTGCTGGAGGCTGAAATTGTTTCCTTTATATCACATGACACCGTAATTTCATGGTATTTATCATTGCCAACCAACTCAATGAACAATTGGGTTGAGATGGAAATGATATTTTATGGCAAGTTCTATAGGCCTCAACTAAAAATTTCAGTATTGGACTTGATGTGGCTTAAATAGAAGGCTAATAAGCCTGTGACTGACTTCTTAGAATGATTTAGACAAGTTAGAGGGAGATACAACACCACATCCTAGAAACTAAGGCTGCGTTTGGTTTACGTCCCAGGACACAAATACAGGGACAGACTGTCCCCATATCATGTTTGGTGGCAAAGACGGGATATGGGAATGGAAAAATTTTCTGTCCCAAAGACAAAAATTTTCTATATTTCTGTCCCTCCAAAAAGTGGGGACATGACACAGAGACAGAAATTTAATCCCTTCGGTAGCAACCTCCAATGGTGGTTCGGCCACCGGTCAATATCGGCTACTGGTCAATGCTGGTCAACTGTCTCTGTTGTCCTCGTCAACTAGGGGTATTCATAACCCGTTTCGTCCTACCAACCCGCCCGGCCTGAAGCTCATTGGGATGGGTTTAGGTCATGAAATTTGACCCGGTGCACTTTTCGGGCCGGGTTCGGGTCATACGTTGGGTTAGCCTGACCTGGTTTGAAGTCAAATAATCCTTTAATAGATATATATTTTTATAGTAATTTGTGAAAAATTATAAGATTTTAAAGTTCAATTAATATGCTTTACATAAATAATGTTATTTCTGCATTGATATCTTTTATTTTGAAACCTATATTGTAAAATATCTCTAAAATTTTATTTCTTACTTGTAAAATTTTATAACTTTACTATGTACAATATCCAAATTTTCATATATTATTCTAATGTCGGGTTGACCCGGTCTAAAACCTGAACCCGGCCCAACCCGTCCCTTATACACCCCTATCGTCAACCAAACACGATACAAGGACAATATTTTTTATGCCTTCATCTCTACTGTCCCTATATTTCTATCTTTGTCCCTGTATTTCTGTCTCAGAACAGTAACTAAACGCTATCTTAGTGTGTTCCAATAGTTGTAAAAAATGTAATGCCCAAATTTGATTTGTAGTAATTAAGTGTTAATTAGGGTTAATTAAGGATAATCAAGTCTGTTAAGAGTTAATTTTCTTAATTAATTAATTAATAGATCATCAATCAGCCATAATTCATTTTAGCCTTTTGGGGATGATAAAATGCATAATTTCACCTTTATTTGTAGTTAATAGGCTTGAGAGATAAAAAGTGCATGCACGTATGATTTTACTTTTAGAATTTAGTTTCCCTTTATGTATTTTAAATATTTTGCTTTTAGTTTAAATTGTATGATGCATGTGGAAAAATAATATTTGTTTGAATTTGGAAAGATGTATGAGATTATTATTTAAATTATGCTTGATGTTAATTTCTTTTCTTTTGGGAATTTCCTTAACTACTCTCACTAAAACCCTATCCACATACCCAACACAACACAAAAGTGAAACCCTAGCCCCTTTAAACCCCATACCTATATAGACACCACACATAACCCACACACAAACAGAGTTTGTTTATTTGTTTTTGGTTTTTCTTTTTTTCTTCTTTTTCTTCTTCGATCTTTCTCTTTACCACAACCAAACCTCAGCCATACTGAAATCCCCCCTAAAATCCAAACACTAGGTGGGGGAGCTACAATCATGGCTCAACCACTTATTAAACATGTCACCTCCAAGCCATTTCCTGTTGGAAGCTCAAATCTCTACTGCATGGATTTGAAAGTCACAGCTGTGTAGGTGGAAACATGCATGAAAAGGGGGATTGAATCATGCTTGCTTCTTTTTCATATCTAAAACATTTGAAACAAAAACTATCAAGTATAAAACTTGCAGTGTAGTGAAAATGTAGTTAGTTATTTTAGAAGGTAGATTTATGAAGTAAAAGACACATTGCGTAAAGCCTTAAAGCGTTATATCATTTTGCGTTCAACATAATGGCATGACAAAGAAAGATAAAAGAGTTCAAGGAGAAAAAAATAAGGCACAGATATTTTTATATTGGTTCAACCAAAGCTGACTACATCCAGTACTCAACAAATGTTGAGATTCTATTAAAACAACTTTCTCAACTTGAGAAAGAACAACTGGATAGTCTTTACGTTAGCCTTTCCAAGCTTTCATTTGTGACCAACAGACAACCCCTATTGCCAAAAATTGACTAGTGATTCTTCACCAGCCTCTCCAAGTTGAACCAAGTAGTTCTTCATAAGCCTCTTCAAGCTGAACCGAGTAGTTATTCACCAGCTTCTCCAAACTGAACCTAGTAGTCTTGTACTAGCCTTTCGAAGTTAACTCCTGTGACCAGTAGAAAACTCCATACTGTCATAAACCTGAGTAGTTATTCACCAGCCTCTCTAATCCGAACCAAGTAGTTATTCACTGGTATCTCCAAGTTGAACCAGTGATAAGTAAACCACTTGTTACTGTCCCATTGAAAATAGTCTTTAACTAGCCCCTCCAAGTTAAATCGTGACTAGTAAGAATACTTCACTGTCACATTGCAAATAGTTTTACGTTAGCCTCTCAAGGTATCTTACAGTGATCATTATCAGATTAAGGATACAAAGGTTTTGTGTTTGGATTGTGGTGCGGATTGTCCCTATCCACAACAAATTAAAAATAGTTTTAGTTGCTGAATTGCACCAAACATGTAGCACGGGTGGGATCCAGGTTGTCTCACGTGGAAGCGTTGTAATTGATTCCAGAAAATTGGGGCTTTTGAAATTGTTGAAAGCAAGTTAAATAAGAAGAATTCTAATGAGAAAAATCACCTGCCAAAGGTTCCTTCGAATTAAAATTGTTCAGTCATTGATTCAAGGATAAAATTATGGTGGTTGTTGCTTCCATTAAAATGTTAACACATAACAATGACATAATTCTGCTTAACCAACATATAATCGCACTCCTGCTATATGAACTGGTAATTCACGAACATGATTCTATGATCCTATGCTAGACTGATTACTAATCATAGCAACCAAATGAAATTAACCTCAATCCCTCACCCAATGGATAAACATCACATAAATGGGCAACTCTCAGAAAAATGATTGCAATATTATACAACTAATAATTAAAAGAGATGACAAAAGGAAAAAGGGAAACCAATTACAATTTTCGATAAAGAACGGTAATCTCGTGAAAAATTCCAATCTTCAATCATCCCTGTGCATGGTAAGAGGTTTACTCCTCCATAGGGAGAGTTTCACAATCAATGTTGAAGAAAAGCAATAAAATTACAATCTTGGAAATTGAAATAAAAAACTGACTAAGAAACCTAACCCTAGAGAGAGAGAGAGAATTCTAGTGAGAGGTTGAGAGAATTCCAAGTGAGAGAAAAAAACTAAAAAAGAGTCTCAAAGGTGGACGAGAGAGTGCGTCCACGTTCGTTTCTCTTTTTTTTTTCTCTTTTCCTTGCAGGTGACCATGCAGATGGATACGAAGTCAGGCCCAGCTGATGCGACCCACAAATGAATGACCGTCTGGGTGGTCTTGGACCGCTGGGCAATCCTGGATGAATGCCTCCAAATTGAGTTCCTTCTGACCACCATTGGGCGATTAACAGTGTGGTTGAGTTCCTTATTTTGGCTCTAATGCACCAACCTGGAAGTCCCTGTTACCAAGCAAAACTCCAAAAAGAGATTAAAGACACAGAGAACTTCCAAAATATGAGAATTTACCAAAAACAATGCAACATGGCTACAAATTCATTGAATGATGCATATTGAAGACAAGGTGCAAATTTGCTAATTTAACTATCAATTAGGTATAATACAAATGCAAATTATTCAGAATTAGGATGGAAAATAGGTGCATAAATGCAACCCATTAAACTTCTCCACACTTAAATAATTGCATGTCCTCATGCAAGAGACTCAGATGGAGCAACAAGAGTGAAAATGTAGGATGCTACTACTCCTAATAATGCATGATGCATGACAAACAAATGAGATGCAAGATTCTACTCAGTTAGGGAATTAACTATATATGATAAAAGTACAGCCAACACAACCAGAGAAGCTGAAATCCAATGACATTATCGGCTTAGTCTAGATAACACATGGCAAAAATGAACTAAATAAGTGTGACAAAGTTAATCTCACAAAGAGAGTGTGTATTGCTCTTTACTCAAGTGTATGTGTTCCATAATGCACTCTAGTGCTTAACAGGGAACTTCTCCCATTAGCTTGCCTTCCATCTCAGTCACCACAAATCAAAAACATGTTTGGGCATATTTCAAGAGGTCTTTTTCAAGGTGGTAACTGGGCTTAGGTACAGGTGGTAGAAAATAGGGGGAGATAGGCTAACTCAGCTCCTACAAGAGCAAGGTGCAAAATAAGGAGTTCTGTGAACAACCAAAGCCTCTAACATTCTTCTCCCTGACCCTTTTGCTTCAAAAAAATTTTTTGAACCCAATTTTTTGCAATGGAGGATTGGTAAAACTCAGATTTTGTGATTTGATTGATTTTTTTTTTTTATTTTCCACTAATCCCTGCACCTTTTTCTTTCATTGGTTGTGGTTCCTTTCCTTCCAATCTTTTTGCAATGGTTTCCCCACACTTATATTTTTGCACAAATAGCTTGCACCTAACTTGCACAGTCCTGAGTTAGGTGTTTTCTCACTATTTTTCACTTAGGTTTGTATCGTGCTAACTAACAGAAATGGGAAAATAAGCTCAAATGGGATAGCAAGGGATACATTCATGCAAGGTAGGCTGTATGGCCAAGTGGGTGAAAAGAACAAATGCCTCAATCATCAACATGCCAGCAATGTGAAGAAAAAGTTTTAACCAAGAATTAGGCAAGTTCTAGGATTCATCCCGAGTGAGTGCACACATAGCAATAATTCCTAGTGATTATAGCAATGTTATCACATCCATGTCCAAAAGCTCACAAGTAATAAATTAACCAGTCAAACAAGTTAGATTTCATTACATTGCTCATGTGGTTATCAGAATGACCAGTATGCCATGGAAAACCAAATAAGGAATACTCATAAAGTGTTGGCACAGTTCAACTATCCACTAACCAACTCCTACAAATATTTATTTATTTTTTGGAAGAAATGCAAATATGCAATGCATGACATAAGGGGAAATAAAATGAAAAGTACAAAGAGACATAATAAAAAGTGCAAAGAAAATAAACGTCAACAGAGTACCCTTCCCCACACTTACAAAAAGGCATTGTCCTCAGTGCCAACCTGGTACGATGCTAGTAGTACTCATTAGAGTCCTCACCCTCGCTGAACTCGACATCGGGGTTGTCCTCGCTAGAATCAAAATCAGGGACTTCATGTGGCATGAAACACCTAGCAAGCAATGTAGGACAAGCTGCGGGTGGTCGCCGGCTCGGAAGCGGCGAAGGTGGCTGCTCGGTTTCAACAGGAAGCTCAATACCCTGCATCCTCATCTCAAGATGAGCGATACGTCGTATAATGCGCTCCTCGGAGGCCTGGATAGACTCAGTGACATGGGCCCTAAGCTCCAACTGTATAGAGTCAAGGCGTGCAAGAACAGCCTGCATAAGGGTGGAGGGACCGGCTCTAGTGTCAGCTCCAAGCAATGTAGGATAAGCTGCGGGTGGTCGCCGGCTCGAAGGTGATGGAGGTGGCTGCTCAGTCTCAACAGGAAGCTCAATACCCTGCATCCTCATCTCAAGAAGAGCGATATGTCATATAATCCGCTCCTCAGAGGCCTGGATAGACTCAGTGACGTGGGCCCTAAGCTCTAACTGTATAGAGTCAAGGCGTGCAAGAACAGCCTGCATAGGGGTGGAGGGACCGGCTTCGGTGTCAGCTCCAGCTCTCCCATCCTGTCTCCTGCGCGCTCCTAAGTCATATAGCTTTTTCACTGCAATTGTGGGGCTAGGAGGCTAAGTTCGTTGCCTGGCAAAGTAGATATCTGTGCTGCAAAGGCCATTTTTGTGACCAGAGCAGGATAAGGAAGCCCCTGGGAGGATTTACTCTCATGCATGTAGGACATATACCGGCGGATGATACCGGGAATATAGATGTGCCTTCTCTCTATCAAATGGTAAACAAGGAGTGCCTGCTCCACGGTGATAAGATGGGCATGTCCACATGGTAGGATATAGGAGAGAGCTAACCTTATCCAGAGCTAGGAGGATGTAAACATAGCCAAAAGAACTAGGGAAAGGACCCATAAAATCAATACCTCAAACATTAAAAACTTCACAAAATTTTATAGGTTGTTGGGGCATCTTATTCCTCCAAGAGATATTCCCTGTCCTCTAGCATTGTTCACAAGACTTGCAAAAATTCTAGGCATCCCTAAACAAAGTAAGCCAGTAGAAACCCGAGTCTTATACCTTTCTACCAGTGCGTTGGGGCCCAAAGTGACCTCCACTCGCATGAGTGTGATAGAATCGGAGTATGGACTTGAATTCCTCCTGGGGCACACATCGTTGAACTACTTGGTCGTTACAAATTTTTCAAAGATAAGGGCCATCCTACACATAGTATTTAGCATCACTTTCAGCTTTGTAAACTGAGCTGGTGAAAAATGTGAGGGACCCATTCTAGCAACCAAATAGTTGACAATGTTAGCATACCATGGGACAACAGACACACTCATCAACTGCTCATCAGGAAAATTATCATTGAGAGGTCTGTTATCCGGGTCAAGATGCTCAAGCCTACTTAGATGGTCTGCTACTATGTTTTAAGCTCCACTTTTATCCTTAATATCCAAATCAAATTCCTGGAGTTATAGCACCCATCTAATGAGCCTAGGCTTGCCTTCTGGTTTCTTTAACAAGTACTTCAGGGCTACATGGTCCGAGTACACCACCACCTTAGAGCCTAGCATATAAGAGCGAAATTTATCCAAAGCAAAAACAATGGCTAGAAGCTCTTTCTCAGTAGTGGTGTAGTTAGATTGCGCAGTATCCAGAGTACGAGAAGCATAGTAAACAGCATGAGGAACCTTACCCACTGGCTGTGTAAGCATAGTGCCTACTGCATGGTTAGAGGCATCACACAGAAGCTCAAATGGCTGGCTCTAGTCAGGTGGCTGAATGACTGGAGTGGTGGTTAGGGCTTTCTTTAGCCTCTGAAAAGCCTTCCTGCACTTATCATCAAAAATAAACTCAGCATCCTTTTACAGTAGAGAGGTGAGAGGTTGGGCAATCTTGCTGAAGTCCTTGATGAACCTCTTGTAAAAATCTGCACGACCAAGAAAAGGACGAATCTCCTACACATATGCAGGGTGAGCCAAGGAGGTAATAACTTCTATTTTAGCAGGGTCAACAACAATGCCCTTGCTAGAGACTACATGACCCAAGACTGTACCTTGTTACACCATAAAATGATATTTTTCAAAATTCAAAACAAGGTCAGTCTCAACACACCTCTGTAGCACTCTAGCCAAGCTATTCAAGCAAGAATCAAAAGAAGAACCAAAAATAATAAAATCATCCATAAATACCTCCATGCACTCCTTCAGCAAGTAAAAAAAAATGCTCAACATGCACTACTAAAAAGTAGCTGGTGCATTGCAAAGCCCGAAGGGCATTCACCTGTAAGCATAGGTGCCAAAGGGGCACGTAATAGTGGTCTTCTCTTGGTCCTCCGGGGTAATGTGAATCTGAAAGTACCCTATGTAGCCATCCAAGAAACAATAATGAGACTTCCTTGCAAATCTTTCTAACATCTGATTAATGAAAGGCAAGGGGTAGTGGTCTTTCCTGGTGGCCTGATTGAGCCTACGATAGTCAATGCAAACCTTCTAACTATTTTGCAGTTGGGTTAGGACTAACTCATCTTTCTCATTTTTTACCACAGTGATCCCGACTTTTTGGGAACCACCTACACTGGGCTCACCTACTCACTGTCAGAAATAGGATAGATGATGTTGTCCTATAAAAGCCTTGTCACCTCCTTCTTGACCACGTCAAGTATTAGTGGGTTGAGCTGGCACTATGGTTATCTAATCGGCTTAGCTTCCTCCTCCAAAAATATCCTATGCATACAGGTAAAGGGGCTAATCCTAGTAATATCATCCAAGGTCCAGCTAATGGCCCTCTTGTGCCTCCTCAATATAGTAACCAGATTATCTTCTTAGGTTTGAGAGGGGCCATTGGCTATGATAACCAACAGTGTCTCACCTTCCCCCAGGAATACATACTCGGGAAGGGGCTTCAATTCTGGCCCTGCCAGTTGTGTACCTGTCTCTACAAGCTTAGACAATTCTAAAATAGCAGAATCATTATATCCAGCAGGAGAAACAGATAATATAGGCTCAGAAATTAAAATAGTCTTAGAGATGGAGGTGCTGCTACTAAATGTATCAATGATAGGATTGATGGCATTAGCTACCAAAAGTTTTGTAGTTTTCTCAAAGTATTGCCCTATCAAGGATGCATCAATAATGGTACATTCCCTACAAAAACTGGTGGCACCATCACGGTTAAGACATTCAAACTCTGATACCATCTCCAACAACTCATTAAAATTTTCAGTCAAGCTAACAAATTCCTTATTAATCAAGCAGTTAATAACATCAATGCTAAAGACGAAGTGCTCCTCGGGTGGGTATTTCATGGCATCAGATAAACAGAACTGAGCTTGCATATCCCTATACTTAAAAGATAAAGTACCCACATACACATCGATCTTAGTTCTTGCAATTTTCAAAAAAGGTCCCCCCAAGATCAATGTGTGTTCGGTAGTATTGATATCATCCTCCATGGCCAAAACATAAAAATCAGCTGGGAAAATTAAATTATTTATCGGGATAAAGACATCCTCAAGTATCCCATCTAGACTCTAAATGCTTCTGTTGGCTAACTGGACTCTCAATCTAGTAGGTGTCAACTTTCCCTCACCCAAGGCCTCATACACTGAATGGGGCATAATACTAATACCCACCCCAAGATCTATCAAAGCTTGCCCAATGTGAAGGTTCCTAATAGTACAGGGAACATTGAATGCACTTGGATTTGAATGCACTTGGATCCTTGTGCTTCATGGGGAGCTTGCCTGGCTGAATAAGGGAGGAGGCCTTCACCCCCATGGTCACTCTCTCCACCTCATTACCCCTCAACTTTCTTTTGTTGGTGCATAAATCTTTTAGGAACTTGGCATACTTAGGAATTTGCCTAATTGCATCCAACAGAGGGATGTTGACTTCTACCTTCCTAAAGGTCTCCAAGAGGTTTTTCTCCAAATCTAACTCATTGGACCTCTTGGGTCTTGCAATTCGCTGTGGGAAGGGCAATGAAATGGGTCTTGTTACCTGCTCTTCTGCTTCCTTTTGCTGGGGTGCAAGCTCATCTTGCTGCACCTTTGGTTGAACAGTCTCATCTCCCTGACTCTTAACCATAGCCTGTTCTGAAGGACCAGTAACCTCACCTAAAACTGTACCAGACCTCAAAGTAATGGCAAAAACGTTCCCATTGGGGTTAGAGACCGTCTGTGAAGGAATGGTAGATGTATTCCCCTACTGAGATTGGGAATTCTCAAGCCTCACAATTGCATTTCTCATCTCTTGCATGGCTTGTTCCTATTTCCTCTATGTCTCAATCATCATTTTCATCATCTCCTACCATGGTGCTTTTGAAGGGGCAGGGAGTGCAGATAGTGCTGGAGGTGGCTAGGGGCTAGGAAGCTGTGGGATAAGTGGTGAATGGAATGTGGGCTGATTATGCTGCTACCTTTGCTACGGTGGAACATATTTCTACTGTTGCTATTAAGGAGCACTATTCCACCTGAAATTGGGGTGATCTCTCCAGCCGAGGTTGTAAGTGTTACTGTACGGATTGTACCCCCGTTGTCCACCCTAATTTTCAAGCCTACCAGGAAATATGTTACCAGCTGCCACTGTGGTGGGATCTTCCTGCAATTGAGGGCACATATCTGAAGTGTGTGACTCGCAAGAACAAATGCCACATACCTGTACTGCCTTAATTGGAGGAGCTTGGTTTAGTGCAATTTGTTTCAGAAGTTCTGTAAGCTTATCCAGTTTCTTTTCCACCCTACTACTCTCAACTGAAGAAACTTCACCGACCTGATGGGTACTACTGCCAGCTCTGGACCCAAACTGTTAAGAGTTCTATGCCATGTTCTCAATCAAAAGTCTAGCTACAGCAGGAGTTTGGTTAACTAAGGCACCCCCACTGGCAGTATCAACCATACTTGTGAACACCCAATTTTGTCCGACCCATAAAACAAAAGCAAATATTTCTGGCATATTTTCAGAGTTTAGCCCATATTGGTTAGTGTTAAATTGTGAATCATCTCGGGTCTTGTTATACTCTTTGTTGTTTAATCCAAAGTTTAGTGCAGTTTTTTATCATATATTTTTTTTTTTTTGGGTTTGTCTTACAGGTGTGTTACATTTTTGGTTAATTAAAAAAAAAAAGGAAGAGAAGCCAAATTCATTTTTTGGGTGCATAATAAATAAAAAAAGAAAAAGGAGTCCAATCCATTTTAGCCCATCTCCATTCTAAAAAAAAATATTTTTCGTCCAGCCCATGTTCCTTTTCTTTGAGTCAAAACAAAAAAATGACAAAAAAAATTAAAATAAAAAATAAAAAATAAAAAAGAAGAAATCTGTGGCAATGGCAGGCACAATGATCCCTCCACTGGTTAAACAATGATGATATTCCTTCTCCACTCGCGAAAGCGAAATGATGATGTTGCTATTTTGATTTTCTTTACAAGCTAGGAAATCACATCCAACTAGCCTGTTGACATACTTAATGATTTTTATCAGAAAGGGTGATGGATAAATCTATGATCTTTGATCAAAGAAAGGGGGATGGAATAGAAAAAAAATTCCAAATCGAGGGGATAACCATCTTCATCTTCTAACTCTCTGATCATCATACAACACTCAATCTCACCATGTCCCAAATCACCCAAGCCAATTGTCAGCACCCAATTTTTAATTAAGTTTAAAACATAATTAATTTTAATTTTTTTCATCTTTTGATTTAATTTTAGATTGTATCTAATCATTGTGTGTGAATACCTATTTTTGTTCGGTCCATAATGAAAAAAAATTTCAGCATGTCCATTATTACTCTTAGCCCATTTCATTTATTTCAGCCCAATTCTATTAACTTGATACCCAAATTATTTTTAGCCCATTTTGTTTTGTACATCCTTTTCAACCCATTTCTTTTTTGTCGATCCAATTTAGGAAGTTTCCTTTTTTGTATTAAATAAAAAATTAAATAAAAAGAGAAGAGATAGGGATTGTCACGGACTCCTCTTCCTTCCCTGAGATTGGCATGTGATGCATAGGGATGGGAAAGCTTTGAAAAACAAGAAAGGTGGAAAACATCATGATGAGATTCTTGAATTTTTCGTTCTCTTTCAATGATGGATTAGAGCTAGCCTGCATGGTTTGGATCACCCAGAGAACTACATATGTAACCAGAAGGAACAACAAGAGGGGGATTCCAATCGACAACCACAAACACCACAACCAGCAAGAAAATTTCAATAACACCATTACCAGAAAGAAAAAAAATTTTAAACACATCAGCACAAATCAGCCAACATTCAAAGGAAACCTGTGAAGAAACTACAACAATTCCAGAAAATACAATTTAGTAGTAACAAAGGAAAGAACAAGGTAAACAACAGGAACAAAATCATCATCAATTAAAAATTGTTTAAAGAAAAAGAGGAAAAAGGAACAAGAGGCCGCGACCTCCCCATCTACGCCGTGGCCTCTTTTGATCAACTCCACCACAGCCACCACTCCTCTGTTAACCACCGTAGCTCCACCGTCTCTGTCTATAAACCACTGCACCCAACCATCAGATCCACTGCTCGCACACTCATCACCAGTGTAAGCATCATGAGAACGCCGCGCCGCTCCTCCACCCTTTCCCCAACCACGTCGTTCTACCCTTCAAAGCTACCACTGGTTGCAGTCCTCCACTCCCCTCTTACATGCAAACATCAACCCACCACCATGAGCCTACCTCGCCACGTCCAAAGGCCGTGATCTTATCCTACAGAACCCAACCTCTGCCGCGAGCCACCCCTCAAAACACCATCACTGCCGTGCCTTTTCCCTCACCTCCGCCACGCAACCTCCAGCCCACAGATCGCGGACCTCCACCATGCACCCATCACAGCTTCTCAGCCCAGTGCCGTGCCGTTCACGAATCTCTGTGGCGCCTCATCCGGCCTTGCCTTACACCCGCGTTGTTCACGGCTCTGCCCTTCCCTTCCAAGCGACGGTGGTGCGAGCTCCCTTGCCCTTCCCCGATCTTACACTCCCTCAGGCTCTCTCTCTCATTTCTGAATTCTTTCTTTCATTTCCTTTCTTAGTGTGCGTGTGTGTGAAGGAAAGGAAGAATGAATGAATGTGTGTGAGCGTGTGTGTATGCCTTTGTCCGTGCATGTGTTAGTGTTAGTAGGGTGAGTGTGTGCGTGTGTATATTTGATAGAGAGAGCGTGTGTATGTGTGTGTTGGGAAATTATTATTTTTATTATTATTGTTTTTATTACTGTTTTCTTTATTTTATGAAGTAAATTTCAATTGTTTGGTTTGGTTAGTAGTTTTGTTTTGGTCTAAAATGAATAAAAAAAGATTTTATTTAATTTGGTTCAAAATTAATATTTGATCATTTTGATTTATATAAAAAAAAGAAAAAAGAGTTTATGATATGTCTTTTTTAGTTTTAGTATTCTAGTGAAATTGAATAAATTAGTTTCAAGGTAATTTAATTATATAAAACAAAACAAAAAGAGTGATTTAATATTTTCTTTGATTTTAAGTGAATTTAGTGTTAAAGTTTTATCAATTGAAAAGGATAAAAAAAGAGTAATTAGGATCTTTTTTTATTGTATTTTGTTTAATTGTGTACTCGTGTTTATAAATTAATTTTCCTTTTTATTATTATTTTATATGTTTATGTGCTTTGCTTAAATTAATTATGTAATTGTGTTTGAAAATTAATTTTGCTTTTAGTTTAATTATTTTATGTGTTCATGTGTTTTGCTCAAATTTAATTATGTATTTATATTTATGAATTAATTTTGTCAATTCTTGTTGAAATTATAGTTTAGTCTAAAAAATGAAATAAAATAAAAATATGTTTTTTCTTTATTAATAAACCTTTTTTTAAATCTTTTACATTTGTGCGATATTTAATAATGGTGGTTGAATAGCAAATATTATCTTCACTATTGTTGAATCATAAGGATTTATTGAATAGCCTAGTGCTAACTTGAATTCTATGCACAAATAGATTTTCATTATTCAAAATTTCTTTCTTTGTTTTTTTTTTATATTTTACCTTTTAATTAAAATTTGTTAATTCACAATTATTTTCTAAAGAACTACGTGGCTTTGAGTTCCTCATTGTACCAGAGAATACGTAGGAGTAAGAATTTCTTGTCAAGCCAAACTTTAAATTTTCATAATTTTGTTCCTAATTTTTATTATTTCATTTTTTATATTTGTAAATATTTTAATTTGATTTTTTTTCATTTAGTTGTAAATATTATATTTGTTTATCTTTTTGGGTAAATGTTATATGCTTTAAATTATTATAATTTGCACAATTAATTTTTGGGTAACCGTTTTAGGACGGATGTATCAGGGTGCGTGGGGTTTAATCTTCACCCTTCTCTGTGTATAAACAGACTCCCGGATCTAACTCTATTTTTGCAGGCTAGTTTTAAATTTTTTACAAAAGAGGTTTTCCCAATGGTTTTCCTTAATAAACCTTGGTGGTAATCCATGAAAAAATATTTTCAAATAATAATTGTCACCGCCCTGTCACGATCCAGGTTGCGACACTAATCCATTCTAAACCAAAAATACAAAGCCACAAACCAAAATCACAACCAGTAATACCCAATCTTTCCTTCCCTAACCAAAGTCAAAATCCAGAATTATACTCCATAAGATCAATACAGATACAACATCAAACTTAGAATCTCTAAACCATATATATATATATATGAAATAAAAAATAGGGGAAGGCCGGCGGGGACTCTTTCTCTGAGCCTTACCGCCAGCTACCGAGGCCCTTACCCATGCCACCATTATTAGCCCAAGCGACCAAGGCCAAGATTGTGACAATGCGGTGGTAGGCCTAGCCGCCGCTCCCATTTTTTCCCCACGAGGCCCAGCCACGGCTTTGCCCAGTGGCGCCACACACTACTTCCCTCCTCTGCTTCACCATCACCTAACCACCACGCCACCACGAACTCATCTTTTTCCCCTCCATCATCCTCAACCCATAAGCCACCGTTAGCTCCACCTCCATCTTCATCCAAACACCACCATCTTCTAACCATCATACATCCTCTACCCGCGGCCATCATCATCATAAGCCACCATTCACAGCTGCCAAACCACTATCAGCCACCATCAGCACCTAAATCCCTTCCAGATCCCAACCAACTAACCACCTTCATCAACCATTACTCTTCCATCATCCTCCATAAACCATTGCTATCACCGCCTCTTTTCTCTCGGCCAAAACCACCACCTTTCTCAACCGCAAGAGATCGGCTTCCTCACCTCGCATCACCTCGCCTTCACCACTCAAGATCCATGTGCCCACACCATGAGCCACCACCTGTTTTCCCCAGCTCCACCGCGGCCACCATCATCAATACCCTTCACCGTCGGGCCTCCCTTCTCCAAAATGAACTCACAGCTGGCACCAGCATCGCATTGCCAAGCCAACCACCATCAATCTTCCCCTCCGAACCACTACACCCCATCGTGAAACTGACCCATCGATCTCACTGCATGGAACCCAACCTCCACGACCGCCATTTTCCCTTCCTTAGGCCTCACTGCGGCTCTGCTAGAAAGTCAGCCACGAAGCCTTCCTCTCGCAACTTCCCTATCCTTCTTTCCCTCATGATCGATTTTCCTCTCTCCGCCTTAGTCTCTCTCTCATCCATCACTTACTCTCTCTCAATATTTCTTTCAAAATGTGTGTGTATGTGGTAAACATGAAAAAGGCATAAAGTAAAGTTATTGCATGTGTGCATGCATTAGTGGCCTATAGCTGTGGGTGCATGCAGAAGCATGAACGAGTGACAAATATGTGGGTTAGTGTATATTAGTGAGGGGTGGGTAAACTAATAAGTCTATATGTGTGTATGTGTGAAGGGATAGATGAATTTATGTATGAAGGGATAGATGAATTTAGACTAAATTTGTGTGTATGTGTTTTAAAATGTAGATTTTGTGTATTAGATTTTTATTTATTTATTTACGTTTTTGGATTAATTTTATTTAGTTTTGTTATATTTAATTACAGATTTTCTTGATTTGGATATGATTGTTTAATTAGTGGTTGTTTTTATTTTAGTCTTTGGGTTTGATTTAGTTTAGATAAAAAAAAGTTTTATTCATTTGAGTTTTAAAATAAATATTTGATTGTTTTAATTTATCAAGAAAAGAGAGAGTTATGTCTTTTAGTAATCATTTTAAATTGTTTAAGTGAAATTAAATAAATTAGTTTCAAATTAATTTGGTTAAAAAAAACAAAAAGGTATGATTTTATTGTTTCTTTGATTTTAAGTGAACTTATTGCTAATGTTTTCTTAATAAAAAAAAGAAGGTTTCAAAAAATAATAAAAAATAATAATTAGGACCTTTTTTTAGTTTAATTATTTTAGGCGTTTTGGTGAAATTAGTTGTGTTTGTGTTTATGAACTTTTTTTTTAGTTTAATTATTTATATGTTTGTGTTTTTGCTTAAATTATTTGTGTAATAGTGTTTATGAATTAACTTTGTCAGTTCATGCTAAAATTAAAGTTTTGTCTAAAAAAGTAAATAAAACAAAAATATGTTTTTTCTTTATTAATAAATAGTTTTTCTTAAAAATCTTTTACATTTGTGCAATGTTCAATAATAGTGGTTGAATAGCAAATGTTATCTTCACTATTGTTGAATATAAGGGTTCATTGAGTGGCCTAGTGCTAACTTGAATTCTGTGCATAAATGGATTTTCATTGATTTAATAATCAAAATTTCTTTCTTTGTTAAAATTAAAATTAATTAATAGTTTTTTTTATTATTTGATTCATCTTTTAATTAAAATCTGTCAACTCACAAATATTTTTTACGGAACTACGTGACTTTGAGTTCCTCATTGCACCAGAGGATATGTAGGAGCAGGCGATCTCTATCAAGCCAAAATTATTTTTTCTTAAATAGTTTGTTTAAATTGTAAATATGTTTGTCTTCTTTTATTATTTTTTTTAAAGGTTATTAATTAATTTGCACAACTTACTAAGGTACCGTCTAATGATGGGTGTATTAGGGGTGTGTAGGATTAAATTTCTATTCTTCCTATGCATAACCGACTCCCGAACTCAAATCTGGTTTCAAAGATCATTTCTTTAAAATAAATGGGCTATTCCATGTTTTCCCCATTTAAATAAACTTGGTGACGACTCTATTTTTCAATAATTCTTTTTCGCCGTCTTGTCGCAATCCCGGTTACGACAATGCTTCTCTCCATAACCAGCAGTCCCTCATAAAAATACTGGATTAGAAGCTGCTCTGAAATCTGATGCTGGGGGCAGTTGGCACACAACCTCTTGAACCTCTCCCACTACTCATAAAGAGATTCTCTTTTCAGCTTCCAAATGCCACGAATGTCTTTTGTGATGGCTGCTGCTCTAGAAGTTGGGAAGAACTTCTCCAAGAATATACGCTTCATGCTAGCCTAACTATCAACTGTCCTATGGGGGATGTAGAAAAACCAGTCCTTGGCAAATCATTCAAGGGAAAATGGGAAGGCCTTCAGCTTGATTTGGTCCTCCATTACCCCCTAAGGCTTCATCGTCACACAAATCACATGGAATTGCTTAAGATGTTTGTGTGGATCTTCCCCAAATAACCCATGGAACTTGGGGTAAATGGTGCAGGAGTCCTGATGTAAATGACCCCCAAAGCTTGATAGTTTAGGTCTTGGCATCAAGCTCATTCAATGTCCTGTTAAGTTCACCCATGTTACTTGAAACACTAGTAACAAGATCAGAAAGTTCAGGAGAATAAAACAAAGAATTATTAGATTCCCTAGTTATATCAGAAGAAAAGGGTTGCCTGATAAATTAACCATTTCCCTCGCGGCCTTCCTAAACCTTTTGGCAGTTTTCTCAATCTCTGGATTAATCGGTAGGATAGAAAAATTAGGAAGGGAGCGGGTCATACAATTAAATTATTGGCAATAACCCAATACACTAGGGAACAAAGAGAAAATAAAATAAAATAAAATTTAAATTAAGTAGAGCTAAATAAATTTTTTTTTAGAGAAATTGCAGAAATTAATAAACAAAAGAATGAAATAAAATAAATAACAATGAAAATGAAAATAAATAATAATAAAAAAGAATTGATTAGAAACAAGATAAAGAATCAACAGTACCACTTTCCCGGCAATGATGCTAAAATTTGGTGCGGATTATCGCTGCCTACAACAAATTAAAAATAGTTTTAGTTACTGAATTACACCAAAAATGCAGCAAGAGTGCGATCCAGGTCGTCTCATGTGAAAGCATTGTAATTGATTCCCGAAAATTAAGGCTTTTGAAATTGTTGAAAGCAAGTTAAATAAGAAGAATTCTAATGAGAAAAATTACCTACACAGAGGTTCCTTGGGATTAAAATTGTTCAGTCATTGATTCAAGGATAAAACCATGGGGGTTGTTGCTTCCATTAAAATGTTAACACACAACAATGGCATAATTCTACTTAACAAACATACAATCGCACTCCCGCTAAGAGTTTAACTAACATATGAACTAGTTATTCATTATTGTGATTCTATGATTCTATGCTAGTCTGATTTCCAATTATAGCAATCTAATTTCCAACGAAATTAACCCCAATCCCTCACCCAATGGATAAACATCATGTAAATGGGCAACTCTCAGAAAAATTATTGCAATAATCATACAACCAATAATTAAAAAAGATGACAAAAGGAAAAGGGAAACTAACCACAATTTT
This sequence comes from Dalbergia cochinchinensis, assembly GCA_031216125.1. Lineage (NCBI taxonomy): Eukaryota > Viridiplantae > Streptophyta > Magnoliopsida > Fabales > Fabaceae > Dalbergia > Dalbergia cochinchinensis. The sequence goes on from CM062368.1 coordinate 29,688,577, forward strand.
CAATAAAGAATAGTAATCTCGTGAACAATTCCAATCTTCAGTCACCCCTATGCATGTTAAGGGGTTTACTCTTCCATAGGGGGAGTTTTACAATCAATGTTAAAGAAAAGCAATAAAATTACAATCCTAGAAATTGAAATCAAAAATTGACTAAGAACCCTAACCCTAGAGAAAGAGAGTTCTAGTGAGAAGGTAAGAGAATTCCTAGCGAGGGAAAAAAACTAAAAATGTGAGTCTAAGAGGTGGACGTGAGAGTGAGTTCGCCTTCGTGTCTATTTTTTTTTCTTTTCCTTGCAGGTGACCATGCAGACAGACACGAAGTCAAGTGCAGCTGATGCGGCCCATAAACGAATGACTACCTGGGTGGTCTTGGACTACTGGGGCGGTCTTGGACCGCTAGGGCAGTCCTGGATGAATGCCTCCAAATTGAGTTCCTTCTGACCACCGCCTAGGTGGTGCTTCAACCACCTGAGCAGTTAACAGTATGGTTGAGTTCCTTATTTTTGCTCCAATGCACTAACCTCGAAGTCCCTGTTACCAAGCAAAACTCCAAAAAGAGATTACAGACACAGAGAACTTCCAAAATAAGAGAATTTACCAAAAACAATGCAAAATGGCTACAAATTTATTGAATGATGAATATTAAAGACAAGGTGAAAATTCACTAACTCAACTATCAATTAGGTAAAATACAAATGCAAATTATTCAGTTAGGATGGAAAATGGGTGCATAATTGCAACCCATTAGGTTGCTACTCAAATTAACCTACACTCAAATTTCCTTAACATATACATGAAAAGAGCCTAGGAAAAACTTTAATGACTCCTTTCTATCATTTCTTCCTAAGAAGAATATAAATTTATTCAAGAACGTAGAAAGAAGATTTTTTTTTTTTACAAATAAGAAATCTGATTACATAATGATATAAACATGACTTATACATTTTGAACCATATCTTTTACCTGTAGCTTTTGTAAACATCATTTCTGTTTCACTAAAGAATGCATAGCATTATAGGCTGCTAGGCCATGCATCAAAAGAAAAATTACTTGTATTGCATAAATAATTTCCTTCTCTTTCAATAAATACAAATGGTAATTGTTGTGATATATGTCCATTAGAAAAGCAGAAGAAATTTTCTTTTCCACTCAGCACTTCTATAGCATCACACATATTTGATTTATTGCATATTGATGTTTGGAGACCACTTGCAATTACTTCAATTTATGGTCACAAATATTTCTTAACAATTGTGGATGACTATTCTAAGCACACTTGGATATTTTTAATGAAATCCAAATATAAGGCATGTGTCAAATCTTTTATTTTTGGCAAGGCCTTTGATTATACCTTTTTAGATCATTGAAAGAAGTTAGACCCTAGAGCTAGATGTTGTGTATACTTAGGACACAGATTAGACAGTAAAGGTTATGTTCATTTTGACATCAACATAAGTGAAAATTTTCTTTCTAGAAATTTAGGGTTTGTTTGGTTTGAGTTTCCAATTTTCCAGTTTCCAGATTTTGTGAAGGAAATATTTTGCAAATTCCAGTTTTCAATTTTTATTTCCAGTTTTCAGTATTTCCTTTATAAAATCCTTAAAACTGAAAAACTGAAATTGAAAACTGAAAACTCAAACTAAACAAACCCTAGCTTTTCATGAAAACACATTTCCATTTCATACTAGATCACACACTACTGACACACCAACACCATTTATATCTCCTGAATTCCTAATTGACATGGACACATCACAAGCTCCTAATGCAGCTCATAATACACCTAATCCACCTTTAAATAAGCATCCAGTGATAGTAGAACCCTCTTTCTCTGACCCTCATACATCAGAAACCACATTCCCAACCTCAAATGAACTTATCCAAATCCTTATAAGAAGATCAACTAGATAAAGGCAACTCCTATCCTACCTTCAGGAATATGCTGTTTTGCTACATCCTCGGCACCTCAGTCAACCTCCTTAGTGTTGTATCCTATTTCATAGTACTTATCTTACTGCAAATTTTCTCCCAAACACAAACGCTTTGTCCCTACACTTTCAACCATTGAGGAACCAAAGTCGTATGCTCAAGCTATATGAGTCTTGGTAACAAGCAATGCAAGCTGAGATACAAGCTTTGCCTCAAACCAGCACATGAAAGAATGTTGATCTTCCAAAAGGCAAGAAAATTGTTGGGTGTAAATAGGTTTACAAAGTTAAATTCAAGTCCGATGATACAATTGAACTGGAGATGAGGAGAGATTTTTGCAGAGTTTTCTCTTTATGAGCAGTCTCCCACTTTTTGTTTGAGCATAACATCTCTTATTCATAGAAGGTCTTCTTGATAACTCTTGCCTTTGATTAGATCTTTTAGAGACATGTGTTAATCTTCTATTTATGTCTTGGAAAGATAATCTAGAAGTGTAATTTGTCTGTCTGTCAAATCAGTTTGCAGAAGCCATTATGGAATAGAGGTTTTTGATGTCCTTTAAAAAACTACTCTTATTTTTTGAACCATGGTTTCTAAACTTTTTCTTCTAGGACTTGGGATAGTTGACTTCAAAAACAAAAGAGTTGATTAGCCGATTCTGACACTGGGATTTGACTTTTTCAAATTCAATTTCAAATGTGAAATTCAAATTTCCCTCCATTTTCAGTAACATTCAACACTCCATAGTGAAGTAAGCTTTCTAATGTACGGTAACAGATCCTTGATATTTTTTGATCTTTTGATCTTCAATCCAAGATTTGTAATGATGAAGGTTTTATGATTATGCTGATGGAAGATAATGAAACATCTAGTTTTCAAAGATTGCTTGATATCTTCATTGTAAGTGTACTTTCTGATATCTAATAATACTTTCTAAAGTCTCAAATCTTGGTTTCTTGTGGCACTAATATCTTCTCCAAAATTGTTAGCCCTCTTAAGGTTGAATAAGGATATAATTTTTACTTCTTTTTCAGTTCATATTTCTCAACATGAGATAAACACGTTTACACATGCAAAGTGAATTTTATCCTCATTTGAGTAAGCCTTGCTCTTGCTAAACAATAGAATCCTGTTATAATCTTACAAGAAACTCAAGACAACTATTAGTTATTCTTCAAAGCATTTTCTTTAAATTGGCTTGGTTTTCATTCAAAACTAATTAGTGCATCTTGACAGGGTTCTAGAGCTAACAAGTTATGCCTTTAAGAAAAAAGAAAGGTTTTGCTTCTTTTCGACTTCTTAAAGCCTTAAGCACCTCTATTCTTTGTGCCCTTCCAGTTAGTAAGGGGGCTTCTATTGAAAAACCTTTGTTTGGTGTGATTGTTTGAGCCATAGTTTAGGACTTTAAATGGGTTTTGTTATCTTGAAGAGTGAAAAATGAAAATGGGTTTCTGGTGGGATTTGGGTTTGATATTTAATGAGTTTGGCTTATGTATATTGGTTTTTGAAACATCATTTTGGCATGTATGTTTTATTTGCGCTAAGGAATAAGGATTGCATTTGAATTCTTGTGTTTAGGGAACTTAGAGTGTTGAAAAGATGCTTTTGTGCATAAAAAACTATCTCAGGGATTATAGGACTTGCTGCAGTAAGCAAGCAAATCTTAGGAAGGATCTCACTTCTGCCAGATTCAATGCACAGAGCCCCCATTTCTTGTAGTGAGATCCCTTGTCCCCTTCCCGATGTTTTTGTCCTTGTTTGATCATTAATGTGTTTAGTTTTGAGAAATTTATGTTTCATTATTTGCATGCTTATAGAATAGGGCTAAACTCAGCTATGTGCACTTGTTCTTAATGAGGATTAATTGTGAATCAATATCATCTTATGATTCTTATGCTAATGAGTAATGTCATGAATTTGGCAATGAGTTGGGGATGCTATGAGGGGTATAAAGCATAATTTAGCTTAATTCATTGTGAGGTAAAGTTTGGAGCAAAAAGATAAGCTAAGAATATGTTTAATAATCCTTGTAGCATGAACCTTGAGATTTTTGTGATAAATGTTAAGTCTTGTTATGATGTGTGTGACTTATGGAAATGCACTCTTATGTTGAATAGTTACGGCATGAATTATGGATGAAATTCTATGTAACTAAACCTGACATGAGCATATGTATTGGATGAATGGTTGGTGATAAATAAGAATAAAATGCAAACCTTTGGCTCCTAAGTATGTGATATGAAAGGAAAAATGATTATACCCCCTTCTACCCCATTATTTTATTTAGTGATGGCTAGTAGGTATAAGCTCATAGCCTAGGCAATAGGAGATTCAGAGGATTTAGAGCCAAGAGAAAATCGCCTGGGGACTTGGAGATGTAGAGTTGATTAGGAGCCAATAAGAAAATCTTTGTATTCATGCGCACAATTATTTCAAATGCTTCTTTTGTTATGTGATACCATGCATCTCTTTTTTTCTTGTCATTAAATATGAGCTTTTATAATTCCTAAAATGAGTGTCTTTGTAAACTATGATTTCACATATAAAATGAACACATGCATGCCCACCTGTTTTTATAATATGTCAAAGTGACTAGGGATGGCAATCATGACATTTATTATGTTTTGTAACCCTTACTGAATTTCTAAACAAGAGGAGCTTCGTTTAGCAAAAGATCTTCAGAATGGTCGTCAAGATCTTTGATGTTTTGATTGAAGTATTGCTCCGTTTCCTTGAAGCCGATATGGATGTTCACTTTAACCATGTTTATCCTCTTGTTATATACCTTGTAAACTTTAGACACAGATGAATAACCAAGAAAAATTCCATGGTCAAATTTTGGATCAAACTTTGCAAGTTTGTCTTTGGTGTTAAGGATAAAACATTCAGAATTAAAAATATCAAAATATGATATGTTAGGTTTTTTTTTTCTTTCCATAATTCATATGGGTCTTATTTAGTATTGGCCTTAAGAAAACACAAGTTTATATGTAGCATAAGGTATTTACCACTGCTCTAAAAACTAGACCTTCTATTAGTTTGGCCAAGGAAAAAATGTTAATTGCTAGAAAACCAATTAAAAACCAAGAAAGTTCGTCAAAAATTGGCTAATCGCTTGAACTAGCCGCGGTTCTACGATTTGGCGGTTCAATGAATTTAAAAAATATAGAGAATGAAAGGAAAAGAAGGTTTGGTTGCTTGCAAAATCCTCCATGGCCACTGCTCATGTCACCGTTGTTGGCATCAAAGATCACTGCCAATTTGTTCATGTGTCCTTGGTACTTGTGTTGCATTACAACGTGTTGGGTTATTGCTACAATGAAGAGAAGTAGCAGAAGACGAAAGGCCTCTTTGTTACTCTTTGTACTTGTTTCTTTAGGAAAAGACTAGAGAGTATGGCACTGTTGCTGTAGCTAGAAAGAATAAGATAGGTTAGGGTTTTTTAATGAGAAAGATCACTAGATCGGACTGTCTTTTGGTCCAATTTTTTATGCAACCAAAAGGATAAAGAGGCTACTATATTGAGAAAAGAAACAAAAACAAAAACAATCCTAGTTATATATTTATGGGATGGCCTAAAGGCTCTAGTTTTATATATATATAGTGATTCACATGAGGTGGCTTACTTTTTACGAGAAATTAGAGGAACATATAATAGCCCTTAGATCCAAATTAATGGCTAGAATTCAAACATATGATTAATGACTCAGGTGACCAATTCTTAACCCTTCTCCTCCCCTTGTTTGTCTTTCTCTCTCTTGCCCCTCTCTCTATTTTTTTCTTTTCTCTATTTCTGCCTCCCTCAATCACAGCATTGTTCTATTTATTTTAATCAAGATTTTAATTTTTCAAGTATTAAAAGGATGAATCGAAGGCCTTGGATGATGTACATTGATATGCGCATGAACAATATGATTTTCACCCATATTAATGAATTGACATTAGGTTATTCTTGCCTTTGTTTTGTGTCTAAAGTGTGAAAAACATTATCCTTGTGCCATTATGTGGTAAGCAGTGTGCAACCATCTTGATACATCTCCACCAAGATTCTCAACACTATGACCCATGGAAGATAAAATATTCCAACAAATTAACCTTCCTTTACTCTTTGCTAGATTAGCAAGTAGCAATGATGTAACAACGCACCTATTGGGCATCCAAACTTCTAGAAAGAGGGGCACCGACAATGAAAAGAGATGTAATAGTGATGCTGCAGTTAAGAGAGACGATAACAGAGAAAAGAGACAATAGACAGAGGCAACATAGAGAAAGACAAGCAAAAAGAGGAGAAGGGTTAAAGATCAATTGGTCACATGGGTCATTAACTATATGTTATAATCAAATCCATTAATTTTTATCTAAGGGCTATTATATGTTTCTCTCATCCCTCATAATAAGTAAGATCTCTTATATGAGTCAGTCCATATATATATATGTTAAGAACAGGTAAGGATCTTTCATGTACATTTCACGAGGAAAGTTGTACTGTGTAACAACTACAAACTACAGGCCAACATGAATTGAGTTTGCTAAATTGATTAGTTGGCGTAAATCCATATGACAAAATCCCAATCTAACGTTTTGGGGTAAATGGCAAAGTCAAGATATGTTTGATCAAAATGTCGTCAAGCTTCACCATGCAATAAAAGAGTCATTGTCACACTGTCATTTCTTTTATTCTCACTATGTCCCCTCATGTACGAAGTCGAGCTCATTGATGTATACAATCTCTTGAATCTAGAGATTAAAAGAAAATAACGCGTTGTCTTTTGAGGGGCATCCTTATTATACCTACCTACTCCACATTATCTCTTTGGTTTAAACACAAGCTCTTGGCCATACTTACACTCGATCAATGCAATATCTTCCTTATAATAAAGCATATACCATTTCAAACAACAGTCAATCTTTACTTATTTCATCCCAATTTTGGAAACTAGTTTTTTAGGTTGATAAAAATCTTTTGGGATTACTTTAGGATTTGGATTAAGCAAACTGATAAAAAGAATTTTGGCTTTGGTTCACCCAAGACTCAATAGTCAACACTACCAATAGCAACTTGGAATACACACACCTTTCCCACAAAGGTTGATTGGAAGCCTCTAACACGTTATAAATCTAGGAGCATCTTGATTGCACTCATCAACTAAAAGTTCAGATTGCTCTCTAAACTTAGGACCAGCAACATCAAAAATCATTTTTTGATATAGAGACGGATCATCTTCCCAAGTCATATTACTCGCATCTTGATCATCTATGTGAACCCGACCATAACTAGATTCAACTTGACATATACCCATTTGATTCTCTACATTAATACCTCTCCATGCTCAGTCAAAACCTAATAGTCTGGCATAAAACCAAACTTGTACAAATGAACCCTTATGGTATCAACTTCCAAATACTTTCTACATTTGTACTTATCACATGGACGCCTAACTTTTCGTTCATCCAAGAACTATTGTGTTTAACATGATACACTCATAAATTGTTCAACTCCCTTATAAAATTCCAATTTAATCGCCCTTCTAGAGTGTAATCTATCATACATCTATGATCAGTTTGTAGAAAACATTGCACATGTGATTAGTTTTAACTATTTGAAGAAAACATTGAAAAGCATCACATTAAATTTTGACCAACCATATTTGAACAAAGTCATATTTTAAATGTTTAAAACTTTTTTTTGTAGAGTCTCACCTTAAACTATCAATCTCCTATTTCATTTGAATTGAACTACATCTTTAAATGTTTAAAAAGTAAACAAAATTTTGACAAAATTTTAAATTAGGTGTCTCCCTCACCAACTATTCAGTTAATTCCAAGGTTCTGAAAACTAGATCGAACATTGAATCAGTCGAGGTACTGGTTCAGAGGTTCACTAGTTCAACCGGATCATAATCGGGACATAATAAAATATATAATATATATGTTTATAAAACATATATAGATATAATAATTAATTATATGCTATAAAATATTTAATAATATATTAATAATGTCATACCTAAGTATATTTTCATAAAACCATTCCTTTGTAAAGGCCTTTCTTTTTTTGTGATGTTTTATAAATGTCGAATCTTCTATTATTTTCCTCACAGTAAAACTATTGTTTTTGCTCAAATTAGAACATTTTTTTTTCTTTTTGGTATGAAGTACATAGCTAAAAAGAAAACAAGCCCAAAGCAACCGCAAGAATAAGAAAATGGCATCAATATCTATGAATATCTTGTATATTGAAAATTGTATAAGTACAGTATCAGACAAAGCCCAATAATGATCCACCTTACATGAAAACCCTAGGATATTATCATATTACTCACACTAAGCTATGCGCTATCCCCATCCCCTAATTGTCTTTGATTTCTTCATCCCCATCCCTTCTTTCTCTTTCATTTCTTCTTTTCTTCCAAAAGTTACCCGTCTCTACACTACAACACGAGAGAAGGTTGAAAGGCGGTACAATGTGGGGATGATGATAGGCATTATAGCTGAGGGCTTGAAGACCAGTGGTAAGGGCCACAGCTGCTTTTCTCTAGTGACCAACTGCACTTCTTCTCGATTCATAATTTTTTTATTTTGACGGAACCACCAGACCACCAAACCATCCTCGATTCAACTGATTCACTGTTTTTAGACCAGTTTTTCCCATTTTTGATCAGTTTCTAAACAAGCGGTTTTTAACCCTTGGTTGAACCAGAAAGGGCTTCGATTCTTGGTTCAACCAATTGTACTGGCCAATCTGGTCTGATTTTCAGAATACTGGTTAATTCAGCAATTACAGATATTAAATCACAATATAGCAAACATTTAAGAGCAATCACAACCAAAAATAAAATTCAAATAATCCTATAAATCATTCAAGAACACAAACATGCATTTATAAACAAACAATTCTAGCAAGCATGGAAAGGAGCTCTAAGCCTTCCCCCCAATCACATGCGATCCTAATTTCCTACAATTCTATTCTACAAAAAATAAGTCTCTATCCTACATACATATAAAAGCATATAAATAACAAAGTTTTTTTATTACTAACTAATAATATATCATAAGTAAAAAATAAATATCAACAGCCCAAAGCATGTCCACTCCATGAAACTTAATTGAACCCTTGAATTAAAAAAATTAACAAATGCATAATTTTTATTAGTTAAAAGATTGAAAAATAATAAAATATTAGAAAAAGAAGAAATATACAAATCGACCAAAAGGCTGCAACAAAGTCAATGGTGCAATAGGACTCCTATATTAACAAAATAGTAACCAAAATTACTCTCCAATGTTTCAAATCTCAAAACTTTGAACAAAGAAAATGAATAGAAAAACTAATAAATAAATAAATAAACCGATTAAAATGATTAGAAACGTACTTAGATCACAATATTGACTTCGTTTTGCAAATGGTTGCTTCGATGATGGTTGACAATGATGGTGACGGTGGAGAATTGCCAGGGGGAGAGAGAGAAAGAGAGGAGAGAGAAATGATTTGCAGGCTGTGTATCCCTCAGTAACAATCAAATGAAATGGTTCATTTTGGTTTTCTTGTATTTACGTCAGGCTTACCAACCTTCATTTGGAACTTCAAGAGATGCACGCCAACAACATGACATTCAAAATACAATTGGTATGCCTGTTGGTTCAAATTTCAATTAAATAAATAGCCTATCAACCATTCCATCAGTAATTAGTCAATAAATAAATATAAAATTTTTAAAAAATGGATGGTCGCTAACACAGTCAATATGTTATGCACACCATGCAGTGCCAATTGCTGCCACACATTACCAACAGGTGTAGGTAATTTAATATCATTAACCTTTCGATGACACAGTCCATAATGAGTGCGTACCAAGTGCCACCAATTGGCGCCACATATTACTGATAGCTATACCGGTAAGTTGTCAAATAAAACCTTTTTTGGAGCGACATGGCCGTCATTCATCAATAACCTCGTTGATATTAGTGACCCGTCAATAACCATTGTCGGTATCCCGCGTGTTTCTAGTAGTGTTTTTCGACTATAATCAACATGTTTCTAATAGTATAAAACTAACATTTTAGTTAGATTTCTACTAATCTTTCCTCTCATTTGGTTGGAACTATACGATGGTGTTGGGATCTTGTTAGAATTCAGTTAAGAGTTTTGGGCTTAGCGGTTTACATTTTTGCTGGGTCCTTATTGGTTTCATGATGCAATTTAACTCTTTTTGTATTGTTTAGGTCCAGGATTGTTTTCAAAAAGTCTAAGCCCAATCCCCCCAGCCATGGAGGTCCAACTGGAGGCCTAATTTCGTGGCTCAATAAGCCCAGGGCCTAAAACAGCTGCAAAATGGAGTGATCTTACGAGATTTTCGGGCTTGTTTTGCAGTCCAGCGAAGTAATTTTCCTGTAATTATGGATATATTCTTCAATTTTACTAAAAGTTTGTATTTATCTTGAAAATATATAAAAATATGTTCATAATTTTTCTGAAAATTTCGTCTTTTGGGTAGTTTTTTGCCTACTGCTAGCTTTTTGGCGCCTTTTTTTTTTCTTTATAGCTAATTCTACTAAATTTGTCATTCTGTATCTAATACATTACTATAATTATCGGAAAGTCAAGGGGCATCCCACGTTATTTCACATTTGGATACCCTTGTGGCCAATCGGCAGAGATTTGAATTTCTACAGTTCTACTATGTAACTTGGCTTGACTTAAATACCTTTACTGCAATTTTTTAATGGTTCGGGGACCTAAATGAAGTTTTCTGAAAAAAATATCGTGATGCTTTGATAATTATTCAAAGTTCAAGGCTCTTTATGTAAAGGGGATATCAGGGGCCATTTTTGAACATTTCGCCTGAAATGGGTCAAGGCAATGATATTATCCTTCCAAGGAATCGGTTATACCATCTTATAGCTATCAGGGCAAGGATTATTCTAGTATACTGTTGCTCGAGAAATTCTCATATTGCCCAAGTAAATAAAATGTTATAACTATAATAAAAGTGGGGACGTTAACGAAAAATCAAAATTCCTATTATGCTATATTAAGGAAGGCGGGCAATGTAACAAATTATGTTATTTTACAACATTCTTCTTTTAATTTAAGTCAAATTATTGTGAGGCTCTTCCGTAACATCAGTTGTGTGAAATGAGAAAAGTATTATGAATTTGGTTGATAACCTTGTTTATGTACTGTCAAATAGCAATTCGATAGGAAAACTAGAAATTGCATTATTGCAACCATATTTTCAGACTCAACCCGGTGGCAGCTCGAAATCTTGGAGTCATTTGAGTTCTTAGTTTACTTAGGTGGTAAACTTCTCGAATCGTTAAACCGAATTCATACAAAAAAATATATAAAAATATAAATAAAATATAATAAAATGACAACTAATTAACAATTCGATATTTTTTAAAGGGTCCAAATACAAAACACAAATAAATAATATAAATTCCTAAATAATGTTCAAATTTCACAATCATGAATCGTAATTGACAAGTTCAAAAAAGAGACCTGACTGGTCCAATTCAACCGTCTGAGTCAAACCAGTCGCGTCGGTTTTGATGTGGGACCAATTCAAACAATGGCTCAGTCCATTTTCATGACCGGTTCACTGATTTTCTGATTGAACTGGCCGTCTGAACTGGTTTTGATTACTATGATTGCAACAACTATATCGAAAGAACAAACTGAAAAGAGAAGCATACTTAAAACCATTGAAACAAATAAATATTATAATCTTTCATTAAGTCTCTCTAAAGAAAAGAGAAAGGTGATGTACATTCATATAATGAAAAATGACACAGGGAATGTAGAAAATTTATTGCCATTTGATTTTTGGCCTTAATTTTTCATTGCTCGTATTTGCATTTTACATGTACATTCCCCATCACTGATTAGGTAGCAGAATGAGTGGAATCCGTTTAAGAGTAAAAATCGTAGTTCTTGGCCTGAATTATGATTGACCTCAAACCTCCAATAGGCGACAAAATCATTAATAATACGCCAAGAACAATGCAAATCTGTGATCAATGGAGTCAGGTTAGTCCTGGCATCAAATAGTAAAACGAAGCCAGTTAAGTATAATAAAGAAAAAGAAACCAAAATCAATCATACCCAGTTAGTAAACCAAGACAAGCTGAATCTCCTTGGTTTGTAGATAGCAAGCCACATGAGGCAAGGGAGCTGTAAGTTTAAGACAGTGAACAATTAAGTGAAAGAATTTACGTATCATAAGGATAACGGATTAAACTTCAAAAATATTAGCAGCTTACGAAATATGTTGTTGGAGCAAAAGCAAATCCTCCAAAAAATCCTAGGAGACCATCGAAAAATGGCAAGGTAATAGCAACGAACGTTGTGAATGCTGAAATTGAAGAGAATGATATATATCAATGCACAAACTAAAGGAAAGTTCATTGGAGATGACATAACTGCTCGAAAAATAAAATGCTAGAGAACTAGAAAATTTGTTAAAATTTAGATTCAAGAATGACATGCCATGTCATGAATATTTATCAAGGGATAAATTAGTGAATATTATACTATACTGGGTTAGAAATATGGACCTAAGACCTTAGCTTAGCCTCGGAGAACTGGAACAGAGAACCCCACAGACCGATAACGTGACATCATGATCTCCCTGAGATTGTCCCCTAATTTAGTAAAAGATATCTCCTAAATCACCTATGATATCTCCTATTATTTCACCATATCTTCTATATCGTCTGCCCCTTCTCGGATAAGCTCATGGCCACTGACCTCCTTGTCCACTCAAATTGCCGACCTCCCTGCACCCCTATGATGGGACGGGGGATCCATAGTCCTTTATTACGATGTTCAAGTCATGATGCTCGTCAATGGAGCAACTAATCAGATCTTTTACTGAACCTTCCCTTTCTTCTTGCAAAATCATCACTTCTTTGGTTCTCTTCCACCACATCGAAGACCTAATTAGAGCCTTCATTAAATGATTTATTTCATCCAAGATCTATATGAAGATCTTGGATTCCTTAGAGCACGTCAGACAAGGCTCCAACAAATCCCTGAAGGACTATCTGACAAGACTCAATACAAAGGCCTTACAATTCCCAGACCTTGAGCCAGCAGTCGAGCTCCACTAGATTAGAATTAGCCTATGCTTGAGTCCATTTAAGGGAAACCTGGCCATGCACAGGCGTTAGATAGTTCAAGAGCTCTGTGAGTGAGCAATCGATTACATTAACGTCGAAAAGATCTGCGTCACCAAAAAGAGCAACCACAAACAGGGCCCTAGCCAGACAAGATGGCGCTAATCAGAAAAAAGGGGATAGATTAAGAAGCAATAAAGTAAGGGACAATATCAAATACAACGAGTCAAAGTTTCGTAACTATACCTCACTCAACACCCGAGGAGATGTCATTTTGAAGGAAATTTATACATCTAGACTGATCAAAACCCCTTAAGGCAACCCCCAACCAGCCCTAGAGGGCACGGATAAAGGCAACAAATGTGACCACTACAAATCTTTGGTTACTCAACCGTGAATGCTAAGGTCTCAAAAATGCAATCGAGTGACTTATCCGTGAGGGTCACGTCAAGCAATTCGTTTAGAAAAAATAGGGTTTCAGTTGAGAAAGAAAAGACAAGCATCATAGATTTTCATCCTCATTTGACAGCAAAACCCACCTCGACACCAAAGGTCCGAGAAAAAACAAGAGTGATCAAAAGTCAAAACCAAGATTCAAGGGGTCATCAACCAGCCAGGGGATTCGTCAAGGTGGAGAAACAAGCTCGGCTTGGAAAAGGTCACTCCAAGCTATCATGTCACTAGAAAAAGCATCCCATCCCTCACGTCCAAAACCAAAAGCCAAGTAATATCCTTCTAAGACTCTAATTTCAAAGGCATTGATGAAAATTTACTTGATCCTATTGGATTTCTATTGTTGCTAGTAATTTCCTAGTCATGAAAGTTTTGGTAAATCAAGGAAGCTCGACTAACAACTTGTTCCACCCCACATTTAAGAGAATATAGCTCTCTGAAGCCTCCCTACTACCCTAAAATGGTGACTTTCTGATTCACTGGGAATCGCGTTAATGTCCTTAGCTACATCTAGTTAAGGACCACCTTCGGCAGAGACCCCTACACCAAAACTATTGACTTCCAATATCTCATCATCGATTACCAGAACCCTTATCTATCTCAAAGCGGTATGAGCCATTGTCTCAACCCCCTATGCTAAGCACGTCCCAGACTACCAATCAAAGTGCCAAGTCAGAACGTCCTTGGATCCATGCCGAGCATGTCCCAGATCACCATAGAGCCAGTTCAAGGATTACATGATATCAAAATAATAAAATAGATTCAGTACAAAGATTACAATGCTTGAATTCAAATTACAAAAGTTCAAGGGTCAAGTGTCAACATGCTCCCCTTGATCCTCTAGGAAAGAGATTTGAATCGACTCCACCTTCTGAACCTGATCATCACAATGATCCCCTTCAACCTCAACTCAAATGCCCTTGTTAGCCTCCTCTGCCTCTTCTAGAGGAAAAGTATCCATAAGCTCACCGCCAATGATCTCCTTGAAGCGACCACATTGGAAAAGATCGACTTCTTGATGAAGAAACCAAACTTGATCGAGAGCTTGATCAAATTTGGCCATGTATTGGTCGATCACCTCACTCATAAAAGATTCGACTTCTTCCTTCAGCATCAGTTCTTAGGCTCAAGCTCCTTCCTCTAAAGCTCAGTAAGCTCGACATCCAGCTTGGCTTGGGCGGCCATGCTAGCGACCTTGTCTTGAAAAACCTTTAAAGTACCATCCTAGTCCTTCCTTTCCCTCTTCAACCTTGCCTCCAATTTCTCTTTCTCACCCCGAAGCACAGCCATAATCGACCTCGCTTGCTTTAGCTCCCAAGTGGATCCCCTGTTCTCCTTCTCCAAACGCCTGGTGATCATAATAGATCAGAGTCCCTGGATCTCAAAGTAACGATAAAGACCAGGGACCCTCGTCCTCTTTACCATGGTTAGATCCCTAGCATAGCTGAATTGCTTATCAATGAATTCGAGGAAAGGAAACTCCAAACTCCAAAGGCTAGTAGTGTTAAAAGTGTCAAGGAAGTCCTTGATCTCCCGAGCTCTAGCTAATGTAGATAGAGAGATGGGAGAAATCTCTGGCATGACCTGCACCCTAGCCTTCTCCGAGCTTGCAAAGGTTTAGGGTCAGTTGAGGTCATAGAACACATCCCCGCCCTGGGAGACATTGGCAGAACTCGGTCGGTACCGACATCACCTCTTTTCTTGGCTATATAAGCGACAAGATCCTTTGGAGGAAGCTTGGGGGCCATCTCAGCTCCAAAACAAGAATACTAGGGTAAAATGAGCAAGTGACAAGAAGAGATCAGCAACAAAAAGAGAAAATTCAAAACAACTACCTATGTGATTGAGGACTTTCTGGTTATGATACCCTCACTCCAATAAAACACCATAGGATAAGGGACAACTTGGACTTACACTTTCCTGTAGATAGTCGATTTCTACCTTTTCCTTCAATGGAAGGGAACTATACCCTACCCTCAAAATCTGGCACGGGTTAGGCTGCAACTACAAGGGAAACCTCTCCAACCTATACTCATCTAGGTTAAAAGGAAACTCAAGCTTCATTGACCTCAACTTCAAAATCTTGTCGTTAAACCTCTTAAAATTGGAGGTTAGTAGGGCTAACAATTTTTTCATAGGGACACTATTAAACAATACCCAACCCTCCTTGTCAACCCTTTCACTTGAAAGAAATAAAAAAAAGACCCCAACACTAGACTCATGGTTGAGCACTTCAAACAAGTTCTCGAATGCTTAGATGCAGGCCCAACTATTCAAATGCAATTGAGAAAGGGCCGCATTCACCTTACTCAAGCACCCTTCCTCAAATCGACTGAAAGACATCCTCACATCTAGCTTCTCAAAAAATCTATATACATATAAATATAATTGCCCTCATTCTCCCTCAACCTGTAATGACACACCCTATCCTTAGAACTACAGGGGAGACACTCAATTTTCTTTTCCCTACATGATGGAATGAAACAACACTCACTAAACCTATAGATGCCCTCATCATCATAAAAAACAAAGGCCACCTCCCTAACCTCAGCATTGACCCAGCCATAAGGGTCATACTTTGCCTCATTCACCATAGTTTAGATGCACATTTTTCTTTGGCCATAGATAATTACTGAAGCACTTCAAATAGAAGAAGAGGCTCAGGAAAGGAAAACACACCTAAAACAAAAGAAAAGCAATAGAAGAAGTAGAGTCATCTACCCTAGGGTTCCAGTAAAAATAAACCGATCAAAATAAAGAAGAAGAGAAGAATCAAACTCACCGATTGAAAATTGAAGAAATCAAAGTTTGAAGGATGAAATCAGAGCTTGAGTGAGCACCAATGAATAGAAAATGCAAAACCAGGAAAGAAGAAAGATGCAAAAATGAGCCTTGAAAATCTCTCTCTCACTTTGAACTAAACCGAGCTCATCCAACAACTAAAAATGCTTCCCTCCACTTGGTAACGCATTGGAGATGCTCATTTCATCTAACGGCAATGGGCTAATCACTTTAGTCCAACGGCTCACATGCAGCCCATGGTCCCCATTTAATGAGACATGATTGTTCACCATTCAAAATGTGACAAGTGTTGTAGCACGTTCTTCGACAACTGCCACTAAAAGGACACACTAAGCTATGTAAAACAAGTCATATATACTCAGTTCGAGCTTATTCGAGCTCAACACAAGGTCCTCAACAATGACAACTCGGTTCTATCACTCATATATACTTTCCTACTCTATGCTTTATTCATTTACTAACTTGAGTGCCAGAGTAGCCTTGCAGGTACCCCCAGCTTATACGAATGCCGGAGTTAACTATAGCCTTACCTTCACTTCTAGGTAAGAACATGTACTTTATTTTATCTAACAACTATAAATTCTATCAAAGATTCTAACAATATTTGTTTGACTATTTAAATTGATCAGCTGGGAAAACTTTACTTACCCACATACACATTACGTATAAAAAAACGAAGGAGTTTGCTAGGTTTGAAATTGAACTTCTTCACCATCACAGTTTCAATCATGTCAAATATTGGCATTGCATAAACCTACATCAAAAAATTAAAATGAAAATTGTTAGTTTTGGAAGTAAAGGTTTTCAATAGGTGCCAAGAAACAAAGAAATTGATATTCACCTGATAGCTTCCAATAACATGGATGACAACAAACATGTTAGCCATTGCAATAAGCCATTTTGGTTTTTGTAGGGAGATTAGGATGTCATCCTTAACGGCATTGCCAAACATCCAATAGCCAACAAGAGCAACTGGGAAGTAGCACAAAGCCACAACTATGTAGGCAACAACCACTCCTTTCCACATAGGACCCTTCGATGGCCTTTCTGGAGTAGATGGAATTGTTGCTTGGATTTCTAGCACCACATTGTGTCCAGCATAAGCAAATGCCACATCCCCAAGAGCACTCAAGAAATTAAATACTTTTCCTGATGTACTCTTAGCTTTGTAGACATACTGCACATTTTTTTGAACACCCTTATGAGCTGAAGCTGCCCAAGCAATTGTACAGTAACTGTAGGACAATGCAAACATCAACTTTGAGTAAACAATTTTAATGATATTTCACTTCTTTAATTTGTGTTTCTTTTCTTCTTCAACTAGCCGGCTTTATAGCTATGTTTGAGAGATTTGCAGAATGGAAGGGGCTACATTATACTCTTGTTTAGATGTTACACTAGTTCCCAAAATTAGTGCTTTGAGTGGCAAAGAAATGACATATTGTCCCCTACAAGCCATTTCATTTCTTCCTCTAATAGTTCTTTCAAACAATGGTTATTTTAGCTTCTGTTTACCACTCCTTGCCACTCCCTCTATTGTCATCCTCCTAAACATCTCGTAAGGGTGCTTTTTTAAGTTTAACTTTGGAAAGGAAAAGAAGAGAATTGGTATGAGAAATTAAAAAAAAAAAGCACTCATAATAAAAGAGGAACTGTATTACACAAGTATTGTTATGTGTATTGAATACAATATGGTATGATATGTAAATACGACAATTTTATGAAAATGTAAAATGAAATACGATTATATATTAAATACAAATTTAATATTTACATATAAAATATTAATTATTTATAATAAATATCTTATATATGACAATTTATCACAAAATAAATAGAATAATATATATAGAAATATAAAGTGAATCAACGTTGCCCCTTAGCTTGAAAAATGAGCCACATCCAAAAGATATGAGCAGAATTCAAGTATTTGTGCATTATACAAGAGGTCATATAGATTGGAAATAGGAGATATACCTGAAGGACATGACTGCTGCTGTCAAAGATATAGCAGAAATTGAGTTGAAGCTAGGGAGATGGGATAGCACAAACTGAACAGAAGCGAAAATCATAATGAAGAAAGTCAATCTAATCTTTTTGCAGCTTGAACACACAGTGTCCTGGAACTTCTTCAATGACTTTCCCCCGGCTACCATATATACAATGTTCAACCCAATTTCAACCACAAGTTGTTGAGGCACCACAATATAGAGACCCAGTTTTCCACCAAAGGCATATTGACCCAGTTCGTGGTATCTATCAAAACGCCTTCCCGGAACCATTTCATGCATTTCAACCATTTGCCATAGTGTGTACAAGGTGATGATCCATGATAGGAGTAGCACAGTAACACCAGGACCCCTGAACAACATTGTTATTATTCTCAACTCAGTAAACACCTCCTATGGAAAAATGTCCATAGAATATTTTTGCTTCAGTATTCAACACAGTCAGTCTGAACTTATAGGATTTTTTCACACAGATAAAATTAATAAAATAATTATTTACATGTATAAAACATTCAAACGTTATTGTCAAAATGAACTATTTTTCATTTATTAGGCGATTTCAAAGCTTCCATGAAATCAAAATGCACTTAAAATATATTTTACTTAGATGGGCATAGAATTCAGAATTTATGCAGTAATTTCTTTTTTTTTCTGTGTTTTTATGGTATTAAATTAAACACGTTTAGAATACTCCTATCATTCACTTTCTTTCTTTTTATTCTTTTCTCATTTTAATGAATCAAGCAACGGCAAAAACTAAATTTGGGTTTGAAAGATACCATCCAAGCTCTGACATGGCGTAAGGCAGACTGAGAACTCCAGCTCCAACCATGGCAGTGACATTGTGAAAAGCTGAGTACCACCATTTTGCATTCCTTGAAGAAGTTATTGGAAGCCAATCATCAAGTGCCTTCTGCTTCTCTAATCTATCTTCCACCTAATATTTGACCAACAACCCAAAAAGTGATATGTAATTTATGGGGCTATATAAACGTATAACGGGCATTAACAACATTATTATTTTAACACCTAAAATGAATATTCAATTGGGATATCTATTCTATCATTTTTAAATATAATTGATGAGTAGAGAATAACATTTTTGTAAATACAAATGAGGAACCTTGATACTAAAGGATATATGCTGTTAAAATTTCAAGGACTAATTTTTTTTTTTTTTCACAATGAATGAGGAAATATAAAATGAGAGTCGTGTTATTTATACTCACGGTGTGTAGAACACTGTGTTGACTCACACTTTATACACCACTAGATGGGAAGTGAATTCCATTTAAGTAGAATCCACACCTCATTCAATGGTGGATAGAGTATGAGTCGATACGGTGTTCCACAAGAGGATTGAAGTCAATTACCACCTTTTAGTAACGCCTCTTTTTATTAAAGTTTTTTTTTTTCAAGTCCACCGATTATTATCTCATTTACTCCCAATTCTCTATATATATTTTGATGCAACCAGCCTCTTTTTTTTAGTAAAAATAATATGATATCAAATAATTTCATATTAATAATATATGCAAATTAATCTCTAAAGTAAAAATATAGCTTAGTAAAAATGGGGCTTGACTGGCATAAAAGTTTCTGTTAAGTCACTAACAAAGATAAAAACTTTGTTGTCTTGTACAAGGATCATCATTTCAACTTTTTTAAACGTATTATTGGGTGAAATTATTTTTATACAAGAACTATTTGCTTACATATGTTTCAACATGTTTGGATGATCTTTCAAGAAAAATATTAAATATTAGAAAAAGGAAAAATAATCTTTTTTAAAAAGCTACAATTTTAATCTTTTTTTAAAAAAATCTATTTTATAATGAAATATTATTTAAAGACGAAACATTTTCTAAAAAATTATATCCGAATATAAACATATATATATATATATATATATTATTTTGTTCAATTTTTTTTAAAAAAATAACATGATAAAAGTTTTTTTTGGAAAACTACTCAACCGCATTAGCCTAAACAACTTAGGATGACTTTTAGGATTGTTTGGCACGTTGTATAAGAAATTATATGATAAACTAATATAATACGTAATGATTTTATTTGCTGTTTGGTGTGAATAATATATTATATAAATTTATCCATCAAACCTTTCGTATACATTAAAATTATGAATAACTCAATCATCCCTATGGAGAGAGGATAACGCCTAATTATTTTTTTAAGTATAAGGTTTATTTTACTTATTTAATTAAATAATATGAAATATTATAATAAATAAAATGATTATTAAAATAAAATAATAATTATTTAAAATCATTATGAAATAAAATAATAAATATTTAAATAATAATTTTTTATAAAAATAATAAATTAATAAATAAAAGTACTATTAAAATAAAATAATTAATATTAAATAATAAAATTATATTAAATAATTATATATTTATATAATAAATGATAAAATAATTATAAAAATTGAATATTAAATATTAAATAATTTAATAAATATTTTAAATGAATAATAAAATTTATTTAATATAAAATTAAATTATAAATTATATACTATTAAAATATATAAATAAATAATATGTGGTATATTAAAGTAAGGATTAATGATAAAAAAATTTAGTTTAATATTTATTAGTAAATTAATGTTTCAATAATTATGATAAAAACACTAAAAACATTAATTTTATAATTACTTAATATCTATTTATAGGTATAATTATTTTTAAATAAATAATATTATATTTTTAATAAATTTAAATAATTAAAAATATTATTTTATTTTATTTAATATTTATATATAATTAGAGTTATCTATAAATAAATAATAATTTTAAATAATATAAAATATATCTTATATAATATCACACTAAATATTATATAGTATTAAAAATTTATTAGATTTTATATTATCTATTAAATTTTATAATATCAAATTTTATCTATTCAGACATGTCAAACAGATTGTCAGTAAGGGCAAGGGAAAATTCTTCTTTATTCACCTACATTTGAGGAAACTATCAAAAAGAAACTCTTGGCTAGCCATCATTATCACTAACGAAAGTAGCCATTTCTTGTCCACAAATATAAAACTTTTACTTTGATATCTCCGGTGTCCACAAGTCCCTTTACAATTCTCTTAAGCACTTTATATTTTTATTCAGAATCATAAATACTTTCTAACCAAAGAAAAAGAAAAGAAAAGAAGCAATCGTGTATATTTTAAGAGCTTGGCTGACGAGTATTTTTCAAAACACTTGCTAAAGTTTTAAATAAAAAATATTTAATACTTTATATTTTCATTATATTTTAAGATAATTATAGCAGAATTCTTTCTTGAATCGCCTTTGAGATAGGTCCTCCCGAAGCCCCAATTCAGTCAACCTTGAGTTAGTCCCACGGACAAGTCAAGAAGTCAACCATTAATATCATGGAAATAATTTATGCAATCCTTTTGTTCTAGTTTTCCGTTGAGTAATACTTGTGGAGAGGAGATTCCTGCTAGTCACGAAATCCGTTAAGGACGCGTGGCAATTGCGTGGCCAAGAAAGTGCATAAAAACGGGTGTTGGACGTGGGTTTTGAATTTATGACCGGGTTATATTTTAAGTTAGGTTTATGTGATATTTTGGATTTGTCAACTTCAAAGTCACACAAATCTTTACAAATTACAAATTATTATTCAACATTCAAATACCATACGAAAAAATCCTATAAATTATAAGATTTTTATATTTTAATTAAAATTTTATATGATAAGAAACAATTTTCTCTTAATATCATTTGTGTACATTTATGTATTATAACCTATTTCTTAATTCTAAAATTTCATTATTTGACTATACATAATTTTTTTCATTTTTCAAGGTATTTATTGCCAATAGCAATGACTGATTCCTGTAGGACTAAAACTCCCCTAAAAGGGTAACTCCCATGTAGGAGACAAAATATTTAACTTCATGTATATATACTGGCCAAAGTTTTGGATGAGCTAATTTTGCCCGATCATTGGTCATATCATTAGTTGTGATCTCGATTAAAAAAATCTAGTAAATATTTTGGATCAAATATGAACCTAATCAAACTCAGTTTAACCCATTCTTTTTATACCTCTGGTAATACAGGAATATAGAGGGACTAACAAAAGAAAAAGAAAAAAAAGTGATGAAAAACTGAAAAGGGTTAAAGTTATTAGAAGTTAGAAATTGAACGAACGACCAAGTTGTTGTACTAGGTTGGGTTGATGATATGTTTGTAAATCATAGGTGTCAAACTCTTTGTACAGTAAAGGTTGACCCTATGTATTGATTAAAAAGTAAACTCTAATATTGGTTCCCAAAATTCTTTAATATGACCAACTATTTAAAAATAGTATAATCTTAGTCTTTGATATTGTGATCTATCGGTCAAATCAATCTTTCATATTATATTTTAATTTAATTAGTTCCTTGGCATTCTATTCTTGTTTATGAAATTAGTCTAATATATTTAAATTAATCAAAAGAGAACCCCCTTATTTTCATATGAATCACTAAGAAAAAGATAACCCCTAGGTATGTGGCTTGCTGAATATTTTTATATTATTGAGAATCGAAGGGAAAGAATGCAAGATTTTCATATTTGATTTGTAGATAGAAAAAATATTTCCAAAAAAATTTTCATTCTAAGAAATGAAAATACCTTCATTTTCATTCTTACCCTACACCATGGAAATGTAGGAAATGTTTTAGGAAATAAAAATGACTAAATTGCCTCAACCAGACTACCATCGGATCACCACCAGAGTTCACCGGGCTGCCATACTAGAGCTTGCCACATGACACGAGCTCCTAGACCTCCTTAGACCATCGCCTACCATGAGTACTTTTGGAAAAATATATTGTATTGGAATACCACTTAATATATTAAACGCCTCTATATTATTATATTCTTGGGAATAACTTTCCTAGGAATAGGATTTTTAGGAATGTAAAACCATTACGCGAACTACACGCCCCCTCAATATAATGTTTACCTTATGTTCTTATGTTCTTTCATTCACACCAAGTGAGGAGGCATTCTATAGCATGAAACAAGCTTAAGAGATTGGTATAGTCACATTGACAAGTATTTCCAAAGTTATGGTTTTGCGAAGTGTCCACAAGAGCACGCCGCTTTATGTGAAAGAAAGAAAATAAAGATGAAAGCACGTGCGTATATGTCGATGACTTAATTTTCGTCGGCAACAACCCAAAGTTGTTTAAAGAATTCAAGAATGTGATGACACGAGTTTGAAATGACCAATATGGATGTCATGTCCTATTATGTTGGCATTGAAGTAAAGCAAGATGAAGATGGAATCTTTATTTCTTAGCACAAGTGAAAGGTAATCATGGTGTCAGAAGCTAAATCTGAGGGAGAGAGATTGAAGGAGGAAACTCAAAGGTGAAGAATGGAATAAATGCTGTGAATGTAATTCTCATTACTAAATCAATGAGTTTAATGCTTATATACAAGTCATGTGCAAGTCATAACTACTAATTCTCCAATTGTCTATAACTAACTAACAGAAACTAACTGTTATAATTAAACTAACATTTTTTGTTATACATTGATAGCCCTTTCAATCTGGACAATAAAGATCAATCCTTTCCAGATTGGACATGAGATGTTGAAAAGTCTTTAGAGGTGTTCCTTAGTGCACAAATTAAAAGGTTGTGCCTGTGATTGAATAGGAAGCAAATGTATCGACCCTAACTTGACATTTTCATAGATGACATGACAATCTAACTCAATGTGTTTGCTTCACTTGTGAAAAACCGAGTTAGTAGCAAAGTGAAGTACTGACTTATTATCATAGTATAGAAGAGCAGGAGACTAAAATTGCAAACAGAGATCTTGAAGGAGGAATTTAAGCCAATTGAATCTCGAAGGTGGCCACCGCTAATGCCTGATACTTGGCTTCTGAGGATGACCTAGAGATAGTGTGCTACTTCTTTACTGTGATACCTACTATATACATCACAGTAGATAAGTTTCGTAATGCTTTAAGGTCCCCTGGGATCTACTCGTGTTGTCGAGAAAGCCCTAGATGGGCAGTAAGCCAGGGATGCAAGTTGGGAGCTGTTGCTGCAGAATTCTGCAAAACAACCTCACTGTAGTGAGTAGGCAGGCCAAAAGGCTAGCTGCAGCTAGTGGCAGCTTCTTCAGGCTCACTGCAGTGAGCGATCCCAATGATAACACAATGCAAAACGATGCAGTTTTGTTTAGTAAGCCCCCTAACCTTTTTAAAATGCCCCAAGGTCGGGATTTTCATCCTAACACCGAAACCCTTCTCTCCCAAACCTCTTTTCTTTCTTCCTCACTCAATACACTTCATTCTTTCTCCTTCCAAGATCAAATGTAAGAAATTCATGGGTTTTTGTTGTCTTTTTCTTCTCTATTTTGTAACCTAGAGTATGGGCTTTGTTGTTTCTCTCATTTTTGTCAAGTGGGGATGCTCCCCTAATGTTGTTAGAGTTATGTTTTGAACAATCTAGAGTTGATAGAGTCTAATCTTGAGTTTTGTGACTTCAATGGCAGATATTGATACCATTTCCACTCCCTGGAATATAGTGGGTATTGACGCCACTCCTTCCTCTCCTCCAAGTGAATAGGTTGGGATTCTATGATCCTTATATTGATCACTATAATTATATTCCTTAGATTGTGGCATGATTATATGGTTTTAGAGAAGGATTCAAAGATTAAAGATTATGGTTGATCTTACTAAGTATGAAAATGATGATTTTCAACTAGAGCATGAAATATATGTTTTTAATGTTAACTCATTGGACCATTATTGTCAAAGTGATTTTTATTAGAGAGCTAGAGTATGATTGTGACTTGATTAGAGATAACTTACCACGATGATTTCAAGAGTAAAATAATTATGTATTATAAAGTTTTATGCTTAGAGGAATGTCATAACAGAGTTTTAGAGAAAAATAACATGTTCATTCAATTAGAGACTAGACAGTAGCTATAGAGAAATAGACAGTGAGTTAACGGCTGAACCTCGATCTTTAACCTTGGTACCAAGTTATTCGAAAAGGACAATCTCATAGAGCAGAGAATGGAACCTAGTTAGATGTCAA
This sequence comes from Dalbergia cochinchinensis, assembly GCA_031216125.1. Lineage (NCBI taxonomy): Eukaryota > Viridiplantae > Streptophyta > Magnoliopsida > Fabales > Fabaceae > Dalbergia > Dalbergia cochinchinensis. The sequence goes on from CM062368.1 coordinate 29,713,981, forward strand.
ATTTAGATCATAGAGGGATCATAAAGGGATCATAGAGCAAATAACTTGTTGTGTCATGATTGACATGCATAACTAGAGAATATATATGTATATATTTATATTATTATGAAATGCAGCATCAGAGATCCCTATTTCTCTAATAAAGTACTCTTATTTATGTTTTACCAAACATTTCCAACTTTATTGCTATTATGTTATAAATACGAATATGTTTTTAGAGCTATTGCATTAACCAGTTTTGACGATTATTATGTAATTATTTATCTTGGTTGTTGTCCCATAAGAGGGTTATGGGTGAGGGCCTACTCACTGAGTTTTAGATAAAACTCACCTCTCTCCTTTCTTCCATCATAGGTATAGTAGTTGTTGCAGATTTCTCTCTTCCACTTCCTCCCCCATAGTAAAGATATTCCTGTTGATGAGCTTCACTTTGGGGTGAAGCATTCTTTTTCATTTTGCTTAGAGATAGAGTGCTTCAATGTACATGGCGGGCAAGGTCTCGGACTATAGAGATAGATTTGCATTGATTTATCATGATTATTTTATATTTACATGACTATAGTTTTCATGGATATTTTGTATATGGAGCAACTCATATATTTTGAATTACAAATATATATTTAGAGCTTGAAAATGAAATTGTGATGATTTCTAAAAGCCAGAGAACTATGCTAGAGTTTGGTTATGATATGTTATTAATGATTATTATGTTTTCAAAGAGCCAAGGATTTATCAGAGATGAAATGATATTTTATAGACAAATTTATTATTAAATTATACATATAAAGAGACTAAGAGGTCATGAGGCTTATGTCGGGATGGGATTCCTCATGTGCCGGTCACATTCCCAGGTCGGGTCATGACATTTACCTTCCAGGAAATGAGTGAGTGTCAAAGATATATACATACCCAATGATAGAGTGACATGCATTAGGGCAAGTGCCCAATACATGTTACTAAAGCCTTTTAATCGAAGGTATGAAGATGAAAGAGAGAATAGGCATTTGCCCGAACATCCTTTCAAATATCTCAATACTCGAAGAATAGCCTTGTAACGTGACCCCATAGGGTTTCTTAGAAACTAACTAAGATTTGTGAGTGCAAGATTGATGTCAGGGCTTTTGCAGATTTCGAGTGTGATCCATTGGTATGATTGTTAGTTTGCAAGCTAGTAAGCCAACCTGCTCCAATAGCTCAAGTGCATACTTTCTTTGGCAAATATTAATCCCCTTAGAAGACCTTACAATCTCTAAGCCAAGCAAGAACTTCAATGGTCCTAGATCCTTAATATGGAAAATATCATCCAAGGTTTTCTTAACATGAACAATCTCATTCTCATAATTCCTTTTTAATACCATATCATCAACATATACAGCAAGAGCAATGAATGATGAAGGGGATTTGGCCTTGGTAAAGAGTGAAAAATCAGCTTGGGACTACTTGTAACCTAAGTGGAGGAGAACATTAGAGAGTTTATCATACCATTGTTAATTGGCTTGGCGTAGGCCATAGAGGGACTTCTTAAGTCTACAGACTTGACTAGGTTTGGGTAGGGCGACACCTTGATGCAAGTCTATATATACCTCCTCATATAGATCACCGGCTATGCTAGAATGCATTGTTGACATCTAGTGCTCCAAGTATCAATTCTGGGAAGTTGCCAAGGCAAGAAGAAGTCTCAATGTGCTTAGTTTAGCAATAGGAGAAAATGTCTCTAGAAAACTAATGCCTTCAATTTGTGTAAACCATTTCACCACAAGCTAAGCCTTGTATCAACAAAACCAATCTTCTTCAAAATCCTAACTTCCTATATTTCACAAAGCTTATCAATGGATTTTAGGAAATATTGCAAAGAAGATATAATTTTGGATACTGATATGAGATTAAAAGCAAATACAGGTAAATAGAGTATATCAGTTAAACCAAAAGACTGGGTAAAAGAAATTGAGCCTGCAATATTAGCATGAATTTATTACCATTGGGTGGTTTAATTTGTATAGGTGGAATGGTTTTATATCTGGTTAAAAGAGCCAGTGAACAACAAATGTGGTATGTTGCTCTTGAGTCAATGACCTAAAGAGATTCATTTGTAACAAAATTACATAGCATAATATTACTTGGTGTGGTGCTAGTTGTATTAGGAAGGGTAGAAACTTGGTTGGAGACATAAGGAACTGAATCACATGCTGTGTGTTGGATAGTTGAGCCTACTGTAATAGTTGAACAATGTATTGGTACTACTTTTGTGTCAAACCAACCTTGGCAATGTGCTGAAATTCTTCAAGAAGCTCACTAGTACTACTGCAATCTTTAAGAACTTCTATAGTAACCTGATTAACTGGTCCAGCCCCAGGCTTCTCGTAATTAGGTGGGAAACCATACTTCTTGAAGCATGTTTTGATTGTGTGACTAGTTTTACCACAATAGCTGCATATCTTAACAACACTAGTCTGACTTTCTACAAATTTTCCTTTGAAATAAGATTGAGTTTTACCACCCAATTTCTGGAATCTATTTCCCCCATGTACAGAAGTCAAAACTTTGGCACTTTCTTTACCCTCACTAAGAAACTGTCTTTCTTGTTGTGCTATCATGTCTAAAACCTCATTGAAGGGATGTAATAGCTCAATAAGCAAGATTTGGGATCTAACAACTGAGTATTGTTCATTGAGGCTGTTAAGAAACCTCATGACACAATCTTGATCCTTATACATTCTACACCTACACATTTGACTGCATGCACAAGGTAATATGTAACTAAAATTTTCTAACTCACTCCTAATCAATATAATTCTTCTTGCAAATCTACAATCCTTGACTGATCTCCTTAAGAATATCTCTAAGCCAATTCGGTCCATACATTAGAAGCTCTAGTGTAAAAAATCATGCTTCAACAATCTCCTTCAATAGAGATCGTGTAATCCAAGACAGAATAGTTATGTTGTTCCTCTACTAAGCAACTCTCAAAGGATCTACTATAGTAGTTCCTGAATCGTGCTATCCAAGAAACCAAGTTTATTTTTCAACTCCAAATCAAGTTTATTTGTCATTGCTGTACTCCAGAGACTATAGTTAGACCCTGTGAAAGGTGACGAGACTAGTATTGCACCTAGGGTGTCACCTAGATGTAGAAAGAAAGGGATTAACTGATCAGTGAGAAGGTTCTTTTGCTATACCAAATTTGCCATTGGAAGAAAAATAATGAAGTTTCTGAGTAACTCTCTCAAGCATCGAAGACAAAGAAGAAAAGGGAAGTGATCTTGAATCCAATCAAGAAAAAAAGAAGCCATGAAGGAAGATGAGGGTGGAAGCAAGCAATAATAGGATAGAAATTAAAGTATCATGGCACAACAGAGCCTTCTCTTACAAGAGAGCTCGGATACCATAACACAAGTGGAAATTGATCATGATGTCACAAGTAAAATATGAGAGAAAGAGAGAACTCAGAGATGAAAAATGGAATGAAATGCTATTCTCATTACTAAATCAACAAGAGTTTAGTGCTTGTATACAAGTCATATGCAAGTCATAATTGCTAACTAATTCTCCAATTGTCTATAACTAACTAACTAAAACTAACTGTTATAGTTAAACAAACACTTTCTATTATATATTTTGATATTTCTCGAGAGACTCATGCAAAGAAAGTTGTCCAAGATGATCAAGGTGAGAAGGTTGTTTTGACTCTATTTAGGAGTATAGTTGGAAGTTTGAGGAACTTAACATACGTACACTAGGCAAGTCATTCATTTTATGGTTTTAGGAGTTTGTGGATCCAAAGTACACACGGTGCATATGCTTATTGATGAACTCAATTTCAGAAGAGTCTAGAGACACTTCTTGTCATCTATAAATACCCATGTCTTGATCAACCAAGCAATAAATCCAAAATGTTGTGCTCTCCCATTCTATAACTCTTTCCCTATCTTCCTAATTAGCTCTTGTTCATCTCCTTTAGTTTATTACCCTGAATAAAAACTTTCAACTTATTTAAGAATCTTTTTTTTTTTGGGCATATATACTGAAATAGTTTATTGTAAAATAGTTTTTTTGTATAACGTGTCAAATCAACCTATTGGAACAGTCAGCTTAGACCTCTAAAAAAGCTAGGTTAGGTCTTAAAAATGTTAAAAATGTCTGTAAGATAATATAAGGGGCCAAACTTAAGCTTCTTATGGAGGAAACCAACCTCTTCAAACCACCAAAGCCAAACTTCATCTTCTTATAAGGGAGACCAGTCCTCTTTAAACCATCAAAGCCCATCCTGACTAATTTTAACTCTATACAGTCTAGCATAAGAGGTATAACAAAGGAGGAAAATAACAAAGAATATTCCTCCCTGATAATAAACTCTGCTAATTAATTTTTCAATTGAAAAAAAAAGGGCGTATTTGCAAACATATATAACAGTCACTAAGTTAAGATACTCTATTTTCAAAAGAGATAAGCTACTGTGTTAGTATTAGTATGTTCAAACTTCAGCAGAAACCAAAATCAAGTATGAAACCCAGATGCAGATGAGATAATGACTTACTATACAAAATAGAGAAACTTACATCGTTATTGGTAGAATAGAAGTTGTGATAAGTTGGTGCCGGAGTTGCCATGTATAATAACTGCAGAATGAGTGAAGAAAGATGTTGCAACCGCAAGACAGGGATGATTGGTATGAAAAAATTGGTTGGCTGTCTCTGAAATTTGAGAAACTTAAAAAGTGTCTGTATTTGAAGGGGAAATTTCCTACCTTGTAGAATCTATCACCGTCTTCATAACATAACAAATGAATTCATACATTACATAAAGAAAGACTTTTGAGGCATTGACTTTCTGCTGTAACCGCAAGTGGCTTTTGATTATTAAAATGGGTTTGAAAAACAAAAAAAATCTTATTTATGCCAACGTTAGGGGAGTTACCGTGACATCAGTGCTTATAAATATTTCCAATTCTAATACGCTATCCTATCTTAATAGAAAAAAAAATTATATTTTTATCTAATTCATATATTTTTATTCGTCAGGCTTTTGGGATAATAAATTTCTATCACAACACATTATTGGATATTTGTATATAATTTTTTTATATTAACAATGAATCAAAATTAAATTCTACAAAATAACTTGATCAGTGACAAAAAAAAAAACCCGGAATGAAATTTCGTATACACACATTAAGAAATTTAAATAAGAAGGGTTAAACAAGTTGTTTTTGGTGCCTGAAACGAGTTTTTATTTTGATACTGGTAAAACAAAATGGTTTTGGACAAAATATTTTCAAAACAATTTGGTTTTACTCTGTGCAATTGGTCTTTCTATGTAAAATGTTAAGATAACATGATGGTTTAGGTTGTCTAATGGATTTTTATTGGGTGAGAGTAGTTTTGACAGACAAGATTATGTTGTGCCACGTAGAAGCTATTGATTAGCTAGCTAATATTTTATAGAGATTGTCTAACTGTAGGGATTAAAAGCAAACATTTTTGGAGATGTTTTGGTTGAGAATAATGATTAATGTACAATAAAATTATATAATAAATGTACATCATATATCTTATTATCATCGGATGTAATATGTGGTTCCCACTCATCCATTCACTTATTATATCCGATAATGATAAAGTGTGTGATATGTATTTATTGTGTAATTTTATTATATACCAAATATTACTCTTCAACCAAAATTAGACTGTTTTGTAGAGACTAAAACTAAAAACTATTTATTTTTCAGAGAATTAAAACATATTTAAACTAAATAAGAATCATTAAAGATAGTTAAATCTAGAAAAATATTAAATATTTGATTCTTGAAGAATTTATTGCGATTAATAAAAAATAATAAATATTCCTTAGTAACACTCGCTTCCAAAATTTAATGAAAAAAATATAGTACAGTCTAATAAGGTACAAATGAAATTCAAAATTTTAAACGAAAACAAGCCCTATGAAGCTTTCAACGCGTTTTTACTTAAAAAAAAAAAAAAAAGGTTGACTGGAGACTGGAGTGCACTGCAATAATGCTGAAATTCCTGGAAACGTGGTGGCAGTTTTGCTGTAGTTCCACCTTTTTTTTTTTTTTTTTCCATTGGAGGCTTCTATAGTCATATTTTATTCAAAGTAGGCCTATTGCCACTTTCATTTAAGTATTATCATATCCACTAACTTATATTTTATTTAAATTTTTTAATATACCTTTTTAGTCTCTTTCATAATTTAGTCAATAATTTATCAATATCTCTCTAACTTTATTAAAACTCAATATCTATAATCTATAATAGTAATATTTCAGATTCCTATGAAAAAATTTTTACATTGTCACTATTAAAGTAATTTAGGGCCTACAGTTTTTATTTAGAATTTGAATCCTCAATCTATATTTATTATACATAATTAGTAAATATCAATCATATCTATCATAATTAATTATTAATAATGAAATATCAATTATAAATCAGAATTTCACTTCCACGTGACAATCTAATTTCAAAATCCATTATCAGATACTACAATATGATTACTTTGCAAATTTTTTCTTTGTTAGTTGACTTTGTAAATTTTTATTCTATATTTTTAAATTTATGAAATAGTATTTTTTTCATTTTAATATATTTCAAATTATTTTCTTATGATTATACTATTTGGATTATTTATCAAAAAATATTTAGCTTAATATATAGTCATGATTTCTTTATTTCAAATGTATTATAGTTCTATATAGAACACATGATTTATATATTAACAATGAATACATAATTTGAAATTAACCTATATGATAGTTTTCAGTCAATATTTAATTATCAATTTGCAGTTAAAGTAATCTATCACAATGATATCAATCATAAATAATAGATATATGTTTTAAAATAATATATTTTATTTGAAAACATGCCTATATATCAAGATAAATAAATTAAAATCTTCTGGAATTAATTCAATACTAATTTAAATAATTTAATTTACCTTTTGAAATATTTTTTACTTTTAAAAATATAAAATATTTACTATGATATATTTATTTTGACTTAAATTCAAAGAATTTTCTTTATTTATCATTAAGTATTTTTTATAAACTTACATATACTTTATCATCATTTAATTTTAATATAAAACTTTTAAGTATGGAGGTTATTCACTTATTTTAACTGGGATTCATGAGATTTTTTAGGGTTTTCAATATGGTTTAAATATAATATTCTTTTTATTTTGTTATATTCAAATTATATTTAAATATAGCAATTAGAGGTTGAATACTTTAATTTTACATAATTGAATATCTATATAAAACATCTTTTTATATTAACAATGTATTAAAATTAAATGCTTGAAATAATATATTATAAAAATTAATAAGATATATATCTTTTAATCATAATCTATATTATCTTTGAACATGTCCATGAATTTAGAGAAGAAATGTTAAATCAATATTATTGAGATAATCTTAAATTTGTGCCATATCATTGACATATATAGTAGTTATATTAATGTAAAAATATTTTATTAATTAGAATCATAGCAAATATTATCATAGTCAACAAATTATAACTAAAAGTTTAATATCACAAATTAACACATAAATATGATCAATCAATCACTCTCTAATTAATCAATCGCTTTCAAATTAAAATTAAAATTTTAAATAATAACATTAATTACATATTATTTTATTTTTACATGTCGGATTTAGATTACTATGATATGTAATTTATTAAAAATTATTATAATATATAAAATTTGCCACATTGTACTATAATGATATTGATAATAAAAATATAATAATACACACAATACTATATTAGTTTAGATATTTTAATAAAACTTAATATCTTAGTTAAAGTATTTTCGAATGATTTAATATAATCTATAATCTATCCATAATATTAATGATTGAGATTCATTATATGGATAGTTTTCTATGTGTCATTCATAGAGAAAATTATACCATACTATTTTCATAATCTTAATATTCGAAGTCTTTTTTTGGATTTAATTTACTTTCTAATTATTAATTATTTTTTCAATCATACCTTCATATATTTCTTTATTAAAATTATGTAACAAAATAATTCCATCAAAATTATTTAGCAAATAATATAAATAAAATGATAATTGAATGTATTCTATCATTAAGATTATATATAATTATAGTATTAAAGATAAAAAAATCTATTATAATTAGGGTTATCAAAAAAAATTATAATTAATGATTATAATCATAGTATTAATGATAACAAAACTATTTTAATTATAATAATTAATGATAATAAGAAAATATTAGCACACCCTTATTTTTAATTATCTTTGTTGGATTTAATTTGCATCATGCATGTATTTTTATTTTTAATTTGAATTATATTGCATTAGTAGTATTTGTTATTATGGATACTTATATTACGAATTCAAAGTATTTTGATTTTTTTTCATTTTTTAAAATTTTTTTAATAAACCTGTGAACACCAGTAGGGATTCAAATTTTTGCTGAAAATGAGGAATAAAGACTCATGACGGGGATGAGAATAGAGATAAGAAATGAAATTCTAAATGAGGACAAAATTGGGGGAGAAGAAGTTTCTATCTTCAAACGTAAAGCTTTTAAAAATCATATATATATATATACTCATCCAACTATACCATATTTAATTTTTTATAATATAAACATTTCAACTTATCAAGTCCATAATTGTTTCATATTAATTTTTTTGGAAAAACAAGACTTTAAATTTTTAACATTAAAATATTAACAAATAATCCCACAATTTACACTTCTTTGATAATGATACTAATTATTTATTAATTATTTTAAAAAATTAAATAATTACATCATTTTTTATTAGAAATGATTGTGTAATTGATAAACTACTTTAATAATTGGGATGATATAAATTAGGATTATATATGATTTTTTTACTAATTATAATATATATTTTAAAATTAATATTTTAATTTGCTAAAAATATATACAAAGAAAGAGGGTGTAATTGAAATCATATAAATTAAATTTATTAATTATTTTTATTAATTTAGAAATATATTTTTATGTTTTTATAAATAAAATATTTTAACTTATTAAAAATATTTATGTTAACCAAGTGACCTCAATGAACTCAAGAGGGGGTGATTGAGTTCTAAATCTTTTTCTTAGATATTACACTATAATGACTTTTTCAACAAGTTTTAAAAGATAGACTTTAAAAACTTATTTTAATGGATACAAATGCAAGAGATATAACAGTGTAATTATGTGTATGAACAAGATTAACAAGATAATGAAAAGTAAGTTTACAATTAGTGTAAAGAGATAAGGGAAGGGAGATTGCAAACTTGGTTTATACTGATTCGGTCACCTTTTGTGGCCTACATCCAGTTCTCTCAAACAACCCGCTTGAGAGTTCCACTAACTTCAATTCCTTTACAATCAAAGAGCACTCCTACACCTTGGGATCCCTCACCCTTGTGTTTGAGTCTCTAAGAACCAAGAGATGCCCCACTCTTGTTCTATCGAGGGATGCCTCACCCTTGTACACAAACTTGAAAAAGTATTACAAGAAATCACTCTCTGAATAGAGTAGATGTTACAAATTGAGGTCCTATAAGATTTCTCAATAATAAGACAATTTTTGGCCAAATATTGATCAAGAGGATTGAATGAAAAGAATGATTGTTCAAATGATCTTTGTAATATGTTTTCTGTATCTTAAAATCTGTTAAACAGTGATATTTATAGAAAACAATTCATATGGACCATTGAGGATTAACCCCAAGAGATGTATCTCTTCAAAACACACCTTCTGGTGCATTTTTTAAGTCTGGTAATCGATTACAATTACTGGTAATCGATTACACAGTTCAAATTTTTGAAAATAGGCAACGGTCACCTTCTGGTAATCGATTACAATTGATGTGTAATCGATTACACATGTGTAAATTTGGATTCTGGTCACATTAGCATTCTGGTAATCGATTACATAATTATTGTAGTCGATTACATGTGTGAAAGATTAGGTTCTGGGCTCAAGAACATCATTGTAATCAATTGCATTATATTGTAATTGATTACTTCAATTCCAGAACTTGAAAAACAGAAGTTTAACACACTTTAAGTCATTCATAAACCATTTTTAAAACATCTTTGAGATATTTCCTTTCAAATCAAACTTGTATTTTGACAAATCAAAACACATTTCTTCATTAAGAACATTTGAAATGTTTCAAAACAAATTCTCCATAGATCAAAACATGATTAACTTTAAAAAGGCCAAATAAGCTTACTTAAAGAGAAACCTTTTGACAAAGATAATCTAAGTCCTAACTATATTCTAACCATTTGACTTGATCATCACTTGTACATATTCAAGGAATTTCATGTCATTTTGTTTTCATGCTTTTTGTCTTTTGCATTGCGTATTGACATCATCAAAACCTACAAAATAGCATTTACATTCTCCCCCTTTTTGATGATGACAACCATCTTAGGTGAGGAGCAATAATAGATATGACATAATTTATTTCGTTCACTCCCCCTAAGTATATGCATGGATTAGCAAAACACAATGAATAATAGATGTGCATGCTCCCCCTTAATCATTAAATATATCCTCACCATATATATATATCTCCCCCTTTGGCATTATCAAAAAGCGATAAGTATACAATAACCAATAATCTCAGCAAACATCAAAACCCACAAAACAAAATCCAGGATATATAGTAAAATAGCATTAAAGTCCCTTTTTTTTTTATAAACTAAAGCTATAGTCCATAAGTTAAACTACAAGTCCAACTACCAAACCAGCAAGAGTTAGATAAAAAATAATCCAAACAGTAGTCCAACTACAAGACATAATATAAAAATATCAAAAGATAAGTCAAAAGAGCCAGCAAGAGAAACAGAACACTATGGTGCATCGTCAGCAACTGAATCATCTTGAATACCAAGATGACGACGGATAGATCCCATATCCCTTTCTAGCCGGGTCATGCGTGAATCAAGAGCGTCAAATCGCTCTCCAACATAGACTCGAAGAGATCGTAACTCAGAGAGGAGTTTGGACATAGGTGAAGAGGAGGAGTCCGAAGCCAAATTACGCGGAGGGGAAGGAGTGAATTCTGCTCGATCTTCGTTTTGAATTTCTCTTTTACGAACCCATTGATTATCAAGATTCTTTGCATAGCCAAAAGAAGAAATCGCACCAGCACTAATGGAATAGGAGCGTTGAACTATAACAAAGTGCTCATCATCGAATGGGACATCAAAATAGTCTAGGAACATGGTGATCAAATGAGCATACAGAAGTAGTGCATTTACCTTAAGAGCCTTTTGCATACGATAGCGTATAAGATGAGCCCAATCAATTTGACATCCAGTCAGTAAAGCCCACATCAGAATGATATCCTCCTCAGTTAATTGTGCAAGGTTGGTGAGCCTAGGATGCAGAATCCAAGCAATAATATAATGCATGATGCAATAGTTAAAATTTAGTGACCCCGCAAGCAATCTACCAGTTATATCAGCCCCCTCAGAATAGATCATTCTATGGGCATCAATATTGGAGTAATCCTCTTTCCAATCAGAAATAATACGGCCCTCAAATTGTGCACCATCAGAACTCAAATTTGTTATGTTATAAAATAGGCCTTGATCAATGACTATTGGAATTTTCTTAACTTCAGAGTAAATGCATCCATCCCTAATCTCCAGATTGCAATAAAATAAACGAACTAAATCTGGAAAATGCCTTTTCCTAATAGTCATAAATTCCACTAAGTCATAGTTCTTGAACACTTGATAGCAATCAAAATTTTCACCCTCAAAGAACTCTCTATCTAGGTATTTTGGATCAATTATGTCTCTAGACTGAAAGGATGTGAAATACCTCTCTTGTTGGGTCACACTAGAGAAGAATTTTGAAATCCTTGAAGAGGAGAAAGAGAGGTTTTGGGCCGCGGCTTGAACAGGGGGATTTGCGGCGGTGGGTGCGCGACGGCGTCCAGAGGAGGAGTGGAGAGGCGGACAGGTGGTGGAGGTTGTGGTAGTCCGGGGTGCAGCGACGGTGGCGCTCGCGGGCTTCTTCCTCTTCGATGAGGCTCGCAATGATTCGGCCATTGTTGTTAAAAACTAATCGGTGGGATTTCTAGAGTATGAAGAGATGAATGATTTGGAAGTTATTTGGTTAAGAAATGAGAGATATGGAAGATAGAAGGTAGAGAGAGAAAGGCGCACATGGGGGGGGGGAGAGAGAGAGGTGTTCTTCGCGTGAAAGGAGAGAGAAAGATCAGCCTCTGCTTAAAACAATCACTGGTAATCGATTACACCCCTGTGTAATCGATTACATTGAGCACAGAAAAGGGTCTCAATGTTCCATGCTCCCTAGTAATCGATTACTTTATCCCCAGTAATCGATTACATCCCTTTTTTTTAATAATAATAATAATAATAATAATAATATCAAATAGGGACAACCCAGTATTAATATTCAAACGACATGACAAATTTAAACAAACAAAAAAAATATATGAATCAAATTTAAGAATTCAATACTTGATATTATGTAATGAAACAAAAAGAGCTTAAATTTAACCAAAATTAACATATAGTAAAAAGATGATACAAACAAACAATCAAAGAATCACACAAGTAAACATGATATAAAATCAATCAAGGAAACACTTCATCAAACAAACATACAAATATTAGGAACACGGATTAACTATATACTTGATAGGTCAATTATTCCCAATTCCCTTCTTATATAGAAGAAGCTTTCCTTGGATAGTGGTTTTGTGAATATATCTGCTAGTTGCTTATTTGCTTCCACAAATTCTAAGACATAATCACCTTTTTGCGCATGATCTCTTAGGAAATGATGTCTAATTTCAATATGTTTAGTTCTAGAGTGCAAAATGGGATTTTTAGATAAGTTAATTGCACTTGTGTTGTCACACCTTATAGGAATATGGTCAAGTACTAATCCATAGTCTGCAAGTTGTTGTTTCATCCAAAGGATTTGAGCATAACAACTTCCAGCAGCAACATATTCTGCTTCAGCAGTGGATAATGCCACACTATTTTGTTTCTTACTGTGCCAAGAAACTAATGTAGATCCAATTAAGTGACATGTTTCATTAGTACTTTTTCTATCCGTCTTGCATCCGGCAAAATCAGAATCTGAATATCCAATTAAATTGCATGAGTTTCCTTTAGGGTACCATAATCCTATATTTATAGTGCCGATTAAATATCTCATGATTCTTTTAACTGCACTAAGATGTGATTTTTTAAGGTTAGCTTGATATTTAGCACATAGACAAACACTAAACATTATATCAGGTCTACTTGTAGATAAATAAAGTAGGGATCCGATCATACCTCTAAATTTTTTGATATCTACTGATTTGCCTTTTTCATCCTTGTCCAAGTAACAAGCAGTGCTCATGGGAGTAGAAATCTCCTTTGCATTGCCCATTCCAAATCTTTTGAGCAACTCCTTGCAATATTTTGATTGATTGATAAATATGCCATCCTTGGTTTGCTCAATTTGGAGTTCAAGAAAGAAATTTAATTCTCCCATCATAGACATCTCAAACTCACTTTGCATGATTTTAGAAAATTCCTTGCACAAAGACTCATTAGTGGCACCAACGATAATATCATCCACATATATTTGTACCAAGAGAATCTCATGCTCCTTTCTTTTAATAAAGAGTGTAGTGTCCAACTTTTCCTCTTGAAAAATCCTTTTCTAAAAGAAATTTACTCAACCTTTCATACCAAGCCCTAGGAGCTTGCTTTAAACCATATAAAGCCTTTTTCAATTTGAACACATGGTTGGGTAAATCAAAACTTTCAAAACCAGGAGGTTGATTAACATACACTTCTTCTTGAATAAATCCATTTAGAAATGCACTTTTAACATACATTTGATAAAGTTTAAAATCCATGATAGATGCAAAAGCGAGTAACATTCTAATTGCTTCTAATCTAGCTACAGGAGCATATGTTTCTTCATAATCAATTCCCTCTTCTTGGTTATATCCTTTAGCCACTAATCTTGCTTTGTTTCTTACTATGACACCATTCTCATCTAATTGATTTCTAAAATCCCATTCAGTGTCTATAATTTGATGATCATTTGGTTTAGGAACTAGTTCCCAAACTTGATTTCTTTCAAATTGATTTAATTCATCTTGCATAGCAATAATCCAATGTTCATCAATTATAGCTTCATTAATGTTCTTGGGTTTAATTTGAGAAACAAATGCCATGTGATTACATGCATCTTTAAGAGAGTTTCGAGTTGTTACCCTTTTTGATATATCACCTATGATATTGTCAAGTGGGTGGTTCTTTGAAGTTCTCCACTCCTTTGGAAGATCACTTATGCTTGGTTCCTCTTAAAGTAGAGTTTCCTTCTTGATTTCTTCTTCCTTGTTTTCTGACTCCTTTTCATGAATATGAATGTTTTCCAAGGTATCTACAAGATCATCAAGAGTTTCCTTTCTCGGCTTAAGGAGGTTAGTCTCATCAAAAGCAACATGAATAGACTCTTCTATGGTCATAGTTCTTTTGTTATAAATTCTAAAAGCCTTACTATGTAGAGAATATCCAAGAAATATTCCTTCATCATATTTGGCATCAAATTTGCCCAAGTTATCCTTGCCATTGTTCAAAACAAAACATTTACATCCAAATATATGAAAATGAGAAATATTTGGTTTTCTCCCTTTATATATTTCATAGGGGGTTTTCTTTAAAATTGGCCTTATTAAGGCTCTATTCATAACATAGCAAGCAGTATTTACTGCATCCGCTCAGAAATATTTAGGGAGATTTGAGTCATTGAGCATAATTCTTGCCCTTTCTTCTAAAGATCGATTTTTCCTTTCAACAACTCTATTTTGTTGTGGAGTTCTTGGGGCAGAAAAATTATGCTCAATTCCATGATCATCACAAAAATTTTCAAAAGAGGCATTTTCAAATTCCCCACCATGATCACTTCTTATGGATGCAATGTTAAGATTTTTCTTATTTTGAATAACTTTTGCAAGTTTTCTAAAAGCATGAAATACATCACTCTTACAAGCAAGAAACAATGTCCATGTATATCTAGAATAATCATCCACAATCACTAGAGCATAATAATTACCTCCAAAACTCATAGTTCTAGATGGACCGAATAAATCCATGTGCAAAAGTTGTAAAGGTCTGGTTGTTGAGATAACATTTTTAGATTTAAAGGAGACTCTTACTTGTTTTCCCTTTTGACATGCATCACAAAGTTTATCTTTTTCAAATTTGAGTTTTGGTAGGCCAATTACTAGATCTTTTGAAGCCAACTTATTTAAGTGATCCATGTGCAATTCTTTTATGCCATAACCATGAATTATCTTCCATACTTATGAGACAATGTGCATGATTTGAAGGAATATCTTCTAGGTTTATTATATATACATTATTTATTCTATGTCCTATAAACTTTACTTGTTTATCCTTTTTACTTTCAATGAAGCAATACAGTGAATCAAATAATACCCAAAAACCTTTATCACATAATTGACTAACACTTAATAGACTATGTTTAAGCCCATCAACAAGTAGAACATTTTCTATAGAGGTAGAGGGATCTTTACCAACTTTACCAACATCAAGGATCTTTCCTTTATTGTTATCTCTATATGTTACATGACCACTATTCTTGGGAGTAATATGTGTAAACTTGGATGCATCTCCCGTCATGTGCTTGGAGCATCCACTATCAATGTACCAACTTTTCTTCAAAAGATCCTATATCACAATATCATAATTTTGATTTAGGTACCCAAATTTTCTTGGGTCCTTGAGTGTTAGAGTTGGGCAAAGTGCCCTTTGGAACCCACATCATTTTTCCTACTACATGTCCATTCTTTCTAATATAATATGTTGATGCACTATGACCTTTCTTACCACAATGGAAACATGTTAGGAATGGAGAGCTAGACATTTTTGATGATACAAAGAAGTTTTTGTAAAGCTTCTCTTGGTGCTTTGGATTGTATCCTAATCCGGCCTTGTCAAAAACACATCTTTGTTTGCCTAACAAAATATCTAAATTATTTTTGCCAAAGGTAAACTTTGCAAGAGTGTTTTTCAAATCATCTATCTCTTCTTCAAACTTTTTGCATAATGAGCATGAGTAGGATTTAATAGTATTCTCATACACTAAGCATTTAGTACAAGATGACTTTGCATCAATTAATCCTAGAATTTCATTTTCAAGTTTGAGTTCCTCTAATTCTTTGTTTAATTTTGAAATTTCTTTTTCTAAGTTTGAAATGACTTTCTTGGAGGATGAAACAAGTTTTTCAAGTTTAATAGATTCTTCATGCAAATCATTAAAAGCATCTTGAAGTTCATCAAATGAAGGAGATAAATCAAGATCAGAGGATATTACCTCTTCATCGCTTTCACAATCTCTCACCATGAGACTTAGATTTGCTACTTCATTTTCAGAGTCACTTGATGAATCCATATCATTCTCCTCCCATGTTATGTATGCTTTCTTTCTTTTCTTTTCTTTGAAAGATCTCTTTCCAAGTTTCTCCATTTTCTTTTTGTAGATAGGGCATTCCATTTTCATGTGTCCCGGTTAATCACATTCATAGTATCTTGGGATTGGAGAGGATTCTTCACCCTTCTTGAAATTCTTCTTAGGGTTGAAATTTGATTTTCTCTGATTCCTCTTTTTCTTTATAAACCTGCCAAACTTTTTCACAAACAAACTAAAACTTTCTTCATTTTCATCCATACCTTCTTGTTCATGAATGTCATCATCATCACTTTCTTCATGTACAGAAGATGAGACTTTAAGAGCAATTCCTTTCTTCTTTTTGTCATTCTCTTCATGTTGATTGAGTCTTGTAAGTTCCAACTCATGTTCTTGAAGTTTTCCAAAGAGAGTGGCAAGAGACATAGTGGCCAAATCCTTTGATTCTGCAATAGCCGTCGCTTGTGGTTGCCATTGCCTACTTAAACATCTCAACACTTTGTTAATAAGATCCTCATTTGGAAATGTTTTTCCCAAGGAGGCAAGATGATTAACAATATGAGTAAATCTTTTTTGCATGTCTTGAATGCTTTCATTTTGATTCATTCTAAAGAGTTCATACTCGTGTGTAAAAGTGTTTATTCTAGAGATCTCTTGACGTCACTAATGCCTTCATGAGTGACTTGTAAGGTGTCCCACATTTCTTTTGCATTTTTACAATTTGACACCTTAAAGTACTCATCAATTCCTAAGGTTGAAGTGATTATGTTCTTAGCTTTCAAGTTATATTGAACTTTTCTTTTATCCTCATCACTGCACTCATTTCTAAGTTTTTCAACTTTCTTATCTCCTGTAATATTTGTAGGAATGAAAGGACCATTTTCTACCACATCCCATATATCTAAATCTATAGCTTCTATAAAGATTTGTATGCGGGTTTTCCAATAATGGTAACCATCACCATTGAAGATAGGAGGCCTATTAATAGAGTTTCCTTCAGGAAAGAAAGAGTTTGATGAGGCCATTACTATTCTTGAAGCTTTTAAGCCTTGTACAAGAATCTAGCTCTGGTACCACTTGTTAACCAAGTGGCCTCAATGAACTCAAGAGGGGAGGTGAATTGAATTCTAAATCTTTTTCTTAGATATTACACTATAATGACTTTTTCAACAAGTTTTAAAAGATAGACTTTAAAAACTTATTTTAATGGATACAAATGCAAGAGATATAATAGTGTAATTATGTGTATGAACAAGATTAACAAGATAATAAAAAGTAAGTTTGCAATAAACGTAAAGAGATAAGGGAAGGGAGATTGCAAACTTGGTTTATACTGGTTCGGTCACCTCTTGTGGCCTACATCCAATTCTCTCAAACAACCCGCTTGAGAGTTCTATTAACTTCAATTCCTTTACAATCAAAGAGCACTCCTACACCTTGGGATCCCCCACCCTTATGTTTGAGTCTCTAAGAACCAAGAGATGCCTCACTCTTGTTCTATCAAGGGATGCCTCACCCTTGTACACAAACTTGAAAAAGTATTACAAGAAATCACTCTCTGAATAGAGTAGATGTTACAAATTGAGGTCCTATAAGATTTCTCAATAGTAAGACAATTTTTGGCTAAATATTGATCAAGACGATTGAATGAAAAGAGTGATTGTTCAAATGATCTTTGTAATATGTTTTCTGTATCTTAAAATATGTTAAACAGTGATATTTATAGAAAACAATTCATATGGACCATTGAGGATTAACCCCAAGAGATGTATTTCTTCAAAACACACCTTCTAGTGCATTTTTTAAGTCTGGTAATCGATTACAATTACTGGTAATCGATTACACAGTTCAATTTTTCAAAAATAGGCAACGGTCACCTTCTGGTAATTGATTACAATTGATGTGTAATCGATTACACATGTGTAAATTTGGATTCTGGTCACATTAGCATTCTGGTAATCGATTACATAATTATTGTAATCGATTACATGTGTGAAAGATTAGGTTTTGGGCTCAAGAACAGCATTGTAATCAATTGCATTATATTGTAATTGATTACTTCAATTCCAGAACTTGAAAAATAGAAGTTTAACACACTTTAAGTCATTCATAAACCATTTTTAAAACATCTTTGAGATATTTCCTTTCAAATCAAACTTGTATTTTGACAAATCAAAACACATTTCTTCATTAAGAACATTTGAAATGTTTCAAAACAAATTCTCCATAGATCAAAACATGATTAACTTTAAAAAGGCCAAATAAGCTTACTTAAAGAGAAACCTTTTGACAAAGATAATCTAAGTCCTAACTATATTCTAACCATTTGACTTGATCATCACTTGTGCATATTCATGGAATTTCATGTCATTTTGTTTTCATGCTTTTTGTCTTTTGCATTGCGTATTGACATCATCAAAACCTACAAAATAGCATTTACATTCTCCCCCTTTTTGATGATGACAACCATCTTAGGTGAGGAGCAATAATAGATATGACATAATTTATTTCGTTCACTCCCCCTAAGTATATGCATGGATAGCAAAACACAATGAACAATAGATGTGCATGCTCCCCCTTAATCATTAAATATATCCTCACCATATATATATCTCCCCCTTTGGCATTATCAAAAAGCGATAATCATACAATAATATATATATATATGCCATATCCGTGTCCTGTAATTTTTTGAGTTTGGTGTATCTCTGTATCCGTGTCCATGTCATGTCCCATGTCCGTGTCAGTATCGGTGCTTCATAGATTATCACACCCACTCATTCATATTTTATTTAACTTTTCTAATATAGCTCGTTTATTCTCTTTCATAATTAAGTCAATAATTTATCAATATATCTCTAACTTTATAAAAACACAATATTATTAATCTTTTAAAAGAATTTTTTTTTCATATTTCATTACCTTTTGCTTCTGCGTTTTTTTATGCTTTGAAAAAATCAAAATTGATTATTCCACTAACCATAATGACATATACTTTTCAATTTTAATATTCTATAGATACATTAAAAATGAAAATAAGTTTACTTTTTTTTATGACATACAGGCACTAGCGACCCAGTTTTATGAAATTTTTATTAACATAATAAATTATTAACTAAAATAATATAGTTTGTTACTAAATCACTACCAAAAAAACACGGGATACCGACGAACTTTACCAACGCTCACGAATCCGTCGATAACTACCGATGTAAATTCTGAATGGTTGGCGCGTTTTTGGAAATAATTGTGTTTGTTTCACTCACCCGTCAGTAAATGCTGGCGCTATCTCGTGCCAATTGGTGCACAGAGTGTCCGATGGATATTTAATAGTGTTTTATAAATAATTTTTTATCAAATATTATCGACGAGGTAACCGACAAGATATTTAAAATTATTTTTTTAATTTTTGGTTAATATATAATCGACGGGTGTACTGACGGGTGATTAATAAAAATTTATAAATTATTTTTATCAAATATCATTGACTGGGTAACCGACGGAATATTTAACATTATGTTTTTTTTATTATTGGTTAAGACATAACTGACAGGTTTATCGATTGGTGTTTTATAAAAATTTATAAATTAGTTTTATTAAATATTACTGACTGGTTAATGACGGGTATTATTTTAAAAATTATTAATTATTAAATATTACCGATGGCATTACTAATGGATATTTAAAATTTCAGTAGTTGCCACGTAACCTTTGGTATTTCAGTATGTCTGTCAGCAATTACTAGAGATCGAAACGCATCATTTCATTAAGCATATACCTATTAGTGATTCGCGTATTTCTGAAACCATGAGCCTTCTTCTTCCCTATTTCATCAACCCCTTTATCTTTCTTCACTCACTTACTCTCTTTCTAATGTCGCTGTCACCTATTTTGCCACTGCACCGCCATCGGAGCTCTGTTCAAGAGGCTAAGACCACCATTGAGATCTAGAGGCCTTGCTGAGCATTTTAATCGGTGTAGTTTTTTGATTTGGTTTACTTTTTCCTTTCTTTTGTGGGTGCCCATAGTGTTGTGTTTTGTTGCACTGGGGAGTGATTATGGTTGTTATTTTGTTAATGTAGGAGTGTTGTTTGAGGGTGGTAGCGATTGTTGATTTTGCGATCGGTTTGGCATTCTTTTTCCTTATCTTATTTTATGTTTTCTATGTACATAATTGTGTTAATTTAAATTTTCATATTTGATTTTCAGGATTGGATTTGGTTGGACACCAAGAGCTTTCGCACATTTTGCATTTTTTGACTGCTATAGAGGTTAGTAACAAATCCTTGTTATTTATATTGTTTAATGGTTTTATATGTATGTAGGATATATAGAGACTTATGTTTTCTAGGATAGACTTAAAGGAAATGAGGGTTGCATGATTAGGGGAAGGGTATAGAGGTCTTTCCCCAACTTGTTTGCATTGCTTACTATAGGATTCTTTATGTTTACGGATATTGTAGGATGCATATTGTGGAGTTATAAGAAGATACACAATAGAACAGTTTTTAAGATTATGTGAATTGTATGTAATTATTAATATGTAACTGTTTCACTATATCTATTCTGTTGTTGATCTTTATAATAATATCTATAATTGTTGTATTGACTAAAATATATAACGATGGAAGCTCCTAATTTAAGGGGAGATGCTGTTAAAATTTGATAAATTTTTTGTAGGAATAATAGATTAAATAAAAGTAAGTATATTTCAAAAAACTTAAAAGCCAGTTGAATGTGTTTAAAAATAATAATTTAAATAAAACTTACAGACCAATTGATTGTGTTTTAAAAACCAAGTAAAATAAATATCTGATGACAGAAGCTCCTAATTTAAGGGGAGGTGTTGTTAAAATTTTGTAAATCTTTTTTTTAAGGAATTAGATTAAATAAAAGTAACTATGTTAAAAAAACAAAAAATCCAATTGAATTTATTTAAAAATAATAATTTAAATAAAACTTAAAGACCAATTAAAAGAAATATCTGACAACGGAAGCTCCTTATTTAACAGGATATATTGTCAAAATTTTTTTAGAATATTTGTTAAGAGAATAAGATTAAAAGTAGTTGTACTAAAAATTTAAATAGTAATTAAATTTGTATTATGAAATTATTTGAAATTTCCTGATTTAATTAATGCTTTTTTGTGGACTTTTTAATTATTTCAATATGGCTGGTAGAGGCAGAGGTCGACCTCGAAAGGTGGATTTACCCACCACCCTCTCAGCCACCGCCCCTTCCACTACATCCTCCACTGCCCCTCCCATCACCTCTGCCACTTCCCTTTCCACTACTTCCACTTCCTTTAGGATGATGCCTACTCCTGGGTATGCCGGCCCCCCACCTCCTTCGTATTAACACTCACAACTCACTTGTATCAGCGACCCCTTCCTTAGCCCTACCACTACCCCGACTCCCAACCTTGTATCTGAACAGACTCCTCCTTTCTTGACTAGGGCACAGGCACGGGACATGGATGGAAAGCCCCTCAGGCCAGATGGTGGGCTACTTGGGCCCGATGGTAGACTGCTCCCGCAGATTAGGCTGGACGTTACAAGTAAGTTGACACATGTTTTTTTTATTACATTCTAATTTTACATTACTTATGATATTTAAAATATTTTATTATTTTATTTTATTTTATCTATGTAATAGTTTTCATCCATTTGTACCTACTCACCATAGGATCATGGAGGTTATATAGAGTTGGTATAACCATTCGTGGCCAACGTGGATTAACATCCTAGATGTCAAGGAGTCGTGGTGGAAGGAGTGAAAGGTAATTCTATGATTTATTCGCTTTTGTTAAAGTATGTTTATATTATTTAATTATATGCTTATATATAATCCCTTATGTTCTGTGAAATTGTTTGTGTAGAAATCCTTTTATATTCAGCTCGAGCATGAGCCCGCAGTTAAGATGGCTTGGAGGATTTGGTCCTCCAATCAAATGCGGGATATGTTTCATGATGTCCATAAGGGATATATGAACAGCTTGTGGCTGAATGATGCCACCCTTAGTGAGCTGCAGCGCCACTGGGCTAGCGATCCAGCCTTCAAGGATAAGCTGGGTAAGGGAAAGACAAATTGAGCCTCATAGAAAGGTGGATCATTGTACACAGATGGGTAGAGCACCCAGTAGGGGACTTGAAAGTGTTTGGTAATTCTTTAATCTTTCTATATTTTATAATAACATTTACTATATTTGACTTATGGCAAATACTATGTTTTTATGACTTTATTATGCTTATTTGTGTAGGCAAGGGAGTTAAGCCACCTTCCAACACAGGGCGAGCATAAAGGGGAGTCTAGAGAGGTCTGGGTAGACCCTCGCTCTGGGGCGACCTATGTAAATTTGAATTTAGACATATCTTTACTTAATTTTTATTATTATTTTCATTTATCTTTTTTATAATTATTACTTATAATATGTTTTATCTTTTTTCCCTTGCAGCACGAGTTTACAGACCTTTAGGAGCAGACATAGACCCAGTACCAGACCTAAATGGCTAAGGTTAGGCCCGATGCTGACATTCCTCCTCCTCCAAATGAGGAGGATGTCTGGGCCCAGGTAATTGGCAGCCCTTACAGAGTCATATATATAGGATGGGGTACTATATTGAGAGACTGGGTCAGCTACTAGGGATAATGCACTGAGGGAGTGTGTGCACGCTCTCAAGCAGGAGCTACAATAGCAGGCACAGTTGATCCAGCAGCAGCATAAGCAGCAGACACAACTCCTTCCCCAACTCTAGGAGCAGCAGGAAGGGTGAGCAACCATGGAGCAGGAGCTGAGAGAGATCCGAGAGCTTAAGCTCTTATTGGAGTGGCAGCAGTAGGAGAAGGCTCAGTTTCGGGATGCAACAGAAGATCACTGCAGATATGATGACTTTCTTCCGGGACATGCAGGGCTTTGAGATCTTTCAGCTTCGGCAATATGCTCCCCTATATCCCACTCCCCTCCATCTCTAAGGGCCACTCACAGTCGGATGGTGCGGATGACGATGATAGTTCAGACGATGATGATGTCATCGACTCCATCGACGATACCGTCGCTTAGGAGTTCAGCTAGTTTTTATCTAGCTTCTTTTTTTTCATTTTGGATATTTTTTACATTTATTGTAATTTGTATATATTTAATTGTCATAATTTTCTATTTTATGTAATCAATTTAATTTATTTATTTTATTATTTTCTTATTTAATATCAATTTAATTGATAATTAGGTTATTATATAAATAAATAAATGTTAAATTACTAATCACCTAATAATTAAACATGGAAATTATAAAAAAATTAACTTTTTACCATTTGACCATTGGTGATAAGTAATTTTTTTAAAATAAATTGTTTTCCATAAATCAAAATTCCGTCGGTAACAAATCAAAAAAATTATTTTATTTATTTCAATATCCGTCGATACAAATAAATAAACCGATCGATATAAATATGTCTTTGATGACTATGGTGATGCCTTTTATATAATTATACTGATAGCTATGTATTTTATTACCCGTCGGTACACGCGTCGAAAAAAATTGATGGGTTTTTTGCTACCATTATTAATATTTATCAATGGCCTGAAAACTAATGCCCCAATACCTGTCGATAAAAATGCTACCAGTCGAAAAACCACTCGGTACAAGCATCAGTTTCCTGCCCATTTCTTGTAGTGAATTCAAATTTCAAGTAACATTCACTGTTAATATAAAATATCATATTATTTTATAAGTACAGTATTTTAATCTATTAATACTTGATGACAATATATCATCAAGTATTAATATAAGTTTGTATATTTTTATAGTTTCCTTTAAATTTTAAAAATAAAATTTAAAATAAATAGATTAAAAATTATAAGATATTATTTGATACCTCAAGTTCACATATATCTAGACAAGTTTAGTTTAGCCTCAGAGTTTCCCAGAGCCCACTGGTGTTGCCGATAAGGTCCCAGATGCATGAAATACCCCACATGTACAAGATTGGCTTTTCTGATACCACAATAGTGTTGATGTGGCGTGGCGCATGGGGTTTGGTCACTGGAGATCTCTATAGCAGTCATAGACCACTACAGTAGTCACATGTATGCGTACTATAGGGTTTTGTCCCTATCGACCGCTATAGTAGTGCCCTTGATATTAGAACACATCAAAACGACGCAATTTCATTAAAATGACCATAGCACCATATAAACCCATCCTTAGGTTTGGTAAATACACCCGAGCCATCCAGCATGCTATGCACCTCTTTCTTGTGTTTTTCTTTCGTTCTTCCTTTTCCTCAAGCTTCTAGTAAGTGTTTTTTGTGGATTTTCTAGTTTTCTTCCTCTTTTTACCAAGCTTAAGGGTTAGGATACTATCAAGCATGATTTTCTCAGAACGTTCTTCCTTATTGTCATTCCAAATTCAACTGTTAGTAAACTTGTCATTTGTTATGGTTTCTTGGTACTTTTGGTAGTTACCGATGTCATTCTTGCTCCCCAGAGTCAAGTTATAATTGGAAGGGCACTCTCAGCTACCAACAGTGGGTGGGTTAAAGCTCACGACCACATTTTTGGTTATTATTAGTACTTTCCTAGCATTATGTTAATTGTTTATGAAATTCTAGAATAATTTATGCCAATTATATGCTTAATAGATTATGCCAACTTCAGAAAAATTGTTGTTTTTAGCAGTCATCATGAAAATACTATTTTAGAAAGCTCATAGGGCCATACTAGTTGTCTGTATGCTGTAGACATATTTTTCTAAGTTTAGATAATGCATGAACCCCATTTTAGAATGAACTGCATGAATAGGGAATTTCATGAATAGTAGTTTGGCTAGTAATTAGTGTGAAACAAAAAAGCGAGTTAATGGTTGTAGGATCATTAACCTGGGTATTAAGTGGTCTGCTAGAGGACTAGCTCAACTCCCGTCATAGTAAGAAACCTAGTGTAGTGACTGCTTTATAAGACAAAGTTAGGTGCCCTTCAGTTCAGTTATCAGCTCAGTACTGCTAATTATTCAGTTCAGCTCCTGTCTCTCTATTAGTTACTCTTTATGAATTTAATTGAAATATTGCTTTTCACTGCAACTATGTATATATATATATATTAAAATATATTTATCCCAGTTGCATGTATAC
This sequence comes from Dalbergia cochinchinensis, assembly GCA_031216125.1. NCBI lineage: Eukaryota > Viridiplantae > Streptophyta > Magnoliopsida > Fabales > Fabaceae > Dalbergia > Dalbergia cochinchinensis. The sequence goes on from CM062368.1 coordinate 29,739,625, forward strand.
TTATGTATTATTTTTGTTGTTATCCCATGTAGGTTATGAGTAGAGACCTGCTCATTGAGTTTTGATAAACTTACCCTTCTTTTTCCTCCCCTACAGATACAACTATACATTCAGTTGCACCACAGGATCTACCTTAGTAGTGCTGCATCTTCTTTCTGATGAGCTTTGCTCGAAAGTGAAGGTTGTTATAGACTTGTGCTAGTTTATTGGTGCTTCAATAATCATATATGTAAGATCTCAGACATGCATAGTTTTATAATTATTTGATTTTGACCCTCAGTTACTTTATTTACTTATGTTAGCTACAGCATAGATTAGTATTACTTAGTTTTATATTTAGGATTTGTACTTTGGAAATACTACAAGATTATGGTTTTCAGTTGAAATTGGATTGTTCAGAATTGATTTATTATCATTATTTAATGTTTAAATTAGACTTCAGAATGAAAATATATTATTTTTTATCCATGCTAGTCATTCATATTACCAGAGGCTTCCATGGGGACCCAATCGTCACGTGCTGGTTATTCTCCTAAGTCGGATATTGACAAAGTTGTTAGCTCTAGAGCCCTTCAAAAAGCATATATGCTAAATGTTTTGAGTGATAACATAACCAATCTTGAGAAAATATTTTGAAGAAGGACCAATCTTTTTCTTGAGTTTTTTGAAGTAACAAACAGTCTTTTCAAGTTAGTATACACATTTCTTAAAACGAGGATATTTTCACAATGACATGTGCAAATATGTTTAATCTCATTTGAAGAGCTTGAGACTTGATTAAAGTAAAAATTATATCGTGGAATGAATGTATATATGCTTAATGAATTAAAGAAAACTCTCAAGTACAATAAACCAAGGCTCAGATCTTCAGAAAATAGCACTTGACTTTATAAAGTGCAATTCAAAGTGAAGATTTCAATCCAACTCTGAAGCAAGTGTGTACTAACATCTTCAATCATCATGATTGTAATCATGTCATCAATAATAAGCATTGATTGAAAAGTAGAAGATCAAGGAAAAACCCAGAAACTGATATGACACTTCAGAAAGCATGCTACATTATAAACGGTGCACTTTACAAGAATAGGAAGGAAATTTGAAATTCAAGTTTAAAGTCAAAGCCAGTCAAGGACTGATATGACATCTCTTCTTTCAACTTGGTCAACTGCTTCAGCTTCTAAAAGGAAAATTTCAGAAACCTCGTTCAGAAAGTCAAAAAGTAGTTTTTAAAGTAGCTCAAAAACCTCTATTTCACAATGGCTTCTGTAACTGCTCTAACAATGTTGAGCTCCTCTTCTAGATTGCATTTTCAAGACGCAAAGAAGATCAACACATGTCACTTGGAAAATAGATCAAGACCAATGATTATAAATACTGATCAAGTATAAAAGCAGATGCTATGCTTACAATATAGAGACTTTTGCTGATCAAAGTGCTGAAATGCTATAGAAATTTCTTCCCATTCTCTATGAAAGTTATTACTGCTTGTAATCAATTTTGTTCCTCGTAAAAAATCTTCTTTCTATATTCTTAGTAGATCATATGTTCTTCCTAGGAAGAATAGATAGAAAGAAGTCATTCAAGTTTTCCAGCTCTGTTATTATTTATCACACGAAAACTTGAGTATTGGTTAGTTTGAGTGTTTTGAGCTAAACACAAGCCTTTGTAACCTCGATTCGATAGTGATCGCTATGAGTTAGCTTGAAAAGGCTATAAGGTGACAGTAGAGGAAGCTACTAGTCATGGGTTAGCTTGAAGAGGCTAAGCAAAGACTACTTATAAGGTGACAATAAAGTAAGCTACTGGTCACAGAGTTAGCTTGGAAAGGCTGGTCAAAGACTACTCAAGTATGGCAGTAAAGTGAGCTATTAGTCACTAGTAAGAGCTTGAGAAAGCTACTGTAAAGACTATCTAACTTTCTTGGGTTGAGAAAGATTTTAATAGGACTCAACGTGGTTGAGAACTAGATATAGACAAGTTGGCTAAATCAGTATAAAATTCCTATGCAGTATCTTTTATTTCCTTAACTCTCTTTTATTTACTGTGTTGTGCCTTTCATACTGCATTTTTAAAAGACCTTTTTCTTATTAACGTGCTTAATAGTTCAAAAAGTTACTTTTTGAAGTGTACTGACATTTATTTTTGCTGCACTTCAAGTTCATACTTGATAGTATCTGTCTTAGCTTTTCAGAAATAAAAAGGAAAAGAAAAGTTCAAACACGATTCTGCCCTCCTTCTTGTGCACTTTTCAATTTACAAAAGTGATATCAGAGCCATAGGTGTGAACAACCGATTTTATTCAATCTTTTCAACAATAAAATCAAACAGTTTGCACTTAAGTTACCTTTTTTTCTTTATTTATAGTTTCATTTCTTGTTTATTAAAAATATAAAAATAAAATAAAAATTGAAAAAGGAAGCAAAGGAGTTCACGGACTCCTATCTTTTCATTCCTCCGAGGCAGGCATGTGAGCGGGGAAAAGTCTTTGAAAAATAAAAAAGGGGAAAGAACATTATCATTATGTTTTCTTTCCACTGTTTGCAAAACGTTGAGATTCCTTTCGGTGGTGAATTGGAACCAACTGGCAGAAATAGCACTCAACAAAGAGCTATCAGAGGAGGCAACCAGCGTGATAAAAAAAAAAAGATCCGAGAAGGATACAGGGGCCAGTTCATCAAGATACACAAAAAAAACCAGCAAGGAGAACTCAAAAAAAATCAACAATTCAATCCAGCACTAAAGAAGGTAATAGCTACAACATCAGCATCATCATCAAAAAAAATTTGAACCAAAAAAAGGAGAAAAACAGGCAGGAGGCCGTGGTGGTGCTCCTCCCCTGCCACCAACCGCGGCCTCCCATGATCACTATCATCATCACCTTCTTCCTCTACCATAGCTTCCCATTTCAACCACAACAACCCTTCATCATCTCCCCAGCTCCCACCAACCGTGGCCACCCTTCCAATTCCATCACATCATCATCATCTTCACCATCCCTTCTCCAACAACCACCACCACCATAGTATCCTCTTCAGCCGCGAGCCTCCACCACTAACCACCAAGCCATTACCACCCAAACCGCCATGAAAACAGTCTTTCCACCATGTCACCGCCACCTTCTGCCCTCTAAGACCAGCGGAGCTCCTCTTTCTCGGTTGCCATACCATCAACCGCACCACCACCACAAGCCACCGGAGCCACCATCGCGACTTCCCCATGGCAGATCGACCTCCACCCTTAGCCACCGACTGCGCCTCCCTCCATGGTGGATCAGACCTCTAAAGCTCGCAGCCAACTTCCCCTCGCGTCACTGAGCTACCACCTCCGCCGCCGGATCCAGCCTTATCCGGCGGATCCACCATCGCGATCCGGCACCCATGCCTTCCCCCTATTGCGAGTTCCCTTCCGTGCGAAGCTCCACTGCTTTGGATCCGCCTCCATAAGCGGTGATCTCCTTCCTTCCTTCACCATGGCGGTGGTGGTGGTCTCCCCATTCTCTCAATTTCCCTCACTCTCCATGCTTTCCCTCTCTCGTTCCCCTCTGCGTGAGTGACCGTGTGTGTGTGGGTGTGTGTTAGTGTATGTGATAGAGAAAAGAAATGAAACCGTGTCTACATGTATGAGAGAAAGTGAGGGAGTGCTTAGTGTGTGTGTGAGTGCGCATGAGAGAATAATTTTTTTTCCTTTTCTTTGGTGTGTCCGTGAAGCCTTTACTCTTAAAGTTTTAGTTCTTTTTATTTCTTTTAAGTGTTAATCATGTAAGTGTTGAGTTGTTATTATTATTATTATTTTTGGTTATGGTTGTTGCCGTGACATGTTGGTCCAAGAGTTGCTTTATTGAAATTTTAAAAAAGAAAGATAAAGTAAAAAGAGTGTTTGATTTATTAAAAAAAAACAAAAAAGAAAAAGAAAAAGAATGAGAGAGTGTCTCCGTGAAAGAGAGAGAATTTTTTTTTTTTGGATGAATTTTGAGGAAAAATTGTCATTAGGTCTTTTATTTTATGTTTCATTAAATTGTAGGTTTAGTTCATGTCTATGAATTATTTTTATTTTAGTAATTTGTGTTTATATATTTTGATTAGATTAATTGCGTATTCGTAATAATTTTATATCTCTAGCTTAATTGTTTTACATAGTTTGGGTATGTGTGTCTATGAATTAATTGTTGTTCATCTTAATTATTTTATATGTTTATGTGTTTTGGTTAAGTTAATTATGAATTTTTTTTATTATTATGTGTTTCAATTAAATTAATTGTTTTTTTATTTTATTATTCATGTGTTTTGCTTGAATTAAGTGTATATTTGTACTTATGTTTTTTAGTTTATTTATTTTATGATTATGCATTTTATGTGTAACTATGTCTATGAATTAATTTTCTTTTTAGTTTAGTTCCTTTACATGTTTATATGTCTTGGCCTAAATTAATTCATTTTTTATAAATTAATATTGTCAATTACTATTAAAATTAGAGTTTTTATTTTAGTTAAGGTCGTTTGTTTATTTTATTTTTCTTTATTGAATTAAATCTTTGGGTTCCTTTTTATTCATTTTTTTAGTGATTTTTTATCCTTTTAAAACTCATTTATTTGGATTTGATTTGGTTTGAGTCTGAAATTAAATTGGATTTTATTTTATTCTGGGTTCAAAATAAATGTTTGATTTTTCGTGTCTTATAAACAAAAAAAACAAAAAAAGAAAATTAATCTAGTAAGATTAGGAATTAGGTAATCAAAGATTTTTTAGTTTTTTATTTTATTTATTTATTTATTTATTTTAAGTTATTGTTATTGTAATTTTTGTTAGAATAAACTTATGAAGTTAGTACTTGGATTTGAATTTACTAGTTTGGTTGAGTATTTATTTCCATTTTTTAGGTTTTTTTGGTTGGTTTGCTTGGTTTAGATTTAGCTTATGCCTAAAAAAAAAAGAAGAAGTTTTTATTCATTTTGGATTTGAAATAATATTTGAGTATTTTACTTTATTAAGATTTTATTTAGTTAATTAATTAATTAATTTTTTATTTTAAAAAAGGGGTGATTAGTTGAGCCGGGACGACTTGTTAATCATATGTCCTAGAATATTTTAGCTGTAACAACTTGATATTCAAGATCTCTTTTCAAAAATAGAGTTAATTTAACCGCGACGGTTTGTTAACTTTATATTTTAGAATATTTTAGTTGTGACAGCTTAATATTCTAAATCTCTTTAAGATTAAACAATATCACAAATATTTTCTATAGAACTACGTGACTTTGAATTCTTTATTGCACCAGGGGATACGTAGGAGCAGGCGATTCCGATCCCTGTCAAGTCAAAATTAGCTTTTCATAATTCATTTTTATTTGTAAATTTTTAATTTTTTTTTTACTTGTAGTTTTTTTTATGCAATTTTTATACTTTGTTATATTTACAAATAATTTCTCTTCTTTTTTTTTAAAAAAATATTTTATTTAATATTCATTTGTGTGGGGAATTTTAGATAAAGATGTCAATTTAGCCGTGACGGCTTGTTAACTCAATATTTCGGTCATTTGGGTTGTGTGAATTAATGACCTGAAATTTTCCTTAAAAATATTTGTTTTTTTTTTATATTTGTTTTTTTATAAGAATATAAAAAAAATCACTTTCTTCTTATCTTATTTGTAAATATTTATCATTTATATTTTAATCTTCGATTTAAATTTATTCATTTATTTTTTTTATTTCAAATAATGAGGTTAATTTAGCCGTGACGGCTTATTAACTCCAAATTTCGGGCATTTGAGTTGTGACAACTTAATGACTTGAAAATTTCTCTAAAATATACCTTTTTTTCTTTTATACTTGTTTCTTTTTATAAAAAATATAAAAAATAAATTTCTTTCTATCTTATTTGCAAATATTTATAATTTATAATTTTGTTTTCAATTTAAATTTATTCATTTATCTATCGAAAAATTTATTTCAAATAAAGAGGTTAATTCAGCCGTGACGGCTTGTTAACTTGATATTTAAACATCTGAGTTATGACAACTTGATGTTCCAAATATCTCTCATAAAGATTTTTATATTTTCTCTTACAGAAATACCAAAAAAACAAATTTTCGCTTCTTTTTAGATTCTATTTGCAAGTATTTATTATTTAGAACAATTCCTTTTTTTAAATTATATACTTATTGTCAAATGTTTCGTTTCAAATAAAGAACGGTTAACTTAGTCGTGACGACTAGTTAATTCATTTTTAGGATATCTGAATTATAACAGTTCGGTGCACTAAAAAATATTTTCTTTTAAAAAAAATAAATTCCTTTTAATTGTCTTGAAACAGAAAATAAATGTTTGAAAAAGGTTATTTGTTTAATTTGCACAGTTAATTAAAGGTACCGTCCAAGGACGGGTGTACTAGGGTGCGTGGGATTAAATTCCTGCCCTTCCCTATACATAATCGACTCCCGAACTCAAACTGGTTTCAAAGACTATTCTCTAAAAAATGGGTTTTTTCCAACGTTTTCCCAATTTTAAATAAACTTGGTGGCGACTCCATAATTTTCAATAAAAAAATTCTTTTTTCGCCGTCCCCATCGCGATCCCGGTTGCGACAGATGGCGACTCCACTGGGGACTTCCAAGAGAGTCAGGCCTGTTTTAATTAGTTGTGCAAATTAAATATAGCCTCTTGATGTTTGTTTTCCTTTCTTTATTTTACTTTGTCTAATATTGTATGCTTCGTCTCTTTACAGAATTTCATTTTTCCTGTGTTTATTTTCTAGTGATAGCTTTATTTGTTAAAACCTTAGGATAGATGACTGTTAATTGGGTTTTGTACATGTTTGTTTGAGTTGTTTTTGCAGGTATTAGTCATGGGTAGTCTTAGGATTTTAGGTTTGTATGCTCTCTTCACACACAACACTTACATGTTAATCACACACGAGTGGGGCCCTATACCCAGGTCTGAGTGTAACTTGAGATATGTAAGAGATTGTGTAGTGGTAGCCATTTTGGATATTCATCCTGTTTGGTTATCGCGAAAATCTCATCTAGAGTGTGATTCTTTCATGAATGCCCTACATCTAGCGGTTCACCTGCTGTTGGGGGTAACGTTCTGAAATGAATCTTAACTCTAGAGGCCGTAGAACTCTGAGAATATAGACCCACCCAGTGAAAGTGTTCACAAGGTAGAACGACCATAGGACCATAGAATTAACCTCCAGAATTTACCTCACATAGGACACAAAGAGAGCGTGCATTTTCCTTAACTCCTTTCTTTGTACATAATTTCCTATCATTGTTCTTTGTACATAATTTCTGTTCATTTCCTAAATTGTTTACTTTTCCTTCTTTCATTTAAATCAATTTTTTTCTTTCTATTATGGCAGGTTTGTTAGAAAGTTGAACTGAAATCTTATTGTGAGTATCTTTGGGAAAATGGAAACAAATATGAGACCAGCATAAATGAAAGGTGAAAAGTTGAAAAGAACTCTACGTCTCAAAGCCAAGACACTTGACACTAAAAGCCTGAGGTCTTTGGGTCAATTGCTGAAGCTACCACAACGCTTGTCTTTCACCAGAAAATATGGAAAGATTTTGAATCTCTTAGAAGTAGAAGAGCAAGAAGAAGCAATCACAAAGACCGCACAAGATTATGATCCTCCGCTCCGATGTTTCACTTTTCAAGACTTCCAACTAGCACCTACCATCGAAGAATTTGAGAAGATTCTGGGGTTACCACTAGAAGGAGAAAAACCCTATCACTACCAAGGCCATTATCCTTCTTTACAAACCCTATCAACTGTCCTAAGGGTAGGCGTAAAGAATCTGCATGAAGCACAGAAATGTAGAAATGGGACTTACGGATTCTCAAGGGATTATCTCGAAGAGCATATGCGCCGTTTAGCTCAAGTTGAAGACTGGGATGCTTTCATAGATGTGCTGGCCCTAACTATCTATGGCACTGTCTTATTTCCGAATATTGAAGGCCTTGTAGATCTTGGGGCTATTGACGTATTCCTTGCTCGCAAATTCCATGGCCATAATCCTGTTCCAGCCCTCCTGGCAGATGTTTATTGCACTCTAAACTTTTACCAAGAGAGAAATGGTAAGAGAATTCTGTGCTGTTTACCAATGCTATATGTATGGGCTACTTCGCACATATTCCAAAGGAATTACAAGGCGTCTTGTCCAATTGAAGACCTACGAATGCATAATATCAAGAAGAAGAGTGGACAAGAGTGGGCTCAAGACCTGGCCAAATTGGATGAAAAGATGATACGATGGTATCCTTGGAGGGAGGATGGTCAAACTCTGATTTACCAGTGCGCAAGCTTTCCAAATGTACCTCTCATGAGTACCCGAGGATGCATAAACTACAATCCTGTCCTGGTGTTACGCCAACTCGGTTATCCTATGATGGGACCTCCTTCTGAAGCTGCAGTTACTCCGTTTGTCTCATATTATCAAGACTCCGATGACATTGGCCTACTGCAGAAAGTCCGATATGCTTGGAACAAGATCGTCCGAAAGGGAAAAGAATTGGGAATAAGGAGTTGTGCTGTGAAAGAAAGCTATCGTCAATGGGTGAAAAACAGGGCACAAGAGATCAAGATTCCATTTAGGGTCATAGCTGTTACTCCTCCGGACAATGCATCAACCTGGCATTCCCATGAAAATGAAGAAATCAAAGAAATGAAGGAGAAACTAGACAAGGTTGAACAAGAAAAGATGCAAATAGAAGCTGAGTTGAAAAGTGTCCACCATAACTACATGACATTAAAACGAGAAAGCACTGAAAAGGATCAGGCTCTAGAAGGAACAAGCAAGAAGCTGAAAATGGGGCATGAACACATGATGAAAACCAAGGAATGCCTCAAAGCTGCCAACAAAGAGCTAGGACTTCGGAGACAGGAGCGTGACAAAGCGCTAGCCGAAAATCAACAGCTGAAAGATCTACTTCGAAAGGCCAAAATTGCTGAAGAAACTACGTTAAAAGGTGAAGAACAAATGAAACAACAAATGGAAGAATTGAACAATGAGTACCAAAGGAAGATTGAAGAACTAAGCCAACACATGCATGATGAGATCATGGAATATCAGGTTGGTTTGGAAGAAGAAAAGGAAAGAGTTGCAAGTTTGGATTCTGAAATACAACATCAGAACCACATTATTCATGAGCTGAAGACTCGCTTCTCAAACTTGGCAGGATTGGCTAATACGGCCATCGAAGATGTTCCAAGATACTTAGGATTGGCTGAGCAAGGAATAATCCCTTTCAAGACCCCAATCGAGATTTGTAATTTTGTTGACTACTGTAAAGACTTGATTGGGAGAATGAAATAAATAATTGCTGAGAGAGATCTTTGAGAATAGTGATTATGGCTTTATGATGTATTGTCTTTTGTTGTTTTGGGAATGAATGTAAAAAAGGACGATGGGTACAATACCCCTTTATGAATGAAAAATCCTTGTTTCTCTGCATTGTGTTGGTCTCATAGCAATACCCATGACTTAGTACTTTTGAATGAGATGTTCTGAGGAACAGTTATCATCAAAGATACTCACACCAAGACTCAGCTTGATCATTTCTAACAAATAGCTATGTTTTTGTCTTTTTCTTTTCACTAAAGTTTGTTTTTAATAGGTAAAAATCCATCACAATTGGGCGCCCAAGGAAAACCGATACCGATCAAACTCGAATTCACAATACCAGAGCCCGAACCAAAATGGCTGGAGGGAATGGTGACCTGAGAAAGGGTATCCCAATCACAACTACTTGTGAAGTGGGAAGAAATCTGAGCGATGAAGTTGATGCAGTGAGAGGAAAACTGAATGAACTGTCAAACAACCAAGGAAGGTTGGAGGATATGATGCAGGCCATACAAGAATCACTTAACCTATTGGGAGCTCATTCAGCAAATGTGCAACCAAGTACCACGACACTGGGTATGCTCAGTGCAGGGTGCGGCTCTAAATGTCACTGCAGGGATGAATGATATGGGTGAAATCCCGAATAACTTCCATGGGCAACCACCGCCCACGATACCATTGGTAATCCCTATCGGAGAAGGCTATCGTTCCTTAGAAAATGTGCAAACTCATGAGCACGGGCATGTTACACCTGTCTGGGAGCAACCTCGTGTGGTCATCCAGAAGCAGCCATCCTCCTCAGAAAATAGTCGTGCAGAGGCAGAAAAAGGAAAGTTCAAAGAAGAGTGGATGGAGAAGATTCAAGAGCAGATTCGGGCTATTCAAGGACCTAGCCCCTATGGGTATGTGGAAGTTGAACAACTCTGCCCTTCATCGATGTAGTAATCCCTAGGGACTTCAAGGTTCCTGACTTCTCAAAGTATGACGGGACGGGTAATCCTCTTTTTCACTTGAAGAGTTATTGTACTAAGATGGCGATATGGTCAAAGGATGAAAAATTCCTCATCAACTTCTTCCATGAAAGCCTGACTGGACCTGCTCTGGAGTGGTACATTCAACTAGACCACTCAAAGATTTCTAGTTGGAGAGAATTGGCAGATCTGTTCATGAGTCAATACAAGTTCAATCTTGAGGTGGCACCTACACGGGAGCAATTAAGCTCTATGCAGAAGAAGAAGGATGAATCATTCAAACAATACGCACAAAGGTGGAGAGCCTTGGCTGCCCAAGTTCAACCGCCACTCATCCCAACTGAAATGTGTTCTTACTTCTTGGGAACCTTGGGATCCCCTTACATTGGGGCAATGGCAGGAGCAGCATACAAAGACTTCTCTGAGTTGATAACTGCTGGAGAAAGAATTGAAAGCTTAGCAAAAGCCGGCAAGCTCCCCATGAGTAGTGAAGACACTAGGAAAAGTTTCCCACCCAGAAAGAAGGAGACAGAGGTGAATTATGTGCATGGTCAGCAATCCTTCGTCCCACGATACACACCAACACGGCTACGATCATACCAAACCCCTATCCCTCCTTACTCATCTTACCAAGCCACACCAACCACAAACACCATTCCATACTCCCAACCCCAAGTTAACAACCTCCACATAAGGCCATACCAACCAACTCGCCCAACATACACCCCAGCACCTCGACCAAATTTCCAAAACCAAAATCGTAATCGATTCCCCAACTTCCCACCTTTCCCAAAGCTATCTATTTCGAATGCTGATCTTTTTCAAAAATTAGTTGATGCTCATCTGATCTCGGCATATCCTGTACACCCATTGGAACCGCCATACCCAGCTTGGTACAACCCGAACCTGACCTGTAAATACCACATGGACATAGCAGGGCATTCCATTGAGGATTGCGAAGGTTTCAAAACAGCAATAAGAAGGTTACGGGAGGCTAGACTTTCAAGAAGATTCGAAACCAGACATTGTTAACAACCCGATCCCAAAACACGAAGGAGGAAGTCGTGTGAATGCCTTGGAGGTGGAAGAACCTCTGATTACGAAAGTTCTGAATCTTCGAACACCAATGGAGGAAGTGTTCAATGGCTTGAAGGAGGCTGGGTATCATATTACAGCATCTGCATCCATGATGAAAGAGAATGAGAAAGATGACATAAAGTCGAGCTGCATATACCACTCTGGAGGTTTTGGTCATGATATAGAAATTTGGAGTTTCAAAGCTCGAGTACAAGAATTACTCGACCTAGGTATGATTCAAGCAAAAAAGAGGTCGAATCTTCCAGAAGAGGTGAATGTGATCGATCGCTTCGTACTCCGCGTCCCTCCACTGAATCGAGCTCCGAAACCAGAGAAAGTGGTGATCACCGTGAAGAAACCAATACCATTCAGTTATGAGAATACACATGCTGTCCCTTGGAACTATGAAACTAATGTGGAGACGAATGGAGACATAGGGGAAACTTCGAAAACCCAAACAAGTGAAGTGATAGCGGAGGTAAAAGGAATAACAAGAAGTGGAAAGATTTATGGGCTCGAAGAACTGGAAAAAGGGAAGTTTGTCGAAGAAGAGAACGTGGGAAAGGGTTTTGGTGCGGAAAGAAGGGGAAGAGAAGAAAATGAAGAAGAGGAGTTCCTGAAGATCATGAAACAAAGTGAGTACGACATACTAGAGCAATTGAAAAAGACTCCTGCTAGAATCTCCCTGTTGTCACTGATTTTGTCATCTGAATCTCATCAAAAAGCAGTGCTAAAGGTTCTGAAAGATGCTTATGTGAAACTGGATGTCTCATTGGAAAATATGGTAAACATGGTGGATCCGGTAAAGCGTGTCAATATGATCACTTTCTCAAACGAAGAGATCGTATCACAGGCTAACCCACGAGCACTGTATATAACCCTTAAATGCAAAGGCTATATAGTGCCCAAAGTCCTCATTGATGGAGGGTCGGGATTAAATGTTTTGCCGGCGTCGACCTTGAGCTACTTGTCAATAAGCAAAGAAGATATTTCACCACAAATGATGATCGTAAGAGCTTTTGATGGAGCAAAGAAAAACATCCTGGGGGAAATGGTGCTGCCATTGGAGATCGGCCCAAGCCGATTTGAGGTTTTATTCCAAGTGATGGAGATTGAGTCTGATTACAACATGTTACTGGGAAGACCATGGATTAACAATGTTGGTGTTGTTCCTTCAACCTTGCATCAAAAGGTTAAGTACATTGAAAATGGTTCGGTCATTACGATCCATGGAGAGAAGGAAATCATTGTATCTAAACCGGTCTCACTTCCATATGTTGAAAATGTGGAGTTAGTGGAAAGCGACTTATATGGCACACGGAGGTGGTGGGGTTGAAGCAAGAACAGAATGAGCTCCCAAGGCAAGATGTCAATCAGATAGTGGCTCATATCATGACCAAAAATGGTTATTTGCACGGCAAGGGACTGGGACCACGGTTGCAGGGTATCAAGACACCTCTACCTATCTCAGGGAAGCCTAACCGATTTGGTTTAGGATATGAGGTGTCATTGGAGGAGCAGATCAAGACCATGGCTCTTGAGCAAAAGAAACCAAAAGAGAAGATGAAACAGATCCCCCATCTGAAAGAGACCTTTCCTTATCCGGCTGAGGTGATTATGGCTGAAGGAGGATGTGTCCCTAGCTGTTGTCCAACCATCAATATGGTGGATGTTGAGAAGCCTGAAGAACGCAACAATGCTTATGCTGTCAACCGCGATGTGATGCTGATGAATTGGGAAGCCGAACCAGTGATTGATGTTGTTACTTCAAAGTAATCATTTGGGATTGTATTGATTGTATTTGCTTTTATGTATGCTACTTTGAGACATCATTTGAATAAACTTGCATGTTTATCCAGCAATTTTTCTCTTTGCCATCCGTTGTTCTTTTTCTTTATCATTATTTCCTCAAACCATTAATTTGTGCCTTTTATTCGTATTTTACCCATTATTTGTCTTGGCATTCCAACCCACCACAATTACTTTCCAGGGATTTAAGTATAAGAGTTTTGCCACATGAAAGGGATTTTGAAGGCTAATCAATTGATTCTCTTACTGCACTTGATTGTGATAGCTATGAGTCTGAAGAAGATGAAGAAGCTATTGAGAAATTTTCAGGGTTACTAGAACACATGGATAAAGGATTTGACTTAGACAATGAGGTGGTCGAAATAATTAACATGGGCACCGAAGAAGAGAAGAAAGAGCTGAAAATAGTGGAGAATCCTGAGCGAACAGAAATGATTGCTTTATTTGAAGAATACCTGGATATTTTCGCATGGTCTTATCATGATATGCCAGGACTGGATCCGGAGATTGCTTCACACAAGATCCCTTTGTACCTAGAAGCTGAGCCGAAAAAGCAAAAGTTGAGAAGAATGCGGCCCGGCATGTCGCTAAAGATAAAAGAAGAAGTGACTAAACAGCTAGAGGCCGGGTTTCTAGAGGTGTCGAGACACACGGATTGGGTGGCCAACATCGTGCCTGTGCCTAAAAAGGATGGGAAGGTTAGGATGTGTGTTGATTATCGGGACTTGAATAAAGCTAGTCCGAAAGACGATTTCCCACTCCCTCACATTGATGTCCTTGTTGATAATGACCGAAACCACCGGTTTTCATTTATGGATGGATATTCCGGGTACAATCAGATTCTCATGGATGTTCATGACAAAGGAAAAACTACGTTCATAACTCCGTGGGGAATATTTTGCTACACAGTCATGCCATTCGGGTTGAAGAATGCCGGTGCCACTTACCAACGTGCTATGGTTGCATTGTTCCATGACATGATGTACAAAGAAATTGAAGTGTATGTAGATGACATGGTCGCTAAGTCCAAAGAGGGAGAAAGCCATGTAGCAGTCTTACAAAAGCTATTTGAAAGACTCAAAAAATACAAGTTGCGACTGAACCCAAATAAATGCATCTTTGGAGCTTCCACGGGGAAATTACTGGGATTCATTGTCAGCAGAGAAGGGATAAAAGTGGATCCGGATAAAGTGAAGGCCATACAAGAAATTCCAGCCCCCCGAACTGAGAAGGAAGTGAGAAGTTTTCTTGGGAGGCTCAACTACATTGCTAGATTCATTGCAAATTTGACTAGTACTTGTGAGCCTATATTCAAGTTGCTGCGAAAACATCAACCTGGAGAATGGAATGAGGAATGTCAAGAGGCCTTCGATAAAATAAAGACTTATCTAATGAAACCTCCAGTTCTGATTCCTCCTACGCCAGGCCGTCCTTTAATACTGTATCTCACAGTGTTACCTACTTCACTCGGGGCAATGTTGGGGCAATATGATGAATCTGGAAAGAAAGAACAGGCCATTTACTATTTGAGCAAGAAGTTTAATGAATACGAATCTCGCTATCTGGCAATCGAAAAGACCTGTTGTGCATTAGTATGGGCTTCCAAGAGGTTGAGGCAGTACATGTTATACTACACTACTTGGCTGATTTCTCGAATGGATCCGTTAAAGTACATATTTGATAGTCCTCATGTGTCATTGAGAATGTCAAAATGGCAAGTAATGCTGTCTGAATTTGATATCAAATATGTCACTCAAAAGTCTATCAAAGGAAGTGCAATTGCTGATCATCTAGCTGAAAACCCTATGGAGGGTGTACAACCCACTATGCTTGAATTCCCTGATGACGAAGTGTTGACACTAGAAAGAGAAGATGAAGAAGAGGGGAATGTGTGGAAGATGTACTTTGATGGAGCAGCCAATATGAATGGATGTGGAATAGGAGCTGTAGTAGTCTCATCAGCTGGGAAACAATACCCAGTTTCCATCAAATTAGACTTTGAATGTACCAACAACATGGCAGAATATGAAGCATGTGCAAATGGTTTGCAAGTTGCGATTGACTTGGGAATCAAAGAACTAAAGGTCTTTGGATACTCTGCTTTCATAATCTATCAAGTTAATGGAGAATGGCGCACAAAGGATCCGAAATTGGTACCTTATTAGAAGCATTTGTCTCAGTTAATTGAGCGCTTTGATGACATATCATTCTCTTATTTGACTCGGGACAAGAACCAGTTTGCGGATGCTTTAGCGACTTTGGCCGTGATGACTAACTTGGAGGTCCATGCTAATGTCCAACCCATCCATGTAGAAGCGCAAAATGAACCAGTGTATTGTGACAATGTGAAGATTGAGCCGGAAGGCCAACCATAGTATCATGATATCAAACAGTATATTCAAAGAAGAGAATACCCAGCAGGTGCAAATGAGATGGATAAGAAGACAATTCGAAGACTGGCCATGTCTTTCTTCCTGAATGGTGAAGTTCTCTACAAGAGAAACTATGACACGACTCTCCTCAGATGTGTAGATGCTCATGAAGCTCAAATAATCATGATCAAAGTTCATGAAGGGATCTGTGGAACTCATGCCAATGGACATATGATGGCTCGCAAAATCTTAAGAAGCGGTTATTACTGGTCCACTATGGAGAATGACTGTATCAGTTATGTTCGGAAGTGTCACAAATGTCAGATATATGCAGACCGAGTCAATGCTCCTCCAGTTCAGTTGCATAGCATGGTGTCTCCTTGGCCTTTCTCGATGTGGGGCATGGATGTTATCGGCCCGATTAATCCCAAAGCATCTAATGGTCATCGTTTCATCTTGGTAGCAATAGATTACTTCACTAAATGGGTGGAAGCTGCTTCATATACCAACATCACACAGAAGGTGTTTCTCAGATCCATCAAAAAGGACATCATCTGCAGATATGGAATTCCAGAAAGGATCATTACAGACAATGCTCCTAACCTCAATGGTGCCAAAGTTCAGAAGTTCTTTGAGACTTTCAAGATCAAGCATCACAACTCAGCTCCTTATAGACCTCAAATGAATGGTGCGGTTGAAGCTGCGAATAAGAATATCAAGAAAATCATTGCCAAAATGGTGGTGAACTATAAAGATTGGCATGAAATGCTGCCCTATGCTCTGCACGCGTATCGTACCAACATACGATCAAGCACAGGGGCAACTCCTTTTTCATTGGTATATGGAATGGAAGCCGTATCTCCTATAGAGGTTGAAATCCCTTCGCTCAGAGTTTTGATGGAAGCTGAGTTAGAAGAATCTGAATGGGTGAAAGCTCGATATGAGCAATTGAACATGATCGAAGAGAAGAGGCTTGCAGCCATTTGCCACGGCCAGTTGTATCAAAGCAGAATGGCTAGGGCTTTTAATAAGAAAGTCCGCCCTAGAGATTTTCATCCAGGAGATTTGGTTCTGAAGAAAATTCTCCCTAATCAAGAAGACACACGGGGAAAGTGGGCTCCAAGTTATGAAGGTCCTTACATTGTCAAGCATGCATTCTCAGGTGGAGCGTTGATTTTGCAAAACATGGAGGGACAAGAATTGCCTAAACCAATCAACAGTGATGCAGTTAAAAGATTTTATGCCTGAAGAGATGTTTAAAAAGCCCGTTAGGTCGAAAACTCGAAAGAGCGACCTAAGCAAAAGTTAGGGCAAAGCAGATACTTAAAAAGCCCGTTAGGTCGAAAACTCGAAAGAGCGACCTAAGCAAAAGTTAGGGCAAAGCAAAAAGGAAAAGCCTGTTAGGTCGAAAACTCGAAAGAACGACCTAAGCAAAAGTTAGGGCAAAGCAAAAAGGAAAAGCCTGTCAGGTCGAAAACTCGAAAGAGCGACCTAAGCAAAAATTAGGGCAAAACAACAAAACAAAAGAGCTCGCTAGGTTGAAAACTCAAAAGAGCGGCCTAGGAAAAAGTTAGAGCAGAAAAGATAAGCATCTTCGCTGGCAACTGAAACTGGGGTAATTTTTGATAGTCCAGCGAATAATCGAGTGATAAGGGCTGAAACTGGGGCAATTTTAAAAGGAGTTTGAAGACATGTCGTCAGATATCATGGCTATGGTATTCAACTTGCTTTAAGAAGTCAATTGATTGAGCCACAAAGAACCTAAACTGGGGCAAAAAAAAAAAATTTGTGTCTCTCCAAAATTTTATCTTTCGCATTTATATTGTTCAAAACATTTTGTCATCTAATACACCAAACAATGAAAATGTCCATTCAGTTGATCCATCCACCTTCTCTTTGAATGCATGTTTTATTCATAATGTCTCAAGTAGGATAAATTTAAGCTTCAATTACGCAGTCTAACAACATTTACAGCAATACATCAATGATTAGCATCCCGATCCAGAAACTGCAGCTAAGCTTGACAGAAAAGTAATCAACCTTCTGAAAAGGAAATGGGAGAAGAATAAAAATGAGCAAGGTCACAGAAGAAAACAAAGTCTTGGTTGTGTCAGAAGGTCCAATGCTAAGATTATGAGTTTGATCGGTTAAAGTTCTCCTCGAGGCTTGCTCAATTGAGTTACGGTTAGTTTTTCAATAAACTGAAGGTGGATAATTCAAAGCTTTTTGCATATGATTCGAAAAATAATAAAAAAGATTGTTTTCTTTTCCAAGTTATATTTCAGTCGGCCTCAGCTGCCAATTTATGTTTTCAGTCGGCCTAAGCTGCCAGTTTACATTTTCAGTCGGCCTCAGCTGCCACTTTAAATTTCAACCAGCCTCAGCTGCCACTTTAAATTTTCAGTCGGCCTCAACTGCTAATTTACATTTCAACCGGCCTCAGCTGCCACTTTACGTTTTCAGTCGGCCTCAGATGCCAATTTACGTTTCCAGTCGGCCTCAGTTGCCAATTTACATTTTCAATCAGCCTCAGATGCCAATTTACATTTCAACGGCCTCACCGCCACACGTTTTCAGTCGGCCTCAGATGCCAATTTACGTTTCCAGTCGGCCTCAGTTGCCAATTTACATTTTCAATCAGCCTCAGATGCCAATTTACATTTCAACCGGCCTCAGCTGCCACTTTACGTTTTCAGTCGGCCTCAGATGCCAATTTACGTTTCCAGTCGGCCTCAGTTGCCAATTTACATTTTCAGTCGACCTCAGATGCCAATTTACATTTTCAAGTCGGCCTCAGCTGCCACTTTAAATTTCAACCGGCCTCAGCTGCCACTTTAAATTTTCAGTCGGCCTCAACTGCTAATTTACATTTCAACCGGCCTCAGCTGCCACTTTACGTTTTCAGTCGCCCTCAGATGCCAATTTACGTTTCCAGTCGGTCTCAGATGCCAATTTACATTTCAACCGGCCTCATTTGCCACTTTACGTTTTCAGTTGGCCTCAGATGCCAATTTATTACATTTTCAGTCGGCCTCAGATGCCAATTTACATTTCCAAGTCGGCCTCAGATGCCAATTTACATTTTCAGTCGGCCTCAGATGCCAATTTACATTTCCAAGTCGGCCTCAGATGCCAATTTACATTTTCAGTCGGCCTTAGATGCCAATTTACATTTCAAGTCGGCCTCAGATGCCAATTTACATTTTCGGTCGGCCTCAGATGCCAATTTACATTTTCGGTCGGCCTCAGATGCCAATTTACATTTTCAGTCGGCCTCAGCTGCCAATTTACGTTTTCCAGTTGGTCTCAGATGCCAGTTTACGTTTTCAGTCGGCCTCAGCTGCCAATTTACATTTCAAGTCGGCCTCAGCTGCCAATTTACATTTCCAGTCGGCCTCAGATGCCAATTTACATTTCAAGTCGGCCTCAGATGCCAATTTTACATTTCAAGTCGGCCTCAGCTGCCAATTTACGTTTTCAGTCGGCCTCAGATCCCAGTTTACACTTCTTTCGGCCTCAGATGCCAATTTACATTTTAGTCGGCCTCAGATGCCAGTTTACACTTCTTTCGGCCTCAGATGCCAGTTCATGATTTTAGTCGGCCTCAGATGCCAATTTACATTTCAGTCGGCCTCAGCTGCCAATTTACATTTTCAGTCGGCCTCAGATGCCAATTTAATTTCTAGTTGACCTCAGTTTACCATTTTACATCTCCAATCAACCCCTTGTTGGTTTTTTTTAAATTCCGGTCAGCATCATCTGCTTTAGACTCTTGCTAGCCTTTGCATTTGACTTTCTCGTATGTGCATATGCTTTTGCTGTTCAGATTTTGATTGTTTATATTTCATGCATTTATCGAACAAAATCGATGTTCATATCTTTATTCATTCCTTATGAAGAAAATATAAAACTTAAGTTTTCATATTCTCTTATAAGAAATGAATAAAGAGGGGCAACTGTGAACAACCGATTTTATTCAATCTTTTCAACAATAAAATCAAACAGTTTGCACTTAATTTACCTTTTTTTCTTTATTTATAGTTTCATTTCTTGTTTATTAAAAATATAAAAATAAAATAAAAATTGAAAAAGGAAGCAAAGGAGTTCACGGACTCCTATCTTTTCATTCCTCCGAGGCAGGCATGTGAGCGGGGAAAAGTCTTTGAAAAATAAAAAAGGGGAAAGAACATGATCATTATGTTTTCTCTCCACTGTTTGCAAAACGTTGAGATTCCTTTCGGTGGTGAATTGGAACCAACCAGCAGAAATAGCACTCAACAAAGAGCTATCAGAGGAGGTAAACAACGTGATAAAAAAAAAAAGATCCGAGAAGGATACAGGGGCCAGTTCATCAAGATACACAAAAGAAACCAGCAAGGAGAACTCGAAAAAAATCAACAATTCAATCCAGCACTAAAGAAGGTAATAGCTACAACATCAGCATCATCATCAAAAAAAATTTGAACCAAAAAAAGGAGAAAAACAGGCAGGAGGCCGTGGTGGTGCTCCTCCCCTGCCACCAACCGCGGCCTCCCATGATCACTATCATCATCACCTTCTTCCTCTACCATAGCTTCCCATTTCAACCACAACAACCCTTCATAATCTCCCCAGCTCCCACCAACCGTGGCCACCCTTCCAATTCCATCACATCATCATCATCTTCACCATCCCTTCTCCAACAACCACCACCACCATAGTATCCTCTTCAGCCGCGAGCCTCCTCCACCACTAACCACCAAGCCATTACCACCCAAACCGCCATGAAAACAGTCTTTCCACCATGTCACCGCCACCTTCTGCCCTCTAAGACCGGCGGAGCTCCTCTTTTCTCAGATTTGCCATACCATCAACCGCACCACCACCACAAGCCACCGGAGCCACCATCGCGACTTCCCCATGGCAGATCGACCTCCACCCTTAGCCACCGACTGCGCCTCCCTCCATGGTGGATCAGACCTCTAAAGCTCGCAGCCAACTTCCCCTCGCGTCACTGAGCTACCACCTCCGCCGCCGGATCCAGCCTTCCGCAGCAGATCCACCACTGCACAGTCCAGCACCCATGCCTTCCCCCTCTTGCGAGTTCCCTTCCGTGCGAGCTCCACCGCTGGATCCGCCTCCCGCAAACGGCTGGTCTCCTTCCTTCCTTCACCGTGGCGGTGGTGGTGGTCTCCCCATTCTCTCAATTTCCCTCACTCTCCATGCTTTCCCTCTCTCGTTCCCCTCTGCGTGAGTGACCGTGTGTGTGTGGGTGTGTGTTAGTGTATGTGATAGAGAAAAGAAATGAAACCGTGTCTACATGTATGAGAGAAAGTGAGGGAGTGCTTAGTGTGTGTGTGAGTGCGCATGAGAGAATAATTTTTTTTCCCTTTCTTTGGTGTGTCCGTGAAGCCTTTACTCTTAAAGTTTTAGTTCTTTTTATTTCTTTTAAGTGTTAATCATGTAAGTGTTGAGTTGTTATTATTATTATTATTTTTGGTTATGGTTGTTGCCGTGACATGTTGGTCCAAGAGTTGCTTTATTGAAATTTTAAAAAAGAAAGATAAAGTAAAAAGAGTGTTTGATTTATTAAAAAAAAAAAGAAAAAGAAAAAGAATGAGAGAGTGTCTCCGTGAAAGAGAGAGAGAATTTTTTTTTTTTGGATGAATTTTGAGGAAAAATTGTCATTAGGTCTTTTATTTTATGTTTCATTAAATTGTAGGTTTAGTTCATGTCTATGAATTATTTTTATTTTAGTAATTTGTGTTTATATATTTTGATTAGATTAATTGCGTATTCGTAATAATTTTATATCTCTAGCTTAATTGTTTTACATAGTTTGGGTATGTGTGTCTATGAATTAATTGTTGTTCATCTTAATTATTTTATATGTTTATGTGTTTTGGTTAAGTTAATTATGAATTTTTTTTATTATTATGTGTTTCAATTAAATTAATTGTTTTTTTTATTTTATTATTCATGTGTTTTGCTTGAATTAAGTGTATATTTGTACTTATGTTTTTTTAGTTTATTTATTTTACGATTATGCATTTTATGTGTAACTATGTCTATGAATTAATTTTCTTTTTAGTTTAGTTCCTTTACATGTTTATATGTCTTGGCCTAAATTAATTCATTTTTTATAAATTAATATTGTCAATTACTATTAAAATTAGAGTTTTTATTTTAGTTAAGGTCGTTTGTTTATTTTATTTTTCTTTATTGAATTAAATCTTTGGGTTCCTTTTATTCATTTTTTTTAGTGATTTTTTATCCTTTTAAAACTCATTTATTTGGATTTGATTTGGTTTGAGTCTGAAATTAAATTGGATTTTATTTTATTCTGAGTTCAAAATAAATGTTTGATTTTTCGTGTCTTATAAACAAAAAAAACAAAAAAAGAAAATTAATCTAGTAAGATTAGGAATTAGGTAATCAAAGATTTTTTAGTTTTTTATTTTATTTATTTATTTATTTATTTTAAGTTATTGTTATTGTAATTTTTGTTAGAATAAACTTATGAAGTTAGTACTTGGATTTGAATTTACTAGTTTGGTTGAGTATTTATTTCCGTTTTTTAGGTTTTTTAGGTTGGTTTGCTTGGTTTAGATTTAGCTTATGCCTAAAAAAAGAAGAAGAAGTTTTTATTCATTTTGGATTTGAAATAATATTTGAGTATTTTACTTTATTAAGATTTTATTTAGTTAATTAATTAATTAATTTTTTATTTTAAAAAAGGGGTGATTAGTTGAGCCGGGACGGCTTGTTAATCATATGTCCTAGAATATTTTAGCTGTGACAGCTTGATATTCAAGATCTCTTTTCAAAAATAGAGTTAATTTAACCGCGACGGTTTGTTAACTTTATATTTTAGAATATTTTAGTTGTGACAGCTTAATATTCTAAATCTCTTTAAGATTAAACAATATCACAAATATTTTCTATAGAACTACGTGACTTTGAATTCTCTATTGCACCAGGGGATACGTAGGAGCAGGCGATTCCGATCCCTGTCAAGTCAAAATTAGCTTTTCATAATTCATTTTTATTTGTAAATTTGTAATTTTTTTTTACTTGTAGTTTTTTTTATGCAATTTTTATACTTTGTTATATTTACAAATAATTTCTCTTCTTTTTTTTTAAAAAAATATTTTATTTAATATTTATTTGTGTGGGAAATTTTAGATAAAGATGTTAATTTAGTCGTGACGGCTTGTTAACTCGATATTTCGGTCATTTGGGTTGTGACAGCTTAATGACCTGAAATTTCCCTTAAAAATATTTGTTTTTTTTTATATTTGTTTTTTTATAAGAATATAAAAAAAATCACTTTCTTCTTATCTTATTTGTAAATATTTATCATTTATATTTTAATCTTTGATTTAAATTTATTCATTTATTTTTTTTATTTCAAATAATGAGGTTAATTTAGCCGCGACGGCTTATTAATTCCAAATTTCGGGCATTTGAGTTGTGACAACTTAATGACTTGAAAATTTCTCTAAAATATACCTTTTTTTCTTTTATACTTGTTTCTTTTTATAAAAAATATAAAAAATAAATTTCTTTCTATCTTATTTGCAAATATTTATAATTTATAATTTTGTTTTCAATTTAAATTTATTCATTTAATCTATCAAAAATTTTATTTCAAATAAAGAGGTTAATTCAGCCGTGACGGCTTGTTAACTTGATATTTAAACATCTGAGTTGTGACAACTTGATGTTCCAAATATCTCTCATAAAGATTTTTATATTTTCTCTTCCAGAAATACCAAAAAAACAAATTTTCGCTTCTTTTTAGATTCTATTTGCAAGTATTTATTATTTAGAACAATTCCTTTTTTAAATTATATACTTATTGTCAAATGCTTCATTTCAAATAAAGAACGGTTAACTTAGTCGTGACGACTAGTTAATTCATTTTTAGGATATCTGAATTATAACAGTTCGGTGCACTAAAAAATCTTTTCTTTTAAAAAAATAAATTCCTTTTAATTGTCTTGAAACAGAAAATAAATGTTTGAAAAAGGTTATTTGTTTAATTTGCACAGTTAATTAAAGGTACCGTCCAAGGACGGGTGTACTAGGGTGCGTGGGATTAAATTCCTGCCCTTCCCTATACATAACCGACTCCCGAACTCAAACTGGTTTCAAAGACTATTTTCTAAAAAATGGGTTTTTTCCAACGTTTTCCCAATTTTAAATAAACTTGGTGGCGACTCCATAATTTTCAATAAAAAAATTCTTTTTTCGCCGTCCCCGTCGCGATCCCGATTGCGACAATAGGTTTGCTTGCATATTACTAGAGTAATTGTCCACAAATAACATGACATCCATGCAAATAGAAGTGCGCCCATTTACATTAGCATAGTGTTATTTTAGGCCTTTAGAAAATAGTCAATCATATCTAAGTTAAGAGTCTGTCTTTTCTTGGTTCTCATGCTCTTATTCCATGCCCTCCCTTTCTTAGGTGCGACCATGCCACCGGTGAACCCTACGACGCCTTCAATGTTACTATAGGAGTGGCTCAACTAGTATAGTGCTCATCTTAGAACTTTTGAGCAGATGGTACCGAATCTAACATATGTCATGACTAGACAGTTAGAGTCAACCATACAGCCACCTCCAGTTTGAGACACTAATGATTTAGTGTTGGAATGTTTCAAAAGAATAGACCCATCCACCTTCAACGAAAGTCTGATGACAGAGGACCACTAGGAATTCCTGAGGTAGATAGATAAAATAGTGGTGTCATCCACTATTTTTCCATGAGAACAATGGAGTTGGCTAGCTTCCAACGGAGAGGCCAAGCAGAGATATAGTATCAAGAGTTCTGGCAGAGGCGTAAGACCTCAAACCATCCCTTTAGGGAATAGTTTAAGGATGCCTTCATGCGAAGATTCTTATTAGAGAGACGACAGGCATAGATGATAAAGGAATTTCTAAAACTTTAGTTGACTCCAAGTATGACAGTGACAAAGTATAATGAGCGTTTCACCTATCTGGCCTAAGCAGCCTCTAGCACATTATAGACAGAGACATCTAAGGTAAGATGATTTGTTTAGGGATTGCCTAAGGACATGTTCCTCTGCTTGCAACCCCATATAGAGACCATTGATTATGCTCAAGTTGTGGATACGATGATAATTCTTGAGAGTGGGTTAACAAAATACAAGATGATGTTAGAGGCCAACAAGAAAGCCAAGTTTCACGACTTCTTCTCAAGTGAAATAGGTTCAAGCATGGGTCACTACTAGTAGGGCTAACAGCAGGGTCAGTCAAGTAAGGCCTCTTTCTCAGATCTTATCCCGGCACCCCAACTGCATCACAGACTCAGAGTAGAGGGTAGTCAATATAGTGGACAGAGTTTAGGCCAGACCTATCTAGTATGCTAGACTTGCGGGAGAAGACATCTAGGTAAGTATTTGTCACATTCTTCACTACGCTTCGAGTGTGCCTAGCCAAGCCACAAATACAGAGAAGTCTAGTGCTTCAAGGAGCTTTGAGCCAAAGGATAGTGAACCTTTCCATGTTAGTTCAGTCCTTCCTATTGATAACCCAAGGTGGTTCTATTGCTCTAGCAAGCTAAGGAGATGGGGACAAGGGCCTTGGTGGTAAAGGCGTACGTTGTAGGGGACTAGATGGTAGAGGCCAAAGTAATATAAGGCAGCCCCGTTTGTTTGCTTTGACTCATTAGGATGCTCAAGAGTCTAATGAAGTATTAACACGTATAACAACAGTATGCTTTTTGATGCCATGGCATTGTCACACTCTTATGTGTTCCATTTAGTAGATTCCTTAAGGATTTTGAGGAGACATTTCAAGTTAGGGTACCTTCAATGGAGCCTCTCCTTGTTCAGGCAATAGATAGATTATGCAGAGCCAAAGTTGGTGACATGGAGACACTAACAGATTTAATAGTGTTGGACATGACTAACTTTGACATTATTCGGGGTATGGATTAGCT
This sequence comes from Dalbergia cochinchinensis, assembly GCA_031216125.1. Lineage (NCBI taxonomy): Eukaryota > Viridiplantae > Streptophyta > Magnoliopsida > Fabales > Fabaceae > Dalbergia > Dalbergia cochinchinensis. Next base: position 29,765,144 of record CM062368.1, read on the forward strand.
AGGTTCGTGCCATGCTATTGTTGATTGCTATAGGAAGACAATGAGATTTGAGGTAATAGGTGACGCTCCGAGAAAGTTTTTGTGTGCAAGGTGTTCATCACCAAAAAAATATGATATCAGCTATGAGTGCATTGTGATTGATAGATAAAAAAACTTACTATGGGCACTATGAGTTCTTAATGATGTCCTTTGTGTTGATAAGTACCCTAGCAATTTTCATGAATTTGACAAACAGGGTGTTTAAGCCATTTCTAAATCATTTCATGATTATATTCATTGATAAAATCCTAGTGTATTCAAAGAGTAAGGAGGAGCATGAGCAGCATCTAGGGATAGTTCTACATACCTTAAGGGAAAATCAATTATATGTCAAATTATCTAAGTGTGAGTTTTGGTTTGACCAAGTGGCATTCCTTGGGCATATGCTATCTATGGATGGTATTCTGATAGATCCAAAGAATGTGGAAGTCGTGCATCAGTGGCCTAGACCTTCAATAGTTTCTAAGGTTCCTAGTTTCTTTGGGCTTGGGTGGATACTATAGGAGATTTGTTTAGGACTTTTCAATGATTGCAGTACCCATGACTAAGTTAGCATGGAAGAACATCACGTTCTATTGGTCAGATGAGTGTGAAGAGAGTTTATAGAGACTTAAGATATGTTTGACCATGGTGCCAGTTTGGTGTTACTTCCACGGATAGGTGGCTTTTTGGTATTCTGTGATACTTTGATAGTTGAACTTTGCTGTGTCCTGATGCAGTATGGCTGGGTTGTAGCTTATGCCTCATAGCAGGTCAAGATGCATGAGCAAAATGACCCCTCACATGACTTAGAAATGACAATAATGGTCTTTGCCTTGAAGATTTGGAGACATTATTTGAATAAAGAGACTTGTGAGATTTTCATGTACCATAAGAGCCTAAAGCACATTTTCCAGCACAAGGATATGACCCTAAGGCAGTGCCTATTGCTTATACATGCATAGCAAAATATATATACTCATTTGAGTAAGCCTTGCTCTTGCTAATCGATAGATACCTGTTATAATCTTATAAGAAACTCAATAGAGACATCAGTCATTCTCTAAAGTATTTTCTTTGAATTAATTTTGTTGCCATTCAAAACACATAAGCCCAAGCATTCTGGAGCTAACAATCTCCCCCTTTTTCTTGCTGACAAACAAATTTGAAGAAAATCTTTTGAAGAGATAATTGAAAGAAATGTTGCAGAAATGTAAACAAAATAAGCATATTCTTTCAATCAAACATAACGAGAGATATTGAGGAAGTTCTTTTTCTTAAGGCAGTGCCTATTGCTTAAAGGATTATGACTATATGATCTCTTATCACCCACGAAAGTTGAATACAGTAGCAAATGCATTGAGTAGGAAGTCTACAGGCAATTTGGTTCACATAGCGCCAGTAAAGGAACCATTAGTTGAAGATATCCACAAGTTGGAAGCTGAGGGTGCCCAATCTGGTCTTAGTAACACAGTGGCTTTTCTTGTTCACAACAAGGCTCAAGACCTTAGTAGAACAGATTAAGGCACAGTAGGTGGAAGATCTAAAGTTATCTAAGTTGGCTGAGGATGTCAGCAAGGGTGAGAACACATAGTTCTCAATTGATGCTGAGGGCATATTGCACTTTAGGGATCATTTATGTGTACACGCAGTGGGCTGGCTTAGAAGCAAAGTTATAGAGGAATCCCATAGTGCAGTGTAGTCATTGCACCTAGGGCCAGCTAAGATGTATCAAGATTTTAATCAATTGGTTATGATAGGATGGCATAAAGAAAGATGTTGGTGACTTCGTGGCAAGGTGTTTGGTGTGTCTGCAAGTCAAGGATAACCACCAGAAGCCTACAAGGTTACTCCAGTAGATAGAGATTCTAAAGTAGAAGTGGGAAATGATAACCATGGACTTCGTGGTCAGGTTACCTCAGACCACCAAGGGTTTCAACTCATATGGGTAATAGTAGATAGGATGACCAAGATAGCACACTTCCTACTAATGACAATTACCCTAAGTGTAGTGCAATATGCCTATGTCACAACCCGACTTGGGCACATGACCAGCACGTAAGGAATCCTCATTCCCACGTAAGCCTCGTGATCTCTAAGTCCCTCTATATGCATAATTTCATATAAAGTCCTTTTCCAAAACATAAATACTTTCATAATCAAGCTCTGGTAAATATCTCTGATACAAAACACACGAATTGCTCTTAATACAAAATATTCATGATAAAAACATGTCAATCTATCTCTATGGTCCGGGACCCTGCCCGTCATGCACACTGGAGCACTCTATCTCTAAATAGAATACCAAAAGTACTTCACTCACAAAGTGAAGCTCACCAACTGGGAAATCTCTACTGCTAGTCTACTACACCTGTAATGGAGGAAGGGAGAGGGGTGAGTTTCATCTAAAACTCAGTGAGTAAGTCCTCACCCATAACCCTCTCATAGGATAGTCAAGGGAAACAAATAATAAGGTATATATATTCATCAAACCAGTTAATGCAATAACTCTCAAGTTCATATTCATAGGAACAACAAATAGTTCTGAAATCAATATTCTGTAGAAATCATAAACCATAGTATGCTAATAAAGAAACAGGAATCTCTAGTTATGCCCAAATCATGTGACATAACAAATCTCTAGTTATGCATAGCATAACAAAGTCTCTAATATCTGGGGCACCTAAATAGGTCCCGTTTGTTATTTCTCTGGCCCTAAGGCGACTTAGTATACCAAGGTTAACGAAATAACTGCCGTTAACTCACAGTCTGTTTCTCTATAGCTACTGTCCAGTTCAATCAGAAATCTAAATCTTTTCTCTATATCTCATAAGTCTTCTACCCTAGAGTTCACAAGCTCTAGCATATAAATCAACAGTTCTGAAATTCACAAAATTATTTAAATATGAAAACTCTTGAAACTCGAAAAGTTCTGGTCTCATATAACTCTAACAATCTGACTTTAGCATAACTGTGACCGTGAAATCATGCCCAAGGGATCACCCATTTGTAGGCATTCTGATTTCAAGCCTACAGAATATGTATCTGGCAGTTGTTACAAATCATATTGAATTCCATACTTCTGAGAATCATAAAGACACTTATTTTCTTTAAAACTCTATCTTATACATATTTTCTACTATGGAAATCATCATAATGTTCCATAAATCTTTAAATATATACTCTAACTTTTTGATAAAAATTACTTTAACAATAATGGTCCAATGAGTTTTCAGAAAAACATATATATCTCATGCTATAATTTACTGAAATTAACTCTAATGATCAACATAAGGATTATAGGATTTGAAACCACTCACCGTTTAAAGTCGGGAGTATGTGGGGCCCACCAACTTGACCTGAAGAGCTTGGAATGGCACCAACAACTGCCATGGAACAACCATAACTCTAGATTAACATCTAAAAATCTCTAGAGAGCTCTATTCTAACTCTACTAAAATTGGGGAAACACCCCCACTTGACAAAAATGAGAAAAATAATCGGTCCAAATCCAAGATCATGGAGAAATAAAGACATAATCTAATAACATGAACTTACCTTGAAGCTTGGAATGATGGATTGGAGTGAATTTGAGAGAAAGAGAGAAAAAATGGAGGAGAAGGGAGATAATCACGTTTCTGCGTTCTTCTGCACGATTTGGGGTTTTAAATCCCTCACTGACACTGCTATGGCGGTATATGGCCGCTATAGCGGTCTAACAGTATCTGACGGTCACTTATGTCCGCTATGGCGGTACCTCAGTCCGCTGCACCGCTTGAACAAGTGCTGGTGACCGCTATAGCGGTGACAGAAACTCCCAACTTCTGTGTTTTTCAGTCATTCCAGCATCTGGGTTGTTCCAACACTCATTTATTTACATTTACTAATTTTAAGTTATCCATTAACTTTAAATCATAAATGTAAATAAGGAAATACCCCCCATTTGGATTCAAATAAAATATCACAAAAATCAAAACTCCATCAAATCAGAATCCAAATTTTGGGTTTTAGTTCAAATCCGGGGATTTCCGAGATTTTCTAAATTTGTGGGTTAACAACGAAACATTTGCAGGTTTCATAAAATTTATTAAAAATCACCCTTCAACTTGTTTTCCCTCAAGGAACAATTACCAGGACTTTTGATCCCAAGAATATGGTTCTATCATATAGCCCTCCAAGGAGGTGTAGGATCCAGACTTAGTAAAATTCAGGACTTGACAGGGGTTCCCAAGGAACCCTTGAGGTTATACAGAACCTTACTGCTGACCCGTGTACCTCGGGTATCACAGCCTAGCTATACATTGACAAGATAGTCAAGCTTCATGGTGTTCCAATGTCTATCATATCAGATAGAGGATCTTAGTTTATTTCGCGATTCTGGTGGGCATTTTAAGGGGCCTTTGGACGTGTATGGACTTGACATAGCCTTTTAGCCCCAAACAAATGGTTAATCACAGAGGACTATACAGACTTTAGAGGATATCCTTAAAGCATGAGTGTTAGATTTTTTAGGAAGCTAGTGTAACCACTTGTCCCTAATTGAGTTCTCATACAACAATAACTACCAACCGAGTATCCAGATGACACTATTTCAAAGCCTTATGTAAGAGGTATCACAGGTCCCTCATTAGATGGTTTGAGCTTGGGGAAGCTAAGTCCCTAGGCCCAGATCTAGTTTAGGAAACCTTAGAAAATGTTTAGTTGGTCAGAGTGCATCTTTTAGCAACACAGTCTAGGGAAAAATGTTATGTAAATAACCGTCGGCATGATTTGGAGTTTGCGGTTGGGGACCATCTGTTTCCGTGGGTTTACCTTATGAAGGAGGTAGTAAAGTTTAATAAGCCAGGACAGTTGAAACCTCGTTACATCCGCCTGTTTGAGATCCCAAAGAATGTTGGAGTAGTGGCTTACAAATTGGCATTGCTTCCCATACACCTTGTGATCCATGTCAGTATGCTTGGGAAGTATATGTCAAACTAGTCTCACGTACTCACTCCATAAATGGTCCAAGTTGACGAGAGCTTGTCCTATATATAGAGAAGAACCGGTTGCTATCATGGATAAGCTGATCAAGAAACTTCATTCAAAGGAGTAGCCTTAGTCAAAGTCATCTGGATGAGCTATTCTGGCAAGGAAGTGACTTAGGAAACCGAAAAAGCCATGTAAATCAAATATCCCCATCTTTTTTCACTTAGGTATTTTTGTTTAAATTTTGGGATCAAATCTCTTTTAAGGGGGAAGTATGTAATACCATAGTATGTTCACATGTCCTTAGACAAGTCTAGTATGACTTTTAGGGTCCCTAGAACACCCCCATGTTGTCGAAAAGACCCTAGAGTCATGAAATACCCCAAATATATAGGACTAGCTTTTCTGAGACCATTATAGCGCGATCAGGGATGGCTATAGCAGTTGCTAGCGGGAGATCGCTATAGTGTTGGTGCGGTGTGGCACATGGGATTTGGTCACTGGAGACCACTATAGCAGTCACATGCATGTGTGCTATGGGATTTTGTCCCCTATTGATTGCTATAGTGGTCTATAGTAGTGCCTTTAATATCATAACACCTCAAAATAATGCAGTTTTATTAAAATGCCCCCAATGCTATGGGACTCAGGAAACACGCTCTAACTACTGCCAAGCATCCTCTGCACCTCTCCCTCATATTTCTCTTCCATTCTTTCTCTTGGCCAAGCTTCTGGTAAGTGTTTTTGTGGATTTTGCTAGTTTCTTCTTCTATTTATGGTTTAGGACACTGCCAGCATGATTTTCTCACAATGTTCTTCTTTTTTGTTATTCCTAATTCAATTCTTAGTAAACCTGTTAGTTGTTTATGGTTTATTTGTACTATTTGATAGTTACCGGTGCTACTCATACTCCCTAGAATCAAGTTATCACTGGAAGCGCATTCTCGGCTACCAATTGCGAGTAGGTTTAAGCTCATGGCAATACTTTTGATCATTATTAGTACTTTCCCAGAATCATCTAAATTGTTTATCAAATCTTAGAATGCTTTATGCCAATTACATGCTTTCATAGATTGTGCCAACTTAAGAAAAATTATTATTTTTAACAATTATCATGAAAATCTTATTTTAAAAAGCTCATAGAGACCACACTATTTTTCTCAGTTTAGAAAATGCATGAACCCTAGTTTAGTCTGAACAACATGAATAATGGAATTTTATGAACAAGTAACTAGTGAGAAACAGAACAGAGAGTTAACGGTTGCAAGATTGTTAACCTTGATACCAAATGATCTGCTAGAGGACTAGCTCAACCCCAGTTACAGTAAGGAACCCAATGTGGTGTCTGTTTTATGGGACCTAGCTAGATGCCCTTTAGTTCATTTATCGGCTCAGTATAGTTAATTATTTATTTCAGCTCCTGTTTCTCTATTAGTTACTGTTTATAACTTTAGTTAAAATATTGCTTTTCACCATAACTATATATATATATTGAAGTATTTTATGCTAGTTGCATGTATACTTAGGTATTATTTTTGTTGTTGTCCCATGTAGGTTGTGAGTAAAGATCCATTCACTGAGTTTTGATAGACTCACCCCTCTTTCTCCTCCGCTACAGATACAGTTACAAGTTCATTTGCACCACAAGATCTACGTTAATAGTACTGCAGCTTCTTTTGGTGAGTTTCGCTTCGAAATGAAGCTTGTTACATGTTCATGCTAGTTTTAGTAGTGCTTTAGTAATCATGTAGGCGGGATCTATTAAATTATGTTTGCTACAGTCTAGATTAGTATTACACTGTTTTATGTTCAGGATTTATATTTTGGAAATACTATAGGATTATGGTTTTCAGTTGAAACTGGATTACTCAGAATTGATTTTTGATAATTATTTGATGTTTAAATTAGGCATTGGAATGGAAAATATATTATGTTTATGCATGCTAATCCATCACGTTACCAGAGACTTCTATAAGGACCCAATCCCTCACGTGTCGGCCATGCTCTTAGGTTGAGTCGTGACATAGTAATACCACGAATGTTAGTATGCTATGTTTATATAGTATTAGGTTAAATAAATTATTTAAATACTGGATGATTAAATATTGGAAATGTACAATTGTATATATAATATACATAGCTATTTTAATTTCTTATGTTATTTATATAATATTAAAATAAAAGGATAAATTATTATTATAAGTAAAAATATTTAAAGAAGGTCATGTGAAGATTAAAAAAAATTATTTCAACTTATAAATTGTCTTTAAGATAATTAAGAAACACTTGTAAATAATTATATCTTATATATTTAATTATATTATATGAAAATTTAAATTTTAAACAAACTTTTTTCACAACATAAAAATCACAAAAACAAAAAACAATGAAATATATATCTAAAAAATATATTTTATGATAATTTTTTTTTTAATTTAGGACTTTATACTATTGTTAAACCAATGATAGATTAGAATGAAATAAAATAATGATAGACTAATAGATCAATTATAAAAAGAGGGGTAAAGTGTTACTTTGTTCCATAAAATTGTAAGTGTGTTTCACTTTAATTCATAAAATTGTATTCCATATGTCACTTTAGTTCCTGTTCAAACACTTATTAGTCAACCATTACATTTTGCTGATGTGGCACGTTAAGTGATGCGTAACATGCCATGTGTCAATGATGTGTCATATTGATCCCACATGGCATGTCACGTGGTATGCTGACGTGACATCAAATCAAAATAGACTTAGATTAGTCCCTGAAATTTTAAATGTGTCAAAATAGTCCCTAAAATTTTCTAAAATGTATAAAAAAAAGTCTCGAATCCCAAATTTCTCCTATTCTATTTCATAAAATTTAAATTCTTAATATTTGTTAAATCCACTTATTTCTCTCTTGTTTTCACATCCAACTTAAACAAATATCTCTTTAACATAGAATAACAATAAGAAGATAAGAGTGTGTTTAGTTTGTAAAAATATATCCTATTTTTATTTCCTAAAAAATATTTTCATTTTTGGATTTTCAAAATTAGGAAATACGTTTAGTTTATAAAGGTAGATTCTATTTTCAGAAAGAGAAAACAATGAAAATATGTTTGGTTTACATGTTTTCAAAATATAATTCTCAGAATCAAATTTAAGATAACAAAATTATATTTAGTAGTAAATAATTAACATTATATATATATACACACACACACACATACTAGTCGTTTGACCCATGCGATGCACAGGAAGATAATAAAAAATAGTTTTATTGATTATTATAAAAAATAAATGATAATTTATTTACATATATCTTATAAAAAATTTAGTATATAAATTTATCTTAAAAGTAAGTTAATAGTTAAATAATTGAATAAGTGGACAAAATATAAATGTGTCATTCTATTTTATATCTTATATTGAATATCATGTTTATAAGATTGAAAATATCTTGATAGATGACATATAACTAACAATAAAGAGCCTATTTTATAAAAATTTTGCACATTTTGAAAGTTAAAATTGTTGAATAAAGAAGAGAATAAATGAATAATTTTACTATATCATGAGCGATTTATAGGGATGACAATGAGTATCTATAAGAAAGGGGACATGTCTCATGCCTCCCGTCACCATTTAGAATTCTGTCTCTCATCTCCATCTCCATCCCCATCCCACTTACGAGTCCCCATTTTCCATTTTCCATTTCTCGTGGGGATTTTGAATTCCTGTGGTATTCAAGGGTTTATTAACAAATTTCAAAAAGAGAAAACCTTTAAAAATATTTTACAATTTGAAACATAAATAATGAATACTATTAATATAATATAATCCAAATTAAAATTAAAAATATATACAAAAGACAAATATAATAAAAATAATTAAAAAATAAAAATGTATTATCCATGTCCCTATCTCGTTTAACAAATGGGGATTTAGCTCCCATAAATCATTCCTGTGAAAGCGAAATATGTGTCAATTCTTTTTCCCATTGAGTAATTCCCGTTTGTACCCATTTTTAATTTTTTTATCATCCCTAGCTGTTTATATCTTTTTAATAAATTAAAATATTTAATTTAAAAATATAAAATATATTTTCTAATTAATAAAAATAATACATAAATTTAATTTATAAAATTTCAATTATACGTCCTTTCCTTGTATATTCTTTCAATAAATTAAAATATTAATTTTAAAATATATATTATAATTAATATGTAATAATTAGTAAAAAATTATTTATAATTCAAACTTATATAATCTCAATTATTAGAGTAGTATATCAATTATAATTTTTTAATAAAAATAATATAATTATTTACATTTTAAAAATTAATAAATATTTAGTATCATTATCAAAGAAGTATAAATTATAGAATTGATATTTTAAATATTTTAATATTAAAAAATTGAACGTAGTTTTTTCAGAAAAATTAGCAAGAAAAAATTATGGAATTAGTAGATTGGAATGTTCAAGTTATAAAAAGTTAAATAGAATATAGTGATATATGTAGATAGATTTTTTTAATTATGATTTTAAAAAGTTATAGATAATTTTTTTTATTATAATTTTCAAAAGTTCTACATTTGAAATTAGAAAATTTCCCCTAATCTCATCTTCATTTAGAATTTTGCCTTCATTCTTATGCATATTCCGATCACAGGTCCCCATTTTTCATTTCACATAGAGATTTGAATCTCTATTAATATTTACGGGTTTATTAAAAAATTTTAAAAATAAAAAATTTTAAAAATACTTTGAACTTCAAAACATAAATATCTATAATAATAAATACTACTAATGCAACACAATTATAATAAGTTTGTTATCGTTAATACTATAATTATATATATATATATATATATATAATATTATGGTATAATATATTGAATTATAATTTTGTTTATGCTATTTTTTTTATTTTTTTTATTGATTTTGTTAATGGTAGAGAGATATGAAGGTATGATTGGAAAAAATAATTGATAATTATAAAGTAAATTAAATTCAAAAACTTACTTTAAGTGTTAAGATTATGAAAAGGGTGTAGTATAATTTTTCTATAGATAAAATATGGAAGACTTTTTATGTAATGAGTCTTAAGTATTAGTATTATATCAATTATTATCATATTTGATTAAGAATAAATTTGGTATAAATTGAATTTTGAATTATTATCATATCAAAATTAATCAATTAGCAACTTGTTAACAATTTGACCTAGTTGTTTTCTTTTAAAAAAAATATGTTGATTTTAAAGCTTATTTATTTTAAAAATATTTTCTTTATAATTTTTTATATTACCTTCATAATGTGAGGCTATTAATAGTTCTTAATTTAATTATAGATCATAATTATATGAACATGAGTTCTCTCTTAGTGCAAATTATAATATTTAATGATTGTAATATTTGATATTTTTTAATGATTGTAATATCTAATTTTATTTCATATGAAAAATAATTAATAAGTAAATTATAAATTAAGTTTAAAAAAATCTTTAGATATAAAGATTGAGAAAAGTGAGGCTTAAATCACTGTATGAATGATATGTTAAGCTTAAATCACTATACAAATGACATGTGTAATAGTTTTCATGAAATAAGTCTGAAATATTAGTATAGTAGATTTATACAATCAATAAATTTTATATAGAATTTTAATCATTAATAAATTCTAATTATAAATAAGATTCTGATAAATCTCTATCATTTTTTTCTTTTTAAAATCTTCTCCAATTTTTTTAATTTTTTCAACAATAACCTTTTTTTTTTCAAAATTCATTCAAATATTTTAAAGTATAAAATTATCAAAATTGTTATGAATTGTATGATTTATTTATTTTTTAAAAATTTATTCAAATCTTTTAAAATATAAAATTATCAAAATTATTTGCAAGAGTTCAGAGGTTATTGAAGGTATAATTTTATGGTCATCTCAGGTGATCCCAGGATTTTCATTTTTACCTGCGTACATATATAAATTTTTTTATTAAATTGGCATATTCTTAGTCTTCAAATCATTAAACTAGTCTATATATATAATCAAATAATATCATCACTAATGACACGAAAAAATATTCTGCCTTTAAATAATTAAATTCACTATAATCTTATTGTTAATTAAAAGGTAAATGATATAACCTAGTACATATATTTTGCATCTTTCTTATAATTTATATACTTAATTTCATAAATTTAATATAATGGTATTCAAAAGAAAATCACCATCCACATCAAATATAAAAATTTTAGATATGAAATTAACGCTAAAATTATGAAATTAACTTATCAATATAATTCATGATTTCAACATCACAATAATTAAATATATTTAATTAATATAATACAATCCTATTATTAAATATAAATGATTATCAATGATATGCTAATACTATGTAATAATTGTTGTCTTATTGTTTTCAAAAAACTTAATGAATAACTTTTTAAAAGATGTGGGCCCTAAAACATTTTCATTACGACACGTGTAAAACTTCCCCTCAAACGACTCTGAAATATTAGTATTATAGATTATTTGCATTGGTTCATTTGCTAAAAAATTTTATAAAAATATAAAATAACTCTATAAAATATTAAGACTAAAGATAAAATAAATTACTCACTTTTGAGTTCCTTTTTATTATTATTATTATTATTACTACTACTATTATCATTGTTAACTTTGAACCTGTGCATAGATAGACATTTAAACAATATTATTTTATTGCTTAAACACTATTCAAAATACATTTGTTCTTTAAATAACTTATATCATAATAAAATAAATTATTTCTAATAAATTTCTAATTAGCCCACATGTAAGGGCAGGATTTACATAGAAATTGTACAAAGAAATATTAAAATATATTATATGATTTTTTAATGCATTTTAATTAAAAAAATGAACCTAAAATAAAAAATAAATAAAGAAAACCAATATGAAATTTAAAATAATAAAATCATATGTAGTATTACAAACAACAAAAAATTGAATATATATATATGTGTGTGTGTGTGTGTGTGTGTGTGTGTGTGTGTGCGCATGTATTTTTCACATTAGTTTATCCACCGAAATTGTTTATTAGAGTAATAATTAGTTTTAAACAATAAAATACTTCTTGTAGAAAAAATTAAAATATATTCATTTTCCAATGAATCATAATCATAATAAAAAAGCAAATATATAATCGTGTATATACAGAAAAAGATTAAATGAAATATAAAAAAATTTGTAAAATATGAATATTAAAACTTTAAAGTATAATGCACCAGTTTCTTAGCTAGTAACTGACTTCATGGCATATTGACAATGCAAGTTAAAGTAAGTACTATCCTATACTTTTTTTTAATTTTTAATGTGAACTAGATAGACTAAGATTCGAATGCAAGTCTTTGAAACAAAAAGAAACAAAGTTCCTTGTATTTACCATCATGCCACCACATTTTCAATTAGGAATGTTTTCGATAAATACAAAGTGTTAGCTCTAGAACCCTTGGGTTTTTGTGTTTTGAATGACAATAAAACCAATTCAAAGAAAATACTTTGAAGAATGACTGATGTCTCTATTGAGTCTCTTGTAAGATTATAACAGGCATCTATCGATTAGCAAGAGCAAGGCTTATTCAAATGAGTATATATATTTCACTATACATGTGTAAACATGTTACCAGATTTGTTCTGTTAAAGAAGTGAAATTATATTCTTATCTAAGTCCTTGATAGTTAACGATCAGAGGAAGACAATAATGCTATAAGAAATCAAGGAAAGAGACTTCAGAAAGTAGCACATGACATCAGAAAGTACTTTTAAGATGGAGATATCATAATATGTCTATAGACAACGTATTACTTGATCTTCAATCATCACAATCGTAAAGAAATCATCATAAAAAAGATTTGATTGAAGATCAAAAAGTGAATTAACTCTTCAAGAGTTGATTATGCACATAAGAAAGCTCACCTATGCGTGGATCAACAAATGCTATAGGAAAGGGTAGGAAATTTGAAATTTGAATTTCAAACTTTCAAGTCAAACCCAGTTTCAAACTGGCATGTCATCTTTTCTGCCTATTTGACCAACAACCTTAGCTTCATGAAGGAGGAGTTTAGAAAGCTTGCTCAAAAACTATAAAAGTAGTTTCTGATAGAATATCAGAAAGCTCATATTTACAACGGTTTCTGCAACTGATGTGACAATTCTGTCAACTTCTCTTCTAGCTATCTCTTTCAAGACACACCTGATGATCAAGACGTGTCATTTGAAGAACTGATCTATGGCAATGGTCACAAAGAAAGACCTCTATATATAGAGATACTAAACTTGAAAACGTTGAAAAAGATTTGAAGATTCAGGAGAGGAAACTCTGCAAAAATCCCTTCCCACTTCCTGGAATATTCAATTCTTATCATGTAATCAATTTTATCCTTGAAGTTTAAAGAAAATATTCCTTCTATATTCTTAGTTAGATTTATATTCTTCTTGTAGAAGAAGTAGAAGAAGGAAGTCATTCAAGTTCTCCTAGGATCTTTTAAAATGTATTATCTTTAAGGAAACTTGAGTGTAGGTTAGTTTGAGTAGAAACCCACATACTTAACCTTTGTATCCTTGATCCATTAGTGAATAAAGTGAGACATAGCTTGGAGAGGCTAAAGTAAAACTACTTGCAACGCGAAAATAAGATGCTTTTGCTTATCATGGTTTAGCTTGGAGAGGCTAGTCAAAGACTACTTTCAACGTGTTAGTAGAAGTTGCTACTGCACATGATTGGTCTTGGAGAGGTCAGTGTCAAAACTACTCGGTTGGGCTTGGAGAGGCCAGTATCAAGACTATGAGCTTGGAGAGGCCAGTGTCAAGACTACTTTATTGGGCTTGGAGAGGCCAGTGTCAAGACCACTTGCAGCTTGGAGAGCTTGGGAAAAGACTACTAACAATGTGCTGAAGAAGATTCCGGTTAGTTACGGGTTGGCTTGGAGAGGCTAGAGTCAAGACTACTCATGGCAGCTTAGAGAGGCTAGGAAAGGCTACTCACAACATGTTGAGGGTGCTGCTCTCATCAATCACAGGCTAGCTTGGAGAGGCTAGAGTCAAAACTACTCATGAAAGCTTGAGAAGGCTAATGTAAAGACTATCCTTTCTTTCTTAGGTTGAGAAAGTTGTTATTATAGTGAAACCTCAATGGTTATTGAGTATTGGATATAGGCAAGATGGCCGAACCAGTATAAAATCCTTTTCGTCCTTTCTCTCTCACCCTAATCTCTTTTATTTATCTTTGTTGCTTTATTACTATACCATTCGTCATATATTTTTCCTGCTCTTTTCATGATATATCTTTTAATACCAAATGGTTATTTAATAAGGATCAAAAAGTAACTTTCCAAAGTCACTAACTATGTTTCTACTGCACTTTAAGTTTTACACTTGATAGTAATCTTTTTCAGAAGCTTCTGAAATTGAAAAAGGATCAATGCAAGATTCAACCCCTCTTCTCGTGCACATCTTTACCTGCAAGTGGTATCAGAGCCAGGCCTTTAAAGGGTTGAGCAATCCAACAATTGCAGAGGACAAAGATCCATAGGACAGAATGGCATATATCATCTTCTCAAGATCAGTTTTTTTATCTGATGATCCTTTGCTGACAAGACTCTAATTCATGGCACAGTTCATTCATATTATGAAAAGGATTGAAAGAGACTTATTGAATTAATCTCTACAAAGGAGAAAGATTAGCTTCTCTATCAAGTCAAGTCTCTACCTCAAGCTTAAACTATATATGCTACTTGTGAATGGATTCTTACATGAAAAAGGCTATATGAGACAATCAGTACATGATATTGAAGGATCTTAACGTGTATCAAGATATCTTTAATACTATTTGCAATATATCAGATGTCTTACAACGATGAAGCGATGAAAATTGCTAAAGCTTCTTTGGGAAGTAGAAAATCTGATAATGTTATTTGAGATTGGTTTTTAGGATGAATTTTTCATCTGTAATCCATGTATGAAGTCTGTAACCACCATATCAAAAGGACATCAATCTCTCAAATGACAAATCAGGACAAAGATCATCTTAAGAAAGAACAGTTGCTTGTAGCAACTATGTTTGACATCATGTATCTGTTCAACTTTTTACCAACATATCCCTGAACAAAAAGGAAGAATGTGCCAATCATCTAGAAAGTCTTGGTCAGAAGGACGTGTTGTGCTATATCTTGCTGCCATTATGTGCCTCATGCTAAAGAACATCATAAGCATCTTATGAGGTAATAGAACTGAATCTTATCTCTGTAAATTTCTTTTATGAGAGAAGTTGTTAAAAGGTCATCAAGCTACTCATCTATATATCTTAATATGTGAAAGAACTCATAGAGCTCCCATCAATGCTTGAGAATATCTAGTCTAAAGCTGAAAAGCTGAAATAGAGAAACACTCTAAGAGAGTTTACTTTTCTCAAGTTACATGTCTCTGAAGCCTCCGAGAAGCTATATGAACATGTCAGTTTCTTTTGAGGAGCTTATGGCATCTCAAGATCTGACCTGCTTTATCAGACATATTCAAAAACTATTTTTTTGTAACAAATGGTCAGCATCTTTTGCTTCAAAGAAACTAGATCGAGATATACAGATGAAACATCAAAAGAAAAACGTATGCAACTTCATCTGATATATATATATGTGTGTGTGTGTCTGTGTCTGTGTGTATGTGTATGTATGTGTATATGTGTGTGTGTATACATATTTTTTTTTATTTCATATGTTTAAAGATATACTTCCACAACTAATGAATCCTAAAAAGGATTTCCCTTTAAAAAGTTGGAAAAATCACTTTATCTGAAACTAACTGATAAGGACCCGTAGAAGTCTGGGTACCAAAATTCATACTTCTTCTTGTAGGAATATCTAATATATCACTCTACCTAAAACATTAATAGAAGTACTCTGATGATAATCTATCCAGATATCAAGATCTAGTTCTAAGTGTGGTCACACTTCTTAAGAGTTAATCCTTTTGAGGATCTCTCATGATAATAATGAAGAAAAAGCTTAAAGAAGAATTTGCTGATAATCTGTTTATGTTGAGGAAAGTCCTGAGATTCTCTATTTCAATGGATCTTCAGAAAGCCAGCAGATGAATGCCAAAAGGCTTCAGAAAGTGAACTCCAGAACCTCAATCTTTTAGAAAGTTATGCTCAGATTATTCAAGATGACTAGAAAGTAATCTTTCTATTATACAGCATGAGCAGTTGAAGATGACATAGAAGCAAGAAGATCTAAATGCTCTGAAACTTCATCAAAGTTCAATTTTTAAAGATTATCTTCTACTAATAAAGTTGTGAAAGTATTCCCAAGGTTATGAAAATCAAGTGATTCCTTGGATATTTATCAACCATGCTTTTATCACCACCATGTTTTCTACATTTGTTGAAAAAGCTTTGAGCTATCAAAGTTTAGTGGAAGCCATGCTAAATGTGCTATCCAAGTCCAAAAGAAAGGCAAAGTCTACACATCCTGATTAAGACATCATCATTATCCTTGTTGAGAAGAAGCTCTACGATCATCTAAATGAATCTGATTTCATCAGAGTAAGTAAATATTTTCAAGGAGAAAAGATAAAAAAGAAAAGACCAAGACATACCAAGTTCACTGAACCCAGATACCGCGAATAAGGAATCAAGTGCAAAATTTTTTCTTAAGGTAAGTTGTCTTCTAATTCTCCTCTGTGTTTCTTATCTTTATGAGAATCTGATTAGCACTTCTTATCTAAGTATGTTTATGAAAAATTTCTTTTCTGTTAAAAACAAGGATGCTTAGTAAATAGACGTGTCTAGTGAAGATCTTACATCAAGATGTATTCGCAATATCTATAATTGAAAATCTCTTGGTTGTTTTGATGTTTTAAAAAGTTCTTAAGTTCTTACATATGCATAAGCATTTCTGCACAAAACTCTCTTGGTGGTCTCTCTTCACTACTCCCTTTTGAAGATCAAGCAAAATATCAGAAACCATCAGTACACATATCCTCTTGAAGACTATGCTTGTCAGTTTGCAAAGCCATAGTTGTCTGTGAGGTATGATATATCAATTTGCAAGAACATCAAAAGATCAGTATGCAAGATCAAGTCTACCATCATGTGTCTCAAAAGTTAGTTTGCAAGTTTAGAAAGAAATCAGGTTACCAAGTTAAAGATGGATCAATCAGAAAGAAGAAGAAGTGTTCAGAAAACGGATGATTAATCAGAAAGAAGACTATGTGCTCATAAAAAGTTTGCTGGGTTAGAAAGAAGGTCTTGAGGATCAGTAAGTAATGGCATTGTACTCAGAACTACAAGAAGAATTCTAAACAAGTTACTAAAGTTTCTTTGATGGTTAGAAAGTAAAACTTGAAGCCTTGAAAAGTAATCTCTTCTGAAAAATGAGATCAAGAGTCAGAAGACTCTCTTTCTAAATGAAGAATGAAAAGACGGGATTTTTTACCCACTTTGTCAGAGTTTCTCTCTCCAAATCGCATCATCTTCAGCGATATCACATCTTTCCAAAACCCCCATGTCTTGCCTTAACTTTCATCTTCCCATATATGCTTCCTCATACTGTTTCGTTTTCTCCGAATCTCGAAGATCTCAACCACTCCACCCTCTTTCACATCCCTCTGTAACCTTCACTTTCCATCTATAATTTCTTCATTGACCACTCTATCTTTCTTTTCATCTCATATTCTTCCTCTACCCAAGATCCTTTTAAGCTCCAACCTTTCGTTTTAACATGGTTGAAGGAAAGAACCTTTAAGAAAATTCTGCTGACCAAGGAATACCTCATATGTTTGAAGAATCTTATCATCAACAATATTATGTAGATAACTATGTTCATTGGCAAATAGCTCCAGGAAAACATCTGAGCTACGAATTGATGGCTCATGTTGCCATTTTGCTAGAAGTCATTTCTTTCCAAGGTTGGGAAGAGTTCGTTTGCATGTCAGATAGAATCTTCACTTCAACTGACTGATTATGTGGTAACTTCGTATATCAAAGGCATTGATAAGGAAGTTAGAAACACCGATCTCTACAATGTCGTTCACGCTCCTGATGAGGGTCTTATTTGCTCATCAAAAAAATGTTAGTTTATCCCTCTTAGGATCTCGCCTGAAGAAGTTTCCATGAGTCTCACTGGTTACTCAAGCTTTCTACTATGGAAGATATTTGCTGATATGCTTCATTCGGATGCAAGAAAGGTTCTTACTCTTATTAAGAATACTCTATTTCCAAGGCTCAACATTATACTTCTTCTGGAAGGCATGGATTACGTGCTGCTATTATGTCTCCTGTCTAAGAGGAAAGTTAACCTACCTCGTCTGATCTTGGATCATATGATTGATTATGCCTCCAGAGACTCTTCTTTTTTGTGCCTTGTGGATCTTTGGTAACTAAGATACTTGAGTACGTGAAATATCCTTTGGAAAATGAATGGTTTAAGTATATGGTCAAAACTGATTATGCCATATCTCACTTCAAAACTCTGAAGAAACCCACCAAAAATCTCACTGTCAAGGAAAGGGGTACAAAGAGGCATGTAATCACTCTAGACAGTAACTCTAAAGATTCTGCAAAGCTTCTATCAGATACCATACCCATTGATGACATTATTCCTTTATCTATACCTTCAAGATCTAGAATTGATAAAGGAAGCTGAGTCAGGATACATAATGATATATCTTCTCCAACTTTTAAACTGCAATCATCAACTGACAATACGAGAAGTATGGATCCTGAAACTATCCTCGCTACTACTGATAACTCTTCTCCTTCTCATGTTGAATAACCCTTCACTACGTTTCCATCTCAATATCAACAAGCTCAAGATCAAGGTGGTGATCAAGCTCCCTCTGGCCATTGTCAAACAACACCTCCTCTAAACTATCCCTATCTTGAAATTAGGAAACTGCTAGACAGTCAACAGAATATCTCTACCAGATTGGACAATATGGAAAAATCATCCCACCATCTTAAACAAAGGTCTAGAAATCATGATGATCTTCTGCGTTAGATTGTTCAAAATACTCCCGACATTCTTCAAGAGCTAAGATGAAGACACTGAAGATGGCTTTCCTAGTTTCCTGGCACACCTCCTTTTTGATGATGCCAAAAGGGGGAGGAGTTTGAGATTGAAGAAAAAATCTATGCCTAAGGACTCAGAGGGAGTTATGCTGAGTTATGCTGATATGAAGAATGTGCTAAGAACTCAGGGGGAGCCTAGAGAATCTCTTTTGTTTTAGCATTTTTTTTAGCTTCTTTTTGTATATCTTTGAACATGTTTTATGTTTATAAAAGTCTCTCTGATTCTTTTTAGTTCTTTTGCACCTTGTTTATATCATTCTTAACTCACATGTTTTGTTACATGTTTTATCATGTTTTGTTTTAATAATAAGCTCTGATTTATATCTATGCTCTATCTAAGCTCAGCTAATCACATATATCTCTGATATATGTCTGCCTCTTATCTTGAATGCGTATGCTTTGTCATGTTTGATTATATACACTAGATATTGGTTTATGTTTTCTTGTGTGTTTAGTTTTGGCCATGTATCTTTAAGAGCACAAAATGGTTGATGCTCTGATACTGTTTCATAAGCTGAGTGTTGATACACATGATGAGCTTATTTGTTTTTTTTTTCTCTCTTTAGAAATGCTTCTCTAAAGTTCTGTGCTTAACTTGATCAAAGCCTAAATGATTATAGTTTCTGACTTGTCCTCAGAAACCTGTACTTAGATGTGTTAAAAAGACCAAGATTAGTAAGCAAGCTTCTGAAATCTTTAATAGAGTGATGTGTTCTTTGTTTTTCACTAAACCTGTCTAAAAAGTGATCATACATCTTCTGTTTTCAAAAACAACATTCTTCATAATTTGTTTCTCATGAGAAAAGTTTTATAGCTCAGATCAAAACTCCTTCTTAATGATTCAGGGTTTGATCACTATACGAGCTTTAGAAACCTGAATAGTAATGTTTTGATCTTATCTCTTTTATAGTTTCTTTGAGCATCAGAAACTACATAAGCTTTAGTTTGCTTTTCAAAAATTACAAATACTCTGCTTCATTTTCTTTTTTGGCTCTGAGCATTCTTTTCAAAGGTTCTTTTGGTTTAAGACTTTTTGAAAACAGATCTTGCAAAGATAAAGTATCACAAGCTTTACTTAGCTTGTTATGTTTTCAAGCATAAGGATCTTCTGAAAGTTCCTTCTTTTGATAAATAATCAAGCTGGTTGTTGATCTATAGCTTAAACATCTTTCTCCTTAACATCTGATCTTACAACATTCAGAAAAAATGCTTAAGTCTGTCTTATGCTTAAAACGAAACAACAGCAGTACTTGATTAAATTTCACTTAAGGCCAAAATGTTTTTCACATAAGTCACATCATGCCTTAAGAAAAAGAACTTCCTCAATATCTCTCGTTATGTTTGATTGAAATAATATGCTTATTTTGTTTACATTTCTGCAACATTTCTTTCAACTATCTCTTCAAAAGATTTTCTTCAAATTTGTTTGTCAGCAAGAAAAAGGGGGAGATTGTTAGCTCCAGAATGCTTGGGCTTATGTGTTTTGAATGGCAACAAAACTAATTCAAAGAAAATACTTTAGAGAATGACTGATGTCTCTATTGAGTTTCTTATAAGATTATAATAGGTATCTATCGATTAGCAAGAGCAAGGCTTACTCAAATGAGTATATATATTTTGCTATGCATGTATAAACATGTTACCAGATTTGCCCTATTAAAGAAATGAAATTATATTCGTATCTAAGTCTTTGATAGCTAATGATCAGAGGAAGACAGCAACGCTATAAGAAATCAAGGAAAAAGACTTCAGAAAGTAGCACGGGATATCAGAAAGTACTCTCAAGATGAAGATATCAAAATATATCCGTAGACAACATGTTACTTGATCTTCAATCATCACAATCGTAAAGAAATCATCATAAAAAAGATTTGATTGAAGATCAGAAAGTGAAATAACTCTTCAAGAGTTGATTATGCACATCCGAAAGCTCACTTGTGCGCGGAGCAACGAATGCTACAGGAAAAGGAGGGAAATTTGAAATTTGAATTTCATACTTTCAAGTCAAACCTAGTTTCAAACTGGCACATCATCTCTTCTGCCTATTTGATCAACGACCTTAGCTTCATGGAGGAGGAGTTCAAAAAGCTTGCTCAAAAAGTAGAAAAGTAGTTTCTGATGGAAGATCACAAAGCTCATATTTATAACGGCTTCTGCAGCTGATGTGACAATTCTATCAATCTCTCTTTTAGCTGTTTCTTTCAAGACACATATGATGATCAACACGTGTCACTTGAAGAACTGATCTATGGCAATGGTCATAAAGAAAGACCTATATATATATAGAGAGATGCTAAACTTGAAAACGTTGAGAGAGATTTGAAGATTCAAGAGAGGAAACTCTGCAAAAATCTCTTTCCACCTCCTAGAATATTCAATTCTTATCATGTAATCAGTTTTATCCTTGAAATGTAAAGAAAATCTTCTTTCTATATTCTTAGTTAGATTTATATTCTTCTTGTAGAAGAAGTAGAAGAAGGAAGTCATTCAAGTTCTCCTAGGATCTTTTAAAATGAATTATCTTTAAGGAAACTTGGGTGTAAGTTAGTTTGAGTGGAAATCTAAACACTTAACCTTTGTATCCTTGATCCGTTAGTGATCAGAGTGAGATATAGCTTGGAAAGGCTAAGGTAAAACTACTTGCAATGCGATAGTAAGATGTTCTTGCTTATCACGGTTTACCTTGGAGAGGCTAGTCAAAGACTACTTTCAATGTGTTAGTAGAGGTTGCTACTGTACACGGTTGGGCTTGGAGAGGCTAGTGTCAAGACTACTCAGTTGAGCTTGAAGAGGCTAGTGTCAAGACTACTCGGTTGGGCTTGGAAAGGCCAGTGTCAAGACTACTTGCAGTTTGGAGAGGTTGGGGAAAGACTACTAATAACGTGTTGAAGGAGTCGCCTG
The DNA here is from genome assembly GCA_031216125.1 of Dalbergia cochinchinensis. NCBI lineage: Eukaryota > Viridiplantae > Streptophyta > Magnoliopsida > Fabales > Fabaceae > Dalbergia > Dalbergia cochinchinensis. Next base: position 29,787,130 of record CM062368.1, read on the forward strand.
TCAGTTATGGGTTAGCTTGGAGAGGCCAGAGTCAAGACTACACATGGTAGTTTGGAGAGGCTAGGAAAGACTACTCATAACGTGCTGAGGGTACTGCTTTCATTAGTCACAAGTTGGCTTGGAGAGACTAGAGTCAAAACTTCTTACGAAAGCTTAGGAAGACTAATGTAAAGGCTATCCTCTCTTTCTTAGGTTGAGAAAGTTGTTGTTATAGTGAAATCTTAACAGTTGTTGAGTACTAGATGTAGGCAAGATGACCAAACCAGTATAAAATCCTTTGCATCCTTTTTCTTTCACCCTAATCTCTTTTATTTATCTTTATTGCTTTATTACTATACCATTCGTCATATATTTTTCCTGCTCTTTTCATGATATATCTTTTAATACCAAACAATAATTTAACAAGGATCAGAAAGTAACTTTCTGAAACCATTAACTATGTTTCCGCTACACTTCAAGTTTTATACTTGATAGTAATATTTTTCAGAAGCTTCAAAAATCAAAAAAGGATCAATGCACGATTCAACCTTCTCTTCTCGTGCACATCTTTACCTACACAAAGAAAACACTTAAAATGTGAAATTGGTGTTTTCATTTTCACCCTTCTTTTTGGAAATTTTTTTCAACAAAATATTTTCATGAAACTTCAACCAAACATATTTTCACATATGATTTCTATTTTTATTGAAAATGAAAATAGAAAATGGGCAAACCAAACATGCTAATGTATCATCAACAAGTTATTATTGTTGGATGAGTACTAAGCAGTTTAATCTCTCATAAAGATGAGAACATGTTGGGGGAAAAATAATCATAAATGTTATTTTCTAAATCGATGTCATTGTGTTTTCCCTATTCACATCAACATCCCCAGGAGGCAGTCGTTTCAGACCCACTATCTTTGAGGTGGAATAAGAGACACAATTATCTACCTGAGCTCGATTAAAGCTCTCATATTTGAGATGGTTTGACATGAGGACAGAGTTTCTTTTCATTGTCATGCTAAATTTTTTAAATACCAAATTCCATCTCAAATTACAATTAAAATATTCCAAAGAGACCCTTGATAAACTTCATCTATGTTGGTAATATAATATTTTCCTTGAATTCTATTTTTAATATTTTAAAACTCATTTTATTTCAATAAATATAATGTAATAGCTAATACATTAATTATGTTAGCTAAACAGTGAAGATCTCATATTTGGACTAATCAAGCTCTTTATTATGTTTAGCATATTTAAAAATTTGAATTATTTAAATAGGCTGTGAAAATGAGAGAAAAATAGGTGGGTTTAAGAATTATCGAGGATTTAGATTTTATGAATCAAAAGAGGAGAAATTTGATATTCGGGACTTTTTTGACACATTTTAGAAAATTTCAGGGACTATTTCGATACATTTAAAATTATAGCAACTAATCTAAACCTATTTTGATCTGATGCCACATCAGCATACCACGTGGGATCAACATGACATATCATCGATATGTCATTGTTACGTCAACAAAATATAACGGTTGACTTACGGTTGTTTGACTAGAAACTAAAGTGACCTACAGAATACAATTTCAAGATTTTAGGGACTGAAGTGAAGCACACTTATAATTTTAGGGACCAAAGTAACATTTTACTCAAAAAGAGAGAAGGGCACTTTAGAGAAATAAGATAAAAACCAATTTAGTGGGAATGACAATAGACATGTGACAAGTGGCAATAGCCACTCCATATAGTATGTTATCCAAAAAAAAAAACATATATTTTGTCTAAAGTATAAAAATATTTACTAATTAAAACCATAATAAATTAAGAGTATCATAAAACTTGGGACCGATCCGGTGAATCAGATTTAAATTGGTTTAAGTCTTTGAGGACATAATTTTTGAAATTCTCAAAAATTTCATTGCTTACATTTGAAGCTTTTCTACGGTATATGTAAATCTGCTCTTCTACCATTATACTCTGCAATAATATTGCATTATATATGTAAGAAGTAGTATATGTTACATATCTATTTAAATTATATTATATTTTTATATATTTATTTAATTAAATTTAGTGCAATCAGACCTAATACCTTGGTTGAATTGATCAGTAGTGCAATTTTAATAACTATGATTACGATTAATGCTTGGAAGTCCCAAAAAATTGACAAAATATAAAAGTAAAATATTAAATAAAATAAATGATAAGAATCAATTAGTCATTAAACAATGTTAACTGAAAAAAATTACTCATTAAACAATCAACTAGCTTGTCGCATCTATGCTCATGTATTTAAGTCTCCGATTAGAGAATCAAACATGTTTTAATGGTTAAGAATCAATTCAGTCAGTGATCTATTTGAAGGTACAAACTGGAATTTAAATATCATTAGTACAGTGCAGGACATGATTTGTAAAGAGAAATTATCATTAAGGACCGTTAAATAATATCAAATATATTAAAAATAACTTAAGCAATTTAAGAGAGCAGTCAAGATATTTTTATAAGTAGAGAATAATATCTTCAAGTTATTTCTTAATTATTTCTGTTCATTACACCTTGTTGTGTCGCTCATCAATTTCTCAAACCCATTTTCCACGTGCTCTCAAAGCCTCATTCTCACTGGCATCTAGGTTGTCCCTAGCCATCACTTTCACTCCTTTTTGTTCTTTAAGGTGAATATTAGATATCTAATGTTGAAGCAATGATTATTCCGCTTTAGAAGTAGAGTTCATATACGTGAATTTTACTTCTGACTATGAGATCCTCTTTATGCACACTATCATAAATCAACCCTTAACTATTTTACTCTTGCTAAGTCTGTTTTATAGTTTATTTCCTAACTATTTATTATCCTATTCAACATTTCTTTAGGGTACCTCAATCCATTTGTGTTAAGATTGATTAGATTACTAGAAGTTTCCGTACGGGCAGATTTGGGGGTTCAAACAAGACAAATTAACCCGTATTTGCTGGGTTAACTAGTTTGGAGAATGATCCCTAATGAAAGAAAAATTGTGAATATGTGTTTTTCATCTAAATACACTACTAACAATATGTGGGACATCAACAGAAGTTACTGACATTTTTTTTTCCTTGGCAATACCGACAAACTTACCAAGGGAAATGAGAAAAATAAATAAATAAATAAATTGTAGGAAATGTGATTACTATGGGATGTTTCATTGGTAAGGTTAGGCATCATATGACGCAAATGTATGCATTAGAAATAGTGAGGGACATTACATAGGCAAATTGGCACCATATGGCAACAATATAAGCATAAGAGTAGTTATTGAGGGAAAATCACACGGTAACATGTTAAAAAATCAGCAAAATTATTAAGGGAAATTAGCTCAATGAATAAAATCTATTTTTATTTTTATTAAATGCAAAAATATCAAGAAAAATTTCTTCGAAAAAATTCTCATTTTAATTTTTTTTATGGAAATATTACCGAGGAAAATTTCCTAAATAATAATAGGGAAATAAAATTAAAACACAAGAAAAATTTTGAGCGAAAATCCCTTAGTAATATAATTTATTTTTTATTTTGAAAAATACTACCAATAGATTTTCCCTCAATTTTTGAATTTCAGAATATTGGCTAATGTTACAAAGGGATTTCCCTCGGTGATGCAAGATTTTGACACGTATTGTTGTAGTATCCCATTCCCACAGGAAAATCTATTCGTAATGGGATATAATGAAACGATTTATTCCATTAATTCCTTACCAATAGATATTTCATTGATAATTCGACAATGATGATAACACTTAGTCGCGTGCAAATGTCTTCTTCCTTACCTCTGCATAACATCTCTCTCTCTCTCTCTCTCTCTCTCTCTCTCTCTCTCTCACCATTGCCATTGCCATTCTTTACCACCTTTTGCAACCATTAGACTGTTGTTTAGTAGGGATATTCAAAATCGATCCAAATTAAATTAAAACCGAAAATCGATTCAAAAAAACTGATCAAAATTGAAATTAATCAATTTGAATTGGTTCTTAATTTGTGAAAACTGAACCAAACCTATTGGTTTTCAGTTTTTATTTCCAAAACCGAACCAAATCAAACCAAAATGATAACATGTTATATTAATGATTTTATTTATTAGTTATATATATTACTCATAAAAATTTCCTATCCATATCTAAATTTATCTCATATTTTAACTCAACATTTAGGATTTTTAATTATATATTAGTTTTTAATTTAACCAATATAATTTTTGTTCAAATCTTTTATCATTTGTTTAACTTATAGTTAAATAGTATGACATTTTAGCATAAATTTTTAAAATTAGTTTAGATCTTATAATTACATAGTTTTATAATAATGATTACTCTAATTAATGTTGTTAATAATTATTTTTTTACATTCTATAAAGTTTATAGTAAAAACTGAAAACCAAACCGATTTAAATTGGTTTAGTTCAGTTCTTCAAAAATAATCAAACTAAACTAAAATAAAATTTATTAATTAGATCAGTTGATTTTTACCTCAAAACCAAACCACGAAACCTCACTGTTGAGTGGCTGGAGATGGCTTTGTGATCATCATCCATGGTAGAACATTTTAATCAGTTTAGTTTTTTATTTGAACTCTTTTTTTGTATAAATTTTGCTTCTCATAATTGTTGGTTTTGAACTTTGTTTGACTTGAATGTTTTCTTATTTTGAAATTCAGACCACTTGCTTGGAACCTTTCTCGGACTGCGGTTGGAGTACATTTTTTTTGGGCAATCAATAGATTAGTATTTTTTGTCTTATATTTTCCAAATTTTATATTTGGTTAGTGTTTATGGAAAATTTTAGCACTTAATTATCAATAATAAATAATTGACAAACTCCTTGTATATGAGGCTAAACTACTCTAAACCAAGCATAAATCGACAAACTCTAGGAGTTTGGATGACAGCCTTTACTTTTCAAGATCTCAATTTGGGGAGCGAAAAACTACTCTTCTTAGATTCTTCACGAAAGAAATCGAGTGTCAAATTGTTGTTTTTATGGAATGAGATGCGATGTAGCGTGATTTGTGTGTTGTGGATGCAATGTTAAATTGACAGATTAAAAGAAGAAAAAGAAGAAGAAGAAGAAATTCAGAATGTAAATTAATTAACAAATTGTAAATGAAGTATAGAGATTGTAAAGAAAATAAGAATAGAAAACAAAGACAGATTAATCCTAGGAAAGCATGGAAATAGGATAAGAACAATTACTTAGTGAACTCAGAACTCTGTTCTGTCATTGGAGACGTGTAAAAGTGAGTGTTTAAATAAAAATTTCAACCCTTTACAACCTGTACATACCTGCAACAAATTAAAAATAGTTTTTGTAACTGAATTGCACCAAAAATGTAGCAAGGATGCGATCCAGGTCGTCTCACGTGAAAGTAAGGTAATTGATTCTAGGAAATTGGGGGTTTTTGAATGTTGTTGAATAGAAAAATTAAATTGAGAGATTATAATAAATAAAATTACCTGCACAAAAACTCCTTCAGATTAAGAATTGTTCAATCATCGACTCAAAAGATAAATTTGTGATGACAGTTGCTTCCATTAAAATGTTAACACATAACAACAGTAAAATTCTACTTAACGGTTATTCGATCGCACTCCCACTAAGTGTTTGACTAACATATGAACTAGTAATTCACAATCGTGATTCTATGATCTTATGCTAGTCTAATCACCAATCATAGCAACCTAATTTCCAACGAAATTAATCCCAATTCCTCACCCAATGGATAAACATCACACAAATGGGCAACTCTCAGAAAAATGATTGCAATAATCGTACAACCAATAAATAAAAGAGATGACAAACGAAAAAGGGAAACCAACCACAAAATTCGATAAAGAGCAGTAATCTCATGAACAACCTTAATCTTCAATCATCTCTGTACACGGTAAGGGAAATTACTCCTCCATAGGAGGAGTTTCACAATCACAATTTGAAGAAAAGCTGTGATTACAACCAGAAATTCCAAGCTAAAAACTGACTAAGAATCCTAGCCTAGAGAGAGTGAGAGCAAGTAAGAGTTTCTAGTGAGAGAAAAACTAAAATTCTGTAAATGTGCATCTGTCTGCAAGAAGGAGTGAACGAGAGCATTTATGTTCCTTGTTTCCTTCCCTGGGCCAGCCAAATCAGCCCAGAAAGATGCGGTCCAAAAGCATATGACCGCCTGGGCGGTTCTATGAAGCGTCCAGAAAAACGTACTCCTCTGTTTACCACCTGGGCGGTCATTGGGCGGTGAACAGTACTACTGATTTCCTTATTTTTGCTCCAATGCACTAACCTGAAGGTCCCTGTTACCAAGAAAAACTTCAAAAAGATATTAAAAGCACAAAGAACTTCCAAAGTATGAGAATTTACCAAAAACTATGATGATAACTACAACATTATTTAATAATGCATGTTGAGGATAAAGTGCAAATTCACTAATTTGATATCAATTAAATATAATCTAAATGCAAATTATTCAGAATTAGGATGGAAAATGGGTGCATAAATGCAATCCATCAAACTCCCCCACACTTAAACATTTGCATATCCTCATGCAAGAGACTCAAACGGAAGCAGCAAAGTGACTGGATTCCTAACTCTACTAACTCTAAAAATACATGATGCATGGAAAAAGACAATACACCAATCTAAGGAACCTAGAGATGCAACATTGAGTTTTCACATCAACAATTGAGAGAATTATAACAAGCAAGGCATGAACATGAAAATAGCACACAAAGTAGAATTCACATATGATGTATAGATCAAATATAAAAATCCTCCTAAGGTAGTGTTTGCCACTCCTTCACTCAAGTGTTTTGGGTTATGATATACACTCAATCACCTCAAATGAAAATGCATTACCATAAGCTTGCTATGGGTCTCATTCTCCATTTTGTCTCACACACATGCATATTGAATCAAGAGAACTTACCTTTGGTTATAATGGAGCTTAGGCGAAGATGGATAAAAATATAAGCCAATGCGGTTAAACCTTAAGTCAAAGGGTGGCTATATGGGTAAGTGGCTATAAACAAGAAAAATGCCTCAATCATATTCAAGCATGCACATAGAAACATATTTTCAAGCAAGACCCTAAGCAAGTTCTAGAATACAAATTCAAAGAGGGAAACACACATGGACAAATAAGGATGACATATTATAATCCAATCAAAGAGGCTCAAAATCTCTTAGATAAAAGTGCATATACTTAATCCAAATATCACAATGAATCCACCAAACATGCAACACAAGATAAAGTCAATGCCAAGTAAGTCAATAAGGCGTATGTGATGTGAGCCTATGAATGTGACCTCTAAGGTGCCAAAGGGATGGTGTAAAATACAAATGAAAATAAATATGATGCAAGGATTAAAACTTAAAATAAAATGTAGAAAAATAAAAGGGAAAGGTAAAGAAAAACCTCACGGTAGGTTGTCTCCCACCCAGCACTTTACTTTAACGTCCCTAAGCTGGACGGTCAGGGCCCTCACATAGGGCGTGTAGCTTTCACCTATAAAACTTCCATCTCAGCCTCAAAATCCTTGGGGGCTTTAGAGAGGTGTTTCAGTCGGTGCCCACTAACTTTATAGCGAATCTTAGACCTTGGGTCCTCTAACTCTACTGCACCACAAAGGTGTGTACAGGTGACCAAGAGTGGTCCCTTCCATCTAGACTTCGGCCCTCCAGCCATCAGTTTTGCCCTGGGCTCATGCAGCAAGATCCACTGCTTCTCACAAGGCTTCTTTCCTAGGATAGACTATTCATGGGGCACCTCTGAAACTGATGACGGTTGCTCAGATAGGGTACCTGTACCTGTAAGCTCGAAAAACTCTAACACAGCAGATGCATCATGTCCCATAAGAGAAGAAAAAATAGGAAAGACAGGTTATTCATCCTTAGCAAGTAAAGTATCACATGCATCTTCCACTAAGGATTCAATGACATCGATGCCAAATACACAGTGTTCCTCAAAAGGGAATTTCATGGCATTAGCAAACAAAATTGGGCTTTCAAGTCCCCACATCCCATGGATAATGTACCAGCATAAACATCAATCTTGGTTCTAGCAGTTTTCAAAAAGTCTACCTAGGATTAATGTATGTTGGTTCGTATCAATGTCATTCTCCATCTCAAGCACATAAAAATCAACAGGAAATATCAAATCATTTAACTTTACCAGGACATATTCTAATATCCCCTCTGGCTTTGTGATGCTACGATTGGCAAGATGGATTGTTAGTCCGGTCAGCTTGAGCTCCCCAAAGTATAAAGACCTATAGAGTGATTTTGGCATAACATTAATGCCAGCCTCGAGACCAGCCATGCCTGACTTGATTTGCAGGTTCCCAATGGTACAGGGAACATTGAATATGCCTGGATCCTTATACTTGGGTGGCAGGTTGCCTGGCTTGATGAGGGAGGAAGTATTCACCCCCATAGTCACCTTTTCATTCTCACTGCCCTGTGGTCTCCTCTTGTTGGTGCACAAATCCTTAAGAAATTTGGCATATTTGGGGATTTATGTGATTGCATCCAACAGATGAATGTTGACTTCTACCTTTCTAAAGGTCTCCAAGAGGTCATTTTCCAACTCCAATTCCTTGGACCTTTTGGGTCTTGCAACTTGCTGTGGAAAGGCAATGGAATAGGTCTTTCTAACTGCTATTCTGCTTGCTTCTGTTGGGGTGCCAGTTTATCTTGCTGCATCTCTGTCTCAATTGTCTCATCCTCCTAACTCTCAACTACAAGCTGCTCTAAAGGACCAGCAACCTCAGGTAAGACTATACCAGACCTTAAAGTAATGACAGAAACATTCTCCTTGGGGTTGGGAATTGTCTGTGAAGGAATGATGGATGCACTTCCCTGCTGTGATTGGAAATTCTCAAGCCTCACAATTCCATTTCTCATTTCTTGCATGGCTTGTTCCTGTTTTCTCTGTGTCTTAATCATCATCTTCATCATCTCCTGCCATGGTGCATCTAAAGGGGCAGGAGAGGCAGGTAGTGCTAGAGGCTACTGAGGGGCAGGTAACTGTGGAGCAGATGGTTGTTGGTAGACATATGGATTGCTCTGCTATCTTTGCTACTGTTATGATGAGTTGCTCCACCTCAGATTGGGGTGATATCTCCAATTCGGGTTATATGTGCTGTTGTAAGGGTCACACCCCTACTGGTTATTCCGATTCTGAGGTCAACCAGGGAATAGATTGCTAGCAACAACTAAAGTGGGGTCCTCCTGTAGCTGTGGACATACATTAGTAGTATGGATATTACAAGAAAAAATACCACAAGCTATCTGAGGTGAAGGGGCCTGCCTCAACTGATTCAAGGCTATCTATTTTAGAAACTCAGTCATCTCATCTAGTTTTCCGTTGCACCCAGATATTATCCACTGGAGACGCTTCACTTACATTGTGGGTATTCACACTAGCTCTGAACCCAAACTGCTGAGAATTATCTACCATGTTCTCTATCAAGGCTCTAGCCGCAACCGGGGTTTTGTCAACCAGTGCACCCCCACATGTAGTGTCAATCAGACTCTTCTCTATAACTAGCAGTCGCTCATAAAAATATTGAATAAGGAGCTGCTCAGGAAGCTGGTGCTGGGTACAACTGGCACACAATCTCTTGAACCTGTCCCAATACTTATAGAGAGACTCACCCTGCAACTGCTGAACGCCACAAATATATTTTCTGATAGCAGCTACTTTGGAAGTTGGAAAGAATTTCTCTAGAAAGATGCGCTTCATGCCAACCCAGCTGTCTACTGTTCCATGGGGGATGTAAAAGAACCAATCCTTGGCAGCTCCTTCAATGGAAAACGGGAAGGCCTTTAGCTTGATTTGGTCCTCCGTTAGCCCCTGAGGCTTCATCGTCACACAAATCACATGAAATTACTTTAGGTGTTTGTGTGGATCTTCCCCAGATAAACCATAGAACTTGGGCAAGTGGTGTAGGAGTCCCAATTTGAGCTCAAAGTCACCTCCCTGGTCAGGGTAGATGATCCCCAATGGTTCGTAGTTCAAGTCTTAGGCAGTAAACTCCTTCAAAGTCCTATTATTTTCATCCATGTCACCTGAAACACTAGCAAAAGAATCAAAAAGTTCAAGAGAATAGAAAAAAAGAATAAGTTATGGACAAAATTAAAATGAAATTAAACTAAAGTTTTTTGAAAAAAAAAGGCAGAAAAATAAAAAATAAGAAATAAAAATAAATTAAAAATAAATATGAAAATAAAAATAAAATGAATAAAAAAATAAAAAGTTGAAAAGAATCAACTAGCACCACTTCCCCAGCAGTGGCACCAAAATTTGGTGCGAGTTGTCTCTACTCGCAACAAATTAAAATAGTTTTTGTAACTGAATTGCACTAGAAATGTAGCAAGGGTGTGATCCAGGTCATCTCATGTGGAAATAATGTAATTGATTCTAGGAAATTGGGGTTTTTGAATGTTGTTGAATAGCAAAATTAAATTGAGAGATTATAATAAATAAAATTACCTGCACAAAGACTTATTTAGATTAAGGATTGTTAAATCATCGACTCAAAAAATAAATTTGTGGTGACGATTACTTCCATTAAAATGTTAACACATAACAACGGTATAATTCTACTTAACGGTTATACGATCGCACTCCCGCTAAGTGTTTGACTAACATATGAACTAGTAATTCACAATCGTGATTCTATGATGTTATGCTAGTCTGATTACCAATTATAGCAACCTAATTTCCAACGAAATTAATCCCAATTCCTCACCCAATGGATAAACATCACACAAATGGGCAACTCTCAGAAAAACTATTGCAATAATGATACAACCAATAATTAAAAGAGATGACAAAGGGAAAAGGGAAACTAACCACAAAATTCGATAAAGAGCAGTAATCTTATGAACAACCTTAATCTTCAGTCATCTCTGTACACGGTAAGGGAAATTACTCCTCCATAGGAAGAGTTTCACAATCACAGTTTGAAGAAAAACTATAATTACAACTAGAAATTCCAAGCTGAAAACTGACTAAGAACCTTAGCCTAGAGAGAGAGTGAAAAGGAGTGAGAGTTCCTAGTGAGAGAAAAACTAAAATTCTCCAAACATGCGTCTGTCTGCGAGAGGGAGTGAACAAGAGCTTTTTTGTTCTTTTTTTCCTTCCTTAGGCCAGCCAAATCAGCCCAGAACAATGCGATCCAAAAACATATGACTGCCTAGGCGGTCATTTACCGCCTGGGTGGTGGACAGTACTACTGACTTCCTTATTTTTGCTCTAATGCACTAACCTGGAGGTCCCTGTTACCAAGAAAAACTCCAAAAAGAGATTAAAAGCACAGAGAACTTCCAAAGTATGAGAATTTATTAAAAACTACGATGAGAGCTACAAAATTATTTAATAGTGTATGTTGAGGACAAAGTGCAAATTCACTAATTTGAGATCAATTAAATACAATCCAAATGCAAATTATTCAGAGTTAGGATGGAAAATGGGTGCATAAATATAACATATCAGTATAGAACTAGTATTTATAGACAACCTAAGTCTCTAGGATTTTGACACTTGTCCTTAGCTGTCTCTAGATGTTGTTCACGTGGCTTTGACAATTATTTTCTTTGTCATTTTCTCTTTGATCACCACTTTGTCATGTCTTTGTCAAGCTTCTATCAGTAACCGCTAGAAACCATTAATAACCATCATTTGATGAACCTATGCAATAGAGTCACTCTAATAGTATCTTCAATATCTTCTAAGTCCTAAAATGACAAACTCTCCACTTTGACTTATCGAACTTTGAGGTCTTCAGCTTCTGATTGCTTTGATCTTAAAATTTTCTAAGTCCTAAATAACTAATCTTCAATTTTGACTTGTCAAATATCAAATGGAAGAACTGTCAATATCGAGGTGTCAAATTGGGTACTCAAGCCGTCAAGTTTCTTTGGGCTTCGACACATGGTTTGACAAATCATAGACTTTGTCAATTTTACACAATTTTGTCAATCCTTAGTTGTGCCAAACCTGACTAGTCTTCGAACTGTCAAAGTCAAACATTAATTCAACAATATGATACTTGGTAAAATTTGGTGCCAACATGATGCCCTCCACAACTCCTACTTCGAAGAGTGGTTTTGGTCGATGAGAAGTTTAGGAGTAGTATTTTTTAAAAAATTTAAATTTATCAAAACTGAAATGACAACCCTCAACAGCAATTAATGTGGCATAATAATTGGAGTTGTTATGTAACACCCCGATTTTTCTGTCCGAGGGAAATGACCAAAATGCCCCTGAGGTTATTTCCTGACTTGAATTCGAGGGTAACCAACTCGATCGTCCTCGAAGGGTCAACTCAATGTTTGAAGGGGATTGAATGGCCTTTGAATGCTTCCGGAAGCGAAAATCTCGTTTTCCGCAGTTTCGGGTCAAAATGACCAAAATACCCCTATAGCGTTTTTACGCTGGTAGAAGTGCCGATTGTGCCCGAAACTTTTCCCAGAGGTTTAAAAACATGTTTTCATGTGTCTAGAGGTCTCTGTTCAAGTCCCGGTGGTCCCGGGCAGTTTTAGTGCAAAATTACGATTTTGCCCCTAGAATAGTGTTTTTGAGCTTAATGACGTAATTAAGCAAACCTAAGCAATATTAGGCTCTAAACGAAGATTAATTAATTTCCCTAATTAATCTAGAGTCAAAATAATTTATTAAAGTTAATTAGAACCTAAAATTGCTTAGATTAAACTTAAATCCCTTTTTAGAACTCAAGATTCCTAGTCTTGGAATCTTGAATAGTATTTTCTCTCTCCAATTCCTTAAATCAAGGAAGTGTGTCTAGAGTTGTTTAGACTCTAAATTGAGGATCTAACTCACTAATGGTGCAAGACCACTCCTTAATTATGTCTAGACCACCCTAATTATCCATTTTCCTTACCTAAACACTTTCTTACAACTTCCTAATCTTAAGCATAATCAAAGATACACCTAAACACAACTCTAAACCACAATTAAAATGCAAACACAACCACACATGGGCTGATGCATATTCGGCCATCTCTCTCCTTTTACCACACATGTTGAATTGTTTCTCACTCAAAGAACCATGCTTGAGGCCATACCTTGAACCGTACCTCACCATGCTTCAAGACCACATTATCTCACCTCATGGAACTCATGGATGCCCTCCAATTCTGCACACATGGCCGAAGCTCTTCTCCTCCATGAGCACCCTTCATTTGTTTCATTTCTCTATAAATAGAATGCCTTGAGGAGCTTGCACCACTTTTAGATCATTTGTTAAGTTTAGGAACACTCAAAGCTTTTCTTTTCTCTCAAAGTTCTAGTGTTCTTCAAGTTCTTCAAATTTCTTCATCATCTTCATCTTCTTCTTCCATCTTCAAGTTCATCACATCAAGTAGGGATTTTCTTTCAAGTATTCCTTTCTTTAAAGTTCTTGTTCTAAGCTTTATGTTTATAGTTTCTCTTGATTCTTTTTAGAACTCCTTTTCTTCTCCTTTTTCTTTCTCATTTTCGGCCATGGGCCTTGAGGTTCAAAGAAATGAGAGCTTGATGATGAGAGTTTCATGATGATGTTCATCACTTGAAACAAACTCTAGAGCTTGATCTTTATTCTTGAGCAAAAATGTTTCTAGTTTTTCCTTTCTTGAACTCTTGAGAACTTTAGTTTTGATGGTGTTTTAAAATCATTCTAAGGACTCAATGATGAGGTCTCATGATGTTGGTGTTAATATATCATCAAGATCATGGACTCTAGAGTTTCAAATATTTCTTTTCTTGCCTAGATGTTTTGGCCATTTCCTTTTCTTTTATATGCCTTATGGTTTGATTTTCTAAAGATGTTGTTTTGAGTTCTAAGAACTCTAGACTTTACTTTATCTTGGTTTGATGAGTTTGGGTTGAGGTTTATGTTCCTTTAAAGTCTTGTTAAGAGCTCTAGAAAGATAAAATGAACTTGCATAATTTATTTTATGCTTGCATTTATGTTTACATTCTTGCTATGCATCTTTACTTTCAAGCTATCACCTGAGAACATAAAGATTAAAATGGAACTTACATAATCACTTAATTTAATTCTTAAAACCTTTCTATTTCGGCCTTAAAGTCGATTGTTGTTGGGCCTAGAGCACTAAAATAAAGAATTGAACTTGCATTATCACCTAATTAATTTCTCGAATGCCTATCTATTTCGGCCTTAAAGTCGATTGTTGTTGGGCCAAGAGCACTAAAATAAAGAATTGAACCTTGCATATTTACTTTCAAGCTTGCACGTTTAAGTTTATGCCTTGCATATTTAATTTAAGTCATCACTTTGTTTTGTAAGCAAGATTATAAACGAAAAGCATGAGCACGTTTAGTTTATGTCATAACTTAACAACCTAGAGCTCAAAGACTTGCCCATTTTATTTCAAGTTAAAGTTCATTGTGAATGCATTCCTTGAATGCATGTTTTCGGCCAAGTAGTGATGATGGACTTGCAATGAGTTCTCATCTAGCTACAAGGACCAATAGTCTATGTTCTAAGTTTTCATTAAAGCTTTACAAATTTTTACAAGGTTATGTTATCATGAGATATGACTTTATTCCCTTTTAGAAGATGAAATATATTTTGGTCATTGACCTAAGGCTTCTCTTAGCCTCTTGATGAATTAAAATGATTTGCAAAGAGTTTTAGAAATTCTAAATTGATTCCAAGAGAAACTAGTTAACTTATGTACCTAGAAATGTCAATTTAAATCCTTACTAAAGCTAAATGTTTTCGGTTCTGATATGATGAGTGTGATGCTGTATGATGATGTTATGATGTGTTAGAATGTGTGAAAATATCATACGATGATGTAGAAATGATTCTATGCATAATAGGTAAGAAACTAGCTAAGTAGAAATACCGTAAAGCTAGAATTTAACATAGTTTTGACCCATTTGTTTATGGAACTTATCCAAACTGTTTTAATGGGAGCATAATCAGATTAGGATTGTTTAGACATGAAAAACTTGGTAACATTTGGATTAGAATCGAATTCTAGCACCTATAGGGAAACTAGTAACTAGAAAACCGTAAAAGTGCAAGTTTAGAACTCTTAGAACATTTATGTTTCTGGATTCTGTCCAGCACCCTTACAACATGATAAACATGATTAATAATTAGTCCTTAAGCATAGGAATGCCTCATAATTGATTTAGATTTAATTCATAGCGCCTTAGGCGAAGATGGAACCAAGAAAGGGTCTAAAACGTAAGTTCTAGAACCCCGTAATCACAAGTTAGGAATTCTGCTCTATGCTATTCAGATTTAAGTGTGAACATGAGGATGATGAATGATATTTAATTATGAGCCCTTAGGTGCATAAAATATGAGCGATGGATGTTAGAGAACCACATCTCATGATTAAGACCCGTAAGGGTCAAAGCATAAGCTACCGTAAGGATAAACGGTTGAAAGTTCTATGATGATGCATGTGTTATGTAAATGATGATAATGTTATTCATATGAGGAATTCATGAGGATATATGTTTATGTGGCATAAAGCAAATTTGGAAGGAATTCGGCGTGATGCCTTTGTGCCGCCAAATTTCCGACGAATTTGGGGACTTAAAGAGATTTTTGAAAATTAAAGTACTAAGATGGGTTCTAGGATGACACCGGTTCGGCCGAGCACCTCCATAGAACTCATGTGACATCGGTACCCATTTATACTCTTAGGTGACACCGGTTCGGCCGAGCACCCCTAAGAGTTTTGCCCCCTAACCCGTACTCAGATAGTCGGGATTTATGATTTATGATACGCTTATCGTTAAGTGGTAAGTAAGAACTAGTGACGACTAGTTAAGATATGAGCTCATAACCTAAATGTATGACACGTTCTTGGTGACACCGGTTCGGCCGAGCACCCCCAGTTCGATTGTCTTTTAGGGTGGCCCATGAGGAAGAGATGTTTCATGATTATGATTATGTCACTAAGTTTGTCCCATATGAATGTTTCTATTGCCACTTTATGCCACTAAGTATAATGATGCTTGATGTTATGTTTTATGTATGTGCATTAGGTAGTACCATGCATACATCTTCTATTATGTTGCATTCATGACGTTAAGATCATCCTAAAATGAATGGACCTTAGCTAAAGTATATTTTAAAGTTTAAAATGAACTTAATGCATGTTCAGTCATTTTGTATAATTAAACCCAAGGTTCTTGAGGACGTCGATGATGACACCTAGGTAGTAGGAGGCCCTACTGAGATTCTTTAGCAAGATTCTCACTCCCTCTATCTCTTTCTTTCCGTCACGTCTTCAGATGGCAACGTTCGTAGTGTTCGTGGACATGCCGACATGGGAGGTGCACCATGACCCGGACCACGGGTCATTCCATTTTGTGGGTCGATGCACGGTTAGAGTATTTATGTTCATGGGTCGACCCTTCACTCCCCCTGTACATTCCCATCGTTTCTCCCTCGTCTCACCTTTTGGCGATGACCTGGTGTTCGAGCGCGCACACCCCCGAGAGGAGAGGCTTCGCCATACCCCACCGTCCACGTCCGCCGCTCGAGACTACCCCCAGTATGTGCCTCGTTGCCCGTCATCTTTTTCGGAGACGGATCCTTCCGGGGACTCGGCAACCCAAGTACCCTCCGAGGGATCTTCCCCCACCATACCCATGGACCTTGGGGAGGGTAGCAAGCCTTCCGTGACTCAGCCGAGGCTTGCACGATGACTGGAGATGAGGCCACGCCGTGGAGGTCACTTCCGAGCCCCGTCCCGCCTATTCACGCAGGAGGAGCTTGCTCAGTTTCCTGGTTACGTACCACGCTCGAGGGATAGTCGCCAGTAGGAGGCTGTGGATGGCCCGGGTTAGAGCACACACCACTTAGATGGGGATAAACCTTCTTTTGATTCAAGGTTATCCCATTAGATACACTCGGGTAGGAGAGTAGATCATGTTTATGTTTATGTTGTATTTCCTTTCATCTATTTTCCTTGTACTAAATTAAGTCCCACACTTATAAGTGGGCAAGTTATATATATATGAGATGATATTCAGTATTATTCATGGTGTGCCTTATGCTATAACGTTATGAGATGTATGTTTTGTTCGTTATATGATATATCGCATCACGCGGCTCTCACTTTGTATTTTAAAAAAAAAATTTACCCGTATTTTTCGCTAAATATTTCTAAGTAAAATTGAGAACTATGAAGTAACAGACTAATGATTAACCTAAGTATGTTCTAGAGTATTGGGTTAAAAATTAGGATGTTACATGTTACACCCAATCCACTCACCTCCTATCATGGGCCTGTCTCCTGAGGCCTTATATCTCTGACTTATGGTCGTTGGCAAGGCTATAAATACTGCTTTATCGCCTTTTTTTGAAGCATGGGTCACTAAAGTACAAATTGATTGAAATTGCTTCTTCGTTATCTCAAGTCAATCTGGCAGACCAGCATCAGCATCTGGTAAGCTCCTTGCATAATTTCATTGCCTAGTCTTTCGATTCTTTTACTATGATACAAAATGCTTCAAAGCAAAAACAAAAAGGGTTTAGAAGCTATCAACTTGGTTAGAAAGAATATCGAAAAGGCCAGCAGCCAAAAGGCTATGGTTGTTGAAAGTTTGCAAAAAGGTGAGATTCATGAACATGCCTGGTAAAAGAGATTCAGAACCTCTAAACCCAAATTCAAGGATTGACAACCAAGAAAGACAACCTTGTCAAACTTATAGTAGAAGGAAAATAGCATTTGGGGAAGTTTGACAAACAGCTAGAGAAGCTGATGAAGGAAGAAAGAGTCTTGAACAAGGAACTCAAAGAAACTGATTCAGTTCTTGGGAAAGCAGAGTTACACAAAGAGGCAACTCTCCATTTTCAACAAGATTTGAAGTTAAAGCTTCACAGCCTCCTTCCTTGATTTGTTTTAATTGTGCTTACTTGCTATGTCGAGCTTGTTTTGAAATTGTGAAGTTGACAATTACTTGCTTTGTTGAGTTTGAACCATCTTATTATTTTTGTTGACTTGGTAAATACTCGCTCAGTTGAGTTTATTTCTTTAATATTTGCGATCAATTCTAGCATTGTTTGGCATACATTGTCAGTTATTTATTTTAACATGATACATAACTGATTTGTATGCTTTTAAGTATTTGCCATTGATCGATGCTATTTTTTGTCCACTTTCAACATTGACTAGGCTATAAGCATTACCAAAAAAATGTTTTGTCAACTCGAAAAAGTCCTTTCCAACTTGGGGACCATTTTCTGAATATTCTTGATTTCTTTTCAAATGGCAATATGGCTTTCCAAACCAAGTCTCCTATGTTGAAATGTTTAATTTTCACATGACAATTATAGAATTTAGCCATTGTTTCCTTTTGTCGCATCATATTTTCCAATGCAACAACCTGTTCTTGTTCTAAGTTATTTAACTCGTCGAACATAGAACACCAATAATCGTCAATGGGTAATTCATTTTGTCTTGATACCCTTATGGATTGTAAATTAATTTCAACAGACAGAACAGCATCGTGTCCATAGACAAGCTTATAAGAACTTGTCTCCATCGAACCTTTGGTCAAATTACAGTATGCCCACAAGATTTGCTTAAGTGTGTTATGCCAATTACGAAGTTGTCAACTTATATGCTTTTTAATCAGAGTAATAATGCTTTTATTGACAACTTTGACTTGACCATTAGCCTGTGCATAATAAGGCGTCGAACTAATCATTTTAATTGATCTCGTACTAGCATACTTAAGCACTCTTTCGACCTGTGAGCATAGTTCCTTAGTCTATGGTCAAAGTTTCAAAAATCCCTAAATAATAAATGATTCTTTCTTCAATAAAATCAATTATTTCATTTTGGGTTACATCTTTTAATGCAACTACTTCGACCTATTTAGTAAAATAGTTGACAGCTACCAAAATGAATTTATGAGCTTTCGACGAAAGAGGGTAAATCTAACAAATGAGATCCAATGTCCATCCTCTAAATGGCCACGGTTTGACAATGTCATGCAATTCTGATGCTGGCACATGTTACACATTGCCATGCCTTTGACAATCTTAACAAGACTTAGCATATTGCATGCAATCTTTGGCCATTATTGGCCAAAATAATCTTTGTTGACCAAGTGACCATCTCATCTTTTTTCCTGCTTGGTAGGCACCACAAATTCCTTCATGTATTTCTGCCAAAGCAACATATGCTTGAATTCCCTTAAACAGGACAATAAGTCACCTTCGACACCTTTCTTAAATAAAGTATCACCAAGAATAACATAATTCAAGGCTTGATGTCTTAATTTATGATCAACACTTTGATTTTGATTTTTTAAGTATTCGACGATTGGCTTTCTCTAATCACCATCATCCAAATAATCAATGACAAACACTTCTCGTTTGTCAAAAGGGACTGGAATTTGCTTAATTGTACAAACAATTCCATGGTCAACGGTCTTATTCTATATCTCAAAGCTATTTGAGCAAGCTCATTTGCTTCAAAATTCAAATCTCAAGATACATGTCGAAGTATTACAGTGTCAAATTCATATAGTAACCTTGTAGCCATTGCAAAGTATTTAAATGGATTACCACCAATGCACCTAAATTCTCTCGACAATGGTTTTATGACTAATTGAAAGTCACCAATAACTTCAACATTTTTTACTCCTTTAGCTAGCAACATGTTGAGCCCAATAATAAGGGCTTCATATTTGACTTCATTATTTGAATATGGAAACTTAAGCTCGAACATGAAC
This sequence comes from Dalbergia cochinchinensis, assembly GCA_031216125.1. Lineage (NCBI taxonomy): Eukaryota > Viridiplantae > Streptophyta > Magnoliopsida > Fabales > Fabaceae > Dalbergia > Dalbergia cochinchinensis. Next base: position 29,806,876 of record CM062368.1, read on the forward strand.
TTAGTGGGAATGTGATCTGGAGAGACTAACATTATCCCAGCCCCAGCATCTCGACAATGTCTTGAACCGTCGAAATATAAATTCCAAAGAGTTATGCCCACATAATTTACCATTGATTCGTCTAACTCATCACAAGGAAATAAGCTAATATTTGTCCTTTGATAGCTTTGCCTGGTACATATTTAATTGTAAACTCAGTCAATACAAGCATCTGTTTAACAATTCAACCTTGCAAAATAGGATAGGACAACATATATTTTATTACGTCAGCTTTGGAAATTACAGGTATCTCTTTTGAAATCAAGTAGTACTTGAGTTTAGTATAAGCAAAGTACAATGACAAACATAATTTTTCTAGAGGACTATATCTAGATTCAATATCTGTCAAAACTCTACTAGGATAATATACAACTTGTTCGTTTCTATTGTCATCTTCTTGTGCCAACATATTTCCTATAGTTGCTTGGGAAGTGGCAATGTAAAGTTTGATAGGTTTGCCAAGTTTAGATAACGTCATCACAGGAGTGTTTCTTGAGTTTGATAATGTCGAACGTCTTTTGATGCTCACTTGTCCAGACAAAGCCATCTTCTTTCTTGAGTTTGATCAAGGGTGCAAATATTCTTGTCTTGCTAGACAAATTAGCAATGAAGGATCGCATAAAATTCACTTTCCCCAAAAAAAACTGCAATTGCTTTTTGTTCCTTAGGGGCAAAGCTTCCATGATTGCCTTGTCTTTGTTTTGGTCAATGACAATTCCTTTCTTTTGGACCAGAACACCTAAAAAGTTTCCTGCAGTCACACCAAAAGCACACTTCAAAGGATTCATTTTCAAATCATTCCTTTTCATTTTGTCGAAGGCTTCCCTTAAACGCTCGAGATGTGATTTTGTTTGTTAGATTTGACAATCACATCATGTATATAAACCTCCATGAAATTGCCAATGAATTCATGAAAAATGGTATTCATGGCTCTCTGATATGTCGCTCCAGCATTCTTAACTCCAAAAGGCATGACTACCCATTCATAAGCACTAAGGCACCTGAGCACCTAAATGCTGTCTTTGACACATCTTTTTCAGCAATAAAAATTTAGTTATAGCCAGAATAACCATTCATAAAACTAAGTGTTTCATTTATTTCATTGCCTATTACAGCATCAATTAGCATGTCTGCCATGGGCATGTAATACTCATCTTTTGGGGTTGCATCATTTAGATCTCTAAAATCTATGCATACCCTTAACTTGCCATTCTTTTTCATAACAGGGACAATATTAGAAACCCAATCGACATACCTGGCTATTCGAATGAATTTTGCTTTGAGCAGCCTTTCGATTTCTTCTTTGATTTTGGTTATTATCTTTAGTGCAAATTGCCGAGGTGCTTGTTTGATAGGTTGACTGTTGGATTTTAGGGGCAATTTGTGCTCGACTAGTCCAGTATAAGCATTTCATCATATTCCTATGTGAAGCAGTCCCTAAATTCCTTAAGCAGCTCGACCAACTCTTCTTTGAAATCCTTTGGTAGTAATTGGCTTATGTATGTTGGTCTTGTCTCACCATCTTTGCCTAAGTTGATTTCTTCAAAAAGGTCCTATACTTCACAACTTTTATTTCCACTCCTAAGATTGTCAGATAAAACAAAAGTATTTTTGAATCCTAAAGGTTCAAAATCATAAATATAGTCTAATAATGCACCATCAATAGTGCATGTAACAAATCTAGATAGACAAATGAGCCATCTAGCTTGACAAATCCATAAACAAATCTAGATCTGGGACTGTTTCGACCTCGATCCTGGCTATCAGCTTCAAGCCTTTATTGCCAATGACGCACTTGTTAATCTTCCCTAGATCAAATTCACCTTCAAATTCCAGGGACTTGATATTTTTGCTATAAATTTTGAAAGCCACATGAAGTTGTCCAATGTAGCAAAAACTGTCATCAGCTCCCATCTCTTTGATACATCCTTCTTGGATCCAAAGTATGAGTTTTTGGGGCAATGTCGATAGTACCTTTCCGATTCCATGTATCCAGTCGCGTCCAAGCAGAACATTATAACTTGCTTTAGATGGGATTACGATGAACATAGTAGTTTGACTAACACTGCCAACCTTGACATTTAGGACCATCACACCTTTGACAACAGAGGGTTTGCCATTGTAGTCAGTCATAGTAATATTCATTTTCACCAAGTCTTTTACATTCTTGCCAAACTTTGTTAGCATACTTTCTAGCATTAGACTGATGGTTGCTCTACCATTGATCAACACCCTATTGACTAACCTTTCTTCAATTATTGCTTTTTATGTGCAATGGCCTCAGGTGTGCCTTGATCACTTCGTCAGGCTTTTCAAAGGTTCTGTCACTGCAAAAATCCTCATAGACAAAGACACATTCGTCTCCGATGATAATGTCTTCACAGTCATCTTCCATTTTGAAATATGCTCCTTAGACAACATATTCGGTAGGTAAAACAGAAACTATTCTAACTAGATTTGTGTTAAAAATGGTATGTAAATCATCATCAAAATCCATATCAAAGTTATTTATCAACAAGTCCTCCTCAGTTAGTGAGTGGTATTCTGGCACCACTTTGTCACCTTGATCAGCCTTTGACAGTGGGTGTTACTCTAGGACTGTCTTATCATTTTGACCAATCTCTGAGTGTACAATTGGCACTTCCTATGTCAAATGCTTTTTAGTTACTTTAGACACTTGGTCCTCAAGACTTGATGGTTTGAACTTTTGAACTTGTACAACATCCTTCAGGGGAACAAAACCTTTGTCATTAGGAGACTTGGGCTTGCTCACTTGAGAATTAGATCGACTTTTATTTTTCTTTTTGTCAATTCTTTGCCAAACATAAGGATTCGAATTCATCCTTCTCCCTTAGTTATATCTTCTTCTTGGTCTTCTTTTCTTTCTTGAAAATGAAGCTTCATCATCACAGTGGACGCTATTAACCCATTGATTTTGAACAACTCTAGCTGTAGGAACATGAGTTCGATCCGACATGTTGTTAAGCTTGCCATCCATCATCACGATAGTTTTTATCTTCTGATTGACTTGTCCTGTTCCAAGTTTAAGAAACTTAGGATCAAAAGGACCAAAATCAAATTTTGACTTACCTGCCACCTTTCTTTTCAATTCCAGTTTTTCCTTTTCCTTTTTAGCAATCATTTTTCTAATCTTCTGCTTCTCATATGTCGCAGCTGTAGTTGGATCAAAGACAATACTGTACCTCAGATAGAGAAAAACGTCTTGACCATTGTTCTTTTGCTTGATCAGAAATGCCAAAAGATCTTCCCCCGCGTTTGGGTAGATTATTTGTTCGACAGCTTCGAAGAAATCAAGTTCATATTCACGTTGAAAATTTTTTTTAGCTTCATGGTTTGACATTCCTAATCCAGCAACATGAATGTCAACAAAAGCTGGTTCAACAAAACTTGAATTGACTTGAAAGGGATCGGTATTCACTTTCATGGTTTTTCCTTTTCCTTCAAATGTCAAACATCCGTCGTCGATTGCTTTCTAGATCAAATCCCTGAAACAAACATAGCTGTTTGTAGCATGTCTAGTCGATTGATGAAATTTACAAATTTTTGTCCTTTCAATTCTGATATTGAAGGAATTCTCTTTCTCTCAGGGAAGACTATTTGCTTATCTTTTAAAAGTACGTCGAATATTTGATTTGCCTTGGTGATGTTTAAAGAATAAATTTTTGACGAAAGCATTTTTTCTTTATTCCTAGCAGGCCTTAGGGATTGACAAACATAGGATGGTACTGATTTCAATTCGGCCATGTTAACTTCGTCACCACTATGCTCAACCTCATCATCAGATTGGTCAACCTCGACATACAGTACTTTTTCACGACAAAGTGTTTTCCTTTTCATTCTTTCCTTTTCTCTTTTTAGTTCTCTATTTGATGCACTTTTTTGCCAATTGGCCAAGGTCTATGAACTATAAATTGATGAGTTTCTTTCTTATGTCATAATCTAGACCATTTATAGCCATTTTGACAACCTCATATTCTGGTACAGGCGTAAAATATCTATTTCTAGCATTCTTGAATTTGGCCAAATAATTATTGACAGTTTCCCCCATGGAACATCAAATGGTAAATAAATCAATCAAGTTAACTTTCGTTTGGCCTCGACAAAACTGATTATGAAAACTGCTTTCCAACTGAGCCTATGTTACAATAGAATTGGGCCTTAAATTTGAAAACCATGTGAAAGCACTTTTTGTCAGAGAAGAAGGGAAAAAATGCATTGTCAAGTGTTTATTCGATGTCTCTATTTCTATAGTGTATCAAGCAATATGCTCCATGGTTGACTCCTCATTCTCACCAGAAAACTTAGTCAAGGACTCAGGAATCTTCCAACCTCTAGGCATTTCAGTCTATTGAATATAGACTGGAAATGCAGACACAAAAAGAGGTTTATTGGTAAAGCCAACACTAAAGCTGAATCTGTTCAAAATAGTTTCGACGATATGATGTTTTGATTTTACTAAATATTTTGAATTTGGCATGCATTATGATGCTAAAGATGATAATGCCCTTTTACATTTAGTTATCTAACCCTTTGAACTTCATTGTCAGCATCTTACCCTTGAAGGACTAAATTGACAATTAGGTCGACATTGTCATTTTCATTTTAAGGTCGGTTATTGTTTTCGTCATAGGGATCATCTGGATTTTCATCCAAAGTAATGGCCTAAGCCATACGTCCTATCTGTCGATCCAGCTGCTCAAATCTTGTGTTGTTTGTCTCAATCAAAGGCATCAAGACTGTCGCTATTTGTTGCATTAACATATTGACAAGATCACGGTAACTCTCGTCAATTTGTTGTCTAAACATAGCCATTGAGTCGACCATGTTTGTAGGAGTCCTTGTCACACCTGTTCTAGGCATATCAGGGAAAACTGGACCAATGTTTGGTTGTTGTGTAATGGTTATGTTTGTCTATAAAAAATTTCCAACTCTCACTACAGAAGAGCCTATCAATGGTGGGCTTACAAAACCAAACTGTGGCAAATGTGTGCCAAATTGAGGCACATTTGACACAAAGGGCATACTCTGACTATGAAACAGAGGATTTTGCGAATAAACATTGTTATATACACCATTATTACCAACATTTATTGGATTCCCCAAATTTGGTGGATTTTCTATATTTGACAGTGGAGGTATGTACCTTGCTAGTACATAACCTGGAGGAAGACCATATGGAGGCCATGTCGTCATGACAGAAGTGACCACATTTGTTTGTGGTATATTTTCATTTATCTGAGTAAAACTGGAGTCAGATAGGCTCCAAAGTATGAGGGGGATTATTTTCTCCCTCATTTTGTCTATCCTTTGATGAAGATTATGCTTTTGACATGTTTTGACACAATGGTGCCACTACACAAGCGCATACACTTTGTCTTTCTTATTTGATATGTTTTTATTTCTTTTCAACCAGTGAGTCCCATTGGGCTTGCCAAGTTGTTTATGGTAGATTTTAGCACTTGTCAAGAACAAATAATTGACAAACTCCTTGTGCAAGAGGCTAAACTGCTGTAAACTAGGTGTGAATCGACAAACTCCAGGAGTTTGGATGACAATCTTTGCTTTTCAAGATCTCGATTCGGGGAGCGAAAAACTACTCTTCTTGGATTCTTCACCAAAGAAATTAAGTGTCAAACTATTTTTTTTTTTAGGGAATGAGGATGGAATGAGATGCAATGTAGCATGATTTGTGTTGTGTTCGTGTGTATTGTGGATACAATGTTAAATTGACAGATTTATGGAATGAGGATGGAATGAGATGCAATGTAGCATGATTTGTGTTGTGTTCGTGTGTATTGTGGATGCAATGTTAAATTGACAGATTAGAAGAAGAAGAAGAAAAAGAAAAAAAAGATGAAGAAGAAGAAGAAGAAGAAATGCAGAATGTAAATTGATTGACAAACTATAAATAAAGTACAGAGATTACAAAGAAAATAAGAACTGAAAATAAAGACAGATTAATCCTAGGAATGCATGGAAATGGGTTAAGAACAATTACTCAGTGAACTCAGGACTCTGTTCTATTATTGGAGATGTGTAAGAGTGAGTGTTTGTAAAAATTCCAACCCTTTACAATCTATATAGAACTAGTATTTATAGACAACCTAAGTCTCTAGGATTTTGACACTTGTCCTTGGCTGCCCCTGGATGTTGTCCAAGTGGCTTTGACGGTTATTGTCATTTGCTCTTTGATCACCACTTTGTCACATCTTAGTCAAGCTCTTGTCAATAACCACTGGAAACCGTCAATAACTGTTATTTGATGAACCTATGCAATGGAGTCACTCAGATAGTATCTTCAATATCTTTAAAATCTTCTAAGTCCTAAAGTGACAAACTGTCCACTTTGACTTATCGAACTTTGAGGTCATCAGCTTCTGATTGCCTTGATCTTAAAATCTTTTAAGTCCCAAATGACCAATCTTCAATTTTGATTTGTCAAACATCGAATAGAAGAACTGTCAATATTGAGTTGTTAAATTGGGTACTCAAGCTGTCAACTTTCTTTGGGCTTCGACACACGATTTGACAAATCATAGATTTTGTCAATTTTAAACAATTTTCTCAATCCTTAGTCATGCTTGACTAGTCTTTGAACTGTCAAAATCGAACATTAATTCGACAATATGATACTTGGTAAAATTTGGTGCCAACAGTTAGAGACTTATAATTTTTAGGATAGATTTATAAGTTGGAGATTGCATGCTTGTGTGGGGAAGACTTAATTAGCGTTCATTCTCATTGTTTACTGTGGACTTGTTTGATTGTGTAATGCGAAGATTCTAGGATATGCATGGTGTGTAGTTAGGGGTGTGCTCTAGAACGATTTTAGGATCGACTAAATTATTTGTTTGATTGAATTGAATTTTTTTATGTTGATTGAAATGAAATTTGTGGGGTGTTCTAGTTTAAGGGAAGGTTTTATTGAAATTTTATTAATTAAAATAAGAAACTCCTAGTTTAAGGGGAGGCTATATTTTATTAATATTTGTATGAAATAAAATTTTTTTTGAGACTCCTAATTTAAAGAGAGGCTCTAAATTTCTTATGAAATAAAATTTTTTAGAGATTATTCATAAAACTTTAGTTGTTGATAGATTTAATGAATTTTTTAGGTTAGGTTTCCCATTGAAAAATAATGTTTCCCACAAACAGACTATGGATGTAATTTAGGATGCACCACAGTCGAGGGGGGTAAAACCAAAATTTTATATAGGAGTTGATGAGTTTATAATTTTTTTCTTGTTTGTCACAACCATCTTATGAGTGTCCCCTAAGTCAGGTTCGGATATGGGAAATATTTTTATATTGTGACCATTAGGTATCATCTCTAAAAGGACGTGTCATGTTAAAATTATCGGGTTTGAACCAAGCATGATGAAATGTGAATTAGGAGGATATCTCTAGATAGTATGAGAAAATGATTTATGATGCGATTGGTACTCAATTTCATGTTGGTTATGAACCTTCTTGTATGACCCAATTTGGATCATGACTAGCACATGGGAATCTGAGTCCCTAGTGGAAGCCTTTTGGTAACACATCATACTGTATATATCAACAAACACACACACACATATCATAGAAAGAATATTATAAGTTGAAATATATGATAACTTCCTCAGATTCATTCAATAATCAAATTCATAAAACCTTGAGTTTCTCCAACATAAACATTAGCAAACAAGTAGTTCTTTATCCATAAAGTCTATACATCAAGGGAATCTGTAACTTCTTAAAGTAAATACATTGGCATAAAATATAATGCATAGTTTAGATTCTGCATATACAAATACTGGAGCACAATCACTATGAGGAGATAAGAAATGGTGGGTATTCACTGGTAGGAAGTGCACAAACTTCATTGGAGAAGATTACTTGAGCTTAGATCGGAGAAGGAGAAGAATCGAAAGCAAGACTATAGCAAATCACTGGATCCACGACAGTGTAAAAGAAAAGTGAGTATTCTTGGATTGAGTTTAGGATGAGAACATAGGGGGAAGAAATGTTACCATTGATTTTATGGGAAAATATAAAATAAGAATGGATTTTTTTATTTTTGTTTTGGAAAGAGAGAAAATGAAGGATAATGTGAAGGAAAGTGGAACTGAGTTCAAGAACGTAGAGTAGGCCAGCAAAAATGGTGTTCAGTGTCCAGACTATGATACCATATTGAAATCCATGGTAACAGAGGAAATAGACAAAGTTGAGGGAATTGAATGAGAAAACTAATAATCAAGAAGGTAGTGATACAAGTGAGCTAACAAGTTTATATAGACTAATCAATATGAGTAACTAACTAATAATTAATATCTAATCAATTCAACAAAGTCTAACAACCAATTTCTAATTTCTAATCACAAACTCTTACACCCACTCTGTAGCATAATAAAGTAGTAGAGAAGAATGACTACAACAATCATAGAAACTGATATGCTTATTAATTTCAAAAAAATTGCTTAAAGAATTTTGGATAGAATTTTGATTTCAATTCAAATTATAAAAAAATTGAAATTGGATTCCAATATTAAATTTTATGTTTGTGTTTACAAACTATATAGATCTTAATAAAAAAAATATATTTGATAAGTTTTGGAATTGATAATTAATAGCATATCAGTTAAGAATTAATAAGAATAGTCCATTTTAATTGTTTATGAATTTCATAAAATTGGAAAACAAAATTATAATTCCAATTCTATAGCATACTCCAAACATGAGAATTGTAATTGGAGTGGCGAATTCCAATTCCAAAATCTAGTTTCATACACCAATTAGGTCGATGTTGAAAATATTTTAAACAACTATCCAAAAAGTCATTTTTGTGATACAATAATTGAAGTTTAAGAGAACTTCAACTTCAAGCTTCTCAAGTATTTTATCACAAACCTCGTTTACATCATCTGTAGCTGAGGGAGAGACAGGTGTGCAGGACAGGCATACTAGACCAGATGGAGGGAAATTTGCAACTCCACGAAAACAAATTTGGAACAAGCCAGGCCCATTTTAATTTTCATCTTGGAAACAAATAAATATTATAACAAACAATTTCACCAAGGAAAGAGAAAAGTGGGATATATTCATATAGTGGAAATTGACAAAGATTATCTAGAAAAATTTCCTCTCATTCGATTTGTGGACATAATTTGCTTTTCATCTGACAATCAAAGGTTTGGACACTCCAATAGCAGTATATTCCATGAGTTACGCATGTCCCTATAACCATATTCTATCAGATAAATGACTGCATCACTGTCAGCTTCATCTAGTTTTCGTGATTGCAAGTTCAATCTTCCATCATTGATTCAATTGGGAATAAGTTTAAGAGTAGAACTTGTAGGTCTTGGCTTCAATTATGATTGTCCTCAATCCTCCAATAGGTGATAAAATCATTAATAATAGGCCAAGCACAAAGCAAATCTGTAATTTGGGAAAGATTGGACCTGGCTCAAATTGAAGCCAATAAAAGGAGAATCATTTAAAGAAAGGAGAAAAAAAATAAAATGTACCCAGTTAATCCACCAAGACAAGCTGAATTTCCTTGGTTTTTTCATTATTTGCCATATGATGCATGGGAGCTGAAAATTTAAATTAACAAATTGAACAATCAAGCAGGAAACATAATCATAAATGGCTCTAATTCAAACTGCAATATTCTTGACTCACATAGTATGCTGTTGGAGCAAAAGCAAATCCACCAAAAAATTCGAGGAGACAACCGAAAAATGGGAAGATAATACCAACGAACTGTCAAGAAAATTGACTGAATGCCTTTTTCTATTGTATTCCTTCTATAAATAATAGTAAAGTTAATTACAGGTAATTACAACTCATTATGACAAATATTCTATTGCCTGATTTATCTAACCTATTTTAGGAAAGCTAATTATTTACAATTACTGGATTGTCACAAATCAAATCTCGAAATTAATTCCTGATTAACATCCCCCCTCAAATTGATGCGGCTGGTCAATAAGCATCAATTTGCTAACAAGAAACTGATGACGCGGGCGAGGAACAGCCTTGGTAAGAATATCTGCAACCTGAAATTGAGTATTGATGTGAGGGAGTGAGATAACGTGGTTATCATAGGCCTCACGGATAGAATGACAATCGACTTCAATATGCTTGGTGCGCTCATGGAATACGGGATTTGCCACAATCTGAATGGCACTGGTATTATCAACATAAAGAGGCGTCGGCGCTGTTTGAGGAAATCTAAGTTCAGCCAAGAGACCACGAAGCCAAATTATTTCTGAACATGCAATAGACATGGCGCGATACTCAGATTAAGTAGAGGACTTAGAGACTCTTGCTTGTTTCTTACTCTTCCAACCAGTGACAAATCACCGAGTATCAGGACACCCAACCCAATCAGCATCACTGTAAGCAATCAATTGAGGAGCTGTCCTAGTGGGAAAGAAGAGACCCCATTGAGAGGTACCTATCAAGTAGCGAATTATACAACGAGCCGACGCCAAGTGAAGATGTCAAGGAGAGTGCATGAACTGACTTACTTGTTGAACAGCAAATGATATGTCAGGTTGTGTAATGGTCAAGTAATTAAGACTACCCACGAGTTGTCGATACAATAAAGGATCGGGCAAGAGGTCACCATCATCACGGTGGTATTTAACATTAACCTCAAGGGGAGTATCCACCAGATGAGCCAATTGGAGGCCAGCCACAGAAATAAGGTCTGTGACATACTTATGTTGATGGAGAGGGATACCTTTGGAGGTAGAATAAACCTCAAGGCCAAGAAAGTAATGCAAATTACCAAGGTCCTCCATATGAAATGAGGCCTGCAATTGTAGTTTAAGTTGCTGGATGGATGCTGGATCAGAACCAGTGATGACCATATCATCAACATAAAGAAGGAGAAGAACAATGCTCGTAGGTGTGTGGTGAAAGAACAAAGAGGAGTCATATTGGCTCTGAGTAAAGGGGAACCCAAGTAGAGTAGAGCAGAATTTCGCATACCATGGTCTAGGAGCCTGTTTCAAACCATATAATGAGTGTTTGAGCTTACACACACCCTTAGATGAAGAGAATAGACTAGGAGGAGGAGTCATATAAATATCTTCAGTCAGGTCACCACGAAGAAATGCATTCTTCACATCCATTTGATGAAGAGACCAGCCATTAGAAGCAGCAATAGAGAGCACAGTTCTGACCGTTGTCATTTTAGCGACGGGTGCAAATGTCTCATCATAATCAATTCCATATTCTTGTTTGTTCCCTAAGGCAACTAATCGAGCCTTATAACGGTTGAGGGAACCATCAGAATTCAGTTTCACGGAATACACCCATTTTCAGCCTATAGGTTTGATATCAGGTGGGCAAGAGACAATATCCCATGTGAAATTCTCTTGAAGGGCCTGAAGTTCATCATTCATTACTTTTACCCAGCACACGTCTGTAACTACCTGTGAGTAACAAGTAGGAATAGATGTGCCAGAGAGAGAGGCAGTTAGAGAAGTATGTAATGAAGCAGACCTGTCTGGTGAATATCTGTCAGGTAGACAAGACACTCTACTAGATCATCGTAGTTCCACCGGTACGGGATCAGGTGGCAGATCAGCATTGGAAGGGGAAGTGGGAATATGTTGGTTGTGTCATCTGACATAAGTAATGCCTAGTTTGAAATGTTCTGCAAAGTGGGGCAGAGGAGAAAATCTGGGAAGAATGGTAAGCTCAGGCGAAGTAGAAGAAGACAAGGAAACACAAATTGATTATCAAAGAAGGTCACATTCCTGGAAATACGAAAGTGATTGTTAGAAATATCATAACACACAAAACCCTTATGAGAGTGACTATACCCCATAAATGCACATTGAATAGATTGTGCGCCAAGCTTATGCCTTTCAATCAGAGGTAGGTGAACAAAACATACACACCCAAAAGTATGTAAGGTACTATAATCAGGTTGAGTTTTAAAAAGACGAAAGAAAGGATAATCAAGAGCAATAGCTGTAGAAGGAATTCGATTGATCAAGAAGACAGCTGTGGATAGAGCCTTCACCCAAAATCTGGATGGAACAGAAGCTTGGAGAAGTAACGTGCGTGTCACATCAAGCAAGTGACGATTCTTACGTTCTGCAATACCATTTTGTTGAGGAGTATTGGGACAAGAACGTTGAGACAAGATGCCTTTTTGTTGGAGATACTCCTAAAACTCATGAGACATGTACTCACCACCAGAATCAGAACGAAAAATTTTAATACTAGCTTGGAATTGATGTTCAACAGAAGTTAGAAATTTCCGAAACATGGAAAACACATCAGATTTACATCGAAGAAAGTATATCCAAGTAAAACGACTATAATCATCGATAAATGTGACAAAATATTTATAGTGAACATGAGAAGCTACAGGAGACATACCCCTAATGTAACATCCTCCCAAGTACAACGTCATCCTTAAGTCATGACATCAGACTTGAGAGTTGTTACTTATAAACTATCGGACCTTTCTTAAATAACTATAGAAAATGCAATAAGATCGTGTAATAACTAGCGTAATTTGGTTAAAATATATAACAAAGAAACACAACATTTATTGAATACATAGCTAAGTACAAAAGGAAGCTCTTCTAAGAGCTTTAATACATATACATTCTCTATTACATTTACATATACATATGCCTACAACTATATACAATATAATAACAATATCAACTACTAAACAACTGTAATTCCAAGTTCTTTCATGTAGCAGCCACATCATTCTCTGGATCAACCTGGAGGCGACACGGGAACACAAAACACGTAGGGGTGAGAATTAAACAATTCTCAGTAGGGCAACTCCCCAAAAACTCACTCATATTGTCATCATCATCGCCCCAGCCACTTCAGTTTATTAGAAAAAGAGTGATCATGCTTTTCATACCAATGGTTCATTTTTAAAGTTCCAAATCATACATCCGAAGTAGGTAGCTTTTAATAATCAATCACTTAATGCATATGTATTATAATGTCAAGCATCTAGTAAATCATCCTAAGCAGACATTCAAAAATAACAACCAAAACATAAGTAGAAATTTCATTCTTACAAGCATTATCAAATAAACTTATATGCAGAAATAATAATAAATTATGCATTCCTTTTCGTGGCCAAGGAACTTAATCTAGTGCATTTTTCTCTTTTCATTGACATAGAAAAGACTTAGTTTATACCCGACGGGTATCTACCGTGGACAACTCCACAATAGATAATTTATACCAAATAGTATTTATAGTGGATCACACCACATAAGAGAAATAGACTGCTTATCAGGACTGAGCTCATTCCTATACGTGATCATCAGACTTCATTTTTTTCCATTTCCGAATCACACACAGTTCTATTCCTAGTCGATACGTCTACCGACTCATAATATCTCGGGGGAAGTTCCTTTTTTTGCCTTCCCCTTAATTCAATCTAAGTCTTATTTCTGTTTTCTCCATATGTCAGAATAGGCACACTCAATGTTTTGGGAAAGTTCCTACTTTTGCCTTCCCCTCATTCAATCTAAGTCTTGTTTCTGTTTTCTCCATATATCAGAACATGCACGATTAAAATTCATATATTCTCTTTTGCCACATATACATATCATTCACTGTTCTTTTCCAAATGTATGCATGAGGCACATATATGCATTCATTCATAATATGATTTCAATCATGCCTCAAACCATTCCTTAAATTCACTATCATGCATTCATATATGTCATGCTTGAACCCAATGTCATTATTTCATCAACTCAAAGCATCAATTCATTTTCAGCACAATGGCAGATTTCACATATCTATAGCACAAATTATTTTGCATTTCAAACCATGAAATCCAAAGTTATAAAAATTATCCAAGACACGTCACTGTGTCCCCAAGGTCCTCTAGAAATTTCGGAGTTAAAAGAGTTCTCTAAGTATGATAACAAAATTCAACAATTTAAGAGGCTAGAAATCCTCCATTGCAGCCAACAGCCAAAGTTCCAATCTTATTACCCTATCAAATGATCATATAAATTCATACAAAAATTCATGGTTGGACTTCAACATGTCATCAATATCCTGTAGAAATTTCAGTTTAAAAATCAATCATTTGATGTGGTAACAAAATTAGACAAACTCAGAGCTTCAAAATTGGCTGTCTAGACAACTCAAGAACAGTCTTGGTTTTTGATTTTTATAAAATAGTAACACTCATTTTTAGGACCCAAGAAAAATCATGGAGTTTCCTTTGAATGTTAGCTTCAACATATAATTTTTATAACTCATAAAAACATCTAAAAATACATCAAAAAATTCATGAACCATAACCTATCCAGAAGAAATCCGAAAATCCAGCAGCATAGTCTAATATTCCTTTTGAACAAAATGATTTCTAAAATCATCCAAACACTCCACCAAAATTAATACATCAATATCCATATATCATCAACCAAAACAACTAAAAATATCAATTTAAATCAGTGATTAACACAGAAAAACGGATTTGAAGAAGAAGAGATTCAAAAACCCTACTTTGGTGGCTTTAGGGATCTTGGCTCCAAAGGATGCTCCAAGATTGATTTTGCTCACTTCAAGGCCACCAAATTAACACCAAGCCCTTCCTTAATCAGTGATGTAGGAATTGAAATTCCAATCGGTTAGTTTGATAGATTATGAGGAGTAGAACAAGTTTTGTGAAAGGATCTTGGTGTTTTAGTGACTCTAAGTTGGAGTTTTTGAAGCTCGAAGTTTGTTAATGGAGGATTGAGAGGAAGAACAATGGAGAGGCTGTGTTTTCTGCCTCTTGGCCGAAAATGATGATGGTGGAGTGATAAGGTTGGTGGTTTTGTATTAATCTTTAAAGGAAGCTTGTAAAGAAAGCTTAGTTCTTGTAATGTAAAAGGATAATTCTTAAAGAAAGCTAACAAAATGGATGGATAGGATTGTTTTCTTAGTCAAAGAATGGATCTTGGTCATCCACTTGGCTCAAGATAATTGGATCACTTTAACTCGGGAAGCAAGTAGCCTTTCCGGTGTTAAAACCGCACATCGAAATTCCACCGAACGGATAAGTTATTGGCTCCCGAGTAAAATATAATAAATCAAAGGTCATGATTAAAACTTGCTTTTCAAGGTTTAATCATTGCCATCCACTTGGCATAAAGTTGTTGGAAAAGGTTATTTAGCCACTAAGTAACTTGTAATATGTTAAAAACTACACATCGAAACTCCACCGAACGGGCGAAACACTATACCCGGGTAATAAGACATTGCATGAAAATTAATTCTAAGTATAAAATCCTCATTTCTAACTATTTCTAATATCAATCCTGTAATTTCTCAGTTTTGGGCACCTCCGGGTCTCAATTCTAGGGTTTCGACTGTCTCAACAGGCCTGTGGGGCCCACAAGATTACTATTCATAATTTTTTTTTTTTTACAAATCCGTTGGATTGTCCTCATCATTTCTAAAACTGTCAGATTTTTGAAATTATAACTAGTAAAGCCCAAATTAATTTTTAAATAATTTTTAGGGTGTTACACCAAACATCACTATGAATTATTTCAAAACAAGTGGAACCACGATGAGCGTTGGACGGAAACAGTAGTGTTTTACTTTTAGCCAATTTGCAAACAGAACAGGAAACAGATGCAGGAGAAACAACATTTTTATTGCCCAACAAACCAGTTTTAAACAAGTGAGACAAAACAACAGAGTTTGGATGGCCCAATTTTCTATGCCAATCTTCATAGAGATTCAAAATATTATTGCAAGCAAAAGATAAATGACTGGAAATAAATTGGAGTGGAAACAATCTTCCCACTTTAGGCACCTTCGCAATCACCTTCCCCGACACCTGCTCCTACACAATACAACTAGCCTGAGAAAAATTAACAGTACAATTGTCGTCCACTAATTGAACAACAGACAATAAGTTCAAAGCAAGGCCAGGGGATACAAGCACATTCCGAAAATCAGAGTTTATGTCACCAACATTAGTGATAGAAAGAGTATTACCATCAGCAATTTGAATTTTCTGAGTACCATGGTAAGGATGTATATTGTGCAAGTAGTCAGAGGAACCTGTCATATGATTGGATGCACCGGAATCAAGAAACCATGGACGAGAAACAGGAGAAGACATACCATGAATGCCCAAGGCTGAAAGGGTTGAAAGTACTAGTTGTTGAATCTTTTCAGGCTGCAGAGCACCACCATCAGATGCAGCATTGGTGGAAGGAAAAGCTGGCGAGCTAGTAGTGGCATGGAATGCCTGCACCGGCCGTTGTGTGGGTCTGGGAGGACACGTGGGACAGTCAAAGATGATATGACCCTGCTGCTTGCGGTAATTGCAAAACTTCTTACTGCAACTACGAGCTACATAACCAAACTGTTTGCACGAGAAGCATTGAACCTGTCGCATATCACAACCTTTACCTCTACACTGGGCAGCATATGCAACCGTCACAGGTTCAAAAAAGGCAGCATCATGAGACATGGTTCCTTGTGTAAGCAAGCGTTGTTCTTCCCTGAGAAGTTCACCAACACATGTATCCAGAGAAGGAACAAGATTCCTATTTAGCAAAGCACCTCTGACAGCCTTGAACTCTGGTCACAGTTTCATGAGGAATTGATCCCGCTTACTGATGTCGTAGACGTCGCGGACAGCCGGGAGTGAAGGTTTGGGAACAGCAGCATATAAAATGGCAGAGTGTTCTGTCCATAAATTCAAAAAACCAGAATAATACTCTTGAATAGACAAAGTACCTTGTTTGTAATTGGCTATCTCAAGCTCCAACTGAAAAAGCTTAACCGTATTATCCTGATTGTAAATACACTTCAAATATGCCCACATTTCTCTGGCAGTTGGAAAAGAGCGCAAATTATTGATCATCTGGGGATCAGTAGAACTGAGAATCCAAGAAATAATCTGAGCATCTTGCACTTCCCACGTCTCTAAGGCAAGTTTTTCTGTTGGCGCCTTGGAGAGCTCATCCAAATGACTCCATAATCCCTTCCCTTTGACATACATCGAGAACTGGAATTCCCAAGTAGCATAATTCTTGCCAGTGAAGCGGACACATAAATGTTCTTTCTCTGGAGTTGTCATGATGGCAGAGGGGCGCGCGGAGCAGTAGCAGCAGCAACCAGAGAGCTGGAAACCGGAGAAGAGGTCGCGGAACTGAAGAACGAAACCGCGAACAGACCAAGAGCACGAAAAACAGAGCCAAGAGCACGACCAGGACAGACCAAGAATGAAGAATCAGAAACCAAGATCGTGAAAGTGGGATCGTCACGAGGCTGATACCATGTCAAGAAAATTGACTGAATGCCTTTTTCTATTGTATTCCTTCTATAAATAATAGTAAGGTTAATTACAGGTAATTACAACTCATTATGACAAATATTCTATTGCCTAATTTATCTAACCTATTTTAGGAAAGCTAATTATTTACAATTACTGGATTGTCGCAAATCAAATCCCGAAAATTAATTCCTGATTAACACGAACATTGTGAATGCTGAATAAAAAGAGAGTACTATGTCAATGCTCAGACCAAAGGAAATTCATTGTAAGTGATAAAATAGCATGACAAGAAAGAAATTATTGCTTTGCTTTCATTAAGGAGACTTTACTTACCAACATAAACATTACGAAGTGTTGTGCTGGGCTTGAAATTCAATTTCTTCACCATCACAGTTTCAATCATGTCAAACACTGGCATTGCATGAATCTACATCAGAAAGGTAGCAAGCACCAATTTGGTTAGTTTTATTGACATTAATATATGGCCCATAGGAATTATAATTTTAATCAATAGTCGTAGAAATTGAATTTCACCTGATAGCCTCCAATAACGTAGATCACAACAAACATGTTTGCCATTGCTATAAGCCATTTTGGTTTCTCTAAAGAGATGAGGATGTTGTCTTGAACGTTATTGCCAAATATCCGGTAACCGACAAGAGCAACTGGGAAGTAGCACAAAGCAATAATTATGTAGGCAACAATCACTCCTCTCCACATAGGACCCTTTGATGGCTTCTCTGGTGTAGATGGAATTGCTGCTTGGATTTCCAGCACCACATTGTGTCCAGCATAGGCAAATGCCACATCACCAAGCGCTCTAAAGAAGTTAAGCACTGTTCCTACTGTACTTTTAGCTATGTAACCATACTGTGCATTGTCTTGAACGAGAAATGATATTTTGACACCCATATAGGTGTAGACATCCATGTGGATCCCATATAATGTGAGAGGAGTGATAGAGAAAGAATAAGTTGAAAAAAAAAAGTAAGTGGTGGGACCCATATATATTGTGAGTAGAGTGTTTGGGTGTTTGAAAAAATAGGGTGTTAAAATAGCAAAACCCTTCTTGAACACCCTTATGAGCAGAAGCCACCTAGGCAATTGTAGAGTAACTGTGGGACAATGCAAATTAACATCCAACTCTAAGTTAACAATTAAAATGATGTTATAACAAAGACAACATAAGAAAGATGTGGATTTTAAAGTATGATTTGTACCTCAAGGACGTGACTGCTGTTGCCAAAGACACACCAGAAAGGGAGTTGAAGTTCGGTAAATGAGACATCACGAAGTGAACAGAGGCAAAGATCATAATGAAATAGGTCAGTTTGATGTTTTTGCAGTTACTTGAACAGACAGTGTCATGGAACTTCTGCAATGATTTACCCCCAGTGACCATATATACTATGTTCGTCCCAACTTCAACTGTAAGTTGTTGAGGCACCACAATGTAAAGGCCAAGCTTTTCACCAAAGGCATATTGACCCAGTTCAAGGTATCTATCAAAACGTTTCCCAGGAACTGTTCCGTGCATCTCAACCATTTGCCACAGGGTGTACAGGGTAATGATCCATGACTGAACAAGTACAGTTACACCAGGACCCCTGAAAAGATATTGCAACAATCTAGTCAACAAATTCTTGGTTGGTATAACAATTAACAAATTGTGGTTTAATTAATGCTTCCTATTACTACACTACATATATTGGCCTTTTGAAGCTCTGTTCCTATAAAACTACATTAACTGCGGTATTCAACTCACTCAGTTTGAATCTCTAATATTATTATCTTAAAATATAGTTTACTTAAATTCATGCTTATGCAATAACTTGCGAACGTTTTATTGCATAAAAGAAATTTTCAACATACCATCCAAGTTTTGACATGGCACAAGGAAGGCTGAGAACACCAGCTCCAACCATGGCAGTGACATTGAGGAAAGCCGAGTGCCACCATTTTGCATTCCTTGATGAAGTGATCGGAAGCCAGTCATTGATTGCCTTCTCCCTCTCTGATTTTTCTTTAGTCTATTATTTGAACAACAATGACAAATAAATTAAGCCAGCCAAAAAGACTCAAAAAAATTGTTTAATGCTTACTAAGCTACAGATATTGGCTTTTTTAAGCTACAGTTACTCTTATTATTTTTTTTGGGTACAAAGTTACTCTTATTATTTCTTGAATTTAATTCTACACTAAGATAAAAATTGATGTGAAATTTATTATTATATTCATATATTATATTTAATAATTACTAAAATTTCTAAATCTATTATTGCTTGGCCAATAAAATCAGGCAAAAGTGAGATATCATTATGAAGGTATTGGATGATAAAGACAAAAAAATAACCCAAGATTTACCCAAAAAAAAAAACTACCAAAGAAAAAATAACCCAAGTGGCGCCAACTTGCCACACAGGCGGGTCCGGAAAGTTAGAGACACTGCTAAACAATCAAAGTCAAAATTTGAAAAACATCTCCTATAAAAAAATAGAATTTTAAAATGATAATTGTAAAAAAAAAAAAAAAGAAGTCTATTTGCGAGTTATGACTTATGGCTGAGTTGAAAGATTCGTTTCATAACAATGAGTGTGCATAAAGTTTTTATAAAATTGAGACAGAATATAAAATTGATTTTTTTAAAAAATTAACTTTACCAAACTACTTTTACTTTCTTTTAAAGATTAAAAATTTACTAATTTTTATATTTTCTAAAATATTTAAATAATTTACAATTAATTTAAATATATTTTTTTATTAAAAAAATTTAGACCATGTTTGGAAGCATAAAAATTGAGATAAAGAAAAGAGACATGCGTATGTGTGTTTGGATGTTGATGTCTAATTGAAGGGGAGGAATGGCCACTAAAAGATGAAGGAAGGACAACAACCAGCAATTTGGAGAGAATTTTGATGACCCCCCAAATTGGGGGGGGGTGGATGAGGGACGGTGGAAATAAGATGTCTCAAACTTTGGTGCATTTACTATTTCATCCTTAAAAGTTTCAAAGCCTTACATACATAAAAAAAATACATTAATAAAATAAAAGGATAAAAAATAAAAAATAAAAACTATAACTCTTTCCTTCTTCCATTCAAATACATGTAACTTCCAAATAAGAGTATAAGATCTTCCTTTCTTTTCTTCTATAAACTCTAAAATAAAATAGTGGCTTATAACTAGCCATTCTATTCTATCTTTTATCTATTTTATTTCATTAGTAACTATTTCTTTCCACAATCGAAACTGCCATAAATACCCTTACCTAATGAATGCTAATTAATACACCCAATCTATACTTATGGAAATAGCTTGGTCAAAGAGGAAAAAGCTATGCACGGCCGATATTTCTATGTGGAAGACCCAATCTCTGAGGCCAGAGCATTGATGTATCCCCTCTCCAAATTAAACTTCATAAAAGAAAAGAAAAACTCCTATAAATATTTTTAGAGGATAGCTATTACCACACCTCTATATCCATTGCCACACATTTATACTGAATTTTTATTGAACATTCCTAAAATATCCTTTACCTATAATAATAACTTTTTTCTATTATCACACTCCTGCAATCTTAAAAATATTCTAATACCTCAACACATTGTAAGTACAACCACAATACCATTTCTTTTTAAGATTAAACAAATTCAACACACAAGTGTCAGCTAGCACTGTTTGCTAAGAATTAATTTGGTAATCTTTATATTAGATAACTTTCGTGGCAATAACTTTTGATATAATGTTAATATTGTCACAAAATATTAAAAAACCTACAAGTTTTTTTCTTTTGTTGAGGTAAGCAAGAGAAAAAGAAAACAACCAATTACATTCTCAAATATAAAACCTACAATTCATGGCGAATTAAGGTGACATATAATTTTCATGAATTATAAAGTGAGAATGTGAATTTGAATATTTTTAAAATTACTCTTATAAACATAGTTATAGAATATAATTTTTTATATATTTAAAAAGTATTAATTTCAAATTATAATTTAATAGTATTAATTTCAAATTATAATTTAATACAACAAATAACATAAAAATAAAAATGAGTTTCTAAAAGGTTTTATTAAATATTTGATTAAAAAATATTTACAAATGAATACAAATTGAAAAAGAAAAATATATTACTAAAACGAGAAAAGATATATATATATATATATATATATATATATATTATCAAAAGACATGTTAATCTAAAAAATAAAAATATATTTTGATATTACCTTTTAAAAAAGAGCTGGGTTAACATGAGTTGTTTCAATTTATTATTATTATTATTATTTTGGATAGTTAGGAAATTAAATAAAGAGTTACAAACTCACCAACACAAGTGGGCTTCCAATTTAGTCTAATCAATACAGATTTTGATTCAAAACTACAATCAAATTGACATAGATGCTTGGTTACAAGTGCTTTGAATTATAAAACTAGACCTATAAGAAGACTACACAATTTTTTAATTAATTAAAGTTTGTTGATGACATAATTGTAGGTGAAGCATATTTCAGGAATACTCACTAAAAAGCCTCTGAAAAGTTGTGTCAATAGCCAATCCCACACTTTTAACTGTCAATTATTTTATTCAAGTAATGTTATTTAAATGGTATAAATCGCTTTTGTTTTTGTTTTTGTTTCTTTTTTTATAATTTTGAACCTATCGATGAAATCATTACATATTGTAGAAGAGCAATGAAATTCGGCTAAGAAACACTCAAAGACCATATATATATATATATATATATATAGAGAGAGAGAGAGAGAGAGAGAGAGAGAGAGGAAAGAATAACAAAATAATGTAAAGAAAATGATGCATTAATCATTATTATATTAAAAAATATTGATGGCGATGGCATGTATGGCCGTACAATTTTTTCCAAACACTGTCAAAAGTCAAACTACGAAGAACTGAACAATAATCCTTAGGAAAAATTAAGTGAATAATATGACAAGCTAAAGTGACGTTTCCGTATAAAATATGTGAATATTAAGGGTAAAAATATTCTAAAACGATGATCTCATTTTAGAAAATAAAATAATAATATTTTATTTTTAGATTGATAAAATTAAAAATAAGATTTTTTTATCCTATTAATTTAAAAGTAAAATTATTCATCTTACTCTTTAAAATAAGATTTTCATTTTAAAGGATTCAAAGCTAAATATTAAAACAGATAAGATAATATAATTGTTTATATATAATCTTCACTGCATATAGCATTTATTGTAATAACATTTAAATTACATAATATAATATATGACTATCACCTATTTCACAAAAAAGCTAGGAAAAAATAGAGTGCATTATGTGGGGTCATTTTTTCTAGTATGGCATGTTGAATGCACAGTTACATGCCTTGTGGCTAAATAAATTTCGCATAGTGCTAGAAATGGGGGAAAATAATTTTTTTAATTTTCAAAATGAAAAAACTCAGCAGTGTGAGATTTTGGGGAACAACTTCTCCACTAAATATTTTTCGTGTGTCCAGAGCTCGGATTATGGGAGGCAAATGCATCTGTCAATTTTTTTTTTTTTTGTGTCTATGCGAGATTTGTAACTCCATAATGAATGTAATTTTAGTGTTTAGGACATATTATTATTATTATTATTATTATTATTATTCTTTCACTTAATCTCCATATTAAAATAAATTTTCTGCATTCTGTAGTCGTTATGCAAAACTAGCAATAAATTAAATTAAACCATACTTTATGCATTGGAAATTTGGAATTTCTTTCCCCATTAAACCCCAAACCCAATAAGTAAACATAATTATCATAATGTATGTATTGGAAAATTGTTTCAATCTAACTCTAAACCCAATAAGAAAATTTTGAGAGAAATTCTTAAATACTTTTAGAGCAAGATAAAATATTTACTCTATTCCATTTATTGATTGACAAATAAGCTATTATATTAAAAATATAAAAAAAAAATGGAAGAAAATAATGCCTATAAAACTTATATGTCAATTAATAAATAAATCAGAATAAACTTTTTTCTTATATACTCTCAGTACATCTAAGCATTTTTCAAGCTGTAATTATTATAACATATGTGCTGGAATTTTTTGTTTGATTTCAATGATCACTGTAACAGTATGAAATATAGAAAGTAGTAGCAATGCCCGACGAGCCTATTTTTATAGGAAGCGGCCGAGAAACAACAGCAGCACTCGAAAAGCCTACTTTTATAGGAAGCAACTGGCTCAGTTTCAACAAACAATAGCTTCACTTTCGTTTCTTTCTTCCTAATAACATCAAGTTGTTGGCAAACTACACTTTCAATCTCTCTTAAGATTACATTCCAAGAGTACAAGAATCATGATAAATTATAAGGTGGACCTCAAATTTTTAGGTTTATCATAGATCCCTTATTATTACTCATTAAATAATTATTATTTTCATTGGATTATTTAATCTAATAACTAATAAGAGGAGATCCATGATCAATACAAAGATAAAAAATCTACCATAAAATCCACCTAAGCGTCACATATACAACCAATCTTCCTTATTTTGCCACAAAAATAAAAGCCACACTTAAAGGATTTTTGCTGCATAACGAAGGTAGTCTATACTGTAGTATGATTTCAGTTAACCTTAATCGAATTGATAAAATCAAAACAATGATGTTTCCCAATGGATGAGATTCCACGTCCCATATATCAGTTAGCATTAGTAATAAGCAAATCATGAGAACTCAACTCAACTCCTCAGTTCAATATATAACTAAAGAAAGTAACAACAATAAATCACCATCTACTCACATAAACAATAAATCACCATCTACTCAACCCAGATATATGAATCTGCAGTTATTACGTGTACAGGACATAAAACACTAATGATCTTTTAGTTGCCTTGATAAATCCATACCGCAGTGCAATGTAGTCAGATTCAGTAACAGAACCATAAAATTGCTTGAAGAATGATATCTGCCAATAATCCAAGCTGAAGGGTCATTAAATCAGAAGAGGCCATCCTATGCAGTTTGACATTCTCAGTAATGGTCAGTATCAACTTTGCCACCCATTTTCAACATGTCTTTATTAAATAATATGAGTTGAGTGCTTCTGCAAACACATTTAGGACCAATGCAGAATTTTTTGTTTTACTGAATATATAGTATTCTGCAAAATGTTGAGAGCATGATATACCTCATACCCTCCCTTTTATTTTCAATAATGAATTAACACTGAAACTACCAAATGAAGAAATTGACTTAACGTGTTCATTCATAGTTACAGTTGACTTAACATGGATTGGATATGAATCCATATAGCAAAATGTGATACATACAAGAAATAACTCAACTGTGTTTTTATTGGGTAAGATTTGCCTTCCTTATGTGAAATGGTAAATGTTTTCTACTCCATTTTCTGAATTTGGAAAAGAGACCATTGTTGATACTTTCTTTTTCAAATACGATATGCTAGTCTATATCTTCCATAGTAATACATTAGTTGAATCCTTTACAGGGAGCCATACTTCCATAGCATGAAAATGACTCTGGGCTATTCGTTTTACATCTTAGGGAACAAAAATGTAGAAATTTATCATCTCCATACTCTTTCACAGAAAGCAACATTTTTCTCGCTTCTAACAAATAACAAGTAAAAATTAGTTGGCATTGAATAACAAGTTCAGATGCAGCTACTTACAACAACAAGTATTTTCACATATTCAGGTCAATACCAGTAATTTACACAAGAGATCGCACCAGAGATCGAAGAAGAGGCAAAACCGAAATTGAGTTCTCTTGATTGGATCCAAGTGACTTTGGATTGGAATCAAATGTCGAAATCGAGAATGAAGAAGATCGAAAGTTCCATGGCAAATCTGAAAACTGAAATTGAGTGAGGGTCACATTGAAATCGAGTGAGAAATGATGGAAAATCGAGTGTTCATACCAGATCAATCGGTGATCTCGTGAGGAGCTTCCGATGCGAAACGCGGAAGGGAAGAGGAGGTTCGTAGCGGAAAGGAAAAAGAAGCTTCGATGTGGGTGAGTGGAAGAGGAGTTTCGATGTGGCAGATGCGGAGGGGAAGAGGAGGTTTGTGGCGGAGGCGGAGGGTCGTGGAGGCGGAGGGGAAGACGAGGTTCGTGGCAGAGAACGCGATGTGGCGGAGGCAGAGGGGAATGGTTTAAGAATTTTGCGATGTGGCGGAGATTCGCACTACTGCGAGTTGTGGGAAGTGTGAGACATTTGGACCAGAGTTGATCAGAGTGAGGCGGAAGAGTGAGTTGGAGAGTGAGATCATTTGGCAACACTTTGAATATGGGCCGCTTTCCGTTCAGGTTTTTGGTAACACTTCTGTAAAATTGTTGTAATAAAATATCAGTTAGGAACACTTGAATAGTGTTAGCAACAAAATGTTAGTAAAAGCCCAATAACATGCGGCGTTAGGGGTATGAAGACGGAAATTATTTTTGTTCATGGGAAAGGAATTTTCTGTAGTTATGTCCTTCTAAAAAGTGAGAACAATGGAGACAGGATGCAGAAATAGAAATTTTTTTTTTTTTCAATAATACCTGTTAGGTAGAAATTTAATATTTATATCTCTATCTCCACTATTTCTACTGTCTCTATCTCCACTGTCCAGAGACAATTATCAAATGCTACCTTAAAGGTGGAGTCTTTTCTACTAGAACTCTAAGAATCAAGTTCTTAGCAACCTAGGTCACCAAAAGGGGTCGGGGTTAGAATGATAAAGTCAAATAATAGTATGGAGTTTCTTGAAGATGAACAAGTCAAATGATAAAGTCAAATGGTTAGAATAATTAGGACTTAGATCATTTTATTAAAAACTTTCTATTTAATAACATTATTTGGCCATCGATAAGTTAATTAAAGTTTCTTTTAACTAAGTTCCTTTTGCAAAATATAGAATGAATTTAATTCTAAGGACAATTTGATTTGAAAGGATTTAATTATTTTTAAATGAAGATTTTGATTTGATTTGTGAAAACATGAATTTGATTTGGAAGGAAATGTTTGAAAGAGATGTTTAAAAATGTTTTTAGAATGAAAGAATAACTTAAAGTGTGTTAAAACTTAATTTTTTAATTTATGGAATTTTTGTAATACCAATTACCATATAGTGTAATCGATTACCATACTGTTCATGTGCCTGGAATTTAAAATTTGATCCTTATAATCGATTACCATAACTTGACCATTGCTAAAATCTAAAATTTGAACTGTGTAATCGATTGTCATATCCAGAAATGTGCAAATGGGTGCGTTTTGAAGGGACACATCTTTTGGGATTAATCCCAACGGTCTACATGTTTTATTGTATATAAATACCCATCATTTAACACATTGTAAGGCGTCAAAAACATATTGAAAAGATCATTTTAATAATCATTTTCATTCATCAATCATTTGTTCAATACTTGGTCAAATACACTTATTCTTGAGAAACCTTCTAGTGCTTCAATTAGTAATATCTCCTCTAGTCAGAGAGTGATTTCTTGTATTATTTTTTTGTGATTGTGTAAAGGGTGAGACATCCCTTGTTAGAACAAGTGTGTGGTATCTCTTGGTTCTTCAGAGACTCAAACACAAAAGGTGAGGTGTCCCAAGGTGTAAGAGTACTCCTTGGTTGTAAAGATTTCAAAGTTAGTGGGTTGCTTGGGGACTGGATGTAGGTCATAAGAGGTGACTAAACTAGTACAAATTGAGTTTGCATTTTTCTCTTCCCTTATCTCTTTACGTTTATTGCAAGTCTACGTTTCATTATCTTGTTCATCTATATAGTTAGAACTCTTAATCTCTTGCATTTTCATCTATTCAATCACGTTTTCAATACGTTCTCTTAAGTATCATTGAAAAAGGGATTAGAGTGTGATAATAAATAAAAAGTTTGAGAACTCAATTCACCCCTCCTCTTGAGTTCACTAAGGCCACTTGGATTACACTGTCCACATTGGAGTTTTTTTTAAAGAAACAAAAGAAATAAATTTTATTTAAAAAATGCATCTCATCTCTGTAGGACAATTTGCCTATTTATACATTAGTAGACAAGAATAAATAAAAATAAAAGCCAAAAGGATTAATCCTATCTTCTTAAAGATTTGATCCTAAAATGATTTAATCTTAAACTATAAGATTTAATTCTAATAAATTGAAATCAGATTTGACCCTTACAGGATTTGGATTGGATTTTAACCAGATTCAAGAAAACTTAATAAATTCAAATCTAAACTAAATCTAACTATCCATTTAAAGGTGCATTTGTTTTAGATTTTTGAAAAAAGTGATTATAAGACCTAAATTTTATATATAACTTAAAAAGCTAAAAATTGTTTTGTTCATAAGTTACTAATTTTAGTTTCTACAAAAGGCTGAAAACTGATTTTGTTTAATTTTGATTTTTTTAAAAAAAATTATCCAAACATACGAAAAGGCAAAAAGAAATGATTATTATCCAAAATACTCCCAAACAAATACACCCTAAATTAACTTCTAATTTGTTGCACTGCAATAAAAATCAAATTAGCTAATTAACATAGTTTCTCTCTAGATGTGTCGTGCTATCATAATCAAATCAGCCAATTAATTCTAATATGCTCTTGATATGTTGTGCATCCCACATAATTGCTTTCTCTCCAAGTCATGTCAAGAATCTCAAATCTTCAATGGTAGTCAAAGTCAAACATATTGAATTATCTTGTAAAGTACTAAAGTGACCAATATGTCCTCTAGACCACACATCCTTAGGACTTGTGAGTATGATGCAACTCATGGTGAGCAAACAGAGTAGAACATGTAAATTCTAAACACTCGGCTTCTTATCAAAGGATTTCACAAATATTATTAGTAAAATGCTAAAAGTTCAGAAATGATAAATTAAATGTTGCAGTTAAAAGCATATGAACGATCCAAAACCAAGGAAACTAAGAGAAGAATATTATTTTGAGGACTTCACATGATAAAGAAAAATTAGACACAATGGAATTAAAATAGAGTTAAAGGATAATAAAAATAGAGTTTTTCCTACTGAATCACTAAGAAACTTGTTCTTATCAACCTAGATCACCGAAAAGGGGTTTTCCGTGCTCGACCTCCACAGAACTTGTCCTTGGCAACTGATTTCAAAGGGAGGATAGACAATGAAACAAGTAAGGATATGAATCACCTAACCTGCCCACATTGGCGTTTCTTAAAGAAGGAAAAGAGATAATTTTTATTTAAAAAAGGCTTCCCATCTCTCTAGGCCAATTTGCCTATTTATACATGAGTAGACCGAGATAAATAAAAATAGAAGCCAAAAAGATTAATCCTATCTTCCTAAAAATTTGATCCTAAAAGGATTTAATCCTAATCAATTTAATTCAAATTTGACCCTTACAAGATTTGGATTAGATTTTATTTAAATTAAAATAACTTAAGCAATTCAAATCCAAACTAAAACTAACTATCCATTTAAATTGACTTCTAATTTGTTGCACTACAATAAAAATTGAATTAACTAATTAATGTAAATTCTCTTTAGATGTCGTTGGCACCAAATTCCCCTAAGTGTGTAAAAGTCAAACTGTCATTTGATTTTAGTAAGACAAAGGCAGTACTGAAAGGAGTTTGGTTGTCAAAGCATGAGGACCCTTAATGATGATAAATTATGATAAACATTCGACATGTCAAAGTTAGTCGGTACAGATGAAGTATGATTCTCAAGGAAAGACATATCGGTGTGGACAAAATCACAAATTTGATAGTCCACATAAGTGGATGTTTGTCATTTGGGATGAAGTTGAATCTCTAAACATACAACCCAATAATAACAAAAATCTATGACTAATGTCCAACAAGTCAAAGGGGGAGTTTGTAAGTCAAAGTTAGAGTTCAATAGGTCAAAGTTAGAGTTTATCAATCAAGACTTAAATTTTTTTGAAGATCTTGAGAAAATCGTCACAGTGATTAGTAGGAGACAGATGTTGATGATGCGATAGTTAACAGCAGTTACTAGTGATTTTTAGCAGTTACAGATAGAAGTTTTATGAGGGTGCGATGAAGTGATAACTGCTCGACGATGAATGTGCATGACAAAGAAAGAAACTGTCAAAGACACGTGGATGACATCCAAGGATACAACCAAAGACAAGTGTCAAGATTTTAATTCCTAGGATGTCCATAAACAGTAGTTTTGTACATTTGTAAAGGGTTGTAATTTTTACTCACATGCTCACTCTGCAAACATCACCCAGATGACAAAACAAAGTCCAAAATCCCTTGACTAATTGTTCACAACCACATTTCTTGCTTTCTTAGGATTAATTTTTCTTTAATCTCTTTATATTTCTTGTACTTTTTATTATCTTTTTCAATCAATTACGTTGTTTCCACAATTCTTTTGTATTCAATATTTGTCAGTTGACAATTCATACAACTCAACATACAATTACACAAGTCACAACTATGCATTCCATCCTCATTCCATTCCAAATTGTTTGACACTTGATTCTTTTTGGTGCGGAACCCAAAAGAAGTAATTTTTCACTCCCTGAATCGAGATCTGAAAAAGCAAAGGTTAGCATCCAAACTCTTAAGTTTGTCGACGAACACCTGGTTTAAAATAGTTTGGCCTCCTATTCAAAAAGAAATTGTCAATTATTTGTTATCGACATAAAAATGTCAAATTTTACAATAAATAAATTGGCACCATGGGACACATTGGTTGAAAAGAAACAAAAACATGTCAAAAACAGACAAAGACAAAGTGGATGCATTTGCGTTGTGGCACTATTGTGTCAAACATGTCAAGAGCATCATCTTCGCCAGAGGATGGAAGAAATGAGACAGAGAATAATCCCTCTCATGCTTTGGACATGTCTTGACTCTTGTTAGCATGATAAACGACAATGTGTCACAAGCAAATATGAGCATTACTGTCCCGACGACATGGCCTCCATATGGTATTCCTCCAGTCTATGTACCCTTAGGGTATATACCACCTTTGTTGCCAAACATGGGGCATATATCAAATGTTACGATCAGTGGCGTGTTTAACAGTATATATTTACATAATCCTCTATTTCTAAGTCAGAATATGCCAATTGTGTCAAATGTGCACAAATTTGCCACTGTTGGTTTTGTCATCCCTCAATTGATGGGCCCTTCTATGGCTGGAGTAGGGAGCATGTCATCGACAAACAAACACAGGTCTAATTTTCCCTAACATGCCTAGAATGGGTGTAACGGGAACTCCTACACATACGATCGATTCAATGGCCATGTTTCGACAACAAATTGATGAAAGTCGTCATGATCTTGTCAATATGTTGACACAACAAATAGCTGTAACTAGACAAACACATGAGAAAGGGGTTGAATCGTGCTTCACTTTTCTTTCCTTTTCTTTTTCTGAAAAAAATTAGACAAGATACTATCAAATCTTAGACTTGAAGTGTAGTGAAAACAGCGTTAGTAGTATCAGAAAGTTACTTTCTGAACTATTACAAAATAAAGAAAATACGTATAAACAAGTTTTTGAAGAAATATGATAGAGCAGACATAAAGTAGTAAATAATAAGGAGTTAAAGGAGAAGAATATACTGCACAGGTATTTTGATACTAGTTTGGCCAAACTGCCTACATCCAGTTCTTAACCATTATCGAGTTCCACTAAAAACTTTTCTCAATCGAGAAAGTTGGATAGTATTTATAGTAGCCTTCCCAAGCTTTTACAAGTGACCAATAGTTCACTTTCTTGTCACACCCTGAGTAGTCTTTAACCAACCTTTCCAAGCTAAACCCTGACAAGTAGTTCACTCCTACTGTCACAACCTAAGTAGTCTTTTACTAGCCTCTCCAAGGTAAACCGTGACTAGTACTTTACTCTTACTATCATATCCTGAGTAGTCTTTAATTAGCCTTTCCAAGCTTAACCGTGACTAGTAGTTCACTCATCTATCACATTGTAAGTAGTTTTTACTTAGCCTATTTAAGCTAACTCACAACGATCACTACCAAATCGAGGTTACAAAGGTTTGTGTTTGGGTTCGTCACTCAAACTAACCAACACTCAAGTTTTCGTAAGATATACAATGATAGACCTGGAAAACTTGAATGACTTCTTTCTACGATTCTTCCTAGGAAGAACATATGATCTATTAAGAATGTAGAAAGAAGATTTTTACAAACAAGAAACTGATTACAAGAAGTAAGACCTTTACAAGGGATGAAGAGAAATTTCTTCAATGTTTCAGCAATATATCATCAAAATTTTATTCTTTGTAAGCACAACATCTCTATTTATAGATGGTCTGTATTTATAACCATTGTCCTTGATTTGTTATCAAAGTGACACATGTTTATCATCTGTTTGTGTCATGGAAATGTAATCTAGAGGAGTAGCTTGTCCTATGTCAAAGCTATTATAGTTGTGGAATAGAGGTTTCTGAGGCTATCTTTAGGAACTATTTTTTACTTTCTGAATGAAGTTTCTGAACCTTTGCTTCTAGAACTGGGGCAGTTGACCAAGTTGGTAAAAGAGATGTCACGTCAGTCTATAATTGAGTTTGACTTTAAATTTCAATTTCAAATTTCCTTCAGTTTCCTGTAAAATGCACTATTTCACGGTGAAACATGCTTTCTAAAGTGCGGTATCAGCTTCTTGAAAATTTCTTCAATCTTTCAGTGTTCAATCAGAGCTTGTAAATGATGTTATGATTTCCATCATGATGATTGAAGGTTGTAGAACACATATGCTTCAGAGATAGAATGATATCTTTACTTGAAATATACTTTCTGAAGTCACGTGCTACTTTATGAAGATCTGAGCCTTGGCTTCTTGTATATGATGATTTTTTTTTTCAATTCGTTGAGCATGTATTCTTTCATCCCATGATATATTTCTCACTTTCAATAGGTTTCCATATCTTTAAATGAGATTAAACATGTTTGCACATGTCATGTGAAAATATATACATTTTAAGAACCATATTATGCTAATGTAAGGACCTATTTGTAGCTTCAAGAAATTCAAGGTAGACATTAGTCCTTCTTTAAAATATTTTTTCCCAATTTTATGTTATTAGTCAAAACATATAGCATTGAAGCTTTCAATAGGATTCTAGAGCTAATAATCTCTTCCTTTTTAATGAAGACAAACCAATTCTTAGAAAATATTTTAAAGAGATATTGAAAGAAATATAACATGATATAGAGTATTGATAGATCAAATTTCTTTCAAAGGCATATGAAGTGATTTTCAAAGAGTCTTTTTCTTAAGGCATGATATATATAAAGAGCATTTTATTACCTTAAGTGACTAAAGTCATAGCTGTCTTTATTTTACATAAAGGTTTCTGAAATTACTTAGACTGCTTTTTGAGAGGTATCAGAGCGTTTTGAGAGCTATTAGAGTAAAGAAAAAAAGATGTGATAGTTTAGGCTTGATTTTTGAATAAAGCGAATAATACTTGTGATATTTCCTCTTAATTTGATTCTTATTAAGCACATCTTTATCCAAACATATTTTTGAAATACGATGCAATTTTTGTGGACGAAAATATGTAAACTTTACATATACAAAAGAAGTTTCTGAAGCTCATAGAAACCTGATCTCAACTGTAACAGAGATATGAAAGAGGTTTTTGAAGCTCAACAAGGACTAATCCCAAATGTATCAGAGCATGATTTTCAGAGCTAGTGATATGAATGAGGAAACTTCATATTTTGTGTGATAGAGTGCATATGTTAAAAAAAAAATTACAATCGTGTAACATGGTTTACATATCAACGTGCTATCAGTATTATATAGGCATACATATCAGAGCACAAAAGAATATATATATTAGATCATATAAACACAATATGTACCAGAGCTAATCATACAAATAGAATATTGATGTAGCTAAGTATCAGAGTATACTGATAATTTGAGCATATATGGGCGAAGAAACATCTTATCAAAGCAAATACTAGAGCTAGAGTATATGTGCTAAAAACAAATGTATCACAGCTACTAAAAACAAATGTATCAGAGCAATAATTTAAAATAAAAACTAATTGTTCAAGATAACAAAAAGAAATATGCTAATGCTGAAAAAAAAATGAACATCTCTGAGCTAGCTCCTTCTCAGTGTGCTTCTACTGAATTTCATAGCAGAATATTTTATGAGCTCTTTTCTTCTCCCTCTTTTATCATCAACAAAAAAGAGGTGTGCTAGAAACCAGAAATGCATCATTAGCCTTTCCTCCTGACTTTTCTGAGGATTTCCAATAGTAGAACTTCATGTTTTCACGACTGGGCTTCCAATTGGTCTAGCTAGTTATACATGAGGCGCTAGTTTCATAACAATAAGCTTCGTTGCACTGCTGGTTGAGGTTGGCTCGCTAAAGGATCAACATCTTGAGCTGGAGATGGTTTAGGCAAAGTTGGAGCTGGGATGGAAGGCTCATCAACAATAGCTTCGATTGGAACAGCAGCTTGAGGTGAGTTAGTTACATGATCCTCATTTTGCTGCTCATCCTCAAATGGGTCTTGCTCAAAATCTAAAGGCTCAGACGAAAAGGATGATTTTGTTTCCTTTTCATCTGAATCTTGTCCCGATTTACAATGTTTTCCACCTCCATATGTTACTATCAGTCTATGTTTAGTCTGGGAAGATTCTGACATTTCCTCAAATTCTTTTGTGTCCTCTGAGTTGCTCTCTATTTCAATCACCTTTCTTTTTCCCTCCCAGCTCTCAGCATCTACAACAGCTTTTTCAAGAATTGCATCTCTTATCCATAGGCTTTGTCTCCTGACACCGGTTGAAGCAGCACCAGTTGCTCTCTTCAGTGTCTTGAAAGAATTCATAATGTACTCAGTATCTTCCATATACTTATACCATTCGTTTGCCAATGAGTATTTCAAGCATTCGAAGATTTTGGTCATCAGGATAGCGTACAGGATAGCCACAATTCTCTTTTTCTCTAGGGAAATGGCACTGACCATGTAGAGATCAACCTAGGTAAGTTGACTCTTCTTTTTGCCAACAGACAGTAGAGTAACATGTAGTCCATCCTAACTAGTAAGTGCATGCTTCCCAGCCTTCGGAGTAGAGAGAACTAGATTAAGGTGAAGACTTGTCATGCCCTAGAGCTCAGCATAGCTGTAGTTATCTCATTGCGTTAGTATTTGAGAGAGTTCGTGATACATCTGGAGACCTTCTCAGCCAAGACTCCAAGAGTAGTATACCAATCCCCTTCAAATGAGCATCTGAGTCCCTCATCTAGTGCGTGGATGATACTGGAGAAGTCAGTTGTGCTTAACTCTATGTCAGTGTCCCTAATAGAGGACATAAGCACATATTCAGACACCTGCATCAACTGCGAGTAGAAGACGGTCACCATCCCAGTGAAAATATGATCAATGATATTGAAGAATCCTTCTCATCCTTGGAAAGTGATAACTTCTATCAAGATGATTACTTAAGTCATCGCTTCCCTAATTAGTCTTTTCCCAGGAGCTACCTTCCTCTTATAAAAGTTTTCAACAAAGTGCTGTTGATGAAGTGGTTCATCATACATAGGAAAGGTTCCCATGTCAGCAATATGTCCATTGTAATGTTTATCTTCAGCCATTGTAGGTTATAGATATGAGGGTTAAGTGAAAGAGTAAGGGTTTGTAAGAGAGAACGGTAACAGAGATGAAGGATTTGCAAGAGGAGATGAAATGGTTGAAGTTTAGGTGTATGGGTTGAAGACGAAGGTAAAAATGTGGCGTGTAAGGAGTGGAGAGTTATTTAGATGATGAGATGTAATGATTAAGGTGATATGACGTGGGAGAGTGGTTTCTAACTCTTGGAACCACTTTCTGAATATTGTCACTTTCTAAAGCTCTACTTCCAATTTCTGACCCATCCTCCACTTTCTAAGCCATCTGAATGGAATAGTTTCCTCATAATTCACTTGTCTTCAGATTTCGAACCCTATGAGACCATATATACCCAATTTTCTAATCAACTGTTCATTTTTCTGATCGTCTCATCTTCTCTATGAGCTTGCAAACTAACTTTCTAATCTTAAATATGATTCTCTGACCTTGCAAATTGATGTCTTTATTTAGACTTCAGTTCTAAGCCATGAAGGGGAGTACCCAAAGATGTTTTTGAATGAATACTTATGCAGATTTAAAATCTTTTAAGTTCAAAACTTTTTCAAAACACAAAAGCGATCTTCAACTAAAAGTTTTGTGAATATATTAGACAACTGGTTTTCAGTATTCACAAATATTAACTCAACATCTCCTTTCTGAACATGATCCCAAACAAAATGATGTTTAACAACGATGTGCTTGGATCTAGAGTCCTAGATAGGAGTCTTAGCAAGATTAATAGTAGTAATATTATAACAGAAGATAGGGATTTTAGAATATCTCAGGTGATAATATTCTAGCCGGTTCCTTATCCATAATATTTGGGTGCAGTAGTTTGCAACAGTTACATATTTAGCTTCAGTCATAGAGAGTGTAATGGTATTCTGCTTCTTACATGACTAAGTGATAAAGTGCTTTCTAAAAAAATAGCAGCATTCACTAGTGCTCTTTCTCTCTACTTTGTCTCTAGTGAAGTTAACATCACAGTAACCTACAATCTCAAAAAAAGTACCTTTCTCGCACTATAAGCCAAGATTAGTAGTACCAGATAGATATCTAAAGATTCTTTTGATAGTGTTTAAATGTGATTGCTTTGGGTTAATTTGAAGTCTTGCACAAATTCTCACACTTAATTGAATGTTTGGTTTACTTTCTGTAAAATACAGAAGTGGACTAATCATTCCTTTATAATCGCTTTCTGATACCTTCTCATTTTTCTCATCAGCATCAATGACTTGAGATGGATGCATGGGGGTACTCACGGATTTTCCTTGATTCATATTAAACTTTTTCAAAATTTCTTTTGTATATTTTTCTCAGTGGATCAAGGTTCATTCTTTTTGCTATTTATTTGAAGATCAAGGAAAAGCTTGAGTTCACCCATCATGTTCATCTCAAATTTACTCTGCATCAATTTTGAAAACTTTTCACAAAGAGAATGATTAATGAAGCCAAATATAATATAATCAACATATATTTGGACTATTAGAAAGTAATTATTTTACTCAAGAGTAAAAAGAGTTGTGTCAATGTTACCTTTCTTGAACCCATTATTTAGCAAAAAAGTACTTAGCCTTTCATACCAAGCTCAGGGAGCTTGTTTCAGACGATAAAGTGCCTTTGTAAGCTTGAAGATATGGTTAGAAATATTTTCACTCTTGAAACTAGAAGGTTGCTTCACATATACTTCCTCAGAGAGGAATCCATTTAGGAATGCAAATTTAACATCCATTAGTAGAGAGAGAATCCCTTAAAGGCAGCAAAAACGAGTAGTATTCTTATGGCTTCCAGCTTAGCTACTGGTGCAAAGATTTTATCATAATCAATTCGCCCTCTTGTTTATTATAACCTTACGCAACCAATCCACTTTGTTTTGGATGACTTTGCTAGCTTCATCGAGCTTGTTCATAAACACCCATTTGGTTCCGATGATGGTCTTCCCTTTGGGCTTTTCAATGAGCATCTAAACTTTGACAGAACTTTAGCATAAATTAGGTGTCTTCCCCATCAACTATTTAGTTAATTCCAAGGTTCCGAAAACTAGATAGGATATCAAACCGGTCGAGGTACTGGTTTAGAGGTTCACTGGTTCAACCGGAACATAATTAGGATATAATAAAATATATAATATATATGGTTATAAAACATATAAAGATATACATTAATTATATGCTATAAAATAATTAATAATATATTAATAATTTCACACTTAAATATATTTTCATAAAACCATTCTTTTGTAAAGGCCTTTCTTTTTTTGTCATGTTTTATAAATGTCTAATTTTCACCCATTTTTTTTACTCACAGCAAAGCTGTGATTTTTGGCCAAAAGTAGAACTATTTTTTTTTTTGGCATGAAGTACATAGCTAAAATGAAAACAAGCCAAACACAATTGCAAGAACAAGAAAATGGCATCAATATCTATCAATATCTTGTATATTGAAAATTGTATAGGTTCAATATCAGACAAAGCCCAATAATGATCTACCTCACATGAAAACCATAGGAAATTATCATATTACACATAATAAGCTATGCGCTGCCCCTTCCCCTTATTGTCTTTCATTTCTTCATCCCCATCCCTTCTTTCTCTTTCATTTTTTCTTTTCTTCTTGAAGTTTCCCTTCTCTACAATACAACATACAACTCAATGCAACACAAGAGAAAGCTGAAAGGTGGTACAATGTGGGGATGATGATAGGCGTTATGGCTAACAGTGGCAAAGAAATAGGTGGCTGCTATAGGCCGCAATCATTCCTTTCTAGTGACCAACTGCTCTCTTTCTCCATTCATTATTTTTTCCTTTTGATAGAACTAGCAGACCACCGAACCATCCCCAATTCAATTGATTCACCAGTTTTAGACCAGTTTTGTCGATTTTTGATATGTTTTTAAACAAGCAGTTTTAACCCTTAGCTGAATTGGAAAGGGGTTCGATTCCGAATTCAGCCAGTCAGACCGGACCATCCGGTCCGATTTTCAGAACATTGGTTAATTCAACAGTTATAGACATTCAATCACAATATAGCAAACATTTAAGAGCAATCACAACCAAAAATAAAATTCAAATAATCCTATAAATCATTCTAGAACATATATAAACATGCGTTCATACACAAAAAATTCCAAGAAATATGGAAAGGAGCTCCAAGCCTTCCCCTTAATCACATGCAATCCTAATTTCCTATAATTTTATTCTACAAAAAATAAGTCTATATCTTATATATATATAAAAGCATATAAATAACAGTTTTTATTACTAACTAACAATATATCATAAGTTAAAAATAAAAAATAAAGATAAACAGGCTAAAGCATGTCTACTCCATGAAACCTTAATTGAACCCCTGAATGAAAAAATTAACAAACACATAATTTTTATTAGTTCAAAGATTGAGAAAATAATAAATATTGAAAAAAAACACAAATCAACCTAAATGCTGTTACAAAGCCAGTGTTGCCTCCAATAGAACTCCTACATTAATAAAATAGTAACCAAAATTACTCTCCAATGTTTCAAATCTCAAAACTTTGGGCAAAGAAAATGAATAGACAAACTGAAAAAACTAAATTGATTAAAATGCTAAGAAACATACTTAGATTATAGTAGTGACTTGGTTTTGGAAATGGTTCTTTCAATGATAGTCGACGACGGTGGTGGCAGTGGAGAATTCCCATGCCAGGGGGTGTAGAAAGAGAGAAGAAAGAAATGATTTGTAGAAGTTGGGGTAAATGGTTCTGGCCGTGATATTTACATAGGTTGCCGGTGGGCTTTGAATTCACCAGTAACAATTAAATGAAATGGTTTGTTTTGTTTTTCTTGTATTTACATCGGGCATACCAACCATCATTTGGAAAAGATGCATGAATGCCATCAGTACGCCTGTCAGTTCGAATTTTATTAATTAAATAAATAGCTTGTCAGCTATCCCATCAATAGTTAATCAATAAATAAATTTAAAATTAAAAAAAATGGACAGTTGCTAATGCAGTCTGTATGTTGTGCCCGCCGCGCAGTGCCAATTGGGCCACACATTACTAACAAGTGTACTGTCAATTGGTAATTTAATATTATTAACCCTTTGACGATACAGTCCGTAATAAGTGTGTGCTAAGTGCCATCAATTGGCGCCACATATTATCAACAGCTGTACTAGTAAATTGTCAAATAAAACCTTTTTTGCAACGAAATGGCCGTCATCCGTCAAAAACCCCATCGATATTACTGACCCATCAGTAACAGTTATCGATATCCCACATGCTTCTAGTAGTGCTTTCCGACTATAATCAACGTGTTTCTAATGGTGTAAAACTAACATTTTAGTTAGATTTCCACTAATCTTTACGTTCATTTGGTTGGAACTATATTATGGTGTTAAGATCTTGTTAGAATTCAGTTAGGAGTTTTGGGCTTAGCGGTTTACATTTTTGCTTGGTCCATATTGGTTTTATGATGCAATTTTTGGTTTTTGCATAGTTCAACTCCAAGATTATTTTCAAAAAGTCCAAACCCAATCCTATCAGCCATGGAGGCCCAATTTTGTGGCTCAATTAGCCTAGGCCTAAAACTGCTAATCCATTACAGTTCTTCAAAATAGATTGATCTTATAAGATTTTCAGGCTTGTTTTGCAGTCTAGTAAAGTAGTTTTTCTATAATTATGGATATGTTCTTCAATTTTGCTAAAAATTTGTATTTATCTTGAAAACATATAGAAATATGTTTATAATTTTTCTGAAATTTTTCGTCTTTTGGGTAGGCTTTTGCCTACTACAAGCTTTTTAATGTTTTTGTTTTTACGTAATCTATAATACTAATATTTCATACTTCTATGAGGGAAACTTTTACAGATGTCACTTCTAGAGCGATTTAGAGCTCATAATTTTCATTTGAAATTTGAATCCTTAACATGTATTTATTACACTTAATTAATAAATATCAATCACATAAATTATAATTAATTATTAATTATGGGATATCAATTATAAATTATAATCTTACTCCCACTTCACAACCCAATTTTAAAACACATTATCAGAAACTAGAATATCAATTTGCAAATTTTTTTGGTTAGTTGACTTTGTAAATTTTTATTCTATATTTTAAATTTATAAAATAGTATTTTTTGTTCTAATATATTTCAAATTGTTTTCTTATGATTATAATATTTGAGTTATTTATCAAAAAATTATTTGGCTTAATATAGGGCCATGGTTTCTTTTAAATGTATTATTGTTTTACACGGAACACGTGATTTATATATTATCATTGAATGCATAATTTGAAATTAACTTATATAATAATTTTTAACCAATATGTAATTATCAATTTATGATTAATGTAATCTATCACAATGATGTCAATCATAAATAATAGATGAATATTTTAAAATTATATATTTATTTGAAAACATGTCTATCAAAATAAATAAATTCAAAATCTTCTAGAATTAATTCAATACTGATTAAATAATTTGGGACGAGATCGGGGGAGTTTTTAACTTTAAATGTATATCTTTTGAAAATCATAAAAAAAAATATCTACCCATCTCACAATACCATATTTAATTTTTATAACCTAAATATTCCAACTTATAAATTCCACAATTATTTTATATTAATCTTTTTAGAAAACAAGACTTCAATTTTTTAACATTAAAATATTTAAAAAAATCCCAAAATTTACACTTCTTTGATAATGATACTAATTATTTATTAATTATTTTAAATAATTAAATAATTACATCACTTTTTATTGAAAATAATTGTGTAATTAATATACTACTCCAATAATTGAGATGACATAAATTAAAGTTATATGTATTTTTTAACTAATTATAACACATTATTTATTACATATATTTTAATTTACTAAAAGTGTGTACAAGGAAATATAGTGTAATTAAAATCATATAAACTAAATTTATTAATTATTTTTTATCAATTAGAAAATATATTTTTATATTTTTATTAATCAAATATTTTAAAAAGATATAAATGGTTAGAGATGACAAACAAAACACTGGAATGGATAGAAATGTGAATAGGGACAAATTTTGTCTTATCTAGGTGGAGTCCTCATTTGTTAAATAGGATAAGAATGGGGACAACAAGTCTTTAGTTTTTCAATTATTTATATTAGATTTGTATTATGTATATATTTTTATTTTTAAATTTAGATTATGTTTCATTACTAATATATTTATTATTATAGATATTATGTTTTAAATTTCAAAATATTTTTAAAATTTTTTCCTTTTGAAATTCTTTTAATAAATTCGTGAATACGGGAAATGAGGTATGGAGACCTGTACGGTGATGAAGATGAGACATGAGAGACAAATTTCTAAATAGGGGCAAGAGCATAGGACATTAACTTTCTGTCATAAAAACCTATTGTCATTCGTATAAACACCTCATGATATAATAAAATTATCAACTCATTCTCTTTCATTATTCAATAATTTCAACTTTCAAAATATATAAATTTTCATAAAATTAATTTTTTATTATTATAGGTCATCTATTGAGATATTTTCAACCTTATATATTCAAAATAAGATATAAAATACAATGATACATTTATATTTTATCAATTTATTTAATTATTTAACTATTAACTTATTTTTAAAATAAATTTATATACTGTATTTTCTATAAGCTATATTTAAATAAATTATTTATTTTTGATAATAATTAAAAAACTATTTTTATTATCACTCCGTGCATCGCACAGGTTGAACAACTAGTTCTACTAAATTTGTCATTCTATATCTAATTCATTACTATAATTATCGAAAAGTCATCAAGGGGCATCCCAAGTCATTTCCCTTTGTGGACCAATCGGCAGAGATTTGAATTTCTACAGTTCTGCTATGTAACTTGGCTTGACTTAAATACCTTTACTGCAAATTTTTAATGGTTCAGGGACCTAAATGAAGTTTTCTAAAAGTCCAGGGACCTTGATTTAAAATAAATTTGAGGAACTACTTGCAACTGAAAAAAATATCGTGATGCTTTGGTAATTATTCAAAGTTCAAGGTTCTTTATGTAAAGGGGATATCAGGGGGCATTTTTCAACATTTCGCTTGAAAAGTGTCTAGGCAATAATATTATCCTTCCACGGAAAGGGTCATAGCGTCTTATAGCTAGCTCTCAGGGCAAGGATTATTCTAGTATATTGTTGCCCGAGAAATTATCATGCTGCCTGAGTAAATAAAATGTATAACTATAATAAAAGTGGGGATGTTAACAAAAAATCAAAATTCCTATTATGCTTTACTAAGGAAACAAATTATAATATTTTACAACATTCTTCTTTTAATTTAAGTAAAAATATTGTCAGGCACTTCGGTAACATCAGTTGTGTGAAATGAGAAAAGTATGATGAATTTGGTTGATAACCTTGTTTACGGACTGTCAAATAGCAATAGGATAGGAAAACTAGAAATTGCAGTGTTACAACAACTATATCGAAAGAACAAACTCAAAAGAGAAGCATACATAAAAACATTGCAAACAAATAAATATTATAATCTTTCAAAAAGTCTCTCTAAAGAAAGGAGAAAAGTGATGTACATTCATATAATGAAAAATGACACAGGGAATGTAGAAAATTTATTGTCATTCGATTTGTTGCCCTAATTTTTCGTTGCTCATGTTTGCATTTTACACGCACGTTCCCATCACTGACTAAGTAGCAAAACGATTGGAATACGTTTAAGAGTAAAAACCGTAGGTCTTGGCCTTAATTATGATTGATCTCAAACCTCCAATAGGCGACAAAATCATTAATAATACGCCAAGAACAATGCAAATCTGTGATCAATGGAGTAAGATTAATCCAGGCATCAAATAGTAAAACGAAACCAGTTAAGTATGATAACGAAACAGAAACCAAAATCAATCATACCCAGTTAGTAAACCAAGACAAGCTGAATCTCCCTGGTTTGTTGATAGCAAGCCACATAATGCAAGGGAGCTGTAATTTTAGGACAATGAACAATTAAGTGAAAGAATTTACGTATCATAAGGATAACGGATTAAACTTCAAAATTATTATTAGCTTACGAAGTATGTTGTTGGAGCAAAAGCAAATCCTCCGAAAAATCCTAGGAGACCACCGAAAAATGGCAAGGTAATAGCGACGAACATTGTGAATGCTGAAATTGAAGAGAATGATATATGTCAATGCGCAAACTAAAGGAAAGTTCATTGGAGATGATATAACTACTTGAAAAAAAGAATGCTAGAGAACTATAAAATTTGTTAAAATTTAGTTTCAAGAATGACTTGCCATGTCATGAATATTTTATCTAGGGATAAATTAGTGAATATCATACTATACTGGATTAGAAATAGTCCAAGACCTTAGCCCCGCCTTGGAGAACTTGAACAGAGGACCCCATAGATTAGCAACATGACATCATGTTCTCTTAGAGATTCTCCCCCAATTTAGCAAAAGATACCTCCTAAATCACCTACTAGATATCCCATTATCTCATCATTTCTTCTATATTGGATCATATCTACTCGAAAAATATTTGTTGTACAACAAAATTGTATAATAAATGCACATTACACACCTTATAATAAGTAGATGTGATGAGTGATCCCCACTCATCCCATTCACTCATCCCATTCACTCATCACATCTAATGGTGATAAAGTGCGTGGTGTGTATTTGTTGTATAATTTTATTGTTCACCTAACATTGCACTATCTACCAGTAGATATGGAACTTATCTAGTATCGACTAAATCCTTGGAATATCAATCCTATTCAGGGAAGATTATATCCTAATTTAGCATGGGGTTACCTCTTTCTCACTGTAAAAAAGCCTAACACCCCTAGGTATATCATCACAATTATATCACTCATATATACTTTCCCACTTTATGCTTCATCCATTCACTGATTTGAGCATTAGAGTGTTCTTGCATAGGTACTCTACTCCTTGCTTTCATAGGCACCAAAGTCACATGCAACCTTAGCTCCACTTCTAAATAAGAACATTGGCACCTACTGTAGGGTTGGTAATCAAACCTCCCAACAACTCCAACATCAGCAGCCCCATGACACCCAGAGTCAACCCCCTCACACCATGGAGGAACTCCTCGCCGCTATATGCAAGCTACAAGAGGAAATTTGGCATATGGTCGACCATATTCATATAGGAGACCCTAGTGTCTCTTGCCCAAAGGTGGGAGAAACAATGGAAACATGGAATACGGCATCTATTGGTTCAATGATGACAAGTCTTCCTATTCCCAATGTTCTACATACAATGCCGAGCACAATGGCTGACCTGCCGTAATTCACAATGGTCCCTTCTTGGGCAAGCTCATGGCCATGGACCTCCCTGTTCACTCAAACTACGGACCTCCCTGCGCCTCTATGACAGGACGGGGGATCCATATCCTTCATTATGATGTTCAAGTCACGATGCTCGTCAATGGAGGAACTAACCAGATCTTCTACAGAACTTACCCTTCTTCCTGGAAAATCATGTCTTCTTTGGTTCTCTTCCCTCACCCCAAACTCAATCTACCATATAGAAAACCTAATCAGAGTCTTTATTAACCAATTTATTTCATCCAAGATCTACATGAAGACCTTAGATTCCTTGGAGCACGTGAGATAAGGCTCCAATTCATCCCTGAGGGACTATATAACGAAACTCAATTCAAAGGCCTCATAAATCCCAAACCTCGATTTAGCAGTTGAACTTCACTAGATTAGAATCAGCTTATGCCCAAGCCCCTTTAAGGAAAACCTGGCCATGCACAAGCCTTGAACAGTTCAAGAGCTCTGTGAGGGAGCAATCGGTTACATTAACGTTGAAAAGCTCTATGTCGTCGAAAAGAGCAACCCCAAATAGGGCCTTAGCCAACAAAATTACACTAATCAGAAGAAAAAAAAAGGACAGATTAGGAAGCAAGAAAGGAAAGGATGACTTTCAGATACACCAATTCGAA
Source organism: Dalbergia cochinchinensis (assembly GCA_031216125.1). Classification (NCBI taxonomy): domain Eukaryota; kingdom Viridiplantae; phylum Streptophyta; class Magnoliopsida; order Fabales; family Fabaceae; genus Dalbergia; species Dalbergia cochinchinensis. The sequence goes on from CM062368.1 coordinate 29,851,798, forward strand.
GTTCTATAATTATACCTCACTCAACACCTGAGCAGATGTTATTTTGAAGGAAATTTACACAACCAGACTCATCAAAACCCCCCAAGGCAAATCTTGACCAACCCTAGAGAGCACGAATAAAGGCAAGAAATGTGACTATTACAATACCTTCGATTACTCAATCATGAATGCCAGGGTCTCAAAAATGCAATAGAGTGACTTATCCGTGAGGATCTCCTCTAGCAGTTCGTCTAGAAAAAGAGGGGACAAAGTTGAGAAAGAAAAGACAAGCACCAATGATCCCCATCCTTTTTTGACAGCGAAACCCACCTCGGCACCAAAGGTCTGAGAAAAGATGAGATCTATCAAGAGTTGAAACCAAGATTCGTGGGGTCATCGACTAACCAGGGGATTCGTCGAAGGCAGAGAAGCAAGCTTAGCTAAGAAAAGGTTACTCCGAGACATTGTGTCACTCGAAGAATCATCCTACCCCTCATGACCAAAACCAAAAACTAGGTAATATCCTTCTTAGACTCTGATTTCAAAGGCATTAATGAAAATTTACCTAATTCTATCAGATTTCTATTGTTGCTGGTAATTTTCTGGTCATGAAAGTTTTGGTAGATCAAGGAAACTTGGTCGAAATCTTGTTCTACCGCACATTTAAGAAAATGCAACTCTCTGAAGCCTCCATGCTCCCCTACAATGGTGACTTGATTGGATTCATTCGGAATCGGGCTAATGTCCTTGGCTACATCTGGTTGAAGATCATCTTATGCAAATCCCCACATCAAAACTATTGACCTCTAATACCTCATCATCGATTTTCAGAACTCCTACCACATCATCTTAGAGCGACCTTACCTTAACATGCTATGAGCCATTGTTTCAACCCCTCGCGCTGAGCACATCCTAAACCACCAATCAAAGCACAAAGTCAGAACATCCTTGGATCCATGCTGAGCATGTCCTACAACACCAATCAACATGGAATGTTCTCGAATCTACGCCGAGCACGTCATAGAGCACTAATAAATGTGCAAACCCATAATGTCCTAGGATCAACGACGAGCACATCCCAAAGTACCAATGAAAGCCTAGGTGGACCTCAAATCCACTTTGAATTCCCTCTAACAAACTAAGGGTAAAAGTTGGAGTCTCTTAACAAACAAGAACTATAACTAGATGATAATAATTTTGCAAAAGAAAGCAAGAAAAACGTGCAAAACTATTAGTCGACTATAACAATCACTAGCTTAACACATATTGAAGAAAATGAAAAGGCAAATTCACATTACGAGCTAGTTCAAGGATTAAAGAATATCAAAATAATAAAATAGATTTAGTACAAAGATTACAATGCTTGAAATCAAATTACAAAAGCTTAGAGTTCAAGGTCAACATGCCCTTCTTGATCCTCAAGGAAATCGATTTGAATTGACTCCACCCTCTCAACCTAATCATGACTATGATCCCCTTCAGCCTCCCCTGAGCACCCCCATCGGCCTCAACCCGAGCACCTTTGTCAGCCTCCTATGCCCTTTCTATAGAAAATGTATCAACAAGCTCACCAGCAACAATCTCCTTGAAGGGACCACATTGGGAAAGGTCGACCTCCCGATGAAGAAATCGAACTTGATAAAGAGCTCAATCAAATCTAGCCATGTACTGGTCGGTCGCCTCATCTATAAAAAATTTGACCTTCTCCTTCAAGCACTGGTTCTGAGCCTCAAGCTCCTTCCTCTAAAGCTCAGTAAACTCGGCATCTAGCTTGGCTTAGGCGTTCATGCTGGCAACTTCGTCTTGAAGAACCTTTACGGCACCTTCCCAGTCCTTCCTTTCCCTCTCCAGCCATGCCTCCAAAGTCTCCTTCTCACCTTGGAGCATGACGATAACTGACCTTGCCGCCTCATCATAGATTGGAGCCCTTGGATCTTAAAGTAACGACAGAGACCAGGGACCTCCGCCCTCTTTACCATGGCCAGATCCCTGGCATGGCTAAACTACTAATCAATGAATTTGAGGAAAGGAAACTCCAAACTCCAAAGGTTGGTAGTGTTGCAGTGTCAAGGAAGTCCTTGATCTCCCGAGCTCCCACTAATGCAGACTAATAGAAAAGAATAGTCTTTGGTATGATCTTCACCCTCGCCTTCTTCCCAACTTGTAAAAGGTTAAGTTCAGTTGGGGTCCTAGAACACGTCCCTGCCTCGGGAGACATTGAGGGAACTCAGTTGGTGCCGACAACACTTCTCTTCTTGGCTACATAAGCAGTAAAATCCTTTGCAGGAAGCTTGGGGGTAATCTCAACTGAAAAACAAGAATATTAGGATAAAATGAGCAAATGATAAGAAGAAATCAACAACAAAAAGAGAAATTTGAAAACAACTACCTATGTGATTGAGGACTTTTTGGTTATTATACCCTCGCTCCAATAAGACATCATAGGACAAGGGACAACTCGAGCTTACACTCTCTTCCAGATAGTCAATCACTACCTAGTCCTCTAATGGAAAGGAACTATACTCTGCCCTCAAAATCTAGCGCGCGTTAGGCTACCACTACAAGGAAAACCTCTCTAACCCATACTCATCTACGAAAAAAGGGAACTCAAACTTCACTGACCTTAACTTTAAAAACATGTCCTTAAACCTCTTAAAATAGAAGGTCAGCAGGGCTAACAGTTTCTTCCTAGAGACACTATTAAACAATACCCATCTTTCCTTGTCAAGCCCATTGACTTCAAAGAAATAAAAAAATATACCCCAACACTAAGCTCATGGCTGAGCACTTCGAATAGGTTCTCAAATGCTCAAATGAAGGCCCACCTATTCATATGCAATTGAGAAGAGGTCATATTCACCTTATTCAAGCACCATTCCTTAAATTGGCTGAAAGGCACTTTCACATCTAGATTTTAAAAAATGTATACATACATATAAATATAATCACCCTCACTCTCCCTCAACCTGTAATGGCACACCTATCCTCAGAACTATAGGGGAGACTCTCAATTTTCTTCTCTCCACACGATGGAATGAAACAACACTCGCTAACCCTACAGATGCCTTCATTATCATAAAAAATAGAGGCCACCTCCTTAACCTCAGTACTGACCCAGTCGTAAAGGTCATACTATGTCTCATTCACCACAACTTTCCCTTTCTTGCAGGTAGATGCACCTTTGTCTTTGGCGATAGATAAATACTGAAGCAATGCAAATAGGAAAAGGGGCTCAAATGGGAAAACACACCCAAAACAAAAGAAAAGCAATGGAAGAAACAGAGTCATCTACCTAGGGTTCTAATAAAAATGAATGAGGGGCAAACACTGACCTTAGGAGGATTTTTGTACTTGATCTAGGCATCATATGTGAATTCTACTATGTGTGCTATGTAGTTGTTCATGCCTTGCTTGTTATAATTCTTTTGATTGTTAGTGTGAAAGCTTACTGTTATGCCTCTACGTTCATTAGATTGGTGTATTGTTATTTAATTTCATGCATCATGCATTTTTAGTGTTAGGAGTTTAGTGTAGTCCTTGTATACTGCTCTTATCCATGCCTTAGTTTGATCTTAGTTTCATGCGAGGACATGTGAAAGCTTAAGTGTAGGGGAGTTTGATAAAGGGCATTTATGTCACTTATCTTGCTACCAAACCTTAGCTTTTACATGAGTTTAATGTGTTGTTGATGCAATTAATAAGGAGTTTGATTTATTCCTCATTGTGTGATTTTGATAGAATTGATGACTTTTGTATTGATTTTGGAATAATTTGTAATTACACCCCATTGCATTTAACTTGTCTCTTTGAGTATGGTTTTGTGCATAGGAATTTTGGATGAATTGCAAAATGACAAGAGCAAGGCTAGGAACTCTTTGGAAGAAGCTTGGAGCAAAAAGGAATTAATGCCGTAGATGTTCACGTTCAGGTGAGCATTACAATGCTCATTTAGCGCTTCAGCTCTTAATAGAAAGACTTCTAGGATTAATTGGAGCAACACTCTCTAGAGAGTGCTACAGCGCTCCTTGAACATTGCAGCGCTAGTGCGATGATGAGAAGACAAATCATTAATCTGTTTTTGGGCCTCACTTTGGCCCATTTTAGAGAGTAGTATTTATAGGAATAATACAGCTTTTTACCCTGAGCTTTTGATTCACTTTTAGGTTGCGACTTTAGTTGCTATTATTCTCTCTCTACATCTCTCTCTTTTCCTCCTCTATTCTTCTCTGTCTTAGGGATTCTATTGGTGAAGGTGCTCTATCTTGGAGATTGTGACAAGGATTATTACTATTATTTTCAGGTTCTTTTATCTTCATTATTGTAATCCTCTAGAGATGGAGGAGTAGATTTCTTTACTAGCGTAGGGATTTCCGGATGGATTGGGATGACATTTGAGACCCTTTGTTTATATTGAATTTATTGGTTTTCTTAATGTTCTGTAGTTTCTATTCATTTATTTATTGTGGTAATTGCTATAATCTTTATTAGAATAACTAAATTGGTGATTGTCGTTTAGGGAAACCTGTTGGGCATAAATTAATAGATCTATTGGTTAATGTTTGTGGGAGAACATTAGAATTAATTTTTCGATTGGCGAGCAATTGATTCATTAAATCAATGTAATTTCTAAATAAATTGAGATCTCATTTATTATTTATTTGCATTAGTCAAATTTTAGAGGTCGATCGATCATTAGTAGAATTGCCAGTAATTTATTACTAATAGCCACCAATGGGTTTAATATTTGGTCAATGATAATTGATTTTCAATCCCAGGAATACCTTGCACTATTACTTCCCTCACTGTTGCTATTATCTGATTACTATTAACTTTTAATTTTGATTGTTTTAATTCTCATTCGTCTAAACCCCCAATTTTCACAACTAAGTGTTGAAGCCTCTTGGAGAGACAACTTAGGTTGTGCCCTTTACTATATTTTTTATGTAACTTAGCATTAAAATAATTTCTAATTTGAGGAGGTAGGTGACAACTTCCGTCAAGATGTTTATTTCATCCAATGATAAAAGGCTAATCACTTTAATCCAATGGTTTACATGCAACCCACAATCCCTACTTAATGAGACATGATTGCTCGCCATTCAAAATGTAACAAGTGTTGTAACACATTCTCTAATAACTACCACTGCAGCAACTAAAAGGACACACTAGGCTATGTGAAACAAGTCGAGTTATTCAAGCTTAGCACAAAGTCCTCAACAATGACACCTCGATGTAAGATACTCGGCCTTCGATCAAGCTTAGGGGTATGTGCTGGACTAGAAATATGAGCCAGATTAGAAATATGGGTTTGAGACCTCGGCCCAACCTTAGAGACCTCAGACAGGGAACCCCATAGATTAGCCACATGCCATCATGATCGTCCAGAGATTCTTCCTCGATTTAGCAAAAGTTGTCTCCTAAATTGCCAACGAAATCTCTTATTATCTCGCCATATCTTTTATATTGGATCATATTTACCCTTAGATACTTATCTAATATCAATTAAATCCTTAGAATATATTCCCTATTCAAAGAAAATTATCTCCTAATTTAGCATGAGATATCTCTTACTATGAAAGGGGCTTAACACCCCCAGGTATATCATCACAATTCTATCACTCATATATTTTCCTCCTTTATGCCTTATCATTCACTATCTTGAGTGTTAGAGTGTCATTACAGGTACCCCACTCCCTGCTTACAAGGATGCCGAAGTTACTTACTTCCTTACCTCCACTTCTAGGTAAGAACCTTACTTTATTTTATCTAACAATTATAAATTCTATCAAAGATTCTAACAATATTTGTTTGACTATTTAAATTGCTCAGCAGGGAAAAGTTTACTTACCCACATACACATTACGTATAAAAAAACGAAGGAGTTTGCTAGGTTTGAAATTCAACTTCTTCACCATCACAGTTTCAATCATGTCAAACACTGGCATTGCATAAATCTACATCAACAAATTAGAATGAAAATTGTTAGTTTTGGAAGTAAAGGCTTTCAATAAGTGCCAAAAAACAAAGAAATTGGTATTCACCTGATAGCTTCCAATAACATGGATGACAACAAACATGTTAGCCGTTGCAATAAGCCATTTTGGTTTCTGTAGGGAGATTAGGATGTCATCATCAATGGCATTGCCAAACATCCAGTAGCCGACAAGAGCAATTGGGAAGTAGCACAAAGCCACAACTATGTAGGCAACAACCACTCCTTTCCACATAGGTCCCTTCGATGGGCTTTCTAGAGTAGATGGAATTGTTGCCTGGATTTCTAGCACCACATTGTGTCCAGCATAGGCAAATGCCACATCCCCAAGAGCACTCAAGAAATTAAACACTTTTCCCGATGTACTCTTAGCTTTGTAGCCATATTGCACATTTTCTTGAACACCCTTATGAGCAGAAGCTACCCAAGCAATTGTAGAGTAACTATAGGATAATGCAAACACCCAACTTTAAGTAAACAATTTTAATGATATTACACTTCTTTAATTTGTGTTTCTTTTTTTCTTCAATCAGCCAGATCTAAGGTCACATTTGAGAGTTTTGTAGAATGAAAAAGACTATGTCATACTCTTGTTTGGATATTACACTCATTTACAAAATAAGCGCTTTGAGTGGCAAAAGAGAGATACGTTGTCCCCTATAAGCCATTTCATTCCCTTCTCTAACATTCCTTCCAAACAGTAGTCACTTTAGCTTCGACTTATCACTCTTTGCCACTTCCTTCATTGTCATCTTCCCAAACATATCCTAAGGGTGTTTTTTTAATTTTCACTTTGGAAAGGAAAGGAAGATAATCGATATGCAGAATAAAAAAAAAAACACTCATAATAGAAGAGGAGCTATATTGCACAAGTATTGTTATGAGTATTGAATACAATATGGTATGATATGTAAATACGACAATTTCATAAAAATGTAAAATGCAAATATGATTATATATATTAAATACAAATTTAAGATTTACGTATAAAATATTAAAAATTTATATTAAATATCTTATATGTGACAATTTATCACAAAATAAATAGAGTAATATATATATAGAAATATAAAATGAATGAAACTTACCTCTTAGCTTGAAAAATAAGCCACATCCAAAAGAAATCTAAGGCAATAAGCATATGTACATATAGCACGTATATATGAACAGAATTCAAGTATTTTTGCATTATCTAAGAGCCGATATAGATTGGAAATAGGAGTTATACCTGAAGGACATCACTGCTGCGGCCAAAGATACAGCAGAAATTGAGTTGAAGTTGGGGAGATGGGACAGCGCAAAGTGAACAGAAGCGAAAATCATAATGAAGAAAGTCAATCTAATCTTTTTGCAGCTTGAACACACGGTGTCATGGAACTTCTGCAATGACGTTCCCCCAGTGACCATATACACAATGTTCACCCCAATTTCAAGCACAAGTTGTTGAGGCACCACAATATAAAGACCCAGCTTTTCACCAAAGGCATATTGACCCAGTTCGTGGTATCTATCAAAACGTCTTCCCGGAACCATTTCGTGCATTTCAACCATTTGCCATAGTGTGTACAAGGTGATGATCCATGAGAGGATTAGCACAGTAACACCAGGACCCCTGAACAACATTGTTATCATTCTCAACTCAATAAACACTTCCTATGGAAAAATATCTATAGAAACATTTTTGCTTCCGTATCCAGCACATTCAGTCTGAACTTATAGGATTTTTTTCACACAAATAAAAAAAAAATTATTTACATATATAAAACATTCAAACATTAATTGCCAAAATGAACTATTTTTCATTTATTAGGTGATTTCAAAGCTTCCACCAAATCAAAATGCACTAAAAATGTATTTTGCTTAAAATGTCATAGAATTCAGAATTTATGCAGTTATTGCTTTTTTTTTTTCTCAGTCTTTTTATGGTATTAAATTAAACACGTTTAGAAATCTTCTATCATTCACTTTCTTCTATTCCTTTTTTTCCCCGCTTTTCAACGAATCAAGAAACGGCAAAAGCTCAATTTGGGTTTGAAATATACCATCCAAGCTCTGACATGGCGTAAGGCAGACTGAGAACACCGGCTCCAACCATGGCAGTGACATTGTGAAAAGCTGAGTACCACCATTTTGCATTCCTTGAAGAAGTTATTGGAAGCCAATCATCAAGTGCCTCCTGCTTCTCTAATCTATCTTCCACCTAATATTTGGCCAACAACCAAAAAAGTGATATGTAATTTATGGGGCTATATATATATATATATATATATATATATATATATATATATATAAAGCATCATTATTTTAATACTTAAAATAAATATTTAATTTAAATATTTATTTTATCATCTTTAGATATAATAGATGAGTAGAGAATAACATTTTTATAAAGACAAATGAGGAGCCTTGATACTAAAGGATATATGCTGCTCAAACTTCAAAGACTAATTTTTTTTCACAATAAATGAGGAAATATAAAATACGAATTGTGTTATTTATACTTATAGTGTGTAGGATACTGTACCAAATCACACTCTATCCATCATCATATGGGGAGTGAATCCTATTTAAGCAGGGTTTACATCTCATTCAATGGTGAATATGGTGTGAATTGATATGATTTCTTACCATCTATGAGTACAATTAATTTTTCTCATAAAATAAAGGTAATTTGGAGTCCAAAACGTCTTCAAAATACATTATCTATATTATTAATAAGAGGATTGGAGTCGGTTACCACTTTTTAGGATCTCCTCTTTCTATTAAAGTTTTTTCCTTTTAAGTCCATTGATCACTATCTCATTTACCCTCAATTCTTTATATATATTTTGATGCAACCAGCCTCTTTTTTCAGTAAAAATAATATGATGTCAAATATTTTTATATTAATAATATATAAAAATTAATCTCTAAAGTAAAAATACAGCTTAGTAAAAATGGGCTTGACTGGCATAAAAGTTTAGGTCAAGTCACTAACAAAGATAAAAACGTTGTTATCTTGCGAAACGGTCATTATTTCAACTTGTCTGAACGTATTATTGGGTGAAATTATTTTTTATAGAAGAACTATTTGTTTACATATGTTTTAATATGTTTGGATGATCTTTCAAGAAAAATGTTAAATATTAGAAAAAGGAAAAATAATCTTTTTTAATAAGCTACAATTTTAATCTTGTTAAAAATCTATTTTATAACGAAATATTTATTTAAAGACAACATTTTTTAACAATTATGTCCACACACACACACAGATATATATATATATATATATTATTTTGTTCAATTTTTTCTTTAAAACTAACATGATAAAAGATGTTTATTGAAAAACTCAATCACATTAGCCTAAACAACTTATGATGACTTTAAGGAATGTTTGGCACACTGTATAATGAATGAGAGAATATATATATATTCTTTCTCTCAATGGCCTTCGAGATAGGTCCTCCCAAAACCCATAATTCAGTCAACCTTGTGATAGTCCCACGGACAACTCAAGAAGTCAACCATTAATATCATGAAAATAATTTATGCAATCCTTTTGTTCTAATTTTTCCGTTGAGTAATACTTTGTGGAGAGGATATTCTAGCTATTCACGAAATCTGTTAAGGAGGCATGGCAATTGCCAGGCCAAGAAAGTTCATAAAAACGGGTGTTCGACGTGGATTTTGAATTTATGACCGGATTATATTTTAAGTTAGGTTTATGTCATATTTTGGATTTGTTAAATTGGATTTGTTAAATTCAAAGTCACACAAATCTTTACAAATAACAAATTATTATTCAACATTCAAATACGATATGAAAAAAATCCTATAAATTATTAAATTTTTATATTTTAATTAAAATTTTATATGATAAGAAACAATTTTTCCTTAATATCATTTGTTTAAATTTATGTATTATAAACTATTTCTTAATTCTAAAATTTCATTATTTGACTATACATAATTTTTCCTTTCAAGGTCTTTATTGTCGTGACTGATTCCTTTGAGGTTAAAACTCCCCTAAAAAGGTAACTCTCATACAAGAGACATAATATTTAACTTCATGTATATATACTGTCTCAAGGTCTTTATTTTCGTGACTGATTTCTTTTTGGTTCATGAAAAGAGATAAGCTACTGTGTTTGTATGTTCAAACTTTAGCAGAAACCAAAATCAAGTATGAAACCTAGATGCAGATGAAATAACGACTTACTATACAAAAGAGAGAAACTTACATCGTTATTGGTAGAATAGAAGTTGTGATAAGTTGGTGCAGGAGTTGCCATATATAATAACTGCAGAATGAGTGAAGAAAGATGCTGCAACTGCAAGACAGGAAGGATAGGTATGAAAAATTGGTTGGCTGTCTGAAATTTGAGAAACTTGTCTGTATTTGAAGGGGAAATTTCCTACCTTCTAGAATCTATCACCGTCTTCATAACATAACAATTGAATTTATACAGTACATAAAGAAAGAGTTTTGAGGCATCGACTTTCTGCTGTAACCGCAAGTTGCTTTTGATTATTAAAATGGGTCTGAAAAAAAAAATTCTTATTCATGCCAACGTTAGAGGAGTGACATCAGTGCTCATAAATATTTCCAATTCTAATACACTATTCTTAATAGAAAAAAAATTATTTTTTCATCTAATTCATATATTTTTATTCATCAGGCCTTTGGGATAATAAATTTTTATCACAACACATTATTGGATATTTGTATATAAATTTTTTATATTAATAATGAATCAAAATTAAATTCTACAAAATAACTTGATCAATGATTAAAAAAAAATGGGAATGAAATTTCTTATATACACATTAAGAAATTTAAATAAGAAGGGTTAAACAAGTTTTTGGTGCCTGAAACGAGTTTTTATTTTGATACTTGTAAAACAAAATGGTTTCGGACAAAATATTTTCTAAACTATTTAGTTTTACTCCCTGCAATAATTAGTCTTTCTATGTAAAATGTTAAGATAACATAATCGGTTGGGTTGTCTAATGGATTTTTATTAGGTAAGAGTAGTTTTGACACATAAGATTATGTTATACCACATACAACTATTGATTACCATTATAAGATTGGATAACATAATTTTCTATTAGCTAGCTCAATATTTTATAGAGATTGTCTAATGCAGGGTTTAAAAGGAAACAGTTTTGGAGATGTTTTGACCAAGAATAATGTTTGATATATAATAAAATTGCACAATAAATGGACACCATACATCTTATTACCATTGGATATAATATGTGGTCTCTACTCATCCACTCACTCTTCTCATTCAATGATGATAAAATATGTGGTGTGTATTTGTTATGTAATTTTATTGTACACCAAACATTACTCATTGACCAAAACTAGATTGTTTTGTAGGGACTAAAACTGAAAAATATTTATTTTTCAGAGAATTAAAACATATTCAAACTACATAAGAATCATTAAAGATATTTAAATCTAGAAAAATATTAAATCACTACAAGAAATTTGACCTAAAACAACACTTATTTTTGGTAACATATGAAAAATATTACTTTTTATACACAAAACAACACTTTTTTAAAATGTGTTACCTTTAATATTTGAAAAAATATTATCTTCTCTACTTAAAAATATTGCTTTAAACAATTAACCACATTTATTATAGCAACACTATGAAAAGTGATGCATTAGTTTAAAAATATACCCTTTTATTAAAAAGTGTTATCTTTGACAATTGATCACATCCGATATAGCAACTCTTGAAAAAGTGATGTCTTAACTTAAAAAAGTATGGTCTTTGCTATATCAAAAGCAACACATTTAGAAAAAAAATGTTGCCTAGTGTGCATAAGCAACACTTTTACGTGTACTTAAAACTAAGTATTTTTTTAGACATAAATATATTGCAGTGAGTATTTCATTCTTGAAGTATTTATTATGATTAATAAAAAATAATAAATATTCCTTGATAACACTCGCTCCCAAAATTTAATGAAAAAAAATATAGCACAATCTAATAAGCACAAATGCTCACCATCATTGCAAAGAAATATGATCACATTGCGTAAAATTCAAAATTTTAAACGAAAACAACCCCTATCAAGCTTTCAACGCGTTTTTACTTAAGAAACAAAAAAGTTGACTGCAGACTGGAGTGCACTACAATAATGCTGAAATTCCTGGAAATGTGATGGCAGTTTTGCTGTAGTTCCATTGATCTTTTTTTTTATTTTATTTTTTCCATTGGAGGCTTCCATAATCATATTTTATCTAACGTATAGGAGACCTATTGCCACTCCATTTTAACTATTATCACACTCACTAGCTGTCACGACGCGACTTTGATACGTGATCAGCACGTGAGGAATCTCATCCCTATGTAAATTTCGTGACTTCTAAGTCTCTCTATATGCATAAAATAGCATACTTTTCATTCTGAAATCATGTCTTTGTCAAAATCTCTATTTAACTTAATATATGAAATTATGAAACCGAAATACTTGATATACGAAGCTTTATAAATATCTTAATCATACTCTGAAAATCAATTCAACATGTGGACTAAATCTTAAATATATCTCTAGTTTATTGTATAAACTCTGCACATCTACTGAAGCACTCTATTCTAATATGACTCCAATATAGGCCTTACTCTAAAGTAAGACTTACCACTGAAAACAACTGTGTTTGCCAAACGGAGGCTAAGCAACATTTGTATATGTAACTATGAGGAGGAAGGGAGAAGGGTAAGTCAACGGACTCAGTGAGTGAACTCTTATTCATCACCCACATGAGCCAATCAAGGGATATACTATAATGCAATATACATGCAACAATTATAATCCATTTAATACTCATGTACATAATCTCATAGAAAATATATCTTTGTATTTATAAATTCATAGAAAAGCATCTCTAAATTCTTACTCCAAGAAGAAAATCATTTTTCATACATATAATATCTCTTAAATTAAATATTCTCTTAAAAATATTAATAACAGTACTCTAATAGAGAAACATGAATCTCCAGTTATGCCTTGCATAACGATACATTCTCTAGTTATGCATGTCAATCATGACATAGCAATTTCTCTACTCTATGATCCATCAAGGATCTAAATCGGACATCTAAATAGATTCTATTCTCTACTCTATAAGATTGTCCTCTCGGGACAATGTGGTACCAAGGTTAATGATTAGGGTTCAGCCGTTAACTCACTGTTTGTTTCTTTATAGTTACTGTCTAATCTCTAATTCAATAAACATATTATTTTCTCTAAATCTTTATTATATACTCTAATCTGGGTATCAAACTCTTTCATACATAGATACTCTATTCCTTGAAATCATCAAGATAATTCATAAAATCTCTAGATACAATCATACTCATACTCTAGCTTTTTATAAAACCGTTTAAATATGAAAACTCTTGAAACTCTAAAAGCTCTAGACTCATATAACTCTAGCAATCTGACTTTAGCATAACTGTGACAGTGAAATTATACCCAAGGGATCACCCACTTACAGGCATTCCGATTTCAAGCTCACAGAATGTATATCTGGTAGTCATTACGAATCATACTGAATTCCATCTTCTCAAAATATCATAAAACTGAATTTCTAAAATCTCATTTCTCAAGATAACTTCTTTTTATAACTTAATAACTCTAATATCAAAATTTGAAATGGAATGATTCACAATCAGAAAATCTCTAGTATTATAATAAAACATCTCTGCTTTATATTCTTTGCCAAAATATCTTAGCTGATACTCTAAAATCATATTCCGAAATCTCTAGTCTTGAACTATAAGCATGTCGCAACTCTTGAAACATGTTGGATATACTTACAACTTAGTAGATCATATATTCTCGCAATAAATCTCTTTATGAATATATATATATATAACATTTTCATAGCAATCTATATACCAATTATGGTCCAATGATTTTCTAAAACACATAATTCATGCTCTTTGTCTAACTTGCCATACTTGCAAAATCACATATATATATAATCATAATTTCATCTTTAATGTCATATTTGACAACCATCATGCAAGAAACATATGAATAATGATAAAACTAAGGCTATGAGATCGAATCCACTCATTGTTTGGAGCCAGAAGTATGTGGGCACCACCAACTTGAGCACTACCAACTTGACCTCTGAAGCATAGAATGGCACCAACAACTGCCATAGAGCAACATTGACTCAAGATTAATTTTTGTTAATCTCTAAACAACTCCAATCTAACTCTAGCAACATTGGAAGAGTACCCCCACTTGATAACAATAGGAGAAAGAACAAAACACAAACTATAGGATATGAAAGGAAGGAGACAAAGGAAGCATAAGCTAACAACCATACTCACCTTGAAGCTTGGACGAAGTGGATTTGATGGAGGATGAGAGTAGAGGGGAGGAAGAACTCCTAGGAAAAGTTGGGGTTCAGATTTTGGGGGTGAAATTTGAGTTTAAAGTATATAAATGGGTGGAGGGCTCATTTAATCAAAACTGCATCATTTAGTACTGTTTTCGCCCCATTGACATCACTATAGCGGTCTTGCCATACACTGTGACCATAGTTATTACACTTATGACCGCTATAGCGGTCCTAGACAGCTATAGTGGTCTTGGACAGTTATAGCGGTGACAATTCACACAAAACAGCAGGCAAAAGGCCATTCACACATTTGGGTTGTTTCAATACTCACTTATTTACATTTATTAATATTACGTTAATGTCCATTAACTTTAAAACATAAATGTAAATAAGGAAATACCCCCGATTTGGATTCAAATAAAATATCATAAAAATCAAAATCTAAATTTTTGGTTTTAGTTTAAATCCGGGAATCTCCAAGATTTTCTAAACTTGTGGGCTAAAAACGAAACATTTAAAGGTTTCATAAAATTTATTAAAAATCATTCTTTAACTTATTTTCCTTCTGGGAACAATTACCGGGACTTTCAATCCCAAAAATGTGACTATAACATATAGTCCTCCAAGGAAGTGTATGATCCAAACTTAGCGAAATTCAGGACCCGACAGTATGGGCAAGTCCCAGGGACCTTGAGGCTATACAGAACTGGTCTAAGGATACGTGTACCTAAGGTATCACACTAACTCATATTTTATTTAACTTTCTTGATATATCCTTTTTATTATCTTTCATAATTTAGTCAATAATTTATCAATATCTCTCTAAATTTATTAAAACTCAATATTATTAATCTTTTAAAAGAATTATTTTCATATCTCATTACTTTTTGCTTCTGCATTTTTTTTATTTTTTGAAAACAATCAAAATTGATTGTTCTACTAAGCATAATAACATAAACTTTTCAATTTTAATATTCTATAAGTACCATTAAAAATGAAAATAAGTTTACCTTTTTTTATGACATACAGGCACTAACAACCCAGTTTAATGAATTTTTTATTAGCATGATAAATTATTAACTAAAATAATATAGTTCTTTACTAAATTCAAATTTTAAGTAACAGTCACCATTAATATCAAATATCTCATTTTTTTTAAGTATAGTATTTTATATAACAATTGGTGTGACAATATATCATCAAGTATTAATATAATTTTTTATATTTTAATAGTTTACCTTAATTTTTAAAAATAAAATTTAAAATTAATAGATTAAAAATTATAAGATATTATGGGATACCTTAAGTTCACATGTCTCTAGAAAATTCTAATACGGCCTTAGAGTTTCCTAGGACCTACTGGTGTTGCTAGGAAGGCCCCAGATACATAAAATACCCCAATTATACAAAATTGGCTTTACTGAGACCACAACAGTGTTGGTGTAGTGTGGCGCATGGGGTTTGGTCATTGGAAATTGCTATAGCAATCATAGACCACTATAGCAGTCATGTGTATGCATGCTATGGGGTTTTGTCCTCTATTAACCACTATAACAGTGCCCTCGATATCAAAAACACATCAAAACAACGCAATTTCATAAAATGCCTACAAAGTTATATAAACCCATCCTTAGGCTCGGGAAATACACCCTAGTCGCCATTTAGCATCCTTTGCACCTTTCTCCCATGTTTCTCTTTTGTTCTTCCTTTTCCCCAAGCTTCTAGTAAGCTTTTTTCATGGATTTTCTAGTTTTCTTCCTCTTTTTACGAAGTTTAAGGGTTACCTAGGATACTGTTAGGCATGATTTTCTCACAACGTTCTTCTTCTCTGTCATTCCAAATTCAATTCGCAATAAATTTATTAGTTATTTATGGTTTCTTTGTATTCTTTGGTAGTTATCGAAGTCATTCCTGCTCTCCAGAGTCAAGTTGTAATTGGAGTACACTGTCGGTTACCAACGGTAAGTGGGTTTAAGCTCACAGCCATATGTTTGGTTATTATTATTAGTACTTTCCCAACATTTTGTGAATTATTTATGAAAATTTAGAATGATTTATGCCAATTACATACTTTCATAGATTATGCCAACCTCAAAAAAATTGTTGTTTTTAGCAGTTATCATGAAAATATTATTTTGGAAAGCTCATGGGACCATACTAGTTGTTTGTATGTTTTAGACATATTTTTCTGAGTTTAGAAAATGCATGAAACCCATTTTAGTATGAACTCCATGAATAGTGGAATTTTATGAATACTAGTTTGGCTAGTAATTAGTGAGAAACAAAATAGTGAGTTAACAACTGTAGGATTATTAATCTGGGTACCAAATGATCCATTAGAGGACTAGCTCAAGCCCAGTCACAGTCATAGTAAGGAACCCAGTGTGGTGACCGCTTTATAAGACCTAGTTAGATGCCCTTCAATTCAATTATTAGCTTAATACTGTTAATTGTTTAGTTCAACTCTTGTTTCTCTATTAGTTATTATTTATGAATTTAGTTAAAATATTACTTTTCACTACATCTATATCTATATATATATATATATATATATATATATATTTAATATTAAAATGTTTTATGCCAACTGCATGTATACTTATGTATTATTTTTGTTGTTATCCTATGTGGGTTATGAGTAGAGACTTGCTCACTGAGTTTTGATAAACTCACTCCTTCTTTTTCCACCCCTACAGACAGAGCTATAAGTTCAAGTGCACCATAGGATCCACCTCACTAGTGATGCAACTTCAATTTTGTGAGCTTCGCTTTGAAGTGGAACTTGCTATAGACTCATGCTAGTTTTAGTAGTCTCAAATAATCATGTTTGCAGGATCCTGAACATGCATAGTTTTATAAGTATTTAATTTCAACCCTCAGTTATTTTATTTACTTATGTTGGCTGCGTCCTAGATTAGTATTACTCAATTTTATATTTAGGATTTATATTTTACAAATACTATAGGATTATGGTTTTTAGTTGAAATTAGATTATTCGGAATTGATTTATGATAATCATTTGATGTTTAAATTGGACTTTGGAATGAAAAAAATATTATTTTTATGCATGCTAGTTAATCACGTTACCAAAGGCTTCTATAGGGACCCAATCCCTCACATGTCGATCATATTCCCAAGTTGGATTATGACAAAGTAGTATCAAAGCCATAGGTTTCCCTGGATATTATTGGAGCAAGTGTCCACAAATAACATAGCGTCCATGTAAATAGAAGCGCACCCATTTGGATCGACGTAGTGTTATTTTAGGGCTTTAGAAAAGAGTCAGTCATGTCTAAGTTTAGTAAGAGCCTGTCTTTTCTTGGCACTCATGATCTTATTCCATGCCATCCTTTTCTTAGGTGCAATCGTGCCACTTGTGAACCTATGACGCCTTCAACATTGTTATAGGAGTGGCTTATCCAGTATAGTGCTCATCTTAGAACTTTTGAGCAAATGGTAATGAATCTAACATATATCATGACTAGACAACTGGAAACAACCACATAGCTGCCTCCAGTTTGAGACATTGATGATTTAGCCTTGGATGTTTCAAGAGAATTGACCCACCCCCTTCAATAAGCATCTGGCAAAAGAGGACCTCTAGGAATTCCTCAGGTAGATAGAGGAAATAGTGGGTATCATCCACTATTCTTTTGTGAGAGTAGTGGAGCTGGTTGGCTTCCAGCTAGGAGGCCAAGCGGAGATATGGTATCAAGAGTTCTAGCAGAGGCGTGGGACCTCAAACCCTCCCTTTTGGGAACAGTTGAAGGAGACCTTCATGCGAAGATTCTTATCAGAGAGACAACAGCCGTAAATGATAGAGGAATTTCTGAAGCTTCAATTGATTCTAGGTATGATAGTGACAGAGTATGATGAGCATTTCACTTATCTGGCCCAAGCAGCCTCTAGTATGTTACAGACGGAGATAGCCAAGGTAAGATGATTTGTTCAGCAATTGCCCAAGCACATGTTCCTCAGCTTGCTACCCAACATAGAGACCATGGATTATGCTCTGGGGTTGGATACAGTGATAAGTCTTGAAAGTGTGCTAGCAGAACACAAGATAATATTAGAGGCCAATAAGAAAGCCAAGTTTCACGACTCTTTCTTGAGTGAAGTAGGTTCGAGCATAGGTCACCACCAGTAAGGCCAGTAGTAGGGTCAATCAAGTAGGGCCACCTTTTCAGATCCCATCCTGGCACGCCCAACTGCATTATAGACTTAGAGTAGAGAGGTAGTTATTATAGTGGACAAAGTTTAGGCCAGAGCTATCTAGTATGCCAAACTTGTAGGGAAAGACATCTAGGTCACTGTTTGTCATAGTCTTTAGTATGTTTCAGGTGTGCCCAGTTGAGCCACAAATGTAGAGAGGTCTAGTGCTTCAGGGAGCTTCCAGCCAGGGGTTAGTAAACCCCGCCATGCTAGTTTAGTCCTTCCAATTGATAGCCCAGGGTGGCTTTGTTGCTCCAGCAAGCTGAGGAGTTGGGGAGGGGCCTTAGTCGTAGAGGTGTAGGTTGTAAGGGACTAGGTGGTAGAGGCCAGGTTAATAGGGGTAGCTTCATTTGTTTACACTGACTCATTAGGATGTTTAAGCGTCAAATGAAGTAATAACAGGTATAACAACAATATGCTCTTTTGATGCCATGACATTGTTTGACCTGGGGTCCATACTCTTATGTGTCCCCATTCTTTGCCATACGGTTCTAGAGATTCCCTGAGGATCTTGAGGAGCCGTTTCTAGTTGGGGTATGTTCAGTGGAGCCTTTCCTCGTTCAAGCAGTACATGCATTGCGTGAAGTCAAAGTTGGTGACATGGACTAACTTTCACATTATTCTGAGTATGGACTGGCTAACTTTGTGCCCTACCATTGTTAACTGTTATAGAAAGAAAATGAGATTCGAGGTTCCAGATGATGCTCCAAGAAAGTTTCTAGGTATCGGGTGTTCATCACCAATAAATTTGATATTAGCTATAAGTGCATTGTGATTGATAGATGGAGAGAGTTGCAGATTCCTAGCTGTAATTAGGGATGTAGAGGTTGAGACACCAAATTTGGGTATGGTTCTAGTCGCTAGTTAGCTTCCAGATGTGCTTTTAGATGATTTGCCAGGAATACTGCTAGAAAGAGTAGATGTTGGGATAGAACTAGAGCCAGGATGTGATACCCTAGGTATACGTGGCGGCGGATAAGTTTCGTACTGCTCTAGGGTCCTCTGGGATCCATTCATATGGCCGGGAGGGCCCAAGATGCATGAATGACCCTTGAACTGGGTTTTGTAGTGAATTGTCACTGCTATAGCAGTCCAGGACCACTATAGCGGTGTCAGCAATGCATGAACAGTGCAAAACGCGGCGTTTCGAGAAAGTGAGCCCTCCACCCCTTTTTAAACACCCCCAACTCAGATTTTTACCCCCAAAATCGAAACTCTATACTCTCCAACTCTCCTCCACCCCTTTCTACACAAATCCTCTCCAATCAATCATTCTCAAGCTTCAAGGTATGTTTATGTTGATAGATTTTGTCTCTGTTCTTTCCATTCTTTTATGTTCTTGGTTTGGGTTGTTGTTTTTCTCCATTTTTGTCATGTGAGGATGCTTCCCCAATGTTGTTAGAGCTAGATTAGAGTTGTTTAAAAATTAGTGGAGACTAATCTTAAGTCTATATTGCTCTATGACAGTTGTTGATGCCATTTCATGCTTCGAAGATCAAGTTACTGGTGCCCACATACTCCCGGCTCCAAATGATGAGTAGGTTTGATCCCATAGTCTTAGTTTTCCCATTATAGCTATGTTTTATGCATGATGGTTGTCAAATATGACATTAGAGATAAAATTATGATTATGTATATGTGATTTTACAAGTATTGCAAAGTTAGACAAAGCGCATGATCTTTCAAAGAGCATGGATTATGTGTTTAGAAAACCATGGAACCATGATTGATGTATAGAGTGCCATGAAAGGGCTTATACATATTAATGAAAAGCTTTCTTACAAGAACAGATGATTTTATAAGTTGTTAGTTTATCTAACATATTTCAAGAGTTTATGATATATTTATACTTCAAGACTAGAGATTTCGAAATGTGATTTTAGAGTATCCGTTATGATATTTCGACAAAGCGTCAAACAAAGAATGATTTAGCTTCATGAATAGAGATGTTGTTATAACGCCAAAGTTTTCATGATTATGAACCCTTTTCCATTTCAAGTTGATATTAGAGTTATTAAGCTATAAAAGAGGTTATCTTGAGAAATGAGATTTTAGAAATTTAATCCTTGTGATATTCCAAAACCATGGAATTCAGTATAATTCATAGTGACTGTCAGATACATATTTTGTGAGCTTGAAATCAGGATGCCTGCAAGTAGGTGATCCTTTGGGCATGATTTCACAGTCATAATTATGCTAAAGTCAGGTTGCTAGAGTTATATGAGTTCAGAGCTTTTAGAGTTTCAAGAGTTTTCATGTTTAAATGGTTTTACAAAGAGCTAGAGGACGATCATGATTGTATCTAAAGATTTTATGAGTTATCTTGATGATTTCAAGGAATGGAGTATTTATGCATGAAAAAGTTTGATACCTAGATTAGAGTATGTAATAGAGATTTAGAGAAAATAATATGTTTACTGAATTAGAGACCAGATGGTAGCTTTAGAGAAACAAACAGTGAGTTAACGGCTGAACCTCGATCGTTAACCTTGGTACCAAGTTGTCCTTAGGGACAATCTCATATAACAGAAAACACATGTTCTTTCCTATGCTCGTGTCTGGGGGAAATGAACAAAGTCTTGAGGGTGGAGCCCGTGTCTGGCACTCATAGGAGATTGGTTATGTCATGGTTGACATGCATAACTGGACAGATATCTATGTTTCTCTATTAGAATACTATTAATTACATTTTCAGGAATTATTGATATTCTTTTGAGAATATTTAATTTAAGAGATATTATATATATGAGAAACGATTTCCTTGATTGGAGTAAGAATTCAGAGAATTATTGGATACGGAGATATATTTTTTTCTATTAGATCATATACAAGAATTTCAAATGGTTTGTAACATATTATGGTTTTAGAGATGCTTGTTTATGAATTTATGGCATGGAAGGTATTTTTTTTTTAGAGTAGCTATGTTATGTAAATATTGAAAATGTTTTGCCAGTACATGTATATTTATATATGGTTATTGTTGTCCCATGTGGGTGATGGGTGAGAGCTCACACACTGAGTCCGTTGACTCACCCCTCTCCCTTCCTCCTCATAGTTGCAGGTACAGACGTTGCTCAGCTTACAGTTTGACAGACGTTACTGTTCTCAGTAGTGAGTCTTACTTTGAAGTAAGGTCCAGTTAGAGTCTTGTTAGAGTAGAGTGCTCCAGTAGATGTGCAGGCAGGATCCGAACCATGCATTATTTTCAGATTATGTATTTGGTTTCAGTATTTGAAAAGTTATGTATCTACTTTCAATTCACAAGTGAGGATTTGAAATTATAGAATTTAATTAGAGTTTATGTAATAAACTAGAGATTTACTTATGATTCAGTCCACACGTTGAATGGATTTTCAGAGTATGATTAAGAGGTTTTCAAAGCTTCGTATATCAAGTAATTCAGTTTTATAATTCCAGATATATAGTTTATATAGAGTTTCAGAGAAAGTTATGATTCAGAATGAAAAGTATATTATTTTATGCATATAGAGAGACTTAGAGGTCACGAGGCTTACGTAGGAATGAGGATTCCCTACATGCCGGTCACGGGCCCAGGTCGGGTCGTGACACAAGAGTGAGGCCCATCCCTATACCTTGTATTGCATTGCTCCAATAGAGTTATGAGAATTGAAAGAGTAGTTATAGGGTTTCTGAACAAGGGATTTATACAGTCGAATACCTCTTTCTCCATGGGGTTTATACAATCAAGAAGAAAGATGAGGATATGCATAGATTACAAGCAACTGAACAAGGTGAGAGTTAAGAATTGGTACCCCTTGCCTCGTATTGATGACATATTTGGTTAGCTTCATAGGGCAATGTGTTTTTTGCAAGATCGACTTTTGATCTGGATACCATTAACTATGGGCATTATAAGTTCTTAGTGATGTCTTCAGAGTTGACCAATGCCCCAACAATCTTCATGGATTCGATGAACAGGGTGTTTAAGCTATTTCTGGATCATTTCGTAATTATCTTCATTGATGACATCTTACTGTATTCTGGGAACAAGAAGGAGCATAAGCAGCATCTAAGGATAGTTCTACAGACCTTGAGGGAGAATTAATTATTTGTCAAATTCTCCAAGTGTGAGTTTTGGCTTGATCAAATGGCATTCATTGGGCATATACTGTCTAAGGATGGTGTTCTAGTAGATCTGAAGAAGGTGAAAGCCTTACAGCAATGGCCTAGACCTTCAACAGTTTTTGAGGTTCATGATTTCTTTGGGCTTGGCAAGATACTATATGAGGTCTGTTTAGGACTTTTCAAGGATTGTGGTACCCATGACTAAGTTAACATGGAAGAACATTAGGTTCTATTGGTCAGGTGAATGTGAAGGGAGTTTTCATAGATTCAAGACATGTTTGGCCACGACGCCAATTTAATGTTACCTTCAGGGACATGCAACTTTTCAATATTCTGTGATGTTTCGAAAGTTGAACATCAATGTGTCCTAATGCAGCATGGCTAGGTTATAGCTTATTATTCATAGCAGCTTAAGAAGCATGAACAAAATTACCCCACACATGACTTAGAGATGGCAACAATGGTCTTTGCTTTGAAGATTTGGAGCATTATTTGAACGACGAGACTTGTGAGATCTTTATAAACCACAAGAGCTTGAAGTACATTTTCCAGTAGAAGGATATGAACCTAAGGTAGTGCATATCGCTTGAGGTATTGAAGGATTATGACTGTATGATCTCTGATCACTCAAGAAAGATGAATATAGTAGCAAATACAATGAGTAGGAAGTCTATGGGTAGTTTGGTTTTCACATAATGCTAGTGAAGCAACTACTAGTGGATAATATCCACAAGTTGGAAGCTGAGGCCAATCTAGTCTTAGTAACATAGGGGTTTTTCTCGCTCACATCTAGGCTTAATTAACCTTGGTAGAATAGATTAAGGCATGGCAGGGGGAAGATTCAAAGTTAGCAAAGTTGGTTAAGGATGTCAGCAAGGGTGAGAACACAGAGTTCTCGGTTGATACTGAGGGCGTGTTGCACTTTAGAGATCATTTATGTATGCTCATAGTGGGAGAGCTTAGAAGAAAAGTTATGGAGGAATTCCATAGTGCACTGTACTCACTGCACCTAGGGTCAGCTAAAATGTATCAAGATCTCAACCAGTTGTTATGGTAGGATGGCATCAACGACTTTGTGGCAAGGTGTTTGGTGTGTCAGCAAGTTAAGGATGAGCACCAGAGGCCTACAAGGTTACTCCAGCAAATATAAATTTTAGAGTGGAAATAGGAGGAGATAACCATGGACTTCATGGTTGGGTTACCTCGGACCACCAAGGGTTTCAACTCATATGGGTAATAGTAGACAGGATAACCAAGTTGGCACACTTTCTACCAATGAAAACTACCTCAGTGCAGTACAATATGCCTAGCTATACATTGATGAGATAGTCAAGCTTCATGGTGTTCCAATGTCTATCATATTAGACAGAATGTCCTAGTTCATTTAGCGATTCTGGAGGTATTTCAGAAGGCCCTTGGGATGTGTGTAGACTTGCCTATAGCCTTTCACCCCAAACAGATGGTCAGTTAGAGAGGACTCTACAAACTTTAGAGGATGTGCTCAAAGCATGTATGTTATATTTTTGAGGGAGCTGGTGTCACCACCTATCCCTGATCGAGTTCTCATACAATAACAGCTACCAGCCAAGTATCCAAATGGCACCATTTCAAATCCTTGTGTAAGAGGCATTGCAGGTCCCCTATTAGATGGTTTGAGCTTGGGGAAGCTAAGTCCCTAGGCCTAGATCTAGTTCAGGAAACCTTGGAAAATGTTTAGTTGATTAGAGAGCATCTTTTAGCAACACAATCCAGGCAAAAATCTTATGTAGATAACCATGAATGTGACTTGGTGTTTGCGAATAGGGACCACGTATTTCCATGGGTTTCCTCTATGAAGGGGTAGTAAGGTTCAATCAGCAAGGACAGTTGAATCCCCATTATATTAGCCTATTTGAGATCCTAGAGAAAGTTGGATCAGTGACTTATAAATTGGCACTGCCACCTAATTTATCAGTCATACACCTTGTGTTCCATGTCAGTATGCTTAGGAAGTATATGCCAAACCAATCTCACGTACTTACTCCGCAAATGGTCCAAATTGATCAGAGCTTGTCCTATGGAGAAGAACCAGTTGGCACCATGGATAGGCTAATTAAGAAGCTTCATTCAAAGGAGGTAGTCTAAGTGAAAGTCATCTGGAGGAACTATACCAGTGAGAAAGTGACTTGGGAAGTCGAAGAAGCCATGAAGATCAAGTATCCCCATCTTTTTCCACTTCAAACATTTGTTTAGATTTAGGGACCAAATCTCTTTTAGGGGGAAATGAGATGTCTCAGGTTCACATGTCTCTAGACAAGTCTAGTCAGACCTTAAGGTCCCTAGAAACCCCCTCCTTGTGTTGCTGGAAAGACCCTAGATTCATGAAATACCCCAAATATACAGGAATGGCATTTCTAAGACCAATATAGCGGTTAGGGACGACTATAGCAGTTACTAGCAGGAGATCGCTATAGCATTGGTGTGGTGTGGCGCATGGGGTTTAGTCGCTGGAGACCACTATAGCTGTCATGTGTATGCTGCTATAAGGTTTTGTCCCCTATTGACCGCTACAGTAGTTATAGCGATGCCCTCAATATCATAACATATCAAAATGATACAGTTTCATTAAAATGTTCCCAATGCTATAGGGCTCAGGAAACACACCCTAACCACCGCTTAGCATCTTTTGCATCTCTCTCTCTCTCTCTCACGTTTCTCTTCCATTCTTTCTCTTGCCCAATTTTCTGGTAAGTGATGGATTTTTCTAGTTTTCTTCTTCTTTTCACCAAGTTTAGGGGTTAGGACGCTGTTAGGCATGGTTTTCTCACAACATTCT
Organism: Dalbergia cochinchinensis; assembly: GCA_031216125.1. Lineage (NCBI taxonomy): Eukaryota > Viridiplantae > Streptophyta > Magnoliopsida > Fabales > Fabaceae > Dalbergia > Dalbergia cochinchinensis. Next base: position 29,877,238 of record CM062368.1, read on the forward strand.
TCGTCTTTGTCATTCCTAATTCAATTCATAGTAAACTTGTCAGTTGTTTATGGTTTCTTTGTACTCTTTGGTAGTTACCAGTGTTATTCTTGCTCCCCAGAATCTAGTTGTCATTGGAAGCGCACTTCTGGCTACCATAAGTAAGTTTAAGTTTATGGCCATAATTTTAGTCATTATTAGTACTTTCCTAGCATTATCTGAATTGTTTATGAAATTTTACAATGATTTATGCTAATTACATGCTTTCATAGATTAACCAACTTCAGAAAAATTATTGTTTTTAGTAGTTATCATGAAAATCTTATTTTAGAAAGCTCATGGGATCATACTTGTTGTCTATATGTTTTAGAAATATTTTTCTCAGTTTAGAAAATGCATGAATCCTAGTTTAGTATATGAACAACATGAATAGTGGAATTTTATGAACAAGTAATTAGTGAGAAATAGAGCAGTGAGTTAATGGCTGTATGATCGTTAACCTTGGTACTAATTGATCTGCTAAAGGACTAGCTCAACCCCAGTGATAGTAAAGAATCTAGTGTGGTATCCATTTTATGGGATCTAGTTAAGTGCCCTTTAGTTCAATTATCAGCTCAGTAAATTAATTATTCGGTTTAACTCCTATTTCTCTATTAGTTACTGTTTATGAATTTAGTTAATTATAGTATTGCTTTTCACTATAGCTATATATATTTAAGTAGTAAAGTATTATATGCCAACTGCATATATACTTACGTATTATTTTTAGTGTTGTCTCATGTAGGTTGTGAGTGGAGATCCACTCACTAAGTTTTGATGGACTCACCCATATTTTTTCTCCTTTACCGATATAGTTACAAGTTCACTTGTACCACAGACTTGTTATAGGCTCATGCTAGTTTTATAGTGCTCTAGTAATCATGTAGGTAGGATCTATTTAATTATGTTTGCTACGGTCCAGATTAGTATTACTTAGTTTTATGTTCAGGATTTATATTTTGGAAATACTATAGGATTATGGTTTTCAGTTGAAACTGGATTATTTGGAATTGATTTTTTATAATTATTTGATTTCTGAATTAGATTTTGGAATGAAAAACATATTATTTTTATGCATACTAGTCTGTCACGTTACCAGAAACTTTTGTGGGGACCCAATCACGTGCTGATCACACTCTCAAATCAAGTCGTGACATATTAATACCATGAATGTTAGTATGCTATGTTGACATAGTATTAGGTTAGATAAATTATGTAAATACTAGATGATTAAATATTGGATATGTACGACTGTATATACAATATACATAGCTATTTTAATTTCTTATGTTATTTATATAATACTAAAATAAAGGATAAATTATTATTATATGTAAAAATGTTTAAAGAAGGTCATGTGAAGATTAAAAAAATTTATTTCAACTTATAAATTGTCTTTAATATAATTAAGAAAACTTGTAAATAATTATATCTTTTATATTTAATTATATTATATGAAAATTTAAATTTAAACAAGCTTTTTTCAAAACATAAAAATCACTGAAAAAAAAAGAAATACATATCTAAAAAATATTTTGTGATAATTTTTTTTAATTTGGGACTTTATAATACTGTTAAACCAATAATGGATTAAGATGAAATAAAATAATGATAGACTACTAGTTCAATTATAAAAAGAAGGAGAAGGGTACTTTAGAAAAATAAGATAAAAACTAACTTAATAGGAGTGATAATAGACATTTGACAAGTAATAATAGCCACTCCCTAAGATATGTTATCCAAAAAAAAAAAAATATTTTGTCTAAAGTATAAAAATATTTTCTAACTAGAACCATAATAAATTAAAAGTATCATAAAACTTGGGACTGATTCGGTGAATCAGGTTTAAATCGGTTTAAGTCTTTGAGGACATAGTTTTTCAAATTCTCAAAAATTTCATTGCTTACATTCGAAGCTCTCCTGCGGGATATGCAAGTGTGCTTTTCTACGGGATATGTAATTGTAATCGATTTAAATCAATTTTAGGTAGTTTCAGCTGTGCTAGAATATTACAAAAATCAATTTAAATCGATTTGCAAGCGTGACTTTGAAGTTTCAGCCCTTCACAAATTCAAAATAGTCAACACACGTGCAGACAATTAATAACAAATCATAGGAATCAAGGCAGGCTGTCGTATAGTATAAACTACAAAACAATGCTCTTCAACAAAAAAATATTAATAATAGAACAATGTTTTAGCGTTTTAGCTGCAAAATTTAAAATTATTTTTTAATTAAAATTTAAAATTATTTATCATTTAGATAATTTTATTCATATATAATATATTTTTATTAATATTTATTATTGTAATTTATGTGAATAAAAAAGAAAATAGAGCAATTGATTTTTGACATGTATAATGTCTTATTTTTTAAATTCATCATTTATGCATTAATTGATTTTTATTTCACAATATTTTACATATTGTCCGTGTTTGTATTAGCTTTTAATATTTAAAACAACTTATAATCTTGGAAATTTTAACATTTTTTCAGAAAAGTAATATTGTTTTACAAAATTATCAATTAGCAATCACGCTTGTCATGTTTCGGTGATAATATAATCTTCAGATTGTGTAAATGGTTTATGCATTCTTATTTAACCTTTTGCATGCTTGAATTGATTTTAGGCAATGAAAAAGGTAAATATCTTACAGTGAATCGATTTTAATGCACTGTAAATTCGATTCAAATTGATTTGGAAGGGTTGCCTAAAGTCGGTTCAAGAGTAAAAAAGGTAAAATAAGAATGCACAAACCATTTACACAATTTGAAGATTATATCCTCACCGAAACATTACAAGCGTGATTAGTAATTGATAATTTTGTAAAGCAATATTACTTTATTGAAAAGATGTTAAAATTTTCAAGATTATAAGTTGTTTTAAATATTAAAAGCTAATACAAACACGAACAATATGTAAAATATTGTGAAATAAAAATCAATTAATGCATAAATGATGAATTTAAAATATAAGATATTATACTTTTCGAAAAATCAATTGCATTATTTTCTTTTTTATTCACATAAATTACAATAATAAATATTAATAAAAATATATTATATATGAATAATATTATCTAAATGACAAATAATTTTAAATTTTGCAGCAAAATCGCCAAAGCATTGTTCTATTATTATTTTCTTTGTTGAAGAGCATTGTTTTGTAGTTTATACTATACGACAGCTTGCCTTAATTCCTATGATTTGTTATTAATTGTCTGCACGTATGTTGACTATTATGGATTTGAGACGGGGCTGAAACTTCAAAGTCACGCCTGCAAATTGATTTAAATTGATTTTTTGTAACATTCTGTTTTTTTATTATTCTAAGGAACTTCTAGTAGAGCTAAAGAGAAATGGATGGACAAATAGGGATAGAACCCCTAATCCTATACCAATGAACTCTTAAGCACTTGGATCAAGAGTGATGTTACGTAAGCTACAGCACCTTGACTATTTTTGTAACATTCTGACACAACTGACACTACCCTAAAATTGATTTAAATCGATTTAAGTCGATTTTTATTCCATTAAAAGATGGCTCAATTTGTTTATGCAAAAATCAATTTAAGTCAATTTATTTATAATATAAAATAGGATATATGTGTAATACTTTATAGATGAGTACATATATATATATATATAATATGCCATTTTATTTTAAATGTGTAAAAAAACGCAATACTTGGAAGTCCCAAACTAATTGACAAAATATAAAAGTAAAATACTAAATAAAATAAATGATAAGAATCAATTAGTCATTAAACAATGTTAAGAAAAAAATGACTCATTAACAATCAACTAGCTTGTCGCATCTATACTCATGTATTTAAGTCTCCGATTAGAGAATCAAACATATTTTAATGGTTAAGAATTAATTCAGTCAGTGGTCTATTTGAAGGTACAAACTGGAATTTAAATAACGTTAGCACAGTGCAGACATGATTTGTAAAGAGAAATTATCATTAAGGACCATTAATTAATATCAAATATATTAAAAATAACTTAAGCATTTTATGAGAACAGTGAGGATATTTTTATAAGTAGAGAATAATACCTTCAAGTTATTTCTTAATTGTTTCTATTTTTTACACCTTTTTGTGTCACTCATCAATTTCTCAAACCCATTTTCCCCATGCTCTCAGAACCCCTCCCTCGATGGCATCTAGTTTGTCGCTAGCACATCTCTTTCATTCCTTTATTGTTTTTTAAGGTGAATTTTGGGTATCCACAATTGAAAGCAGTGATTATTTAATTTCTTTTAAAGAGTAGAGTTCACATACGTGAGTTTTACCTTTGATCATGAAATTCTCTTTATACATACTATCACGAATTAGATCGCTACCTAATTTACTCTTGCTAAGTCTATTTTTTACTTTATTTCCTAACTATTTATTATCCTATTCAACATTTCCTTAGGGTACCTCAATCCATTTGTGCTGAGATTGATTGGATTACTAGAAGTTTCTTGGATGGGCAAACTTGGGGTTTTCAAACAAGATAAATTAACCCTTATTTGCTGGGTAAACTAGTTTGGAATATGATCCCCAATGAAAGAAAATTGTAAGTGTGTGTTTTTCATCTAAATACACTACTAAAAATATGTGGGACATCGACAGAAGAGTTTTATATATATATATATATATTCCTTAGTTCCTTAGCAATACCGACAGATTTATCAAGAGAAATGAGAAAAAAATAAATTGTAAGAAATGTGATTATTGACAGAGGTTGTTGCTACCTCCTCAATATAGAAATAAAATAATAAAATCAAGTTTAATACTGGATGCATAAAAACTGTAATTAGGATGCAACTCGAGTTATCTTTCAAGGAGGCTATATAACTTAGTTGAACATTACGGGTCTTTGATAATTAAATTAAAACTATTGAAAATAATTGGTAATGAATCTTGAATTAAAGGCACTAGTGTAAGGTATTCCTAGAATTAGAATTAATTATCACAGACTAAATATTGAACACATTAGTAGCTATTAGTAACAACTTAATGACAATTATACTAGTGCTCAATCGACCTCTAGATTTTGACCAATGCAAATAACTAGTAAACGGGATCTCAATTTAATAGAAATTACATTAATTTAATGTACCAATTGTTATAGCCTAACCACTAATCGGAAGGTTAATTTTAATATTCTCCTTCAAACATAAACCAATTAATCAATCAATTTATGTCAAAAGGGTTTCCATAAATGACAATCATCAATTTAGTTATTGCAATAAAAATTGTAACAATTGCAACAATAATTATAAGAATAGAAACTCAAGAACATTATTGAGAAAACTAATGCATTAGATATACAAATGAGATCTCAAATATCATCCCAATCCATATGGAAATCCTTACATTAATAAGAAAATCTACTCCTCCATCTCTAGAGGATTACAATAATGAAATTAAAAGAGTTTTTGAAGACAATAACAATAATCTTTGTGAAAATCTCTAAAAACAAATTCAATTCACTAAAAGAAACCCTAGAGAGAAAAGAGTAGAGAAGAAGAGCTAGAGAGAGATAGAGAAAGAATCCTAACTGCAAAACTTCATACTTCAAAACTAGAATAAAGATCTATGTAATTCCCTTAAATACTGTTCTTCAAAATAGCCAAAAGTTGGGTCTAAAATAGAGTTAATTACTTGTAATTCGCACAGTTGCATGAGTGATGCGACACTCACCAGAGCCTTGAGCTCGAGGAATTTTTTCGATGGCTCTAATGAGCACTGTGGCGCTCGGCCCTGAGTTGTCCATTGCGCTTTTGCTCCCTTTTAGCAACCCCTTAGCTATAAGTTCCCTCAAAAAAGTTATGAACCTTGTTCTTGACATTTTGTACTCAATCCAAAGCTCTCGTATACAAATCCATACTCAAAGAGACATGTTAAATGCAACAGGATATAATTATAAATCATTTCAAAATCAGTGCAATAATCAATCGATTCTATAAAAAATGCACAATGAGAACCTAGTCAAAATCCTTATTATTCTTATCAATAACACAATCAAATTCATGTAAAATGTTAAGGTTTAGAAGCAAAATAAGTGACATGAATGTCCTTTATCAAACTTCCCTACACTTAAGCTTTCACGTGTCCTCATGTGAAAATAAGATCAGGCCAAGGCATGGATGAAAAGCAGTATACAAGGAATTAAGATGCAACAATACAAAAACTAGACTCATAACTCTACTAACTCTAAAAATGCATGATGCATGAAAAGAATTGACAATACACAAATCCAATAAACCTAGAAGCACAAACAGTAATCTTTCACACCAACAATCAAGAGGTTCTCAATAAGCAAGGCAAAAGCAACAACATAACACACAAGTAGAATCCACATACATTATGTATGGACCAAGTACAAAAATCCTTCAAAGGTTAGTGTTTGCCGCTCATTCTGTAACACCCTTATTACCATAAGGTTATGCTTAAGCCATAGTCTTATAGTGAGTAGTTATTACTTGTTAATTTTACTTGATTTTAGAGGCGTATATATGATATTAAATATGAGTATACTCTTGAGAAAACATGAACCACATTTTTTTTCTCTGTGTCGGAAAGTTATTAATAATATGTCGTAACAAAATAAGAAAATAATATAATTGTATCATGCGTTGACGAATAAATAATGTGCATAACTAAATCAAACCCTTACCCTGGTTCATGCAGGAACCATATAGTCTAGGTAGGGCACTACTCAAAATTCATTAAGATAAAATAAAAGGGCTGACTAAGCTCTCTATCATTAAAATGTCTAGATCATAGTGCCAATACCAGCTAAGGATTTCCACAAAGATCACCATCATTATTGAAAATCTATGTAAAAACATGACAACAGCAGGAATGATAATCAAAGATTCTTAGTAGGAAAAATACTAGTCTACTACCTAGTGACATCTGACTTAGTGTTAAGTAATTAATGTATTTTTGATTGTTTATGTAATAATTAGTTGGTTTGTTCCTTTACTTATTTAACATAGCCTTATGAGTAAATTTATGCTTGAGAATAGAACTCATAGAATTCCTGATATATTTCTTATTTGATGTATTGCTGACGATGTAACACCACGTGTCACAACCTTATATAAATCATTAACATTGTTCAATCGATGTAGTACCTCATACTGCAACCTTATATAGACCACAATTCACATAGCATGTTGTTCTCAATCACTTTCATCATAACGATGTAACACCTCGTGCTACTGTAACACCCAAGCAGAACCTAACTATGCTTAAGTTTGCATTTGGATTCTATTAGTTGTCACTTATGTCTTACGTTTATTTTCTTTGGAAATTAACTTAGAAAAATAGTGGATAAATTTTTCTTTTTATTAAATTACCTTTTGAAAGCATAAGCCTGTAGCGAGAAGTGAAATATATAGTGCTTACGTAGACGATAATCAAAGTTACTATGTGCACTTAATTTATTTAAATAAGCAGAATAAAGGGCTAAATATAGAACTATCATCACATAAACTGAAATATAACTACTTAATCCATAAGTCATAATAGAACGTACACTATAGTCATAAGTTATTACAAATAACAATATAAATTCTACTATTACTGGTTTGTTCCTTGCGACTATAGCATACTAAATATCGGAGTACTAATTCTTGAAAGGTTTGAAATCTTCACGTGTTGCCTCCTTCCTTAGCTATAGCCCCTTGCTTTAAGTGGACTCGTCTATCTCTGGTAACGATAATGGAAAAGAAATATAGGAGTGAGAAATACAAGATTTCTGAGTAGGAGTTTCTACTTGTACAAAAGTGTCATTGTTGTCATCCCAATCACTTCGAGTTTATTATAAAAAGGTGAACAAGTAAAGATTCAATTATCAAATTTTTTACAATTGTGATTAGCTGAAGTCAAGTTGCTTTTAAACTATTCTTGAACATTAGCAGAAGCATATATAACATAACTCATCAATTACTATTTAATATTTCACTTAATAACTTCACAATCACATAAACATTTTCATTCATGATGTTCATGCATGATATTTTACTTTCTTTTATTAACGTATTTCTCAACCACTCACGGGATGAATGCATCAATGTCTTAGACCACCTTAAAGGGTAATGACCTCGTATCATGGCCGTCGTCACAACCTTTTGGTTTTCTTTCTGTAGCTGCAATCTCAATGATTTAGGGGGTTAAACCGTGAGCTTAAGTCCACTTTTCTAGACTTAACTTTTATTTTCTTTCCGTTGCTGTAATCTCAACGATAAAGCCGTGAGCTTAGCTCAAGTCCACTTTTATAGATTTTCATTGGTACATTCTCAGGCTTTGCTTTTATTATTTCATTTGAATATGAATGTATGCATATCATCACATAATCATAAATAAATCATGGCCAATCAATCGTTCAACCTCATCATTTCATGACTCATCACCATACATTCACATAGACAATATTGCATATGCATCTTTATATCAAATAGTAGGCTTTTCATGCTAAATTACATGTCATATTTCATCATTTGAAGCCAATAAATCAAGTACCCTAAGGTTCTTACAAAGTTATGGAAGTCTTAGTGTTTACACATTATGGAGTCTTTCTTTCCTTTCTTACAAATTCTAACCAAATCTTTTTCTCTTTATTATCTTGGTACTCTTAGCATTCCATTAATACTTTAATGCACTTTAAAATATTATCCTTAGGCATTTAGAGGTTATTTATATATTTTCAAGCTCCCTTATGAGTGTTATATATATATTTATCCACTTGAAGTTTTATTACGACATAAGTCCTTAAAACTCTTTCTCTTTACAAGACTTGAATCTTCTATTTACAGTTCAGACATATTTTACAAGAAAATTTGTATCTTTCTGTATACTTATTGTCTCATCCTCCTAAAAGTAGTTCCAGATTCCTAACTCATCAAGCTTTTATTAAGAGTAACTTCATTAACAACACATTTATGGTTATATAATATTACTCTTGCAAAGTTACCCCTTTCTAGACCTTCTCAGCACACTGTCCCACAACTTTATTTCTTATTCTGTATTTTCGTGGTTCAAATATTTATACATGGAATACATGGATGTGTTCCTCTGTGTATTAGCTTTCTAACAAGGTTGAAATGAGATTGTTTGCATTTTTCTACCTATTTTACTACTGAAAGGTCGGATTCAAAGTTTTAGTCTTAGGCTCAACTTTGAAAATTTATATCTTGAGCTATAGAACTCCGTTTTAGGTGATTCTTTTTGGAGAGTGTTCTATAATGTGTCTAGTTTATGGTAAAAGTATTTTCACATCAAGATACTTCATATTTTATGAACACTGATTTTCGAAGTGCCTACTGCCAGAAATAACTAGAAATTCCAGCACCTACCATTTTCATGTCCTAAGTCACCTTTATCAAATCAAGTTTTACATACCATATTTTGAAGGCATATTTAGTATGATAACATCATAAAAGTGTTTATAACAGAATAGAAGATGTTGTGCTATCTAAAATATATCTTACAAATAATCATTCAAAACTTTTGACAATAACTCAAGCTTGAGACATTCTATCAAGGTTAGAAACCAACAATGCTTGAACAATTAAAGATGAAGCTCCTAACTCTTATGTAGGGTCTAAAAAGAGTCCTTCTCTTCTTCCTTAAGCTTGAGTAAGAGTTCTTGGAGTGGATGGCCCTCCTTGAATCTTTGGCTCTAGAACTTGAATGCTTAAGAAAAATATTTCCCACTAGAGCTAAAGATTGTAACTCTTGTGAGGGCTAGTGAAGGTTTGGGCTTAGGATTTAAGTGTTTAGATGGGGTATAAAGGGTGAAGGGAACTCTTTGAAGAGAAGAACATAAGAAGAAATGATGGAGAAGAATAAGAGAGAAAGAACACTTAGAAAGTTTCTAAATCTTGAAGACTAGTAGGAGTGTATTATGAGCAATGAGTTCAAACACCTCCCTCCCTTTTATAGGCCAAGAGGCCATGATTTGTGTAATGGAGGGATTTTAGTCCTTCAATTTGTTATTCTTGGGTGTTCTTGTGAGTGGAGTAAAAATTATTTTAAATTACTAAGTGTTAAACATAATCATCATGTTAGAATTAGTAGTTAATATAGTGCCAAATTTAGTCGAAATCAAGAGCTCTTTATGACATAAATTTATTCATCAATTCAATTTTGTTTCCTATCATGATGATGCTAATTTTTGGCTTATACATACATGAAGGGATTGTAATATGGACTTTCATGTAGTCTTGCCTTGTTTCATGTACTTTGTCATGTATGATATGATATGATATGTATGTTACATTTTGTTTTATCATAATTTTAATAATTGATATTATAGGATATCATGGGCAATCTATTATATTTTATTTTTATAATTGGAATCCCATGTTAATTATTTTAACATAGTTATCCACTAACTCCATAATCTATACTAGAGATTTGTAACTTTTGGTTAATTGACCCTTTTTATTTTCTTCTACTTTTAATCCAATGACTTAGATTCATTCTTATTTCAAGATAATGATATTTTTATAATTAGACAATGATAGTGGAATTCTTCTAATTCCATTTATAAAATAATAGTTATCTTTGTCATTTATAATAAGGCAAGAGTAATTTTATAATTTTTTTCTACATAGTAAATATATTTTCATAATTTCCACTGAGTAATAGCATTTTTATAATTCTTTGTATTTTTTCTAGACACACTTCATGATAATTGTCCAATTTCTATTGATTTTCCTCTTTTTATCTTAATAATTAATTCAATTTAGTTATGAATTTGGGGATGTTACAGTCACAACCTTATATAGATCACAATTTGAGTCTATGAGTTTACACTCAAGCAATTTATGTAACATCCTAATTTTTAATCCAATACTCTAGAACATATTTAGGTTAATCATTAGTCGGTTACGCCATAGTCTCCTCTTTACTATAAAATACTTAGCGGAAAATACTGGTAAATTTTTTTTTGAATTTATAAAAGCAAAGTGAGAGCCGCGCGACACGATGATTAATAGAGCATAGATGAAAGTAAAGCAAACATCTCATCAAAACATATAGCAAGTAAAGGCACAACACAATGAAACTGAACTGCATATTTATATGTAATATGATATGCCCACTCATGGAGAGTGGGGCTTAGTTTAGTACATCATGAACATATACAACTAAAAAGAAAATACAAAGGAAAGTACGACGGAAAATATAAAAGCAACTCCCCTACCCAAGTGCAACTAAAGGGATAACCTCTAAACAAAAGGAGGTCCATCCTCATCTAAGTGGTGTGTGCTTTACCCGGGTACTTCATCGGTCATACGTCACCTTCTACTGACGTCCATCTCGCGAGCAAGGCACATACCCGGGAAACTGGGCGAGCTCCTTGGGCGTATAGAGGTGGAACGGGGATCGAGAGTGACCCTCGCGATGTGGCCGCATCTCCGGTCGTCGTGCGAGCCGTGGCTGAGTCACGGTATCCTCACTGCCCTCCCTCATTAGTGGTGGAGTGGGGGCGGAGCTCTCGCTATACGGATGGGTAGGCGGGTCCTCCGACGGGTCGGTCTTTGAGAAATAAGTCCGGGGCACGTAATCGGGATAGTCGCACATGGCTGAGGCGGCGGTGTGCATGCGAAGCACTCTCTCGTTATGCGTACGCGCGCGCTCAAAAACCCGCTCCTCGTCGCCGTAGGGTGCTGTCGGGGAGAAGCGATGGGTGTGCACGGGGTGAGCGAAGGGGCGTCCTAAGAACATGAAGACTCGCATCGTGCACTGCCCCTCAAAATGGTATGATCCGTGATCCGGATCATAGTGCACCTCCCATGTCGGTGTGTCCACAAAAACCACGAACGTCGCCATCTGAAGACGTGACAGAAAGAAAGAGATAGGGGGAGTGAGAATCTTACTAAAGAATCTCAGTAGGGCCTCCTACTACCTAGGTGTCATCGTCTACGTCCTCAAGAACCTTGGGTTTAGTATACAAAATAAGTGAGTATGCATTAAATCTATTTTTAGGTTTTAAAACATATTTAGCCAAGGTCCGTTCAGTTTAGCATGATTCTTAATGACATGGATGCAAACATATTAAAGAATGTATGCATGGCTCTATTTAATGCAAGAATAATAATCTCAACAATAGGAACATCATAATAGTGGCATAAAGTGGCAATTAAATTCTCATATGGGAAACTTTGTGACACAAACATCATAATTTACTTCCTTATAGGCCACCCTAAAAGACAATCGCTCTGGGGGTGCTCGGCCGAACCGGTGTCACCCAGAACGTGTCACATCTCTAGGTTATGAGCTCATACCTTAACTAGTCGTCACTAGTTCTTACTTATCAATCCTGATAAGCGTAACATAATCATAAACATAATCCCGACTTATCCAGTACGGGCTAGGAGGCATTTCTCGAGAGTGCTCGGCCGAACCGGTGTCACCCAAGAATTCATCTTGGTACCGATGTCACATGAGTTCTCTGGAGGTGCTCGGCCGAACCGGTGTCATCCGAGAACCCATCTTAGTACCTCATAAATAAAAATCTCGTAGGTTTTCAAAAACTTTCTAAGTCCTCGAATTTGTCAGAAATTTGGCGGCATAACAACGGCATGCGGAATTTCTTCCAAATTCTGCTTTATGCCATATAAGTTAATCAAGCATGCATCCTCCAACATAATTCCATGCATTCACATATTTATTCTCATACATCCACAAGCGACATTGGAAATTCTTTATGCTCTTGGTCCTACGGTTCATTATGCTTTGACCCTTACAGGCCTTAAACTTGTGATGTAATTACCCTATCATCTTCTATCAAACTTTTATGCACCTAAGGGTTCTCTTATAACAAACCTTATTATTATTTATACTCTCTATTAAATCTGAACAACATCATTCCTTAGGGGCAGCATTATAAACTTATAATTGTGGGGTTCTAGAACTTACGTTTTAGACCCTTTCTTGGTTCTATCTTCGCCTAAGACGCTATAAGTTTGTCCTAAACCAATTATGAGGCATTTCTATGCCTAAGAACTAATTATAAGCCATGTTCTCTACATTATAAGGTTTCTGGACAGATTCTAAAAATTAAATGTTCTAGGAGTTCTAGAATTGCGGTTTTACGATTTTCTAGTTACTAGTTTCTCTATAGGTGCTAAAATTCAATCCTACTTCAATTGTAACCAAATTTTTCATGATTAAACAATCCTAATCTGATTATATTCCCATTGAAACAGTTTGGGCAGTGTCCAAAAATAAATGGGTTAAAACTATGCTAAATCTTGACTTTATGGTTTTTCTAGAAGGCTAGTTTCTCTCCTTTCATGCATAGAAATGTTCCTACTTCATCATACATAATTTTCACACATTCTAACACATCAAAACATCATCATACAGCAGCAAACTTATCATGGAAGAACCGAGACATTAAGTCTCCAAAAAGATGCATAACTTGGTATTTCTAAAACATATAAGTTGCTAGTTTCTCTTGGAACCATTTTTAGGACTTTTAAAACTCTTTTGCAAACCGTTTTATTTTGTAAAAGAGGCTAAAAATATCCTTAGGGCAGTGACCACTTGATCCCTCCTTACAAGAGAATTAAATTCTTAATCCTATAAACTTCATGAGGCTTTAGAGAAAATCTTAAAACTTAGATTGTTGGCCCTTGTAGCTAGATAAATCTCCTTCCAAGTTCATCATCACTACATGGCCGAAGTTATGCATTCAAAGAATGCCTCCACATTAGACTTTAACTTGAGATAAAATGGGCAAGTCTTTGAGCTCTAAGGTCTTTAGGTGACGACATAATTTAAACATGCTATGCACTTCATTTTTATTCTTCATTACAAAGTAAAGTGAGAGCTTAAAGTAAATATGCAAGACTTGAATATAAATATGCAAGGCTTGAAATAAATATGTGAGACTTGAAATATAAATATGCAAGTTCATTTCTCTATTTTAGTGCTGTAGGCTCAGCAACAATCGACTTTAAAGCCGAAATAGAAAGGCTTTGAGATTTAGTTAGGTGATAGTGCAAGCTCTCATTTTAAATCTTTGTGTTCTTTAGTGATGAAAAGTAAATATGCTAGACAAGAATGTAAATATGAGATGCAATCCATTCTTTATCTTTTAACTTTAAGTGATGGCTTGGAAAAATAAATATGAATGCAAAGCTCAAAGTAAATATGTAATGCATAAGCTTGAATTTAAATATGAATGCTAGTCTATTTTATTTCTTATTAGAGCTCATACAAGACTTTTAAAGGAACTTAAACCTCAACCCAAACTTATCATGACAAGATAAAGTAAAGACAAGAGTGAACCTCAAGGGTTCCTTAAAACAGTTTCTTTTCTTGAAATGGGGTCATAAATAGCATTTTTATTAAAACTTAAGCTCTAGAGGCCTCATTGTGATGAACACATAGTCATCATCTAGAAGCTCTCATCATCAAGCCATTGTGAACCTTATTAGCCAACATGGCCGAAAATGTGAAGAGAGAGGAAGAAAAGAACCGAAACTTTTAAAAAGAAAAGGAAACATTTGAAACTTTAGAGACCATGATCTTGATGATGCATTAACACCAACATCATGAGTCCTCATCATTGAGTTCATGTAACCATTTTAAAATATCATCAAGGTGAAAGGTTTCAAGGTTCAAGGAGAAAAACTAAAAACATCTTTTGCTTAAGAACAAAGATCAAGCTTTAGAGATTGTTCAAGTGATGAACATCATCATCATGGAACCTCATCATCAAGCTCTCATTCCTTTGCTCTCAAGGGCCCATGGCAGAAATGATAAAGAAAAAGGAGAGGGAAAAGAAGTTCTAAAAAGACTCAAGAGAAACCATAAACACATAACTAGAAATAGAACTTAAATAAAGAAAATACTTGAAAGAAAATCCCTACCTAGTGGTTTGAAGATTGGGATAAGATAAGAGGATGAAGAACTTGAAGAACTTGAACACTTGAACTTGAGAGAAAAAGGAAACTTTGAAGTGCTCTTTGAAAACTTACACTTAGCAAATGAACCCAAAATGATGCAAGTTCACCCAAGCATGCTATTTATAGAGAAATGAAACAATGCAAGGTGCAAATGGGGGGAGAGGGCTTCGGCCATTACAGCTCATGGGCAGCCCCATGAGTTCCATGAGGTGAGATGTTGTGATCTTGAGGCATGGTGAGGTATGGTTTAAAGTATGGTGATGTATGGTTTGAGGTATGGTTCAAGGTATGGCTCAAGCATAGTTCTTTGAGTGAGAAACAAATCCACATCTGATGTAAAAGAGAGAGAGAGGGCTGAAAGTGCATCAGCCAAGGGGGAGGGTTTTCTTGCATTTTAATTATGGTTTAGAGTTGTGTTTAGGTGTATCTTTGATTAGGATTAAAATTAGGAATTTGTAAGAAAGTGTTTAGGTGAGAAAATGGGTAATCAAAGTTGTCAAAACAAATTTAAGGAGTGTTCTTGCATCATTAGTGAGTTATAAACTCATTTTAGTATATAAACAATTCTAGACACAATTCCTTAATTTAAGGAATTGGAGAGAGAAAATACTATTCAAGATTCCAAGAGTGAAATCTTGAGTTTTAGAAAAGAGATTTAAATTTAATCTAAGCAATTTTAGGTTCTAATTAATTTTTATAGTTTATTTTGAATTTAGATTCATTATGGAAATTAATTAATCTTCGATTAGAGCCTAATATTGCTTAGGTTTGCTTAATTACATCATTAAGCTCAAAAACACTATTCTAGGGGCAAAATCGTAATTTTACACTAAAACTGCCTGAGACCATCGAGACTCAAACAGATGCTTTGAAACATGTAAAAACATTGTTTTAAACCTCTGGGGAAAGTTTTGGGCTCAGACGGCACCTGTACCCGCGTAAAACGCTATAGGGGCATTTTGGTCATTTTGACCCGGAACTGCAGAAAATGAGACTTTCGCCTCCGAAACCACTCAAGGGTCATTGAATCCCCTTCAAACACTGAATTGGCCCTTCGAGGACTGCAGGGTCGGCCATCCTCGAATTTCGGGCCGAAAATGACCTCAAGGGCATTTTGGTCAGTTTCCACTCAGACAGAAAAATCGGGGCGTTACAATTTATATTACATAAAACTTATTTATGTATTATTTTCTCAAGTTTTTTTTTCTTCATATGATTCTTCAACATTTGTTTAGGATATCTTATGTTTATCAAGTAGAGTTTCTTCTTTTTAGTTCTCATACTTTTGTTACGAGATTTCCTTGAAGTATCCTAATATGAGATTTTCTATTTAAAATCTCCTAAATTCTTATGAGGTTTTTTTCTTTAAAAAATCTCCTAGACTTTTATGAGATTGCTCTATAAAATCTTCTAAATTTTTATGAGATTTTTTCACTTCAAAAACAAGGACTCTTTACTTGATAATTCTTATAATTTTCAAGGAAATAAACCAAGTATCTTACTTGGACTTCAATGCTTTTTCTTCTATAGATTGCAATCTCATTCTTGTTTATGAAATTTTATCATCATATTTCAAAAATGCTAATCTTTAAGAATTTATAAAATTATTTCTAATTATAATCTTGAATAATGTCTATGTGTCTCATTCTTTTCGATGAACTTAAATTACTTTTCTGATTGCTTAAATGTAGTTTTTAACTTAATCTAAGTTTTTCTCTCTTAACATAATCCCAAACTTTAGATTAGTACAACATAATTTATTTTTCTCTTCTACTACATATAGCTGAAAATGGTCTCTCTAATATCACAAAAATTCTACTTCATTTACTTAGTTAAATTTCTTATATTAATTCAAATAATCCACAAGACTTTTATCTATGGCTTATTTATCACCTATATATCAAGATTATATGTATATATCTAGGAATTAAATTTCAAGCTTCATAAATAAAATTTTAAACATATCTCAAAGTACATATTAGGAAAAATAGCCAAACAATCACCAAGCTGAAGACATAGATTATTCTTACCTTACTTCTAAGCTTAATCTTCCTCCTTGATTATGGCTTCCGCTCCTAACTCTAACTTCTAGGTCTAACTCCTTCTTGAAACTCTTCTAAGAACAAGGCTTTCTTTCAAGAAAAGGATTGGCATTTGGCTAGATCTATGCGTTGAAAAGGTTGATTCAAGAATTTTTCTTATAGATTTATAACATAACCAAGGATTTGTGTGTGTTTAGAAACTTAGAAAATTGAAAATGGAGGTGAGAAACCAAGGACGTATTTTCAGCTACCTAACTCTAGCTCGTCCTCGACCTTAGGTTGAAATTTCACCTCTTGGCTTTAGACTAGAGTTAGCCTTGGCCCTTAGATATCAAAATTTATTCTCCTAGGTCCTGAGTGTTACTATTCATTCCTGACCTGGTTAAAATATTACTTTGTTAATAGTACTAATGACAAATGGGTCGTTACACATTTACTCAAGTGTTTTGGGTTAAGATATACACTCAATTATCTCAAATGAAAATGCATTACTATAGGCCTTCTATAGGTCTCATTCTCCATTCATCACACACACATGTAAACTGAATCAAAAGGACTTGTATTAGGTTGTAATGAGACATAGGTGAAAATGGGTAGACATATAGGCCAATAGAGCTAAACCTCTAGTTAAAGGAGAGCAAATGCATACACCAAGAGCATAAATGCTTAAGGGTTTAATTTGTCCAACTTAACAAATACACAAGCCCTTAATTTGCAATGTTGCATACCTTCAACCAACTCATTTTAGATTTTTTTTCTTAGTATGCCACTTGTTGAATTTTTTTTTTTTTAAACTTTGGCTACTCATAAATACACATTGTCCTTCCCCCACACCTAAATTAGGGTATGTCCTTATGCTCTTCTCCATACTTATACTCAAGCATATATAAGATATCACAAATGCTCTCCTAAGCCTAAAAGGTTGGGAATTTTCATGGTTTTTCATTTTTAGCTAAGGATGTGCTAAAACAAAAGAACGAACAATAAGGCTCAAAGGGGCTAGACAATGGTGACATTAAAAAGGATGGCTTTATGGACAAGTGGTTAAAAATAAAAATAGAAAATGCCTCAATCACCTTCAAGCATGCACATGGAAATATATTTTTAAACATGACCCTAAGCAAGTTTTAAAATGCAAATCTAAAAAGGGAAACACAAGTGAACAAACAACAATGGCACATGCTAGTCCAAACCAATCAAGGAAACTTAAAAACTCACACGTAAAAGTGCATGTACTCAATCCAAATAACCATGTGAATTGCCTAGCATGCAACACAAAATAGAGGCAATGCCAAAAAAGTCAATATAGTGGATGTAGTGTTAGCCTATGCATGTAACCTCTAAGGCATCAAAGGGATGGTATAAGACACAAATAAAATAAGACATGATGTAAGAATCAAAACTAAAAATAACAATAAATAAAATGCATAAATATAAAAGAGAAAAATGAAGAAGAACTCCCTCATGGTGGGTTGTCTTCCATCCAACACTTTGCTTTGACATCCCTAAGTTGGACAGTCAGGACCCTCATGCAGGGTGTGTAACTTCAACCCATAGAACCCCCATCTTAGCCCCTAGATTCTTGGAGCTTCATGTAGGTACTTCAGCCAGTGTCCATCGACTTCACAGTGAATCATGGACTTTGGGTCCTTTAACTTAGTTGCACCACTGGGATGCACATGAGTGAACAATAATGGTCCCTTCCACTTGGACTTTAACTTCCCAATTATCAGTTTTGCTTGGGGCTCATGTAGCAAGATCTTTTGCCCCCCATAAGGGTTCTTTCCCAATATGGGCTGATCATGAAGTACCTTTGAAACTGATGACTACTACTTTGGGGGTGTACCTGTATCTATAAGCTCATAATATTCTAAAATAGCAGTCCATCATATCCTAAGGGAGAAGAAAAAGTAGGAAAGATGGGATGTGCATCCTTACTAAGTAAAGTACCATATGCATCTTCCACTAGGGAGTCAATGACATCGATGCCAAACATAAAGTGTTCCTCGAGGGAAAATTTCATAGTATCAGATAAACAAAACTAGACTTTCATGGCCCTAAACTCCATGGATAATGTACCAGCATAAACATCAATCATGGTTCTAGCAGTTTTCAAAAACAGGTTTACCTAAAATTAATGTATGCTGGTTGGCATCAGTGTCATTCTCCATCTCAAGCACATAAAAATTAGTAGGGAGTATTAAATTATTTACCTTTACTAATATGTATTCCAATACTCCCTCTGGCTTAGTGATGCTATGATTGGCAAGCTGGATTGTCAACCCGGTGGGCTTGAGCTCTCCAAAATACAAGGACTGGTAGAGTGATTTTGACATAACATTAATGTTAGCCCTAAGATCAGTCATGGCTTACTTTATTTGTAGGTCCCCAATAGTGCAGGGAATATAGAATATGCCTGGATCTTTGCACTTACATGGCAAGTTGCCTGGCTTGATGATGGATGGGGCATTCACCCCAATAGTCACCTTCTCTTTCTCATTGTCCTTTATTCTCCTCCTATTGGTGCACAGATCTTTTAATAATATTGCATACTTTGGGACCTGTTTGATTGCATCCAATAAAGGTATATTCACCTCTACCTTTCAGAAGGTTTCTAAAGCTTCTAGATCTAATTATGCTACAGCTTATCTCTTAGGTTTCATGCTCTGA
The DNA here is from genome assembly GCA_031216125.1 of Dalbergia cochinchinensis. Taxonomy (NCBI): domain Eukaryota; kingdom Viridiplantae; phylum Streptophyta; class Magnoliopsida; order Fabales; family Fabaceae; genus Dalbergia; species Dalbergia cochinchinensis. The sequence goes on from CM062368.1 coordinate 29,896,894, forward strand.
GGGAGTGGCTATGGATGAGTGAAGATCTCATCTCTAACAGTCTCTGTTGAGCGTTGTAGCACTCTTTGAGCATTGTTGTGCTCGCCAGAGAGTTTTTCTATGCCTTGCTCATCCTTGGATGAGTACTATGGCACTCATTTAGCATTGTAGCACTCAATTGAGAGGTCTTCTAACACCAATTCACCATCTTGAAGCTCGATTGAGCACTGCGATGCTCCTTGAGCATTGAAACACTCAGCAAAAACCTGTCCGAGCCTATTTTTTATCTTGCTCTTCAGGTTCTCTCACTTTTGGAATTTCTATCCTAGGCCTCAAGGTCATTGTACTAACATTTCCCTTAGGATTGGACATAGTTTGAAAGGGAAATTGGGAAGCTAGGGCTTGTTGACTCTAATTATTCTTGATTTGAGTCACTTCTTGTCTCAGCTGGGTATTCTCTTACCTCAATTCCTGCATCTGCTTCATCATCAGCTTTGTCATAGTGGGATCAAAGGAGGATGATGTAGGGGCTTGTTTTATCTTATGAAGTGCCTGGTATTTTTGTTGTGAATGATGGCCTTATTGCTGAGAATTATTTCCTCACTTCAAATTAAGGTGATTATTCTAGCTTGAGTTGTATGTGTTCCCAAACGGGAACTAGCCTGTCTGATTCTGAGATTGACTCGGGAAAAGGTTTATTGCTACTACTGCAGTGCCTGAGTCATATTATAGTGTTGGGCACATATCTGTGTGATGGTCATTGGAGGTACATATAACGCCCCGATTTTTCTGTCCAAGGAAAATGACCAAAATGCCCCTCAGGTCATTTCCAAACTGGAATTCGAGGATAGCCGGCCCGGTAGTCCTCGAAGGGTTAACTCAATGTTTGAAGGGGATTAGATGGCCCTTGAGTGGTTTCGGGGTAAAAATCTCATTTTCTGCAGTTTCGGGTCAAAATGACCAAAATACCCCTATAGCATTTTTACGCGGGTAAAGGTGTCGTTGAGTCCAAAACTTTCCCCAAAGGTTTAAAACAATGTTTTCATGTGTTTAAAAGTGTTTGTTTAAGTCCCGGTGGTCCCAGACAGTTTTGTGTAAAATTACGATTTTGCCCCCGGGATAGTACCGTTTGAGCTTAATGACGTAATTAAGCAAACCTAAGCAATATTACGCTCTAATCAAAGATTAATTAATTTCTAGAATTAATCTAGAGTCAAAATAAGTTAATAAAATTTATTAGGACCTAAAATTACTTAGATTAAACCTAAATCTCTTTTTAAAACTCAAGATTCCTAGTCTTGGAATTTTGAATAGTGTTTTCTCTCTCCAATTTCCCTAAATCAAGGAATTGTGTTGGCATTGGATTCCTTGTTAATGGAGTTTGACTCCATTAATTTAGCAAGACCACCTCCTAAACTGAGTCTTACAAGCCTCTAAGTAACCATTACCTCACCTAAACACTTTCTTACAAATTCCTAATCTTAAACATAATCTATGACACACCTAAACACACCTCTAAACCATAATTAAATGGAAGATTTCCTTCCCCCATTCCATGGAGAAGATGACACCACATCATCATCCAATATCCACCACATGTTTGAATTCTTTCATTCAAAGAACCTATGCTTGAGGCCATACTTGAAACCATACCTCACCATACCTAGCCATGCCTACACCATACCTTATAAAGAGATATTTTCTTCCTTTTCCCTCAAAGAGAATTCGGCCACTCCCTCCTTTTCCTTCACCCTTGATTTGTTTTTCTATAAATAGCATTCTTGAGTGAACTTGAATCACCTTTACTCATTTGCTAAGTTCTAGTTTCCTAAGAGCACTCAAAGCTTTCATTTTCTCTCAAAGATCAAGGGTTCTTTTTCTCCAACTGCTTCATCTTCTTCATCTTCTTCAACATCATTTCACTTGGAAGGGATTTTGTTTTAAATGTTTTAGCCATTAAAGTTCTTATTTAAGTTATGTGCTTTATAGTTTCTCTTGAATCTTTTAGAACTTCTTTCTTCCTCTTTGCTTATCCTTCCATTTTCGGCCATAGGCCTTTAGTGAGCTTGGAAATGAGAGCTTGATGATGGGGATTGCATGATGATGTTCATCACTTGAGCAACCCCTAAAGCTTGATCTTAGTTCTTGATGAAAAAGTGTTTTTAGTTTCTTTCTTTTTATCTTGAAAACTTTACTTTGATGTTGTTCTAAAATAAGTGTATGAACTCAATGATGAGGATACTTGGTGTTAATACATGATCAAGATCATGGTCTCTAGAGTTTTAAAATGGTTCTTTTCTTGTTCATGGCTTCAACCCCATTTCCCTTTTTCTTTCTCTAAAAATTCGGCCATCATTGATGGTTCAACATGGAAGCTTGATGATGAGAGTTTCTAGATAATGACCATGTGTTCATCACAATGAGACCTTTAGAGCTTGAGTTTTAACAAAAATGTTATTTTTGATTTTGTTTCAAGGAATGATATATTGTTTACTTTAGCTTATTGTGATAAACTTGGGTTAAGGTTTAAGTCCTTCAAAGTCTTGTAAGAGCTCTAGTAAAGATATAAAAATGAACTTGCATATTTGTATTCCTAGCACCTCATATTTATATTTCAAGCTCTTGCATCTCATATTTACTTTCCTATGTCATCACTAAACTCTAAGGATTAAAGAAAAAGGACTTGCATTATCACGTTTAAGTTTCAAGTCTTGCATTGCACGTTTATATTTCAGGTCATCACTTAAAGAACTTAAAGATTTAAAATGAGAGCTTGCATATCACCTAATTAATCTCAAAGCCTTTCTATTTCGGCTTTAAAGTCGATTGTTGTTAGGCCTAGAGCACTAAAATAAAGAATTGAATCTGCATATTTACTTTCATGTTTCGCATATTTACTTTGTGCCTTGCATATTTAATTTCAAGTTCTTGCATTCCATATTTACTTTGAAGCTCTCATTTTACTTTATAATGAAGAATAAAATGGAATGCATAGCACGTTTACATTTTGTCATGACTTAAGGAACTTAGAGCTCAGAGACTTGCCCTCATTATCTCAAGTTGAAGTTTGATTATCGAAACATCCCCAAGGATGTGAATTCAGCCATGTGATGTTGATAGACTCAAAATGAGTTTCATCTAGTTGCAAGGGCCAACAAGCTTTGTTCAAAAGTTTTCCTGTGTTTTTAAGAATTCTATAAGATCATTACCAATAAGATTTGTAAATTAAACCTCTTCCAAAGGTATTTTAAAGTAGTTGCTGTCCTATGATTTTTCTTAGCCTCTTTTACAAGATAAAATGTTTTGCAAAAGAGTTTTAGAAGTCCTAAAACGTTTCCAAGAGAAACTAGTAATAGGTGTTGTTAGAAATTGAGATTTTACGCATGATATGTATATATATGAGTTTGGTTCTGCCATGGTGTGCTTGGTACTATATGACGTTGTTTTGATATGCTAGAATGTGTAAAATTTATATGCGTTGAGGTAGGGACCTTTCTATGCATGTTAGGAAAGAAACTAGTCTTACAGAAAAATCGTAAGGTCAAGTTTTAGCATGGTTTTGACCCATTTATTTTTAGGTTCTGCCCAAACTGTTAGTATGATAATAATCAGATTAGGATTGTTTAGTTATGAAAAACTTGGTAACATTTGGTGTAGGATTGAATTTTAGCACCCATAGAGAAACTAGAAACTAGAAAACCGTAAAAATACAATTCTAGAACTCTTAGAACATTTAATTTTCTGTTTCTGTTCATCACCCTTACAATGTAGTAAACATGATTTATAATTAGTTCGAAGGCTTAGGAATACCTCATAATTGGTTTAGATTTAATTTATAGTGCCTTAGGTGAAGACGAAACCGAGAACGAGTCTAAGATGTAAGTTCTAGAACCCCGTAAGCATAAAGATGAAATTCTGTCCTTAGAGTATGATGCCGCCCAAATTTATTAATGAACATAAATGCTAGTAAAATTATCAGTTGTGAACCCTTAGGTGCATGAGAGGTTGATAGAGAACGATAGGATAATTATACCTGAGGTGTAAGACCCGTAAGGGTCAAAGCATAAGACACTATAGGTGTAAGAGCATAATGAACTTTAGTGTTTACGTGAATGCATGTTTTATTATGAGAATATCTCGGGCATATGACTTCTTATGAGAATACGTAATGTTGATGTGTTGATGCTCATGTTATGATGCGTATGATGTTTTACAATGCTTATGACACACATGATTATAAATGACTATGTAAAGATATGAATGTGGCATAAAGAAGGTTTGGAAGAAATTCGGCGTGCTACTGTTATGCTGCCAAATTTCTAACAAACTTGAGGACGTTGAAAAGTTTTCAAAAAGATATGAGTTTTGAATGTGACATAGTACTGTGAGAACGCGTTCTGGGGGACAACGATACGTAACGCCCCAAAAACAAATCCTTGAGGGGGACGGCGATACGTAACACCCCGAAGAGGACAATATTCACCGTGTACTCGATGCCGGTGCGATGCGTTCTGTTATGATTATTATTATTATTGAGATTTCGCTTATCAGATGATAAGTAAGAACTAGTGATGACTAGTTAAGGTATGAGCTCATAACCTAGAGATGTGACACGTTCTGGGTGACATCGGTTCGGTCGAGCACCCCCAGAACGATTGTCTTTTTAGGGCGACCCCTATGTTATAGTACGATGCTTTGAATGTCACACAGTTATAGAAAGAGAAATATTTTACATGAGGAGTATATGCCACTTTATGCCACCTATATGATGTTGATTTCTCTATGATGTTTAATTGATTTCTGCTTGATGTGTCTTCATGCATTCATGCCTTATTATGCTGCATCCATAACATCAAGACTTATTCTAAAATAGGCGGACCTTGGCTAATTATGTTTTGAAACTTAGAAATGAACTTGATGCATGCTCACTTATTTTATACACTAAACCCAAGGTTCCTGAGGACGTAGATGATGACACCTAGATAGGAGGTTACCCTATTGAGATTTTTTAGCAAGATTCTCACTCCCTCTATCTCCTCTTTCTGTCACGTCTTCCGATGGCGACGTCCGTGGTTTTTGTGGATTCCCTGACATGGGAAGCACGCCATGATCCGGAGCACGGGTCATACCATTTTGAAGGTCGATGCACTGTTCGTGTCTTCATGGTTGATGGACGACCCTTTGCTCGTCCTGTACATACTCATTGCTTCTCCCCGACATCACCATACAGCGACGACGATTAAGTTTTTGAGCGTGCCCACCCTGGATGCGCTTCGTCCTTGGATTGGATACATCCTACCCTTTCTGGGATCCTAATAGTAGAGGCTCATGGGTAGAGATAGTGCACACACCACGTAGAAGAGGATAAACCTTTTCTTGTTTAGAGGTTATCCATTTTAGATGCACCTGGGTAGGGGAGTTTCCCTTTTCACTTTCAGTAGTATTTTCTTTTCTGTTGTACTTTCATTTCAGTTGTATTTGTCCCATGTTGTACCCAACTAAGTCTCACTTCTCATGAGTGGGCATATGATATATATATATATATATATATATATATATATATATATATTTGCAGTTTGTTTTATCATGATTGATCGGATGTTCATGAGATGTTCATTTGAGTTTGTGTTTATCTATTTATGTGCTTCATCGTTCACCGTGTTGTGTGGCTCTCACTTTGTCTTGGCATTTCAAAAAAAATTACCTGTATTTTTCGCTAAGTATTTTAAAGTAAAAAGAAAACTATGACATAATAGACTAATGATTAACCTAAATATGTTCTAGAGTATTGGGTTAAAAATTAGGATGTTACAGTTCACATGCCACAGACCTTGGGAACCTCTGGTGTTATCACTTGGTTGACTATTAACTGCTTCATAAGCCTCAAAAAGTGCTTATAATGTCTAGTTCAACACTAGATTCTTTGCTTGGCTCATCTCATGAAGGCCCTTGGTATTAATGCCTGTCTTGAACCAAACTGCTAGAAATTTGCAGCTATATTCTCAATCAAAGCACGAGCCTCTACTAATGTCTTATCCATGAGTACCCCTTTACTAGCAGCATCGATCATGCATCAATAACCAAGTACCAGACCTTCATAGAAATACGAGAGAAGAAGTTACTCTAGAATCTGATGATGAAGGCAGCTCATACAAAGGAGCTTGAAACGCTCCCAGTACTCATGTAGAGTCTCATTAGATTGGCTGATTCGGGAGATTTCCTTTCTGATGGAAGTTACTCGAGAAGCGAGAAAATACCTCTCAAGGAAAAGTCTCTTCATCCTCATCCAGTTTTTCACAATCCCATCCAGCAAGTTGGAAAACTAATTTTCTGCAGCACCCTCTAGGGAGAAGTGAAATGCTATGAGTTTGATATCATCTACCACTACCCTATTGGGTCTCATGCCAGAGCATACCATGTGCAGCTTCTTCAAATGCTGGTATGGGCCCTCTCCAAACAACCCATGGAACTTGGAAAAAGCATGAACCATATACCTCTTAAGCTCAAAATCATTGTCAAGCCTGGGGTATGTAATTGCCAAAAGCTGTTGGATAAAGCTAGGAGAAGTGAGCTCCTTAGGTATCATATTGTGACCTCTCATGTTACTTGTGTTTCCTGAAACAACAAATAAAAGATCAGATTGCTCATATTGTTCTGCTTGTTAGCGCCTTGCTTGTCTAATTTGCCTTAAGGTTTTCTCAATTTCAAGATCAAGAGGTAATAGATTGTTGGTAGACAGCGAATGCCTCATACAAGGGAACAATCAAAAAATAAATAAATAACTAAATTAAAGATAGGAAAAAAATAAAAATAAAAAACAGTGATGACACAACTAAGTGTTAATACCTCCTTGGCAACGGCACTAAAATTTGATGGAGGTTGTCGCTACCTCCTTGATAAGGGGCATTTATGCCACTTATCTTACTTCTAAACCTTAACTTTTTCCATAAGTTTAACTGAGTTATTAAGGTAAATACTTAAAATTTTAATTTAGTCCTTATTGTGCAATTTTGATAGGATCATTGACTTTTGCACTAATTTTGGAATAATTATTGGATTATAGCTTGTTGCGTTTAACCTATCTTTGAGTATGGTTTTGTATACAAGAGTTTGGATTTAGTGCAAAATATCAAGAGCAAAGCTGGGAACTCTTCGGAAAGAGCTTGGAGCTAAGGGGTTGCAAAAAGGAGAAAAACTAGGAAAAGCCAGTGTCGATTGAGCCCTGCAGCACTTGCAAAAGCACCAAGAAAAATGCTAGAACTCACTGCTCTGGTGAGTGCTATAGCACTCATTTAGCACTGCAGCGCTCGTGTGATGACGGAATTAAAATTTGACATAGTCTGTCACAAATTCCTCAAAAATATTTCAAAAGTCAAATGCACCGAAACTGTAGGTAGGATACAACTCGAATTGCTTTTCAATAAGGCTATGTCACTTAGTTGGAAATTTGATGGTTTTTGAGAATTAAATTTAAGCAATTGAACACAATTGGGAAAAATCAGTAATTAAAAGCACTAGTGCAAGGTATTCTTAGGATTGAAATTAATTATCATTGACCAAATATTGAACATATTAGTGGCTATTAGCAATTAATTACTAGCAATTCTACTAGTAATCGATTGACATCTATAACTTGACCAATGCAAATAACTAACAAACGGGATCCTATTTTAATTAGAAATTACATTGATTTAAAAGATAAATACATTCTAACCTCCTAAATCTTAGGTCATGTGCAATTTATATCCTGACTTTTTAAAATGTACATTGCTATAGCCAAAACTTTTTAAACTGTGCAAATCACCCCTCAATATAATTTTGGCAACTAATGAAGGTAAGATTTATGCGAACTTAGCCCCTTGATATTTTTAATTTATGCAACACAACACTTAGTCTGTGAATACTATGTGTAATTAACCCCTAAATTTTTTATTGTGTGTAACCCGACATCTTGCTATGCTAAAAGTTTTGCATTGTTTGAAAAGTACGAGTTTTTTACACAGTTTGAAAAGTTGAGGATGTCACAATACACATTTTGAAAAATTAGGATGTAAATTACACATGACTAAAACTCAAGGGAATAAAATGCATTTAACCCTTGATTTAAAGTACCAAGTACTATAGCCTAATTGCTAATCGAAAAGTTAATTCTAATATTCTCCTTCAAATATAAACCAATTGATCAATCAATTTATTCCCAAAGGGTTTCCCTTAATGACGATTACTAATTTAGTTATTTAAATAAAAATTGTAACAATCACAACAATAATTATAAGAATAAAAAATAATGAACATTGAGAAAACTAATGCATTCAATATAAAAAAGGGTCTCAAACATAATCTCAATCCATCCGAAAACCCTTACACTAGTAAGAAAATCTACTTCTCCATCTCTAAAGGATTACAATAATGAAAATAAAAGAGCACCTGAAGATAATAATAAGGATCCTTATTATAATATCCAAGAACAAAACAAATTCACTGACGAAATTCCTCGAGAGAGAGAGAGAAGAATCGAGAAGAAGATGATGTAGAGAGATGTAGAGAGAGGGAGAATCCTAGCTGCCTAAACTGTAGATCCAAAGCTAGGTTAAAAGTCTGTGTTATTCCCTTAAATACTGCTTTCTAAAATAGCTCAAAGTGAGCCCAACAAGAGGAACAATCTGAGTGATCTGGTCCTTTGTTTACTGTTTCAGGTTATGCAAAAGATATGACAGAACACTAGTGGACACTTAAGGAGGTCACTACTCTTGACTTTACCTAACAGCCCTTGGTAATTGTATATCTTAGGCTTGACAATGACTTCAAGCTCAAGGGGTATATGGTCCATGCATAACCCAAGTTCCATGGACTATCAAGGGAAGACCCACACCAACACTTGAAGAAGCTACATATGGTGTGCTTCGGAATAAGACCCAATAGGCTGGAGATTGATGATATCAAACTCAGAGCATTCCCCTTTCCCCAGAGGGTGCTATAGAAAATAGGTTCTTTAACTTGCTGGATGGGGCTATGAATAACTGGAAGAGGATGAATAAGCTTTTCCTTGAGAGATACTTTCCCACCTCTCAAGTGGCATCCATCCAAAAAGGACATCTCCAGCAACTACTAGTCAGATGAAAATCTACATAAGTATTGGGAGCACTTCAAGTGTAACATCCCTTGCTGCTTTATAGATTGATGACTATCCCCACAAATCAATACGGGTCTTTTCAACGTGCTTTGTCTTCATTCACACGCTTCCTGGGAAAACTTCCTGGGAGGTCACCTATCCCAAAATTGCTCCAAGTCAAGCACGTTTAACTGTGGAGTTCTTTACTGATAGGCTACTGAAAAGAAGATGCATCTTGTTGGTATAGGTAGTACAAATCAATTCATATAAGCCCTCCTTAATTGTATAGTCCCATACCTACACATTCTCAAGATCCCTCTCATTCGGGTGTATAATCGGTTCATTCTATACCCCTCCGCTTAGAAGTCTGCAAGAAGCTGCTCCTCGTCTGTGCCTTTTTTTTTTGCACCGACAATCACTCCCCAACTTCATCACTGGGCATTACATCAAGCTCCTTTGTGCAAGCCGCCCCAACCATCAAATCTCGAAGCAATTCTCCTCTAGTATTTCTATGAGGGTCGCATACTTGCTGATAAGTGCATGATTGATGCTGCTAGTGGGGGCACTCCTGGATAAGACATTGGTTGAGGCCCATGCTTTTATTGAGAATATGGCTGCAAACTTTTAGCAATTTGGTTGCAAGACGGCTGCCAATACTAAGGGTCTTCATGAGGTTAGCTAGCTAGAGAATCCAGTGCTAACACAGGCCTTATAAGCACTTTTTGGGCTTATGAAGCACTCCTCAAATTATAATTAAAATAATAAAATCAAGTTCAATATTGAATGCACTAAAACTGTAGTTAGGATGCAACTCAGGTAGTTTCTCAAGGAGGCTATGTCACTTAATTGGAAACAGGGGGGATATTGAGAATTAAATTAAGCAATTGAAAATAATTGGGAATGAAGCTAGAATTAAAAACACTAGTGCAAGGTATTCCTAGGATTAGAATTAATTATCAGAGACTAAATATTGAACAAATTAGTGGCTATTAGTTATCACTTACTGGCAATTATACTAGTGATCAATCAATCTCTAAAATTTGACCAATGCAAATAAAAAGTAAAAGGGATCCCAATTTAATAGAAATCACATTGATTTAATGTATCAATTGATATAGCCTAACTGCCAATTGAAAGTTTAATTCTAATGTTCTCCTTCAAACATAAATCAATTGATCAATCAATTTATACCCAAAGGGTTTCCTTAAATGACAATCGCCAATTTAGTTATTGAAATAAAAATTGTAACAATCACAACAACAATTATAAGAATAGATACTCAAGAACATTAAGAAATCTAATGCATTTAATATAAAAAAGAGGTATCAAATATCATCCTAATCCATATAGAAACCCTTACACTAGTAAAAAAACTACTCCTCCATGAAGAATTACAACATATGAATTACTCTCTCTCTCCCTCTCTCTCTCCCCCACCCTATTGCCATTCTCTACCACCTTCTGCCACCATTAGAATGCTATTGATTAGCGGTGTTCAAAACCGATCTAAATCAAATTAAAATCGAAAATCAATCCAAAAAAATGAAAACCAATCAAAACTGAAATTAATCAGTTTGAATTGATTCTTAATTTGTGAAAACCGAACTAGACCGATCAGTTTTCAGTTCTTATTTCCATAACTGAACCAAATCAAACCAAACCGATAACGTAGTATATTAACAATTTTATTTATTAATTAGATGTATTGCTTATAAAAATTTCCTATCCATGACTAAATTGCTCTCAAATTTTAACTCAACATTCACCATTTTCAATTATATATTAATTCTTTTAATTTAATCAATATGATTTTTGTTCATATATTTTATCATTTGTTTAACTTATAGTTACTAGTATGACATTTTAGCATAAATTTTAAAAATTAGCTTAGATCTTATAATTATATAGTTTTATAACAACGATTACTCTAATTTAATATTGTTAATAATTATATTTTTTACATTTTATAAATCTTATAGTCAAAACTGAAAATCGAACCAATCCAAACCAATTTAAATCGGTTTGGCTCGATTCTTGAAAAATAATCAAACTGAACCAAAATAAAATTACCTTAAAACTGAACCAAACCAAACTGCGAACACCCTTACTGTCAGTGTTGTGATCTTCATCCATGGTAAAACATTTTAATCTAGTTTTTTATTTTATTTGAGCTCTTTTTTTTGTTTACATTTTGCTTCTCATTATTATTGGTTTTGAACTTTGTTTGTTTAACTTAATTAAATTTTGTTATGTTGATTGAATGAATTTTGTGGGGTGTTCTAGTTTAAGGGGAGATTTTATTGAAATTTTATTAATGAAAATAAGAGACTCCTAGTTTAAGGGAAGGCTCTCTTTTATTAATATTTGTATGAAATAAAATTTGTTTGAGACGCCTAATTTAAGGGATGACTTTGTTGAATTAATTTCTTATGAAATATTTTTAGAGATTCATAAAATTTTAGTTGTTGATAGATTTAATGAATTTTTTAGGTTAGGTTTCCCGTTCAAGAACAATGTTTCCAACAAACAGACTATGGATGGAACATAGGTTGCACCACGGTCTAGAGGGTAAAACCAAAATTTTATGAAGGAGTTGATGAGTTTATAATTTTTTCTTATTTGTCACAACAACCTTATGAGTGTCCCTAAGTCAAGTGTGGATGTGGTAAATATTTTTATATTGCGATCATCAGGCATCATCTCTAAAAGGATGGTTTCATGTTAAATTATTGTGTTTGAACTAAGCATGATGAAGTCGCAGCGCAAGATTTTCAATATGTTGGTGTTTGTAGCTATGTAGGAGCTAGATCAAGTGGGGTTCATGTTGGTGACTATGATACGGGAAATATGAATCAGGAGGATAACTCTAGATAATATGGGAAAATGGTTTATAATGTGGTTGGTACTCAATTTCATGTTGGTTATGAACCTTCCTGCACTGCCCAATTTGGATCGTGGCTGGCATGTGAGAATCTGAGTCCCAAATGGAAATGGTAACACGGCATACTATATAAACACATACACACACATATCAGAGAAAGAATATTATAAGCTGAAATACATGATAACTTCCTCAAATTCATTCAGTAAATCAAATTCATAAAACCTTGAGTCTCTCCAACATAAACATAAGCAAGCAAACAATTCTTCATCCATAAAGTCTAATACATCAATGGAATTTGTAACTTCTTAAAGTAAATACGTTGACATAAAATATAATGCATAGTCTAGATTCTGCCTATATAATTACTGGATATGAGGAGATAAGAAAATGATGAGTATGCACTAGTAGGAAGTGCACAAACTTCATTGGAGAAGACTACTCGAGCTTAGATTGGAGAAGGAGAAGAACTCGAAGCAAGACTACAACAAATCACTAGATCCACCGTGATGTGAAAGAAAAATGAATATTCTTGGACTGAGTTTCAGAGGATGAGAACATAGGGGAAAGAAATGTTACCATTGATTTTATGGGAAAATATAAAAGAAGAATGGATTTTTTTTGTTTGGAAAGAGAGAAAAGGAAGGAAAATGTGAAGAAAAGTGGAATTGAGTTTAGGAGATAGATAGAGTTGCGAGAATTGAATGAGAAAACTAATGATCAAGAAGGTAGTGATACAGGTGAGCCAACAAGTTTGTATAGACTAATTCATATGAGTAACTAACTAATAATTAATATCTAATCAATTCAACAAAGTCTAACCAATTTCTAATTTCTAATCACATACTCTCTTATACCCACTCTCTAGCATAATAAAGTAGATACAGCAATCATAGAAACAGTGAGATTCTTGTTAATTTCAAAAAGATTGTTAAAGAATTTTGGATATAAGAAATTACTATATGTATAGTCTTATTGAATATAGTAAGTGGAATTGTAACGTAGAATTTTGATTCCAATTCAAATTCTAAAAAAATTGGAATTGGATTCGAATATTAAATTTTATGTTTGTGTTTACAAACTATATATATTTTAATGAAAAAATATATTTGATAAGTTTTGAAATTGACAATTAATAGCATATAAGTTAAGAATTAATAAGAATGGTCCATTTTAATTGTTTATGAATTTCATAGAATTGAAAAATGAAATTATAATTTCAATTCTGTAGTATACTCCAAACATGAGAATTGTAATTGGAGTCGCAAATTTCAATTCCAAAATCCAATTTTATACACCAATCAGGTGAATGTTGAAAATATTTTAAACAACTATCCAAAAAATCATTTTTGTGATAAAATAATTGAAGTTTGAGAGACCTTCAAATTCAAGCTTCTCAAGTATTTTATCACAAACCTCGGTTTACATCATCTGTAACTGAGGGAGACACAGTGTGCAGGACAGGATGGAGCGAAATTTGCAACTCTACGAGAAGAACAAATTTGGAACAAGCTAGGCCCATTTTAATTTTCATCTTGGAAACAAATAAATATTATAACAAACAGTTTCAACAAGGAAAGAGAAAAGTGGTATATATTCATGTAGTGGAAATTGACAAAGATTATCTAAAAAATTTTCCTTTCATTTGATTTGCGGACATAATTTGCTTTTCATCTGACAGTCGAAGGTTTAGACACTCCACTAGCAATATATTCCACGAGTTAAGCATGTCCATAGAACTATATTCTATCACATAAACAACTAAATCACAGTCAGCTTCATTCAGTTTTCGTGATTGCGAGTTCTATCTTCCATCATTGATTCAATTGGGAATAAGTTTAAGAGTAGAACTTGTAGGTCTTAGCTTCAATTATGATTGTCCTCAATCCTCCAATAGGTGATAAAATCATTAATAATAGGCCAAGCACAATGCAAATCTGTAATTTGAGAAAGATTAGACCTGGCTCAAATTGAAGCCAATAAAAGGAGAATCATTTAAAGAAAGGAAAAAAAAAAAATCAAACGTACCCAGTTAATCCACCAAGACAAGCTGAATTTCCTTGGTTTTTTTATTATTAGCCATATGATGCATGGGAGCTGAAAATTTAAATTAAGAAAATGAACAATCAAGCAGGAAACATAATCATAATGGCTCTAATTCAAACTGCAATATTCTTGACTCACATAGTATGTTGTTGGAGCAAAAGCAAATCCACCAAAAAATCCGAGGAGACCACCGAAAAATGGGAAGGTAATACCAACGAACATTGTCAATGCTGAAGACAAAGAATACTATGTCAATGCTCAAACCAAAGGAAATTCATTATAAGTGATAAAATAGCACGATAAGAAAGAAATTATGGCTTTGCTTTCACTAAGAAGACTTTACTTACCAACATAAACATTACGCACAATAAAACGAAGTGTTGTGCTGGGCTTGAAATTCAATTTCTTCACCATCACAGTTTCAATCATGTCAAACACTGGCATTGCATAAATCTACACCAGAAAGATATGAAACACCAATTCGGTTAGTTTTATTGACATTAATATATGGCCCATAGGAATTGTCATTTTAATCAACAGTCATAGAAATTGAATTTCACCTGATAGCCTCCAATAACGTGGATAACAACAAACATGTTTGCCGTTGCTATAAGCCATTTTGGTTTCTCTAAAGAGATGAGAATGTTGTCTTGAACGCTGTTGCCAAATATATAGTAACCGACAAGAGCAACTGGGAAGTAGCACAAAGCAATAATTATGTAGGCAACAACCACTCCTCTCCACATAGGACCCTTTGATGGCTTCTCTGCTGTAGATGGAATTGTTGCTTGGATTTCCAGCACAACATTGTGTCCAGCATAGGCAAATGCCACATCACCAAGGGCACTAAAGAAGTTAAGCACTGTTCCTGATGTACTTTTAGCTTTGTAACCATAGTCTACATTTTCTTGAACACCCTTATGAGCAGAAGCCGCCCAGGCAATTGTAGAGTAACTGTAGGACAATGCAAATTAACATCCAACTCTTAAGTTAACAATTAAGATGATGTTATAACGAAGACAACATAAGAAAGATGTGGATTTTAAAGTATGACTTGTACCTCAAGGACATGACTGCTGCTGCCAAAGACACACCAGAAAGGGAGTGGAAGTTCGGTAAATGAGACAGCACGAAGTGAACAGAGGCAAAGATCATAATGAAATAGGTCAGTTTGATGTCTTTGCAGCTGCTTGAACACACAGTGTCATGGAACTTCTTCAATGATTTACCCCCAGTGACCATATATACAATGTTCGTCCCAACTTCAACTATAAGTTGTTGAGGCACCACAATGTAGAGACCAAGCTTTTCCCCAAAGGCATATTGACCCAGTTCATGGTATCTATCAAAACGTTTCCCAGGAACCGTTTCGTGCATCTCAACCATTTGCCACAGGGTGTACAGGGTAATGATCCATGACAGAACAAGTATAGTTACACCAGGGCCCCTGAAAAGATATTGTAATAATCAAGTCAACAAATGCTTGGTTGGTATAACAAATTGTAGCTTAATTAATGCTTACGATTACTAAGCTACATATACTGGCCTTTTGAAGCTGTGTTCCTATAAAATTACATTAACTGCGGTATTCAACTAACTCAGTCTGAATCTCTAATATTATTATCTTAAAATATAGTTTACTTAACAAAAATGCTATTTAAACACAAAAAATGGCTACCTATTGGGACCCCATTTAATAGCTATTGAATGTGATGATGGATCCCATACACTTCATCCATCAGATTACATTCAATAATTATTAAGTCGATGTCCCAATAGACGCTCACTTTTTAAGTATTTATATAGCACCACTCGTTCCTTAAATTCATGACTTATGCAGTAACTTGCCAATGTTTTATTGCATAAAAGAAATTTTCAACATACCATCCAAGTTCTGACAGGGCATAAGGAAGGCTGAGAACACCAGCTCCAACCATGGCAGTGACATTGTGGAAAGCCGAGTACCACCATTTTGCATTCCTTGATGAAGTGATTGGAAGCCAGTCATTAATTGCCTTCTCCCTCTCTAATCTTTCTTTATCCTATTATTTGAACAACAATGACAAATAAATTAAGCCAGCCAAAAAGACTCAAAAAGTCGAAAAAGTAAAATAAAAAATGCAAATGATTCCCACTGGATCAGAAGGGGAAGAAAATGAAAGACTAAAAGGGTTTATTTTGGAATTTTCTTAGGTTATGTATTTGATTTGATGGGGGACTCCTATTGAGTAGTGAGCACATAGGTACCAATCTTCCTGGAAAAGCGATATGGCTAAGGTCGTTGCATCGTGCTGATCCTAGTGCAGTGCTTGTCTTTATCTCATTCATAATGAGGCATGACTTATGAGGATTGTAAAAGGCTTGACTTTGACTAAAAGAATTGCTAGAGTTTTTTAAAAATAAAAAATAAAGATCAATATTAAAAGAAACAAAGTAATAGATTTCTTCAAAATTTTTATAGGAAGTTTTATAACAGTTTAATGCTTACTAAGCTACAGATATTGGCTTTTTTAAGCTACAGTTACTCTTATTATTTTTTATGGGTACACAATTACTCTTATTATTTCTTCAATTTAATTCTAAAATAAAATTTGATGTAAAATTTATTATTATATTCATATATTATATTGAATAATTACCTAAATTTTCTAAGTCTATTATTGCTCAGCAAATAAAATCAGGCAAAAGTGAGATATCATTATGATGATATTGGATGATAAAAATAGAAAAATAACCCAAGATTTACCAAAAATTAAAAGATAGTATTAGATACACATTAAAATTGTAGAATAAAGTTATAACACCACTCATAAACTTAGTTTATCTTTTAATGAGAGTTGATATTAATGTATTAGAAAATAAAATAATATTTTGAGTGATATTATAATATTATTATATAATAAGTTGTTAACTAATATTATTCCAAAAAAAAAACTACCAAAGAAAAAATATCCCAAGTCGCACCAACTTGCCACGCAAAATCAAACATTTGTGGGACCCAAAAAGTTGGACAGACTGTTAAACAAAATTAAAATTTGAAAAAGATCTCCTATAAAAAGAATAGAATTTTAAAATGATGATGGTAAGGGGAAAAAAAAAAAGAAAGAAAAGAAAAATCTATTCGCGAGTTATGACTTATGACTATGCTGAAAGATTCGTTTCGTGACAACGAGTGTGTGCATAAAGTTTTTATAAAATTGAGACAAAATTTAAAATTGATTATTAAAAAATTTACTACTTTTTTATATTTTTTTAAAAATATTTAAATAATTTACAATTAATTTAAATATAATTTTTCATTAAAAAAAAATTAGACTATGTTTGGAAGCATAAAAATTGATAACGGGGCATGGAACGGAAGAAAAAAGACATATTTACGTTTGGCTTTTGTTTAATTGGAGGGGGAGGAATGACCACCACAAGGACGAAGGAGGGACAACAGACAGCAATTTGAAGAGCATTTGGTGACCCCCAAATTGGGGAGTGAACGAGGGATGGTGGAATTAAAATATCTCAAACTTTGCTGTATTTACTATTTCATCCTTAAAACTTTTAAAGCCTTATGCACGTAAAAAAAAAATACACCAATAAAATAAAAGATAAAAAGTAAAAATAAAAATTCTACATCTTTTCATCTATATATATATATAAAGCTCTCAAACAAGAGTGTAAGATCTTCTTTTCTTTTTTTCTATGAACTCCCAAATAAAGTAGTAGCTTATAACTAGCCATTTCACCTATCATCTATTTCATTCCATTATTAACTATTCCTTCCCACCCTCTTTAAAACTGATAAACGTTACCTAATACACCCAACCTATCCTTATGAAAATAGCTTGGTCAAAGAGGAAAAAATTATGCACGACACATATTTCTATGTGGAATACCCCATCTCGGAGCCCAGAGCATTGATGTATCCCCTCATCAAATTAAACTTGGTAAAACAAAAGAAAAACTGCTATAGATAATTTTAGAGAACAACTATTGTCATCACTCCCCTGTATCTACTGTCATACCTTTATACTGAATTTCTATTGAATACTCCTAAGGTATCCTTTGCTGATAATAATAATAAGTTTTTTCTATTATCACACTCCTTCATTCTTAAAAATATTCTAATACCTCAACACATTGCAAGTACAACTACAATACCATTTTTTTCAAAGATTAAACAAATTCAACACACAAGTGTTAGCTAGCTCTGTTTGCGAAGAATTAATTTGCTAACCTCTATATTAGATAACTTTCATGGCAATAACTTTCCATATGATGTTAATATTATCATAAAATATTATAAAATCTACATTTTTTTTTTGTTGAGGTAAGCAAGAGAAAAACAAAGCAACCAATTACATTCTCAAATAAAAAAACCTACAATTCATGGCGAATTAAGGTGATATATAATTTTCATCAATTATAAAGACAGTATGTGAATTTGAATATTTTTAAAATTACTCTTATAAACATAGTTATAGAATATAATTTTTTATATATTTAAAAAGTCTTAATTTCAAATTATAATTTAATACAACACAATAACATAAATATAAAAATGACTTTCTAAAAGGTTTTATTAAATATTTGATTTAAAATTATTTACAAATGAATATAAATGGAAAAAGAAAAATATATTACTAAAACGAGAAAAAAATATATCGTCAAAAGATATGTTTATCTAAAAAAATATAAATATATTTTTATATTATTTTTGAAAAAAAGAGCTGGGTTAACATGAGTTGAGATCATCGTTTCAATTATTATTATTATTATTTTGGATAGTTAGGAAATTAAATTAAAGAGTTACAAACTCACCAACACAAGGTGAGCTTCCAATTTAGGCTAATCAATACAGATTTTCATCCAAAACTCCAATCAAATTGACATTGATGCTTGGTTACAAGTGTTTTGAATCATATAACTATGGCTGTAAGAAGATTACATAATTTTTCAATTAATTATAGTCTGTTGATAACATAACTGTAGGTCAAGCATATTTTAGGAATACTCACTAAAAAGCTTCTAAAGAGTGTGCCAATAGCCATTCTCATTCTTTTAGCTGTCAATTATTTTATTTAAGTAATGTTATTTAAATGGTGCAGAGAGTTTTTTTTTTTTTAATTTTGAACGTACTGATGAAATCATTACATATTAATTGTAGCAGAGCTATGAAAAACCCAGACACCCAATATATATATATCGGAAAGCATAACAAAATAACATAAAGAAAATGACACATTACAATGACATCTACCCATGCTAGTTTAGAATCATTATTATATTAAAAAATACTGATGGCGATAGCATGTATAGCCGTACAATTTTTTCCAAACACTATGTTAAAACTACGAAGAACTGAACAATAATATCCTTAGGAAAAATTAAGAGAATAATATGACACGCTAAAGTGACATTTCCTTATCAAATATGTGAATATTAACACAGGTAAGATAACGTAACTCTTTATGTAATCAACAGTGTTTGGTAATAAATACTTATGTATGAAACCATGTGCAACCATAATAATCGGCACCATTAATGACCAAAATATTAGTATTTTCTTACAGGTTTGGAACCATTTCTATCATCAGAATCATATTAAAGTACCTGCCAAAAAAAAAATCATGTTCCTCGCAAAAAAACAAAAGAGAGAAAGAGAGAGAGGAAGAATCATGTTAAAGTGTTGGCTGCCCAAGCCGTCATGCCATTGCTTCTATTGGTCGTCTAGCTAAGGCGCTATGGTTTGCTTATAGAAAAGGTAATTAACACAAAACAAAAGAGTCTGTGCTGTCAAGTTTCCATTTACCGCTTTCACGTGCGTTCTAAAGACTCTTAATTGAGCCAGGGAGAAAAGGGGGTTTCGGCCATTTCTCATGATTTGACGCAATTTTCCAGCCAAGAAAGAAGTGAGGGAAGAGGAGAAAGAGGTCACAATTAACAAAGTGAAGGAGAAAAGACGATGAGTAACAGGTCTCTACAGAGTCTTCTTTTTCTTCTTGCAATTGAGATAATAATAATCTTTTATTTTACTTCTATGGTCAACTAAGTTTTAGCAGAAACCAGAAAGGAAGAGTTTAAAACCCAGATGCAGATACAACAGTGATAAATTTGCTATACAAAGAGAGTCTGAGAGAGATAGAGACTTACAGAGTCATTGCTGTAATCATCCGGTGCCTGAGTTCCCATAATAACTCACAAAGTCGCGAACAAAGACGGTACGTTGCAATTGCAAGAATGCAAGGCACAGCTGAAGGATTTGGAAAATAAGGGTGGCTCTATGAGCTTTAGAAATAGTAGAATGTGTTCCTAATTAGAGGAGAGAGGAAACGCCCCCGTCTAGCAAGCTCGTAGAACTATAACAAGATATATATAAAGAGCAGTGGTATTTTGATACCTAAAAAATATTTTATAATTATTAGATATGATAAATATTAAGGATAAGTAAAAATTCTTATCATATTTAATAATTATAAAATAGATGTATGAATATATACATATTTTTTATTTATTTAAATAACATTATCTATATATAAATCCATGTGAGTGTATCACATGGAGAGAGAGAGAGAGTTCATGAAGAAATTAGTTCTTAGCTAAAAGTCAACACAAAGATCAGACGGTGACATTTATAAATAACTTATATCTTAACATTGAATAAAATAATAATTACTTAAGTTTTACCATAAATAATTATATCATTTTTAAAAAAAATAGAGAAGTTATTATTTTTCCTTTGATTATGAGTGCCTGTTATGATAAAAAAAAATTCTATTATATATCATTGAAGAAAGTATTTACTCAATTTTTATTTTTAAGTAATTTTAATAAATTTAATTAATGAGAAAAGGGATAATTTAATAAAATTAGTATTTTTTTTATATTGGAAGGGCTCTCTGCTTAGCAAAATTTTACATTTAATCAGAAATTTAGTTTTACATTTTAAGTAAAATTTTTATCTTTTACTGATAAATTTAGTCTAAATTGTCTCTTAATTATACGGAAATCTCTGCTTAAACATGACGTACTATTGTATTGACTTTGGACTATTGGCCATTCGTGAAGAAGGTTCCCGAGAAGCTACGCGCAACTTTAAAATAGTAATATGTACTGAAATATTTATTTTATAATTATTAAATATTATAAATATTAAGAATAAATAAAAATTATTATTTTATTACGCATCCCTTATTTGATGTTAAAATAGTACTAAATAGTAACGACGACTTTCAAAGTTTTCGACTTTCGAGTTTGAACGCATGATACGCCCATGGTCGTTCATCGCTGTGTTCTCTTAGTGTGCTGGGGGCCATATTTCGCGGGAATTGCGTGGAAACACGCCGGCGATTTTGATTATATTTTTCGGCTAGTTGTTTTTGGATTTTTTTTTCTGATGGGTACATTAGGTCACCAGTTAACAAAATAAATAGAAAATATTTTTTTGAAAAAATTTTCAATACTTTCAATTCATTAAAAATTTACACAATTTATTTTCAATATAAAACCTTTCATTTTTACCGTATAGATCAGTGACCTTAAGCATTCGTTATTAAAATTTTCTGTTTTTTAAATATATACTACTAATATTTAGATTTTAAAATACTCTCAATTTCTTATTAAAAAAACTCTCAATTTTAAATATTATTTTTAAATTTCTCACAGGTATTTTCTGCATGAGGTAGTGTTATTTAAGGTATGATTGAACATTAAATATAAGCACCTCTTCAATTAAAATTGAAACACATATAATTTGCCGCGAAATATCGTTTAAAAAGAACAAATCATGTCAAACCATTTGAAATAAACAGAGATACCCTCACTCAATTTTTTACTAGGGGTTTATGCATTGGCTAATGCTAGATGCTAAAAAAAAATACTAGAATTTTTTTGAAAAAACAAAGAATAGTTGTTAAATAAAATAAAGTGGCTATTTCAGAAGTCAGCATATTGTTTTATTCTATATTATTCTGACAAATAATTATTCGCAGTTTGACTATTTAACATTTTTCTTTTACATGTTCAAATTTTTTTAGTTGTTCTTTACAAATTTTCACTTTAATTTTAAATTATAAATTAAACTAATATTTCAAAATAGAAACTTTATATATTAAGATTTTCATATTAGATTTTTTTAACAATACTCGAATTCATATATATAATTTAAAGAAGACAAGTGTCAAATTTAAACAATTTTAACTAACCATTGATATTTTATGATAATCTAGAAATTTATTTTTATTTGTATCTTTAAAATAATTTTGGTTTAGAAAATGAAATAAATTGGATCAGTGTTTTAGTAAGTGAAACCCATTTTCCTTTCTTTCCTTTCTTTTCCTTTTTCCCTTGCTTTTTATTTGTCTTTTCACGCACCACCCTTCCCTCTTTATTTTTTCTTTTCCTTCCTTCTTCATGTTCTTCTTCCTATCTCCCATTGAAACTCTCTTTCTCTCGTTTATCGCTTTCTCTCCCCCTGATCACCACCACAACTGCCACATCACCAGCTAAATGCAGTTGTGCTCTCTCTAGTTCTCCCTCTCTAGCATGCGAATTCTCTCTGTAAGGTAGTATTTGGTAATTGTCTCTGTGATAGAAATATGAAAACATTGGAGACACAAACCTATTTGACAGTAATGATAGGAACAAGGGATAGAAAATTTTTTTATCCCATGATAAAAATAAAGAAAATTTTTGTATCTCTAAAAGATAGAGATAGTGGGGACATGATATAGAGATAGAAATTTAATGTTTTCTTTTAATAATATCTCTATACATATTTAATATTTTCCAATATGTCCTTAAACCCATGAGTGGTGTAGGGTGGTCCAGCAACCGTCTGATGGCAGTCCAGTGGGCCGACGGCTATTTAGTGGGGGTACATAATGTTTTTTATCATGTATTTATTGTTTTGACCTTGCGTTTTCAAATAAAATATAAAAATAATTATCATATCTTATACTCTATAACCAAATATAATACAAAACAATATTTTTTATGTCGTTGTCTTCATTATCTCTACTATCTTTATCTCCACTGTCCTAGGACATATACCAAATACTACCTAAGAGAGGAACCAGTTTGAGCTACGACTTTTGGGCCATCTCATTCCTCTAATCTTCCTCTTAGAAAAGTGGATAAATCTTAATCTTGCTTTATTTTTATCCTTTTGAAATTTCTGTGGTTGTTAATGGTGGATTTGGGGGTTTTTGAAACCCTAGCTATATGTGTAAATTTGGGATTTTCTTTCCACTGGGGCTAATTGATGGTATTGTTAACTGTCAACGTTATCTTTATCATGTTTCTAGAGTTATAAAGCAACTGATCATCAACCATTGGATTGGTGGCACATGAAAGTTGGTCTTCAATTCTTTGGAAATGGTTTGCAAGTAGATACTATGTTTATAATTGATTTTATTCATGTTATGCTGGTTCAAAATATAACTTATAGTTCTATTATAGTTTTACTTGTTGATTGCTTATAATCTCATGTGAGATATAGATATTTTGTCTGCCACTGAGTTGTAAAAATCACTTTGTTGTTCCCTCTTCTTCTTAAATATGGGTGTTGCTACAAGTTCTAATCCCTCGGCTCCTTAATGGCTGATTTCAAAGTTGGTGAGCCTTCTTGAGAAGGCCTATTATTAATATTGTGGAACCTTTCTTTTGTTTTGGCTTGTTAGAATTGTTTATAATGCTCTATATGCCATGGGCATGGTCCACAAGTTGCGTGTTTATGTTTATATGATGAAATGTATTTTGAAGATAAGTATAAAAGTTTTAAACTATGAAAGCTAGTTACCTAATTTTATATTATGTTTGAACTTAGAAATGGATTTGATTAATTATGGATGTATGAATGGTTTTTGGACTTGAGTTGTGATATTTGTTTTGCCATTGAGGGCGCATTCTGAGAATGCTTGAAGCCTAATAATGTGGTTTGTCTTTGATTTTCATGTGGATTATATTTTTTTTTATTTTTTTGGTATTTGGAAAATGTCTGAAAAAGAATAGAGACTCTACCCGTTTTTCTAGAACAATTTGCATGTTAAGGCTTGTAGGGAATGTGTTCCTTATGCACCAGTCATGACCTAAGTTGGGTCATAACATTTATTAAACGTGATTGATACATAATAAAAGACTTTATATATATGGATATTTAATTATCAATTATTAGGTTATGTAATGTGTTTACCAAACTAAATTTAAAAGTCCTCCATGTCATCAGGAGCCTTACTAGGTTTTTCGGGGTGTACGTAGAGAAACCTTGCTTGCGTGTGCACTAATTTCTAGTGCCATCGACCTAACATGGTTTGTGTAGAATTCTAAGCGAGTTTTAGGGAATGTTGTGGTGAGATCGATGGTTCATCTCATAGTGCAAAAAGAGAGGGTGAGAAAAATGATATACTACCTAACAACGACAAATTTGATGTAGCGCAAGTAATAAGAAGCATGAAAGTAGCCTTATTGCAAAAATTATCTTTCTACAAATTGTAATGTCAAATATATTGCGGGGTACCTAACGGCAAGTAGATAATGGAGGTAGGGACAAGACTATACTAGATTTTCTTCAAAGATGATAGGGCATGCACTAAGTATTGAAAAGAAGCCTATGGGTCTTTCGTATTGCATAGTTCATGCTACTTTTTTTGGGAATATGGTTTTGACCCTAAGAACTTAAAGTTTGATATGGTTTTGACCCTAAGGGCATGTTTGAGGGCTATTAAACCACTATAAGACAACACAAATGGGTACATGTTTCACATAAGGGGAGCAAATGAGGCTATCCTCAAGACTCAAATGAGCATAGATGTTCCTAAACTTCTTTAAGGAGGAACTAACACAAAGAGCAACGTAGATAGAGTGTTTTGAGTGGATTTTAGGCATGAGAGACAACTACAATTGTGTTATAAATGTAGAAGGAAAGGCCACAATGATAGCCTGTGCTAGGAAGTAGTAAGAACAAAGAACAATAATACAAATTGACTGTATTGCCCCTAGCTTTGAGTTGTACATGGGGTAGGAGAATTACTTTGATAGAATTGAAGGAGAAACATGTTGAAAGTGAGATTAACCCTAGAAAAGAAGAAAAAGAAAACTCTTGAAGAATGGTCTCGACTAAAGTACTAGTGAAGTTTGTGAGCATGACAGCTGGAAAACATAGGCAAGTGGGGGGAGAATGGAAATGATGCAAGCTTGAGGGAGTTAGGTGAGAACAAAAGATTCAGATGTGGCTTGAAGGGGATCCAATACTCAGGCAATAACATTTTCCCTAGTGGTTGTACCAATGGAAGAAGGAGAAAAGGTTGCAACAGGTAATAAAGTCTAATTGAGCTTATCCATCGTATAAAGTACACACCTAATCATGCCAGCAGGGGCCGTTTGAAAGATCACTAATATGGTAAAGACCTATATGTTTGGAAGATGGAAGAAACCCATCCATACCTATCACGACCTAACTAGGGAAGTGACTGGCACGAGAGGGACTAGGTCCCATGTAAGCCTACTAGGTAATGTGACTTACTAAATACATAGATTAACATGATTTTCATACTTAAAAAGTAATTTAATCCAAATCATCATCAATTCTCTATTTAAGGCATAGCATTCGAATTTTAAAACCAAAATGTTTCAATATACATAACTTTGAATTCATCTTAATTAAATTTAACATGTGCTATTGCAATTTGTGAAAACGTAAACTATTTCATTTCATGATCATAGTCATAATATTAAAATCAGTTCAATACTTAAAAACTAAATACATATGAAGAAATTTATAAATTCAAAAGTTTAAATACATAATATGAAATTAGAGTGCATAGTTCAGATTCTGCCTATATAACTACTGGGGCACTTTAATCTAGAATAATTCTATACTAGGCCTCACTACAAAGTAAAGCCCACCACTGGAACAATTATGGACAATAGAATTGGCGACTGAGTGATAATTGGATATTCAACTACAGCTGTAAGGAAGAAGGGAGAAGGGTGAGTCAACAGATTCAGTAAGTTGATTCTCATCTACCACTAACATGGAACAACTAACAGGACATACATATACATAATATACATGTCGTAAGTAGAAAATCATTTTGATATTTACATGGATAATTACATAGGAAAGCATTTCTACATTCATAGTGTGGTAATTATTAGAGAAATAGAAATATCTGAACTTGATAAATATGTGCATAATAATAATAATTACTTTGATCTCTAAACTCTGAAAAGGCACCCAAAGAGGTCTCATAAGGTGGATACCTAACTAGGTTCCATTCTCTAAATACTCTGAAGGGGCGAGATTGTCCTTTAGCAGACAACTTGATACCAAGATTAATGATCTTACAATCATTAACTCACTGTCTGATTCTCTATAGTTACCATCTAAAACTAATTTGCAAATTAACTATACAAATCTGAAGACACTCTAAACTCATATAATTCTAACAAGCTGACTATCAAGTATAACTGAAGTTTTGGAATCATGCCCGAGAACTCAACAGCTTGCAAACATGGTGATTTCAGAAAGCCACAAAATATGTGTCTGGTCAATGTTTTAAATCATACTTAATTCAAAACACTCAATAACACATAACTGAAATTCTAAATTCATATTTCAAGATAACGTGATTTTATAAACATGATAATTCTGAAACCATAATAACATAATTGTTAGTGGAGATAAATCGTACTCAACTCAACATTTTCGAATAAAACATAATTTGAGATTCTAACGCATAATCAGGAAATCCAAAGTCTTGAGAATGTGGAAATTTCATCAATCCATAATATAATGATTTTAGCAATCTTACTAATCTCATACTTTTCCAATAAATCTTTTCCTAAATGGGTGAAACATTTTCATGCCATACAATATATCTGTTAGCTCCAGAACCCTTTGCACTCATTTGTTTTGAATGACAACAAAGCTAATTTTAAAGAAAATGCTTTGAAGAATGACTGATATTTTTATTAAGTTTCTTATAAGATTATAATAGGTTTCTATAGTTTAGAAAAGTAAGGCTTACTCAAATAAAAATATTTTTCATTATACATGTATAAACATGTTTATCTCATGTTATGAGATCTGAAATGAAACAGAAGTGAAATTACCCAAGCAATTGATAGCTAACGATAAGAAGAAGTTTTCAACGCTACAAGGAACCAAGTTCAAGGACATCAGAAAGTACACTCGAGATGAAAATATTAACTCATGTTCAAGAGCAACATGTTACTTAATCTTCAATCATCACAATCGTAAAGATATTTTCAACAAAGAAGATTTTATTGAAGATCAGAAAGTGTAAAGCTCTTCAAGGGACTTACATCAAAAAGCTCACCCGTGAGCGGAGCAAAGAATGCTACAAGAAAGGGAGGAAAATTTGAAATTCAAATAATTAAGTCAAATCCAGTTTCAAACTAGTACGTTATCTCTTCTGCCTATTTGATCAACCACTCTAGCTTCAAAAGAAGTAGTTCAAAAAGCATGCTCAGAAAGTAGAAAAGTAATTTCTGAAGGAAGAACAGAAAACTCAACTTTACAACAGCTTTTACAACCGATGTGATAAATCTGTCAACTTCTCTTCTAGCTGTTTCTTTCAAGAAACAACTGATCAATTACACGTCACTTGAGGAACTAATTTATGGCAATAGTCACAAAAAAGGACCACTATATAAGGAGATGCTATGCATAAAGACCGATGCGAGATTTGAAGATTCAAGAGAGAAAACTCTACAAAAATCTCTTCCACTTCCTGGAATATTCAATCTTTATCATGTATTCAGTTTTATCCTTGAAGTGTAAGAAAATCTTCCTTCTACATTGTTAATTAGATTTGTGCTCTTCCTATGGAAGAAGTAAAAGAAGGAAGTCATTGAAGTTTCCCAGGAACTTTTCATGTGTATGTTAAGGAAACTTGAGTATAAGTTGGTTTGAGTGGTAATCCAAACATTTAACCTTTGTATCCTCAATCCGGTAGCGATCGTTGTGAGATAGCTTAGAGAGGCTACTATAAAACTACTTGTAATGCGACAGTAATGGTTGCTACTGCTCACGGTTTGGCTTAAAGAGACCAGTGTCAAGACTACTTTCAATGTGATAGTAGAGGTTGCTACTGCTCAAGGTTTGGCTTGGAGAGGCTAGTGTCAAGACTGCTTTCAACGTGATTATAGAGGTTACTACTTATCACGGGTTAACTTGGAGAGGCTACTATAATACTACTCATGTTAGCATGGAGAGGCTAGCATAATACTACTCATGTTATCTTGGAAAGGCTAGTATAATACTACTCGGTTTAGCCTAGAAAGGCTTGTAAAAGAATACTCGACTTGTGATAGTCGCAGAATTAGTCTGGTGGCACAAGTGATAGCTTGGGAAGGTTAATGTAAAGACTATCCAACTTTACTTTCTCAAGTTGAGAAAGTTGTTTTGAATGGAACATCACCGGTTGTTGAGTATTGGATATAGGCAAGTTAATCGAATTAGTATAAAATTCTTTGTGTCTTTTCTCTCTTTCTCTGATCTCCTTTATTTATCTCTGTTGCGCTTTTTAATTATTCTTAATCTGATATATCCTTTTCATTTTCTGTTATCTCTTTTAATAATGAACATTTTATTTAATAAGGTTCAGAAATATACTTTCTGAACCTATCGACTATATTTCCATTGCACTACAAGTTTTATACTTGATAGTATTTGTTTTCAGAAGTTTCAGAAAACACAAAAAGGATCAATGCATGATTTAACCCCCCTTTTCGTGCATATCTCTACCTACAAGTGGCATCAGAGCGAGGCCTCTGAGAGGTTGAGCAATCCAACGATTGCACAGGACAAAGATATGAGGGACAAAATAACTTACATTATCCTCACAAGATTAATCTATCATCTAATCATCCTTTACTGACAATATACTAGGTTATGGCATAGTTCATTTACATGATCAAAGGGATTCCAAAGAGACCTGTTGACAAGAACTTTACAAATGAGAAAGTTTAGCTGTTCCATAATGTCAAGACTCTGTTCATATATACCCTAAGCTAAAGTTGTATATGCTACCTATGTGTTGTTTGTTAAATATGAAAGACTATATGAAATAGACTGTACATGATGATGAAGGATCTTAAACTGTATAAAGATGTCTTTGATCCTAATAGTGACATATCAGATGTTTTACAACGTTGAAGCAATGAAAATTGCTAAAACTTCTCTATGTAGTAGAAAGATCTGATATTGTCATCTGAGACTGGATATGGAGATAAGTTCTCTGTTTATGGATTGTGTTAGAAGTCTATAACGACTATATTAAAAAGACATCAATCTCATGAATGATAGATCAAGACAAAGACCATCTTGAGAAAGAACTTCTGCTTATAGTAGTAATGATACACATCATGTATCTATCCAGTGCTTAATCAATATATTCCTATGCAAAGAAGAAGAATGTGCCAACATCTAGAAAGCGTTTGTTAGAAGGTCTTGTTGTGTTAAATCTTGTTGCCATTTTGCACTTCATGGCCAAAAAACATCGACAGAGATAAGTGAGGTATATCTGTCTGCATCTCATTCTTTCTATTGTTTACTTCATGTGATGGGTTGCTAGAAGGTTATCACACCTATTCATATGTATATCTTAAATCAGTCAAAAAGCTCATAAAGTTGCCATGAAGACTTGAGAAGATCAAGCCTATATCTGAAAAGCTGAAAGCAAGAAATACTCCAAAGAGAGTTTACTCTTCTCAAGTTATATATTTCTGAAGCCTTCAAGAAGCTATATGAATAGTTTAGAAATTTCTTCTGAATCCTTGAGAGGACTTCATGGCATCCTAAGATCTAATCTAGTTTTTTTACAAAATTCAAAAACTATATTCCTGTGAAAATGGTCAACATCTATTGTTTTAGAAAACTGGACTAAAATATATAGGTGAAATAGAAAGAGAAAAACCTATACAACAGCATCTATATATATATATGTATGTATGTATATCTTTTATTTCTGTTCTTCAAGATGTTTAAAGAGATATCTTTACAACAAATGAATCTTGAAAAGGAACTCCTTTAGAAAGGTTGGAAAAATCTCTTTCTCTGAAGATAATTGAAAATGACCCATGAAAGTCTAGGTACCAAAATCAATATTCTTTCTTGCAAGTATATCTGAAAAATCTCTCTTGCTGAAACTCCTAGAAACACACTGACGATGATCATTCTAGATATCATACTTTGAACCTAAGTTATCACAGTTCTTAAAAGATAATCTTCTCAAGAATCTATCATGTATGATGATGATGAAAAGCCTAAGGAAGACTTTGTTGACAATCTTGATTATCTTGAAGAAAGTCCTGAGAATTTTTATCTTAAGGAAACTCCATAAAGCTAGCAGATAAAAGCCGAAGCTTCAAAAAGTGAGCTCTAGAATCTCAGTTTTTCAGAAAGTATGCTCAGACCAATCAAGATGATCACAAAGTAATCTTTTTGAAATACAACATGAGCAGTATGATGATGACATAGAAGCTGAAAGATATGAATATACAGTAATTTCACAAAAGTTTCTGTTTTAAAGATAATCTTCTATTGTGAAAGTTCTTGGAGTATTCCCTATGGTGGAAGCTATACTGAATATGCTGCCAAGCACAAGAGAAAGGCAAAGTTTACTCATCATGTTCGAAACATCATCATCCATACTAAGAGGAAGCTCAACGATTATCTGGATAAATCTGATATCATCAAGGCAGGCAGATCCATACAAGAGAAAAATGACTAAAAGGAAAAAGCCTAAGCATGCTAAGATCTTTGAACCCAGATGCTATGGATAAGGAATCAGGTACAAGACCATCTCTTGAGATAATTCGCCTTCCTATCCTTTGAGATAATGTTGTGCTATTTATCTTTTCAAGAATCCGTTCAAAACTCTAAATCCTAGTTTGTTTTTGTGAAATTCCTCCTTTATGATATCTTACTTAAAACAGAGATGCTTAGTAAATAGATATGTCTACTGAAGATCTTGTACCAAGATGTATTCACAATATCTATGGCTAAAGATCTCTTGCATGTTTTCTGGCTATGGAAAGTTTTTTTTTAAGTTTTCACATATGCATAAGCATTTCTACATAAAACATCTCTGGGTGGTCTCTCTCCTCTACTCCTTTCTAAAAATCAAGCAAAGCAATTAGAAATCATTAGAACACATATTCTCTTGAAGATACTACTTATTAGTTTGCAAGAATATCAGAAGGTTAGTCTGCAAGATCAGAATTATCAACATGTATTTCAAATGTCAGCTTGCAAGACCATAGATCTTTGTGAGGAATGGTCTATCAGTTTTTGAGATCAAAAAGGAATCAACATGTTTAGATTGAAGACGGGTTGATCAGAAAGAAGATGGTGTGTTTAGAAAGAAGTTTGGAAAAAGTTTTTGAGGATCAAAGAATGATGTTTACATGGAAGCATCGAATCCAGAACAAGAAAGATAAATATGGGATGCTATACGAAGGCTTTTCAATAGGTCAGAAAGTAACCTTTAAAGCTTCAGAAAGTAACTCCTTCAAAAAGTGAGATTAAGAATCAGAAAATTCTTTCTCTGAAAGAAGGATGAAAAGGTGGGATTTTTCTCCCATTCTGACAGAGTTTCTCTCTCCCACATTGCTTCAGCTTCAGTCACGTCATAAATCTTTGAACCCCTACGTATCTCATACCACCTTTATCCTCATCTTCCCAAACATGCTTCCTCAAATTTTTCTCCTTAGACACCTAAACTGTTTCATCTTTACCTATATTTCTCTCAAACTCTTTTTCTTCTACCAACATTGTCTACTGATCTTCACCTTTTTCTTTCAAAGCCTTGATCCTTGTGCCCTAACTTCATATAATCTTCCATACATATGCCTAATCTAAATGGCGGATGGAAAGCTTTGCTCTGATCGTTTTGTCAATATGCGAACTCTAACCATGTTTGATGAACCCCATCATCAACAACACTACACTAAAATTTTCTCCCAATGGCCAGTTGTCCTCGAGAAAAGGCTGGGACAAGAATTGATGTCTTAAGTTCCTACCCCAATGGAAGTTATCTCCTTCCAGAGATGGGCAGCATTCTTAAACATTATAGATAGAGTCTTTACTAGAATGGTCATGGCATTCTACTCACAGCTGGAATTAGTGTCCAATTCACTTTTGATCACTTACATCAGACATACTCACATGACTCTGAGCTTAAACGTTCTTTCTCACATCATCAATACACCTAATAAAGGTATTAGTTGCTCATATGAAGAAAACTAGTTCACATCCCTTGAAGTATCAGTAGAGGAAGTCTCCAGTTGTCTCACGGACTCTACCAAACATCAACCTGGGGACATAACCACAGTTGTGCTAAACTCTAATGCGCAACAATTTTTTATCCTCATCCAATTCTCTCTGCTTCCAAGGTTAGAAAGCTCACTCTTTTTGACTGGGATGGATTGCATGTCGCTGTTCTACTAACAAAATGGAAAGTTAGCTTACCCAAACTTATTCTTGACTACATGATGAATACCATTTCTTCTGAAAAGAATAACACTGATGAAGTTCCTTATGGCACTCTGTTAACCAAGATCTTTGAATACTCATATTATCCATTGGAAAATGAGTGGTATGAGCATATAATTGGAATATAATTTGTCTTATTTCACTTTGGGACTTAGAAGAGATCTATCGCTGATCTTTTTCCAAAGATTAGGCATGCAAAGAGACGTGCAATCAATCTGGACAGCAGTTTTAAAGACTCTGCAAAGCCTCAGTTAGATTCCAAACGCAGTGGTAACACCATTCCACTATCCAAAACTTCAGGATCTGAAACTGAGCAAGGAAGCAGAATCAGGATGCTTGATGATATTGTTAGCTCCAGAACCCTTGGGCTTATGTGTTCTGAATGACAACAAAACCAATTCAAAGAAAATACTTTAAAGAACAACTGATGTCTCTATCGAGTTTCTTGTAAGTTTATAACAGGTATCTAACGATTGGCAAGAGCAAGGCTTACTCAAATGAGTATATATATTTCACTATTCATGTGTAAATATGTTACTGGTTTTGTTCTATTAAAGAAGTAAAATTATATTCTTATATGAGTCCTTGTAGCTAATGATCAGAAGAAGATAGCAATGCTAGAAGAAACCAAGGAAAGAGACTTCAGAAAGTAGCACGGGATATCAGAAAGTATACTCAAGATGAAGATATCAGAATATGTCTATATGCAACGTGTTATTCAATCTTCAATCATCACAATCGTAAAGAAATCATCATCAAGAAGATTTGGTTGAAGATCAGAAAGTGAAATAACTTTTCAAAGAGCTAATTATGCACATCAGAAAGCCCATCTGTGCATGGAGCAATGAATGCTATAGGAAAATGAGGGAATTTTGAAATTTGAATTTCAAACTTTCAAGTCAAACCCAGTTTCAAACTTGCACGTCATCTCTTATGCCTATTTGATCAACGACCTTAGCTTTATGAAGGAGGAGTTCAGAAAGCATGCTCAGAAAGTAGAAAAGTAGTTTATGATAGAGGATCAGAAAGCTCATATTTATAACCGATGTGACAATTCTGCCTACTTCTTTTCCAGCTGTTTCTTTCAAGACACAACTGATGATCAACACGTATTACTTGAAGAACTGATCTTTGGCAACGGTCACAAAGAAAGACCTTTATATATAGAGATGCTAAACTTGAAAACATTGAGAGAGAGATTTGAAAATTCAAGAGAAGAAACTCTACAAAAATCTCTTCCCACTTCCTGTTATCATGTAATCAATTTATCCTTGAAGTGTAAAGAAAATCTTCCTTCCATACGCTTAGTTAGATCTATATTTTTCTTATGTAAGAAGTAGAAAAAGGAAGTCATTCAAGTTCTCCCAGGATCTTTTAAGATGTATCATCTTTAAGAAAACTTGAGTGTGGGTTAGTTTGAGTGGTAACCCAAATACTTAACCTTCACATCCTTGATCCAGTAGTGATTAGAGTGAGACATAGCTTGGAGAAGCTAAGGTAAAACTACTTGCAATGCGATAGTAAGATATTCTTGCTTATCATGGTTTAGCTTGGAGAGACTAGTCAAAGACTACTTTTAACGTGTTAGTAGAGGTTACTACTGTATACGGTTTAGCTTGCAGAGGCTAGTTAAAGACTACTTGCGGCTTGGAGAGGCTGGGAACAGACTACTCAGTTGGGCTTAGAGAGGCCAGTGTCAAGACTACTCATTTGGGCTTGGAGAGGCCAATGTCAACACTACTTGCAGCTTGGAGAAGCTATAGAAAGACTACTAATAGCGAGCTGAAGGAATTGCCTGTCAGTTACGGGTTAGCTTGGAGAGGCCCAAGTCAAGACTACTCATGGTAGCTTGTAGAGGCTGTGAAAGACTACTCACAATGTGCTGAGGGTGTTGCTCTCATCAATCACAGGTTTGCTTGGAGAGGCTAGAGTCAAAACTACTCAGAAAAGCTTGGGAAGGCTAATATAAAGACTATATTCTCTTTCTCAGGTTGAGAAAGTTGTTGTTATAGTGAAACCTCAACTGTTGTTGAGTATTAGATGTAGGCATATTGGCCGAACCGGTATAAAGTTCTTTGTGTACTTTTCTTTTACCCTGATCTCTTATATTTTATTAGATCATTACCTTACCATCTGTATGTGTGTATATATATATATTGCGTTTTATGTTATCTTTTTTTATAACAAGTGTTTGATTTAATAAGGTTCAGAAAGTTACTTTCTGAAGCCACTAACTTTGTTTCCGCTGCACTTCAAGTTTTATATTTGATGATAATTCTTTTCAGAAGCTTCAGAAATTGAAAAAGGATATATGAACGATTGAACTCCCCTTCTCATGCACATTTCTACCTACATGTGGTATCGGAGCTAGGCCTCTAAGGGGTTAAGTAATCCAACAATTGCAGAGAACAAAGATCCAAAGGACAAAATGACATATATTATCTCTTGAAGATCAGCACTTATCTAATGATCCTTTGCTGACAAGACTCGAAAGACTTGGCACAGTTCATTCATATGATGAAAGGGATTCAAAGAGACTTGTTGACATGAACTCTACAGAAAAGAAAGATCAGCATTGTTATCAAGACAAGTCTCAGCCTCAAGCTTAAATTTTTTATGTTACCTATGTACGAGTTGTTAAATAAGAAAAGGCTATATGAGATAATCTATACATGATGGTGAAGGATCTCAACGTATATCAAGATATCTTGGATCCTATTGGTGACATATTAGATGTTTTATCTTTTTGAGGCAATGAAAATTGCTAAACCTTCTCTGTGAAGTAGAAAGATCTTATGCTATTACCTGAGATTAGATTCTCTTTTAGTCAAATATGTCTGAAGTATGAAATGACTATATTAGAAGGACATCAATCTCTTAAATGACAAATCTGGACAAAGATCATCTTGAGAAAGAATAGTTGCTTATAGCTACTTTGTCTCACATCATGTATTTGTTCAACTCTTTACCAATACATCCCTGTGGAGAAAGGAAGAATGTGCCAGTGATCTAGAAAGTATGTGTCAAAAGGTCATTCTATGCTAAAACCTATTGTCATTCTATGCTAAAACCTATTGCCATTCTATGCTTCATATCTGAAGAGCTTCATCAGAGACATATGAGGTAAATGTTTCTGCATCCTACCTCTTTTATTCTTTTATTTCACCTTTTATCTTTTGAGATGAGTTGCTAGAAGGTCATCAAGCCTATTCATTTATATATCTCAAATCTATCATATAACTTGTAAAGCTACTTTGAACACTTGAGAAAGTCTAATTTAAAGCTGGAAAGCTGAAAGAAAGAAGTACTCCAAGAGAGTTTACTCTTCTTAAGTTATGTGAAGCCTCCGAGAAGCTATTGATCAATTCAGAATTTTTTTTTTTTCTGAATCCTTGAAGAGGACCTAATGGCATCTTAAGATCTGACCTGTTTTACTAGAACATTCAAAAAACATGTTTTTGTAACAAACGATCAACATCGTTTGCTTCAAGGAAACTAGATTGAGATATACAGATGAAACAGCATAAGAAAATTCTATGCAACTTCATCCATTTGATATCTTCTAGTTCTATTCTTTAGAAACCTTTGCAACTAATGAATCCTGAAAAGGATTTTCCTTAAAAAGGTTGGAAAAAATCTCTTTATCTGAAACTGATTGGTAAGGACCCATGGAAGTCTGGATACCAAAAGTCTTACTTTTTCTTGTAAGTAATTCTGATATATCTCTCTGACTGGAACATCAACAGAAGTACTCTGATGTTGATCCATGCAAATATCAAAGCTTTGGTTCTAATTATTGTCACTTTTTCTAAGAGATAATATTCCTAAGAACCTCTCATGATGATGATAAAGAAAAAGCTTAAGAAAGACTTTGCTAATAATCTTGTTTATGATGAAGAATGTCCTAAGTTTTTCTATCTCAAGGCATCTTCAGAAAGCCAGCAGGTGAAAGCAAAAGGTTTCAGAAAGTGAGCTCCAGAACCTCAGTCTTCTAGAAAGTTATGCTCGAATCATTCAAGATAATCAGAAAGAAATCTTTCTGATAAACAAACATGAGCAATTTAAGGATGACATAGAAGCTGAATGTTTTGAATATACTGTAACTTCATGATAGTTCAGTCCTTTGATATTATCTCCTGTTGTCAAAGTTCTGAGAGTTTCCCAAGTTTATGAAATCCAAGTCATTCCTTGGATTTTTATCAATCATGCTTTCATCACTACCATGATATCTATGTTTGTTGAGAAAGCTTTAAGCTGTCAAAGTTTGGTGGAACCTATGCTGATTGTGCTATCCAAGTCTAAGAGAAAGGAAAAGTCTACATATCATGATTAAAACAACATCATCATCCATGCTGAGAAAAAGCTCTACGATTGTCTAAATGAATCTGATATCATTAGAGCAAGTGAATATTTTCAAGGAGAAAAGATCAAAGAAGAAAGGCCAAAGGGATGCCAAGTTCACTAAATCTAGATGATGCGGATAAGGAATCAAGTGCAAAATCTTTTCCTAAAGTAAGTTGTCTTCTTACCCTCTTGTACCTCTCTGTGGTTTTTA
The DNA here is from genome assembly GCA_031216125.1 of Dalbergia cochinchinensis. Lineage (NCBI taxonomy): Eukaryota > Viridiplantae > Streptophyta > Magnoliopsida > Fabales > Fabaceae > Dalbergia > Dalbergia cochinchinensis. The sequence goes on from CM062368.1 coordinate 29,933,978, forward strand.
TCTTCACAAGTATCCGATCGGCACTTCTTTTCTAAGTATGTTTGTGGAAAATTTATTTTTTGTTAAAAACAAGGATACTTGGTAAATAGACGTGTCTACTGAGGATCTTGTATCAAGATGTATTCACAATATCTATAACTGAGGATCTCTTGGTTGTTTTCTATCCTTGAAAAGTTTTTTTAAGTTTTTCCATAAGCATTTATGCATAAAACTATCTGGGTGGTCTCTCTTCACTACTCCCTTTTGAACATCAAGGAAAGTATCAGATCATCAGTACACATATCCTCCTGAAGACTATGCTCATCAGTATGTAAGAACTTTAGAAGTCAGTTTGCAAGGCCACTCTGTGAAGAATGTTATATCAGTTTACAAGATTAGGTTTATAGTAATATGGTTTAGAAGTCAGTTTTCAATACCACAGTTTACTGTAAGGAATTGTGTATCTATTTTCAAGATCAGAAAGAAATCAGGTTGCCAAGTGTGAAGACAGATCAATCAAAAAGAAGAAGAAATGTTCAAAAGAAACTTGGTTGGGTTAGAAAGAAGGTCAAAGCATGATGGTTTTATGAAGTATTTAAACTCAGAGCTAGAAGAAGAATTTAAAACAATTTACTAAAGTTCATCTATTGGTTAGAAAGTAAACCTTTAAGCCTCAGAAAGAAACCCCTTTGGGAAGATTTAATCAAAAGTCAGAAGACTCTCCCTCCTAAAGAAGAAATGCAAAGGCATGAGTCTGTATCCACAATTGTTAGAAGTTTCTTTCTCCCATGCTGCCTCGCCTTCAGTTATGTCACATCTCTTTAAACTCCTATGTCTATCTTTGTTCTTAATCATCATATTCTTGAGCAAGTCTTTTATAGACTTTAATCCCATACCCTTGATCTTTTTTTATCTCTATAACCTAAACTTTTCTTCTTCCACTCCACAAAAATCTCTCTCCAAAGCTTCGTCCTTGATCCTTAATCGCTCCTTTCACCTTTAAGCCATTTTTTTTTCTTCCTTCTTTCTTCTTGTACCCTTTTTTTCAACCTTTATCTTATCAGACTTACTCCTACACCTCTTCTATGGCAAAGGATAAGAATGTGGCTAAGTTTGTCCCTGTCGAAAAACCCTTCTACATGTTTGAAGATGCTGGAATACAGGACGATTTTGAGAGATTCTTCATGAACAGGAAGATGGCACCTAAAAAGTCTTTGAGTAAAGACCTACGAGAAGAAGTCACTGTTCTTAATGAAGTCTTTGTATTTTAAAAATGGAAAGAATTTCTGGAAATAAATGAACTCATCTTTCCTCAATTGGTAAATGCCTTTTACTCTCATTTATAGAGATTTTCACCTTTACAAGTTAGAGGTATGATCAAAGATTGCTCTATCAAGGTCATTACTTCAAGTCTTGTAAAGATCATCAAAGCACCATGCGAGGGAATCGTCCGCATATCTATATCAAACTGGGCAAAATCTTTTGGCATAAATGAAGAAGATGTGTCTAAGTATCTCACTGACTCCATCATTCACAAGACCAGTGAGATTACTACAGCCATGTTAAGTGCTAGGGTAAGAAAAGTATACACTGTAGTTTAGTTTTCCATCCTTCCACGGATTGGTAGCACAGACACTCTAGTTGGAAAGGATTGTGTGCTTTTCTATTGCTTAATGGCAAAGAGAGAAGTAAATTTGTCTATGCTCATTCTTGATTATATGATGAATGCTGCAACAAAGGAAACTCGAAGGACAATGAGTGTTCCATATGGCATGCTTCTAACTAAGGTGCTTCAAAAGGCAAAATTCCCTCTTGACAATGAAAAATATGAGTTGATGGAAGGAACCATCTTTATACCTTCATCCTTTATAACTACGAGAAAGAGATCTATCCTCCAAATATCTGAGCCTCCATGGCAAAGTCCCAAAATAAGAAGAGGACAAGCTCAAGAGGCTTCTCAGAAGTCTTAGTCCAACTAAGAGAAGGCAAAAGGAAAGAGAAAACTCATTCTTCCTGATAATGAATCTGATGAAAAGGATGCTCCCTTAGTCAAATGTTTTGAAAGGAGAACCAAAAGAAGAGAGGAAACAAGCACTCAACCATGAGGAGTGATAACTAAATCGAAAAAGGTCATAAGCAGAAAAGAGATTGAGTTAAGATGCAAGAAAATGGATAAAAGTGTATCATCAGTCACTATTTTGTGGCAGGAAGTCAAAAAATTTCAGGAGGAAGGATATCGTGTAACCGTGCTAAGTGATATTGAAGAAGAAGTAGAGGAAGAAGCTAATGAAGAATAGGTTGCAACTTTAGCTTCTGAAGAAGAGGAAAATCTTTTGAACCGTGAAAAGGCTAGACTATATGCCATGACAAATTCTAGACCCACACCTGAAGAGCCTTAGATGGAGCCCATTATCAAAGAACTAGATGAAGAAAATCTTGCAACCTATTTTGCTCTCATACCTTTAGAATCTTTACCTCTCTCTTCTATTCATATTCCTCAAATTAAAGAAGGGGACATATTTCTTGAGGGTCCAGCTCCTATTGTCCAGGAAGTTGATCCCGTCACTTTGGGCCAAAATTTTCCTGACTTATCTGCTCCAGCACAAGAGCTTCCTGATCCTTCTATTGCCAACATGTTAAATGATGATGATGATGCTGAGCCTATCCTTGTTCCTGTAGTCTTTGCTTCGGACTCTGTCTTTTTTGGAAATGATCATGGACAACCATCCCCACCTCTTTCTAAGGAATGAAATTAGGGATGCGTCACCAAGATCTGGGGATACTATACCTTTAGACATTCCAGAATCCTCTACCAGAGTTGCTCCTGCTCTTATCAATCTGTTGCCTCCACCTTCCATGGCATCTTTAGCAACTTATCAGGTCATCCTGAGGAATCTGAGAGAAATTTCCTCTAGAGAGGATCGTTTTGAAGCCACCTTGGCAGCACAAAGTGCTCAACTAAGATAGCGGGAAGACTTATAACTCCAAATGTTTCTCTAGATACAATGTGCATTTCCTAGTACACCTCCTTTTTGATGATGCCAAAAGGGGGAGAAGTGAAGACTGAAGAAAATTTGTGCTAAGGACTCAAGGAAAGTAATGTTGATGTGAAGGATATGCTAAGGACTTAGGGGGAGTACTGAGGGGAAGCCCAGAGAACTTTTTTTTTGTTTTAGCATTTTTTTAGCTTCCTTTTATATATCTTTGAACATGTCTTTATGTTTATAAAAGTCTCTCTGATTCCTTTTTGTCCTTTTGTGCTTTGTTTATATCTTTCTTATCTCAAATGTTTTGTTACATATTTTATCATATTTTGTTATAAGCTCTTATTCATATTATTTGCTCTATCTAAGCTTAGCTAATCACATATATCTTTCACATATGTCTGCCTCTTATCTTGAATGCGTATGCTTTGTCATGTTTGATCATATACGCTGGATAGTGGTTTATGTTTTCTTGTGTGATTAGTTTTAGCTATGTATCTTTAGGAGCACAAAATAGTTGTTGCTCTGATATTGTTTTATAAGCTAAGTTTTGATACACATGATGAGCTTATTCATTTTTTTTACTCTCTTTAGAGATGCTTTTTTATAGTCTATGCTTAACTTGATCAAAGTCTGGACATATATATATATATAATTTCTAGTCTTTAGAAACCTGTGCTTAAATGTGTTAAAAAGACCAAGATTAGTAAGCAAGCTTCAGAAATCTCTCATAGAGTAGTGTGTTTTTTTTTTCTTTCTAAACCTGTTTAAAAAAGGATCATACATCTTTTGTTTTCGGAAACAACGTTCTTCATAATCTGTTTCTTATGAGAAAAGTTTCTTTGTTCAGTTCAAAAGCTCCTTCTTGATGATTCAAGGTTTGATCCCTACACGAGCTTTAGAAATCTAAATAGAGATGTTTTGATCTTATCTCTCTTGTGGTTTCTCTGTGCATCAGAAACTACATAAGGTTCAGTTTGCTTTTCAAAATTTTATGAATGCTCTGCTATGTTTTTTTTTTTCCTTTGAGCATTCTTTTCAAAGGTTCTTTTGGTTTAAGTCTTGCTGATAACGGATCTTGCAAAGATAAAGTATCATAAGTTTTACTTGTTATGTTTTCAAGCATAAAGATATTCAGAAAGTTCCTTCTTTTAACAAATGATCAAGCTGGTTGTTTATCTATAGCTTAAATGTCTTTCACCTTAACATCTATTCTTTCAATGATCAAAAAGTATGCTTAAGTCCGTCTTTTGCTTAAAATAAAATAACAGCAATACTTGATTTAATGTCACTTAAGGGCACAATGTTTTCACATGTTTCACATCATGCCTTAAGTAAAAGAACTTCTTGAATATCTTTCGTTATGTTTAATTGAAAGAATATGCTTATCTTGTTTAATTTCTGCAATATTTCTTTCAATTATCTCTTCAAAAGATTTCCTCCAAATTGGTTTGTCATCATCAAAAAGTGGGAGATTATTAGGTCCAGAACTCTTGGGCTTATGTGTTTTGAATGACAACAAGACCAATTCAAAGAAAATATTTTGAAGAATGACTGATGTCTGTATCAAGTTTCTTGTAAGTTTATAACAGGTATCTAACGATTGGGAAGAGCAAGGCTTACTCAAATAAGTATATGTATTTCACTATACATGTGCAAATATGTTACCAGTTTTGTCCTATTAAAGAAGTGAAATTATATTCTTATTTGAGTCCTTAATAGCTAATGATAAGAGGAAGACAGCAACGCTATAAGAAACCAAGAAAAGAGACTTCAGAAAGTAACACGGGACATCTGAAAGTATACTCAAGATGAAGATATCAAAATATGTCTATATGCAACGTGTTACTCAATCTTCAATCATCACAATCGTAAAGAAAAGATCAGAAAGTGAAATAACTCTTCAAAGAGCTAATTACTCACATCAGAAAGCTTATCTGTGCGTGGAGCAATGAATAACATGAAAAGGAAGGAATTTTTAAATTTGAATTTCAAACTTTCAAGTTAAACCCAGTTTCAAACTGGCACGTCATCTCTTCTGCCTATTTGATCAACAACCTTAGCTTCATGAAGGAGGAGTTCAGAAAGCTCGCTCAGAAAAAAGCAAAGTAGTTTCTGATAGATTATCAGAAAGCTCAAATTTACAACAGCTTCTACAACCGATGTGATAGTTCAATCAACCTCTCTTCTAGTTGTTTCTTTCAAGACACAACTGATGATCAACACGTGTCACTTGAAGAACTAATCTTTGGCAATGGTCACAAAGAAAGACCTCTATATATAGAGATGCTAAACTTGAAAACGTTAAGAGAGAGATTTGAAAATTCAAGAAAAGAAACTCTGCAAAAATCTCTTCCCACTTCCTGGAATATTCTTCTTTATCATGTAATCAATTTATCCTTGAAGTATAAAGAAATCTTCCTTCCATATGCTTCGTTAGATCTATATTCTTCTTGTGTAAGAAATAGAAGAAGGAAGTCATTCAAGTTCTCTCAGGATCTTTTAAAATGTATCATCTTTAAGGAAACATGAGTATAGGTTAGTTTGAGTGGCAACCCAAACACTTAACTTTTGTATCCTTAATCTAGTAGTGATCAGAGTGAGACATACCTTGGAGAGGCTAAGGTAAAACTATTTGCAACGCGATAGTAAGATATTCTTGCTTATCGCGGTTTAGCTTAGAGAGACTAGTCAAAGACTATTTTCAACGTGTCAATAAAGGCTGCTACTATACACGGTTTAGCTTGGAAAGGTTAGTTAAAGACTACTTGCGGCTTGGAGAGGTCGGGAACAGACTACTCAATTGGACTTGGAGAGACCAGTGTCAAGACTACTCGTTTAGGCTTGGAGAGGCCAGTGTCAAGACTACTTGCAGCTTGGAAAGGCTGCAGAAAGACTACTAACAACATGCCGAAGGAGTTGCCTGTTAGTTATGGGTTGGGTTGGAGAGGCCAGAGTCAATACTACTCATGGTAGCTTAGAAAGGCTATGAAAGACTACTCACAATGTTCTGAAGGTACTGCTCTCATCAATCACAGGTTGGCTTAGAGAGGCTAGAGTCAAAACTACCCATGAAAGCTTGGGAAGGCTAACGTAAAGACTATCCTCTCTTTCTCTGGTTGAGAAAGTTGTTGTTATAGTGAAACCTCTACTGTTGTTGAGTACTAAATATAGGCATGTTGGCCGAACTAGTATAAAGTTCTTTGTGTACTTTTCTTTTACCCTAATCTCTTTTATTTTATTGCCTTATTACCTTACCATATATATATATATATATATATATATATATATCCTATATTTTATGTTATCTCTTTTTATAACAAGTGTTTGATTTAATAAGCTTCAGAAAGTTACTTTCTGAAGCCACTAACTTTATTTCCACTGTACTTCAAGTTTTATGCTTGATAGTAATTCTTTTCAAAAGCTTTAGCAATCGAAAAATGATATATGCACGATTGAACTCCCCTTCTCATTCACATTTCTACCTATGGATATATCCTCCCCAACCTTTAAACTACAGTCGTCAAGTGACAATACAGGAAGTATAGTTCCTGAAACTGTCTTTGCTCCTGCTAGTGATTCTCCTCTTTCCCATGCCGAATAGCCTTTCGCTTCGATTCCACCTTTGTTCCAACCAGCTCAAGATCAAGGTAATGATCACCCATCCTTTAGTCATCATTAGACAGCACCTCCTCCGAACTTCAACTATCCTGGAATAAGGAGCTTGCTGATAAACCAACAGTGTATTTTAGACAAACTGGACAATCTAGAAGAAAGGTCCTACAATCATGAAGATCTATCGCAATAGATTGTCTAGAAGACTTCTGATATCTTACAAGAACTGAGACGTAGAAACTGAAGATATTGTTTTTATTTTTCCTCGCAGTCTTCCTTTTTTGTGATGCCAAAAAAGGGAGAAGTTTAGTTTGAGGAAAATCTGTGCCAGAGGGATTCAAGGGGAGCTTTGCTAATGAAGCTTATGTTGAGATACGCAAAGGGAGTATATGCTGAGAGGGAGCCTAGAGAATTCTTTTGTTTAGCATATTTTTCATGTTTTAGGATTGTTTTTTTTTTTGGTATATCTCTGAACAATTGTTCTATTTATATAATTTTTTTCTTCTTTAATCTTTATCTCTTTGTCTTTTATGTTGTATATCTTCCTTAGCTCATGTGTTTGATGTATACATGCTTATCATGCTTCATGTTTTGTTTTTATCTTAAGCTCTGAATCATATCAATTCTCTATCTAGACTCAACTAATCACATATATCTCTGTCAAATATTTGCTTCTTATCTTGAATGTGTATATTTTGACATGTTTATTCATATACCCTGGATATTAGCTTACACATGTCTTGTGATTAGTCTTGGCTAGGTATCATTAGGAGCACAAGTTGGTTGTTGCTCTGGTGCTAGTTTTACAAGCTGAGTCTTGATATACATGATAAGCTTAATTGTTCTCTTTATCTTTTACTCTTATAAGAGATGGTTTTCTTAAGTGTTGTGTATAACATGATCAAAGTTTGGTTCTAAATAATTTCTTATTTGTCTTCAGAAACCTATGCTTACACATGTTGAAAAGACCAAGATCAGTTAACAAGCTTAAGAAATCTCTCGAAGATTAGTATGTTAAAGTGTGTTATGTTTTTACAAAATCTGCTTTAAAAGATATATCCTCTATTTTGAAAACATCTTTTTCATGATCTAATTCTTATGGGAAAGTTTCATAGCTCAATATAAAAGCTCCTTCTTGCTTATTCAGAGATTGATTTATAAATGAGCTTCAAAAACTTGCATAACAATATGGTGATCTTATCCTTCTTATGGTTTCTTTGAGCATCAGAAACTACACAAGCATCAATTTGTTTTCCAAAATTATGAATGCTCTATTTCATTTATCATATCTTTAAGCATTCCTTTCAAAGTTTCTTTTGGATTAAGTTATGCTAAAAATGGATCTAGTTAAGATAATATATCACATGTATTACTTGTTAAGTTTTCAAGCATGAGGATCTTCAGAAAGTCTCCTTCTTTTGAAAAATGATCAAGCTGGTTGTTTATCCATAGCTTAAACGTCTTTCTCTTTAAACATCTGCTCTTATAACGTTCAAAAAGTATGTGAAGTTCTTATGCTTCAAGTGAAACAACAGCATCTTTGATTAAATGTCATTTAAGGGCAAAAAGTTTTTATATGATCCATATCAAGTCTTAAGAAAAAGAACTTCCTGAAAATCTCTCTTTATGATATATCGAAAGAATATGTATATCATGTTTACCTTTCTATAATATTTCTTTTAATTATTTCTTCAAAATATTTTCTTCAAATTGGTTTGTCATCATTAAGAAAAAGGGAGATTGTTAGCTTTAGAATCCTTTGAGCTTATTTGTTTTCAATGACAACAAAGTCAATTTAAAGAAAATGCTTTGAAGAATGACTGATGTTTCTATTGAGTTTCTTGTAAGATTATAACAGGCTTCTATCATTTAGCAAGAGCAAGGCTTACCCAAATAAGAATATATCTCACTGTACATGTGTAAACATGTTTATCTCATGTTATGTGATCTAAAGTGAAACAGAAGTGAAATTACCCAAGCAATTGATAGCTAACGATAAGAAGAAGTTTTCAATGCTACCAGGAACCAAGTTCATGGACATAAGAAAGTACACTCAAAATGAAGATATTAACTCATGTCCAAGAGCAACGTGTTATTTAATCTTCAATAATCACAATCGCAAAGATATTTTTAGCAAAGAAGATTTGATTGAAGATCAAAAAGTGTAAAACTCTTCAGGGGACTGATTGTGTATATCAGAAAGTTCATCCGTGAGTGGGGCAAAGAATGCTACAGGAAAGGGAGGGAAATTTGAAATTTGAATTTCAATAATCAAGTCAAATTCAGTTTCAAACTGGCATATCATCTTTTCTGCCTATTTGATCTACCACCCTAGCTTCATGAAGGAGGAGTTCATAAAGCATGCTCGAAAAGTAGAAAAGTAGTTTCTAGAGCAAGATCAAAAAACTCAACTTTACAACAACTTCTACAACCAATGTGACAGATTTGTCAACCTCTCTTCTAGCTGTTTCTTTCAAAATAGAACTGATGATCAACACATGTCACTTGAGGAACTGATCTATGGCAACAGTCATAAAGAAAAACCACTATATATAAAGATGCTATGATTAAAGGTCGATGAGAGATTTGAAGATTCAAGAGAGGAAATTCTGCAAAAATCTTTTCCCACTTCCTGGAATATTCAATCTTTATCAAGTAATCAGTTTTATCCTTGAAGTGTAAGAAAATCTTCCTTCTACATTCTTAGTTAGATTTATGTTCTTCCTATGGAAGAAGTAAAAGAAGGAAGTTATTCAAGTTTCCCAGGAACTTTTCATGTATATGTTAAGGAAACTTGAGTGTAGGTTAGTTTGAGTGTAGGTTAGTTTGAATGGCAACCCAAGCACTTAACCTTTGTATCATTGATCTGGTAGTGATCACTGTGAGATAGCTTGGAGAGGCTATTGTAAAACTACTTGCAACGTGATAGTAGGAGTTGCTACTGCTCACGGTTTGGATAACCTCAAGTCTACTTTCAATGTAACTGCAAAGGTTGCTACTGATCATGGGTTAGCTTGGAAAGGCTAGTATAATACTATTCATGTTAGTTTGGAGAGGCTACTACAATACTACTCATTTTAGCCTAGAAAGGCTTATAAAAGAATACTCAACTTGTGACAGTCTTTGAGCTGGTCTACTGGCACAAGTTAGAGTTTGGGAAGGCTAATGTAAAGACTATCCAACTTTGCTTTCTCAGGTTGAGAAAGTTGTTTTGAATGGAACCTTAATAGTTATTGAGTACTGGATGTAGGCGGGTTAGCCAAACCAATATAAAATCTTTTGTGTCTTTTCTCTCTTCTTCTGATCTCCTTTATTTGTCTTTGTTGCGCCTTTCACTTATTCTTAATTTGATATATCCTACTCGTTTTTGTTATCTCTTTTAATAATAAATTTTTTATTTAATAAGGTTCAGAAATCTACTTTCTGAAGCTACTGATTATGTTTTTGGTGCACTACAGGTTTTATACTTGATAGTATTTGTTTTCAAAAGTTTCAGAAAATGCGAAAAAAGATCAATACACGATTCAACCTCCTTTCTTGTGACCATCTCTACCTACAATATCAATCATGGTTCCATGATTTTTTAAAATATAATTTTCATGTTATAGTTAAAGACCATGATTTTGCTAGACTTGGCATAACTTGTTATGTTTATGACAAATTTTCACTTTGAAATTCATATGTAGCAATAATAACATTAAGAATATAACTATAATAACCAAAAATAAGGTTGTGTGTTCAAACTCACTCACTATTTAGAGACGAAAGTGTGTGGGTACTATTCACATGACCTTTGAAGGTTGAAATGATACCAACAATTGCCATAGAACTCAACAACACATAAGACACTCGAGAACATGGTAGGACAAATTTAGGGAAAGGAAAAATCATGCTAAACTCATGTATAAGAGAGCCCTAGCTCTAAACATGGAAGAGCATGAAAGAAATTGCCAAAAACAACATAAAAACAACTTACCTAATGACTGGGGGAAAGAAAGCTTGGAGTTGTGTAAAAAGGGAGGGGACAACACCTTGGAGGATTAGAGTTCGGTTTTAGGAGTGTTTGGTTGAGTATGATGTGTAATGAAACTGTATCATTTTGGATCTATCACAGTATGAGGGGTCTCGCTGCAGTAAGCCTGCTAGACCCTTCTACTTTTTGCAGTGAGAAAAGTTTACTGCAATGAACCTATTTGTAAAAACAAATGTAGACTTTAGGAACTTGGCGATTTTCAGAAACTAAGGGTTTCCAGGGTATCCAAAAGCTGTGTGAGGCTTAACCAATGACAAGTGAACCTAAGGCATCACATACTTCCCATTTAAAAAGATTTGGTCCCCAAATCTAAACTGGCATATCATAAGGATTGGAGAAATAAGATACCTGAATTGCGTAGCCTACCAAGGCAGGCATGGATGCCTGGAACATGTTGACATGATACTATGTTGTATACTTTGTTACTCTAGCTAAGAGCACCATTTGTCATGTTTGGATGGATTTGTCTCTACGGGCAGCCCTTTCTCATTGAGACAACAAAATGCACCATCATTACACTTATACTAAGAGGCTCCACCTATAAAAGCAGCCCTTTCCATAACACAAGTCGTAAGTGGATAGCCATGCTTCGCCACCTCATGCACGTGTTAGCTCTCAAGGATAGAGGGTGTTAAGCATCAACTTTTATCCATGCTCTATTTCTCTCACCTCCCTCCTCTCTTTCTTGCATTTGACATAGACTGATGCAGCAGGCACTTAGAGTTCTCAATTTCCAAACTTCTTTTCTCTATGAGCATTATGCATGGAAGTCCAAACTAATCCATTCACACACATAGAAGATGCAAAAATCAAACATGGCATTCAAAAGCATCATTCTTAACTAGCATGTTTCAATGGTCAAGGTTATATTAATCAACTACATGCTTATACTCCAAGCATACATAAGTGCAATACATCACACATATCACATAGATATTCACCAATCATGTTAAACAAACCTTTTTGACAAAAATCGTTCCAAACAAGTTTATTAAAATGTGATCTTGGACAAGAAAGCCACTTCATACAATAAACTGACATTTCATATACATTTCTAAAAAGGAGTCTATTAAAACTCGGGGGATAACTATCACATACATCAATCAAACTGTCATGACAAGAAGCACTATCAATTCCATATGAACTAACTCTTCTTGCCTCTCAAATTCCTAATTCTTAATCAAGCTCCTTCGAGTGGAAACATATGCTTCAAGATGTCAAATGGTGTTTACATATCATACAAGTACATGAAATCATGGCAACAAGTTGCAGTCCAAGGTAGAGTCAACATATCAAGCACACATGATAGTCAAACATCGTATTATGCTTCCAAACACCCTATTAGGTCAATCAAAACACATTACCAATCGTGCTACTAGGTTGCATGTTGTAACACCCTAATTCTCTTTAGAAATTAAATGAGGTTTTATTAATGAAAATTTTAAGATTTTGATAGATGTAGAAATGATGAGAAGGATTCAAGGAAGCAAAAATAAAAATGAATAGTATTTTGTGGGACAACCGAAATCCTAGAATTGGGCCCCGGAAATGCCCAAAATTGAGAAATTATATGATTATGGTTAGAAATAGGTAGAATTAAAGATTTTATACCCAAAATATTTTTCGGGCAATGTTTGATTACCTGGGTACACTGTTTCACCCGTTCAGTGAAATTTCGGTGTGTGATTTCTAATACCGAAAACTAGTTAGATCTCTACAAAATGAATGAACCTATCTCTTTAAATCAAATGAATGGCCAAGATTCAATCTTGAATTACAAGATTGAATCACAACCATTCATTTTACTTTATTGGATAATAATTATCTATATATATATATATATAATATTAATATGTTTACTATAAGATAAACATGACTAAATTAGCTTCCTTAAGAAGCCAATTCTCGGCCAGCCAAGGGGAGAGAAACCAGCTACCTTCCTCCATAGCCAAGAGCTTCATCTTGGTTTTGACTTCCATATATACTAGCCTAGAGCCTTTGAAATCAAAACTTTCCTTCATCAAAGTTGTTCTACACCTCAAACTCTACAATTCTAACCGATCAAAATTCTAATTCTCCATCAATTTTCACCTTGGTTCCTCACTCCCTCACTGCCTAGAGGAGGTTTAGTGTATGATTAGGAGCTCTCAAGGTGAAGGGAGGTCAAGTAGAACACTTTTGGAGCAAAGAACTCAAAAGCTCTCAAAGTTAGGGTTTAATTGTTCTCTTTTGTTTCAAAATTTATTCTGAGAAGTCCTTGCTGGTTCCATCCGAAATTTCTGATTTTATTGGTTGATAATATGTTAATATTGATGTATTAATTTTGGTGGGGTGTTTGGTGTTGTGGAAAAATCATTTTTATCACAAGAGATTTTGAATTGGTTTGCTGGATTTTCGGATTTCAAGAAGGCAGGGATTGTTCACGAATTTTCGAGTACAATTGTGTTCATTTTTACGAGCTATAAAAATTACATGTTGAAGCTAACATCCTAAGGAAACTCTGAAAAATTTTGTGGTGCATGATGAATACTTTTACTACCTGAGAAAAATCAAGAACCGAATTAGTACTCATGCTGTCTAGGTTTTTGAATCTGAAGCAGGAAAATTGTATGATTTTATTATCATAGTAAATGAGCGATTTCTCTTTTGAAATTTTTCTAGGGAGTTAAAAACATCTTGAAGTGTAACTTTAATTTTTATTTTGAGTTGATTCCATCATATGATAAATTTAAAAATTTTGAGAACCCTGCTCTAGGATGTGAAAAAGTGTGCTGTGACCACTAAATTTGTAAAATTTAGTGACATGGTTATAGAGCTCTGATTATTATGAGAATTTTACAGGGTCTTTTAGACACATTGAAGTGACATAGGTAATTTTTGTGGCTTTTTTATTGGCCTTTTTATGTGGAAATTAAATATTGTATCTGGAGTAGTAAATCTGCCAGGGTGTTGAAACAGTGAGAATGTCTTAAATTAATAATAACATGGCATTTGATTCAAGTATATGGTATATGTATATATGCTAGATAATTTAAAGAAATGCTTATGAGATATAGAGAAGAGTCCAATGAAATTAAATACTTGTGATGTAAGAATGCCATTGAATAAGAGAAGTACATGATGTGAGTATTATGGTGGTAAAAGAGAAAATATGACTTATAATTGTGCAAATTTTTAACATATGGGGAAAATAGAGATAAAGCTTGTGTGGTTAATGGGGAAAGGCACAAGTAAGAGCTTCCCTAGGAATTTGATGAGTTGGTAGATGCATTGACATATAGGAATGAGCTCATGTCCTAGTAATCAATAGTTCTTGTGGAGTGATTCCACTACAGATACCGCTTGATATGAGATTAAGCCTTCTCTATGTTAATGAAAAGAGACAATTGCACTAAATTAAATTCTACGAGTTACAAGAGAAAGATACTTGATTACTACCATTTTGCATTCAGTTTTATATGAATTATGCACATTAGTATTTATGCACATAATTTAGCATGATGAATTTAATATGAATAAATTTACTAGTTATATTATGTTCACATTTGAGGGAGTAGCCTACTAAGAATTTTATAATATTCTCATCCCTTTGGTTTTATTTACTTTGTATTATTCAGATCTAGCAGATGCCGTCACTAGTATTTTACCTTGACTCGCCACAGTGGGTGTGGCATTATGATCCTGCCCTCGACTCTCTTTATGCCGTGGGTTACTCGCAAATCCGTGTTTATATGTTTTTTGGCCGTTCATTTAGTACTTATGTATTTACAGCTGACTTTGGCCCTACTTTCCCTTATGATGGTGTGCCTCTCCACCCGGCACACCTAGTGATATTTGATATCCCGCTGGCACCACCAGCACCCCTTCCAGTAGATGATCCCTCTTCATCCTCATCTTCAAATTCTAACCCACCTGAGGGTCCTGATGCCTCTAGCGGAGGTGAGGCTATCATACCGATGGCTAATGGTTGTATCTAGTAGGACGTGAGATCTTCAAGGACTCCTAATATGTATATAGTGGTAGTTTAGTACTAGAGCCTCGCTAGCCTGCAGATTTGATCTTATTAAATGTTGTGAGGTCCAATTCTAGTTGTATAAAATTTTGCTGGGCCTCAACTTTGAGCAGGTTAGACTAGATACTGGAGGTGTCTCTTTCTTTTTTTGTGAGCTGAGTTCCTGACTAGCTTAGACATTAACTAGTGTGTTTCCCGGTACGATGCACATATTGCAAACTTAAAAATGATGTTTATATATGTATATGCGAGTTTATCCATGTATGTGTCTGAATTATTTGATTTCATTTCTTTCGACTAGTATAGATTATGAAGATAGGTAATACTTTTCTAATTACTATGTTAACACTCGAGTAACACATGGTGGTTAGGAGGGTGTTACACATGTAAACATGGTGCACCTAATCTAAGTCTTATTCATACAGTTTACATGCATGGGTTAGGAAAATAACATATATTCTTTAGATACGAGTTCACAAACTTGATCAAATGAGAGATTACCATTTCAGACTTAAATCAATCACTTAAAAGCCCAATCTACTCATTCATTCACGTAAGAGAAAAATCCCAAAAAGAAAACACAAACCACGTCAGTATTTAAGCTTTAGATCACATAAACCACTTAGGTAAGGAACTAAACTATTTAGAGGCAAAAAGCATTTAAAAACTTCAAGTTCTCACCAGTACAATGGGTTTTAATACATATTTATCGAAGAAGGTTGACCATGATAGTTTAACATAGAAAAGGGATTACAACTTTATCCCACATTTAACCTTGGTGTAAATAAATCATGCTATTATACCAAACTTGTTTCATATATCTCAAAAAGAACATTGATAAAACTCGAAAATCTTTTCATTTATAATCTTGCAAAACATTTAACAAGAACCCCAATTATTCATAAAACCCCTTTTCAAAGATACAAACACATTCACCAAGTCACATGTCATATTCATAAAACATAAAAACATAATAGTGCTGAGGGAACCTTGAAACCAGTAAAATTGAGTTTCTCAAAATCATGAATGCATTAAAGCAACATACTCCACTTATCATTCCAAAAAGCATGGCAACTAAGCATTTTCATATGTTAAACCATGTGAGTATCAATCATGGGTATGTTATCAATGCACTTCAAATCATTCAGAATTAACAAGGTTATGAGAACTCTTGTGAGAACACATAGGAACTAAATGCTAAGTCCTTGGACATCACATAATGGATACATACTCTTTAGTTACATGCTTGGCCTTTGAACTTTAACACTAGCAGCTTACATGTTCATTTCAATTTGATAACAAGAATCATAACCCATACCAAGCATGTAGAACTAATTACATCGCATATTAATAATTTTCCAAACATGTTTCCTTGGCCTGTTTATACATACAACTTCAATCATGTAGTTCTATTACATCATCTTTCAAAGTTCCAAATCATCACGACAGAATCATTCATTCATGCTTTGACAAAAGTTTATAATTTATTTATGTTAATTCTAATCATAACACAAAAAACATTTATAATTTGTAGCACTTCCACATCATGGATATAGTTAGGAGGGAAGAGGGCAAGAAGCAAGCAATTAGAAGCAATCAACATGCGCAACCATTCTAAAATGATATTCAAATCCCATCAAGTATTCCATGTCATGCTGCTAGCCATTCTACATGCACACCATACCTATAGAGTGCAAACCCCACTTTCAAACATAAATAATAATATAATTCATCTTAGAACCATGATATGCATGAGGTTCATGGCATTACAGATTATATAAAATAACTAACACAAAAGAAACCAATCATCATTTCTACAAAATGCTTAGATGCGTAATTCATAAGTTCATCATAATTTTACCTACTAACCTTGGGTCTTTTGCATGTGAACCCCATTACCTGCGGTGGTTGCACTATCCTTAACTATACTACAGGACGTCGGGTTGCTCTAGCATCTAACTTGTAATAATCTGAAGTAGTGGGCAATCCTTCTTCATGTGCCATTTCTAAGTCAATCTGTAGCATGTGAATATGACCTATAGGCACTGGCCTCTATAGTATTTTCTGCACCTTTGATAGATTGGATATGATCGATCGATTTGCATTGAACTCTACCATTCTAGCTAGTTGTTTCCTTGGCTCCAAGGTTAGGCGATGGTGGGATGTATCAGAGAGAGCAGTAAACTGGTGGCCCTGACCAACAATGTCTATTGCTGACGTCTGTCTAAGCTAGTCATGCTCGACTATGCTCCCTATTAATGCACTTTAGCTCTGATGTGATCTACTCGGTTAAAAATGCCTCGCTCAAGGTGCCAAATGCAACTAGTGCTAGCCACTGTAGTGCTGTTGCAGCGGTGATGGCGATGATAGTTAACAGGTGGCATAATTCACTTGACAAAAAGAGGAAAAAAATAAGAGATTAGATCAAGAGTTCGAATGAATGACAATGACTCACATTGAACCTAGACATGACTAACTATTCCTAAAGGCCTCAAATAACATCATATCAATATAAATGGTCATGGTTCCATTAACACAAACCTCTTACTCCAGTGCTATGTAGGAAAATCTATGGCTTTGATACCACTTTATCACGACCCGAATAGGAAATGTGACTAGCATATTAGGGACTAGGTTCCACGATAGCCTTCAATGTAACGTGACTTACTGAATGCATGGATTAACCTGATTTTCATACTTAAAATGTAATTTATTCTAAATCATCATCAAATTCTCTATTTAAGGCATAATATTTGAATTCATAAATTCAAAATGTTTCAACATACGTAACTGTGAATTCATATTAATTAAATTTAACATGTGCTGCTGCAATTCATAAAAATGTAAACTATTTCATTTCATGATCATAGTCATAATTTGAAAATCGGTTCAATACTTGAAAACTGAATATTGCAAAGAAAGTCATAAGTTGTAAAATTACAATTACAATACATAATATGAAATTGGAATGCATGGTTTAAATCCTACTTGCATAACTACTAGAGCACTTTAATCTAACATAATCCTTGACTAAGTCTCACTGCAAAGTAAGGCTCACCATTGGAATAGCTGTGGACTACAAAATCAATCACTGAGTGATAATGGGATCTGCAGCTGCAACTATAAGGAGGAAGGAAAAGGGGTGAGTCAATGAACTCAGTGAATAGTTCTCACCCACCAATGATATAGGACAACCAACGCGATACATATACATAATATACATGTAGCAAGTAGAAAATCATTTTCATATTTACATGCATAATTACATAGGAAAGCATTTCTAAATTCATTGTACGGTAAATACTAAAGAAACAAGAATCTTTGAACTTGATAAATATGTACTTAATAGTAATAATGACTCTAATCTCAGAACACTAAATGGGCACCTAACGAGGTCCCATAAAGCAGACACTTAACTATATTCCATTATCCATATACTCTGAAAGGACAAGATTGTCCTTTGGCAAATAACTTAATACCAAGACTAACAATTTGACAGTCATTAACTCATTGTTTATTTCTATATAATTTCTGTCTAAAACTAATTTGCAAATACACTGAAAAAATATAAAAATTCTAAAAGCTCTGAACTCATATAATTCTAACAAGCTGACTATCAAGTATTGATGGATAAATTGATTCCTTATAATAAAAAGTTAGTGTTGAGATTGCCCACAATTGTAAAAATAGGACACATATATCCCTAACTCACCCACAATCTATTAAATATTGATGTGAACTTTTTAATTATTGATCTATATGACATCCACTATTATCAGTCGACACTAACTAAAACACCTCCTTTCATTTGTTTTTTTTTTTTTGCAAATTCCTCCATAAACGTTTCAATATTTCAATGTACTAGTATTATCAAGAAAGAAATCCCTAGCTTCAAGCTTGTCATTCTAAGAAAAGAATTGGATTAGGAATCGAATTCCTTATGCTTTATCAATACCTTGTTCTACAGCATTACCGATATTATAAATTCATAATTATTTCTCCAAAAGAGCTATCTACTAATGTACAGTGATTGCATATTACAAAACAATGCAACACCATGCTTGATTTTCTATCGACATCTTATTTACAGAAAAGTGAAATTCCAAGTTTCCAATAATAGATCAGAGTCATTCCCGCACCAATTCATTAAATGAACACAAATACATTGAAAGAATATGTTTGTGATAAATTACGAGAATTACAATACATGGATTATGAGAAGATAACAAAAGGGATAAGGGATAGGTGCTCTATTAAATTTTGGAATATTTGGAGAGAGTAATTGATGATGATTGAGATTAGTGGGTGCCATATAAATCAATAAGTAAAATCCACATCAACATTTAGTAGGCTACAGCTGAATAAAGGATTTATAATGTCTTATTTTTACAATTATGAGGATCTCAACACTATTTTTTTTTAATAGGAACTACTTTGTCTATCTATAAAATTATCAATGACATATGATGTCTTATTTTTGTAATTATTACGGATCAATACAATAATTTATTTTAATGATGTATGGACGCATAATAATTTAATAGTAATTAATGTACGAATATTACATGCAGAATTGGCAAAGACTGAATTCTATAAATTGTTAGCTTTTCTAAAATAGTGTGAAAATTTTTCTTTGAATAAAGAATGACATTTAATTCGTAAAATTGTGGTATTGATTGTGCGTCTCTTATACGTGTCAATTCAATTCAAATTCCGAGAATGATTTGCGAAAGTTATTCAGCGATCAGTATACATCTCCGGAATTATTCTCCCATTCTTCCTGCTACTACACATGTGTCCATTGGATAACATGATTTTTCACTAATCAATTCAGTAATTAACAGAGATGCGCTAATTGTAGTGATTAAAATCAAACAATTTTAAAAATATTTGGACCAAAGCTATAATATTGTTTTTAGTAACAAAAATCAAAACTTGCTTACTGGGATCTGACGGCTGAATTATAAATTTTATATTTGGTAGCACCTTTAAAATAATAATCATAATTCCATATAATGATTCTATGAAATTGAAAATATAACTAGTCCAAACATTTTTTCAATTCTTATCTCATACATTAAAAATTATCAATTTCATATTTCATAATTGTTATTGATCTCCAACTATGACCACCTCCCGTCAGTCTCGATGGCCAACCGCCCCTTGCTAGCTTGCTCACCTCAGGTCGCCAATGACTGACCGCCTGCCCACTGTTGACCATCGGCTGCTCGCTATTGGTATTAGCTGCGCACTGGTGTCCTACCATCCATTGCAGGTTGTCCATCTGCTGCAAACTTAATATAGTTAACATATTTTAAAATTATAGATAAGATAGGTGAGTAATATTAATTATGGAATTGAATTTAGAATTATAGTTCTGGATCCTAATTCTTTGTAAGAGTCAAATATCAAATTTAAAATTCCAAGATAATTTCAATTCTCTGCACCAAACAAACCTTAATTGTTTTTTTTTTCTTTTTGATTAAAACGAAAGCATTTGACTTCCTTTGAACTAATTTAACAAGCAATTATATGTACGTACATTGTATTTCTTTTTACGTAGAAGACTGATAGAATCACGACTCCTAATAATAATCTGATTGCAATATGCACCGCTTTTCAATTGAGGAAGAAGAACTAGCTAAAGAATAACACCATGTTGAGGAACTCCAACCAAAATAAGCAATAACCTTTTCCCTCATTTGCTGGTACTAGACCCACAGACCCAAAGTAGGTGCACTCGTAGAAGCATAAACAAAAGGAGAAGAAAACTTCACACGTTTTTCCCAGTATGGAAATCCAAACTGACTTTCAGCTCATATTTTTCTTAATATGCGAATGTATATACTCTGAAGCAACTACTTTTCTAAGAATTTAAATAAGTTGCCACCTTAATTATGGACAATTAAATCTATGGCCAAACAAATTTTTACTCAAGATTCCAGCCTTTAATAAACAGCTCACACCAGCTGGGGCAACTATGATCACAAAAGAATTATGAGCCAAGTATATATGGTAGATCTCCGTAACTTCATAGGCAAAATAATTAAAAAAGAGAGGTCGGGGTCAAGTAGCCGTAGTTATAGGTATTGTCATTTACTTATTTGGTTCAATGCGTAAGCTGAAGGGCATCATGGTACGGCGAGATGTTTGAGGAATGCGGCTTCCGCCAGTTAATTCTACGTTTCATCATCTAAAAGTAGATGTCTAATTAAAATATTTATTTCGTCATCATTAGATGTAATAGATGAGCGAGGATAATGGGACTATCATTACATCTAATGGTAATGAATTGAGTGTGTTAGTCAAGCACTCATTTTTAAGTGTTAAAATAATATTTTTATTTCCTGAAATCCAATGCAATGCTGCATGGCAAAATTATCCACCCGATTTAGGTATAATCAAGAAAGAGAAAATCGGACCGAGCATCAAACCGATTAAGATACTAATTTAAAAGTTTAGAGATCCAACTGGTTCAATAGGGTTTAACCAGAATATAATACATATATATATATATATGATTAATTAGAATGTAAAAAATATTAAATAATTAGCATTAATATAATCAATAAAAAAAATATTCATAGGTCTATAAAAATAAACATAATTCATATAAAATTTCTCTGGTTTCAACCTCACAACACAGTTACAAAGCATTTAAAAACAATATTTGTTAGTCACTAGCAAGGTTATAGTGAGCAATCTACGAATGACAGAGAGAGAAGAAGAATAACTCAACAATCTTTATTAGTGCCCTTCTTTGATTTCTTTTTTTTCATTTTTGCTTTGTGGCTGCCACAAGATATCAGTATTTAAGTTTTGAAAAAATAAGAATAAAAATTTTAGACCAGTCCGGTTTGCTGATTTTACCCAATTTTGATCGATTCTTGATTGGTGTTGACTGATTTTAACTTTTTCTGATTTTTTGAGCTTAACTAGACTAACTAGATAATTAGTTTCCGGTCAAATTGGCTGATCCGGTCTGATTTTCTCTTTAATGGCTATAACGTAAGATATAGGCAACAAATAAGAAAAGGTGCACGGTATGGCATGTTAAAATTGAATCACAATCAAGTAATTTGATTTGTAGTTCTACGTCCTTACCTCTATTCTTATTTTGCAATTTGGATTTTATAATAATTAAGAAATAGAAACTGAAATAACCATACTGAAATATTTTATAAAAGACTAAGTTAATATGTAGGTCTTTGTAATTAGAGTGTAGTTTTAAATAGGTTTCTACCGTTTAAAAGTTTTTAATTCAATTTTTATATTTGAAAAAAATTGTGATTGAGGCATATCATGAGTCCTTAACCATTCATTTTTTGCTACACTATATAGTGACCTTTAACTATGCCGCGGTGTCAATAATTTGGTGAATAGATAGCAAAAAAAGATGAAAAAATATTGTCAACCATTTATATCCTTATTATTAAAGATTTGTTTTTATTTTTCTTATCTTATAACATTTACATTATTGCTTCGTATGACATATATATATATATATATATATATATATATATATATATATATATATATATATATATTGGGAGTGGCAATTTCCCTCAATTATATCATTCCTAAAATTTCCTTAAGATTACTTTAGCAGTTAGTTTTTTAAAATAAACTAAAATTATGTATTAAAATCTTAATTATTTATTA
The DNA here is from genome assembly GCA_031216125.1 of Dalbergia cochinchinensis. Taxonomy (NCBI): domain Eukaryota; kingdom Viridiplantae; phylum Streptophyta; class Magnoliopsida; order Fabales; family Fabaceae; genus Dalbergia; species Dalbergia cochinchinensis. The sequence goes on from CM062368.1 coordinate 29,956,263, forward strand.
CAACTTTTTTTACTTATTATTTTTATTTTTTGACATTTCTAAGTGGCTTTAATTAAATTATGTTTTCTGACATAGCAATTTTTTATTATATTAAATAATAAAACAAATAAAAATTAATTAACACATAATTTCTTAGATTTTTCTGCATATAATTCATTGGGAAAATAATTTTTTATACAAAAGGATAATATACGAGAATGGTGCGATCACGTGTATTTAACATTTTTAATCTATCCCAACATAACTTCCGCCATTCTCACGATATATATAATCAAGTAGCTTTAACCAAATGTTATATCGTTAATAATAAATTTCCCTGTTGAATTAGAAGACCACATCATACTATAAAATTTCAAATCAGTCTCAAATCATATGGCATAGACTTTTTGTATATCAAAATTAACTTTATAATATTTAAAATCAACAAAAATAAAAATTATGGATCTGTTTAGAAAGTGTTTTCCAAAACAGTTATTCATTTTTAAAAATAAAAACAAGAAAAGATGTTTGGTACATTGTTTTGTGACGTTAATTTAAAAAAAGATACAATTTTTAAAAGTAGAATCTTGAAATCAGTGAAGAGGCGATGGCATTGACGTAATTTATGGTGTTTTATTAGCTGTACCGGGCTTCGATTCTCATCACTCACATTCTTTGTGCCTTTCGTCATCTATTTTATCCAAATATGTCACCACTGCAGTGGCATGTGCCTCCTCCTACGCCTGTGTGTTCTCTCTCTAAGTGCTTCGTCTATTTTTCGTCCGGTTCCAAATTATTGTTCATCGATATCGATCTCGTTTTTTTCAATGTGCAACTCTGATTAGTGTGTCTTGGGTGCTGTTTTGCTCCTATTCGTTTTTTCTTTCCTGGTCTTATGATGATGAGGATGCTCTTGGCAGGCACAAAGCTTCCAAAAGACACATTCTTGAAACTCAATTTTAAAATCATCCATCCAAACAAATTTTCTATTTTTAACCGTTTAAAAACTGATTTGTGAAATTTGCTACCAAGCAAATATTTTTGTTCTATTATTTTTTAAAATTAAATTTAAAACCTTTTTAAATTGTTCTACAAAACTATAAAATAAAACAATTCCAAATAAGGCTTATATGATTGCATAGCTATTGATGCTCAATTTTTATGAAATTTGACACAAATGATCTTTATGTATGTATATGTATGTATTAACAATTTGATAAATAATTTCTACTCACATTCGTTTGTTTGTATTGTGCCAAATACCGGTTCTGATTTGTTATATCTTCAATTATTTGTGTATAATTTCTCAGATACATCATAGTGTAAAGAAAGTAATTTTATTTTTCAGATATCTTCTAATTTTTCACATAATAATTTTGCTCTTTAGCCCAGTAAGATTTTATTTCCAATAAAAGGATAACAAATTATAATAAATAAAAGAAAACAAAACATGTAATTATTAGCCCCACCATTTCAGATACAATTTGTACATCACAAAACAATTGAAATTTCATAGATATAATTAATTAATTCATAAAAATGAAATGTTAATTTATATTATATAGTTTAAATATTAAAATATAACACTTTTTATATTGATAAGGTTTTAAATGAATTTTATCGCAATTGTTCTTACTTTATGTGGTTTATATTTTAGTTATCCCACCCATTATGGTTTGAGAAAATACAACTTTTGAGTGATATAGTTTTTAATTGAAGGCATTCAAAAATGTTAAAAATAAAAAGTGATAAGATAGATATATTACTGAGACTTTAACATACTATCCTTGATTTTATTTTGAAAATTAAAAAAACTAACAACTTAGAGTGCCCCCTTGGACTACCACGTGGTTGCTGACATTATTTTGAATTCACTCTGCAAATAAGGAGTTCGGTGTCTCCTGTGTTACTGGAGTCAGAATGTTCATCTCGGCAGGCAATCTTAAGTTGTTTTTTCGGTGTTTGTTAGCATAGTGTTGCTTTTGTTTGAAAGTCTATTGGTGGTTTGGTGGAAGCTTTATGTTGGAAGCTTTATGTTTTGATCTTTGTTTTTATATTTCATGAACCAGGTTGTTCTCTTTCACTTCTCCATTAATGGGGTTAAGCCTTTTATACATATTTATCGAAAAAAATACTAATTAACTACCAAAATAATCTTAAGGGCAGTTCAGGAATGGTGTAATTGAGTATAATTAATATGAAGTATTAATAAACAAGTAAGAGTGTCAAAAGTCATTCCCCCTGAATTGTGTACAACTCAAAGCTTCATTCTGACAGCACCAAGGTTTTATGCCGTTGGATGAGATATTGCCACGGATGTTTGAGCAGTTAATTTTACATTTGTATTTTGAAAAATTGACATTATAAAAGAATGCTCAGACTTTATGCTAGTTAATGGTGGATAACATTAAGCAAACAAGCAGGAAATTTTAAATTAAGTTAAGAAACTAATAAATTTTAGCACAAATGTAATAACCAATAAGTATCGCGACTAGGTTCACAATCACATGGAAGTTACATGTGTTATGCCTTATAAAACGGCAGGAAATAAATCCCCCTTTTCTAATATATTTTATTTAATTATATAATTCATGATGAGGTTAGACTATGCTATATACCAATTTATATTCGTAAAAATATGCAATAATTTTGCCTGAGATTTAAGTGATATTAACCTAATACGTAAGTGTATATTTTGTAAATTGTAATGTTGAATATTTTTATTTCATAAAATAATGATTGAATAATTTTATAAACATGACAATGATGAGCATCATCGCTAGAAGGGAGTCAAAATAGACTTGAGAAATCGAGTAATGTCATGAATACTATAAGAGATGTGAATATAATTTATTTGTTTTTTTATAATTAAGAAGAGGCTCAAAATGGAGGAGCTACATAATAATAAAATGATAGACAGACATACACTGGCCCCCAAACAACACCTTATCAGCATAACCATGGTCAGAAAAAAACCCACAAAATTGAAGCATAATTTACTGTTCAAATGATGATCAGATTTTTTTTTCAGCACATGAGAAGTTCTAAATTAAATAGCTAAGAATTGTACTATAGAGTGCTAATCATGCCCTGATTTTCGGAGGATTAGCTATTTTTGCAAAAGTACGCCTAGGGTATGTCTCAGTACATACCTAATGACTCCATTTTTAAAAAAAGAAATTGAGTATATCTGGGTATAAATCTTAGAACCTTGCTTGGACCAATGGAGTGCTTGGATGTGATATCGACTTTGGATGGGACAAGATGATTCTTAGAATAATATATTTATGTCTAGCACATAAAAAATTTTTAGATCATAAATAAGTTGATTATGGGAATAATATAGATATGTTTGGCACCCAAAAAGGATCTAGATGAATTGATTCCAAGGTGATATAGATATGTTGTAAAAATCTTCAAATCATAAATAAGATGTTCTTAGAGTAATATAATTATGTCTGGCTCATAAAAAATATTTAGATTATAAATAGGATGATTATGAGAATAATATATGTATATTTGACGCCCAAAAAAACTTCGAATCTAGATGAATTGATTCCTAGGTGATATAGATATGTTTATTGTGAAAATCTTCATATCATACATAAGATTATTCTGAGAACAGAAAGATATGTTTGACAGATAAAAGATCTTCAATCATAAATGGAATGATTCTGAGAATAAAAAGGATATGTTTAATTAGAAGCTTGTTAGAGCTCGATTAGGAGATGATGGCGTAGCTCATCCAAGAGGTGACTAGCTCGGTGGGTGACGTAGCTTGTCCAGGAGGTGATGGAGATAGGCCAGAGTTGACTTAGCTCAGCCAAGAGATGGTGGCTTGGCTCAGCTGGGAGGCACTGTAGCTTGACAAGAGATGGCATAGCTTGGTTAGGAGGCGACACAGGAGCTCTGCCATCATAACTATGCTCGGAACCCAGAGTTGTATTGTTGAGTTTCTTTCATATAACTCTTTCTTTTTAGCTTTATGGTTAATCACCATTTATAAGTCTCTAGAATTGGTATTGGCAAGCATTGTTTTTTCCAAGTTCGAATCATGTGAATACACAAGTGTTATATGAGTTTTTCATGTAATTGCATCAAATTAATGTACAGAATATGATTCCATGCAATTGCGTAAGAATGCTGAAAGATAGGATAATGAAGAGATATAACTTGGAAGTTTGATTTAATTGAAAACTAGAAAGACATTCGTGATAAGGATTTCTTCCCTGTTGTAATGATCATTTGTGGTTTGGCTCATTCCGACAACCTTGGTAGGGCAGGCTTGTTTATTGGCCCCATGATGGGCACTGATATTCTAACCTAGAAGGTACCTTGCAAAGATATTCTGATGCCTAAATCAATGAGGGATTAGATAGGGAGGTATAGTAGTGAAATGACATGTTAGATCATACCCGGGGTACTGAGTCCCTTATATAGATGTTATCCTATGGATAAATCAGGATTAAATTCCCCTTATTTCCTTGAATAAATATATCTTGATAGGATTTAGGTAACACTAAATACTTGCAATATTAGTGATCATTAGTGGAGCATATTTTCCAGATGTAGAGATTACAAGATTGTATGGAATATAATCATAATCTTGCCCAATCAATAAGAGATTTAAGCCAAATTATTGGAAGATCCTTGAGAGGATTCTGTGCCACGTGGTAGACTTATGGGACCTTCTATTTGAGATCCCTAGGGATTGGTCATGGTATTCGGCGCATGATTTCTACTCTAGTACAATATCAAAGCAACACAAATACATATCTAGTTGAAGAAACATACAATGCTCAATTTAAATATATCCTAAATATTAGTACGTACTTAGAGTTTTAATCAACAATTTAGAGCATTTTTAACATTTGTAATCTTATTTTTTATCTCTCTCTAAGGAAAGAGGCATTTTTGGATAAGGAAATCCAACAAGTAATCGACAAATAAAGACTTTCTTTTTTAGTACAATATGTGTAATTAATCCATATGTAAATATAGGTAGGTCCCTTCTCCACATCTAATAATGTGCAAAAAGTATTTTACCGATATTGGAATGATATTGTCGTTCAACTAATTAGTGTCAGAGCTGGAAAAATGTAAATTGCACACATGGGGCCTACCGGGAGTGCAATTACATATTTTGGATATATTCTTTGCAATTAAGGTGTAATAATCCCTAAAACTTGAGGAGACCTATAAATACAATATATTTTCAAAATCAAATGGAGGCCTCGGATGGTCTTTGGCTGTCGTGGCCAATTTAGGAGATAAAAAAGAGTTCTATACAGTTTGGTAGCTACGTCAATAATAAGACTGTATTTGCTTTCAACTTTCTTTTCTTCTCTTGATTCATGTTTGAGATATTATTTTTTTCACCATAGTTGGATTTTTTAAGTATGTTTAGTAGCTAAATTCTTTTGTATGTTAGGATAACGATGTAATGTATGTTGAAATGATCATGTATTGAGTTTTCCTTCAATTTAATGAATGTTCTTCTTTTCAATTGAGTTTTTATCTCCGTGCTTATGCTGTTATGATTTGATTACCCTTGAATTGATACAATGAATTATGTAGGCAACTGAAAAATTGGTACATGACTTTGACCTGGAGATGGAAACCATAATTATTAATTATTTAGGAATAGAGATTGATAATTGTGTGGGATTAATTAAAATTTTCATAGAGCATTAAAGCCTTTGACCTTTTGATCCAAGTTAAGGAATTAATTTTGTGTAAAGGACTAAAGATAATTAGTATGAATCAGGTATTGATTATAATAGGAAACCTCCCATCAAGTGAATAGATAGATCTTCATTAAATTTGGATTTTAATTACTCATGGGAGCAACTAAGCCAGGTGAAGTCAAAACCCTAGGACCCCTATGTTTCTTCACCCTTCCAAATCACAATCTTTTCAAATTCCCTAGTTGTTAGTTAGTTGCTTTACATTTTAATTTATTTTATTTGCTTTTGAATTTAAATTTGAATTTGTGTTCACTAATTTGATTACTAGATAGTATTTGGAATAGAGTACTTAGTCATGTCAATTCTTGTGGACATGATACTCTTATTATCACTTTATTATTTGTACGACTTTATATTCTTGCTAATGATTGCATAATTTTGTTTGTTACATAGTGCACCAAAAATTAGCTAGTTAAAAAATAAATCAATTTTTTTTATTTTCTAAAAACAATAAGCTTTAATAAATGAAAAAGATAATTGAAATATTTTAATATGATAAAATGAAAGGAAAGATCTTTCTAAACAATATTCAATAAGATATATTTAAAATCATTTTTGTATATTTATTTCTATCATCTATAATTTAATGACTTTTTCTAAGTATCAAGTATTAATTCCTAATTACAATTAAATAAAAAAAATTCTGCTAAAATACTTTAAAAAGTTTGAATCTAGATTCTCTAAAGGAAGTTGCTCACTTTAAAGGATAAAATGAGTTAATCTGGACTATTCAAATAATTAATGACATAGATTAATTTCAAATATTACATCCAAAGAAAAAAAGAAAAAGAAAAAGAACTTGCATTGTGATCGTCGACTAGTGTATGCTCTTCCTTCGCTCGACTACAATAATTTAAAACTGTTCATATTTCAGAAATGGTTAAACAAAATTTTCTTCTTTGCTTCATTATATGAGGTGCTAGTTAACATCTCTTTCTTACTCCCTTGGGACGAGTTGCAGTTTGGTCATAGTTCCTTGACCGTGAGTTCGAATTCGTGAAATTTTGGAGTTCAGGATTTTAGTTAGAATTAGCATTGTGCTGTTATTGAAGACGATTATCTGCAGTCAAACTCCATGTCCAACTTGGGTATTTTTTCAGACGCAATCAACCCGGTAAATATTTCAAATTATCACAAATTTAAATGTTTTATTGCTACAGAAAAATTTAAATATAAGGTTCTTGCTTCAATAACCAGGATACCGATACTCTTTTGGTTTTCAATGGTCATGATTGAATACTTGATTTTCTATAGCACATCCTTAATGACAAATAACTAAAAGTTATGGCACCGATACTTTTGAATTTTGAATTTTATAAAAATATCAAAGTAACCCTTAAATATAAAATATAAAAAAAACACAAGGAAAAACTTATAATTCTGTTGATGAAGAAGAGAACCGAATGGCGTAGGAATGAAGCAAGAGGCACAACTATGGTGCAAGAGAAAACCAAGTGAGACGTGTACAAAACTAAAAAATTTGAGGAAAAAAAGGCAGTAACCATTTAAAAGAAAAAAGAAAAGAAAAGAATAGTGAAGGGGCAGAGAAAAACTAACGATTTCCAGGAAGAAAAATACAATAATCTGCGGTGCAGGAGATGAATATTGAATGAATCAATTAAGGGAAAAAAAGGCAAGGAGAAAAAGGATGAAAATTTTGTATTCAAAAAGCTTGCTTTCTATTTCAAGTTTTTCTGAAAAAATAAATCAATAAACTACTATAATTTATTTGAAATTGATATATACCATGTAAAAAAAAAATGATATATATCACATATACCATTAAATATTTGAACGGTAAAGATTAATTCACTTTATTGTCCAAAGTGAATAACTCATTTTGGAATATCTAAATCCAAAAATTTTACTCATACACACTATTCACTTTCTCTCGTTTTTCACACGACTAATTCTCATATATACATTTTTCATTTACTCTTTCCTGTCCTCTTCGGTAATCAATTCTAAGGTTTGATTCCTTACTTTCATTTCATTTGTGTACCATACAAATCTTATACTTGAACATTCATGGTTGAGATTAATTTAAATTGGTTGTGTCATGTCTAATTGAATAAAAATCTTTCCGTAATCATTTTTATTTTCAAGCCTCTCACCTTAATTCCTCCGGACACAATATAATTTCACTATTTTCAACAAACTATTCAATTACTCATTTAGTTCTAAAGTTGCTATAAAAAAGTTGAGACAATGCCAACAAAAAATTTATTTTAGTCTTGTAATGAATGAAATAACATATTTAGTTTAAAAAATAAAAATAAAATAAAAATAAAGAGATCAAAATAAACTGTGAAATCACATGCATAAATAAATTGCGAGTAATTGAGGTCAAATAATTCTGCCCCTTATTTTGTATACAAATGGAATTGTGATATTTACTCAAAAACCCCCCTTGATACATTATCTGTTGAACTGATCAAAGTGTTCTAGGACTAGGTCAAGACTCTTAAGACTTATTACAGTTGAACCTATCGTGATGCATGAAGTGAAACCAAGCAGATTTCGTATAGTCCAAGCAGTTACTTAAAAAATAGTTGCAAGGAATTAAAAACTTGCTATATATATATATATATATATATATATATATATATATGTCAATTAACCATTGACTAAAGCCAAACATCATTGATCCCTGTTATATGTTCTTGGCCCATTGAAAATTGCATAAAAAGCTGCACATACGTAGCTGCCGCAAGAATTATATGGTTGCCATGTCCGAGTAAACTGCTTGAAAAATATTATCCATTACAATATTGGGTAGTCACTTCTAAATGTCTATTATCACTTTACTCTTAATGTCTTTATTCATATATTTCAAAACTATCCTTAATTAAGAGTTAAGGGTTTTGTTTCATTCTTGTCTAGTGCCACTCTCATATTTCAGATTATACTTTATAATTATGCTAACTAATATTAAATATAAAAATTAAAATTCTTAATTTATTAATTTTAAAATAGAATAAGTCATTGAGGCATACAAGGTAAGATAAATATTTCTATTTCTATTTTGTGATATTCCAGATTTTTTTTTAAAATTTTTGAGATTGTATTTTTTATATATATTTTGAACATTCGGATTCTTTTAATTTTTCAATTTCCTGAAAAATATATTTAAAAATTTGTCTATTATCATTTCAATATTACTAATTAATACTAAATAAAAATAACTATAACTAAACTTTCAACTCAGCACAAGAAACTATTAATTTCAACATAATGATTAACTTGAATTAGAAAATATAATAAAATAAAATTTCATTAACTTGTCAAGTTTAATCAAACAAAAATATAACACTCATAAGCTATATCAAAGTGTCCCTTTATTATATTATAAAGCACTTTATTAATTAGTTTAAATAGTCTAACAGGAAATTCATAAAAGTAATAATAAGTAAAAATAATTAACAATAAAAATAATAATAAATCGTAATTATGCCCTCATATAAAAGACGACAAGTAATAAAAGTTAATTTAATGTATGAAGCTAGATTATTATTTAAAACAAAAGGAACTAAAGAACAAAACATTATAATAAAATTATTGTTAATACAAATAAATTTTGGAATCATGTGTTTCTTTAATATTTATTTAATTATGTCAACACTAGATGTTACAAGATTTTATGTGCATAGTGTCCATTACATGTTTTTTAATTACGTTGTTTTTTGATTAAATTGAGTTAACATTGTTTGTATATTACAATTTGTAAATATGTATTAAATGTTATTAAATTTTAATTAATATTTTTTAAAGAAATAGTCATTATTATAATATTTAGATAATTATTGTATCAAAAAAATTTAAATAAATAAGTCAATATTTAGATGTAAATAATTATATTAAAGAAATTAATTATTAGTACTTTCAATAGAAAGGGTATTTTAGAGAGATCAATTAAAAACCACTATAATTAAGAGTGACAATAAGCATTTGAGAGTGACAATAGCCACTTCCTACAATATTATAAGGAATTGTCATTTGTCAAACGCTAAGAAACGCGAACACACCGACTTGGTGGCGTGTCCATGTGTCAGAACGTGTTAGTGTCCGACACCCACACGACATGTTTTGGATACATATCCAATTAAAAAATAATTTTTTGAGCTTGCACACACATCGAACACGGCTAAACACTACTCTAATTCATTGTGGATACAGTTTAGATACCCCACAGATATGCCTGAGTTAGTTTCTTTACTTTTTTTCAAATTTTAATACCAATATGAGCCTAAAATCAACCATAGTTATTTAGTTGAATCTGTGCTGTTTGGTCATTTTATTTTGAAAATTCTTCAGTTGATCACAAAAAAAGAAGAAGAATTAATTAGATAAAAAAAATTATACAAACATGAGAAAAAAAATTATACAACAAAATAAAAAAATCACATATATATATGCCGTGTCCATGTCCTGTATTTTTTTGAGTTTGATGTGTTTTCATGTCCGTATCCCATATCCATATCAGTATCGATACTTCATAGGTCAAACGTCAACTAGTATCAAACCCGCTCAGTTGTGCGGATACTTGTAATAAATAGATATTCAATCTTAAAATAATTGATTTTAATAATAAAATAATTCAAATAATAGAATAAATTGTCATAAGATAAGCCGACTAAATAATAGAATCACGAAAATTCTATTACCAAAAAAAAAACAGAAATTCACCAGAAATTAAGGGTATATCTCTTCATTATATTTGGTATCATTTAGAGCAAATTCGAATCTGTAGATTTAAGGAATTTTGGACCCTTCTAAAGAAAATAAAGATTTTCAAGGGTTGGTGGATGCAGTGAAGCCTCAAATCAAAAGTTAACTTTTTGAACCCTTCTACCGAAGGCTTTCAATTGCTAGCTCGCAACGGTTAAATATTAGTTATTTAAAAAATAAAAATTAATTATCGTAATATATATATATATATATATATATATATATGTATATATAATTTTATAGTATTACTAGTAAAATATTTTTACATTATCATTTAATTAAAATATTTTATTTGTATAATTTTTCAAATAGTTAATATGATAGTCAATTATTATTATTAATGTGACAATATATAATTGAATAAATACAGAAAATAACTTTTACATTGTAGGTGGCTAAAAATCAAATGCAATATATTAGTTAATGACAATTAATACTCACATAATCACTTCAAAAATTATATAATTTTATATTTTAATCTTGATCATTAATACAATATCTAATAATCAAAATTTACTTTTCTCACTCTCATAATAGATCACCCTCTCATTTGAATTGCTATATATATATAATATCAGATGTAAATTTTAATTCTTAGTTTATGCTTTATATACACATATTTTAATACAAAATATTCTTGTTATAAAATTGTCCTAGTCCGAGAAAATTATTTATGTCCAATTCGATAACATTAAAATAAAAAAGTGAGCAACAAACTTTGTGATAGACTTCCCATAACAACATCCTTTTCTTAAATACTTGAGAAGGATTCACATAACATAAAATACAAAACCCTTTTACATCCCATGTTTGAATGAACAATTGCTATACTATCCTTTCTCTTTTTTCGATAATGGGAGCTAAATAAAAAAGAAACAACAAGAAAGAAAACTATCTCATGAAAAGAACTCCAAAAACATCAGCTAAAAGAATGAGCTCCAGGCCAGTCGGAGGCGTATCCCATTGTTGATTCACCAGAGGAGAAGAGGCACCATACTTAGCAAGAAAATTAGCGGCTTGGTTACCTTCTTTATAGACACGGGTAATTGAATAGGTCCAATCTCAATCCTTGAGATTAATGATGTCACGCAGCAAAGAAGCATACACATGAAAGGTAGAAGGGGAAGCCATAAGACGTAAAATCTCCAAGCAATCCACTTCACAAACCACATTGCGATAGCCAAGCTCTCAGACCAGAGTCAAGCCATAACGCAAACCAAGAGCTCAGTACAGAGATTATCAGCTCTAGGAATATGCCCAGTATACCTAGTAATCCAGTTGTCATTACTATCACGAATCACACCACCAAATCCTACAGGACCAGGATTACCCAAAGAACTACCGTCAGAATTAAGTTTCTCAAAATTAATTGGAGGAGGATGCCACCTAATCCATTTAACAGTGGAAGGTTGCTGCCTGTTCAAGTCAAAGACCAATATACAAGTGAATACAAGTTGCCAAATGTAGTGCAAAACTTGGATTAAAACAAGTTTCTCCTGGTTGAAAACCCACAAATTCCAATGACGCCACACAGCCCAAAGAGAAGAAAGGAAGATAATGCCATTAGGCCCTATAGCATTGGACCATAACCAAATTTGAAGATCTTGGGAGGCAAAAAGGGGCCGATTATCACACCCCACACGATCCCAAACTTCCCTAGCTAAAGAGCAATCCCGAAAGCAATGCAAAGGGGACTCCACAGCATTCAAGCACCAAGTACAAAAGGAGGAGTTAGAGAGACCTTTATTATGTCGCAATTCATTAGTAGGAATACTGTTTCACATAGCCAACCAGATCATAAAGCAAATTTTAAAGGGAACTTTCAATTTCCAAATCCAGTTTCAAGAGTGGTCCTTATCATCCTCATGCTAAGAAAAAGTAAGCCAATTATACCCGGAAGAAACGTTATAGCACCCAGAAAGAGCACCCTTCCAGACTAAACAGTCCTTATAATCACCCCCAAGGAATAAGGGTCTCTTGAATAAGTTGATGGACTTGAGGAGTCAGATTTGTCCATAAAACACCCAAATTCCAATTGCCATTAACCCAACAATCCCAAATCTTTAGCTGAGAATCTAAGATATGGACAAAATCAACAAGATTATAGAGAAGGCCTAACTGAGACCAGTTGCTATATCAAAAGGAGGAAGCACCATTGCCCAATCTTAAAGTAAATCCATCCTTGAGAACTTGTGTCGTTTGCCAAATAGCATGCCAAATAGGAGAAGAGCTACCGGGACAATTCACATCGAAGACCGAGCATTGACCTAAATACTTGGTGGAAAGTAGCTTGACCCATAATTTGTCGCGATCATGCAATAAAGTCCAAAGAAGTTTACCCAAGAGAGCAGTGTTGGATTATCTAGCACGCCGAAGACCAAGTCCACCATTATTAATAGGCCTAGCAATAGTATACCAATTAACAAGATGAAGACCCTTCTCCATATTCCCTTTACTCCAAAAGAAGTCCCGAGTAGTTCTATCCAGAGCACCACAAACAAAAGAAGGAAGCCAAAAGGATTGCATGATATAAATAGGAGTAGCTATCAAGACTGAGCGAGCCAAGGTCAATTTACCAACCTTATTGAGAAGCTTACCTTTCCAGCTAGCTAAACGCTTATTCAAATTTTCTATAATAAAGTCAAAGTCACTTCGTTTAGCCCTCCTATTAAGCAAAGGAAACCCTAAGTACTTCCCCAGATCCGTAGTAAAATGAATAAAGGAAATACTAGTAAGCACATCCCATTGCGTCCTATTAATAGTTGGAGAGTACATTCCCCTGGACTTAGAGAAATTAACTTTCAGACCAGAGGAAGCGCAAAAAGTATCCAAAATTCTCACAACTAAACGAACTTGGGAAGCAGAAGCCTGAGAAAAAAGAAGCAAATCATCAGCAAACAACAAGTGAGATATACCTGGACCACCTCTAGATACTTGTACTTTCTTCCAAGACTCCCTGCTGACCTCTTCATTAATAAGAGCACTAAGACCTTCCATACAAAGAATGAACAAATAAGGAGACATAAGGTCACCCTGCCGAAGACCCCGAGAAGAATCAATGGAAGGCAACTTCTCCCCATTCCAGAGGAGAGACAGCGTAGAAGAACAAACACAAAACATGATCAGATTCACAATAAAAGCAGGAAAACCAAACTTGTTAAGAATAAAGCAGAGGAACCTCCAGTCTACTCTATCATAGGCCTTTTCAAGATCAATCTTAAAAGCCACCACCCTTTTCTTGTTTTTGGATATCCTCATATAATGCATAACCTCTTGAGCAATAATAACATTATCCTGAGTTCTTCTTCCTGGAACAAATCCACTTTGCATAGGACTCATAATGTGATGTATGAAAGGTCTTATCCTATTAACTGGCACCTTGGTAATAAGCTTGTAGAGCACATTATAGAGGCTAATAGGCTTGAAATTACTCATACGAACTGGTTGGTCAACTTTAGGAATGAGCACAAAGAGAGTCTCAGCCATTTTCGAATCAAAGAAACCCTGCAAGAAAGCATTGCTCACAAACCTCCAAACCTCATCACCAACAATATGCCAGTATTGTTTGAAAAATAAAGCATGAAAATCATCACTAGCAGGAGCATTAAAGGACTTCATCCCGCTTAAAGCAGAAAACACCTCATCTTTAGAAACAGCTCTAGTCAAATCCCTAATATCACGAGGATCCAGCTGCGGCAACTGAATATTATCAAAAGTCGAAACATCAATGGAAGGCAAAGAAGAGAAGAGTCTGTGATAGAAGGATGTAGCCTCCAAACGTAATTTATCTTCTTCCATGCACCAAGTCCCATCATCAAGAAACAGACTAGAAATCTTATTTCTCTTACACTTAACAATTGTTTAAGTATGGAAGAAAGAAGTATTTCTATCACCTAATTTCACCCATTTCTCATTAGATTTCTGATACCAGAAAACCTCTTCTTGATGTAAAACATGTTGATACTCCTGCTGTAACTTACGCTCAAGAAGAATAGGAGAAACAACATCAACCTGCTTTAACTTCTCTTGAACATTTCTTAACCTGCTCTGAAGCTCTCGTTTCTTCTTAAAAATATTGCCAAAAATCTTCTCATTAAATTCTAAAAAATCACGCCTAACTATATTTAGCTGAGAAGTAATAGAGACAGAGGTTCCCCGCCAAGCCCTATTCACCAAATCCTCAAAATCTTTACGTCTAGTCCAAATAGCCTTAAAACGAAAAGGCCTAGGACTATTGCGAGAATTAGGCAACCTTGCACTGCGCATAAGAATAGGATGATGGTCAGAGTGAGTATGACAAAAGGTCTCCAAAAAAGCATCCGGGAACATAGTACGCCAAGATAAATCAACCAAAGCACTAGCAAGGCGTTTGGCCAAGATACGATGACCTTGGATAGTACGACACTAAGAAAATTTAGCTCCTATAACACCAATATCCATAAGAGAACAAGTATCAATCATAGCAGCAAACTTGTTAGCTCTAGAATAAGAAAAAACACCGCCTTTAACTTAACTGGGAAGAAAAATTTCATTGAAATCGTCCATGAGAAGCCAAGGACCTTGAACAACTTTCTGAAGCCTCCCTAAATAATTCCAAAGATCATCTCGAACAGAAGGAATGGGACTAGCATAAATCCCTGAAAAAACCAAGAAGAAGAATCTGAAATAATCTTCAAGGTAGCCACCTGAGCCATTATATCAACCACCTCAATGGACATTCCATCCCGGCATATTACCCACACACCTCCAACATGACCTCTAGCTTCAGACACGGCCTCAGCATAAAAACCCTAATGCCTCCAAAAAAAGAGCTCACTCAAAAGGACAATGAGGCTCAATAATAATAAAAATATCAGACTTATATTTTTGAACTAACTCCTGAACTACTCCCCTACCTTCTACATTCACCGCTCCTCTAAGATTCCAGATGATAATATTCATTATAAAATTAAGGAAAATAAGGGAGCAACATACCACCAAAGACTACGTCTTAGATGCTATCTCAGAACTAGATGTCGAACCTTGGCCACATGTTGTAGCAGACCCACCATGCCCATCTTTAGATACTTGTTCTTTCCGAATGTCTTTAAGGATTGTAACTTCTTTCAAAAATTGATTATGATTTCCTTGGAGGCTAGTGATAAGAACTCTTTTTTGTCTTGGTTTCTGTATAAGCGGAGATCGCAGCTTAAGGTCCTCCTAAGCATTTTTAAGCATCATCCTTCTTCCAGTGATCAGTCCAGTAGGTTTCACAGCTTGGAAAACAAACTTACCTCCCTTTGGGGCTATCTGTTTTTTAGGCTTTGAAGACTGTTTGGACCCATGCTCCTTTTGAGAAGTCACATGTGAAAGATCTACCTCCCCAAGAACCTGTTGCCCTTTTAGATTCCCTCTATTCTTTTTATTTGTAACAACTTGCCATTCTTCTTCCTCCTTAATTTCCTCATTCAAAACCGAATCTGATCGCTAATTATGTTGAAAAGATGGAGTATTTGATGTTATCGGCATATCACATCGTGCATTACTCCCTTCAACTGTTGGCATCCTATCCATTCCATGAGTGGTATCATTTGCATCTCCACAGTCCCTGGACATATGGCCATATCGATGACAGTGCTTGCAAATAAGATGTAAGCTTTCAAAGACCACATTATGATAGTGGTCCTGAATCTAAACTTTTTCCACTACTGGGGAAGTAAGATCAATTTCAACACAAACTCTAGCAAAATTCCCTCATTCAAGTTTAGCGGTCGTAAGATCAAAGTGAACAGGTCATCTAATTGCTGAGGCAATTACCTTTAACAGACAGGTATCATAGTACATAAAGTTAAAAGCATAAAAGCATATCCACACTATAGTTCTCCAAAACAAAGCTCACTAGGATTAAAATCTGGAGTCCAAGTCTTGACCGCAAGATAACTTCCATTGATCATCCATAGTCCCTCTGAAATCACTTTAGCTCTATCCTTGGGCATATCAAATTTCACCATAAAGTATCCATTGCCTGCAGAGATAATATCAAAACCCCCCATTCAGTTTCCAAAGTGCCTTAACCCTTCCATGAATTACCGCGAAACCAGGACTCCTCCTTAACACTTTAATCACCAAAGCATCACGCCATGGTAATGAAACCTCCTCAATGATAGGTTTCTCGAAAAAGACCCTTGGTTTCATCATCTCACCTTCTTCAAATTCTACCACAACAAGCTTTTGCTCTACTAAATCGCCCTCAAAATTATTCTGCACTGGTTTAGATCCTCCCATAAGTTTATCTCTAAAGGAGACCTTTGTATCCCCTAAAAATTCCCCTTCGCAACATCTGGATCCTTTATCATGTTCGATTCTCCTTCGTTCCTGCCAAATGCTCCTATCTACTTGAATAAATCTGCTACTATGGGCAGGTCACATCTGCAGGGAAGTATTGGCTGAAGCTCTAGAAACTGATTGTCGGCTTAGGGGGGTTACTTGAGGGAGGAAAGCTTGCCAAACAATCTTACTGACAGATCTGTATTTTCCAATTCCCCCACTTGTTCCAGCTTGACCGTCTCTAATACACCTTCAGCTTTGATACGTTGATGCTGGAAACAAGTAGAAAAGACAAGATTATGTAGATAAAAAATCACGAGCCCAACACTGAGGAAGCAGTTATGGAGAGTGGACTCAGTTGCTAACTAGAATGAGGGTTTCAGTTATCATTTATGATCTTGAAGCCTCGGTTATAGATGCTACAGACTCGCCAGAGAAGAAGAAGGTTGGTGGATGGTGGATACCTTCCCCGTGGTCATTGAAGTCTCTCTGTCTCTTTATTTCTCCCTCTCTCTCTCACCGTGTTTCTCTCTTTCTAAACACCCTAAAGGTTAAAGGAAGGAAGGAAGTCCACCGGAGAAGAAGGAAGTTGCTGAATGTCTAATCTGCCTACAATCTAAGCCTAGGAGCTTCAGCAGCGTGAGGATCTGCAGATCAGAGGTGGAATTGCAAGAAGAAATTGCTGGTGCGTGGCGGGGATGGATATCTGAGTGAAACTTGTGGGCACGGCCTTAGAGGAACTAAAGGCTCGCCAGGCTAGACCGCATGAAGAAAGAAGATCCTGGTGAAGAAACCACGTGACCGCCAATGGTAAGGGGGTTAGAGTGCCCACTAGTGATTGCTGTCTCACTCTCTCGTGTATTAACTCATACGATGGTTTGAACCCATACTATCCTCTTTATACCGCTGCAAACTACTCTTTGCTATTATTTTTTCCTTTTAATAATGACTCAAACTAACTCCTCCAAAATAGGAAGGGAATCATGGATAAGTCACACCTAAAATCATGACCCCAGTCATAGCATGCTGGATAGTTATTCTACCCCCACAATCAATCTCCATAAACCAGCCTCTAGTATATACTCCTACCAAATCAATAGTAGCAACATAACCACGCCTAAGACTACAGTAATGCTAAAATCAATAGTAAACTATAACGGAGCTATGATTATGGCACAAAACAGCTTAGCTTTCGAAAGTTGCTGCATCCTCAAAGAATAGCCCATTATATTAGCAAAGCAGCACAACAACAATAAATTTAATATTCTCCTTATGGCTTTGCATTCGTCAATAATCTGCAAAATGTCATAATATATCATAGTACCAAAAAGTTCTGCATCTCCTACACTCATAAAGCGCTTAATGGTCTTCAAATAAGGGATACAATTCTTGTGCTACCCCATTTATGGAAAACTGACTCGTCAACATTCACCCAAATAAATGTTAATAATTCTCATATCACCAAAAAAAAAATGTTAATTCTCAGCCATCCACTTTTGTTCTTCTCTAGTGTATCACTCAGATACTTACACTCAGTGTATACCCTATCTTTAGTGCTCACATTGTATAATCTCATTCGCACATGCTTCTTATCGATTTACACCTTTATTTGCACAATGTTTCGCTCAAAGTATATATGATTATTTGTCACATGCGAAGTTACCTTCACAGTGTATAAATCACTCATACACTTCATTGTTCTCGTGATACTACTAATGACACATCCTCCAAGGAGTTTCAGTTCACCAAAATGACATTCCCTGCAAAACCAAATCTTCTAAACCACTCCAATTTATATATATATGAATCGCAAAGAATGTGATATGGTTGAAGCCTATAGTGGAAGAGCCTGCTGAGGAAGCAGCTTAACCTCAAATTGCTCTTATTCTAATAGTACCTTAACCTCCCCCTTCTATAAGAATAACTCTAGTAGAAGAGGGAGAAGACAAGGCCTCAGAAACCATATCTCCTCATGCTATAATTGATCCCACTAATGCTGCTGCTTCTGGTCCAACTCATGGTTCTTCTATCGCTATTCCTGATTTTACTTCTGTTCCTGTTTTTGAATCTAAGCCTGCTGGCCTTATTACTACTACTGCCACTACTGCTGAAGTTCCATCTATCCTCACAATAACCATTCTACCAATATAAAATGCTCCACCACCTGCTGCTCTAATTGCTACTGTTAATGTAGACTGACCACAATCTGAAGACATAATTCCTTAGATATACCTGAGCCTACACCCAAGGCTGCCCCATCAACACCAACAACAATCCACCTTCCATACCAGCCTCCATCTGTGCCTTCAACAAGTCTTCCTGAGGTCCAACTTCTCCTGCACAATTGAAGGGATATGGCCTTGAGGTTGGATTGGGTTGAAGCCTCCAACAAGGAGATTGGTGCATAACTCAGAAGACATGAAAAGCTATTGATTCAGCTTCTTCAAGAACTAAGGTGGAAAGGCTAATGATGGTGTTACCTGATTTCTAGTAGACCCTTTTTTTGTTGATGTCAGAAAAGGGAGAAGAAGAGAAGAAAAGAAGAGATGAAGAAAATCTTATGTGTCCAGAAATTTAGATGGGAGGAAGTTGAGGAGGAGCTGAAAGTTCAGAGATTTTTTCTTTTTCATAATCAGTATTTGCATGTTTTTCTTGTACAATCATTGTTTTTGTTTAGCTCTGAACCTATTTTTCTTATTGGTTATATTATTACTGCTCTGGTTCTCTAAACTATTTTGTTAATATTTACATGGCCAATTATCCTTTTCAGGATGTTAAGTTTTTTATATATCTTGCTTATCATATATATCTTGACGAATGTCTTATAAGTTTTAAGCATATGCTCTACATCTATCATATGCTCTGATATATTTTAATGATTAAGCTTTGATACATATCTTTTATAGCTCTTATATAAATACACATGATTTCCAATGCTACGATATGTATGCTATGTTACACGATCTTGAAGTTTTCTCATACACATCTCAAGCTTTGATGCACATGCTCTGATACATATGTAATCAACTCTTTTTTAGCTTTAGAAACTTCCATTGTGTGCAAAACTTATCTATTGCATTTTTTTTATGGACAATGACTGCATCGTGTTTCAAAAAATATTTGGATAAAGATGTGCTGTGTATGGATTCAAGTTCAAGAATAATTTTAACGAGTATTATCCTCTTTATTCAAATGAGCCCAATTTTTCAAAGTCAAAAAACTGAAGGTCAAGCTGTTTTTATTCAAAAAGCTTAAAGGCTCAAACCTTTTCAAAATTTGCTCTGATACCTCTCAGAAAGTGCTTTGATTTACTTCAGAAACCTTTTTTGAAATAAAACAGCTTTGATTCTTGTCACTTAAGGTCAGGAATTGTATTGATTTTATCTATATCATACCTTAAGCATAAGACCATATGAAAATCCCATCAAGTGTATTTTGAAAGAATATAGGCTTATCTTGATTCTATATATATTTCTTTCAAAAGTTTTTTCAAGAATTGATTTGTCATCATAAAAAAAGGGAGATTATTACCTCTAGAACTCTTTAGAAAGTATTAGTGCTTAACGTTTTGAATGATAACAATACCAATCCTATGAAAATATGTTGAGGGAAGACTAATCCATTTCTTGAGTTTATTGAAGCACCAAACAAGTTTATTTATGTTAGCAGAAACACCAAACAAGTTTATTCACATGAGCATGCATGTTCCTAAAACGAGATTATTTTCACGATGACATGTGCAAACATGTTTAATCTTATATAAAGAGATTTAGAACTAAATGAAAGTGAAAAATAAACTTGAGATGAACATGCTCAACGCATGAAAGTAAATTTCCAAGAACAAGAAACCAAGGTTCAAATCTTCAGAAAGCTATGAAGCACAGACACTGACACGGGCACGAGACACAACACGAACATGGACACGAAGACACACTAAACTCAAAAAATTACAAAACACTCACATGGCATATATATATATATATATATAGACACACACACACACACACACACACATACATATATAATTTTTTTATTTTGTTGTATGATTATTTTGTCTATTTTGTCTGAATTGTTTTTTATCGTGTTTGTATAATTTTTTATCTAATTAATTCTTTTTTTTGTGATCAATTGAAAAATTTTCAAAATAAAATGACCCAACAGCAAATGTCAAACTAAATAAATAAGGTTAATTTTAGACTCATGTTGGTGTTAAAAATTTGAAAAAAAAATAAACCAACTCAGGCACGTCCACGGCGTGTCCAAGTCTTGTCCACAGTGAATTAGAGCAATGTTTAGCTATGTCCGAGCTCAAAAAAATCATTTTTAATTGGATGCGCAAGGATGCGTGTCTAACATGTGTTGTGTGGGTATCATGTGGGTGTCAGTGTCCGACATGTGTCCGACACATGGACACACCACTAAGTCAGTGTGCCCGTGCTTCTTAGTCAGAAAGCATGGCACGACTTCAGAAAACAAGTTTCAAGTGAAGATTGATTTCAATCCAAATCTGAAGAAAAGTATGGTTACCATCTTTAATAATCATAATCATAATTATATCCTTTACAACAAGCTCTCCTTGAAGAAAGGAAGATCTAAGGATTGTCTAGAAACTGAGATGGCACTTCAAAAAGCACATTTCACTGTAAACGATGCACTTTACAGGAATGAAAGGGAAAATTTGAAATTCAAATTAAAATCAAACCCAGTCAAGCACTGACGTGACATCTCTTTTATCAACTTAGTCATCTGCCCCAGCTTCTAGAAGGGAAAGTTTAGAAACCTTGTTCAGAAAGTAAAAAGTAGTTTCTAAAGGTGGACTTAGATACCTCTATTAGACAATGGCTTCTGCAACATTGCAAAAAGTAACTCTGACACACAAAGCTACTCTTTTAGACTTCATTTCCAAGACATAAAAAGAAGATCAACACGTGTCACTAGGAAAACAAATCAAGGGCAATGGTCATAAATGAAGATCAAGTATAAAAGATGACATACCTACAACGTAACGATTTTTATTGCTCATTACATATGTTGAAATGCTGAAGAAATTTCCTTTCATCTTCTATAAAACTATTACAGCTTGTAATCAATTTCATCTTTATAAAAATCTTCTTTCTACGTTCTCATTGGATAACATCTTCTTCTTAGGAAGAAAAGATAGAAAGAAGTCATTCAAATTTTCAGCTTTGATATTGTTTATTCTGAGAAAACTTGAGTGTTTGATAGTTTGAGTGACCCAACCCAAACATAACCTTTGTAACCCGATCCGGAAGTGATCGTTGTGAGTTAGCTTGAAAAGGCTAAGTAAAGACTACTTGAAATGTGACAGTAGAGTGAGTTGCTGGTCACGTTGAATTAGCTTGAAGAAGCTAAGCAAAACTACTTGGAAGTGATAGTAGAGTAAGCTACTAGTCACGTGGAGATAGCTTAGGAAGGCTATAGAAAGAATATCTAACTTTCTTGGGTTGAGAAAGGTTTGATTAGTGAAACTCAATGGTTGTTGAGAACTGGATGTAGGGAGGTTAGACGAACTAGTATAAAAACTCTTGTCCAATATCTTTTCTTTCTCCCTAAATCTCCTTTACTTTCTACTTTGTGATTATCATAATTGTTCATTTGAAAAACATATTTTATCTTGTGTTTCATACAATTATTTTAGTTCATAAAGTTACTTTTTAACATTTATTGACGCTATTTCGCTGCACTTCAAGTTCATACTTGATAGTCCCCGTTTAAGTTTTTCATAAATCTAAAAAGAAAAGAAAATCTAAAGCACGATTCAACTCTCCCTTCTTGTGCACTTTTCAGCCTATAATTCTTCGAATTTTCCCATAGAAGAACCTCATAATTAAAGCACTAATGATAGATTTTTGAGATAATCTACAACTTCTCCTTAACTTCAAGTACAAGTAACTCTAATAATTAATAAGATTAACTCTATTTAATTATTTAATAAACTAATTTACAATGAGAATAATTCATCTATCTATAAACTTAATTAATCAACTAATATCTCTAGCAATTTAATTGCTTTCTCCTTATACTTCTAACAACTAACTGATTATTTTGGGATATAACATTACCCTCCCCTCCAAATCAAACTTGAGGCAAGGATGAGAAAAAAACAATTTATTTCCTAATCAACTTTGACCGTCAACTTTGGCTGGAAGGTTGAATTAAAACTGCGATTTTATTGTTTCAGCATTCAAGCTTCAAAACCCATTACAATTGATTCAGATATAGCATTATCTAAGCAAGTCACTTCCTCATATAAGATCTACAAGATTATATACTTTCATGGCATTTTTTGTGTTAGTCAACACGCAGAAGCCATCCTTTTCCCTAAGGCTCTGTTTGCGAGAATGGTTTAGGGGGGAAGGAAAAGAAAGGAAAGATTTTGAAGGGTTAGCTTGTGTTTGTGAGTTTTGGTAATTGATGGAAGAGGAGTTTGAAAGATTTTTAAAACCCTCCTTAATCCTCTATTCATCCCTATTTTGAGTTCCTTCATTTTGGGGGGTTTTTAGTGAGATAAAAATTGAAAATACAATTTTACCCTTGTTAGTTTTAATCAATTTCAGAAATAACCACACTTAACATCTCTCATACACAAACACACAATAATCATAGCCCTCTCTATGTGTAACCTTCATACGCGAACCCTAATCCCAATTTCCACGAACCCTAATCCCAATCTTGATATGCCAAATTGCGTTTCTAAACCTTCTCTATTTCTGAAATCTCTTGATGCCAGGGTCACATTTCTAAACAAGTTCATCTTCTCGCATTTCTGATCTCTATTTCTGAAATCTGTGTTAGCTTGAAGGATTGCATTTCAGATCAGCTTCAGCTTCTAGTAGCTGCACCTACTTCTTGAGTTGCCGTTCAACCGTCATACTGCCTCTGACTTGCAGGTTCAATCCTCTCTCTCTCTATGTCAGTTGAGTTTTTACTTTGCCCTTAGCTCGCTACTGTTGTTGCTATTGATTTTGCTTTGATTTAATATGTTTTGGAAATATTCATACTATCCTT
This sequence comes from Dalbergia cochinchinensis, assembly GCA_031216125.1. NCBI lineage: Eukaryota > Viridiplantae > Streptophyta > Magnoliopsida > Fabales > Fabaceae > Dalbergia > Dalbergia cochinchinensis. Next base: position 29,980,052 of record CM062368.1, read on the forward strand.
CCCTTTGCACTTGTGTCACCACTTACCTCATGCCTGGTTTGATGATTTGAATATAAGCTTACCTCATTTTCTTTTCTGGCAATGTGTTTTTATGCACATATTTGTAATGGAATGTGGTTTAAGTCATGAAGAATCCATAATGCTTACGAGCAATAGCTGCTTCATTCTAAGTTCTACAATAACTGAATTGGTTACTTGTTTATTATCACTAGGAATTTAGTTCTGTTTGTAAATTTGTTTTATGGTAAAGCTTTTAATTTCCAACATGGTTATATTGTTTATTACAATGCTTTCTTTTAATGCCTCCTTTTGGGGTATGAATATCAATCCCTCTCCCGTATAACTTTACCTTCTCTCCTCAGTTTCCCCTGCAAGTTTATTTTGTTTTAAATGTATGTTATTGGTCATTGGTCCTATTTATACATTTAAAGCTGGATATCTAAATTTTTAGTATCAATGATTTTATTGGTGTGACTCTTGGAAAATGTTCTTTATCATAACGAAGCTGTTGACATATGGACTATTTTAATCATGTATTCCATTTCTTGTTGTATCACATGAAGTAATTAGTTTTCTAGTCATACCAAGCCACGATAACCTTGATCATGGTTCTTGATTTTGAATGGCTTAATAGTTGTCCAAAATCTAATTTGATAATAGTTGTTAAAATGGTTGTTGTTGATGGCATAGGCTTTAGAAACTATGCAAAATAATTTCTGCTGCATATCAAACATGAACTATTATGTGATTCTCATTAATAGGACTCAAGTGCAAAAACATTTAATGTAACTGGCATCAACTAGACTCTAATCATCTTATCAATTCAAATGCACTTTCCTCTATGTATTGGGGTCAATGAGAAGTTCAGAGCTTAAGAACTTTGGCTGTAGGTTAAGATACTATCAGCGTCTATTTTTCTAAGAAGTTAAAGCTCTTTAATTTTTACATGCTCGTTTCAATTAATCTACATCAAAGATTCTCAAATATCCGTGAAGAAAATTCAATTGCACTATTACTTTTTTGTAGTATTCAATAATTGCAGTGTTCCTATTAGACATCTATTGACTATATATTGTGGAAATCAACGTTAGGGTCAAACCAAAGATAGAATTGATGTTCCCTGTTTCCTTTGCCTTGGTTGAAAACATATGTGTGATTGCCTAGTTTGACAGATATTATAGATTAAGTGGAACAATATTGCAAGTAACGTAACTCACACCCTACAATTGCAATTGCCTATGGTTGCTGTTTTAACTTCTAATTAATCTGAATGGATGGAATTACATTAAGTGCTAAAGAGTTGTAAAATATTTTGTTTACCTTTTCACAGGGGTATTCTATCAATTGTTGTCATCCCTTCTTCCTATTCAGGTGAGTTTGTTGTAAAATATTTAGTTCTGTTGTACTTGATTATTTTGAGTATCTTGATAAGCCCTGGCTTGGCTTGATTGTATATATAATATTTAATTGTGGTTGCAGTTTGTATGTGATAATTTATTGATTGCACAAATTTGTTTCTTGATAATTTATAGATGGATGATCAAGGAGGAAACATAAACCTTACATTGTTAAGTTGGAGGCAGAAACATAGGATGATTAATGTCCAAGTTGAAGTTCTTGTAGTTTATTATTACATAATTAGAAAACATTCTCAAGATAGGATGATTGAACATACTTTAACATTAGAGAAGGAGAGGGTACGAGCAAAAATAATTAAACAAATTGCTACTAGTGAAGGTCGTAAGATAATAAGAATGGGTCCTACAGCTTTTTAAGACTTGTGTGATATCTTAAAACAAGAAGGTGGTCTCCAATCAACACAACGGGTAACCGTAGAGGAATAAGTTGCCAAAACACTCTACATTCTAACACATAATGTTAAGAATCAAGAGATCCAGTTCTGGTTTTGACGCTCTGGGGAATCCACTAGTCGTCATCTTCATCGTGTGCTTTGATCAATAATTGAACTAGAAGATAAATATCTCAAACAACCTGATGGCTCACAAATTCTATAGAAATTTTGAGGAGCAACCAGTTTAACCCATTCTTTAAGGTAAATTTATTTTAATTCATAATTCAAAAACGTTATAAAAGAAATGATATTAATAAAAGAAAATCTATGCTAGGATTGTGTTCGGGCAATTGATTGTACACATGTTCGTGTAAAAGTGTCGTCATCTAAAGCTTCAAAGTATCGAGGCAAGAAAGATTTCCCAACACAAAATGTGTTGGTTGCATGCTCCTTTGACTTTAAATTTAGTTATGTTCTACCTGGATGGGAAGGCATCGCATCCGACTCAAGGATACTAAAAAATGCATTACATAGAACGGACAATCTTAGAATACCTAGAGGTAATTAATATAATTATTCCTCATTTCCTTTATGTTCTATTAGATATAAAGGAAATGATTATTGTCCAAGTTGTAGTTCTTATAGTTTATTATTACATAATTAGAAAACTTTCTCAAGATAGGATGATTGAATGTACTTTAACATTAGAGAAGGAGAGGGTACGAGCCAAAATAATGAAACAAATTGCTAGTAGTGAAGGTCGTAAGATAATAAGAATGGGTCCCAAAAGTTTTTTAGACTTATGTGATATCTTAAAACGAGAAGGTGGTCTCCAACCAACATAATGAGTAACCTTAGAGGAACAAGTTGCCAAAACACTCTACATTCTAACACATAATGTTAGGAATTGAGAGGTCCAATTCTGGTTTTGATGCTCTGGGGAATCCATTAGTCATCATCTTCATCGTGTGCTTCGATCAATAATTGAGCTAGAAGATAAATATCTCAAACAACCTAATGGCTCACAAATTTCTATGGAAATTTTGAGGAGCAACCGGTTTAACACATTCTTTAAGGTAAATTTATTTTAATTTATAATTCAAAAACGTTATAAAAGAAATGATATTAATAAAAAAAATCTATGCTAGGATTGTGTTGGGACAATTGACTGTACACATGTTCGTGTAAAAGTGCCGTCATCTTAAGCTTCAAAGTATCGAGGTAGGAAAGATTTCCCAACACAAAATGTGTTGGTTGCATGCTCCTTTGACCTTAAATTTAGTTGTGTTCTACCTGGATGGGAAGGCACCGCATCTAACTCAAGGACACTAAAAAATGCATTACATAGAACAGACAATCTTAGAATACCTAGAGGTAATTAATATAATTATTCCTCATTTCCTTTATGTTCTATTAGATATATCATAGTAATGGAATATTTTCCTTTTATTAGGTAAATACTATGTCCTTGATGCTGGATTCATGTTGAGATAGGGATTAATTGCACCCTATAGAACAACACGTTATCATTTGAAAGAATTCTCCCTTAGAAATCCACCGCGAACGCCTCAAGAATTATTCAACCACCGGCATTCATCCTTGCGTAATGCCGTTGAAAGGGCTTTCGGAGTTTTGGAAAAAATATTTCCTATTATTGCAAGTAGAACGTAACCTACCTATGGAATCAAGACTCAGAATAGGATCATTGTTGCTTGTTGTATTTTGCACAATTACTTGATGATGGTAGATCTTGATGAAGATTTGGTTGCTGAGGTGGATGAAGAAATTAATGATCAAGTTGTACCTCACCAACATGTTCATGACCTTGTAGATGATGAGGATGAAGAACATACTCGTTTAAGGGAGAATTTTAGAAATTCTATTGCAGAAGCCATGTGGAGAGATTATACTAGTTGATTTCTTTTTCTTGTAATGGTCATGTAATGTGTTGTACTGTTATGTATGCCTTTACTTGGAAAGATGATGATTGTAAATACGGTGTTTTTCTTTACTAATCAGTGATCATTATTTGACATAGTGTATTAACTATTGTGGTGTGCTGATGGTTCTTTTTTGTCATAATGCTACATATTTCTGCTGCTAGTTGCATTTGATACTAGCGCTTAATTCTTCTCAATATGTCCTGTTGAATCTACTTGGTGTGATTTGTAATTATCAAGGCTGTTTATAATCATTGAGCTGCTGATATTGGTTTCTTATCTAATGTTGCAGATTGAGGTAATTATCTCAAAGCCAGAAAGAGAGACATGGACACAAGAGATGGATAATGCTCTTGTTGATGCTTTCCTAAATCAGCTAAATATGGGGAACAAAGTAGGTAGGAGTTTCACGTCAAAAGCCTATGAAGCAATAACAAATGAGCTACAAGAAAAATTTCAAAGGCCTTTTGCAAAGGGAAAGGTGAAAAGTCGCTGAAGCTAATCAAGAGACGTTTCTCAAAATGTTACAACTTATTCAAGAATGGGCTTAGTGGGTTTGCTTGGGACCCAGTTACAAAGCATTGGTGTGCTGAACTTGAAGTTTGGCAAAAGCTAATTGAGGTAATAATTTAGCTTTTAATAAAATTGCAGTTTAACTAATTGTTCTGTTTAACTTATTTAAATATCCTTCTTTGATGAATCTACTTGCTGAAACATGAACCTATTATAGCAACACTATCTTGAAATGCATTTGAGTTAGGAGTTTCCTTCCTGGCCTTTGTTGAATTGTGATTTTCTCCTTCAAAGTTATTAATCCTTAATATCTTTCTAAACTTGGAAGTTGTTATTGTTGGTTTGATAAACTAAATCTAAGGCTAAAGAATGGATGAAAAAGCCCATCCCAAATTATGATAAGATGATGATATTGTGTGGCGAAGATAGAGCTACTGGAGAGCATGCTGAGACTGCTAGGGAGATTAGAAACAAAAGGGCGGTGTCTGGTGAATCAGAGTCTCTTGAAACTAGTGAGTTCAATTTGGATAGCATTCAAGACACTATTGGCAATGAAGTCATATCTCCAGAAGTCCTTGTATCTCGTAGCCAAGGGCCCAAAGGTAAAAGGCCTAGAACGTCTAGAGATGAAATTAAAGTTGAAGGGATAAAGATGGTTCTTCAAGATCTTGTTGGAGCTTTTAGGGAGAGCACTGCTGCATATGAAAGAGCTAAGCAGAAAGCTCCAATTCTAGAAAGTGAAGTTTGGAAGATGCTCGAAGATTTGCAAATTGAAAACCACTTGATTAACCGTGTATACATATATCTTCTTGGTCATCCCGAGTGCATTAGAGGAGTAATCGATTGTCCTCAGGACAAACGTAAGAGGTTGTTATTTGAGATGATGTTTGGTCCTAGTGGTCCTTCTTGATGTAACTTTTAAATAGATTCTATTTGTGAACTAATGATTTAATATTTAGGTTGATTAAATACTTGATATTGTTAGAATATTTGAGTTTCAATTAATGGAATATTGTTATTTTTTCCTTTTGTAAGTTGCTATTGTCTATTTAATTGATAGTTATATTTTTATTTTTCCTTTTTTATAATTTTTTTTTTGTAAATATTAATTTTTTGCATGATATTATTATTTTTTTATAAATATGAATGTTTTAAAAAAAATTAAAAATTTTTGATAGAATTTTTAAAAATATTAATGAGAAAAATCATTTTTAGATATTAAAAATAAAAAAATATTTTTTAAAATGATCTATTATGTGGAGTAGAAAATTTTGAGGGAGAAGTAGTTTTTCAATTTTTTTTCCAAAATAATTAATTATTAAAAAATAAAATAATTAAATATATTATTAAGGGAGAAAAATGTAAAAAAAAATTAATTTTATATTTTTTTAATCAGTAGAAATATGTATTTTTAACTAAAATAGTCAATTATATAAAAATAAAAAAATTATATTATTTTATTGTAAAGAAGGGTAAAATTATAAAATTAGATCATAAATCCCCCAATTCTCTTCCCTCTATATATCTTGCACTCCTAAACAAATGGAGAATTAATTTTTTAAACTCTTTCCTTCCCTTACCTTTCCTTTTCCTCCGATATCTTTCCTTCACCTCTCCTCGAAACTTCCAAACAAAGCCTAAACGACTTGAGTGGGGTCAATTATACGTTTCCATACCCACCACATAAATGTATCCTGTAGACTATAGTGATAAGTTCCACCGGCCGAAGAAATTATGCCACAATAAGATTTATCAATTTTTAATCAGAAAAAGATTAGCCTGGGTAGCCTAATTAATCCTCAAGATTTGTAGTAATAAATGATACATCTCTCGTCAAAAAAGTACTGCCCAATTTTTGAACGCACAACTTTGAGAATAAAGCTCAACCAAAACTCAATTCATTTTTATTGAGTTAACTCCCTTGCCTATACCACAATAAGATTGTACTTTGCGGACAAAAAGTATAAGCTAAAAAATTTTATTATTTTAACATTTAAAAGTGAATGTCCAATTAGGACGCCTACTCCATCATCTTTAAATATGATTGATAAGTGAAAAAAATTAGAATTATTATTACATCTAATAATAATAAAATGGATTTTTCAATTAAATATCTTATAGTATTTTTGTAAGCTAAATGTAATGCTTGACTTAGTCCGGGGAAACAAAAGTCATCGCCCAACCAACATGATGTTGTTTGTCGTTTTGTTTAGTTTATAGTCACCCTCAGTACCGCAACTTGCTACCGTCCAGAGTTGTCGCTACACGTTTCGGTGGATCTGGTGGTGTGCCGGCTCTCGCGCGTTGACGTCCAAACGGGCAACGTAGCAATTAAGCCGTATATACTGACATCGTTGGCTGCTTCATTTGCCAATTACCCACATCGTCAAGGCTTTTTTACGGGTATGAAATTAAAAAAAAAATAATAATAAATTATGTACGGATCTGTCACATTTTAAAATTTAAGTATGTATATGTAATTTTTTTTATTTAGATGAATATGGCCCAAATATAGTCAATAAAAAGAAGATTTTCCTTTTAATTTAATCTACTGAAATCAGTTTGTACTGAGTAGATTTCAGTCGTTGGTGTTTTGAACTGAAATCGGCTAAGAGATAACCAATTTCTTGGTTAACAGCTCAATGGCCGTCATGATCCATGGTTGGCACGCGGAGGAATATGACAAACTTTGGGTTTTTCCTTTTACAAATTTTGAATTGAATGGAGAAAGGAAAGTGCATGACAAGGAGGACTAATAAATGACACTGGAATATGTTTAGTTTGATTATTATTACAAAAATTAAATATTTTTAATGATGTATGAATGATACTGGAATAATACATTGAAATTATTTTTAAAAAAATATATGAATATTATATAAGTAAATTAATGCATAGTCAAAAGTAATAAATTATAATGGAATATATTATAATATCAAATAAATTTTATTGATGCTATTCGAAATTTGAATATTTAAAATAATATAGTTAACTAGATTGGGATAGAGGGTCGCTCCCATAATGAGTCTTTGTAGTATCTGAATTAGGACTAGTTGATCGGTGGGTCAGATGTCAAGTGATTTGTCAAAAAAAAATTACCATTTCAAAGATGAGTTTGGTTAAAAGATTAAAAGATGACTACTTGTAAAAATTAATATTTTTCGTTGATATTTACAAGTAGTCCTCTTTTAATTTTTTTTTAAAGTAAAAACTAAATAATGTATGTTATTAGAATCTTTATTTTGCTTTTGTGGCTAAGAAGAACATATGCTGATAATTAGGCAAAATCTTCTTCGAGTTTCTTAGGTACGTTTAGCTAAAGGGTAAATTAAAGATTTTTTCTCTCATAAATTATACATAGGTTTTATCTATGAAAACACTCATTTCATTTTTATCGTTTAACCAAACTCATCCTTGAAATGGTAATTTTTTTTGGTGAATCACCTGACATCTGGCCCACCAATCGACTAGTCCTAATTCGAGTATTGCAGTGACCCATTATGGGAGCGATCCTCTGTCCCAACCAAGTTTGCTCCATTATTTTAAATATTCAAATTTCAAACAGTGTTAATAAAATTTATTTGCTATCATAATATATTTTATTATAATTAATTACTTTTGACTATGTGCATTAATTTATGTATACAATATTCATATATTTTTTCAAAAATAATTCCAATGTATTATTCCAGTTTCATTCATACATCATTAAAAATATTTAATTTTCATAATAATAATCAAACTAAACATATTCCAATCACATGTATCGTTCCTCCTCGTCATGCACTTTCCTTTGTCCATTCAATTCAAAAGTTGTAAAAGGGAAAATCCAAGGTTTGCCATATTCCTCCATGTGCCAACTATGGATCATGACGGCCATTGACCTGTTAACCAAGAAGTCAGTTACCCCTTAACCGATTTCAATTCAAACAAATTGCCAACCGATTTCAGTGGATTAAATTAAAAGCAAAATCTTTTTTTAACTAACCAATTTTTTTGTATTTGGGCTATTGGAAGTCTATTACTAGTTAACTGATTTCATCTAAATAATAATAAAAAAGAGAACGCATAGACGTACTTAAACTTTAAAATGTAACAGATTCGTGTATAAAGTTTTTGTTTTTTTATATCCGTAAAAAAGCCCATCATCAATGGTTATACTATGTGGATAGTGTGATCAATATAAATTATATTCACATAACTCTTATACTATCTTATAATTTTTAAGGCTTGATTAATGTCTAAAGACGAAACCCTAGTGAAATAAGAGTTTAAATATATACCAAATATGGTAATAAGAAATCAAAAGGGGTTAAGAATTATCCCATGCATTCCATTACAGTCAAGATATGTCAAATCAAAATATAAAAAGAATATATATATACACACACAAGATGTGTGAAGATAGATTGATCAAATTGATACATCAAAGCAAAAACATTAAGAATGAATCATGTGGATATATTAAAGCGTATGAGTTCCTGTTTTTTATTATCATCTCGTTCCATGTAGATATTTTTTCTTGTTTGGCGCAAATGAAGAGTACAGTCCAAAATGGAGGTTAGCAGAAACGTATGCTCTTGTAACTTGTAAAGCGTAGAATATTCACTTCGACTATAGCCTGCGAATGTGTATCTTTGGCACCATCTACGATATAAATATTTGACTATGACCAATTAAAAGAAAACATCTCGCTTGCTCGTCATCTCTTGGCATCTTTTATTTCTTCTCTTATCAAAATATTGAATTTTGATGCCAACCAATGACAGTGATGATGTACATATTTCAAAAAAAAAAATATATTTAAGTATATCGAGAGCAATATATTATATTTGTTGATCTATTTATTAATTGATATATAAATTTTGTGGGTTATTATTACCTCTCATCTCTCATATATTTTTAATGTAATAACTAATTTATCAATCACTAAATAAAAGAGAATAAATATTTTCTCATACTTTAAGAGGACTTACAAATTTCTTATTCACAAGCTTGTTGACTTGCGTTAACTGCCCATTCTTAATCCTTTCATTAGCTAGTTCTCTAATTAATACTCCAACTGACTAGTCATGCACTGAAACCCCATGGTTACTTAATTTAAAGGAAATTATTGAGAATCATTGGAGAAGTTTCGTGTCAATGTAGGTTCAGGTCAATGATATATGCTTGTAGTGTACGCCTGCCAGGTGCAGGTGCCAAAATTTATGTGGTACAATTTTATTGGACAAAACCTTAAAGAGAGAATAAGTCACTTTTTTTTATTATTGTCACTTTTACTCAACTATATTCTTTTTAGTTATCTTAATATATCCTTCTTTATCTTTATCAGTAAACTAAATATATATTGCTAATTCAATCTCACAAAGACACTACAAATAAAGTCCGCTTGAGATTGCAATTTACTTTTACTATCAAAATATATTTATGAATAAATGATAGGATAGCTTTTGATTTGATGGTTAGGAGTTAGAACTGTACAAAATGTAAGTGTTCTTTAAAAAAAAAAAAAAAAGAACACATCCGATCGGATTTACAATGCACCTATTTTGACATGTACGGTGAGAAGAAATGAAGTAAAATAGACATATTAATAACTACAACATAAATTTCTTATTTAAAATATTTAAGCCTAACTTTCCCCTTATATGAGTTTTTAATAGATTTAATTACTCTATAAATTCCTATAATTTTACTCAATTTTCAATTAGATCCCTATAGTTTAACTGTTTTTAATTAGATAACTATATTATATAAAAAATTTTAATTGAGTCTCTGCAAGTAATGATTATTATAAAAAATAAAATATTTATAATATATGTCATTTCTATCTAATACAAAAAAAGAATATTCCTAAAATATTTCTAGTATATACTAGAAATATTATATTTTTTATAACCGTTATTAATTAGTTACAGGGACTCAACTTAAAAATTTTATATAATATAAGGATCTAATTAAAAAAATTTAAACTATAAAAACCTAATTAGAAATTGAGAGAAATTATAGAGACCTGCAGAGTAATTAAATATTTTTAATATGATAATATCATATAAGGGAAAAGTTAGGTTCAAATATTTTAAATAAGAACTCATTAATATTCGTGTTTATTTTTCTTTTATATAATTTTGTTGTGTGAAAACATACAAAGTCTACTCTACATGAATAGACACACATTGATCTGAGCTGGAATTTACGTAAGTAATTTCTTAATGCGCAGTTTGAATTCTGGTCGTTATAGCTGATATGAATGCGTTATGTGATTAATAAATCTAGACCTATTTAATATAATTTAATGATAAGTCAACCTTCGTTTTCTAAGGACATGTATGCTTGCACGCAATAATTGAAGTGGTTGACTGCAGGAGCGGATCACATTCTGTAATACGAGGGCATATGCCTAACAAAAAAAAAATTTGAACTATTTTTAATGATTATATAGATATGTGTATTTTTGTTTTTATCATTGTGTTATTAAGGTTTGACTTCACACTAAGGTTTATGGTTTGGTAATGCTCTCTAAAATTTTATATCATAAGTTCTCTCTTTCCCTTATTTTCCTTCCCTTTCAAAATTCAAATTCACAATCATATCTTAAGATGATGCTTTTTCTATTTGATAAACAAAAGCCCACTACAAAAAATTAGGTAAATTGCGGCAGTTTTCTTGGTAAATTAGGGCGGTTATAACTGCCATTTTCTCGGCTAATGGCAGTTCAAGGAACCACTGTAATTACCAATGTTATTCGGTAAATTATAGTGGTTATAAAAAACTGCCGCAATTACCTTATATAACTGCCATAATTCGAGTAAATTATGGCGGTTTCAAACTGCCGCAATTAGTTAAATATTCTAAAAAAACATTACGACGGTTTGAAACCGCCGCAATTTGTGATAATATTTTTAAAAAATATATTAATCATGGCGGTTTGAAACTACCACAATTTGTGATGAAATATTTTTAAAAAATTTTTAAACGTATTTATTATAATTTTAAACCACCATAATTACAACACTAATTTTTTTAAAAAAAAATTCCAATAATCATGCAAAATAAAAGAAAGAACAAATAAATGGACTCAAGTAGCACATAAACATACTAAAGCAAGTATAAATGTACAATAGTATCATTTAATTAAAAGCATGCTCATGGATACCAAGGAATGAGTAGTGAGTCAATTATTACTCAAGACTTGGATATTATGGAGATTTAACTGGAGATATGAAATATCTTTTAATTGGTCAAATTTGGAGTTCACTTGCAATCCATACAAGAATATCAAATCTTAAAGAACATGTGATCAAATGATATATATGTTTATATCTGTCGTCCACATGATTCATTTGTACTACTTTTTCATCGTCACAGTCATCAAATTAAGAATAACTTCAGGTTCCATTTAGACAAAACTTCAGCATTACAAATGAGCTGTGCTTATCACTGCGTTTATCCAGTGAAATTGACAGCCTTTTGGGTTATAAATAAATTAAGACCAACAGAGAATATGCACACGATTAAAATGCAGGAAGTTAGCTTACCTCCAAAAGTTGGAGTTCATCAGATGCTTGTCTTAATGAATCTATCACAATCTCATAATTGTAGCCTAATACTCAACCCGATGCCATAGACCACACCCAGAAAAACTATCAAAAAACTTAATAGTTTTTAAATAACTATGCCACAGATAAAGTAAGACAAATAACTTGATACACACACACATATCAAAATGCAAATGCAACATAGCGGAGTTTTCAGGGACAAAATCATTCCCAAAATATAATTGACTGCACAGCATAATCAGTTACAGGAAATGTATATGTACCTCTAAGAATACCAAATACATAAAAGTTTTTTAAGGCATAAATCATGCTGAAACTTCATAAGATGATTGGGTTGGCCCAAGGATCATGACATTGAAATGTCGCATATTGTCTTCTGAAGGGCTCTAATTCGAGGGGCTACATCAGAAGATCATGATATCAAGAACAAAGGCAATCAAGCAAAAACAGAAAGCTATATCACTATAACCCTTGCATTATAATTTGGATTACTAATGCTGCAAAGGTAATAACATTCAGGGAGTATCTTACCAGTTACTAGTTACACCCAACAAGACATGTTGAAGCACTAACAATTCAACTGAGGGTGAGCAACTAAAGCACTAAACCATGAAGGAAATTTTCAAATAACGAAGAAAACAACAGAGAGAAAACTGAGAACGAGAAATTACCTATCTCACCGAGCAAACACTGCATTTCCTGTTCATACAAAACCCAAAAGGAAAAAAATAAAAAGAAGTGATCAAAACATTCACAAAGACCGAAATTCAAGAATCCAACAATGGTTAAGAAAACATTTCATACTCACTATATACATGACAAGCACTTAATTTGCAGTATTCAAAGTGTGCATACCAATATTCTTCCTCTCCTCTGTTACTGGCTTCATCCATAACACATACTTTGCTTTTAAGTTTAGCATTGACACTCATCCTTTGCTTCAAACACTAACAAAATCAATATGGTCTAGCTAAGAAGTGTGATGACCAAAACACACAGACAATTGAAAGCATTCAAAGTAGAGCAACACCTCATAAACATAAATTAAAGCCATCATTTTCAAAATTACTCAGTAATTTCATAGAACTATAGCTCAACCTTCAAAAGCTTAACATAACATTAAGGCCTTCTAAGCTTTCTATTGTCTGAAGGCCAACAAAGTTGGAAACAATATGACAATTTGAGAAGGTACAAAAAATTCAACCAGACCATATTTCCAGCAACCATTACCCTGTCAATAGACATATCAAACCCAGCCAAACCAAAACCAAAACCAAAAATTCAACCATACAAATTCCAGTCCAGACAGATACACATCAAATCAAAATTCATCAGTTCATCATCAACAATCATTACAATATAGTTTCAGTGCAGTACCTAACATAGATTTTCATTTCAGAAAATTAAAAAGGAAAGCAGAAAAGGGAAAAAGAAACTAAAAAAGGAACCAACGTGAGGGGGCTTCCTCACCGCCTCTAGCCGGAGCTTCCTGTGGCTGCTCCACCGCAAACCAGGGCCTCTATCCCCTTAAAGAACCGCCGCCAATCTCTCCTCCAAATGGCTGATCTGCACCGCCCTTCATCCTCTGTTACCTCGAAAGCCACCACGCCTTCCCCTCTTCCCCGATCTCTCTGCCACCATCATCATCCACACCTGAAAATTTCCACTCTATGTCATAAACCAAGATTCAAAAATATTTCATCAAAAAGGAAACCAAAAAAAGAAAAAGAGAAAATAGAAGCAGAAAGAAGACCGCCACCCCTCTCAAGCTTCGATTCTCTAGCTCCGATCCTGGCCGCCTTCTTTCCCATCACCAGGCCGCCTCCTCTCCCATCGCCGAGCCACCTCGCGCAGCACCCCCGCACTGCGGTCCCTCTCCTTCACGTGCCAGTAGATCGGCCCTCTCTCCCTCTTAGTTTCTCACTCTCTCTCTCTTTGCTTCTCTCTCATTCCTTCTCTCTCAGACTCTCTTTCCCTTAGCTTTTCTTTCTTTTTAGTGGGTGTGTGAGTGAATTAGTGATATGTGTATGTGGAAGGCGTGCATTACGAGTGAGTGTGTGTATGTGCACTGCCATTTATTTCATGTAAATTACGGCGGTTAATAAAACCACCATAATTTATCGCAATTGTGGCGATTTTAAGGAACTGCCCTATTTTTCCTGCCATAATTTCCATAATTTTTTGTAGTGGCCTTGGTGCTTTTTTGAGTTGGTTTATGTTCTATAAATCTTAAAAGACAAATATAACCTCACTATAATTAATGACAATTAAAATAGAAATTATCCATTGGTAATATGTATGTTATAGTCATTTTGGATGAGAGCAACATTATCATGTATTAACCAAATCCTATTATGGTGGCTTTTCCTAATTGAGAACAAATTTTAATTGTATTGTCAATTACCTAACTCTTGTTAATTACCCTACTCTCAATTATACTGTTAAGTTCAAACACTAAAATGTATGAGCTTTTGTTTACATAATAGGAATGTATGTATAATTCAAGTGAAATCTAAGGAAATTTTTCTAATCTTTTTTATTGGTTTTCTAGCCTAATTATTTAGCATCCACCCTTTGAAGGACTTGAGCAATGAATTGCTGTGATTCATTGAGCAGGTTTGTGATTATCTAGGATTCTATTCAAAGTGCTGTGATTCAAGTAAGCAAAGGGAACTAACTTAGAGAGTAGATATCATAATGCAAGTTTTTTAATTGTGTAGTTGTATAACTGAAGACCTTCAATTAGATGGCTCAATTGAGAAACCATGAAGACTATGCATAGTTCAACAAGTGGAAAATTTCAAAGCTATAGTTGGAATGCTGCTATTGCTTAGATCAAATGAATTATTTTTCCTTTACAAACTAGATTATGATTAATATTATTATATTCATAATTTTCATAACTTTAACTTTGTATGATATATCCTTTGATTTAGTGGAAAGCATTTGATCCAATATGTATGAAGTGAGGTGTTGGAGCAACTCATTAGTTGGTATAGAATAATTAGTTTGTATGCATATGTTTATATGTTATATATGTGCCCACTAAGTTGATGAAAAAGATTGAATAATAATTGCATTCCTTTATACAAGTCTTTTTGAGTGATCATTAATAAATTGATAAGGAATCGTCAATATATTTGCAGCACTTACCAATATGTATCAGAAAAATTTTCAAAACTCTTTGGTCTTAGAGCATATATTGAATATTGTGTTGAGTATCCATTCATCAATTCATAGAGTCCATGAGTCTCTAGACTAGTCCTCTAACTCAATTTCTCAAAAAAATTCATATCTCATTGAATATAAACAAAAACCAATTAGCTTTTTCAAATGATCATTACCAAATTGATAAAGAATCACCAACATATTTGCAACACTTACCAATTGCTAGTAACATTTTAGATTTTGTTAAATCTTTGAAATATTAGAATTCTTATATGAATTTAGGTTAGCTAGTAATCTAAGAGGACTTATACTATAGATCTATGCCATCTAAATGGAAATATGAATTTTATGAGAAATTGAGTTAGAAAACTACTTTAGAGAACTCATGACTTTATAAATTAATAAATCGAGGTTGAACACGATGTCTAATTTTTTCAAGACCAATGTGAATTCAAAACTTTTTATGATACACATTGGTAAGTGCTTTAAATATGTTGGTGATTTTTTATAAATTTGTTGGTATCTTATTAATTTTTTGTTTATATTAAAAGATATATGAATTTATTAGAAATTGAATTAGGGAACTAGTTTAGAGGACTTATAGACTTTATGAATTGATAAATTGAGTCTCAATATCACATCTAATTTGTACTCTAAGATTAAAGTGATTTGAATTTTTTTCTGATACAAGTTAGTAAGTGTTTCAGATATATTAGCAATTCCTTATCAATTTATTGGTGATTTTTTAAAAACGTTAGTATCTTATCAATTTTTTATTTATATTAAAGGAGATATAAATTTTTATGAAAAATTGAGTTAGAAAACTAATTTATAGGACTCATGGATTCTATGGATTGATAAGTTAAGTCTCAATACCACATTCAATTTGTGCTCCAGCATTAAATTGATTCAAAAAAAATTTTTTTAATACACGTTGGTAAAAGTTTTAGATATGCTAGTGATTCTTTATCAATTTGCTAGTAATTTTAAAAAACATTGGTATCTTATCAATTTTTATTTATATTAATGCTATCTAATTCAATTTCCAGTTTGATAAATCTTTACTATTAAAGTCTATGGCTAAAACTTAAGCAGATATTTTATTCTTCCATTCCTCACATAACAGCTTTCATAGCTAATTTATAACATTTCTTTTTATAGACAAAATATCACCAAACACCACATAGAACTCCTGCACAATTTACATGATTTTCTTAATTTAACTTTATCAACAAGCCAATAGGATTCTAAGTGCAAAAAAGATGAAAAATTAAATACAACCAGAGACTATTCACATGGGCAAGACTTATAATATATAATTCTCTGCATATCTATGAATTATATAATGAAATTACATTGAGGCTAAGAAGTTTGCACATTTTTATCCCCTTCAATTTTTGGTTCCCCACTATTCATGATAATTGTAATTCATCTAGCTCTTTTTTTAGGTCTTTTATAGTCCTCAAATGCAATTTCTCAAAAGTCTTGAGTACAACAACTTTGGGGGTCTTTTGATAACAATTTTTGTAGGAGTTTTGGCTCTTTTAAATTGAGAATGTAGTAGGAACAAACTCTCAGTATCCTTGACTTGGCTAGGAAAGAAGTCATGATCAGAGTTAAGTTTGATGAACATTGCTCTGTCAATTGAAATTGATATTGTTCCAATTGATGAAGGTTAGTATCCTACAAAATGTGCAACAAATGACTATCAAGAGTAACAAACTAATAACAATACAATGACAACACTCAACTAATCATAATAGAAAATAATAGTTTGTGATCTATTCTAATAACAACACTAGACTAGTCTTATTTCTATTAGGATCAGCAACCATAGTTTATGTTTCCTTGAGTCTTTGGAGTTAAATTGTTTGTATTGGCAACAAGTTCAACATCACAATTTTATTCTTAAACAAAACAAATATATGGATGAAAAGCCAAGGTAAATTTTTGTGAACTGCAAACCCCAGTTGATGAAGTTAGCATATTGTCCAACAACAAAACCATTAAACTGTGATGGTCGCTTTTGTGCACCAATACCATGCTAAAAAATTTAGACTTGCTTGCTTCTCAATTGCTGATTGCATTCTCCATCATCAAATTTATATACGTTGTTTTTGAAAAAAAGGATTATTTCTCCAAATTGACTAATGACTTTCTAATTATGTTTTTATAATTGATTTTGAATTCAAGCTTCCAATTGACTCATTCTTTCTACTGCTGCTTAAGTTGCTATTATAGACACATTTTAAGACTTTAATTAACCATTTCCTGCCACAAACTGATGAATATATGAAAAGGGAATTTGTTTTCTTTTTTTGCATTGAACAAGGTTCCCAAACTCCAAAATCATAACCACAAAGATAACAAACACGAAAATATCTACTCTCAAAAGCCCTAACCCCCGATCAACACAACAATATCTGGCTTCCCTTCTATCGTCCCCTTCTTTTTTTCTTTTTTTGGCCTCAAGTCACACTTTATTCTTCTTGCATTTTGATTCTCTAGAATTGCAAAAATTGCACCTTCTTCCTTTGAGACTAAGAGTTGTGCCAAGCTCCCAAGCCTTAATAGATTCTTCATGATTTGATTGCTTCATAATATCCCATAGCCCTAAATTTTGTGAGAGACAAACACATAGAGAAAGAAAGAGAGAGATTACCTCAATCAAGTGCAACACCCCGACAACAAAGATTAACGATGGTGGCAGAGAGAGAAACAAACAGCAGCACATCATAGGGACTAGAGACGAAGCGATGCTCAGCGGTGAAAACGATGAGTTTGGTTTGAAGGAGAGGGATTATGTGGGCAAAAAGGTGAGTGGAGATTTTGTGGGTGGAGTGGTGAGCAAATTTCAAAGGGACAAGGGAGAGAGAGTTTGGGGTAAGGAGGGAGAGTGAGGTTACAGTTTCAGAGGAGATGAGAGTTTGCGTGCTTTTTTTTTTCATCTTTCAATTTTGAATGCCCCCTCCCCACTATAAACATTCAAAATGTATGTGTATAATAACACTTCTTCTTGTTCATACCATATGCATCCAATAGTGGTGTTAAAATAACATTTCTTAACAAATTATTCTTGTTCAATACTAAAATGTCACAAGATTAGTTTGAGGGCCATTTTTTTTTAGGTCCATGGTATTAGAGATTAAAGAATGAAAATCGTTTACCGGATTTTGTTTTTCAGTGGAAAATATATTTTATAAGTTTGGGATTTAAATGAAACATCTGTCGGCTTATTTCAAACCCAAAAAATGAAAGCGCCCGAACACTTCAGATGCAGCCGTCCAAACATTAACCCATTACATTTAAGCATAGTACAACATCTTTATTCCAATTTTTTTGGCGAAAAGAGTAGTACAACATTAAAACAAAAACCCTAAACTCTTCTTCGTCAAAACATTAACATAAGTTAAACTGAACACTCAATTTTGTCCAAAAATATAAAAAAAAACCTGAACATTTTATATACCATCTTCCAATAACAAGCCCATATCATCATTTAACTCCAATACAAAAACTATCATCATGTTTTTGGTACAAATATGTGATCATTTAACTCTACTACAAAAACGAGACCCAAAAAAAAAAAAATTCCAAAATTATGCACTGAAACAACAGGATCTTTGTAGGTCCGGCTTTCTTGTTGCCCCTTAATTTACTGAGGTTTTGGCATCAATGCTAGGCTCACCAAAACACAAATAACGGCCCCTAAGCTTGTTACTAACAGAAGCTCGCTTCCCCAAATTCAGTGATTCATCATCGTGTAGTTGATGACTCTTGCAAGATGGTCCAGCAACATCATTCTCAATGCAAACACCCTTTTCCCTCTC
Organism: Dalbergia cochinchinensis; assembly: GCA_031216125.1. Classification (NCBI taxonomy): domain Eukaryota; kingdom Viridiplantae; phylum Streptophyta; class Magnoliopsida; order Fabales; family Fabaceae; genus Dalbergia; species Dalbergia cochinchinensis. Next base: position 29,998,854 of record CM062368.1, read on the forward strand.
TATTGATCTAGGTGAAGAAATTGATGTCATGGAAAACGAACTAGAGCGAGACCTCCCTGAAACATTTACTTGTGGCGTGGACTGCATCACACCACGAACCAGTCCTGAAGCAAATCTCTTCTTGGCATTTGGACTTGACTGGTAACTCCTCACGGAGAGGTTCCTTTTGTTGCTGGGAAGTGCCGAGGGCCTAAAATACTTATGCCTAAGTGGCGTTGGAGTTTCGTCTGAGCCGTTCAATTTCTCACACGAGCCCACTGACCCCTCATCCATTGATTTGTCGAGTCCCTCAGGTTTGTTGTCCATCACGCGATGCCACCGAAGGACACGTTTCAACCCTGCTGCGGCATAGTTTATAGAACTCAACCTCTTGCTAGTTGCTGAGCTTCTATTTTCTAAATTTGATTCACATGGCATTTGTTCTGAAGAAGATGAACTCATTCCAGCACTTCCCTGATCAGTACTGTGACTATCCTCCGTTGCATTCTCAATGCCTGTATACAGAAATATCTGAGTGTCTGAGATTCTAAACGACCTTCCAGGACTGTTGCCAGTGCCTTGCATTTTCAAGTGTGAGGCTATGGCTTTTCTTGAACTATAACCCTGGCGACCAAACATTCCACCAGCAGATATCAATTTCCGAATCAGTATCTTCGATGCTGTGGAATTCGGACCCTGCCTGAGGTAATCAAGAGGGGTCATGCCATCAACATCGCAGGCGTTCACGTTTATCAACGGAGCTGTCATCAAGAGTTGAACGAGATCAATGTGAATGTTCCCTCTGGTTGCGATGTGAAGAGCCGTTCTTCCATCGCGGTTCTTCACATTGATGATTTCCTCTGTGTGGAACTTCTTATCTCTTAGCAACTCCCTCAGGAGCTCGACCTGTCTGTCCAGTCTTCGGAACGCAGGAGACTGGAAACCGGACACGGCATTGTGGAGAAAGGTTTCTCCCGCGTTGTTTCTCAGTGAGATCAACGCAGGAGACGCGGAAACTAGAGCTTCAACTGCGGGTAGTTGGCCCCTGTAAGCAGCCACATGCAAAGCAGTGTTGCCCTGATGGTCTGTGGAGTTGATGATGTCAAGGCATGATGTGAGATATTTGACTACCTGCAAGAGTGCCATGAAGTCTCGATGTAATGTAAAACCACGACAGCAAATGAATCGAACCAGAAGCTAAGGGACAATGGATAAGGGAATTGGTTAAAAGTGGTTAGAATATATGTTAGAAAAAGTTGGTTTAGACAGTTAGTTAGTGCTTATTTATGTAAATTTCATTTCAGCTGCATTTTCATGTTATTTCATACACTTGCTCATTGTCAAGCTCACTTGTCTTCAATTTGGCTCAAGTCTACCATGGCAGGTTTCACATTCCATGAGCAAGTTAATGAGAGAAGCTTGTCTTACTCCTAAGTTTCGATTAGGCCTGCACTCTATTAAGTCTATAGCTATTTCATCCGCGGGTGGTATTCTCTGTCAATTGTTTTTTATATAGCATGCATCCAAAGCATCTTATGATCCATCAATACCTGCTAACTAATCAAATATCATCTTTTTTTTTTCTTGAGTACTGTTATCCTACTCATTTCTTGGACTCGTTGCAGACAAAAAATGAGAGGGAAATACACAAAGTGGTGGGCATTCAAAAAGAAGAAGTGACCGACCCATCACCATATATATTTCTTTCTCATATTATATTTACAATGAGTTTTTGAAATAAATAAAAGTAACATATTCTATTGTTTCTTTTTGGTAAACTAAACTAAGTGATAAACTTTAAAGGGTCACTAACAACTTCACAAGAATCACAAACAACCATAGTCATCTGCTAAAGGCGTCATGAGAAAGAAGTTGAACAAGAACCATTCGGTGCCAAAAAAAGAAAAAAAGTTGAAAGAAAGAGTGAAATCAGCAGAAGAAGCCAACCTCAACCTGCCCTCTGCCCGCAGCAGAATGCAAGACAGTAGATCCCTGAGCATCTCTATATGCCAAAACATCAGAACAATCAGCGAGAAGCTCCTCCAAAATCACCAGGTTACCACCTCTAGCAGCAGCATGAACAGCCCTGTTGGTCATCTCCCACTTGTAAACAGAAGGGATTTCCCCAACATGCTCCTCCACAGTCCCACCTTTGCCTGTTACATACCTTGGTGAAACGGCAAAATCAAAGACCAGCCTGAAAACCTCACAGTTCTTGCTCCTGGCAGCAGCATAAAACACATCGGTGACACTATACTCTCCTTCTCCAAAAGCCAACAGGGGGTTCCTCTCAAGAAGTTGCTGAACAAAAACCAAGTCCCCAGATGATGCAGCGGTGTAAATTAGCCACCCACCATACCCTGCTCGGATAAGAGAGTTCTTCCCTCTCTTGGATTCACACTCATTAAGAAGCTTTTGGGCCACCTCAGAGCGACACTTTGCAACATCATTGAACTGTTCTTCATCATCCCACACTACTTCAAGGCGGCGGATGCGGCGCAGGGACGTCAGCTTGAAGAGATGGTTGCTATCATTTCGAAGCAGCTCGCGAACCAAGTCATAGTGGCCATTGGCAGCAGCACAGTCTATGGGGGATGCAAACCACCACTGGTCCCCAGTGCTCTCCCAGCGAAGAGGGAAATACGCAGGAGGCATTTTGAAGGTTGAAACTCTCAAGCCTTGTGATTTGAGAGACTAACAAGTAAACAAGTAACAACTTCAACAGAAGTTGTTAAATTGGTCTGACAAGAACAAACCAAATCAGCTGAATATCACACTAACCTGTGATTGCAAAAGGGGAAGGGCAAGCCGTTTTGGGAGACATATATCTTAGTATAGAAAAGGAACAGCAAAAGAATGTGGTAACTGGTAACTCTTGCAGTGTAATTAAGACGGGACTATTTTGTATAAGAAGCAGAGGACTTGTATGAGGATAGATCATATAACTGATGCAATAGAATAAAGCTAACAACCAAAATATGATAGTAGACAACCAAGTAAAGGGGGTACAAAAGGGGAATCAAAATACCCACGCGCGAGAAATGTGTTGTAATACCTTAAAAGTCCCTCCATAACAACAGATTATTACACATGATGAAGATCACAGGAGCAAAAAAAGCAAAAAAGGTGGGTGTGGTTGACCTTGAGTTTAGATAAGAGCGTTGGAGTAATCATAATTGTTTAACAATTTAGCAAGTGGATGGTGTGGAAAAAGAAGCATCGATAAGTACTCTCAGTCTCAGAGGAATCAAACACTTCAAAGACAAGCTAAGAGTAGATGAATATAGTTATTAAGTGATCTGATCACAGTTCAGAAGAAAATTGCAGAAGGGGACAGACAACAAAGGAGGATATTTCTGAGAAAATTTTGGTCATCTCAGAATCTGAATATGGAAGCTAATAACTTACCAACAAAGGTTTCATAGAAAATAAATCTTTTAAACAGTAGTACGGATGCGGAGGACTTGGGAATGCAGGGGTTAAGCAGTGATGAATGACAATTAACCATATTTTATTACCTATTGGTTGGTTGCATTGATGCTATAATTGTAGTTGGAAGTTCAACTAAAATGTGTAGCCAAGAGCTTATTTGGTTCACAAAAACATTTACTGTTTTCATTTCTTATTCTGATTTCTTATTTTTATTTTCTGAAAATGATTTTTATTTTTTAGATTTTCAATTTTTGAAAAACTATTTAGTTTGTAAAAGTAGATCCTATTTGCAAATAGCGAACATAATGAAAATATGTTTGGTATCTTTGTTTTCTAAATAGCATTTTTAATATTAAACTTATATTTGTTATTGAACAATAGAAATTATATTTGTTATTATCAATTGGAGGGAGTAAGATCGCTGGCAAATTACAATGTGCCCCTTGCTTTCAAAGCCTTCATCTTTTTATTAATTAGTCGTTTGATCCGTGTGATACAAAGGATGGCAATAAAAATTATTTCATTAACTATTATTGAAAATAAATAATTTATTTAAATATATCTTATAGAAAAATGAGTATATAAATTTATTTTGAAAATAAGTTAATAGTTAAATAGTTAAATAAATTAATAAAATATAAATATGTCATTCTATTTTATATCTTATATTGAGTACCATATTTATAAGGGTGAAAAAAGTCTCAATAGATGACTATAATAACAAAGAGCCTATTTTATGAAAATTTTACATATGTCAAAAGTTAAAATTATTGAATAATGAAAAAGAATAAGTTGATAATTTTATTACATCATGAGCCGTTTATAAGGATGATAATAGATATCTATAATAGAGAGGATATGTCTTATGCCTCTATCCTCATTTAGAATTTTACCTTTCATCCTGCATCCTCATTACCATCACAGGTCCCTATTCCTCATTTCCCATGGGAATTTAAATCCTGGCACATATTCATGGATTTATTAAAAGAATTCCAAATTTTTTTTTAAATATTTTGAAACTTAAAAAATAAATACTATAATAACAAATATTAGTAACATAACATAATTTAAATTTAAAAATAAAAAATGCATACATAATGCAAATCCAATATAGATAATTGAAAAAATAAAGATGTGCTATCCTCATCCCCATTCTGTTTAACAAATGGGGACTCACCCCTATGAAGATAAAATTTGTCCCTATTTCCATTCCTAGTGTGGGTAATCTTGTTCCATGTATGCCCACTTTAGCAATTTTTTTTTTAATTATCCCTAGTCATTTATATTTTTTTAATAAGTTAAAATATTTTATTTATAAAAACATAAAAATATATTTTCTAATTAATAAATTTAATTTATGTGATTACAATTACACCCATTTTCTTTGTATATAATTTTAGTAAATTAAAATATTAATTTTAAAGTATATGTTATAATTAATAATTAGTGTGTTATAATTAGTAAAAAATCACATATAATTCAAATTTATGTCATCCCAAATATTAGAATAGTATATCAATTACACAATTATTTTCATAAAAAGTGATGTAATTATTTAATTTTTTAAAATAATTAATAAATAATTAGTATCATTATCAAAGAAGTGTAAATTGTCAAATTATTTTTTTAATATTTTAATGTTGAGAAATTGAAGTCTTATTTTCAAAAAAATTAATATGAAACAATTGTGAAATTGATAAATTGGAATATTTAGATTGTAAAAATTAAATATAGTATAGTAAGACTGGTAGATATTTTTTTTTATTTTTAAAAGTTACAAACTCCTTTTCCCCGACCTCGTCCTCACTTAGAATTTCGCTTATTATCCTCATTTTCATCTTTGTCACAGCTCTCTATTTATCATTTCCGGTGGAGATTTGAATCCCTATTGGTATTCACAGGTTTATTAAAAAAAATTTCAAAAACTAAAAAATTTCAAAATATTTTGAAATTCGAAACACAAATGTCCATAATAACAAATACCGCTAATGCAACATAATTCAAATTAAAAAAATACGTACATGATGCAAATTAAATCCAATAAAGATAATTAAAAAATAAATGTGATAAGATTTTCTTGTTATCATTAATTATGATTATTACAATTATTTTGTTATCATTAATACTATAATTATAATCATTAATTATAATATTTTTTTTGATAACATAATTATAATAGCTTTTTTATCTTTAATACTATAATTATATCTATTAAATTTTAATGGTATAATATATTCAATTATCATTTTGTTAAGATTATTTGTTATTTGTTAAATAATTTTAATAAAGTGAGATATAAAGATATGATTGGAAAAAATAATTAATAATCAGAAAGTAAATTAAATCCAAGAACTTACTTTAAATATTGAGATTTGAGAAATGGTGGATTATAATTTTCTCTATGAATGATACATGGGAAATTATCCATATAATAAATCTTAATTATTAGCATTATGGATAGATTATAGATTATATTAAATCCTTTAAAAATACGTTAACTATTATATTAATTTTTATCAAAATACCAAAACTAATATAGTATAGCATGTATTATTGTATTTTTATTATCAATATCACTACAGTATATTGTGGAAAATTTTATATATTATAATAATTTTTAATAAATTATATATTATAGTAACTAAATCTAACATACAAAGATAAAATGATATGTAATTAATGTTATTCCTTAAAATTTTAATTTAAATTTGAGAGTGATTGTTTGATTATATTTATGTGTTAATTTGTGGCATTAAATTTTTAGTTATAATTTGTTAACCATGATAATCTTTGCTGTGATTTTAATTAATAAAATAATTTTAAATTAATATAATTACCATGTCAATCATAGCATAAATTTAATGTTGATTCAATAATATTGATTTGACATTTGATCTTTAAATTCATAGACTTGTCCAAAGCTAACTTAGATTATGATTAAAAGATATATATCTCATTAATTTTTATAATATATTGTTCCAAAGATTTAATTTTAATGCATTGTTAATGTAAAAAGATATTTTACATAAATATTTAATTATATAAAATTAAAGTATTCAACCGCTAATTGTCATATTTAAATGTAATTTGGATATACCAAAACAAAAAGAATATCATATTTAAATCATATTAAAAACCCTAAAAAATCTCACGAATCCTATTTAAAATAAGTGAATAACTTCCATACTTAAAAATTTCATACAAGGATTAAATAAATAAAATTCTCTAAATTTAAATCAAAATAAATATATCATAGTAAATATTGTATATTTTTAAAATTAAAAATATATTTCAAAAGGTAAACTAAATTATTTAAATAAATATTAAATCAATTCCAAAAGATTTTAATTTATTTATCTTGATAGGCATGTTTTCAAATAAAATATCTAATTTTAAAATATGCATCTATTATTATTTGTGATTGATATTATTGTGATAGATTATTTTAATTACAAATTGATAATTACATATTTATTGAGAATTTATCTGTGTGTTTCATATAGAACTATAATACATTTGAAAGACACCATGACTATATATTAAGTTAAATAATTTTTAATAAATAATCCAAATAATATAATCATAAAAAATAATTTGAAATATATTAGAACAAAAAAAATACTATTTCATAAATTTAAAATATAGAATAAAAATTTGCAAAAGTTAACTAGCAAAAAAAAATTACAAATTAGTGATATTGCAGTATCTGATAATGGGTTTTGAAATTGGGTTGTGAAGTGAAAGTGAGATTATGATTTTTAATTGGTATCCCATAATTAATAATTAATTATGATTGATGTGATTGATATTTATCAATTAAGTGTAATAAATATAGATTGAGGATTCAAATTTCAATTAAAAATTGTGAATCTAAATCGCTCTAGAAGTGACACCTATAAAAGTTTTCTTTATAAGAGTCTGAAATATAAGCATTATAGATATAGATATCTGATAATGAGTTTTGAAATTGGGTTGTGAAGTGAAAGTGAGATTATGATTTATAATTGATTTCTCATCATTAGTAATTAATTATGATTGATGTGATTGATATTTATCAACTAAGTGTAATAAATATAAATCGAGGATGCAAATTCCAATTGAAAATTGTGGGTCCTAAATCGCTCTAGAAACAATACTTGTAAAAGTTTCTTTATAAGAATATGAAATATTAATATTATAGATCCGAGGTTAAGAAGCAAATGATTGTTATTAGTCTTTTTTATCTTCATCAAACTTATTAAACATCCAAACGACGGTCTAACATACATTTCCACTTCATTTCTTTGTTTAGGAAGCCAGGCATTGATTGGGAAGTTTATTGGATTTAAATGGAAGTTATATCGAGACAAATGTACGCGTAGAAATGAAGTAATTTCACTTTTTCACGTTAAACATCAGTTTGACATGCAAAACTCAGGAGAAGGGTAAATCTGAAGAAAGCAAGTACGAGTGACAGACATTATCGAGGTATGTTTATAAGTTTAGATTTTGGATAGAAAGAGAGAGAGGGGAGAACTTGTAATATAAAATTATATTACAAATTTTCCTCTCTTCTTCCTTTCCTTCTCAATTCTAAACTCAAAAACATACGCCGAAAGTCTCTGAGGCTCCCAATCGAAAAATCCAAATCAGAGCTTCGAATCTTATCTGGTTTAGAGACCAAAACATTTTGCTGACAGCAAAAGCTGCGCGGTCTCTTGTTACCGTCATCCATCACCATCTTGAGCTACTTTAATTAGCTGAGAATCTAACCTCCCTGATCCTGACATTTATATCTTTTCCTAGTTTTCTTGCTGCTGTCTCAATAACCATCGAAGGTAAGACGCAAAGGTCGAAGAAAATTTAGCAGTTTAGAAAGCAATTTAGCTATGCAACAAAAAACGAGTAGTAGTCACGCTAAATGAAGAGGGATGCTTAATAGTTAATATACCTTAGGGTGCGGTTTGCTACGAGATGAAAAATTCAGGAATTAGATAAGTTTCTATACAATGTTGCTTTTTCGTTTGATAAGGATCTAGAAGGCTCAACCCAATCAAAGGATAATGTTCCGGACAAAGTTTCGAGAATTCGATTGGTCAAATGTAAGGTTTGGCTGATTGATCGTCTGACATAGAATGGACTAAGTTTTCTTGATATTTAGATATTAAAACTAAGCTTTGAAAGATCATATATATATATATATATATATATATATATATATATATATATATATATATATATATATATATATATATATATATATAAAAATAAATAAAAGCATAAAGCTTTCTAAATGTGTTGATTAGATAATTAAAGCAACGTTTCACAATAATAATGTCGATGAGACTACCCCTATTCAAATAGTGGTTATAAGTGGAAGAGACTTTTGGGCTTTCTAGCCGATCCGGCCCAATAATATGTACAGTTCAGAAAATTATTGGGGAAGAGGGTCAAAAGACTACAACAGCAAATATAGAGAAAAGATAAAAGTTTCCTCCGCTAATAACATGCCCGAATAATGGGCACCCCCGTTGCATCAATTTCAATCCATAGGGTCACTGAATTTTCCATACAATGCTGCTAATAAATTCAATTCATCAACTTTTCATCCACATTTTTATCCTATACCAAATTGATACGGTCCTAGTTCAAGTTCACCACCTTGCTAAACTAATGCTGGCAAGAATTGCGTTTAAAGATTTTGGTGAGCAGTTTGTATGGGGAGATACAGGATATATAGGTAGTTAAACCATGACCCGAGTCCAACCAACCATATATTCATTGTTCTTGGAATCACAGCTATTGACAGCTAAAGTAAACGTGAAAGGCAGCTTTAGCATTCTGATTTCTAGGTACCGCATTCGAAAGCTGCATATCGTGCAGGTTGCCTGCTTTAAACGACAATGATGCATGTGATGTCGCTCCCACCATCATCATTTTCTTGCCACCTTTATTTTTACCTCCTGTAGTCTCTTTCTTGCTTTTGATATGGATAAAAGCATCACGACAACAACCATTGGACGAACTGGCCAATCCCCATAACCCCCATTCAGGAAACATGAGCGTCGATTACACAGAAATGGCTTTTGTTTATTTATTTAGGATGTCATGATTAGGGTTTTTTTTTTCGATAGTCATAAAACAGACCCTCAAAGGAGGGATCAACAAGAATAAATAGAAAACAATCAAACTGCTGCTTGGATACATAGGCAGTACAAATACATCAATACATTTAAAGCTACCTTATCAAAGAACACCTATCTCAAATAAAACCCCATACTTAGCATTCTGAATTTTCTATGCTAAACTATCTAAAATTCACTCCATATGGGGATGTCAACACCAACAGGTAACTTAAACATACATCAAGTGAACATGAACATATAAGTCCAAAATAGACCAATCAGCACCCTCAAACCAGTAACTTCAATATGTCCCCAGCTGTATCCATATGACAACTTGAATCAAGTTGAATCATCCTAAATCTGCCATTTTTATGAGCCTGATCCCATAATGACTTGATTAGTGACTGGGTTAAATCGAGTCAACCCGATCTTTATATCACATATGAAGATTTTTTTAACCTTAAACATGATAAAATTCTAAAATTTTGAAAGTAAGATATAAAATTTAAGGCATATTATATAACATATATTTTAAAATAAATCATATCAATGTGAACGTTGTATCAACTTATCAAAAATATATAAATTTAAATATAATATCTGGCAATGCGAAGCATTCATCCATTGTCACGCTCCCTAGCATCATCCTTCTCTCTAGAGCTGGAGACAGCGCCAAAACCGGAATGCACAGGCAAATCTGCGACTATTTGGTTGGGGCTTTTCCATCGTGGCTCTTCATCCTCGTCTTCAAAAGACACACCATCGTGATTTGTGATCGTTGTTTGCCAGAAAGAGGTTGAGATGGACGACGCTATTTGATCAAGGCTTGAGGGTTAGTTGGGGCATTAGAAGGGTTGCTGTGTCATTGGACATAGTATAAGGTACTAGGGTCAAGGAAATAGAATGTCGCAACTAAAATAGGGTTAAGAAAATTAGAATTGACATAAAATATTTAACGTGAAAAATGCAAGGAAAAAAGCATGGATAAGACCAAGAAAGTTTTCACTGTTTAGAAGATAAAATTACATATTCTTGTTAAATATAAGCAGAGAACAATAACATATTCTCTTATATTAGGAAAATATATATCTCGCTATAAAAAAATGAGAAACTCTCATAAGACACAACTGTATATGTTTGGGAGAGGCTATTGTCACTCTTATTTGTCTAACATCACTCCTCATTTATTATATTTGTGTGTAATATTTCTAAAATGACCTCAATACAAAGCTTGTTTCATACTTATTTAGCTAATTTATATTTTTAAAACTAAATTAAATTTTATATGATAGAATCTCCATTATCTATTGTTACTCTTTATTCATTATTTTTATTTATTACATTGGTAAATGACTTAATTAAAAATAATTTTATATTTCCTATGCATTATTACTCTCATATTTTAATTTATATTTAATAATTGTAATAATTAATATAGAATATGATGGTAAAATATGTTATGTTAAATACACAAGTAGACCTAAGTTTGTAGCCACAAAATTACACTAATTCTACGGTGAAAATTTTTAAGTTGCTCTAACAAAAAAACTCTCTACGTCATTTACTTTTTGATATATCGACTATTCTATTAAAAATATAATTAAAGTATAATTATGATACATAGAGTTTATATGTAAAAAAGTGATTAATAGAACAAAAAAAAATTCATACTAAGAATTTCTATTGATAGTGCTTCTAACCAAAAACAAAAGTTTATTATACTGTACCAAAAAAGTAAGTTGAAGTTTATTTTTTTACTATCGATTGTGGGCTGGTGCTATTGTTTTTATCTACAAAAAAAAATATAAATTATCACAGTAGTAATATATTATAAATATAAAATAAGTTTTTAATAAAAATATTAAAAAATGTCACAATAAAAATAATAAATAAGGAATGATAATAAACGATAAATACTCTATCACATAATATTTAATTTAGCTATAAAAATATAAAGTAAGTAAATAAATATAAAGCAAGCTTTTTATTAAGGGTGTTTTAGGGATACTATATAAAAAGATAATAAATGAAGAGTAACATTAGACAAATAGGAGTGACAATATCTACTCCCTATATATTTACACTGAAAGTGGGATGCTCACTTTGGATTGGGATGCAAAAACTTTTGGAGGAGGTCTTTATTTATAGGCGAGAACATCCTCCTTTCTCATCCAAAATTTCCTTCTTGCATTTAAGTCTCTAACAAAAGCATGCAAGCAAATCTATTCACTTAAGATTTGCATTTAATGCACTAAAATTTGGTGCTACAATTCTTGACTTTTGCCACTCAAAAGGTGGCTTTAATTAGCATGTATTGCACATTCACAATTTCTCACTTCAAGCCACCTTTTGTGAACTTTCAAAACCTTTGTTCCCATCTTGTCAGTTTCATGCTGCTCATATTGCTGATAGGTTGTAACATGATCTACACCATTTAAATTTGTTAGTGTTGATCGGCTTTGTTATGACTTATGTTATGCTATCTTTGGTGTGAATTTTCTGCATATCCATATTCTCTTCTTCTATACTTCTAAAACAAAGTGATATTGAACACCTATGTGCTTTGTCCTGGAATAAAAAGCTGAATTTCTTGCAATGTGTAAGATACTTTGACTATCACAATACACAATAGTCTTCAACTATTTGTGCCCGAGTTCCTTCATCAACCTTAAATCCAAATAGCTTTTTGCAAGCTTGTGTAGCTACCATATATTCAACATTTGTAGACAAAGCTACAATAGTCTATAACTTGGATGACCAGCTCACAGCCCAGCTCTGCTTACAAGTGTGAACACATAACCTATAGTAGTTTCCTCTTATCAAAATCAGCTGTAAAATCTGAATTAACATATCTTCTAACAATGAATTTTGATCCTCCAAAACATAATGTTACACCTAAGGTACCCTTAATGTATCTTAGGATCTTCTTAACTACATTCCAATGTTGTTTTCCTAGTTCTGCCATATGATTGACAATCTAACTGCTTTAGTAATATTTGCCCAAGTACAAATCATGGTGTTCATAAGGCTTCCCACAATTGATGTGGTACTTGAGACATTTTCATTCCCTCCGCTTTACTGCTAAGATAGTTAAGGATGATTTGTAATTCACAAAAATTGGGGCTGATACTAGCCTACTATCTTGCATGTTGAAGTGCCACAAGATTTTCATCAAGTATTTTGAGAAAGCTAGATCTTCTTGTCCATTATGTCTCAATGAGTTTGCATCTTTAAAATCTTGTTTGCAAGTTCGAAGTCCTTCATATCAAAGTCCTTAGCTAATTGTACCGTCAATTTTTAGATTTGATCTTTATTGGGGCCTACCATGTCATCCACATGCAACAACAAGATGATGAAATAATTATCACCAAATCTCTTATAGTATCTACAATAGTCTGAACTCAGTTAAGAGAATTATTAAGGAATCAAATCTCTTGTACTAGCACCTTGGCACTTGCTTTAGACCAGATAGAGATTTCATTAACATGCAAACCACGTTTTCTTTTCCTTGTTCCACAATAGTTGGAGCATGTAAAGCTCCTCTTCAAGTTCTCTGTGAAGAAAAGTTATTTTCACATATAACTACTCAAAATGTAAATCAAATGTAGCACACATGGCTAACACTACCTGGTAGTGGTCAATCTGATAACTGGAGAAAATATCTCTTTGAAACCAATACCTTCTTTCTGAACAAATCTTTTTACCACCACTCTTGCACAATATTGTTCCATTTGATCATTGTCATCTCACTTGATTTTAGAGACCTATTTGTTGCCAATGGCTTACCGACCTTTCAAAAGTGCAACAAGTTCCCATGTCTTGTTCCTATGCAACTCTTTCATCTCTTCTTGCATTGTTGTCATTCATAAAGAAGCATCTGGACAATTCAAAGCCTCCTTAAAGGTTGATGACTCTCCTTCTTCTATTAGAAGACAAAATGGCTTTCCAACCTTTTAGAAGTGCAGAATGTTCCATATCTTGTTCCTATGTAAGCCTTCTATCTCTTATTGTATTGCTATCATCCACATAGAAGAATATGGACTACTCAAAGCCTTCTTAAAGGTTGATAGTTGTCCTTCTTTTGTTAGAAGACAAAAGGCATCGTGACTTCCTGTAACATAGTCTGAGTACCATGATGGTAGTCTTGACTGGTGTGTTGATCACCAGAATGTTGTATCATTGGCTTCATCTTGTACTTGTTCATCATACTCTAGCTAGCTTTACTTCAAAAGAATCAGTTTCACTAGATTTCTCATCTATTTGTACTGTAATCATCTCCTTAACCATGTTATCATTTTTTTCGTCACTTCACAATTCATTTCTTATGAATATAATATCCTTACTAACAATAGCCTTAAAAGTAGCTGTATCCCACAAACAATATCCCTTTACTTCATCAGCATAACCTAAGAATATTCATTTCCAAGGCTTTGAGTCCAACTTTGTTCTTTCTTTAGAGTTGAACATAACATATGCAGGACATCTAAACACCCGTTAGAAAGATTGCAGTGTCATAGCACAAAGTGCAAAGTACCAAAGTTATGGAAATAGAATAACATAACTAATAGAGCTGAGAAAATTGGAATTGACATAAAATATTTGTGAACACCCAATTTTGTCCGATTCATTAACAAGAAAATCCAAAAATTCGCATTTGATTTACAATTCTTCATTTCGGTTCTTTCATTTTTAAAAATTAAAAAAAATTCTGGTTGTTTTGTTTATCTATTTTGTTTATTTCCAAAACTTAAAACAAAAAAACCAATTTATTATTTCAACCTGGTACCAAAAAAAAAAATCTTTTTGTCCATTTGCTTTTTTGGTCCAAGCCCAGTTTCTCTTTTTGATTACAAGCCCGTGTACACTTGTTTATTTAATTTCTGTTCATTAAAAAAAATTTAAAAAGTAAAAATGAAAAGAAAAAGGAAATCTAAAACAGGCAGATCGCACCAAACCAAAGATAATAAAAACAAATTGAAAGCTGAAGACCCATGCCTGTCATCATCACTCGAATCACCTTTTTTTTTTAGGCAAAATCTCAATCATTCCAAGAGGAATCATTACAGGAACGTAAAATAAAAGAGGGATCCAACAAGAATACATGGGGAGAAGCGGAAGTTTCAAACACTTCACTCACTCACTCATACAGTGACCACTAGATATCATTTGTTCCCAAGCAGAAAGCAACAATCAAGAATTTCAAACAAAAATTCAGCAGCATTCCAACTGAAATTCGAGCATAGCCAATACATACAAGGGAGAACCAACAAAATAGCTCAGCAATAACAAAAAACCAAAAGCAGCAGCAAGGTAGTTTTCAATTAGTATCAATCAAATAAAGAAAAAAAGGCCAGGGAGGCCGCGGCCTCACCCACCACCGTCGCGGCCTCCCCTCAATGTCACCATCATCATCATCTCATCCCTCCATCATCACCACCCAATAACAACCATGAGATCACCGCTGAGCTCCTCTCCCAACACCACCATCATGATCTCTCAATTGCTCTTGTCGCCACTCCTCCTCATCGGTAGGAGTTAGCCACCGCGACCTCCTTTCCCAAATCATAGCACAACCACGTGAACGGCCTCCTCCTTTTCTTTCCCCTGTGACGGCGGTTTCCTTCTCCGATCTGAAGTCCGGCCACACGCGGCCTCTCAACTCTCTAGTGCATGCAACCACTGTCGGTCTCCGCCACCCTCGTTTCCGATCAGCTCCCCAAGACCGCCGTCGTGCCAGGTCACGGTGATGCAGGTCGCCGGTGGTGACCCCATCTTCCTCCCACGTACCTATCGCACCACCGCGGTGCAGCCGCCCTCCCCGAGGCGGTGTCTCCTTCCCTGATCTCTCTTCTCTCCTTCTCTCTCTTCCTTACTCTCTCTTTCTTTCCCTCTCCCCCTCATCCTCTCAGCCCTCTCTCACTCTGTTACTCTCTTTTTTCTTTTTGTTTTAGTGCATGTGTGTTGTTGGTTGTGTGTGTATGTTAGAAACTAGGATAAAGAAATGGGCTTGGGGCTTTTGTTTCTTTTTTTTTTGCAGCAATTTTTTTTCTTCCTTAGATTTAGACGTTAGGCCATTTTTTTTTGTGTGTTTTTAGTTCATTGGAAGAAATGGGCTTAAGTGTTGGGCAGATTTCTTTGTTTTTTTTTCTATTTTGTTTTGTTTATTTAAAGAAAAAAAAGTTAGGTTTTGGTCTGTTTTTGTTTTGGTTAGATTTATTTTTGGGTATTAGGCTTGCAGCTCGGGTTGAGTCTTTTTTTTTTTTGTATTGGGTCAACTTGGTTTTAAGTCAAAGCTTCTTTTATTATTATTATTACTATGGAGTTTTATGTATTGATTTAAAAAAAATCTAAAAAAAAGAAAAGTTTTTTAATTTGTCTAGATTATAGGATTTTGATTTAAAAAATAAAAAGATTTTCTCTTTTTTTTTATCCAATTAAAAGTCTTTTCACAAATAAAATCAATCAATAAATATTTCTTTCTCTCTTTCATAATTAAAATTCATCAACACACAAGCATTTTCTAGAGAACGACGTGACTTTGAGTTCCTCATTACACCAGAGAATACGTCGGCATAGCCAACAACTATCAAGTCAAAATTAATTTTTCACTAAATTGTGTTCTCTTTCAATTTAATTTTCTTTTCTTTTATTTTTTTAATTATAACTATTGGGGAAAAATAAATATTATTAAAATTATAATTAATTTACATAATGAACTCTAGGGTAACCGTATTTATACGGATGTATTAGGGGTGCAGTGGGATTAAGTTCCCACCCTTCCCTAATCATAATTAGACTCCCGAACCACAAATCTCTTTAAAAGATCAGTTTTGCAAAAATCAAAAGGTTTTCCAATTTTAGCCAGAATTAAAATTGGTAGCGACTCCCATTTTATTCAAGTTTATTTTTTAAAATCGGTTCGTCATCATCCTCGTTGTGGCACCCTCCGGGCTCGTTGTGACAATTTGGCGACTCTACTGGGGATGTTTGAGAGTCAAGCCTATTAGAGTAAATTCTGCAAATGTTTATAACTTTATTATATTTATTTTTCCCCATAATAACTCTTCTTATTATTTTATTTTTGTAAATAATTGTCTTCCTTCTGTAAATACTTGTTTATTTTATCTGTAAATATTTGTTATTCAAATCTTAGGATAGAGATTTTTATTTTTTGTATATATTTGGAATCTTAGGGTAGAGGACTTTTTGTATATATATGCCTCTTTGATTTGTTTTGCAGGGATGTATATAATGTTTAGGATTACAAGGTTTGTATACTCCTTACACACACTTTTCACTATCACTGTCCTCACATACTATTTGGGCTCTATACCCAAGCCTTGGAAAACCATAGGGCAAGAAGGAGTTTTGACGTTGTTATTGTGAAGCTTATGCTTCCCTGACAGTCGTTAACTCAAATCCTTTCGAGTTATTCTTGGAACTATGGGTTGCCATATTGTGACTTTCATGTCCCTATGTTTTAACTCATAGAATTGGGTCTTTATCTTATTGGTAAAGGCAATCTGGGGACCACAATCTTTTAGGAGTCTAGATCCATCCAAAAGCTGTGCACTGCTAGAATGACCTTAGTTGGTTACCTCAAATAAGGTCAACCATAGGACCAAGCCTAAGACTCCACCCTTTTAGGACACAGGAGCATCTATCTACACCTTTCTCTCAATGGCTGGCATTAAAAAAAACTCATCTTGCATAATTCATTCATTGCATAAAAACCTTCTTGCATAACACATAACTCATTCGTTAAGAAGTCTTGCATGGCTTATATATAAAAATCATCTTGCTAGGCTTACTTATTGCATAAAAAATAATTCCATTTCATTGCATGCATTCAAAAAATTAATGCATGACTTATTCATTGTATATACCTCCAACATACATGCATACATGTTGTATATATGAAAAAAAAAACTTTTTGTGAACAATTCATATCTTATGCATCCTGTAAAAAAAAAAGAGAGAAAGCCTTATTTCACATTCATTTTATCTCATGCATACATTGTATGCATTCCTTTCTCACATTACTCATGATTATCACTCATCCATTCATACGTTTTACATTCATTAAAAAAAAAATCTTACATGCATTCGTGCTTTCCTTTACATATCATAACATTCAAACATACATTCTCATCTCTCATATATCCATTCCTTAGTTTGCATCATGCATTTTTCTTACATACATTTATCCGTACAAAAAATAAAAAAAAAATCATCATCCATTTTTCCTTCTTTTTTTTTACTCTCTTGGTTAATTGGTTTTCAACAGTTTGCAGTTTCCAAATGTTATTCTGCCAAGAAGACTTTATCTGATTCCAATTTGTTTGTTGGAAGAGCCTGTCAAGAAGCCATGGCAGGAGAAAGAGACTTTGGGAAGGAAATTGATGAACTGAAAACTGCAATGAACAAACAAATGGAAGTGGTCAAAGAAGTTGTTGGACATCTGCTTAAGTTCAAAGAAGATAAAGAAGGTAAAGGCAACGATCCTAATAATAAAGGGGCCAGACATGACTCAGATGATAATGCAAACCCATACAATAGTCTGGAGATAGAACAATTGAAACTTAGGGAAGAATTGGAAGAAAGCATGCTAGAGCAGTTTCGAATATTGCGAAGGCCGAATCCCTATGGCCCAATGAGCATCAAAGACTTATGCCTGGCTCCAACCATCACCATTCCCAAGGATTTCAAGATGCCTGAACTAGTCAAATTTAATGGCAGCTCTAATCCTATCATGCACCTGAAAATGTATTGTACCAAGATGGAAATATGATCCAAAGATGAGAATTTTCTAATCAGTTTCTTTCCCGAGAGTCTGGACAGGGCCGCATGGGAGTGGTACATGCAGATGGATCAAACACAAATCGGATGTTGGGAGGACTTGGCACAAGCTTTCACTAACCAATATAAATTCAATTTGAATATCGCACCCACCAGAGATCAGCTGAAAGGGTTAAGAAAGAAAGAGAGTGGGACATTTAAAGAATATGCCCAAAGGTGGAGAACTATAGCAGTCAAAGTTGTCCCACCGATGTTAGAACAAGAGATGTGTTCCTACTTCATTCACACATTAGAGGGTCCATTCTTCAAGAATATACTGGGAACCCATGTCAACGAGTTTGTGGACTTGGTGGGAATCAGAGAGAGGATTGAGGCAAATATCCAAGAGGGGAAAGTGGAGCTAACAGAAGATAAATCGAGTAAGCTACAATTCAAGCAAGGGTTGCTATATAAGAAGGTAGAAGACACTGTAAACTTCATACAACCACAACAACCGTCCCAGCCAAATCACTACTCATCCTACCAACACCCACATTACCCGTCCTCCACATCTTATCCATCCCCTATACACTACCCACCTCAGCCATTCCAGGTCAATCACATATCCTATCCTCAACCATATGTACCTTTCAAATACATGCCTTTCTAGACAATCCCCCTAAATCACCAAAGAATCCCTGTCAACACTGCTGGCCCTAGATCTCCAAGAAATAATCGTCCCCTGCCCAACTTCAAAGTAAGCAACTCTGAATTGTTTAAAAGCTTACATCACGCAAATCTATTAGCTCCACGTCCTGCTGGTGTTGCGACGCCACCATATCCTCATTAGTTTAATCCAAATCATGTGTGTGAATATCATTCCAACACTCTTGGACACTCGATTGATGACTGTAAAAGCTTTAGAGATGCTGTGTGGGATCTGATTGATGCCAAAGCTATTGAAGTACAAGATGCAAGAATAGAAGAAGCCTCTTCTGGAAGTAATAGCGCCTGAATGTTGTTTTACTAGATTTATCCTTACAAGGTTGCTTATTTCTCGAGATTTATTCATGATTATGTGTGGTTCATTTATCAATCACTTTATCATTTGCTTCCTTTTCTTATCACCAGTGTTCTTTCACCTTATTTCTTGAATCCCCTCTTCTTAATTAATCATAAAAAACACATTAATTGATTGTTGGGTTACAATGAGCTTGAATGACCATGAACATGATGAAAATCCTAAACTATGTGAATAATCTAAATGATGAAAAAGTCAAAAACCAAAAGATCACCATCAACTAAGGGAATCATGAAGTGTCCTCAAATGTATCAATCAAATGACTTAGTCTTGAAATGTCTTTGTAAAGAGGAAGTTGCCCAAGACATTTAGTCAAAACTCAAAGAAAGAAAAAGCCCGCTGGATTAGAAATTCAAAAAAAAAGAAGAAAGATCCAGGCAAAAATCAGAGCAAAAAACTAACCATTAGATTAAAAATCCAAAAGACCGACCTAGGGAGACACATCTTACAGGAATTGAGCCCAAACTGGGGCAATTTGTATTGGTGGTGAGGGAACAATGGAAAAAAGCATTTGACAGAAGGAAAAAAACATCAATTTTCATGTATAGATTTTGTCGCAAAACAAAGGATTATAGTCTTGGTCATGGGTTCAAGCTCAATGTAACCGAATAATCAATTAAATGGGTTAATTCGATTAAACTTGCACTTCCAATCTTTCGTATCTCACCTTTACCATTTTCTTCCATTTTCATCCTTTTCTTGAATCACACATAATCATACAAAATAAAAAGACATTAGCTAATGAAGAAACCTCGTAAAAAAAAAATAAGAAGAAGAAAAAGAGAGAATACTCATTAGACTGAAAACCTGAAAAGGCGGTCTAGGAAAAAGTCAGGGCAAACAAAAGGAAAAGCTCGCTATATCGAAAACCAAAACGGCGATCTAGGCAAAAATTAGAGCAAAATCAAGTCAGATAGGATGAGGGCAAGAGTTGAAAATAAAATGCATAACCAAGCAAGCTAAATGGATTGTCCACAGTAAAAGTCAATAGCAATGGTTCTTTGAACAAAATGGTCTGTTTGGAATCAGATTGAGGCTTTCCAAGGGAAACAATGTTTGGACATGGTAGACTGGGGAATTTATTTTTTTTTCCTCTCCCTCCATTTCTCTTTGCCATATTAGGTCGTTCTCATTCCTTTCATCAAATCGTCAAAGCATGTCATCATCATTTTCTAAATAAAAAAAAGAAAAGAATAACCAGGACAATTTACTCTCTCTCTCATTTTCCTTTTGTGATTTTTTTTTCTCATCCAGGTTTCATTTCATTGCATCATTTATTATGTGCACAAACTGGGCCAATTTTTTTTTTTTTTGGGCATCCTCATCTCTTTTAAATCTTCATCATATCATTTATTATGTGTAAAGTTTTCTTAAGGCATTCACATTTCCCAATTATCAAATCATTTAGGACATTCATCATGCTCATACCTTCAACATTTTTCATGCTGCAAACTGGGGCAAAATTGTTTCTTTTTGTAAGGTTATCTCATCATGTTAGGGCATTTATCATTCATGTCATCAAATCATCTAGGCAAAGTGGTCATAAGTCATTTCATTCATCATATCATTATTACATCATTCAATCATCTCTAGACATTTTTTTGCAACATGAATCATTGCATTGTTTTTGTAAATATCATCCATCATGAATAAGCATCACATATAATTCATATTGAACAACCATTCAATTTTGCATACTTTCTTTTATCATATTGATCGCATCATGTACTTTTCCATACTATCATCTTATATAGTTTTTCATATCATCACATCATGCACTTTTCTGTATCATCACAAATATCACATCATTTATTTTCAGCAATTCTCACATCATTTACTTTTCAACAATTATCACATCATTTATTTTAAGTCATTATCACATCATTTACTTTCATGCAGTATCACATCATTTACTTTCTGGCATTAACACATCATCACTTCATCTTCTTTTCAGCAATATCACATCATTTATTTTTCAGCAATATCATATCATTTACTTTTCAGCAATTATCATATCATTTACTCTTCAGCAATTATCCCATCATTTATTTTTCAGCAATTATCACATCATTTACTTTTCAACAATATCACATTATTTATTTTTTAGGAATTATTACATCATTTACTTTTCAACAATATCACATCATTTATTTTTTAGGAATTATTACATCATTTTTTTCAGCAATTATCATATCATTCACTTTTCTGCACTCTTATATCATTCACTCTTCTGCACTATCACATCATTTACTTTTGATTCTCGATCCTGATCATTTACTTTCACGTTTACGTTCACAATTTTACTGCTTTCACATTTATTTTCATGTGTCTTTACTGTTTTCACGTTTATTTTCATGAGTGTTTACTGCTTTCACGTTTATTTTCACAAGTGTTTACTACTTTCACATCCGTTTACTCTGTTTTAAGAAGAAAAAAACCAAAAAACTCACATGTCTTTACTTTGCTTTTACATGCATTCACTTTAAATTATACATGCATTGCTTCTGCAGATTTCACATTCACATTTCACTTACATTTTCTTTCACAAATTCCATTCTCATATACTTCATGCAAATTTCACATACATTTCCTCTCACAAATCTCATTCTCATATGCTTTACACATACTTTTGTAAATACTTTTGAATTTTCACATCATTCATCATATCATTTCACATTGTCATCACGCATTCATTGTGTACACATCATCATCATGCATCATATGTTCGGACAAAATCTGTGTTCATATCTTTACTTGTCTCTTGCAATAAAATATTAAAGTCTCAACCTTTATATTTTTCAGTAAGAAACAAGTAAAGAGGGGCAACTGTGAACACCCAATTTCGTCCGATTCATTAACAAGAAAATCTAAAAATTCACATTTGATTTACAATTCTTCATTTTGGTTCTTTCATTTCTTTTTAAAAAAAAAACTGGTTGTTTTGTTTATCTATTTTGTTTATTTCCAAAACTTAAAACAAAAAAACCAATTTATTATTTCAACCTGGTACAAAAAAAAATCTTTTTGTCCATTTGTGTTTCTTTTTTGTCCATTTGCTTTTTTGGTCCAAGCCCAGTTTCTCTTTTTTATTACAAGCCCGTGTACACTTGTTTATTTAATTTATGTTCATAAAAAAAATTTAAAAAGTAAAAATGAAAACAAAAAGGAAAGCTGAAATAGGCAGATCGCACCAAACCAAAGATAATAAAAACAAATTGAAAGCTGAAGACCCATGCCTGTCATCATCACTCAGATCACCTTTTTTTTGAGGCAAAATCTCAATCATTCCAAGAGGAATCATTACAGGAACGTAAAATAAAAGAGGGATCCAACAAGAATACATGGGGAGAGGCGGAAGTTTCAAACACTTCACTCACTCACTCATACAGTGACCACTAGATATCATTTGTTCCTAAGCAGAAAGCAACAATCAAGAATTTCAAACAAAAATTCAGCAGCATTCCAACTGAAATTCGAGCATAGCCAATACATACAAGGGAGAACCAACAAAATAGCTCAGCAATAACAAAAAACCAAAAGCAGCAGCAAGGTAGTTTTCAATTAGTATCAATCAAATAAAGAAAAAAAGGCCAGGGAGGCCGCGGCCTCACCCACCACTGTCGCGGCCTCCCCTCAATGTCACCATCGTCATCATCTCATCCCTCCATCATCACCACCCAATAACCACCATGAGATCACCGCCGAGCTCCTCCCCCAACACCACCATCATGATCTCTCAATTGCTCACAATCGCCACTCCTCCTCATCAGCCGAGTTAGCCATCGGCGACCTCCCTTTCCCAAATCGCAACAGCAACCGTGAACGGCCTCCTTTTCTTTCCCCTATGACGGCGGTTTCCTTCTCCGATCTAAAGTCTGGCCGCGCACAGCCTCTCAACTCTCTAGTGCATGCAACCACCGTGACACTCTCCCCTTCCTCCGCAAGGCCACCGCGAGTTTGTCGTGATTAGATCGACCTCCACTGTGAAAGCGACACGGCGGGAGCACCATGCATGGCGTGCTCAGCAAAGCCATAGCGACCTCCGCCGCAAGTTGAGACGTCGACGGAAGCTGGGACAACTAGGAAACCGCGGCGGTCTCCGCCACCCTCGTCTCCGATCAGCTCCCCAAGACAGCCATCGTGCCAAGTCGCGGTGATGCATGTCGCTGGTGGTGACCCCATCTTCCTCCCGCGTACCTACCGCACCGCCGCGGTGCAGCCCCCTGCCCCACGGCGGCGTCTCCTTCCCTGATCTCTCTTCTCTCCTTCTCTCTCTTCCTTACTCTCTCTCTCTTTCCCTCTCCCCCTCATCCTCTCAGCCCTCTGTTACTCTGTTACTCTCTTTTTTCTTTTTGTTAGAAACTAAGATAAAGAAATGGGCTTGGGGCTATTGTTTCTTTTTTTTTGCAACAATTTTTTTTTCTTCCTTAGATTTAGACGTTAGGCCGATTTTTTTTTTTTGTGTATTTTTAGTTCATTGGAAGAAATGGGCTTAAGTGTTGGGCAGATTTCTTTGTTTTTTTTTTCTATTTTGTTTTGTTTATTTAAAGAAAAAAAAGTTGGGTTTTGGTCTGTTTTTGTTTTGGTTAGATTTATTTTTGGGTATTAGGCTTGCGGCTTGGGTTGAGTCTTTCTTTTTTTTTATTGGGTCAACTTGGTTTTAAGTCAAAGTTTCTTTTATTATTATTATTACTTTGGAGTTTTATGTATTGATTAAAAAAATCTAAAAAAAAGAAAAGTTTTTTAATTTGTCTAGATTATAGGATTTTGATTTAAAAAATAAAAGGATTTTCTCTTTTTTTTATCCAATTAAAAGTCTTTTCACAAATAAAATCAATCAATAAATATTTCTTTCTCTCTTTCATACTTAAAATTCATCAACACACAAGCATTTTCTAGAGAACGATGTGACTTTGAGTTCCTAATTGCACCAAAGGATACGTCGGCGTAGCCAACAACTATCAAGTCAAAATTAATTTTTCACTAAATTGTGTTCTCTTTTAATTTAATTTTCTTTTTATTTTATTTTATTTTTTTAATTATAACTATTGGGGAAAAATAAATATTATTAAAATTATAATTAATTTGCATAATAAGCTCTAGGGTAACCGTATTTATACGGATATATTAGGGGTGCAGTGGGATTAAGTTTCCACCTTTCCCTAATCATAATTAGACTCTCGAACCACAAATCTATTTAAAAGACCAGTTTTGCAAAAATCAAAAGGTTTTCCAATTTTAGCCAGAATTAAAATTGGTGGCGACTCCCATTTTATTCAAGTTTATTTTTTAAAATCGGTTCGTCATCATCCTCGCTGCGGCGCCCTCCGGGCTCGTTGTAACAATATTTAACATGGAAAACACTTTAATAGTGAATGAAAAATCACGGGCAAGACCGAGAAGGTTTTCACTATGTGGAAGATAAAATCATTCTCTATTTAAATAAAAGGATAACAATATCACCATCTTGCATACTAGGAGAATACACTTCTTTCTATAAAATAGGAGAAACTCTGAAAAGACATTATATATTATAGACTAAATACCCAAATTAGTTCCTCATATTTGCATCGAGGGACAAGTTAGTCTCTCAGATTTTGAAAATCTCAAATTGATCCCTCACATTTCGAAAATATGACAAATTTATCCTCCATGCAGTTTATACAGTGTACAAAGGGGCCAATTTGTCCTTCTTTTAACTATACAGAATTATACGGAGGGACTAATTTGTCCACTTTTTTGAAATATGAGGGGCTAATTTAAAATTTTTAAAATCTGAGGAACTAAAGGCCTGTTTGGTTTACTTTTTCCAGTTTCGAGTTTTCAGTTTTCAGTTTTTTCAATTTTTCCTTCACAAATCTAGAAAACTGAAAACTGTTTTCAGCAAACCAAACAAGCCCTAAGTTATCCCTCGATACAAATTTGAGAGATCAGTTTGGGGTTTTAGCCTATATTGTATTGAAAGTGGGATGCTCACTCTGGACATGGATGCAAAAAATTGAGAGATGAGATCTCTATTTATAGGCAAGATCCGCGACCCATCCACAATTTCCTTCCTGCACTTGAACCTTTGACACAAGCATGCAAGCAAATCTATTCACTTGATATTTGCATTTGATGCACCAAAATTTGGTGCTGCAATTCTTGATTTTTCCCGGTCAAAAGGTGGCTTTAACTTGCAAGTGATGCAAGTTCACACATAGTACGGAAAAGAAAAAAAAAGGGGTAAAAAAGTCATTATATAATAAGTCTAGAGCGGTTTTTTTTTTAACTGTATTTCAACGAAAAAGAGACAATTTTTTGGTTAAAATTTTTTTAAGCTATTGGCCTTGCTAGGCTATCGTAAGAAAGATAAAGATTAATTATTTCAATAATTTTATTATTTCTACTTGTTACGTAAGAAAAATCTCAATTGAGGTTAATTTGTTTAAGTAGTATAAGAAATTCTTAGATACTTTGAGAGCAAAATAATATATTTATTTTATTTTATTTAATAAATAACACATCAGCTATTGTATTAAATATACAGGAAAAATAAAAAACACTAATGACTCACAAAACTAATTTATCATTTATTAAATGAAACAAAACAAATACATATTCTTTTACTCTTAGAACACTTAAGTATTTGTTAAGTAGTAAAAATGGGTCGATTGGCTTTATGCAAGGTATATTACCTTGTGTGTGGGCCCTATCAATTTTATTGTGAGTAAGTGTAAATATGACATGATAAACTTGTACGGATATTTCATTGTCTTTTTGTTTTTTTAAATAGAAAATGCGGTTTAGCTTAAAATTTTAGTGATTGTGTTTGTCTCTTACTCTTTGAGTAGATTGTCTTATATTTGACTCTCATCTCTTCTTTCTCCTTCCCTTATCCTATCAAGAATTCCTAATTTTAATGTCTTTGTTAAAAAAAAAATGAAGTCATAGGAAAGCCGCAAAAGCATCGCATCCAATAGTCTTATCAGAAAATTTGATATTACTTAGATACAGGGACGTTCTTATAAGAACAACGCCGAAGAAAAATTCTCTCATAAGATTTGATGCTAGTAAAGAAAGTAGCAACAAAGTAGCAGTAAATAATATCCTACACGACAAAGAATCTAATACTAGTGAGTCTGAAGTAGAGGCTGCTCCATTAATGGTTCGACACTACTTCCTGTGTTTTTACCCCTTCATCCAAAAAATCACATTATTCCAAAACACTACTCTATAAATCTGCATGCTGCTCCAAAAAATGGAAGCTTAAAGATATAATTTGTACCAAACTGATCTTTTCAGCTTACTGAACAGACGCAACGTGTCGGATCAAGTCAACAACACGCGTGCTGCAGCAAAGAAAACAACATTGACAGTAAAATTTTGGTCAAGTAAAAGTGTACACGGAGCAAGAATTCATGTTTTAAAAGGGAACAAACTTTAGTTTTATGAAGAGGGAGAAATCAAAAACTATATTTATATTGCAATTGCATATTCCATTGATCAATAAGAAATCCAGTTGCACAAAAGCAGTTGTTATATGGGTGGCCCTCAGTTTAAGAAAAACTACTACTGAAAAAAAAAAGAATAGAAAAAAAGAGTAATAAAAAGTAATAGAAAAGTGTTTTACCTGTAGCCCCATTCATTGTCGTACCAAGAGACAAGCTTCACGAAATTGTTATTCAAGGAAATTCCAGCCTTCGCATCAAAAATGCTTGACCTGCCAGCATGTGGTGGATCACAAGGTAAGCCTCAAGACCAAAATATGCCTAAAGAGAGTAACAAGATCTAGCCAAGGCTCTATCATGAATGACTTCTTCCAAAATTGTTAGGTAGAGATACATAAATAGTTTTATATCTAACATTGAACGAGGATTGAACATTAAATCACTTAGTCATAAAAGGCCTTATATCATGTCATAAACTATCTCTCCTATAAGCTTAATCCATTGAATAGAGACACATCAATGAGTCTAAATCTAATAAGCACGTCAATCCAGATACTACAAAACTAAAACAAGGAAATTGACTATCTTAGGTGTGCAATGCATATGGTGGCAATCAAATTTAGTTAACTATCAGTATCATCACCTGTTGTCACCCACAAAATCTGTAGACACAACATCATCCTCTGTGTAACCAACAATTCCCTTCATACTGCTTTCAGATGCCTCCCTATGAAAAATTTAATAGACAGAGGAATATCAGAACCTGGTGATATTAACAACATGTATAAAAATAGAGGATCCCCTTATGGGAAAAAAAAAGATGGTTCATTCTTACTTGACAGCCGCTTTAATTTCATCATAAGAGGCTCCCTTCTCAAGTCGACAAGTGAGGTCAACCACTGAAACGTCAACAGTTGGAACTCGGAAAGACATTCCTGTCAACTTGTTATTCAGTGATGGCAAAACCTTACCAACAGCCTGCACAGTTATGAATAACACGCGCGCGCGTGCGCATACAATCATTCACAAGACTCGTAAGAATATTAAAAGTGTCTGATTAAAGATAATTCAAACTTGAATAGCACAACACAATGTAGCAAATATTGCAAATATGAATACACTGCAATTTTGCAAAGGTAGTGACATGCCTTGCCAAAGTTGCATTGTTTGTCCTAATAGCTGTACAACTCAATTTGTAAAATCTGATCAATGATTTGTTAAGCATGGTAGTCATCAGTGGGGTTTTACAAGTATACGACTTACTCCTCAAAAGGGTTAACTTGAAATAATATTAACAAAGGGATGGAGAGGGTTGCATATAGATTCATTTAATTAAACAAATTTTTTACCTTAGCAGCTCCAGTACTACTGGGAATTATGTTGACGGCAGCAGCTCTACCACCTCTCCAGTCCTTCATTGATGGCCCATCAACTGTTTTTTGCGTGGCTGAATAACATCGAAAGGCAACTCAATAAAAGAATAAACTATATACAACTAAGAGAAATATGTTGCACTACCCATGTACTTACTTACCTGTAGTAGCATGGACAGTGGTCATGAGACCCTCAACAATACCAAATTTGTCATGAATAATCTGACAACATTTCAACAAGATCAGCAGAATTGAGTTTATGTTGTCACTGAGCTGTAAGAAATAAGAAATCTCTTTTGCCACTTTAATCAACTTTAAGACTCAAACTACCTTCGCAAGTGGGGCAAGGCAGTTGGTTGTGCAGCTGGCATTGGAGATTACACTAACATCTGACGTGTATTCTTTCTCATTGACACCCATAACAAACATTGGTGCGTCCTTGCTGGGAGCAGAAATAATTACCTTCTTTGCGCCGCCCTAAATTTCAAAGCATATAACAACAAAAGCAAGAGAAGTGCCAAACATGAGCTCGAATAGGCAAATGGCAATAATTTCGACACTAGAAAATGGATTTAAGACATCAAAAACTGATCTTCCAAAAGAATGTTTCTAAAATAGTGTTAATCAGGGCTATGCTGAGATCAGATCACGCCTATACATAATCGTTATAACCTTTTTCACATCTTCCTCTTTTTTCTTTTTTTTTTTTGGATTTATTGAACCTCCATAAGCCGTACGCAAAATAGAAATCTCCAATATATTTATCAAAAGAGTAGTGTTATTCATACTCATGGGGCATAGTGTTGGGTATCAGAGTTATGAAAACAGATCAACGCAACTAAAATAGAGTTGAAAGAACAGAAATTGACACAAAATATTTACGTGGAAAACCCCCTAATGATGAGGGAAAAACCACGGACAAGAACCGAGAAAGATTTTCACTGTGTGGAAGATAAAATTACACCTCTCTCTAAAATATAAGGAGAGAACAATGATACCCTCTCTTATACTTGGAGAATATACCTCTCTCTATTAAAATAGGAGAAACTCTCAGAACACTCAATATATTTCCTCTACTATTGAAAGCTCTCTGTTTCGCTTTGCATCGAAAACCATCTGCAGCTCCTCTATTTATAGAGGCTTTGGAAGTTACTGTGCATTGGTTGTACAGTAACTTCTCGTAAATTCAAAGTTCACATGCAAGGTTACTATGCATAGTAACTTGTACAATAACTCTCGTAAAACGCCTCCCTTCTTGACTCCTTTTTTTTTCATTCTCTCTCTCTCTCACAAGTGGCTTTACGCCACTAACACATAGGATACAGTGCCGACTCATATGTCATTCACTATTGGATGAGATGTAAATCCCATTCAAATAGAATCCACACCTCATTTAATAGTAGATGGTGTATGAGTTGACACGGTATCTCACACTTCATAAGTACAATTATCATTTCTCTTATCACAGAAGTTTCATTTTTCTGAAAAAATACTAAGTAGATTAAGGGCTGCTATGGTTATCAAGCCATCAAGAATTCGAGTCATCCCTTCAATTTTGTACTACATATATGATGATGATGATGATTGAAAAAACAGAGATAATTGCAACCACTGTTATCATTAATTCACAATAGAATCATATATAAGAGCACTTAGAAAGTTAGAAGTCAAACCTTCAAGTGTGCAGCTGCCTTATCTTTATCAGTGAAAACTCCAGTGGACTCAACAACATAATCAGCTCCAACCTTACCCCATGGAATTTCCTCTGGATTCCTAATCAACCGAATAAGTAAACAATATAAGCCTCATAAATTGCCTCAAGGCTGCGTCTCATTTGGGTCACATTGTATCCACAACTCCACATCCAAAATCACTCAATACAGAGATAGAATATACCTAAAACCAAAAACCGCGACAGGCTTGTCACCAAAGAGAAGGGTTTTTTCATCCTTGACCTTAATATCGCAGTGGTTCCAATGTCCATGCACACTGTCGTACTTGAACATGTAAGTCTGCAGGATACAAGTCCAAAGTTATCAACACAACAACACAACTGCTGTCACGCACAAAGAGTGCATGCACAGACCCAATTTGAAAACCAACGATTCTCTCTAATTTAGTTAACAAAATAAAACCATGCCCCATGTCAATGATTATATTAAAACTGCTTTCTTTCTTTGACAACAACCCAGACATCAAAATTAATTTAGTGCAATTGAGCCAAGTATTACCAAGATACATGCGTGATTGTACCATCTAACAGTTGATGTGCAGAATTAAGGCATTACACAAAATAACACATGTAAGCGACACAAAAAATTAACTAAAAGGTCTTATTAATCTCAGCCCAAAAAAAAAGAAGTCTCTCTGCTCCATCCACCATTCAATATATTAGTTTAATCCTTTGATCTATTCATTGCCTTCCATTTTTTTTATTAAGTACTACTGTATTCAGTTTTAATTTGACACATGGATGAAGAAAATAATTGAAAACAATTTGATTTTAAATAAATTTAACTAATTATATAAAATTAATCATGTTTATTATCTCTTATTCTTATACTCTCTTTCCTCATATATTCTCTCTCCTTCATTTAATAGGCATATTAATGAAAAAAAAATTAATATTACCTAAATTTTCTAAATGAA
Organism: Dalbergia cochinchinensis; assembly: GCA_031216125.1. Classification (NCBI taxonomy): domain Eukaryota; kingdom Viridiplantae; phylum Streptophyta; class Magnoliopsida; order Fabales; family Fabaceae; genus Dalbergia; species Dalbergia cochinchinensis. The sequence goes on from CM062368.1 coordinate 30,029,680, forward strand.
TACTTAGACCCTGATTGGTTTGAATTTCCAGTTTTCAGTTTTCATTTTTTGTTTTCTAGAAACTGAAAACTAAAAATTAGATTTTGTAGTTTTCAAAATTTTAAGTATTTTGTTCACAAAATCTGAAAAAATAAAAATAAAAAATGAAAACTGAAAATTCAAAGCAAGCAGACCCTTATTTTGATTTGAGTAAAATTTTAATAATAGATACTTATTTTTCCTCGGAAGGAAATAATAAACAGCATAAAACACAAATCTTTCCCAAATTTTGTCAAAAATGACATACATAGACACAGACTAAACATACATAGTCAGAGACTAAGTGCTTTTGATACCATGTAATCAGTGTTGATAAAAGGATCATTAACAGCAACGAGCTCCACATCATCTCTCTGCAAAGCCACCCTGGCCACTAGACGGCCAATTCTTCCAAATCCTTCATATATCATCCCACGAAAAACACATAGAACACAATAAATTAATCACCATGAACGTAATACGTAAGTTTTTTCCTATAGCGGGAGAAAATATAAAAATTATACATGATATTAGCCATATATATGTGACATATGAGTAATGAAGTACCGTTGATCCCAATCTTGATACCCATGATCTGCCAAGTGATTGTGAATTTGTGAAGAGAAGCGAAGAACGAGAAAGAATAGAAGGGGTGACGGGGTTAACATTGTGTATAGCGTATATATTTTGGAAGCTAAATGAATGAACGGTTAGCTGATGAAGTGGTGCATGCAACCGTACCGTACATCTCGAGAACAACTGAGAAAAGTTCAACCACTAACATCCTAGTATACCCTTCAGAGATAGAATCGGTAAACATCGTAAAAGTACAGCTATACATTCAGATCAGAGTATAAAACAAGATTCACTTGCTGCTGTCAATATTATCTAAGGGGTTTTTTTTAGTGAGATGAATCTTTTTCTTTAACTTATTTACAATTTATAAGTTTAAAAAGTGAAACTAATACATGTTTAAAGTCAAGTTTATAATATTTTATTTTATTTGCATGTCTCGATATATTACATATCTCAGGTTTTTCTTTCGTGAGATGAATCGTTTTTAACTTGTTTGTACTATAGTAATTTACAATTTTCCTTGAAAGCACACAAACCAAAAAACTTATTAAATTAAAGAATCTTCATGTTCTTAAATGAAAATGTCCTTCTGAGTTTTCAATAATCCTTCACATTATTATTGCTCCAGAATATCCCAGCCAGTTATATCATATGATAAAATTACTTGGGGTAGTAAACTTCTGGCTTATAATAGCATTTGATTCAATTGCACTAATTTTAGTACAAAAAAGATCGGAAGAAAGATAGTGTAATTTTTCTAATACAATTTTCTTATTTGAATCACAAGTTATAATATAGAGGCACTTGTTACTTCCCTTATTTACTATCTTAATATGATATTCATTTCTGCGAACATCTTTGAAACTCAATAAATTTCTAATGATTTAGTAGAAAATAATACATCAATTAGATGAAGTTTGTTTCTTCGTGATAGTTCTTCCAAAACCTTCAATCATATTGGTACTCTCAATAATGATATTAACACTTGCTTCTATCAATACCAGATACCAAAAATAAATCTTGCTTTAAGAATAGTGTGCGTAGTTACAATATATACAAGACAAATATCTTTGCTATTTAATTTAACCTGATCATTTTCTTCAAAAAGAGAAAATATATCAATAAAAAATGTAAATAATAACTATAATTAACAGAAATAAATATTGAATAAAATAATACATAATGTTCACCTATAATAAACAATACCCGTAATACATGTAGCATACACAGCATTTTATAAAAGAATTGTTAGTAATTGCATGTTTTATTTAAAATAAATATGAGACTCCTGAGTCAACTAATTTCAATGCGAAAAAAAAAGGTACATTTCAAACTAATGTATAAATGCAATTTGCAAATGATTTGCAAATTATTCCAAATCAACGTATTTCAAATTAGAATTAGAATAGAAAATATATTCAAATCGAATTACAGATTTGATGCGGATGAAATTAAAAAAAAAAAGTAGCATTACTACATTTATTTAATATTGTGATTAAATAATAAAAAAAAAGCCAATGACTACACATCTCTGTCACTAATCAGATGACCAATATTCTCATCAAGATCCTTAAAAAAATGGATATATCAGGATTACCTATATTCACTATGGCATTATTGTCTAAATACACATCTGCCTTTTTTTTCTTTAATTGATGCTTGATAAATGTCAACTAAGTGTTTTGACATGCAACAAGTATATATGTGACCAATGAAATTTCCCACCATAGAGATAGCATTTATTTTCCCAATTCTTACTCTGCCCATGCTTCTTCTCGTCTTCATTTGCCCACTTTTGGGGCGGCTTGTTCTTAGAAGAAGAGTGGGAAGCACTATGAAAGCTATATTTGCTTTTTTTAGACCTTGTTTTTATTGAAACCATGATCTTTACCTCTTCTAGGGTTATAATTTGTTGCATTGAGTTTAGGGAATGGAGTAGAGCCAACAAGATGAGCTACGTGATTTTCATTAGCTATTCAATATCTTGTTTAACCACAAGAAGACATGAAACAAATTCACAATATTTTGTAAAGCCTTTTTCCTAGTATTGCTGTTATAGGATCACATTCGAGACATAAAATGTATTTCTAAACATTACAGAATTGTAATCACTTATAGATTTAAATTCATGTAATTGTAAATGTAATAAATCATAGTGGGCCTTTGGGAGTATCACCTTTTATTTTGTAATCATACCAAAGATATGTAGGATATTTTAGATCAAGATATTCATTTTTTAATCCTTCGTCATGGTGACGATGAAAGAAAATCATAGCCTTTGCACAATCCTTCAAGGATGCAGCATTTATTTGTTTGACGGTGTCTCTTAAACCTATTGAATCAAGGTGAATTGGCATTTAGGATCCAAGATTGGTAATTTTTTCCTGAAATGTCAAGGGTAACAAATTCAAAGTTAGAAAAATTTGACATGGTTCTTATCTCAAGTCTTCTTCTCTTAGATGACCAAGCTCGTTGTGATGATAACAATAAGAGAAAAAGAATAGAGAATAGAAAATAGAAATGTTAGAAGATGGAATTCTCAAATCGTACATAATAGGGAGCACTCAAAGAACGAATAAAGTATCACTTTGGTTTCTGAAATTTTGAAATTAACTCTTTAGTCCCTAAAATTACATTCTGTAGGTCACTTTAGTCTCTGGTCAAACAACCGTCAGTTAATCATTACATTTTGCTGACGTGGCATGTTAAGTGACACATAACATGCTAATCCCGTATAGCATGCCACATGTCGACAACGTGCCATGTTGATCCCACATGACATGATAGGCCATCGACATTTGGCATGACACATGCTATGTCAATAAAATATAATGGTTGACCGACGGTTGTTTGACCATGGACTAAAGTGAGCTACGGAATGCAATTTTAGAGACTAAAAAATTAATTTCAAAATTTTAAGGACTAAAGTGAAACAAGTTTATAATTTCAATGATCAAATTGGCACTTTACTCCTCAAAGAACTATTTATAGCCAAAAGTGAGATGCAATAATAATTATAGACATTTACATTTGAAATATTTTATCACAGTGAGAGAATTAATATTAAGACCATCAAAGAAGCATATTATTAAAATATTTAAATTAATAAAAATATCACATAAAATTTATTTTAAAAGAAAAATTATTATATTTTATTTAATAAACAAAGACTCTCTTAATATTAAAGTAATAAGCACTTTGTAGAAGAATAATCTTACATTCTAAAATAATAATCAGTCATGAGTTTATTATAACTTGAGATATAATTAATTATAAAATATTTTTTATTTATTTTATTTACTTACTAAGAATGAATAATCACTCAATAATAATCTATAATCATTTGCATAAACTTCTTAATAATAATTTTTTTAAAATAAATTTTATATAATTCTTCTTAATAATTGAAACATTTTGCGTTAAATTATTCTTTTGTAATTCCTTAACATTAATTTTTTTTCCCTAAAGTTGATGTACGAATAACAAATCGGTTTCTGATTAAAAGCATTAATCAAGGATGCAGTGCAGCAAATAAAAATTGCAATACTTCAACCCCTAAAAGAAAAAAGGACGATACTTCATGCAGTGTTCCTTTTATGCTAAGCCAAGTATATATGCACCTAAAAGCATGGGACAAAGAAGGAGAAAAGCATTCCAAAGATGCATTTTATTATTAACATCACATATTTTTGGTTCAAATTGTTTCACAAGATTGCTCTTAAAAGTAACTAAACGACTTTCCACAACCAAAGATTCGTCTTCAAACTCATCATGGTTACAGTACAGTCAACGGAGTTGCCCGCTATAGCATGTGCCCAAAAAATCCAACAGCTTGATCAATCTGAGCACACACCATAAGGTGCCACCCCACCCCCTCAAAGTGCTTCCAATATTTAGGCCAACAAGCCAAACTTGAATATTGGCTGGAGCATGTAGCAACAACCATATTTTTCTTGATGATGTCTTTGTCATTTAATCCAATTGCGTGAAAAAAGCTTATAACCAGCACAAAGACTTCAATTCATGAGAGGTTCTCATCTAGATTCTGCTTGTATATATGTAAACCCCTCACCCGGGTAAAGAATCATTGTGGGGCAATCACCTCAAAAGATTTGGGATAATAGCACCGAGGCAATCATGTTAGGACCATGGCATATTTATATTGCATTGTTAGTCGGATTCAGGATAATGAACAAGAAGAAAATGATGAAACAGTTGGCACTAATACAAGGAAATTGAAATGTACACAACAATGCACACCTACTAAGGAATCAATCATAGACCCGTACCTCGGATTTTCACTAAATAGTAACTTAGTGGCGTTAGTCTTTTTCAATCCGAAGTCTTAGTAATTATCGAACAACCACCATCCTTGGAGAAAACAAGTCTCCGCATAGAATTCTAGTATGAGCCAGCGCAAATCCCAACAAAAAATTTTGGGTTTTCTTTTCGGTGTAAGGAAAATGAATGACAAGAGAGCGGGAAAAAGTCATAGCACCCGGACTTCATTAGGTATTGTTAAGGCGTTTTTAGAGCAATTGAACTCTTTGGACTCTCAAGTTGCTGTTGTTTCAAATCAAGTAATATTGCTTAGTAAAATAATGTAAGAGTTGCTTTCAATACAAAGTCACAACAGCGCACTGTTGGGTGTAATACCCGTTCATTTTTAAGACATTATTAGAAATTAAGACAGTCAAATACGACATTTAATATTATGCTCGTTAAATATAAATAAAGTATTCTAACAAAAGTACTTTAATATTTACAAACCAAACTATCATATAACACATAATAAGACTGAACACATTATTTATAACTCCAATTGCTCATATAATCTAAAAGAGATTGTCTTTCTCTCAGACATTATTTGACTAATTTGAAATTACTAGAAAATAAGAATGAGGATTTTTAAAAAGATCTTCAATAGGGAATGAATATCTCTAAAATATTTTGAGTTATGGCAGTTCTAGCTGCATCTATTCAAAAAGTAAACATGGCCACATATCTTTGTAAGAACATAATTAGATATCATAGCATAAATAGAATGTACTAGATAAAGCACATCATACAGAGCTTAGAGATTATCATCTTTTCGCATTAATCTTTTCACTTTCCTTTGTCTGCTTATTTCACACATAGTCGAATACCTTCTCTTAAGAAATTCTCCTTCGTTGGTATTACTCTTTAACATTGTGACAACAAAGCAAGAACTTTGCAACACACTAACCAAGACAGGTAACATAAAAGAACCTTATATCTTTGTCTCTTTGACTTCTTGCGGTTAGTAACAAAGTTTTAAATTTATTCTTCTTTATTCTCTTGTTATTGTGTACAATTTCACAATAGACATAAAAATATATAAATTCAAAATATGATATGTATAACCTTTAAGTAATAAATAAAACTTAAATAACTGAGAGTCTAATAGGAATCTTGAATATTATAAATAAATTATTAAAAATAAAAATAAAAATTAAGTAGTGAAATAAATGGAATATAATGCATCAAATATAGTTAATGCATAAACTTAAAAATAAATAAATTGCATAGATATTCAAGTAATATAGACTTGACAACTCAAAGTAGTATAAATCATTATTTAACCTTATCAATAATTAGTAACTTTAGTAAAAAATAACTTGAAATGTAAAGGAATAGTAAAGTAAAATGATAATGGAAAAATAATTTTAATATAAAAAAATAATAATTTGAAAGAAATGGAAGTCAATTAGAAAGATAAATAACTAGATAATCTTGAAGATAAATGAGCAATATAGAAATAGCTAATATACTATAAATTTACTCATAAGACTATGTAAATAAGCAAATAAACTAATTATTCTTTGAACTCTCCTATATAAAATTTCTCTACAAAATTTCTTAAACTTTTATGAGTTTTCTCTGTAAAATCTCCTAAACTTTTATGGGATTTATCTTTAAAATCTCCTAAAAAAATTATACACATAAAAAATAAGATTTTGAAAAAAATTAGACAATGTAATCATGGTTTAAAGCGACTCATTTCCTATCTTAAAATTATTGTAGAGATAATACTATAATCTCACGATTACTCCTTCTTCTCTTTCCCTCTCTTTCTTCCACTTAATCTTTTTCAAGAATGCTCAAAACTCTACACTTGACCTCTTTCAAAAATACTCAAAGCTCTACACTTGAAATTCTTTCTTCACCTCACCTCTTTATATAGAGGTTCTAAACTTGAGCCCCAAGTTGAGAGACTTGAGCACCAAGTAATCTTGGCCAACAAGTTTTAATAACTTGAACACCAAAAAAATTAAATACATATTATTATATTACTATATACATTACATTATATATCAAAGATTATATATATATATATGCATATTATTACACTATATTATGTTATATAGCGTAATAATATACATATATATAATACTAATTATTTTGTTTTCATGAGGTATAATCAATATTTTATCGCCTTATTTTAGAGATTTATTAATCAAAATTTAATTCTTTGTTAAATTTCTATCAGGCTATTTTACAATAATCAATTCAAACAACTAAGAATATGATAGCTTACTCTATAAAATATTTTATTAAAATAAAAAGGAGGATGTTATATTGGATCTACATATTGTGAAGTTACTCTTAGAATCCAAAATAATGGATATAAATACTAAATATGATAATTTCTTAAACCCAAAAAATGATAATTTCTACTTTTATTATCATTAAATAAAGTAGAATAATAATAATAGACTTTTAAGTTTTGGAAGCACCACTCAACTCTCAAAAGCACAGGAAACAAAAACATCACACCTTTTCTATTTAACAAAAAAATAAATAAATAAATAAAAGGTTAGATTATGCTTTTCAGGTGCATCCATTCATAAAAAAGCAATATTATCAAAGCAAGCCTCAAGACTTGTCCTTATGCCTCATCAAACAAAGAGACCTGAGAATACCGTTCGGTGGGATCTCGAGAATGCAAAGCTGAGAGAAGGTCGAACGTCCTTGTTATGCTAAAAACTCTCCACATCTAAATCTAATAGTGTTGCCATAAACTCCGGATGAGATTTAACTTGTCCACACACAAACCAAAACCAGTTCTTATTGGACAAAGTTCCGCTTGCATATTAGTACTTCACTTCTAGGAGTCTCAAAACGCACATAACCAATAAAACTTGGTTCTATCTATCCCAGTACCCTTGACACTTTAAGTTTCGAGACGCCGGTTTGCCCAAGCCATAGAGCTTTCTATTGACATTGAAAGGAGGACGATTAATTCACTGTGCGAAGTAAACTTGGTCCGTTGAGCACTAGTATCCTCATGCCACTCGGAGGGTAGCAGATTGGAGAATGGATTGGACACCACATACAAACTAAGAGAATGGTTCATTAAATTTTATATATTTTCACGAGGAATAGTACATAATTCACAGGAAAGAATGGCCCATGAAGGTCCAAATGTAGTATGCATGAGGTGAATGCATCTCACCGGCCCAACTAATTCTACTCTCGGGAACTCTATCTTACAAAAAAGAACTGGGAGGTGGTATGAACATGAAACCAGTCAACATCCAAAACCTTATCAAGCATCAAAACCAATGAAGTAATATATCAGAGAGCCCCAGGTAACAGCAGCAGGAAAGTGATCTGAAGCTAATTTCAAAATTCAGGTAAAGATCTTCCTGCCCATCATCACCTTAATTTGTTATATCCTACTCAATATGAGAACTCGTGACCTCGAAGTGAAATATATTTCTTGACCCAGATGGCAATGTCCTCAGCACAAACCTGGGCCTGAGGGCTTTTGAGAAGTACATCAAGTGTCGCAAATTCATGCACTGCATCCTTGTACTCAAGAACAGGTGCATCAACATTAACCTTCCGAAGCTCCTCTGAGTAAGCAATGGCTCGATCCCTCATCCAGTCATGTTCTGCCACCACTGTCAATGTTGGAGGCATCAGCTTTAATGGAGGTCCCCGACCTGGGATTAGGGGATTAGCAGCTGGATGGTCTAAACTAAATTCTTCCTCAGGCAGAAAGAGTTTCCATGCAAGCATGCACATAGCCTTGTCATAAAAGTAGGAGTTTGCCAACTTTATTTCAGAATGCGTGGGCACACTTCCAACAAAAAATGGATACATCAGGATCTGTGCTACCACCTTGACAGGATCCAGAAGTTTGCCTCCTTCCACAGCTTTTCGAGCCATGTAGTCAGCAATATTTGCACCACAACTCGCGCCAAGAAGAACACACCTGTTAAAGAAATAACCAAAAGGGGGTTAAGTACTGAAAAAAGGGCAGTACAAAACTCCACGAGGACTATCTTACAACAGGAACCAAAGGAAGCATGACAGGAAGAAATTCAGTCCCAAACAATGAAACAGCTTATCTACAAATATGTCATCTTATAACTTAAGATTCAATATTATTTTTAATGCACACAGGCAAAGGCCCTTACGGAAGCATCACAGCATACCCTGCCATGCCCAGAGGAGGTAATAGGTGAAATCCTGACCAAATAACCATCTTCTTAATTCAGCCAATCACGTTGTTGCCAATAGCCAAATATGTGTTCTCATAAAAAGTAGTTTGTTGTTTGAAAAGTATGATTTTCAAGGGGAAAAAATGACATTGGAGTACACACATTGTTAAAAGACTCCCTAACCAAGCTTCATGGTAAAAATGCCGGATTGTTAAAGGAAGACATTCAAGAAATCAGCTCAGTGTAGAAAAGAAAGTTGAGATATGATGGCAAAAATTCAACACAACTAAACCTTGTCCCACTATAGGTGGGGTCGGCTACAGGGAAAAATTAAACAAGATATGATATTCTCAGCCAGTCAGAAAGAGCAAAAGGAGCACCAGAACCGGCACAAGTAAAAGCAAACGAGAAAGACAGGACTCCAAATGGTTGTATTGTAAGCTCTAAATGAGCGAATGGCAGACGTTTCACATGAAGCATTCCATCATCCTTAGTTGTGGGCCTACCACATATAGTATTGTTATTAATGTTCTCTGATTGCAAATTCAGCCCCTTGTCAATACAATGAATTAAACAAGTTGAATCTAGGAACACCAACAACTCAATATATTAATTTGCTACCCAGATAGGGTGCTAATGACAAAACTCACAACAGTGTCAAATTAACAGAAAGCCAATAATAAAACACAGAGTTGATGAGGTATCCTGCAAGTGCAGGGAAAAAAAAGCAACAAGGTATATCATAAAATGCTCATACAAATTTGTTTCTAGCAGCTATTTTCTGAGAATTTCATCCAATATGGATATGAAACGCATATCTGAAGATTTTCCATGGTCATAAACAGAAGGAAATGAAAAATTATTAAAGGGCATCCTAGTCTTAAGGCTACAAAACTTGTCAGAAAACTGAAATCTGATACTGACAGTAAATATGGTAGACAAACCATCAAACCAAGAGCAAGAATGAAAGAAATAAAACAGCAGTAACAACAACAAAGCATTTCCCCAAATCCAGCTAGGGGGAGCAAGAATGAAAGAAATTGTCAGAGACAAATGTTCGCAAAAAATATCACTTAAAGTATGTTTGTGAGGTTGGATTTTGGAGGAGAAGGGACGACTCGTAGTGTAAAATTATATTACAAATACTTTCCTCCCCTTCCTTTCCCTCTAAAACTCAAACTCACAAACATACTCTTAAGCACTACAAGTCCACTAATCCTTTTATTTTATCATAGAGAAGCTTCTAATTTCCTTATGCAGTAGTGCAAAATGACCTGTTTCAGCCATTAACTAACCTCCAACTGCAGAATATCTAACATGCCATTATCACTTTACTACCTCTATTGCAATCTGTTTGTAATTTTCAAGATGTCTATTTTGTTAAATAAGAACTGAGCCAAAGACACATTCCAAACTGAAAGAACCAACATAATTGGGCATAATCCTTTCAGACAAATGGAAATGGAAGCATAATGCTGATATAAACAAAAGCAGAGAAATCAATTCTCTCTAGTCTCTTATGACAACTGAGAATCACAACAACAAATATGAAACCGACCTGTATGTTTGGAAACCAGGAAATGAACCAAGATGTGACTTTCTCACAGCTAGAATTAGACAACACTCAAGAGAGGTAAATTAGCAAAACCAGTAAAAACACAAAAGAGGACGAGTACAAAAGTTTTCCTCTCAAACACATAAAAACAATGTGCCAAGGTGACTCTCGTGGTGGAACCCAAGTTGTTTACCAGACTACATATAATATTCAGTCAACCCATTGCAAATGAGGGATCGACATAAAATCAAGATTTCAACTTATACTTGCACCCATCAAAATCATACAATGATCAAAATCCATCAACCACTTTCATTTGTAATCTCTGCTCCACAATCCAGGAATACCTAGACTTACGAAGGACTATCCTTACACTGCACTCTCTAATCAGCAATCACTATCTATATTCAGCAGAGCGAACGACCGCATTCACAAAAATAAACAATCACAGTTCAGTTAAACAAAAAGGACAGTACGATCATATTTCAAGTTTAACGATTTCGATCTAAATCTTAAAATGCTTAATCAGACTAGCCTAACAGGCAGAGCAGGATTCAAAATTCAATCAACCAATATAATCATAACAGAGTTGACAAGAATTGTGACCTTGATGGATCTCCATGAGCAGCCAGCCACGGCTCAACAACTGAAGCTCCGAACGAATCAACAATATGCCTATGAGCATCTGATTTCTTGAACTCACTCCCGCCGCCGCCGCCGCCGCCTATTCCCCCTCCTCCACCCCTCCCAATCCCCATGGACTTGCCACACTCGGCCAAATTCGCCTGCTTCGCCAGCCAATTTAGCACCTTTAGCCCGTCCTCGAACGCCGCCGGGTACCGATTCTCCGGCGCCAGCCGGTACCCGACGGCCACCACGATCACATCGCAGAGCTTCGCCATCCGCCGACAAAAGATATCATTAGCGACGGAATCGTTGCTCCCGCTTACCCAACCGCCCCCGTGAAACTGCAACATCACCGGCAGTTTCCGGCGATTGTCCAACGCCGGCGAGTATCCCCGGTAAACGCCTCCAGCCATGAAGTTCAAACCCTCGACGGCGCCGTCGCTGGTCGCCGCCCCGATGCTGTTCCTTCGGAGCGATTCCTCCCTCTGCGTGGTGGTGGCCGGTCCGGAGGAGCCATAGCTGTTGCGCCGCGAAGGGAGGGAGTTCAAGTCGCGCGTGGAGGAGGCAGATCCTGGTTCGGGATCGGGCTTTCGGAGGGTAGGGTTGGACCTAGGTTTGGGAGGCTGTTGGTTGTGGTGGTGATTAGGCTTGGAATCAGGTTCGGGAGGGGTGAGTGCTGATTCGGGTAGGAAGATGCGGATGGAGAGGGAGGTGAAGGGGTCGATGTGGATGTCCTTGGTGGCCACGCCGTCCGTAAATGATGGGTTGGCCGCCGCCACGGATTCTTCGGGTCGGGAGGTTACGCCGAACGGGTCGGACTGTTCGGGCGGGGCTTGAATCTTGTTCTGCAAACGGTGCTTCAAGAGGAACTTGAAGAAGACGCTGTACAGCTTCACAGCCACACTTGGCATTTCTCTCTCTCTCTCTCTCTCTTGATTTCTATAAGTGGCTCCACTGTAACTCACACAACACAAACACTCTTTCTCTATTATATCTCTCTACTTTTTGTCTGAAGGAATTGTGCTTCTGCTCAAATTGGGAATGAGAAGTTCTTTTTTGTTTCTTTTTTTTCTTTTTTGGTGGTGTTGGGATTAGGATGACAAGTTATTCATGGGTTAATTATGGTTGATGAGATCAGGGTTGTGGTGGTAATTGGGTCGCGTGGGAATTGTCAGGGTTTCCGTGAAGCGAAATTGGTTGAATCTGTTGTGCTTGAATTTCAATGGGGGTGGTGGTGAGGTGAAAGGGTGGAGAAGACAGAGGCACGGAAAGAGACAGAAGGGAGCTTGGCCTTTGCTGCTCTGGTGGGTGACGGGCATACGTACATGCAACTTTTCGCTGGTTTTGTTTCTTTTGATTTTTCAAAAATTTCCGTGAACTTATTTTTCTATCCACTTCTATTTTTTTTAAGTTTAAATTTTATGTATGCACGGTGAAAGCCATTCAATTATATAACGTGATACAAGTGATAATGATTAAGTCTTATCATATAAATTATTTAAAGTAAATAGATTATGGGATGATATTATAAAAAAAAATTTATACTGATAATATATAATATATAGAAATTAAATTTTAATCTTTTTAATTTAATTTTTATGCACTAAACTAATTTTATGCTTTGTACTAAAAAAATTAATTTTATACTATTATTCAATCAATTTGATTTATTCAAGATTTTTCATAATAGAATTTTATCATATTTTATTAAATGACTATATGAAATTTTTGAAGTACGAACACACCATCTATGTGTCATCTCTACTTGTCGAACACGTGTCAATGTTAGATTTTGCATGATACATATTTATACATATTAAATTTAAAATTTATTTTTTTTCTTACTTTAATGTAAAAAATACTATATAAACAAGGGTATAGAAATGAAATAATACATAGTTTTTGGAGTTTACAATAAAATAAAATATAGATGAAACTTATATAAATAATATTTTAAATATTGTATGATCTTTTTAAATTTTTAGTTATATATATGACATATCCATATTTTATAATTTTTTAATTTAGTGTATTTCTCGTGTCCGTATTATGTCGTGTCCCATATTCATATCAATATCTATGCTTCATAGTATAAAACATTCATATATGGTCTGTATATTAAAATTAAATTTTTAGGACTTATCTAGTTGGACATTCTATAAATTGTCGTCAAAATAACGTAAGTTTCCAACTTTGTCATTGAATTTATATGTTTTAAATAATGCTTTACTAACTTCTATTTTTTATGACCTCATAAGCCTATGCAAATGCCCTGGCTACATGAAATGTGTAATTAAAGATGATTTGATACATGATTTAATCTTAAAATATGTTTGCACCTAAAAAATTTAATTAAAATTAGTTTATAAAATTGCTTTTTTTCTTAAATTGCTTTTTTTTTAAACATTATCTTTCGAACTTTAATTCAAGTGTGCAACTTTTATGGACACTTTCCAAAGGATCTCTTGTGGGATGTTGAGTGTCCTAAATAATTGTTAACTATACTGCTTGCTTGTTTTTGTGGTGGTTTCCCTTGGTTACTATCTAAATTTTCTGGGTGTGTGCGCCTTCTACCCTTTTCTTCATGCTAGAAAGGCAACCACCTTCTATATTTTGAAACAACTTTTAGTCTTGGTTGAGTGAAAATGTGGATGGGGATGATCATGCTGCGGGGAAAGTCATGAAAGGTTGGATCATTCTAAGGATGTTTAGTCATCGGTGGCCAATGGAAACTAAAGAGTCGCAAGTCACAGAGCAGTTCAACAAGTTGGCTATTGTCTCAAGTGGTGCTCTTCATGCTATTGCATTGAGGAACTAATGTTTTTGTTGCATGATTTCTTTCTCGACGTTCGAGAATTTTTGTTTTGTGAATTATGTGTTTGTGGAGTGGGGCTCCTAATGTTTCCTGATGAGCTTGTGTGTTTTGGAAAATGACCGTTGGGTTTGTAAGTCATGAGTTTGCACTATCAAGTGGGTGTAGTCTCAAATTAAATAAAAATATTATTCTAACACCAAAAAAATAAGTGTCTATTGAAACATCCACTTAATAATTATTAGATGTGATGGTGGATCCCACACACTCCACCCATCACATCACATTCATCGGCGACCAGCCATGAGCAGGTGACAACCAGTGACAGGCAGCAGGCGGGTGGCGACAGGTGGGTGGGGTGGGTGGCAACTGCTGTAGTGGGTGGAGGTGGGCCACTAAGGTAGAAGATTAAATTAAAGTTATTTTGAGATTGACTAATAAAAATAATATTTTCAAGTGTTATCAGACCTCTAAAGATCTCATAATTTAATTCTATAATCATAAGATAAATATGGCTTAACCGTATAATATTATAGTATCATATGTGGCACCAAATATGTGATAAAATTGTCATTATAGTATTAACTAATACTATATAACAAACATAGCCTAAAAGTATTTAACTTTTTATCATCATCATCTCTAAAGTTATTAAAAAAATAATATATAATTGATTGATAACACGAATTTAATATAATAATATATTAAAAATCTATCTCATTTAAAGAATTTGAGTATAAATAATCATCACTTGAGAGTTTGAACTTCTTTAAAATAAAAATTACAGTGATTATTAGGGATTAATTTTGATATGATGCTAGTATTAAATAATTTTATATAAATATCTAATTATATGTCACTATGTATAAAATTCTTTTGCACTAACATTGCATAAAAAAATGTATTCATATATATTATTCAAAATCTGTTGACAATAAATTTTAGATTAAACCCTGATTTGGCCTTTAAAGAAATAGCACCAGAAAAATTGGTCAATAAAGGAAAAAAATACATTTTGTAGTCCTCTATAATTAAAAATATAGAACAAGTTAGTCATTGTCTAGATTTTGATAGATTTATTTATTCTATTTTTATTTTTTAGACCAGCTTAAACAATTTTATGAATTAATAGGGGTCAATTTGTATCCTTAAAAAGTATTGATAATGAACTAACTCATCTTACCTTTTGTTTATTAGAAGAGATTATAAAATGTATTTTTTATAATCCTGAAAAAACTAATACGTCACGCATTATTAGTATTTTAGTATTAAATTGGGGGTATTCAATATATAATATTTTTCAAAAAAAAAAGGAGAAAAAGAGCACCAATCTAAAGTATCTAACTTTTTTCTTTTATAATCTGTTTTATCTTCAATTCATTTATGCCCTTTTTATTAGGAAGAGTGTCGGGAATCCGTATACATACGCTCCCACCTGCTGGACTACCAGATATAGGATGTGTGGTGGTATGTCATCCAGTGCTGGCGGATACATTGAACATGGACTGAGGTTGCACCTGTCATCCTCATCTTGGTTTATGTAATCAAATATAAATGATTTACCACCAATGACAAATTGTAGAATCAGTAAATCCTGTGTGATGCATTTGGTTTCAGAAAGTTCTAGCTTTTAGGACCCATTCAAGTCCCTTCAAGTAATTCAAATTACCACTCTACAAATGCGTTTGAATATTCATTGGATGTTTGAAACTGAGCCGTCAGGGCAGAGTAGCCAGACTAGTCCAACAGATTTTCTTCTAGTTCTTTTTTGTTATTGACTGATTATGAAGAAGAAATTGAAATGATCAAACTAATCATCTGTTTTTTTTTTTAATACATCAAACCAGTCTTCATCATCAGTTGTAGGAGTAGTTGGATTTTATCTTTATCCCCTCATCTGTGACACAATCAATGTTGTTGACGTTATTGATCTGAATCATTCTGTGTGTAATTTTTTTAAACAAAATGTGGGATAAATGAATATACAAAAATTATCTGCGAGAATAATTGGGATATTATGGACCCCAATTTGTAATATAAGCGGTTAAATAGTATTATGAACAGTTTAAATAAAGTAAACTAATAAATTTTTGTTATCATATGCTTTATTTATTCTTGAATAACTATCCAGTCTTAAATGCACATCGAAATTAGGCTATGATTAGAAGCTTTTAGATAATGGAAAAGAGTGTCTAGCAATAGAATGAAAAGGAAATATGAAGAGTAGAGTAAAAGAGATCATGCCACAACATTATTTGGATATTACACTCATTCTCTTATTGACCTCAAATTTAAAAAGTCAACAAAGTTTTATTTTGAGTGGCAAGGGAGGGATATATTGTCCCTTACTAATCATATCACTTTCTCCCTTAAAATTATTTCCAAATTACAGTTACTTAAATTGAGCTTCGTCATTTCTCACCACTCTCTCCATTTTTATTCTTTCAATCATAACCTTAAGGAAATGATTGGAAAAATATCAAAGCTAGAAAAAAATAATAGTAATTTATTGAATCGTTCTTGTTTTCTTTTAATAATTTAACTTTCTCTCCTGTCCTCCACCACATCTTTCTCTTCTTCTAATAGTATCTAATAGAGGTATTATTAAAAAGAAATAATTTATACTATTTAAATTTTTAACTAGACAATTATTTTTAGACAAAGAAAATTTTTAATATGAACAATTATTCAAGGACGAAAGAAGTATTTTCATGAAAAAATATATAATATTTTTAAAATATTAAAATTTAGAGAAATGCTAGAGGAACAACCAGGAGGGAGAACTTTTACACACTCACTACTAAAAGACAAAAGGGAGCTTTGGATGCATCGTGGACTTTAATAAACAGATCATATGCTAGACTCCTCTTTTGAAAAAATAAAACCCAACTCTCGGTCACCTTTCACTCTCCACTTCCAATACACTCTCAACTCGAATCCCTCACTCACTCATCGCATCACTGTGAGCCACCACTGTGAGCCACACCTTTGTGCTTTCTAGCCTTCACGCCTCGTTCTGACACCTTCGCATTGACGGCATCCACTACTAGAAAAGATACCTAGAATGGCACTTAGATTATTTAGATGTTGTGCTGTTAGGTATGCTTCTCTTTTCTCTTCTCTCTTCAAAGCTTAGATCCTAGAGGAGTCACCACTATTTAACGTTGCTTCCAATTTTTTCCCCAATCCTAGTTAAGGTTTATTCCCTAATCTCAATCTCAGTTTGTTCCTTCTTCTGTTTCTTCTCCTTTTTGTTTCACTTCTCAAGAATTGGTGATTTAGTTCTCAATTTGATGCATGCAAAGCTAGCTGGTTTTTGTCAATTTATTATGTTATATGATCTGAAATATATATATATATAAATTGTAGTTTATGGTGCTTTCTTGAATTCATCGCTTCTCATTGTTTTGTGTGATTTCATTACATGGGAACAAGGTGTTTGATGAAATGGGGGAATAATTTTTTTTTTCTAGTTTTTTTGGTTGTTTTTGTTGCTTATTTGCTTTTGATGACTGATATGTACTGTCACATCCGATATCAAAATAGTCTAAATCCCCTTATTTGCAGTATAAGTAGACTCAGGTCATTCTTCCTTAGGACACATCAGTTATGTTATCGAATTGTAAATACTAATAACAATAAAAAGGCGGGGGGGGGGGCAGTTTGTGATTTTTAGAATGAAAGGATTACAGAAACAGAAACAGAAACAGAAATAGAAATAGAATAGAATCACTCTTGATCAAAGAATCAATCCCAGACATCATGACTATTGGCAGAATTCATCACGGTTCAAAAAAGTTAACTTTGTATGCTACTCTGTTAATCCAAATCAACTATATAATCATACAGTTTTTACTCAACAATCCTTAAATCACAATTGCAATTTAAATGAATATCAAATTACGTGCAGTTTGGATTAACCTGAATAACCAATCGGTTATTCAGCCTTTACTTCAATTTCACTAACGAATTCAGTCCTATATCTAATCAGATATAATTCAAACATGATCATGTTAAATAACCAAGTCCATAATCGAAATTGAAGTTTAGAAAAGGAAAGCATACATACAAATAAGATTTATACAACAGGAACTCCGAATTCAAACCAACTATCTATGGTGTCAAGGATTGAGAGAAGTTTAGCCCTCCATGGACATCTCCATTGGCAAGCTCTCTGTATGAACACCTTGAGTTTGAAAGGAAAAACGAAAATACAAGTTTCTGGTTCTTTATTGTTGATTGAGTACAGAATTGCAAGGGAAACAGAAATTTATAGGCAATCCAATGTCCCTACCCGGATTTCCACTTATCACTAACCTTATCTTATCCAGATTTTCTTGATTTCTGAAATCTGATCTAGATAAGATAATCCTCTCTGGATAAGCTTTCCATAGACATATTATATGCCTTAATTGGATTAGAAATGAGTGAGATATGCCCAATTAAGTGAGGAAAGGTCTTGGACCTGCCTAAGCATTAGCTCCGGAACTTGGAAGCCCAATTAAGCCTTGAAACGGACCGAATTTGATAAAGCCTGTGAAACACAAAATTATAAATCTCGGTCTTAGCTTTCAGGAGCCACCAAGATCACCTAAATCCGATATTTGTAGAGCCTAAAATGATCTGTGGAAGACAAAAAGGTCATAGTGAGTGTAAAATTCGAAATTAACCAAATTTCAACAATTAAATCCAATGAGGCCCAATAATGCAAAACTCAATTAAATCATTAGCATTAAACACATATAGAAGCAAATTAGGCCAAGTATGAACAATAATAGATGCCTAAAAATTTCTCTATCAATGACATATGACTTATACTAATTTATTTATCTTGATTTCTCAATGTGTTGATTAAGTGACAATTCAATTCTAATAATAATATTATATTGCTATAAAACTTTTTGGAGGAATTGGGCCTTGATGAGTATGATTTTGAATGTTCTGTTTTTCATTTGTTTGACAGGAAATGTAACATAATACCTCTTTGTAAATGGTGTGCTCCAAGAGCTACAATGGTTTAAAAACTCAACACCTATATTTTCAAATTAACCATCCTTTCCTTTGATCTTGGATCGAATAAAAGTATCAAGATTCTTTTTTATGTTAGTATTCTCAAGGTATAAATTGATTTTTCTCTCATGTTTAGTGTAATATTCTATATCCTGAAAACATAGCAAGCACAACATAGTTTTAAGGAACTTGGAGCATTATTGGCCTTGATCCATCATCTTTAGCTTGTCACTTTGCTAAGGTATGTCATTTCTATTCTAGATACTTGGATCTATTTAAAGATATTAATGTGTATATCACAAAGCTTGCTTGATTGCTTAGTCTTAGGGTGCATACTGATATGAAACATGTCTTTAGAGGGAGATCATCAATATCAAATTAAAAAGAAAATTAAAGTAGTCTTTCTAACTTAGTATAAGATTTACTATATTTTCATGTCCACAATTAATGCCACTTGGAATTATGCCAAATCCATGACTTGTTTTATTTGTGAATACCATATTTCCAGGTTCATGTGAACATGGTTAGGGTGAATTATGCCAAATCCATGACTTATTTTATTTGTGACTTATTTTTTTTTTTAAAATTATTTGTGACTTATTTTAATCATTTTCTTTTAATAGCAAATTAATATTACATTTCAAATCCAATTTTCAGTTGTTGTAGGATGAACATAAACAATTATGCGAATTGGCTTACTTTGACAAGGTGCTTCCTTTACTAAAATTAGTGCTTTGGAAGGACATGGGATGACGAGACTTTCAACAAATTTTATTCTGTGATAAACATCAAGGAGAGAGAATGGGGCATGAGCATGGAAGGAATTGGATAATGGGAGATTCAAACATCGTTCGTGTAATAATTAGAGATGACTGGGAATATCCTCCAATACTATTATCTTCGTTTTGTTGATTGTCACAAACATAGACTATATTTTTGTCCCTATAATTTTAGAATATTTCTAGATTTTTTATTGTATATCAATTATTTCTAGATGTTTTGATAGTTTAGACTATCATTTTGGAAAAGGCTTTATTAGGCCTTCATTTATATGTACATAGATTTGCAAATATAAGTTATATGAGATTTACACTAATTGTACAACGGATGACCTCCTTTTCAGGAGATGAATATTTAATTTTGTATAATGCTTCTATATTTACTCCATGATGATGTTATACAAGAAAATTTGTCGTGTAAAGGCATATTATGAACAACTTACCTGCATTGTAAGAACATTACTAGCATATTATGAACAACTTATCAGCAAAAGTTCCCTACTTAATAGCTAAGGTAGTATCCGTATACATTTCATTCCAATTTGTCAAATATATTGGAAATAGTTTCCTAATGCATTTTGAGGATAACAACCCCTGAATTTTTAATTTTGTTACCCAACCTATCACCAATAAATTGAAATCATTTTCTATGACCAATAGATTTTCTTTCCTTTTTTATTTATAAATCTAATAGATTTTATTACAAAGGAGTGATAATGCAGTTTGAAATATTTCAACACATTTTCAAATGAGATTACTGTACACTTTGACATGCTTCAACACACTTGCACATGGATTTATTGTCCATTTACATGCTTTGAGAAGCTCTTGGCTGAGATGCGGCAAACTTGTAAGATGTGAAGCAAACCCATAAGCTCAAACCCTTAAGGGAGTCATTTTACAAGCTATACAACTGTGTCAAAATGGCAATTGAGAATTCTATTTTTGTATATAAGTCTTTTAACTTATACATGTAAGTTTTTCTCATAGCCTATAAGTTTTTTGCTAGTCAATAAAGAGCTTCCCCGAGAATATGAGTGTACAATGAATCCATATGCAAATGTGTTTAACCAATTCAGAGTGCACTTCAGTATACATTTTCAAACAAACTTATAGGTTGTGAGCAAAACTTATATACATCCGTTTAAAGACTTATATGCAAAAATATAATTCTTAACTGCCATGGATTTATTGTACACACATTCTTGGGGAAGCTCTTTATTAACCCGCAACAAACTTATAGCAAAGTGACATGTCGAAGAGGTCATTTCACATAGTATACAAATGCAAAGAAGTATGAAAAAATGGCAGCTAAGAATACCAGTTTAATATATAAGTCTTTCAATTTTAACTTATAAGTTTTAGTCAAAGCTTATAAGTTTGTTACATCTTAGTCAAAAGCTCCTCAAAACATGTGAATGGACAAGTACTATTAGCTATTGTTATTTATTATTAAATTTCTAAAATTTGCAAAATAACTAGCAAAGTGACTTAGTTATGTGCATTTATAACTAAACTTATCAATATATTTAATATTCTTACTTGCGTGGAAAAAACATGGGTAGAGTATTAGTTCCTTCCGTATTTAGTATATCTACAATATCCATGCTAATATTTGAATTAGTTTATGCTGGCTTACTATTTTGGATGCATCTTTCCTTGGTTTTTATACTATTCTCATAGTTGATGGCTATAGAAAGTATAGAGGATGATAGCTATTCAAACTAACTAAATAGTCTTCATTTTTATGTTGTACTCACTTTTGTAGCACATCTCAAATTGAAAATTTGAGCCTCTTTATTCCTAAAAAAAAAAGAGAGATAAGTTGTCTCATTTGTGACTAAATTTTTGTACATTTTACCTAATTGGTGCCAAATAAAAACTATATATATTTGGATTACAATGGTTATTCACTCAAATGAAAATAATGACTAGTCAATACATCCACCATAACATTATAAATCCAAATTCAGGTGTAATCAAGTGGTTCATTTAGTTTATTTTTAAAGAACAACAATAACCATGGGTTAATAATATTATGTTTAATCCAAGATCCTTAATAAATACAATTTGGACTTCCTTTGTCAATGGTATGATCTAATCACCATACAAATCAGCAACTAAGTTTGGAATTATTTTGAAAATTGGCTAAGCTTGATGCTCCTTTGCATTTATAACCACTTCTTGCCCATGAGTTTTGGCTTCATCTCTACTCCCCTTTTGATTGCCTCTTCAACTTTAGCCTATCCATTAACTTATTCTTTCATTTGTAAGTATCTGATCTTTAATACATATGATCTCAAGTCATTCACATTCCATCGCATAATGGCTTAAAATCTACAAATAAAATTTGTAAATTAGGGACAAATCAAAAGGAAGTCAATGAATTGCAATTACAACATCAAAATACCATAATTCACAACCACAATGATAACCCATAAACAATAAACATTTATATCACTACACAGTTCATTATGGTCAAATATGAAGATTAAATCGCAAAATAGTGGAATTAACAAGAATTCACAAGAATGCCTACCAATACCCTGTCAAAAGGACAAAGATTAAATCATAAGAATTCACATCAATGTCTACAAGGTAATTTATTTCCATAAGCCTAAATCAAGCTTAGTCATTCTAACCTTACATATATATGCCAAATCTGTCTAATAATCTTTATCCCCCAAAATAGGGGAGATCGATGTCTTAATGGAAATCAACAACTCATGGGATAAAGGTTTTACACATACTCTTTCATTTGGTTTTAGTCCCTAGTGATTAGGAAACCTATAACTCAAGTTATGCACATTTATACACATGTCGGCTTAGTTTTAAGCTAATAGATTAGGAATTTCAAAATTTCACCAAGAAAAGAATTCAAATCCTTTTACCCTCAAATTTTATGGGAAGGTTCCACTTATAATATATTTTCATATCCCTTTAGTCTTATTTCATTTCAATATTTACAATTCAAGTTATGCTTTAAAAAAAAAGTTGTTCTGCATCTAATCCTATTCTCTACAGCAAAATTTGAAAAATCATGACTAATTCTATAAAAATCATATGAAGTTCAAACTTTCTATTTTGATAATAATTTAATTAGGCTTTCATTTAAAATTGTTTCACTTAAATCCATGCTCTATAGCTTGAGTTATGACTATCTAAAGTTACTGCTATGGAATTTGTGCTATGCAAATCCTATGGCTTCAAAGATTCATAACACATGTTCTATAACTTCGATTCACTTGAAATTTTGTGATTAAGTCCTTCTAACCTGTATTTTAACTAAAAAATAGTTCCATGCTCTATCTAGCACTCTAGCATAAAATGATATGTGAAACCTAAAGTTATAAGGTTCTCAATGCTTTCTTAGAACATGTACTATTCAAAAGTAATCTTCTTAGCTTAAGTTATAAAGTTCCCATTGCTTTCTTAGATGCAACTAATAAGGTGAGGATTTTAAATGAGAGTAACTAAAATTTAACCATGTCTAATATAATTCACTGCTACACCAGAAAATAGCTCAAACAAATTTTGCTTCTTAAAGTGATATTAAATAGCCACTAGCCTATTCATTTTAGTATTTTACAACTTAAAAGATCTTACCTCTTCAATGTGGTAAAGGTGTTTCTATGGATAAGATTACTAACAAAGAAACAACATGTTTACAACATGCACTCATTTATGTTTATATCTACCAATAAATTGTGACATGGATAGAGGTAATTACTTCAAGAGTTAGGTATATTTTAACTAGGATGTTGGCACCTAAAAATTAGATTTTAATTCAATAGCAAATGAGAGAGCAGCTTTGTTATGAAAATGTTTTCATGTGACATTCAATAAGCCTTTAACAAGAAATAGGACATTTCCAAGAGTGCTACGTGATTCCTAATCTAAATGAAATACACCATCATAGCACTAACCATATCCACATGAACTTGGAAATATGGTATTCACAAATAAAATAAGTCATGAATTTGGCATAATTCCAAGTGACATTAATCATGGACATGAAAATATAGCAAATCTCATACTGAGTTAGAAAGATTGCTTTAATTTTCCTTTTAATTTGATATTGATTATCTCCCTCTAAATAGATGTTTCATATCAATTTATACCTTGAGACTGCTAACATAAAAAAGAATCTTGATGCCTTTATTCGAACTAAGATCAGAGTAAATGATGATTAATTTGAAAATACAGGTGTTAAGTTTTTAAACCATTGTAGCTCTTGGAGCACACCATTTACAAAGAGGTATTATGTTGCATTTCTTATCAAACAAATGAAAAACAGAACATTCAAAATCATTCTCATAAGGCCCAATTCCTCCGGAAAGTTTTATAGCAATATAATATTATTATTAGAACTGAATTGTCACTTAATCAGCACATTGAGAAATCAAGATAAACAAATTAGTATAAGTCATATGTCATCAAAAACAAATAAGCAATAGAAACAACCCAAAAAACTAGAAAACAAAAATTATTCCCCCATTTCATCAAACACCTTGTTCCCATGTAATGAAATCACATAAAAAGAAATGAGAACCAACGAATTCAAGAAAGCACCATAACCCACAATTTATAGATTTCAAATCATGTAACATAATAAATTGACAAAACCAGCTAGCTTTGCATGCATCAAATTGACAACTAAATCACCAATTCTTGAGAAGTGAAGCAAAAAGGAAAAGAAACAGAAGAAGGAACAAATTGAGATTGAGATTAGGGAATAAACCTTAACTAGGATTGGGGAAAAAATTACAACAACATGAAATAGTGTGGCTCCTCTAGGACCTAAGCTTTGAAGAGAGAAGAGAAAAGAGAACCATACCTACACAGCACAACATCTAGGTAATCTAAGTGCCACTGTAGGTATCTTTTCTAGTAGTGGATGTTGTCAATACAAAGGTGTCAGAATGAGGCGCGAGGGCATGAAGGCACAAAGGTGTAGCTCACAGTGGTGGCTCACAGTGATGCAATGAATAAGTGAGGGAGGTGATACGATGAGTGAGTGAGGGATTTGGGTTGAGAGTGTACTGGAAGTGGAGAGTGAAAGGTGACCGAGAGTTGGATTTTGTTTGTTCAAAAGAAAAGTCTAACATGTAATCTATTTATTAAAGTCCACGATGCATCCAAAGCTCTCTTATGTCTTTTAGCGATGGATGTAGAAAAGTTGTCCCTCGCAGTTGTGCACGTAACAGCTCTCTGAAATTTAATATATTCAACAAGATACCAATTTCCTCCGTACCAAAAAAATGATACCAAATTCCTACATTGATGATAGGGACATAGGGATTTTGGATGAAGTAGTTATGCTTGTGGCTTTTGTATCGTGTCTGTTTTGGATTTTTGTGAGCCATTTTTTTCTTTTCCGTTATTTCTTTGTTATGCTTTTTTTTTTCCGTACTTCTGATACTGTTATTTGCTCTCCAGCATCCTTGGTTGCTTTGAGCTTTTCTATTATGGATTTAAATTTTCTATTTTAACTAACTGCCCCTTACCCTATCCCCCTATAACAAATTGACATCTGGTAAAATTGGATACATCATTCGTTTTATCTTTCAACACAATTAAGCACACGTTATCATGATAATTCTCTTCCTTCCCATCTCTTTCTCTTGCACTGGAGAACCACTATCAAAAATTTCATCATGCTTCCTCATCGAAGATGCTTCACCACCAAATTCACTTTTCCCCCATTTAGTTCATTCCATTTGTGCAATTGCATCCCCTATTCAAATTTTTTTTCTTCTCTTTCCATTCCATTTTTAATTTTTACAATATCGATGAACAACAAAAATGCAGAAAGTTTTTCTTTCTTCTCTTTCCATTATTTTTTTTTATAGTGATGGCATCGATCAATGAACAGAAAAAATTTAGGAACCATCAAATTTCTAGATTGAATTCATTTCAATATGTAACCCCCTGAAATACCCAGAAGGCTTTGAAAAGGACGTCAATTCTCTGGCTGGGTTTGAGAAGAAATCATACCCATAAAATTAAGATTGAATGGAGAAATGAATTTGGGCCATGATAGCAATAACAGGGCTAAAATGACATTAGAAGAAGATCGATTGACACTAAACGGTGATGCAAAAAACTGACAAACTTGTAAAAGCTAATGCATAATATGGCCAATTGTTGTTCTTGAATTAAGTTGGCCAGGGCTTGCTTTCACTTTGTCAACCCTCGATACTGGAACAAACCAATCTTCAAATACGTGGATCTATTTGCCCTTGTTTTCTCATAAATGTCATCCTGGACAATTTATTTTTCCTTAAACCTGAAGAGTTTGAAAGTAATTCACTCTAATGCTTAATTATTTTTCAAAGAAAATCAGGGATTTTTTTAGCATTTAACATTTTGTTATTTGAATAAGGGTTTTTTTTTTAACTATTAACAGCCTTAAAATTTAAAAGAAAAGATTTGCGAAATTTTGCCAAATGTCAATTTGTCATAGAAGGGATAGGATAGAGGGTAGAGAGTTAGGACAGAAGATTTAAATCCTTCTATTATGGATTTAAATCTTCTGTTCCAACTCATTGTCTGCTACTTTGTCCCCACTATAACAAATTAACATATGGCAAAATTGGACATATTGTTTCTTTGAACTTTTAACACTGTTAAAGGCACGTTATCATGATAACTCTCTTTCTTGCATTGGAGAACCACTATCATAAATTTCATCATGCTTCCTTATGAATGATGCTTCACCACCAAATTCCCTTCTCACCAATCACTTCTTTCCATTTGAGCAACGAGATTGTGTTTAATCCATGGGTGCAAAACTGTATTTCAACCTTTGATCAATTGATTTATAAAACTAAAATAATGAGAAAATCGGGAATTGAAATTTGGAGACCAAATGACAGCTTTTTCTTTAGAATTCCCTTTATTAGCAGTAATAGATAATCTATAATACTAATATTTTAGAGTTATTTGAGAGAAAATTTTACACGTATCGCAATAAGAATATTTTATGGCCTACATCTTTTAAGAAGTTATTCATTAATTTTTTTGAAAAAAATAAAATCACAATTATTACATATTATTAGCATATCATTGATAATCATCAGTATTTAATAATAAGATTGCATTACATTAATTAAATATTTTTAATTATTGTGATGCTGAAATCATGAATTATATTGATAAATTAATTTCATAATTTTAGTATTAATTTCACATCTAAAATTTTTATATTTGATATGGGTGGTGATTTTCTTTTAAATACTATTATATTAAATTTATGAAATCAAGTATATAATTTATAAGAAAGATGCAAAATATATGCGCTAGGTTATATCATTTACCTTTTTTATTAACAATAAGATTATGATGATTTAATTATTTAAAAGTAGAATACTTTTTCGTGCCATTAGTGATGACATTATTTGATTATATATATAGACTAATTTAATGATTTGAAGACCAATAATATGCCATTTCAATAAAAAATTATATATGTATGTAGGTGAAAATGAAAATCTTGGGATCACTTGGAATGACCATAAAATTATACTTTCAATAACCTTTGAGCTCTTATAAATAATTTTGATGATTTTACATTTTTAAAATTTGAATGAATTTTGGAAAAAAAAATCAATCATATAATTCATGACAATTTTGATAATTTTATACTTTAAAAGATTTGAATAAATTTTGAAAAAAAAGTTAGTATTGAAAAAAGTTAAAAAAATTAGAGAAGATTTTAAAAAGAACAAAAATGATATAGATTTATCAGAATCTTATTTATAATTAGAAGTTATTAATGATCAAGATTTCATATAAAATTTATTAATTATATAAATTTACTATACTAATATTTCAGACCCATTTCATGAAAATTATTATACATATCATTCATATAGTGATTTAGGTTTCACATGTTATTCATACAGTGATTTAAACCCCACTTTTCTCAATCATTATATCTAAAGATTTTTTTAAAATTTAATTTATGATTTACTTATTAATTATTTTTCATATGAAATAAAATTAGATATTACAATTATTAAATAATCAAATACTACCATCATTAGATATTATAATTTGCGCTAAAAGAGAACCCGTATTAATATAATTATGATCTACAATTAAATTAAGAACTATTAATAGCTTCACATTATGAAGGTAATATAAAATTATAAATAAAATATTTTTAAAATAAATAAGCTTTAAAATCAACATATTTTTTTTTTTAAGAAAATGGGTAGGTCAAATTGTTAATGAATTGCTAATTGATTGATTTTGATATGATGATAATTCAAAATTAAATTTATATCAAATTTATTCTTAATCAAATATTTAAAATACACTACAATACTAACATAATAATCTATTCTTAATCAAATATGATAATAATTGATATAATACTAATATTTAAGACTAATTACATAAAAAGTCTTCCACATGTTATTTATAGAAAAATTATACCCCATTATTTTCATAATCTTAACACTTAAAATAAGTTTTTAAATTTAATTTACTTTCTAATTATCAATTATTTTTTCAATCATACTTTTATATCTCTCTACTATTAATAAAATTAATATAAAAAATAAAAAAATAT
This sequence comes from Dalbergia cochinchinensis, assembly GCA_031216125.1. Lineage (NCBI taxonomy): Eukaryota > Viridiplantae > Streptophyta > Magnoliopsida > Fabales > Fabaceae > Dalbergia > Dalbergia cochinchinensis. The sequence continues at coordinate 30,058,106 of CM062368.1, forward strand.
TTTAAACAAAATTATAATTCAATATATTATACCGTAAAAATTATATATATATATATATATAATTATAGTAAACGGTAACAAATCTATTATAATTGTGTTGCATAATTAGTATTCATTATTATATATATTTATGTTTTGAAGTTCAAAGTATTTTTAAAATTTTTTATTTTTAAATTTTTTTAATAAACCCATAAATATCAATAGAGATTCAAATTTCCATATAAAATGAAAAATGGGGACCCATGACCGGGATGTGTATAAGAATGGAGGCAAAATTCTAAATGAAAATGAGATTAGGGAAAAATTTTTAATTTCCAATATATAAATTTGAAAAATCATAATAAAAAAATATCTATCTACATGTATCACTATATTATATTTAATTTTTGATAACTTAAACATTTCAATCTATCAGTTCCATAATTTTGTCATACTAATTTTTTTGAAAAAAATATCTTCAATTTTTTAACACTAAAGTATTTAAAAAAATCAATTCTATAATTTACACTTCTTTGATAATGATATAAATATTAATTAATTTTTAAAAAGTAAGTAATTATTTTATTTTTTATTAAAAAAATTATAATTGATATACTACTTTAATAATTGAGATTATATAAATTAGAATTATAAATAATTTTTTACTAATTATTACACATTAATTATAACATATATTTTAAATTCATATTTTAATTTATTAAAAGGTGTATAAGGAAAGGACATGTAAATGAAATCATATAAATTAAATATTTTAATTTACTAAAAAGATATAAACGGCTAGGGATGATAACAAAGTTGAAAATGGGTACACACTGGAACTACCAGATTGGGAAAGGAATCAGCACATATTTCGCTTTCATAGGGATGATCTATGAGGGCTAAGTCCCTATTTGTTAAATGGGATACGGACAGGGATAATGTATCTTTATTTTTTAATTATTTTTATTATATTTGTATTTTATATATATTTTTAATTTTAATTTAGATTATATTGCATTAATATTATTTGTTATTATGGATGTTTATGTTTTAAATTGTAAAATAATTTTAAAGTTTTTCTCTTTTTAAAATTTATTAATAAACCATTAAATACCATAAGAATTCAAAATCTCCATGGGAAATAGGAAATGAAAAATGTGTGCCCATAAGGGAGATGGAGATGGGGATGAGATACAAAATTCTAAACGGTGATGGGAGCGTGGGACATGTCTCCTTTCTCATAGATACTCATTGTCATCCCTGTAAATGACTCATGATATAGTAAAATTATTCATTTATTCTCTTTCCTTATTCAACAATTTTAACTTTTGAAATATGCAAAATTTTCATAAAATAGGCTCTTTATTGTTAGTTATAGGTCATCTATCAAGATATTTTCAACCTTATAAACATGATATTTAATATAAGATATAAAATAGAATGATACATTTATATTTTGTTCACTTATTTAATTATTTCACTATTAAATTACTTTTAAGATAAATTTATATACTCAATTTTCTATAAGATATATGTAAATAAATTATTAATTATTTTTTTTATAATAATCAATAAACTATTTTTTATTATTTTCCCATGTAGTGTACGGGTAAAACGACTAATAAGATATAAAATAAAATGATACATTTATGTTTTTCTTCATTCGTTTAATTATTTAATTATTAATTTATTTTCAGAATAAATTTATATATTCAAATTTTTATAAGATATATTTAAATAATTATTATTTATTTTTTAATAATTAATAAACTATTTTTTACACCCTATGTAATGTATGGATCAAATAACTAGTAGATGATATGATATAATACATAATATTATATATGATATGATTTGTCGTCTATATAATTTTTCGAGCCAAAATAGTAGTTTGCTATTTTTCTTTTCCTTACAATTAAAAGATCCACAATCTCGGGACCCAATTTTTTTCCGGATCTCAGGACCCTAATGGAGCAGTCCAAACAGGATCCTTAATGTGCCAACAACTGATTGGTGGTAGGCCCATCAACAATAGCCTAAAATCCTAACAAGTACCCTTGGCCCAAACAAAAGGAACAAAGACAGGTGTCCTCGCTGGCCGGCTGACCGCTACTGCACTGCCGCTCGGCGCTCATCAATTTTTATTTACCAATACATAGGTTTTTCAGTTTTTCTCACATATCCTTCGCAATAGCGTTTGTATTCTCTCCTTCATGATTTTATTGATTTTAGTTCATTAAATCCTTCCCTCCTGCTTTCTGCTTATCATCATCATCATCATTTACATTACACAGGTCAAAAACCTACTTCGCTTCTCTTCTTGGCGCCCCTCTCCGCCAAACTCCATCGCTTCCGACCACCTCGTCCATAACCACATGGTTCGTCCTCCTCTTTTCCCTCTCCTTCTCTTCACATGTCCCTGTTCTTGTGTTTATTTTTAAAGCAATTGTTCAATTACAGCTGTGGTTATTTGAACATAGTGTACTTTAGATTTGCAAAATTCAGGGTCTTCCTTACGCGTTTGCCTGCAGGCTACTCTTGCTGATTCTTTTCTTGCTGACCTCGATGAACTCTCTGATAATGAGGCTGAAATCCCCGTGAGTATAATCTCCATATTTGTTTTATTTTTTCCATAATTGTTTTTACCTGAAAAGTTCGTAGGAAAAAGTTGGTGTTATGGTGATAGTTTGTGAGTAACATGTTTTCTTTTCTTTCAGGAGGATAACGATGTGGATGCCGCAGATATGGAAGAAGATATTGATGGGGACCTGGCTGACCTAGAGAACCTCAATTATGATGACTTGGACAGTGTCTCCAAGTTGCAGAAAACACAGAGATACATTGATATTATGCAGGTTAGTTAGTAAGGAGTAACTAGTAACCATTGCTTTTATGAGGTTTTAAACTGCCGTCGCGGCCGTGGTTGCTATCACTTTGTGATTATAGATGTTTTGGATGGCTGTAGAAACTTCCAGAAACTGCATTAATCCCCCCTGGACTTCAATTTAATACTAGGCTTTGTCGTTGCCGCTGCATTCTTTTTTGATTGAGGTAGAAGTAGATTCTAGAATCAATTCAACTAAGCTGTTTGTGAGCTGCAACTGAGGCTTTTAACATTCCTTTCATTGTTGTTTTATCCTGTAATATTGTTGTTTATTTCTTCTTTGCTTTTACTCCTGTCTGGGCTACTATACCATTATTTCATTTATTTCTGTTAGTGTATGTTGTCACGGCCTCACGGCTATTTATGTAAGGGTTAACATTATCTTTCTATGGCAGAAAGTGGAAGAAGCCCTTCAAAAGGGTTCAGATGTCTCAATTCAGGGAGTAGATTTGCAAGATGATCCTGAATACCAATTGATTGTTGAATGCAATGCATTGTCAGTCGACATTGAGAATGAGATTGTCATTATCCACAATTTTATTCGTGACAAGTATCGATTGAAGTTTCCAGAGCTTGAGTCACTGGTGCATCACCCAATTGATTATGCACGTGTTGTGAAGAAGATAGGAAATGAAATGGATCTTACTCTTGTTGATCTAGAGGGGCTTTTACCCTCCGCTATTATCATGGTCATCTCAGTTACAGCTTCAACTACAACTGGAAAGCCACTCCCTGAAGAAGTCCTTAATAAGACGATTGATGCTTGTGACCGAGCCCTTGCTCTTGATTCAGCAAAGAAAAAAGTTCTTGATTTTGTTGAGAGTAGAATGGGGTATATTGCGCCTAATCTTTCTGCTATAGTTGGGAGTGCTGTTGCAGCTAAACTCATGGGGACTGCTGGTGGTCTAGCAGCTCTTGCAAAGATGCCTGCTTGTAATGTTCAGCTTCTTGGTGCCAAGAAAAAAAATCTTGCTGGGTTTTCCACTGCGACATCTCAATTTCGTGTCGGTTACATTGAGCAAACAGAGATATTTCAGACTACTCCTCCTCCTCTTAGGATGCGAGCATGCCGACTCCTTGCTGCAAAGTCGACACTTGCAGCGAGAGTAGATTCAATACGTGGGGATCCATCTGGGAACGCTGGGAGGGCTTTCAAGGATGAGATTCACAAAAAGATTGAGAAATGGCAGGAGCCCCCTCCTGCTAAGCAGCCCAAACCACTTCCAGTTCCGGATTCTGAGCCTAAGAAGAAGAGAGGTGGTCGTCGGCTTAGGAAGATGAAGGAAAGGTTAGCATAATTTTAGCTTGTTGCCTGTCTGGTTTTATTGGGTTGCAGGTTGAGGATATGTTTTCTGTTTGCCTTTCTTAATCATGTCCTGGTAATTCTTATGTTAGGTATGCAATAACAGACATGAGGAAGTTAGCCAATAGGATGCAGTTTGGTGTCCCTGAAGAGAGTTCCTTAGGTAATTTTACCTGATTTCACTTGTCCAGTAGTCATGATTTGATTTACATTTACAATGCATTATTTTGCTTTTTTTTTTAATTTATAATTTGATGCTTCCATTTGCTTTTATTATGACGAAGTTATATGGATGGGATAGAAGAACAAAAGAGAGAATATGTTAGGTAATGAGATCTTGAATAGTTGTGATGGTGTGCTACAAAACTGTAACCCAGTACTCCTAATACACTAATAATCTAGGTTAAAGTACAAGCATAGTAAAACTGTGAAAGTATAAAACTAGTACTAGCCCAGCCAAATAGCCCTTCTAAGTTCTAACATAAAAAGACTCCTAAGTCCTAATTTGATATGTCCATAATTATTGTATATGTGAAGGGCATAGTATGAAATCCTTTGGAAATTTAGTTTCATATTCCTTTATGTTTTTAAAGTATTGTGACTTTGTAAAAATGTCAATACATGTATTCTTTAATATTTTTATGCTTTTGGATCATAGGGGATGGTCTGGGTGAGGGCTATGGAATGCTTGGTCAGGCTGGCAGCGGCAAGCTTCGTGTGTCAGCTGGTCCAAGCAAACTTGCTGCAAAAGTTGCCAAGAGGTAAGTTTTTGTTGATGCCTTGGATTTACATATCTGACTGATCGCAGTTACATTTCTAATGGACTATATTGATTTGTCAGATTCAAGGAAAAGAATTTTGGTAGTAGTGGTGCTACATCTGGTTTGACCTCAAGTCTTGCATTTACCCCAGTGCAGGTTAGCATCATTTATCACTCTTTTTTGTAGATTTCCTCTTGCTTTTTTGCTCCATAACTAGTGTGGAAATCGTTAATTTGCACAAGATGGTTATGGAAAGTTGTTAATGGGAATGTCGTATAGCATGGGAAGCTAAAATCATGAAATTTAGTGACAGAAATCGGTTGGTTACTTCTATATTACTGCTACTGTGGCAGATCTATATGACAGCTATGAGGTGGTCACACACTGTCACAATGTCCCTGGAGGGCCGCTATGCGAGAACATTTTTTAAATAAAAATTTAATTTTCAATTTAATAGAGTTGCCACCAATTTTTATTTATGGTTACAATTGGAAAAACCTTTTAATTTCCTGATACATCTGTCTCTCGATAATTACTCAAAGTTTGTTGTGCAAAATTAAAATAATAACTTCAGCAATTTTATTTTTCCCCTAAAAACATTAAAGCTTAAAAAATATTTATAAAAGTTAATAAAAAAAAATATTTTCAAAAGAAAGAAAGAAAAAAGATTTAGGAAAACTTAATTTTGGCTAGACAGAAAAATATTTGCTTCTACGTATCCTCTGGTGCAATGAGGAATTCAGAGTCATGTAGTTCTTCCAAAAAATAATTGTGTTGGGTTAATTTTATTTGAGAAAACATTTTTGACCATCTGAGAAAGCATTTATTTATTTTTTTAAAGGGAAAATTTAGTAGCTAAAATAACAACACCAGATAACTTCAAGATTAAAAAAAAAAAAAATGGAGACATGAATAATGAGATAATCCAAAGACGAAAGAGGACACAAAAAGAAAAGACAATGAATTTGTACACAGACACAAAGGACCCAAAGGAATTTATTTATTTATTTATCATTTTTACTAACACAGAATCTCTTTCTGCTTAACTTTGAATAAAAAGGAACAATGCAGTAAAGATGAAAGTAAGAAATATCCCTTTTTCTCCATATATTACCAAAATAAACAAAAGCTAAGAACAAAGGACCCAACACCCATAATGTTAAAAGGAACACAAAAAGATATGCATTGCCAAAATAAAACTAGGGAAAAAAAAAGTAACGGTTAAAAAGGAAAAAGAAAAAGGGAGACGTAGCTGTAAACAAAAAACCATCTAAAATAATACTTTGACCAAATGACAAATACCCAGAAATACATAAGTACAAAACAATTTAGGAACGAAGAGGAAGGCAGCGTAGGAACCAAAAAAGAGAGATTAAAGAAGGGTCAGCTCCTCAACTGGCAGCGCACAACATCAGATTTGTGGGTTGGGTTGATAGCAGTTTGATTGTGGAAGTTGTGGTGCGTTTCATGTAGTTGTGACGGTGAAGGATTGTGTTGACACTGGTTGCAAAGGTGATGACTGTAGTGGGGGTGTTGGGTCTACATGATGAAGATGATGAAGGCCGACAGGGGTGTAGCTTTTGGTTGAGGTATATGTGATGGAATGGTGGTTGTGGCTGTCCCCTTTCTTGCAAAAACTATGTACATTTATACATACTTTTAGAATCAATGCAATTATGAAATGACTGATACTTATTTATGCTAATTGGATCAGATTAGAATAAATTAAAAATGCTGATGGATACTATTTTTAAGTCAAGGAAAGTTATGCAGATGGAAAAAAAAATGATTTGATTATGATTGTGACTTTGATTTTTCCCCGATTTTTAATCTTTTTCAAGATTTTGTTATTTTTCTTATTTTTTGGAATAAAACTAATTATGAGACATGCTAAACAGAATGTGATTATTCTTCAATTTTTTTTTTTGCCCACACAAAGCGAAACACCTTTTTCTTTGCAGCCCAATCAAGCATTGGGTGCCGACACACATATATGGAGGTTTTTGACCGTTAGTGAGTCTGGGGAGAGCAAGGATTGATATAACTTTGCTTTGCCTCCATATAGTTTTATAATTTTTTTATGTTGCTACACTATATGTGCTCGTCATCCATTGCTGTCCTTTCCCTGCTTTTTAGCAGTATATATGTGGCTGGGAGACATCTTATACAATGGAGTTATCATCATTAATTTTGATATGCTGAACTCCTGTCCTGCATTTTGCTTTTAAGTTGACGGAAATGAAGTTGAGCTCTTATTTTCATGAGATGTAGTTTTGTCAGATGGGAGGATCTTATGTGGATGCAAATAAGTATGGCTGGTAGGGTTGGTGAAGTCTACATCTGGTAGGCCTAGTCTTGTTGAGAGGCCATTGAAGGACCTGAGGACTGGCTAAAGTGGCGAAAGCATTCAAAATTTGATTATCTACCATAATACCCACTAAACCATTTTTGGAAAGGTTGATTTTAAGACCAGAGATAAGCTCAAGGATACCCAAAATAGATAAAATGTTAACAATAGAGTCAACATTGGCTGCAAGAAGGAACTGCCATTGACAAATCAAAGATGAGAGACTAAACCTCTCTACACCAACAATTAAATCCTGAACTCTCATTGTTAACAGCTCACAACATTAAATGGCTAAGCACATCGACCACAATGGGAAAAGAAAACAGAGATATAGGATTTCATCTCTCACCCCTTTGACCTTTGAACTAGGATGTAGGTTCACCATTTACAATAACCACAAAGGTAGAAGAGAATAGGAAACCGGGAATCCAATTTCTCTACCTTTTCCCAAAGCTTTTCTTCTCCATGACTTTGTCCATAAAACCCCAACTAACGCAATAGTAAGCTTTCTCATCTGCAATGAGGGCCGCATCTAAAATTCGTCTTACTGTGATAAATGCTCTTTGGTTTTCATAAATGGTATGTTAAAGGACCTTGCTTGGTTTGGCAGCAGTCACTTCCATGATGGCCTTGGTAAACTCTGGAAACCAAGGTAAAAGGTAAAAAATCCTTAACATTAAACTGATCTATCCTTTTTAGGGTCAAGGGAGATAAAAGTGGAGTTCATGCAAGCTCCAATTTTGCCATCTGGGGAGAATATGACAAACATTGTAAGGAGGTTAGGCTTAACAACTCCCCAATAACTTTGAAAGAAGCCAAAAGTAAAACCATCATGACCATGCACATTTCTCTTCCCATGTTAAATCAAACCCGTGGATTTCCTCCACTTCAAAAGGCTTCTCTAACCAACATGCAACTTCTTATTTGGTACCACCTGCAACTTACACATTGAGAAGAAAGTACTACCCTACATGTTCCTCAGCTACTCCAACTATCTTCTCTGTAAGTTAACAGAAATGAGGTTATGGGTTCGTTCGGGAACATGAAGAACATTTTTTAGTTGTAATTTTTAGTTGTAAAGAAGGGTTAAGAGCAATACTACCAATTGTGGTGATTGTGGCATGAGATCCACAGCTACAGTGATGGTGGTTACCCGATACGGGTAGGTAAGATAAAAATTTGGTGGAACAAGAGGCCATGTCAGCAGTCGCACCAGAGTTCATTATCCATAAATCATCAAAAACAATATCAGATGCATTAAGGAATGAGAAAATAAACCCTTACAAGACGAGCAAAGAGCAAAAGTCAGAAGGGTTACCGAGAGATTTAATGAGTTGTTGAACCTAAAAGATGGCTTATTGTTGCTACATCATCCTTTTGGGTGTTGATAGACATCACACAATTTGTTATCGATTCAAGTCATCTTTTCAGGTTCTGTTTTGGTGAAATGGTGGCAAGAGGTTGGTTGGCGGTGAAAGGCCAAATTGAGAGGAGGCTTCACACGCTGGAAGTGTGCTGACGAGTGGATCTACGCACTAGAGGCACGTGGCACTGCATCTGGTTGCGGCTAGGGCTAGGATTATGGGGTGTGGTCGCTCTCAGTTTGGCGAAGCTGTTGGTGGGTGGTTGGGAAAGTTGCCGGAAAGGGTGCCGGTGATGGTGGCAGTGGTGGAACAAGGGCTTTGGACTTAAAAAAATGGGGTAATAGTGTCGCAAAATGGAGACAGTTGGGGATGTCTAAACACAGCAATGAAGGCTGGAGGCAACGAAATATGGTCAGGCTCCCGGATCAGGAGCTCTGATGCCAACTTGAAAGGAAATATGAGAAAATGGGTGAAATGAATATGGTTTTCTGATTATTAACATTGTACGAAAAGGCTTAAAATATGTAGACATCTTCTGTTAAATTGTAATAATTTCCTGGTACTAATTTCCTAAATTATGACTGATACTAATTCCTTAATTATGACACAATTATATACACATATTTGTATAATATCTCAACACTTTGTTAATGGCTTTTTATTTTATTGATGTTTTGCATTCTTGTTCGATATTGTTTTCAGGGGATTGAGCTGACAAATCCTCAGGCCCATGCTCACCAACTAGGTGGCGGAACTCAAAGCACCTACTTCTCCGAGACAGGAACTTTTTCAAAGATCAAGAGGACTTGAGACCCTTCAATTCAAAATTTCTCCGAAATTATTGCTGTTATACATACTGGGAGATTGTTAATGGTGATGGATGTTACTTGGTATGTTTAGGGCAGATTTCAAGCATAGACATTTGTGCTCTTTAGTTATGTAGGGAACTAGTTTCATCTCCAAGCCAGTATAAGTTCCCTTGTATGTGACTTTTGCAGTGCTATGTATTTGGTTCCTTTAATGTGATAGTAGAGAAATGGTTATCAATCTAGCTTCTAGATCATTTTTGGGTAGACTAAGAACACAAGAAGCAAGCCAGAAAGAGTTTCTGAAATGTTTATAATAACTTTAATCTTAGGAGAGTTGTGAAGCCAGGCCAATTTATGTTGTACAGCGAGGTTGTCTTTGAGCTTGCTATGGTAACAGGTTGGGTATGTGACCATTTAAGTTGCATTTTCCAATTGGCTTGGTACATTTAGAGGGATTAGTTTCATTCGGCTCTCCACTATTTGAAGTTGAAATTGTTGAATTGTGAATTGTTAAAGGAAGGAGCAGACCACTTTATTATTTTGTAATTTTTCAAGGAAAAAGGTTGAGAGAAATGTACTTCCAGAATCAGAACATACTTTTGAACTCAGTGAACACTTACAGGAATATTTGTAGATGACTTATTAATGGGACAAATTTACCAAACTAATATCATATTAGTGCGTAAGTGAAATACCCATCATGTGAGCCAACTCCTAGTGGTAGGAGCATGTCACTTTAATCACTGGCTACCCCTAGTGTTATTGCAATCTCTAATTGAGTCAATTGCTCCAGTTGCAAGACATGATACGATGGAGTAGAGAGTGGAAGTAGAGAATAGGATATTTTAATATTTCTAGTGAAACTGCCATTGGCATGTTCATATTTTGAATTATTGAATGATCTTTATGTAGAGCTGAATTTTCATAATGTAATATTTTGATATTCAAGTCTAACAAAAAAATTATGATTTCTCATTCTAGGATTTATTTGAGTAAAACTATTCAGGACTTTTTAAAAGTAGAAGTCAGTTATTATTATTATTATTATTATTATTATTATTATTTTTTGCCAACTCTTGTCTTGTTTGACTATATAATTTATTATTTATTAAAAAGCCATTTTTAGTATTATAGAAAAATTAAAATATTTAACTTTTCATAAAGATCTTTTTATTACATATTAATTTTACATATATAGTATTTAGTAATGTTTTTATAAAATATAATTTTTATTGATTCCAGCATTGAATTATAATAATTTATCATGAAGATTACTTATGCTCAATCTTATAAAAATTGACGTAAATAAGAATATAATCAAAGGAAAATAGTGCATAATCTGAAAAAAAATGTTTTTCGGATCTATTGATTTGTCAAAACATGGTCTTTTGGTGGTCACATTTTTTGCCCATTCATGTACAGTTGTCTTTTGTTAGATTTGAATAGATCAATACTCCTAATTTAGAACACCAACCAAATAGAAATAAGGATTAATAAAGTTGCGCACCTTATACTGAAGAGCACCATCCATGAATCCCGTTTTATAAGAAAACATTCACACTTATATATGCTGGGCACAATCATCACCTCCATTCCTTTCTCTTTATAGAAGTCATATTGATGGAGTTGTGAGCTAGTTACGGTAGTCAAGGCTAGGATGGGATCTGCCCACAGTATAAATTTATACAACATAGTATTTTCCTTCAAAGACCCAGATTACCTCATACATTCACCATTAGACCCAAATCTAAAATACATGGTGACTTTCAAACTCACAATGGATCACGTATTTACTTTGTAGGTTTTTAGGAAAATATAATTTAAATCCCTTTAACCCATTTTACAAAATTAAAAGCTCATTAATTAATAAAAGCTCAATCCTAGATAATTCTAACATCTTTTTCTTTCTCCAATAACTGCGAGACAAGTTATTCTGGAAAATGAAAATTAGCAGCGTGTGTAGCAGTACTCACAGTCAAATATTTTATTCTTATATATTTTAATTATATATATGAGATTAATTTTGATGTATATAAAAAAAAGTGGATATAAAAATTAAATAGCAAATATGACAATATATGATTGAATGACAATGTAAAAACTTTTATAAACATTGCATTGGAATTAAATATTATATATATATATATATAATTTTAATAATCTAATAATATAAAAATATTTTACATAATTGAGTGACAACTCTTAAGTTGGTTCTTAATGAAAAAACCACGCAACGAATTCATTCTTAATAAATAAAAATATTAAATTAATCTCTATCATAGGTCAAATTACAATTTTTTTAGGATTAATATTTTCAATAAAAATATTTTTTAAGAATTAATTTGTTCTCAACAAGAATTAATTTAATCCATATTTTTAGTCCTTAGAGATAATTTCAGATTTTTAATGAGTTTGATATATAGTGTCTTGAGTAAATATTGTTTGGTCCTAAGATTTTACATCAATTTAAATCTGACAAATTTTTTTCACATCAATTTAATTTCAAAATTTTTAAATCTGACCTCAAGTTGGTATCACGACCTCCAATTTTATTGACTTCCAAATATTTTCTTATACCTCCACATCATTAAAATCAAAATTAAAAATTAAAAAAGAAGAAAAACAACGAAACAATTTTGATGGGAAGATTGTTTAATTTTAGAGAAGAAAAATCTAAGTTTTTAAATTTGACATGCTAACATTTTAAAATTTGACATTAATTTGATCATTTTTTTGGATTTCAACTTTGAATGAATAAATAAATTGATGTCAAATAAAAATTATTATGACTAAACTTATGTAGAAGTTAAAAATATCAGGACTAAATTGATGTAAAATATTTTGTTAGAATTAAATTGATGTCAAAATAAAAAATATTATGACTAAATTGATGTAAAAAATTTTAATTGATGTCAAAATAAAAAATATTAAGACTAAATTGATATAAAAAAATTTGTTCAAATCATATCAAATTGAAAAGTTTAGGCAAAAAATTACTTATTCAAGAAATAATATGCCCAAGTGCACAATTTGCACAGTGTTATCACCACCATCTCTTTTCCCATGGCTTTTTCACACAAATAAATTATAGAAATTGATTAATGTCCATATTGAATCGTTCAAAATATATTTATGGTTATGAGATTTTTGAATAATTAGGTGATTTTGGTGGGACCTCAAGTGAGATCGATTCTGTCATGATTTTGTAAGAGGCTCCAACGAAATCATGATGAAAACGGTTTCATTGGAGCCTCCTATGAAATCATAGCGAAACCAATTTCATTTGAGGCCCCAATGAAATAATTTAGGTGGTCACCTTTTCAAATACCTTAGCTTCTAGTATTGAGTTGTATTAATATTTAGTGTTAGCTCCAAAATCCTTTAGAAAGTATTAGCACTTAATATTTTGAGTGACAACAAACAAATTTTGCCAAAATCCTTTGAAGGACTAATCGTTCGCTTGAATAAGTATATAAATAGGACCATTCTCATTAGTATTCATGAACAAGGTTTATTTTCATAATATCATATGTAAACATATTTAATCTCATTCAAAGAGATTCAGAACTTAAAAGAAGTGAAAAATAATCCTTGAAATGAACGTTATTATGTTTAACACACGAAGGAATGAATTCATGAACAAGAAGCCAAGCTTCAGATCTTCAGGATGTAGCCTTCATCTTTGGAAAGTGAGTCAAAATGAAGAATTTCATCATCCTCTAAAGCAAGTTATGGCTACAGTCTTTAATCATGATGATATAATGACCAACATGCTTTGATTGAAGCTTTGAATATCAAAGGAATGTTCAGAAACTAAATCAGCACTTCAAAAAGTACGTTTACTATTAAACTGTGTACTTTACAGAATGGGAGGGAAAATTCAAAATCAAGTCAAACTTAGACAGGGACTAACAATGACATCTCGCTTTTTAACTTGGTCAACCATCCCAGCTTCTAGAAGAAAAAGTTCAAAAAGCTTGTTTAGAAAGCAAAAAATAGTTTATGAAGATAGAGTCGGAAACCTCTATTTGACAACAGTCTTTGTAACTGTAAAAGTGGCTTCGACACAATCGAGCTACTCTTCTAGACTGCATTTCCAAGACATAGAAGATAAATACATGTCATTAGAAAAATTGATCAAGGGCAATGTTCATAAATGAGAGATCAAGTATAAAAGGATATCATGCAATTACAACTCAAGACTTCATGTTGAATATTTGAAAATGCAACTTCATCTTCTGTAAAGTCATTACTGCTTGTAATCAGTTTCAGCTCCTATAATTCTAAGTTCTTATTAGATAAAACTTTCTTCCTAGAAAGAATAGTTAGAAAGAAGTCACCTAAATTTTCAGCTTATACATTGTTTCATCTTGAGAAAACTTGAGCTTTTGATTGTTAGAGTGACCTAACCTTGTAAAATCTTTATACCCTGATCTAGTAGTGATCATTGTGAAGTAGCTTGGAGAAGCTAGTCAAAGGCTACTTAGGAGTGACAGTAGAGAGTACTACTAGTCACATGAGATAGCTTGAGAAGACTATAGAAAGACCATATGACTTTCTCAGGGTTAAGAAAGGATTGATTAATGAAACTCAACTAGTTGTTAATGCAGGCAGGTTGGCCAAACCAGTATAAAAACTCATTGTGCAGTACCTTTTATTTCCCTGAATCTCTTTTATTTTTAGCATTGTGCTTATTATTAAGTTTTTTATGAGAAAACAGTTCTTAATCAGTTTCTTGTTCATTTGTTTGTTTGGAAAGTCACTTTCTGACATTGACTAACTATATTTTTGCTGCATTTCAAGTTTGTACTTGATAATATTTGTTTCAAAGTTTTCAGAAATTGAAAAGGCTAAAAAAGTGAAAGCATGATTCAAACCCCCCTTCTTGTGCACATTTCAATCTATATTAAGTCGTGGAAAGTTGAGTGAAATGCTTGTCCACCTTTTTAAATTCATGTTCAACTCTTTTTGAGAGTTTTATTTTTCTTTGAGTAGAAAAAAAATGAAAGAGTGCAATTACATGCTTATGCATGTGACAATATAATCAACCATAGGAATAAGGGAGACACATTTGAAAGTGAAAATCCTACTGTTATTATTGTCCATCCTTCTATCACTTTTGTGGGGTTGAAGACCACTATATTAGAAAAATTGGGTAAAGAACATATGGAAATTACAAAGATATTTGATTTGAGCTCACAGAATCCAAAAGATCGCATTATGGAGATGCTAGTATTTTCGCCAGAGGGTTACTTTAGCTTTGAAGGATCTACAACGTAGCCATTATTTGCAAGAACCTCCGCGAGTCATGGTTCTCCATTAGTTGAAATGGTTCAAAATTCCCCAACCTTTGGAATATCTCAATAACCATTTGTAGAGACTACTAATCGTAATGAACATCTCAGTATTCGACAGCTTGTAGTTGAAGTTACACTGCCACTGGCACAAGCTGGCCCTGTTACGGCTACTAATGTTTTGGTGGATGACAGCATTGATGAGGATACAGAGGAGCTGGTGTGAGTGCTAGTTGGTGGGGGTGACAATGATGATGAAGACTTTGATCATGACATAGAGCACATTACCTAGAGTTAGTCATTAATGTCTCAGCCATTGTCCCAGACTGTAGAGTGTCGTAGTCACTATTCATCATTGAATATGAATGCAATGCCTACAAGGGATGGAGCATAGTTCAGAAATAAAGTATCTACTAAAGCCGATGGTGATGAAGGACAAAATGAATTCTATGTCGAACAACTATTTTGAAACAAACATATCGTAAAATTTGCTATTAAAAATTATAACATCCAATGTATGTTAACTTTAAAATTATGAAGTCAAGCCATACAAAGTACCACATTAGGTGCATCAAGTTTGGCAATGGGTGTAATTGGAGTATTCATGTGACATATTGTTTAACTCATCAAATTTGGAAAGTCCAAAAGTATGATGGATCGTACACATGTTCCTTTGCATTGCCTCATAGGAGCATCACCAATTGAATAGTAATATTATTTACAATAACATATTTCACATGGTCCAAACTGATCCAACAATATCCATTAGAACATTATAAGGATCCATAGAGTCTCATTCAACTTCAAGGCCACATATAAGAAGGTGTGGATTGCCAAACAAAAGGAATTTGCCTAGATATATGGTGATTGGAAAAGATCATGCAATGAGCTTTCGAGATGGCTTCAAGGACTATAGCTTCATGTACCAGGTACATTTTTCTTTATTACAATGCCATACATGATACCAAATTTTAATATAATATTCTTTCAATAATAAACAAGTTCTAAAATGATGGTTTTTGATTAGGTTCACATGTCATATGGACTACTCAGCCTTTCATGGTGGGTGATGTTATTGGTTGTAGTGGGGTAATGTTTCATCATTTATTTTGGACATTTCCTCTATGCATTGCAGCTTTCAGAAATTACAAATGATTTGTTTCAATTGATGATACTTACTTGTATGGCAAGTATAGTGGCACTTTGTTGATGGCAATTGCCCAGGATGGCAACTCAAATATTCTCATAGTAGCTCTTGCTATGGTAAAGGAAGAAACACAAGAGACATGGTCTTTCTTCCTCAGAAAACTGTGACAACATATAATGCCATAGTAGGGTATTCATGTAATTTCTAATCGACACAAGCCCATCAAAGCTGCTTTAGATGAAGAAAGTAATGGCTGGCATCCTCCATCAACCTACCACGCATATTGTATCTGCCATATCGCCTCAAATTTCAACCTTCACTTTAAGAATAGCATAGCAAAATAAACCCTCATCAATGCAACATATTCAAAGACACACTGAGAATGGGTTCACTATACTGGGATGTTAAGGACTAGAAATATGGCCATATTTGAATGGACAAATAGGACTCCACATGAAAATTGGGCACAATATGCTTACCAGGGGCATTGCTATGGTCATATGATAATGAATTTGTTTGAGTGCATCAATGTAGTAATGAAGGGCACTCGAAATCTACCTATTACTGCTATTGTGAAGGCCACATATTATCATCTTGCTGAGTTGTTTGTCAGGAAAAGGAGTGAGGCATAGACCCAACTGCCAATAGGAGAAGAATTGTCCCATCATGTGCAAAATGAGATTAATGCAAACAGGTCACCAATGGGCACTATGAATATTGAGTGGGGCACTTATAGTGATGATGTTTATCGATTGCAGTCGATTTTTGAGTGTACCGAATGGAGTTTCCAGCTCTTGGCGATGAAAGGTCTTGGCCTGAACACCACGAACTTCAAGTATAGCCAAATCCAACTCTGGAGCGATCTTCTGAGGGGCATCCAATTTTCACCAGAATTCAAAATGGAATAGATAAAGTTGAGTCAAGCAACAAGAAGCGTTGTGGGTTATGTCATCAAGAAGATCACACTAGATAGACATGCAGAGTTGGCCATTGACTTATGTTGTCATTTATTATCATGTCCTTATGTAATGTTAATTCACTTTAAGAAATTAATCTCCTTATGTTATGTTATCTTTGTTCACTATAAGAAATTGATGTTTCTATGCTATTATTCCATATTTATTTTGTGATAGTATTTTAAAAAATAATATAAATACAAATATACCATGTCTCAAACATAAATAAAACATGTCCAAAATACACATAAGTCAAATATACACAAATCCAAAATACATAAGTCCAAAATATGCATAAGCCAAATATACACAAATAAATCATGAGTATCCCTCATGCGTGTTATACTTAGATGCTCGGAGGCACCCACCGATATGGCAGCGATTAGGATGGATATCTCACATAGGTGTACCCTGATCTTAATGCTAACCCTGCTCCTAACTCTGCTGCTGATCATCCTCCTCCTCCTCCTTTATCTCTCATCATGGTCGTACTACTGCTCCTGATTAATAAATTAATTACCTATCAAACAACTAATTTAATAAAATTACTAATTAAATTAAATTGAAATACCATTACATCTAATTGCGCAACAATTTGTAGCTGCATCAGGTTGGTGAAGACCATTTTGCACCATTGCCTAACTCCGTGTTATCTGTTGTAAATTTGAAATGCGAGCTCAAATGTACTCTTCTAACCTTCATCTCTGACTTTCCAGATTCGACCTTATTTGCTAAGCTGGCAAGAAAGGAGAGGATTGTTGATCTGTTTAGTTTGAACTTTCAGTTTTTTAGATTTTATTAAAAAAATATTATAAATTTAAAAAATTATTATAAATTTCAGTTTTTATTTTTAATTTTAAATATTTTCTTTATAAAATTTAAAAAATTAAATGAAAACTGAAAATTCAATGGTCCAATAAATATAGTGGCTTGCTTACAGCACTAGAGGTCTGACGGCGAATTTGCTGAGCCTGAGGAAGACGTTGTCACCGCACCTGGCACCCCCAATCATCAATCCCTGTCATTCATCTTATTTTCACCATATCCAATGGCTAATAAGCACGTTGACTTTAAAACGGAACGTTTGGTCCTGCATAAAATATGGCTCGACGCTGTGCCCATTTTTTGCTTTGACCATTTTATTTTATTATTTTATATATTTTTGGCTTACTATTTGAAGTTTGGTTCTCGCCACTAAACCCTTACACCGCCTCTCTTCTTTTGCAATACTGAGCATCTTCTTCCGCCCACCAACTAAACACTTTTTTGCTTTTACTATTCCCTACTTTTCTCAACAGAAGAGAAGGGCTTCCATGGAAAATGGCGATATTCCTGAAAATGCCAACGAGTGTATGAATTTAATATACTCTGTTTTTTTTTTCTCTTTTGGAATCTTACTTTTCTTCTATGTATTGTATGGCTATGAATATAACATGATTATTGTGTCTTTTTTTGTATTATTTTATTCTGGCATTTACAGATTGCCCAAGTCTAGAGTTAGAATCCGCAGGAAAAGCTGATGCATGCGAAGGGTGCCCAAATCAACAAATTTGTGCCACTACCCCTAAAGGGCCTGACCTTGGTACTCTTTATCTTTATCCCACATTCAACTTTGTCATTTTCATTATCTTAGTTCTGTCTCTCTCTTTTTTTTTTGCTTTAATCCATTAGGTAGCTTGGAATGCTTAAAATTAAGAATGTATAGTGCTTGTTCAGTTACCATGGACAATGATTTTGGAATTTGGGACCATTTATTGCGCACTGTGTTATTGTGAACCTAAGGTTAAGGTCCCTATGGTGGCTTATTAGTGTCATTTCTCCCTAAGCTCGTTGTTGTCACTTTTTTATGAAAGTATTCCATACCCTAATCATATGTTGGTTTTCCAAGTTCGGGATGTTGTCATCTAAGGAAATTTAAAGCATTGTATTTTTTTATCCTACTTCTTTATCGAATTATGGTTGGGTGTCTAGGTGGGGTTTTTAGTTCCTTCAATGTTTGATGGTAGAGGTTGATTGCTTTATGACGGATTTATTATGTGATTTCTGAGTATAGTTTTTGGGTAGTTAAATGATGGTTAGCCTCGATTTAAATTCTTTTCTGATTGCCTTGTTGAACATCTCAAGTGTTGTATAGATTACCTTGATCACGAAGAAATTTTAAAAATTTGTCTTTGGCAGTTTGTAGTCATCCCAATCATTGTTTTTCCTTAGTTTTCAATCCTGGATAGCAGATAGGGGGATGGCTGCTACAGCAAAGAATAGATACTACACAGATGTAAATGCTCAAAAAGTTAAAAAATTACCCACCATTAAACGCATTCATGATTAATGATCAAAAGTGATAATCTATTCTAAACCTTAAACATGGATGATCATCAATCTATTGCATAATTGGGACTCGTGGCAACATATTAGAGGAAAGAAAGTGAGAATAGAGAGGTGAGAGTGCAATTAGAGAAAGAGTGGAGTTAGAAGAGTGTCTCAATGTCACAGCAACAACAAAAACAAAGAAGATGGGGGGCAGACCAGCAGAGGAACCAAATAATGAACACAAAGCAGCTTGACTCAAACCTGCGACAGGGAAGCGAGAATTGGAACATTAGGGGTTCGCTGGAATGGTGCATAATGAAATTAGGCCTTAGTTTCAACCTAAGAAGCATGGACACAACAAGTTGGCAGTGTGTTCGTGTGTCAGATACGCGTCGGACACCGACACCCATACGACATGTGTCTGACACGTGTCCAATTAAAAAAATAATTTTTTTGAGCTTAAACATGTGCCGGACACAATCGGACATGCCCCGAACACGACCCGACACGCGTCAGGCACGGCTCTAATTCACAGTGGACATGCCTAAGTTAGTTTCTTTATTTTTTTAAAAAATTTTTAATACCAATAGGAGCCAAAAACCAACTCTAGTTGTTTAGTTGGATCTGTACTGTTAGGTCATTTCATTTTAAAAATTGTTCAATCGATTATAAAAAATAAGAATAATTAGATAAAAAAATTATACAAACATGACCAAAAAGTTCCAGAAAAAAAAAGAATTATACCAAAAAATAAAAAATTACATATATATATATGTCGTGTCTGTGCCCTGTAATTTTTTGAGTTTAGTGTGTCTTCGTGTCCGTATTCGTGTCATGTCCCGTGTCCATGTCAATGTCTGTGCTTCATAGGTTTCAACCCTCCATATTTAAATTATAAGTTGTTGGATTTTTAGTTCTTAGGATTATGGATTGTAGTTTTATTGTTATCTCAAATTTCATTTGGTATTTTGTGTCATGCGGTGTATCTTAATTCTTAAGACTTAAAGTGCTTTTGTAAAAATTGTGCAGAGAAACTATTATATCCTAAACATGCATTTTACATGGCAAAAGATCATAGTGCTGGGTTATCGCTTATCAGTTCATTCATACAATTTTCTTGAACATATACTAAAATGAACCCCATGTGTTGGACGTCATTCAACTTCAAGTCTATAACTGTATTCTGGACACTGAATGACAATATAATAAGCTTGAAATTGAATTCTTCATCTACCTGATGGTTATGTTAGCATTAGCAGCTTAACAGGCCTTTGAAACTGCCAATGTTCAAAAAAAAAAAAAATGTTAGCAACCTAACATACTAATACTTTGGGTTATCATTCACACAAACTGAAATTGGCAATAAGACAACACACAGAAAGTGAGGGTGCGCAGTTCTTAACAGGTGGTAGACTTTAGCCACACCTGTCATAAATAAAGTAGTTCTTAGTTTATTGCTCAGAGTGATTCC
This sequence comes from Dalbergia cochinchinensis, assembly GCA_031216125.1. Taxonomy (NCBI): domain Eukaryota; kingdom Viridiplantae; phylum Streptophyta; class Magnoliopsida; order Fabales; family Fabaceae; genus Dalbergia; species Dalbergia cochinchinensis. Next base: position 30,078,731 of record CM062368.1, read on the forward strand.
TTGCTTTGCAGCAAGACATTTATAAAACTCTGCATCCTAAAGCACGCCACCACAGTTCTCTAAATATTTTTCTTGTCCCAATATGGCTAAAACCTAGGTGTGATTCAGCACATCTCTTCCATCAACATGTGGGCAGGCGGCATAGACCAAAGAAAAAGGGAGGGATACAACAGGGAGAACCAAAAGTTCTAATAAACTCCAAAATCAGTAGATTCTGTTTTGTTTCCAAGTAGCATTGTGGTATTTGAGAATGCATTTTTCTTGATCAAATGTATTGATAAATACAATAATTTTATGTTATACAACATGTGTATCATATAACAATTATTCAGGTTGTATAATGAAATCATGCTTTTAAGAAACATTTTATACTTATACTAACTATAGGTTGGATTGTATTTGCACCATTTAGTGTGCTTATTATGCTTTCACTGATATAAGGCTTGTATAATTAGCCAGCTTATGAAATGATATATGTAATGTGTTCTTCTCTCCAGCATTAGTTCAAAGGCTAATTATAATATTTGATTAGCTTGTTAGTCCATTTAAGATTATTATTATTTTTTCTCATGTAAGCATTCTTTCTGGTTCCTCTAATTTTCCCTTTATTTTATGGTTAATGGTGATACATTTTTTTAGCGGCAAAAATATGTGCTTTCTTGCTGCATGTGTTTTATGCAGAACTTGTTGGTTTTATAGGTCATATTGATTGGAAATGGGAACTTATTTTTGTTTCTTGTTATAGATTTACTTATTATGTTGGTATTACTAGCCTTAAGAACTTTGGTCACCATCTACATTTGTTTCTGCAGACTTGGTTGCCTTTGCAGAAAGAATGGTTACTGTGAAGCATAAGATATTGGTTTTATCTAGAAAGGGAGGAGTTGGCAAGAGTACCTTTTCTGCCTAGTTGGCATTTGCTTTAGCAGCAATGGATTTTCAAGTGGGTCTTCTTGACATTGACATTTGTGGTCCAAGCATCCTAAAGATGCTTGACCTAGAACGTCATGAGATACACTAAAGCAACCTTGGGTGGTCTCCTGTCTATGTGGAGTCTAACCTTGGAGTCATGTCAATTGGTTTCATGCTTCCTCATCCCGATGAAGCTGTTATATGGAGGGGTCCACGCAAAAATGGGCTAATCAAGTAGTTTCTAAAAGATGTCTACTGGGGTGAGCTTGATTTTCTTGTCACTGATGCTCCACCTGGTGCCTCAGATGAGCACATTTCAATTGTTCAATGCCTCGATGCGATTGGAGTGAAGTGCAATCATAGTTACCACTCCTCAACAAGTCTCTCTTATTGATGTGAGAAAAGAGGTGAGTTTTTGCAAGAAAGTTGGAGTAAAAGTTCTTGGGGTTGTAGAGAATATGAGTGGATTATGCCAGCCCCTCACAAATTTCAAGTTTATGAAGTTGACAGATAATGGTGACCAGAAAGATGTCATAGAGTGGGTTTGGGAATACATGAGAGAAAAAGCGCCTGAAATGCTGAATTTGTTTGCTTGTAGTGAAGTATTTGATAGTCGTGTTGGTGGTGCAGTGAAGATGTGCAATGAAATGGGAGTGCCTTTTCTTGGTAGGGTTCCATTAGATCCACAACTTTGTATGGCAACTGAAGAAGGTAGATCCTGCTTTGCTGATAAAGATTGTGTTGTGAGTGCTCTTGCATTAAAGAAGATTATAGAGAACTTGATGGAAACTAATGGGTTGTTAATGGCAGTTAGTAATGGGGTCTAGGACATTTGCTTTATGTAACATCCTAATTTTTAACCCAATACTCTAGAACATAATTAGGTTAATCATTAGACTGTTATGTCATAGCTTCCTTATTACTTTAAAATACTTAGCGGAAAATACTGGTAAATTTTTTTTTGAATTATAAAAGCAAAGTGAGAGCCGCGCGACACGTTAATTAGTAATGCACGAGAGGTAATAAAGCAAGCATCGCATAGCAACAAGACATAAGAAAGTAAAAGCACATCATAATAACATTGAACTGCATACTTATATGATATGCCCGCTCGTGTAGAGTGGGGCTTAGTTTGATACATCATAAACAGATACAACTAAAAGAAAGCACAAGGGAAAATACTACGGAAACGTAAAAGCAACTCCCCTACCCAAGTGCAACTAAAGGGATAACCTCTAAACAAAAGGAGGTCTATCCTCATCTAAGTGATGTGTGCTCTACTCGGGTACTCCATCGGTCGTACGTCTCCTCCTACTGACGTCCATCTCGCAAGCGAGGCACATATCCGGGAAACTGGGCAAGCTCTTCGGGCGTAAAGAGGTGGAACGGGGATTGAGAGTAACCCCCGTGATGTGGCCGCATCTCCGGTCGTCGTGCAAGCCGTGGCTGAGTCACGGTATCCTCACTACCCTCCCTCATCAGTGGTGGAGTGGGGGCGGAGCTCTCGCTATACGGATGGGTAGGCGGGTCCTCGGACGGGTCGGTCTCCGAGAAGTAGGTCCGAGACGCATGTCGGGATAGTCACGCATGGCTGAAGCGGTGGTGTGCATGCGAGCACTCTTTAGATTATGCGTCTGGCGCTCTCAAAAACCCGTTAAATCGTGGTAGGGTCTTTGTCGGGGAGAAGCGATGGGTGTGGACAGGGTGAGCGAATGGACGTCCTACAAATATGAAGACTCACACCGTGCACTGTCCCTCAAAATGGTATGACCCGTGATCGGGGTCATAGTGCACCTCCCACGTCGGGGTGTCCACGAAGACCACGAACTTCGCCATCTGAAGACGTGACGGAAAGAAAGAGATAGGGGGAGTGAAAATCTTGCTAAAGAATCTCAGTAGGGCCTCCTACTACCTAGGTGTCATCATCTACGTCCTCAGGAACCTTGGGTTTAATAAACAAAATAAGTGAGCATGCATTAAGTCCATTTTTAGGTTCTAAAACATATTTTACCCAAGGTCCGTTCGTTTTAACATGATTCTTAATGTCATGGATGCAAACATATTAAAGGATGTATGCATGGCTCTACTTAATACAAGAATAATCATCATATCTTTAAGAACATCATAATAGTGGCATAAAGTGACAATTAAATTCTCTTTGTGACATAATCATCATAACTTCCTCGTAGGCCACCCTAAAAGACAATCGCTCTAGGGGTGCTCAGCCAAACCGGTGTCACCCAGAACGTGTCACATCTTTAGGTTATGAGCTCATACCTCAACTAGTCGTCACTAGTTCTTACTTATCAATCCCGATAAGCGTAACATAATCATAAACATAATCTCGACTTATCCAGTATGGGCCAGGGGACATTTCTTGGGGGTGCTCGGCCGAACCAGTGTCACCCAAGAATTCATCTTGGTACCGATGTCACATGAGTTCTCTGGAGGTGCTCGGCCGAACCGGTGTCATCCGAGAATTCATCTTAGTACCTCATAAAAATTTCATAGGTTTTCAAAAACTTTCTGAGTCCCGAATTTGTCAGAAATTCGACGGCATAACTGTAGCATGCTGAATTTCTTTCAAATTCTTCTTTATGCCACATAAGTCAATCAAACATGCATCCTTCATCATAATTTCATGCATTCTCATAATCATCCTCATACTTTCACAAGCAACATTAAAAATTCGTTATGCACTTGGTCCTACGGTATTTTATGCTCTGACCCTTACGGGCCTTAAACTTGTGATGTAGTTAACCTATCATCTCCTATCAAAATTTTATGCACCTAAGGGTTTTCTCTTAACAAAACTTATTATTATTCATGCTCTCTATTAAATCTGAGCATCATCATTCCTTAAGAGCAACGCTTTGATCTTAAAATTGCGGGGTTCTAGAACTTACGTTTTAGACCCTTTCTTGGTTCTGTCTTCGCCTAAGGCGCTATAAGTTAAACCTAAACCAATTATGAGACATTCCTATGTATAAGGACTAATTATAAACCAAGTCTGCCATAGTATGAGGTTGCTGGACAGATTCTAAAAACTAAATGTTCTAAGAGTTCTAGAATTGCGGTTTTACAGTTTTCTAATTACTAATTTCTCCATGGGTGCTAAAATTCATTCCTACTTCAAATGTAACCAAATTTTTCATGATTAAACACTCCTAATCTGATTATATCCCCATTAAAACAGTTTGGGCAGTGTCCATAAATAAATGGGATTAAACTATGCTAAATTTTGACTTTAAGGTTTTTTTCTAGAAAGCTAGTTTCTCTTTTAACATGCATAGAAGTGTTCCTACCTCATCACACATAATTTCCACACATCAAAACATCATCACACAACAACAAACTCATCATGACAAGGCCGAAACACCAAGTCCCCAAGAAGGTGCATGACTTGATGTTTCTAAGACATGTAAGGTGCTAGTTTCTCCTGGAACCAATTTAGAACCTTTAAAACTCTTTTGCAAACCCATTTATTTTTGTAAAAGAGGCTAAAACATCCTTAGGTCGGTGACCACTTGATCTCTCCTTAAAGAGAGTTAAATTCATAGAACCTTATTGGTCTTAGACTCAAACAAATTCATGAGATTTAAAAGGATTCTTAAAACTTGACTTATTGGTCCTTGGAGCTAGATGAAACTCATTCCAAGTTCATCATCACTACAAGGCCGAAATCATGCATTCAAAGAATTCTTTCTCATTAAACTTTAACTTGAGATAAAATGGGTAAGTCTTTGAGCTCTAAGGTCTTTTAAGTGATGACATAATTTAAGCATGCTATGCACTTCATTTTTATTCTTCATTACAAAATAAAGTGAGAGCTTAAAGTAAACATGCAAGACTTGAAATATAAATATGCAAGGCTTGGAATATAAATATGCAAGTTCATTTCTTTATTTTAGTGCTCTAGGCCCAATAACAATCGACTTTAAGGCTGAAATAGAAAGGCTTTGAGATTTAGTTAGGTGATAGTGCAAGTTCTCATTTTAAGTCTTTACGTTCTTTAGTGATAAAAGTAAATATGCTAGGCAAGAATGTAAATATGAGATGCACCCATTCTTTATCCTTTAACTTTAAGTTATGGCTTGGAAATTAAATATGAATGCAAAGCTCAAAATAAATATGTAATGCATAAGCTTGAATATAAATATGAATGCTAGTCCATTTATTTCTTATTAGAGCTCATACAAGACTTTTGAAGGAACTTAAAACCTCAACCCAAACTTATCATGACAAGATAAAGTAAAAACAAGAGTGAACCTTAAGGGTTCTTTAAAACACAGTTTCTTTTCTTGGAATGTAAACATAAATAACATTTTTATTAAAACTCAAGCTCTAAAGGCCTCTTTGTGATGAACACATAGTCATCATCTAGAAGCTCTCATTATCAAGCCATTGTGAACCTCCTTGGCCAATATGGCCGAAACTTGGAGAAAGAAAAGGAAAAGGAACCGAAATTTTTGAGAAGGAAAGAAACATTTGGAACTCTAGAGACCATGATCTTGATGATGCATTAACACCAACATCATGAGTTCTCATCATTGAGTTCATGTTAACCATTTTAAAACATCATCAAAGTGAAAGGTTTTCAAGGATTCAAGAAGAAAAACTAAAAACATCTTTAACTCAAGAACAAAGATCAAGCTTTAGAGATTGTTCAAGTGATGAACATCATCATGAAACTCTCATCATCAAGCTCTCATTCCTTTGATCCTCAAGCCTCATGGCCGAAAACATAGAGGAGAAGAAGAAGAAAAGAAGTTCAAAAAATGATTCAAGAGAAACTATGAACACATAAAGAGATTAAGAACTTTAAATGAAAGAACTCTTGAAAGAAAATCCCTACCTAGTGGTTTGAAGATTGGGATGAGAGAAGAGGATGAAGAACTTGAAGACTTGAACTTGAGAGAAAAAGGAAACTTTGAAGTGTTCTTTGGAAACTTACACTTAGCAAATGAACCCAAAATGATGCAAGTTCACCCAAGCAAGCTATTTATAGAGAAATGAAACAAATGCAAGGTGCAAATGAAGAAGAAGGTTTCAGCCATCAGCCTCATGGGCAACCCATGAGTTCCATGAGGTGAGATAATGTGGTCTTGAAGCATAGTGAGATATGGTTCAAAGTATGGTGAGGTATGGTTCAAGGTATGGCTTCAAGCATGGTTCTTTGAGTAAGAAACAATTCAACATGTGTGGTAATTGAGAGAGAGAGGGCCAAAGTGCATCAGCCATGGGGAGGGTTCTCTTGCATTTTAATTGTGGTTTAGAGTTGTGTTTAGGTATATCTTTGATTAGGATCAAGATTAGGAATTTGTAAGAAAGTGTTTAGGTGAGAAAATGGGTAATTAAGGTTGTCAAGACATATTTAAGGAGTGTTCTTGCATCATTAGTGAGATATAAATTCATTTTAGTGCATAAACAATTCTAGACACAATTCCTTGATTTAAGGAATTAGAGAGAGAAAACACTATTTAAGATTCCAAAAGTGAAATCTTGAGTTTTAGAAAGGAGATTTAAACCTAATCTAGTAATTAATTTTAATAGTTTATTTTGACTCTAGATTAATTATGGAAATTAATTAATCTTCTATTAGAGCCTAATATTGCTTAGGTTTGCTTAATTATATCATTAAACTCGAAAATACTATTCTTGGGGCAAAATCGTAATTTTGCACTAAAACTGCCCGGGACTGCCGAGACTCAAACAGATGTTTTGAAACATGTAAAAACATGGTTTTAAACCTCTGGGGAAAGTTTCGGGCTCAAACGGCACCTTTACCCGCGTAAAACGCTATAGGGGTATTTTGGTCATTTTAACCCGAAACTGCAGAAAATGAGACTTTCGCCTTCGAAACCACTCAAGGGTCATTCAATCCCCTTCAAACATTGAGTTGGCCCTTCGAGGACTGCCGGGTCGGCCATCCTCGAATTCCGAGCCGAAAATGACCTCAGGGGCATTTTGGTATTTTCCACTTGGACAGAAAATCGAGGCGTTACACTTTATGGTACCAATCTCTGTAAATTGGAATCTAATTTTGTCCGTGCACGTCTCTCTGTGCAGGAAATTTGTTTTGTACTTTGTATACCACATATATTGTATAAATTAATGTGCCATTGGGCTGAGCCTTGACGCATTCTGGGATTAGAAATATTGGCTTGCTAAGTTGTTATGCTCTAAGTGCTTCACAATGTTCGAGTTAGACGTATACAGTAAAATAAGTTTGCCATTTTGTGTTTGACAGTTTAAATTGTATCCTTTGTTAATGCTTCTTTAGACCCTGTATATGATGTGATTATTTTCAATACATTGGAGTTGCTAAACAAAAGAAACGTTGCCATACTTTGTGTTTCAATTGAATTTCGCTATAAAATTTGTGGTTGGGCGAGATTGACACTATGTCTCTAGAATCCCTTGGTTGGTAAGCTCATCAGGACATTGCTTTGTTCCACGTAGTTGTAAAGATGCTCCATCTCTATCACGTTCTATATTTAGTGCATTTTGTAGAAAAAGCACGTTTTTTTAATTTCTTTTTTGAAAAAGTACTTTTAAATTTTTTAATTCTGCTTGTTTATGCTTCTTTAAAAAATAAAGATGGGAAATAGTCTGTTTTTCCTTTTATATGAAAAAATAGAAACGAAATTGTTTCTCCAAAACTCAAAAGCAGTGAGGGAGAGGAAAAAGGTGGCATAATAAATGATCCAGATATATTTTGAAAAATATTCTTAACATAATAGTAACATAGCTGTTTAGAAGGTAGAAGAACAAGAGATGACTCAAATGATAATGTAACACCCCGATTTTTCTGTTTGAGTGGAAATGACCAAAATGCCCCTGAGGTCATTGTTCACCCGGAATTCGAGTACAACCGTTCCGACAGTCCTCGAAGGGTTAACTCAATGTTGAAAGGGGATTATGTGTGGCATGTATGCTAATAGAGCAGAAGGATTAAAAGATCAAAATGCCCCTATGGCTGTTTAACACTGACTAGTGAGCCGATTGAGTCCGAACTTTACCCTAGAGGATTTAAATGATGTTTTTATGAGTCTGGGCAGGCCTATTTATGTCCCGGTGGTCCCAGGGAGTTTTTGTGTAAAATTACGATTTTGCCCCTCATTGAGCACCTAATGACTTTAATCATACAATTAAGCAAACATAAGTAATATTAGGCTCTAATCGAAGATTAATTAATTTTCATAATTAATCTAGAATCAAAACAATTAATTAGAATTAATTAGAACCTAAGATTGCTTAGAGAAGCTCAAAATCCTTTTCTCAAAATTTTAACATTGTGCCATAAATCAAAGAATAGTGTTCTTCCTATCAATTTTCTTAAATTAAGGAACCAATGGATGTGATTGAGAATCTTGATTAGAGGGCGTTTGACTCCACTAATAACTAAGACCACTCCTAAACTTGTCTTGAAAAGCCCTTAATTACCCACTTTCTCATTCAAACACTTAACCACAAACTCCTAACCAAATACTTAATCAAACCTATATTCTAAATCACATCATAACACAAGGAAATGAAATAATTTTCCTCCCCCATGGCCATTAAAACACACGGCCACTTCCCTTCCAAAATTCATCATATGTTGATTTATTTTAATAACATTTCACACTCAAAGAACCGTACCTTTAACCATATCTAGCAATACCTTAAAATGACACGCACAAGAGATATTTTCCCTCCTTTTTCCTCTAATATGGCTGGCCACTTTCCCTCCTTTTCACCCTTTATGTGTTTCATTTCTGTATAAATAGGAAAAGCCTCCCATGAAACCCCTTTGCTTATTTCTCTTGCACTTCCCAAGTTTTCTTTCTCAAAGAGCTCTTCTTCTTCTTCCTCTACTCTTTTCAAGGCCAAGCCCTCCCTCTCAATCAAGAAGTACATCCAAGGTAGGGAGTTGTATTCTTTTCTTTTATTATTTATCTCTTGACTTGTAAAGATACAATGTTGATGCTTATTTCCTTCTCCACTTTCTTTTTGGTTCTTACTCGTTCTTTTTCTTCCCTTTGATTTTCGGCCAAATGGCCTACATTTGAAAGAAACCATGGCTTGATGATGAGGATATTGAGTATTGGTTCCAAAGCCATCACTTGTTTGACCTCTAAAGCTTGAAGGTTTCATTTTTGGAAAGGTTTTTAACAACACAAAAAAACTATGTTGTTGTGAAGAGTAATCTTGAGCCTAGAATTCAAATAGATAAGAAATGGATTGCATTCATGTTTATTTTCCTTGTTATCACCTTAATAATTAATCTCAAAGCCTACCTATTTTAACTTTAAAGTTGATTGTTGATTTAAAGTGAAAACTCTAAGGGGCCTAGAGCACTAAAATAAGAATTGAACATGCATATCATATTTATTTTTCAAGTCAACACCTAAAGCTCAAAGATAAGAAATGAACTTGCACTTCATATTTATATTTCTTGTCTAGCATGTTTATGTTTCAAGCCATCACATAAACCTAAAGATTAAGAATGAACTTGTATTCTCATGTTGATTTTCAAGTCTTACATCTTTACTTTTCCTTGCCATCACTCTATAATGATAAGATTAAAATAGAACTTGCATTGGCATGTTTATATTTATCACCCAAAGATCGAAGGCTCAAAGATTCTCTTTCAACTAAATTTTGAAAGCTATGGGCATTTATCTTGCAAAGGTGTTTTGATCCCAAAGTGAGTGTTGGAACAAGTCTCAAAATGGTTAGAAAATGGAGGAATAACTTAGAAGATGTTTTAGACTGAAAATTTCATATTTTAAAGGCACTGGTAATCGATTACAAGGCCCATGTAATCGATTACTAGAAAGTTTTGCCAGACTCAGACATGAACTTTTAGGCTTGAGTAATCAATTACAGCCTTATGTAATCAATTACAAATACTGAAACACTAGTAATTGATTACCATTCCATGTAATTGATTACTCAGATGTTCTTAGGGCCCAAGTTTGATGTAATCAATTACAGAGCCCATGTAATTGATTACCAGAGCCCCTAACCTTCTTGTTTTGAAAACTCAAAGTTGTGTAATCAATTACAAGGCTCATGTAATCAATTACCAGAGCCCTCAACTTCTTTGTTTTGAAACTCGAAGCTATGTAATCGATTACAGGGCTCAAGTAATCGATTACCAGAACCCCAAGTGTGCAATAAACATTTTCCTTACTTGAAAGATATGAATCCATGATCTTGTTTACATATGAAACTATGAGATTGCCTAACATAAATTAATTGAGAAATGTTCATGAATCATAAGTATGTTTGTTTTATGAGGAATTGATCCCTAAAGATAGAACTCAACCTTTACATGTTATGGTTTCATATGGAATATTAGGGATGCATATGCTAGAGATATATGAAGAGCTAGGAATGATTGTTCTTGAATCATGACATGCTATGATGTATTGATGCATGAATGGATATGTTGCATGATATTGATGACTTGATTTACATGTACTATTAGCTCTTATGGCATAAAGCAAATTTGAAAGAAATTCGGTGTACTACCATTATGCTGCCGAATTTCCGTCAAATTTGAGGACTTAAGGAAAGTTTCTGAAAACTCCATAAGATACATCCTGGGTGACACCGGTTTAGTCGAGCACGCCTAAGGATAAATGTACTAAGATACGTTCTGGGTGACATCGGTTTAGCCAAGCACACCCAAGGACAAATGTGACATAACACTGAGATGCATTTCTCCCACTCCGGTGGGGAGAAGGCAAATCCATGAGGGTATTGATATTGAGCTTGCCAAAGCGGACAATTCACTGCGTACTAAATACCAGTAGAGCGTTTCAAAGAAGGAAATATTCCTATGGACTCCTCGAATTAAAGGTTATGATAGGTGATCCTTATGCCCCCTAGCCCGTACTCTTGAAGTCGGGATTATTATTATGTTATGCTTATCAAGAGGGATAAGTAAGAACTAGTGACGACTAGCTAAGTATGAGCTCATAACCTAGAGATGTTTTTAGAGTGGCCCCCATGATGAAAAGTATGAAGTTTAATGTCACACAGTTAAGAAAAATGAAAGTTTCACTTGAAAAGTTATATGCCACTAGATGCCATGTATATGATGTTTCTTGATGATTATGTTCTATTGCTTTCTCGCATAATGTATATTCATGCATTCATGCCTTGCTATGTTGCATCCATGACATTAAGATTCATCCTAAAATGATCGGGCCTTGGATAATTATGTTCGAAAACCTAATAATGAACTCTATGCATGCACATCTTTTTATAATAAACCCAAAGTTCCTAACGACGTAGATGATGACACTAGGATAGGAGGTTTTCCCTACTGAGATTCTTTAGAAAGTTTCTCACTCCCTCTATCTTCTCTTTCCGTCACATCTTCAGAGGACGATACCATCCTTCGTCATATACGTCGACGTGCCGACATGGGAGCTGTATTTTGACGCCACGCACCAGTCCTATCACTTCATAGGCCGTTGCTCTGTTCGTATGTTTGTGTTCCTGGATCGCCCCTTCGCTCAGCCAGTCACTAGCTTCCGGTTCACTCCAATCTCACCCTTCGCTGATGACCTCTTGTTCGAGCGCGCGCACCCCCGAGGAGAGCACATTCGTCGCACCCCTGATGCTGCTTCTGCCACCTACGCCTATCCCGAGTACGTTCCCTGTTCACCCCGGGCCTTCTCCGAGACCGATCCCTCCGGGACGGACATCCCATCCATGGGTTCCTCCCCCACCATCCCCATGGAGTTGGGGTGTGAAGATACCGTGATGCAGCCACTCCGAGGAGGTAAAGTGAGGATGGTACCCCGCTACGGAGCACAACCCGACCTTCTCACCGCTTGGCCACCCTGGCCGAGTTGGCCCAGTGGATTGGACATGTACCTCCTATCGACGAGCAGGAGTAGGAGCTGATAGCTGACTTTAGTGCACACACTCCTACACGACTAGGGTAGCCTCCTTTTGGTTTTAGAGGTTATCTATTTTTTGATGCACTGTTGTAGGTAGAGATTCAGATGTATTTTTATTTATGTTTCCCCTATGACGTATGGATGAATGTAATAACTCTACTACTATTCTGGTGTATGGCATGACTATTAATTAATTTCTTTTATAATTTGTGTTCCTTTGGATATGATGTGTTTTTCCCTCTTGATTTTCTTGCAAGACGACGACGTAGTTTACTTAGTTCATGCATATGGCTCACATTTTATCTTTCCTTTCAAAAAGAAAAATTTTACCCGTATTTTCTGCTATCTATTTTAAAGAAATGTTTTTAAAGAATGAGACTAAAAGAGTAATAAACTAATGATCAACCTAGTTACGTTCTAGGAGTATTGGGTTGAAAATTAGGATATTACAGATAGAATAGTGAACATGTGTAGAAGATTTAAGGACTATTCTTTTGCTTTCAAGACTTGAAAAACTCTCCCTCAAATTAGAGCATATTAATCATATGCATCAAGCTTGTTACAAATGTGGCTAATCTAAGGTCTCCTAAGAGATTTAGTGAATATATCCGTTAGTTGATAACTGGAATTAACAATATGAGTTGCAATACATCCAAATTAAATCTTTTCTTGAATAAAATGATAATCTATTTCTATGTGCTTGGTTCTCCCATGGAACATTGAATTCGAGGCAATGTGAAGGCATCTTGGTTACCATATGAGCTGCATTTGATTAATATCTCCAAACCTCAGATTCTTGTAGCAAATGCTTCAGTCTTATTAGTTCACAGGTAGCTAAGGCCATTGTTCGAGATTCAGCTTCTACACTCGATCTAGCCACAATATCTAGTTTCTTACTTTCCCATGATATCATGTTACCTCCAATCATGACACAATTACTTAAGATGGATAGTTATCTGAAGGTGAACCTACCCAATTTGCATATGAAAAACCAGCAATTTTGAAATGGCCCTTGTCTTCATTTAGGAGTCCTTGGCCTCGTGCTCTCTTAATGTATCTAAGTATTCAAATTGCCTCATCCTAGTGACTATCACAAGGAAACTGGCTAACTACACTAACAACAAAGGAAATCTCAGGTCAAGTGATGATAAGATAGTTTAAATTTCCAACAAGCCTTAGATAAGATGGTTTTATTCATGTCATTTTGACTATGTTGTTTTATTGCGCACCAAAAAGCTACATTTACTAGAAAGTTACCTTTCTTATCTAACCTATGTTTTTGCACTCCAAGTTTGTAAAAGCCGAGAGATCTTGTTTAAAGTTTTTTAGGTTAGAGAAAGTTTTAGAGATCACGATTCAACCTCTCTTCTTGTGATTTTTTCACTTTCAACAACAACCCCTCAAGATTTATAATTTCAACCCCTTGTGGGAAGCTAGTTGTTGGCCCCTTATAGGCATACACCCTCTAGGGATGGACAATTGGTATACCAAGGTTAATGATCGTTCTACCATTAACTCGAAACTTTATTTTAGACTATTCCAAACATAAATAATTTAACTGAACAATAAATAAATTCAAATAGCACATAATATTGTCTGTTGTTCACAGAATGACAAAATTAATTAATAATTACGCTCTAAGACACAAGAACTATCCTTGTTATACTGTCTATGTTTCATAACATAACAATTAAATAATAATTTAACTTAGAAGCTTTAATAACTATTTGAACTTTTTCTACATAATAGGTTGAGTTCTATAATGTTTAAATTGGGAAATTACACTAACTGTTTAACTCAATTCTAGTATTGGATTGAGCTCTACAATGGATAATTATTAATTGAATCTAAATAATACCGATATTGATTTTATTGTCCCAACCACTACTCATATAATAACAATTAAATGATAATTTAATTGTAAACAATGATAATTGTTAAATGATTTCTATTAACTAGTTGAATCTTGTAATAGTAAATAATAATTATTTTAAAGGGATAGTTCACTTTACTCCCATGCCCTATAGCTCATGCGTACTTTAGCTTATAAAATTTAAAACTGTGTAAATTGACCCCCTAAACTTTCTCAAACGTGCATTTTAGCTAAGATAAGTGTATTATACCCCTTAAATTTTGGAATATGTACAAAAGGGCTCCCCAAACTTTCCTAAATGTGCTACCCAATGCCCTATATTTTCTTAAATTTGTGTTATTTTTCTTAATATTTGTGTTATTTTTCTTAATATTTGATGGACAAAGTTAACAAAATGGTTAATTTGCACATTTAAGAAAGTTTAGGGAGTTAAACTACACATTTTTAAAGTTTAGAATGAACATGGATTTATATTTTCTTGGGGGGGCATTAAAGTGTAATTTTCCTTTAATTTAATTGAGTCACCATATTAGCTATTTAACTAAATTTTGGTAATAGGCTGGGTTTTGTCTCGAATAATTAAAAATTAAATTTAAATACCATTGTAACTATTCTTAGTATAACGACTGCTTAGCTATTTTATGATAAGTAGCTAGGTTCTATCATGTCAAACAAATAATTTCTAGAGTACAAACAATTGATATATAACATAATATAGTTTTCTAATATATCTTTAATAGCTAAAATTTAGACATGAGTAAGTACCCATTCACTGTATGTTTTTTAGAGCATATTGTCATTGCCTACGAGATCTTTAAGGATCTGAACTGTGTTGCTAACACAATCATCTAACGTTGACTGAATAGATAGAAAACTATATTTTTGGCCACTAAATTAAGAACTATTTTTGAACTAATGACGAGGAGGAAGGAAAAGAACAACTGCAAAAGAAACAAGGGTTTAAGTTTTTTCTAGAGTGAAGGGAGAATAAGGGTAGCTAGGGTTGTCTGGGAGCATCTTAGGAGTGTTATGATGTGTTATATTAGAAGTAGAGGGATGAAACAAATCACATTAGATGGGAAAACACACATGGGTTGGGTTGCATCGTGCCATGTCACGCTTTAGCGTTCCTGCTCCTTTGGTGCACACGATAGCGCGCCTGGTTTATACTCAAACGAGTCTCAGGGCCTTTGAATATCTCTTAGGCCTTAACAAAACCTTTGTGAGCCTAGAATTGCCCTTTCTACGGGCATCTATTTGGTCTTGAAATATTACAAATTGATAACTAATAATGATAATCACTTTGTCGGGCCTACGTGTTACATATTGTCATCTCCAGTATGGAAACAAAGGGTACATAATCAGTGCACTCACATTCGAGCATTATGTGTCATCATCCTTATAATGAATCTTACACACATATGAGCACTTTGTGTCACTGTTGTCGGGGTGTAATATTGTAGGGTTAAATACATTTTACCCCCCTGTATTTTAGGTCATAGGCAATTTAGACCCTGACTTTTTAAAATGTGCAACGCAGCCCCTTGTGATTTTAAAATAGTGCAAAATAGCCCTTCCATCAATAAGACATCCATTTACACTATTAAATGATTTTTTTGGACAAAATTGCCCTTACATTTTTCTAAATTTCCCATCTCTCATCCCCTTTACACAGTCATCTCTTTCGTCCAATTTCAACAAAGAAGAAGAACCCCTCCATGGCAACTCCATCACCCACATCAAAAAGAAGGAGAAACAACACCATAATAAAATAAATCAGTAACGAAATATAGACCATTCTTTATCAATAACAAATCAGTACCAATTTCAAATTTCAAATCAATAACAATACCCACATCGAATGTCAAAACCAAAACGAAATACAAATTAGTTACAAAATCGTTCTCCATTCATCAATAGCAAAAGAAGGAGGAAAAACAAAACCAAAACAAACAATCCATATCTCAACACCAACCAATCTTTTGAAACCTTAAACTAGCAAAAAAGAAAAAAAAGACAGGTATCACGATCCCCAATCACCACCATCGTTCTCTTCTTCCATGCCTGTCACCACCGCGAGTCGCCACAACCACCACCAAGAGCACCACCGTCACCGTGAAGCTGTCGCGACCTTTTCTCCTCCTCCATCATTGTTGCATCTCGTCCTTGGCCCTTCGCACAACAGCCATGCTCGAGCAACCACCATCGCTGGATCTTCCACCTCGTACTTGTTCTACAAGCTTTCTTCGGTCACATCCTTTTGCTGTCACAACACCACTAGATCTTCCACTACCGCGTCACCGCCACTACTCATCGCTTCTCTCTATCTCTATAACCTATAGCCCCAAAACCAAGCAGAACCCCCAAAAGTTAGAGATGGAAGCATGGCAAGGGAATGACTTTTCTGAGTATTGGGAAAAAAATTTCACGTTTTTGGAAGCATGGCAAGGAAAAGTGTTGGGAATGAGGGTTAGAAATTTTAAAATATGTAAGGGCAATTTTGTGCAAAAAATATGATTTAATAGTGTAAATGGATGTCCTATTGATGGAAGGACTGTTTTGCACTATTTTAAAATTTTAGTGGGTCACGTTGCACATTTTAAAAAGTTGGTGTTTAAATTGCACATGGCCTAAAGCATAGGAGGTAAAATGTATTTAACCTAATATTGTATTAGCTCGAGTGCTATGCATCACCATCCTCAAGGATAACTTTTGTATATGTCCGAGCACTACAAATCGTCATCCTCAAGTATAACATTTTTGTATATGCCTAAGCCTTATGCATAGCCATCCTCATCAGGGATAACATTCATGTTGTTGTTAACTCGCAACTCTATTTTAAACTATTCCTAAACATACATAATTTAAGTAAATAAACATATAGATTCTAAAATATAGGAATGATTCATGTTATACCATCTATTAGTCATGAAATAATAATTAAGTCACAGTTTTAAAGCTCAGCTTGATGATTGACTCGGTTAGAGTACTAGGTCAACGGGTCACTGGCTCAAATGATGGATTATTGGTTGAACCAGTTAAATCAGATATATTTAAATAAATATATGTATAATATATTAAAATTTAAACAAATATAATAAATTAACACAAATAATTAAATATTTAACACATTTTTAAAATTTATATGCTACATAAATATGCAAAACATATATGCAATTAAAAAAATAATGCATTGAAATTATGTAATACATACATTAAAAGTGAAAAAAGTTTTTTTTTCATATTTCATGAAGGGCAAAACTTTCGTTTTTGGTCAAGGCTCAAAGCTCAATCATTATAGCAATAGAGAGAGCTCCATTCCAGAAGCCTATTATAATAAACCTTAAAGGTTTTGACAAAAAGTAACCCAAAAAAATGCAACTTTGCTTTTTTAACACCCACTTTCTCAAATATCTAAACACCCTACTTACAAAATATGAGTTCCACCACTTATTTTTTTTTTTCAACTTATTTTCTCTCTATCACTTTTCTCACATTTATATGTAACTCATCGAATTATTCAAGGTAACCTATGCAACCCTAATTTCACCCTTACTACTCAACACACACACATACACACTCTCTATCTCTCTCTTTCTCTCTCTCTCTCTCTCTCTCTCTCTCTCTCTCTCTCACTTGCACACAATGGTGCACATCACCCCTCATTCCCCATATCTTCTTTATTCGTCCTCAAGTCCTAAAATCTCTCTCTCTTTCCCTCTCTCTCATACACATACACAATGAGATCTTGCTCCATATCTTTTCAAGGTACAAAGATGTGTAACGACTCGCCATTTAAAACAACAATGGACATGTCACAAGTGGCAATTGCAAAAAATTGATGCAAGGAAGATCCGACAACTATAGTAGATCTAAAGCAGCAATGGATCTAGCAACCATGGTGGATCTGCAGCAGCATGCGGCCACCATTTTTTTTTTTTGGAGTTAGTTGGTTTGAACAATGTGAACTGGTTGAACAGTGACCCTTGAGTCACCAGTTTTTGGGGGAAAAACACCAAGTTAGACCAGTTCATGGCAGGTGGTATGCAAGTCCGATCCATTCTGCTACTTGGACTAATCATCCTACTGGTTTACCAGTTCACCAATCAAATTAGCTAGTCTAGTTTGGTTTTTAAAACACTGAATTAAGTAATCATCCAACTGAGAAGCTATAACATTCGTTTAGTTGTTTCCTCATAACAAGTTGAGTCATATCATGTTAAATAATAATAAAGAATGTAACTGAGAAACTATGCTAACTGTTTAGCTAGATTTTAGTGATTGGTTGACCTTTATCATGAATAATTAATCTAAATAACATTGAGACTATTCTTATGGTTCTAACTGCTAATTATATAATAACAATTAATTAATAATTGTTATAAATGGATGTCTGTTACCAATCATGATTAGGATCCTATTTATTGTCCATTACTATGATATCACAAATTACTCAATTTCAATTGTATTCAACGGTCTATAAATACAGACCAATAGTAATATTATAATACATAGAAATACAAAAGAGCTTCTCCATTCCTCTGCCTATTCTTATTTTTTGATCACTTCTCCTTACTTAACCCACCATTTCATAATACGTTATCATACTGAGGTGATCCTTCGTTCTTGATTTCTCACTCTGAGTATATGATAATTACTCTCATACTGTTGGGTGGTTATGTGTGATGGTGTGTGCATGCCAACAAATTGTGCTTTGACTTATTGCCAAAATCCTGATTTCCTATTGGCTTTAAACAACTGGACACATTTTTTTTTCTGATCCATTTTCTTTCGAGCATTTCAGGATCTCAAGTTTTTTTTTTCAACCCATTATAACGCTTTTTTTGTTTTTAGAATTGTCAGTCAAATAATGCACTATCACAGCAAAGTATGCAAGCTTAAGAAGATTGATTTTGATCTCAAAGCCCGTGATGAAATTGCAATATAACTGTGTGAGAGAATCACATAATCTGTACCTTTTTCTTTTTCAATCATTTAATTATTATTTTTTTCCTTTTTAGATTATTTGATTTAGTCTTAATTAGTAATAAATTTTCTTAAATTTATTTACACTACTTTCTGTTACTGTTTTAATCACACTAACAATAAACACGTTACTATTAATCAACGTAGTATATTATTTTAATTTCAAAATAATACATTATTATTTGCATGCCATGCGCAATGTACTCTAGTGAAGCACTTAATTTTTTTTCTTCGATAAATTTATGAACACATACTAGCAGTTGTTCATGTTTAATAAGGTCTCAACATTATCATAAAAGACAATTTTAAATGTCTCAAACTCATTAAAAGTATGAATTTTTGAATGTGGAAACTGTTGCTCTGATTGCGAGTAATTTGTTTTTGTTTTAATGGCAATGATTTCGTATATTATATTTATTGTTTGTTAATTTTATTGTAATTTTGTGTCATATTTATTCTTTATTATTTTTCTATTTCTTTTCAATATCATTCCCCGAAGTGAATGGTAATCATTTCCAGAAGCAAATGATATATATACCCAAAATAAATAAATAAAAATCATTTCCTGAAGTGAATGGGTTATTTCTTCAATTATAAAGATATTTGTATATTCCCTGAAGTATGTGGCATAATACTATAATTTAAAGTAAATTCTTACATTCCTTTGAATGAATGTTTTTAAATTTTACATTCCCCAAATCGAATGTAAGGATGAATTTTGAATATTTGTAATTGATGGATTTTATAATTTTGGGTATTTATAATTCGATGCTTATAATGTTCGGAAGCAAATATATCATAATATATAAGTTTACTAAGATAAATTGCACGTGTATATGTGGTTTTGGAATGACAAGCACCGTTGGTTTTGTGCACTACACTTTTTATGAGTGCTGTTATATCTATTGCGTGAAATTTAATTATTATTACTATAATGTTCTTTTCAACCATTTTTTATTTTGATGATCATCCTCACATGAATCCATGTTTTACTATTTTGTCATTATTATTATTTTTTATTCTCACCATCTTTTGAATTCACTTTTAATATTCATTATCGTTTTATGTATTAGATCACACTATGTCGAATTTGGCAAAACTTGAGTTTGCTACACTTGACATAACTGGAAACAACTATTTATCATGGGTTCTTGATGCTAAAATACATTTGGAAGCTAAAGGCCTTGGAGATACTATTAAAGAAAAATAAGCATCAAGCTAGGACAAGGCTCAAGCTATGATCTTTCTACGCCATCACCTTCATGAAGGGTTAAAGCCAAAATATTTAACTGTGAAAGATCCATTGGAATTATGGGTCAATTTGAAGGAAAGATATAATCATCAAAAGACGGTGATTTTGCCTAGAGCTCATTTTGAATGGATACACTTGAGATTGCAAGATTTTAAAACTGTGAATGAGTACAACTCAGCAGTCTTTAAGATAAGTTCTCAATTACGGCTATGTGGTGAAAAGATCACCGACGAGGACTTGTTGGAAAAAACATTTTCAACTTTCCATGCCTCAAATGTGCTCTTGCAACAACAATACCGTGAAAAGGGGTTAAAAAATACTCTGAATTGATGTCTTGCCTCTTAGTAGCTGAACAAAACAATGAGCTACTAATGAAAAATCATGAAGCCCGTCCAACTGGTGCTACTCCATTCCCAGAAGTGAATGTAGCAACCCATGGTCATGGTCGTGGTCATAGTCGTGGTCGTGGTCGCGGTAGCGGTCGTGGTTGTGGCTATGGACGTGGCAACTGACATAATAATCAGAGTAACCACAATGGACATGGTCATTTCCTCCTTCATCACCAAAAGGGCAATAATAACTACAAGCAAGAGAAAAATAAAAGTGGTTCAAGTTATCCTTCAAAAAGTATAGAGAACTTCTACTATCGATGTGGAATGAAAGACCATTGGTCACGTACTTATCATACACCTAAACATTTTGTTAAGCTATATCAAGCTTCAACCAAAGGGAAGAACAAAAATGTTGAGACCAATCTAACTCTTTGCAATAATGAAGCTAAGGCAAATGATGTTCAAGAAAATCTGAAACCCATCGATGATGTTTTTGCAGATCTCAATGACATAATGAATTTGTAAGGCTTGGAGAATACTACACATTTGGATGTAGTAGATTTCTTTTGAGAATTTAGAACTAGGGGCAATAATTTTTTTTTCTTTTAGCATTTCATTTTGTTTTCTTTTTTTCCCCCTTTATTCTCCCCATAAGACTCTTATTATTGTAATTTTTTATTTTTTTAAATTTATAATTTCTCATTGTTATTGGTATCTTTATTTAGGGTTTAGGGTTTAGAATTTTTCATTAATGTTCGTATTTTTTTTTATGAAGAATAATAGATGTTTGCAAGTCGTTATCAAGATCTAATGCCGACAAAGAAGATGTATGTCTAATTGATAGTGCGACCACACATACAATACTCAGAAGTAAAATATATTTTACATCCCTTATTATGAAAAAAGGAAATATTAGTACAATTTCTGGTACTACAAAATTGATTGAAGGCTTTGAAAGAGCCAACATATTGCTACTTGGAGGAACAAAACTTTCTATTAATAGTGTTTTATTATCTAGTAAGTCTTAACGAAACTTACTAAGTTTTAAAGATGTTCGTCAAAATGGATATCATATTGAGACTGTAAATGAAGAGAACATTGAGTATCTCCACATCACAATCATTATTGAAGGTAAGAAATGTGTATTAGAAAAATTACTTACTTTATCCTCCAGTTTGTACTCTACAAATATTAGCACAATTGAAACTTATGCTACAGTAAACCAAAAGTTTACTGACCAAAATATTTTTACCTTTTGGCATGATCGATTAGGACATCCTGGTTCAATTATGATGCGAAGAGTTATTGAGAATTCACTTGGGCATCCTCTGAAGAACCAGAAGATTTTTCAATTCAAAGAATTCTCATGTGCTGCTTGTTCTCAAGGAAAATTAATTTTGAGACCATCACTGGTTAAAATTGGTATTAAGTCACCTGCGTTTTTGAAACATATTCAGGGTGATATATATGGGTCCATTCACCCACCATGCGGACCATTTAAATATTATATGGTTTTAATAGATGCATCATCAAGATGGTCACATGTGTGTTTATTATCAACTCATAACTTGGTATTTGCGAGATTACTTGCTCAAATAATAAAATTAAGAGCACAATTTCCAGATTATACCATTAAGACAATCCGTTTTGATAATGCTGGTGAGTTTAGATCGCAAGCTTTTAACAATTATTGTATATCAATTGGAATAACAATTGAAGAGCCTGTTGCTCATTTTCATACACAAAATGGTCTAGCAGAATCCTTTATTAAACGCCTCCAATTAATAGCTAGACCAATACTTATGAGAACGAAACTCCCCGTCTCTACATGGGGACATGCTATCTTACATGTTGCAGCACTTGTACGGATAAGACCAATGAGTTATCATAAATTCTCCCCATATCAGTTGGCCTTTGGTCAGGAGCCAAATATATCCTATCTTAGAATTTTTGGATGTGCAGTATATGTTCTAATTGCTCCGGCACAACGCACAAAGATGGGACCACAAAGAAGATTGGGAATATATGTAGGATATGAATCCCCTTCTATCATAAAATATCTTGAACCAATGACTGGGGATCTATTCACAGAAAGATTTTCTTATTGCTATTTTGATGAAACAATTTTCCTAACATTAGGGGAAGAAAATAAGCAGCCAAAAAATGAAATTACATGGAAAACAACATCATTATTGCATCTAGACCTTCACACAGGGCAATGCAAATTAGAAGTACAAAAAATAATTCATTTGCAAAATGTTGCAAATCAACTACCAGATGCATTTACTAACCCAAAGAGAATTACAAAATCTCATATACCAACTGCAAATACTTCGATTAGAATTACCATCCCAGAAGGACAACCTATCAGTGCAAATGAAAGTAAGCCACGTTTGAAGCGTGGTAGACTAATCGATTCCAAAGATAAAAACCCTCGAAAAAGAAAAGGAACAATTGATGAAGATGGTCATAATACGGAGGCAACTACTCAAAAAGAGTCCCAAAACAAAACTATTGATGAAACCCTAGAAGAGGTTCAAGTACTTGAAGATGATAGAAATGAAGATATCTCAATAAGTTATGTCACTACAGGAAAAATATGGAACCAAAAACATATTGTTGTCGACAACATTTTTGCATATAATGTTACAATTGAAATAATAAAGCAAGATGAAGATCATGAACCAAAATCTGTTACAGAATGTAGACGGAGAAATGATTGGCCAAAATGGAAAGACGTAATTCAGGCTGAATTAACCTCGCTAGGAAAGCGTGAAGTTTTTGGACCTATAGTCAAAACACCTGAAGGTGTAAAGCCAGTGGGATACAAGTGTGTTTTTGTGCAAAAACGAAATGAGAAAAATAAAATTGAAAGATATAAAGCTCGACTTGTAGCACAAAGGTTCTCACAAAAACATGGTATTGACTATATGGAGACATATTCTCCCGTGGTGGATTCAATTACACTTAGATATCTTATTAGTCTAGCTGTAAAGGAAAAACTAGATATGCGTCTAATGGATGTAGTTACAGCTTGCTTATATGGCTCACTAGATAGTGAAATTTATATGAAAATCCTTAAAGGATTTAAAATGCCTAAAGCATATAAAAATTCCCGAGAAGTTTACTTAATAAGACTCCAAAAATCCTTATATGGATTAAAATAATCAGGGCGTATGTGGTACAATCGCCTTAGTCAATATTTGTTGAAAGATGGGTATAAAAATGATCCAATTTGCCCATGTATTTTCATAAAATGATTTGAATTAAAATTTATTATAATTATAGTATATGTTGATGATTTGAATATCATTGGATCTGTTGAAGAGATTCCAAAAACTATTGACTACTTAAAGAGGGAATTTGAAATGAGAGATCTCGGTAAGACAAAATTTTGTCCTGGCTTACAAATTGAGCACTTGCCAAATGGAAAATTTGTCCATCAATCAAATTATACCGAGAAAATCCTAAAACGATTTTATATGGATAAAGCACATCCATTGAGTACCCCAATGGTTGTAAGATCACTTGATGTAAATAAGGATCCATTTCGACCTCACGAAAATGATGAATATCTTCTTGGTCCTGAAATACCGTATCTTAGTGCTATCGGGACACTAATGTTTCTTGCTAACAATACACGACCAGATATTGCCTTCTCCATAAATTTATTAGCAAGATTTAGCTCTTGTCCAACTAGAAGGCACTGGAATAGTGTTAAGCATGTATTGCGATATCTTCAAGGATTTATTGATAGGGGCTTATTTTATTCTAACGAATCTAGACACCATCTAATTGGATATGCAGATGCAGGCTTTCTATCTGATCCACATAAAGGAAGATCCCAAACAGGCTATTTATTTACTTGTGGCGGCACAGCTATATCATGGCACTCAACAAAACAAACCATAGCCGCTGCTTCGTCAAATCATGCAGAAATATTGGCAATTCATGAAGCAAGTCGAGAATGTATCTGGCTTAGATCGATTACTCAACACATCAAGGAAGCATGTGGCTTGCCTACTGAAAAGGAAATACCAACAATCATGTATGAATACAACTCTACTTGCATAAATCAATTAAAGGAAGGATACATTAAAGGAGATAGGAGAAAACATATTTCATCAAAGCTCTTTTACACACATGACCTTCAACAAAACGGTGATATTGATGTTTAACAAATTCGTTCAAGCGATAATTTGATAGATTTGTTTACTAAAGCGTTACCTATGTCAACATTTGAGAAGTTGGTATGCAAGATTGGAATGCGCAGACTTCGAGATATTCAGTAATATTGCTATTAGGGGGAGTAATATGTGCTGTACTCTTTTCCTCAACCAACATTTTGTTCCAAAAAATGGGTTTTCCAATGAGGCAGCTTAGTACGCTTACTACAAAGGCATATGTACTCTTCTTCCTTGACTAAGATTTTTTTCCCATAGGGTTTTTTTTTTCTTAGTAAGGTTTTTAATGAGGCATATTGTCTACCCCACAGACATCCAAGGGGGAGTGTTATAAATGGATGTCTGTTACCAATCATGATTAGGATTCTATTTATTGTCTATTAATATAATATCGCAAATTACTCAATTTCAATTGTATTCAACGGTCTATAAATAGAGACTAATAGTAATATTATAATACATAGAAATATAGAAGAGTTTCTCCATTCCTCTGCCAATTCTCCCACCATTTCATAATAATAATTTAATTGTAAACAACAATAATTTTTAAGTGATTTCTATTAATTGGCCAAATCCTACAATGCTAAATAATAATAAATAATATTAATTGAGAAATTATGCTAGTTGTTTAAACAAATTATGATGATAGGTTGGATCATAAATAAATAATTAAATTTAACTAGCAGTATAATTGTTATTAGTATCCTGATTGTTGTACATATGGTTAAAATTAAATAATAATTCAACTATAAATTGTACTGATTGCTTAACCAATTTTTTTTATAAATAACTAAGTTTTATCATTCACAATAAATAATAAACATGTTTTCCAAAAAACATATTAAAGCAAACAGGCACATCTTACAAATGTTTCACAAACAATATTCCCATGTGACTTGGGAAAAAGATGATTTGCATGCTAATAACAAAATAATGAGTTTTATCTGAATTTTCTAGACTTATAATATATAATAATTTTCGAAAATGTTTTTAATGGCTAAGATATTGGCATAACTATCCACTCATAGTCTAAGAAGCATGGACACACCAAGTTGGTGGTGTGTCCGATATGCATCCGTACGTGTCCAATTAAAACAATAATTTTTCTAAGCTTGGACACACGCTGAACACAACTGGGCACGCGTCAGACATGACTCTAATTCACTGTAGACATGGCTTGGACAAACCGCGGACATGTCTGAGTTAGTTTCTTTATTTTTTTTAAATTTTTAATACCAACACGAGCCTAAAACCAATTCTAGTAGTTAGATCTGTACTGTTGGGCCATTTCATTTTCAAAATTCTTCAGTTGATTACAAAAAAATAAAAATTAATTAGATAAAAAAATTATACAAACATGACCTAAAAAAATCCAGAAAAAAGGAATCATACAACAAAATAAAAAAATTATATATATATATGCTGTGTCTGTATCCTATAATTTTTTGAGTTTGGTGTGTCTCTGTGTCCTTATCAATGTCTATGCTTCATAGACACAGTACATGGTCATGTACAACATTCATAATTGACATGTGCTAAGAAAGATTAATCAGATTATGACATTAGGTGAAATGCAAAAGGAAAACATTCTTGCGTCAATCTAAAGAGAAACCAGTTCCTTGATACAAAAGAGAAAAAAGGAGTAATCCTCACTAGAGACCTTGAACACTAATTGGGCAGTGAAAGAATGATATCTCTTGCCCCTGTATTGAAAACTAGAGTTTCCTAATCCTTAACAATAACTTACTTGCATATAGGGAGGAAAAAGGAAAAGAAAAATTAGATAAGAAATATGGCACACCCTGACGTATTTATAGCTCCATCTGCACCACCTATGTCCCCTCCAGAGATGATCCTTCATCCTCTTCCTCGGACTTTGATCCCCCTTCTAACCTTGATGCTCCTGCTGGGGGCTACACCATTGCACGAATGGCGAATGGTTTCCTTTAGAAGAACATGGGACTACTCACGGGTTCCAGATGTATGTATAGTGGTAGTTTAGAAATAAAATTTACCAAACTATAGTTTGACCTTATTAGATGCTAATGAGATTCAATTTTTTGTTTGTATAAAATTTTGCTGGATCTTGACTTTGAGCAAGTCAAACTAGATAGTAAAGATATTTTTTTTTTGTGAACTGAGTCCCTGATGTTTAGGAACTAACTAGTTTATTTTACAGTTGATATACCTATTGTAAACTTGACAGCGATGTCCATATATGTATATATTGGCTTTGCAACATATACATTTACATTATTTTGTTTCATTTATTTTCGACTAGTATAGATTGTGAATGTAAGTAATACTTTTCTAATTACTATGTTGATACGCAAGTAAAATATGGTAATTAGGAAAGTGTTACATGGAAAGTTGAAAGAAGAAGTTTGAGGTTTAAGGGGATTAATTCGGTAGGCTGATAGCAAGAATGACCATTTGATCAGTCTTTTTCAAGCATCAACTTCGATCTCAATTCCAACACTAAGTGATGGCATAGGCGAAGAAGATGGAGCACATTGAGGGAGTTTATTTACTGTTGCTTTCTTTTGAATTTCGTTTAGTTCCTTTTTAGTTCTCATGTCCTTTTGTTTTTAATTAGTATGATGATGTTAGGGAGTCAAGTATATCTATTAGCATTTGTCTTGGCATTTGAGTTGTGTCTAGTCATCTTTTGTTGGAGTTGTTGGGATTGCTTAATGATGAAAAGAAACAGAAAAAAAAGACTTTCTTAGGTTAGTGAGTAGACTTGATAAGCATTTATGCTTGCACACACACTTCTCGATGTTGTTCTTAGTTTGGAATGTGCAAATTTTGTGGGGATGGATTGGGAATTTCCTTTAGAGAAGGTTTATGGGGAACACTTGGATTAATTCTTGTGCTTTAAATGTGTTTAAGTTCCTATCGAGGCAAAATCCTAGGGTAATTCAGTCTCGGTGAAATGATAAAGGCCTTGTTTGGATCGTTTGAGCCTTCAAGCCTACCTTTTCTTGTATATCCCTAGGTCCTTGATTGCAACTTAAAAAAATAAAACAATATAAAATAAAAAATCCTTTTTCTTTTGTTCTTGGACTCACATATACCTTACCTTTTTCTGCCTTAAAATAAAATCTCACCTTTAATAACATTTGTTGGGTTTTTGAAGATTACATTGCATGCTTATGTTTTTTTATGTAGCTGCCTTTTCTTTTTGTAGTTAAGGTTGAAAAAAAATGAAAAATAGAGGACTTGTGAATAGAATGTGTCTTTGTTTTGTGTCAAATAAAGAGAAACAAAAGCAAGGAAACAAAAATGAGACAATTTTATAAAAGAAGAGGCACTACTGTTAATATTATTGTTCACTTGTGATGCATACATCATTAACTTGACCTCGTGTTAATTTCCTTTCCCTTTCTTTCTTCATCCTTACCTTGGCCTAATGTTACAAGCTTTCAAAGTCCCTATTGATCATTGAGGTGCACTACTCTACATTAGTGGAGATAGGAATGAAAGACATGTTCTCGATCTCAAAAAAAGTTTGAGTCTCCTCGTAATCTCATCCAAAAGAGTTTTCTGATACAAATCCATGATACTATGTGTTTTGAGCTCAAACATCTGGGTTATTGTGTGTGTTTAGCTATTTCCTTTAATGTTGTGCTCCCTTGATTTTTGTGAAATAAAAGAATTCTGAGAACATAAGGTCCAACTCCTTTTGCCATTTTCTATCTGGGATAATTTAAGTTCGTTGTGTTTTGTTTGCTTGAGAGTCATTTCTTGAGGACAAGCATTATCTTAGGTTTGGGGGTGTAATGCTCCATCTTGTTATTGATTTTTTAGAACTTACAACACCCAATTTTGTGGAATTTTAACCTTTGATGGAAGTCTTCTATGGCATTTTAATATGTAAATATCTCTTGCAAATGATTTAGTAAGTTTTAGAATTTATCTTGATTTTAGTATAAATTGTCATTTTATTTTCAGGTTCTTAAGAAAGTCATAAAAAGGGAGTGAAGGTTCCTAACCTAGCATCCCAGCGCCCACAAAAGATTTCCTCAGATATGAGTTGGCATCACAATGCCCAAACCCGACATCACAACATCCACAGGTCCATATAAACTGATGTTGTCAGTTGAACTTGGCATCATAGAGCCTAGCAATAGCACCCCAGCGCCCGCGGCCTGTGTTTTCCTTGTGTTTTGTGTTTGATTGGATTATTGAGGGGCCATGGATGAGGTTTTTAGACAAAGAAAAAGGGAAGGCAAAGGAAAAATAGAAAGGGAGGACTAGGAAAAGGGCTGAGAAAGGGAGAAAACTAAAGGAAGAGAAGATTGGAGAAATCCATCATCACCAACCTTTGATTTTATGAAATTTTCTTCTTTCTTGCAATTTTTTTGTTGCTTTTACGATGTATAATTAAACTCATAGTCAGGGACAGGGTGAATTTGGCTTGTTATTTGTTTCTCTTGAACCAATTTATGTGAGTTTGGATTGTTTATGAATTAATCATTTACCTTTGCTACTATTGCAAGATTGTGAGTTGACTTCTCATAGACTTTGATTAGAGTTCATATCAAAATTGGGAAATTTGGTTGTATTCTTGCTCTAAGGTTAAATGACATAATTTTTAGGAATTAAGAATAGTTCTTATGATTGTGTGGAAATTGGATTACAATCTATACTTAACCCCGCTATTTGTTAAATATAGTTAAGGAATTAACATGTTTTGATAAGTAAAGGAGAATTGGATTACTAAGGAATTAGAGGCTAATTACCTATAATCTTTCCATTAATCTTTATAGTTTTCTAACTCATGTTAATCCGATTAACAAGTTTGAAACACAGGAGCCAAAGGATTCTTCACCCGTAATGTTTTTGCATATAATTGTTGTTTACTAGAATTTGTCACTTAAGTCATAACTTATATTTACAAGTTGTCAAAGCTTTAGCATTAGAACTACCTTCAATCCAAACCATCTTGTTTAATTTTATCTAATTAGAAGCAAACTTGAGAACTATTGTTTAATTGCACTAGTCCTCATGGGAATGACACCCACTCACCATATTTTACTACTTGAATGATTCGGTGCATTTGTAGATTGGTTATCAGTCGTGCTTTAGGTTTTCCTGGCAACCCTCAAATATCTTTCCTCCCTCCATGATATAGCCTCTGATCTGGTGTTTTTTCTATTAAGGGTTGACAGAGAGGGTGGCCAGGGGATGGACATGCAAGAGAAAGAAAGAAATGATTACAATGTTAGTGACAAGTGTAGTGAGGGAATATAAAATACCGCCAACATAGATATGATGTAGAGCGGATGAGGCTTAGTCACCATGAAGTTCTCATTAATTCCCACATAAAAAGCCGCCAACATATACTATGTAACTAAAATAGAACATCCCTAAAACAAGTCACTTTCTAACTTGAAAATAAACCATAAGAAAAATTTTTATATAGACACAAATCTAAGAGTCCATTGTTGGGCACACTCACAAAAAAGTAAGTGAGATCCATAGATAAGTGAGTATATGTTGAATAAAGTTAATGGAATCCACTCTTGTTAGAGCTTATTTTTTTCTTTTTCTAGTGATTTTGCTTTTTTTTAAAGAATTACCCAAACATATCGAAAAATATAAAAAGATCTTTTTTATTAAAAATATATTTTTTTAATAAAAAAGGACATCTAAATAAGCTCTGAGTATGATGTGTTATACTTGTGCTTAGGAAGAATCTCTCTAACTAATAATAGATAAAATACAAATCTTTTAGGCTTCAACCCATATACATCAAAAGAGAACAACTCTAACCTTAAACCAAAGTTAAGAAGGGAAATTTGCAAAATCAATGGCAAGTTGGATGATGTGTCTTATCTCTTTGACTTGGCCCATGAATGTGGAGACTTAGGCATGTTGCTAGGCAATTGTTCCTTTTCACATGTAGGGAGGGGATGCAATAAAGTGGCCTACCACTTAGCTAAATCCTGTTCTCGTTTTGGGCTTTTAATTTGGTTAGAGGATGGCCCTGTTGAGGTCTTAGACCTTGTTCAATAAGATGTAATAGCTTTCCAAAATTAATAAATCATCTAATGTTTTCCTGTAAAAAAAAAAGAGAAACAAAACCAAGTCAAAAAGGTAAAACAAAAATAATAAACAACCACAGGAAAAAAAAGAATAATTCAATAAAACACAAATGTTTTTAACCCTTTGCCTGTTTTAAACCATTATGATTGGTTTAGTAGAGATGAGTTTGGATAGGATATATGAGATCTTAAATTTAAACCTTATTTTAACCAACATAATCTCCAAAGTACCAAAAAAATGATAGAGATAGAAACAAGATTTTATGGTTTTTTTCAACTTGGATATGGGAAGGAAATGGAAAATAAAGAAAATAGTGAGATTCACAAAATGTTTTCTCTCCACAATTGAAAAAAAAAACTGGAGCGAAAGAGTGATTTTATGTAAAATCACTATTATACCTTTTTATATATTAAAAATATAGGCACTTCTATATATTCTTATGTTCAAATACACACACACACACACATAATGTTATATGAACTTCCACATTTTATCAGTGAGTACTTAATATTAATTTTTGTTATTTATGCAAGGAATATTTGAAATTGTATAATTTTATAATTTTAATATAAAAGTATCTTATAACTAAGTATCTTATTTTAAATTAATTGGATATATTTTTTATATTTTCTATAAAATTAATTTATTATATCCAGATTTTTTGGTTGTAGTTATTATGTTGAATTTATAATAAATTAGAAATATGAAAAATATAAAATATTTACATTATAATGTATTAAGGATAAAAATGTCATTTAATACTATTACATCTTCTTTTTTCTTACTTTTCTATATACCTAACCAAGTAAGAGAAAGAAAATTAGAAAGTTTTCATTTTTCAATTTCTCTTTTCATCCAAGCAATAGGAAAGAAGATAACATTTTTCTATATAAACTTTCCCTCTCCCTTTTTTCTTTCTTCACATCATCTTTCTTCTCATACTCTTTCTCCATGCTATTAAGGGATAATAGAAGCAACCCAAAATAGCATTATCCCAGCCCAATATCAAAAGGATGCAACAAATCCATTGTTGTCTACTGCCTAAATCGTAAGACAATTAGCATTCATCAACCTTTAACCACCGTTGTGGCTAACCCAAAAACAGAAAGCCCAAACTCTAATCTTGTTCCACAAGCCTCGATATCCATCATAGCAACCCAGTAGGCTATTTGATCAAGAAACAAAAATACACAAATGATAGCTTCACAAGTTATTGACATACATGCTTGCTACCTTTACACCACTGAAAGTATATACTCATCCTTTTAAGCTATCAAATTTTTGCTTCATGTTGCACGTGGTCACCACCGTTGATCCTACATCTCGTCAATCTAGTTGCTGCATATTTGTAATAATGAAAATACTTACCTATACTATTGTGCTACCATATCACCTAGTTCACTATACACTGCTAATACGGTGTTGCACATTCATCATTCAACCTTGCTCATTGACCAATGGCCTCTAAACAAGCTTGCCTCTATTTTATGTCCTTTTGTTTTCTTTTTAATAATTTTTAGTGCTGTTCTAATGGGGTTATATTTTGGTTTGAGATAAATTTTCTTCCTTTTCTTTCTAGGTTTTCCTAAAACTTGATCTTTTTGGGCTTTTCCTTCTTTTGTTTTTGTGAATAATTTATTTGCACCATCAGCATCTAATAACAAATTGAAAAATTGTCATATTGCCTTTTCCAAAATTTAAACTTGATGACTACCAATATGATATGGTGACTTCCTTAATTATTATGGGATGTTAGTGAAAAATAAACAATATATAAAAATATTCCTTTTAGGTTTCTTTTTTGGGTTCTTTGACATGTTTTTATTGAACCCTTGGTTGATTTGAACTTTGGTTCTTTGACATGCTTGTGTGTGAAATTTTAATAAAAGTATATGGAATAAATAAATTATTACTTGACTTGTTTTGAAATTTATGTTTACTGCATAAAAAATATTTGTTTCAAATGTTAAATGACTTTTGTAATAATTTTTTAACCCACTCAATGATATGATGTGCTGGTGGACAAGTGGCTTTTGATCATCTTTTGCATCTAAGGATTTAATTGAATAGTCTAATGTGTTAAACTCTATTCAAGAGTAGATTTTATTACTCTATATAAAAATATTTTATCAACTCAAGAATTAATAAAAATATCTCAAAAATAAAATCAACTACCACTTATTTGTTATAAGTGTGTTCTCTTACTTTTTACTTTAATAAATTTGATCATTTAAAACATCAAATTTTGATTTTTCTTTTCTCTTTGTCTAAACAATGAAAATGAATGGTTTGAAAATTAAACTTGATGAAAGGGGCTATACTACTAAGGGTTTTTTTATTTGAGATTTCAGTTTTTATTTTTAATTTTTTCAGATTTTATAAAGGAAATACTAAAAATTCTGAAAACTTAATAAATTTCAGTTTTTAGTTTTTATTTTTAATTTTCAGTATTTTTTCATAAAATCTTGAAAACTGAAAAACTGAAAATGCAACCAAACAGGCCTTAAGAGCTTGTTTGGTTTTAGTTTTTTAGATTTGGTAAAGGAAATATTGAAAACTGTAAAAATTATAAAATTTAATTTTCAATTTTCAATTTTCATTTCTAATTTCTAATTTTTTCTTTAAAAAATTCTGAAAACTGAAAAATTAAAAATAAAAACTGAAAAATTAAAAAAAAAACTGAATCCAAATATACTCTAAAGTTTTGAAGTTTCATGGAATTAAATTGATAAAATTATTTGTGAAAATACAAAATTAGTAATACGCAGACCGATCCAAGTAAACTCACCATCGCTGCTCTTAAATAAACATAGATGATATGTTACTTTTGGTAACAAATTAAACAATGTACTTATCTGATACTATTTCAATTAGTTAGTTTTACTTTGTTTTTTGGAATTCTTAACTTTATTTAAAGCAGAAAAATTTACTGTGAAAAAGTCGCCAAATGAAAACAGAATCCAGCTGTTACATATAGTAACTACTATTAGTTATACCTCGAAGCTAGAGCAAAATTAGGCATTAATATGTGCTGTGCATTAATATTCAAACACCTGATTTACACACAAAAATATTATTTTAATATTTTAAAATCTGGCGTGATTATCCTTTATTAGTATTGATGGTTATTCCCACCTAAGTCATCCATTCTTCACATTAAATAAAGTGAATATCATTCAATAATAATAAAATAAATATTATAATATCTTTGTTTATTTCATTGATATATCATATTTAATAATAATGAAAATAATATACCCACGTGTCAAAATAACACTCCCACTCACAATTGGTTTTACACCAGTTCTTTTCTCTTAACAAAACATGGGTTTTTTTTTTTTTCTGTTAACTCCTTTTATTTCCATCACTCATCTCTCATGATTATTGGTTTTACACCCAACGAGGCGCAGAGAAAGCATTCCCCTCTTTTTATAGTAATAGTAACACATAGATCCGGCGCATTTAATAGGTCCTATTCAATGTGAAGTGATTATTGCCAACGCAGGAGTTTCGGACTGAAGCCTCATCTCCGTTTATTGCTCGTCACACACACGCCATGAGTCGATGACGCATGCATTTTACTCTTTCCTTCTTCCCTTTCCCAGTTGACACTTCCTAATCCTTCCCTCAACAACGACACCGTAACAATAAAAACAATAACAAAATCATCAAAACTCGAATAAAATTCAGTTGCACCCCTTTCACGCGCCACTTACTTCAACCTTCGCCTTTTACCCCATTCGGTAACCATTCTTTCTCTCCAGCTTTCTCTCCATATTTTCCTTTAGATCTATACACTGACTTTCAAACTCTTCTCTGCCTTTTCGTAACTCTGATTTTTTTTTTTTGGCCTTAATCGCTTTCTCTTCAGTCCTTTCGTTGTTGTTTGTGTTCTGACATTTTTGTTTTTGTTGTCCTGGTTTTGTTTGGAATCGCAGGTTTTTTTTTTTTTCAACCTTTTACTGAGGGAACTTGATCTATTTGGCTATTCCAGTAGTATAACTAGTAACCGAATCGATTGGATCGGTGCCTGTGTGGATCTTCGCGATCTGGTTTCAGCGGCTGAACTTTCTATTTCTAGCGCGCATGTTTAGTTAATTTACTTCGTTCGTTGCTCCTTTGTTTTAACTTGAAGCTATGGTTCCAACCAGCAGCGCCTGCTATTTTAAGCTTGAATTTGTGATATCTCTTTTGGAGCTTGTTCTTGTTTGATTTCGAGCAAGTTAGTGGAGTTTTTTTTTCTCAAATAAATAAATAAAAAGCAGAAATCATTGGTGTATGCGGCGTGCACAAGAGCAAGCTAAGGTTGGAGTAGTGATCTTGAAGGCTTAGGGAGTGAAAGGTTTTGTTCCACAATGCCGGGTTTTAGGGCGAAGATTAGGGTTGGAATTTTGATAATTGTGGTGGTAGGGATTTGTCTCGCGGCTTTGTATGGTTTGCTGAAGCCTGTTTCGAATGGATGCATCATGACTTACATGTATCCTACCTACATTCCTATATCCTCATCTGAGAGCGTTTCGCCGGTGAAGTATGGCTTGTACTTGTATCATGAGGGATGGAAGAAGATAGATTTGAAGGAGCATCTCAAGAAGCTTAGTGGCGTGCCTGTGCTTTTCATCCCGGGCAATGGGGGCAGCTACAAACAGGCAAGGTCCTCTTTCTCTGTGTGTTTTTGAGTTTTATTGAAGTTGGTTTTGTTGTTCTGGATATTAATTAATAGTCCCCGGTGCAGCTATTTTGACACGGCAAGGAATGTTGCATTGATTTGTATTCATGAATCATGATAGTAATAAAAGCTGAAAACTGGGAATGCATTGATTATTTGTTTTGTGCCTTTTCAATGACAAAAAGATGTGCTTAGAACTTTGAGGTGAAACTTGTTTTTTTCTTTAGGTAAATTACATTGACCTATCGTGAGGATTGGTGAAATTTAACTCGACTCCTTTCTATTTGTAAAAATTGATCAGGAGGTTCTTGAGCTTTTGAAACCATTATATTGACGCCCTCCCTACTATTGCACATTGCATGGTGCATTAGGGGAGGTTAGTGTCACTTGGACAAATAGAAGAGAGCCAAAATGAATTTTACTAAATCTTAGAGGAGATCAGTGTAATTTGCCCTTTTTTAGGAGTATGTTGGTTAGTTGTTAAAGAATCATTGGAGACAACTTGTTTGATATTATGATGACAGGTGGAAAAGAATCTCTTAAATCTGCAAGTCTAGCTAGATTTTTCCAAAACTTGAGGTTTGCTTACTTGCTCTCAAGTTCTTTCTTGATTTGAACTTAGGTTTACTTGGCTCTCAATTCATTCCAAGGGTTTTTACATGGAATCTGCAAAATGAATTACTTCTACGGGGGGAATGTAGCTTCATTTTAATTAGGAAAATTAAAAAACCAAAAAAAGAAAAGGGGGGGGGGGGGGATAATAGAAGTTGTCTGAAAATGAAGAAATTTGATATAGATCTCTTACACTTTATGAAGCTAACCTTACTAAATTTTTCTGATTCAATTGTTTCTATTGTTTTGTTTATATTTTTAGTATCCTCTTTGTTGCTCAAGATTTTATATTTCTATTAACATTTTCTTTTGCTTTTATCCACATAACAGGTGCGGTCTTTGGCAGCAGAATCTGATAGGGCGTATAAGAATGGCCCCCTTGAGCGCACATTTTACCAAGAAGCTTCCTTAAGTCCCGAAGGAGGAGGCACAGATATGAATTTATCTGGTTTCCAGTTACCTAGCCAGTATACTAGCAGGCTAGACTGGTTTTCCGTTGATCTTGAAGGTGAACATTCTGCAATGGATGGTGCGATTCTTGAAGAGCACACTGAATATGTTGTATATGCCATACACAAGGTATTACGCCTATGGGATGCAAATGAATATTGCATAACTATGATTAGGTTGTAATATTGAGATTGTTTATTTGTAGCCATTAGATGGCTGTTTTGTGTTGAGTTTGGCTTGTTTCATTATTATGCAGTCAGCCTCTTCACGCTGATGGTATTAACTATCTTGACGAACTGAAAGTATGTTTCTTATTATTGATTTCCAATGTTTCTTTTAATCCTTCTATGCATTGGTGCAAGCAAACTTTATTTACTTATTCTACTTTTTGCATGCAAGAAATAAAACCTCGTTGCTAGTTGAAGTTTTGAGCAACATTATTCTCTGCCTTCATGGTTTAGTTTAGACTTTGATATGCTTGTACTATATGCTCGTTTTTTGTCTGTTAGTGCTACATCTGAATTCTGTACCTATCCGGCTATCTGGCTTTACTTTCCTCAAGGATGTTAATTCTTGAAATTGTTCTCTTTGATCAATTCTTATAATATGGCCTTTCTTGCAGATTTTGGACCAATATAAAGTGTCTTATGATGCTCGAGCAAGAGAAGGTGCAGCAGTTTCACGGAGTTTGCCAAAAAGTGTGATACTAGTTGGTCACTCTATGGGCGGTTTTGTTGCTAGAGCTGCTGTTATTCACCCTCGTCTTAGGAAATCAGCAGTTGAAACTATTCTGACACTTTCAAGCCCACATCAGTAGGTTTTTTTCCCTGTGTGGTTTTAGGTTTTTGGCTAATATTATTGTGTTTCCATGCTCCGCATAAATGTTTGATGGGATAAATGTATTTTATTCAGATCACCTCCTGTGGCATTGCAGCCTTCCTTGGGTAATTACTTTACCCATGTAAATTCTGAATGGAGAGAGGGATATAAGGTTCAAACCACTAACACACGGCATTATGTGTCTGATCCTGTACTCTCTCATGTTGTTGTTATATCTATTTCTGGCGCATATAATGATTATCAGGTATTGTTAATGTGTTTTTGATCTTCCTCTGTACAATAGGTTTATCACCAATGAGATTTGCTAGAGAAGGATGCCTTATTTGTTGCACTTCACAAGATTGTTTTTTGCCGTGCAGTTTTTAAATGTTAACAGTTGACTTATTGTGCATAGATTGCCTGCATCTGGTCTCCATTTTGGAGCAATCTTACTTGTGTGTTTTTTGGATTACTGCAAGACTATTACTTGAACTTCGTGTTATGTAATTTCTAGAAATAATCTTTGTTAACTTTCACTTTAAGCAAATGCATGCTATATTGTCTACCTTGGATTAGTTTATTTTACAGAGATTGATCTTTTGTCATTGCACTATGGAACTTCTAGTCGTATGGGGTATTTATGAGACAGCAAATTCGTATTTCCATATTTTTATTTGAATGTCTTCATATTTCAGTTTCAATGTTTATATATTTGTGAAATTTGAACCTTAACATAGTGGTCTATTCTTATTTCTTTCTTTCCTTTAGGTGCGATCAAAATTAGCATCACTTGATGATATTGTACCCCCAACACATGGCTTCATGATCAGCAGTACTGCCATGAAAAATGTGTGGTTGTCAATGGAACATCAGGCTATTTTATGGTGTAATCAACTGGTTGTCCAAGTAAGTGGGTTTTTACTTTGTTTAGATCACTGACTCAGTTCTATTTACTTTTATCCTTATCAATTACATTCTTATCTAGGTATCACACACACTTCTTAGTTTGATAGACTCAAGAACAGGCCAACCTTTTCCTGATACTCAAAAGAGGCTTGCAGTTTTTGCAAACATGCTGCATAGTGGAATTGCACATAATTTCAACAAGATGATGCAGCTACCCTCTTCTGAACAGTCAATGAAGATTCCTGTCCAGAAAACACAAGATGTGACTGGTATTTATGCTGCATTTCTAATTTAATTACCACATAACTTAAGCTTTCTTATTTATAATCCATTTTTGGATTCTTATATCTAACTTAGCAGAAGGTTCTATTGACGAGTTTTTCGGAATCTCTTAATAATTGCAGTACCAGTATATGCATGCAATATTGAATCACAGGCAGATAATATAAACTATGCTTTATCTATTGGTACTGGGGGAACAAGCTAGTTTTATGGTATTTGCCTGCCTTTTCTTCTGTACAAATCAGCTTGGTTTATATTGGTATAAATCTTATGAATGTTAGCCATTTTGGTTTTCTCATTATTATTTAAGGTTGCTGTGAATAAATATTTTGAAATATTAGATTCCATGCGAAATCCATTTCACTTGGTGATTTCTGTATAAATTTTCTCTAAATTTCATCAGTGT
This sequence comes from Dalbergia cochinchinensis, assembly GCA_031216125.1. Classification (NCBI taxonomy): domain Eukaryota; kingdom Viridiplantae; phylum Streptophyta; class Magnoliopsida; order Fabales; family Fabaceae; genus Dalbergia; species Dalbergia cochinchinensis. The sequence continues at coordinate 30,117,366 of CM062368.1, forward strand.
CAGTTTTTCACGTTGTTCATTAATTTATACCATGCAGGATCTCTAGCACATAGATCAGTTGAATGTCCTCCCAATATTCATTGGAATGAAGGGGGCCTTGATAGAGACTTATACATTCAGACAAATGTGGTGACTGTATTAGCAATGGATGGTCGAAGGAGGTGGTTGGACATACAAAAATTGGTATTAGCCTTTTTTTTTTTTGAGCATGATATCTTGGATCTCAACAATAGACATAAAAAGCAGAAAAGTGTAACGAGGGAGTCTTACAAAACAGAAATTTCAAGATATAAGGAATAATAAATTCAACACAGCAACATGGCTGCCCAGTCTCTGCCCATCAAAAGTAGCAATTTGATGAGCAGAACACCAAAGAGAAACTATAAACATATTAACATAATTGCATCCCATAACAATTTTAGGTGCAAAGAGACATCTTTAAAGATGCTAGCATTTCCACTTCTACTGAATGAACTGAGGATTATATAAATTTTGTACCCTTGCCACATCTTAGCTTCCTTTTAAAAAATGATTATCATTCTTATTGTGTTTTACTTCGGTCATTATATGTAGGAGTGCACAAAGAGACTTGAGTTAATAAAATTTTCTTCCATTTTTCCTTTCTGTTATATATATTGCTTTTTTTTTTTTTTTTTGTTCTCGGTAATCATTATAGAGATTATTATATTACTAGAAGGAGCTTGTTTTTGTAAGCTTCCCATTGTTACTGGAGATCAACTATCAAATGGCATTTCATCAGGCACTCAACTCATGATCAATTATAGTTTCTTCAATTAGTTGTTCAATTATAGTTTCTTCAATTATTTGTTTAGTGATTTTATCTTCTTAAAATTTGAGGTGGAAAATATCTGTTGGAATCTGTGTACTGAAGGTGGAAATAGTATGGTCAGAGTTACTATTTAAGGAGTGTGGTCAAAGGCATAATCTTAAGTTTCCTTGATTGAATGTGTCCTAATAAACACCTTGTGTTTGCTTTACAATTGATACTGATGCTATGTGAAGTAGCTTAACCATTTAATCTGGATGTGTAGGGGTCAAACGGAAAAAGTCATTTTGTGTTTGTGACCAATCTTGAACCTTGTTCTGGAATTAGACTTCATTTATGGCCAGAAAAGGGCAAATCCCCCTCAAGCTTGCCTCTCAATGACAGGGTTGTTGAAGTAACATCAAAGATGATGCGTATTCCCTCAGGTCCAGCACCACGGCAGGTATATTATGCCTCTGAATGATCTCTTCTTTATTGTTTGAATTATCTTTATGGGAAGAACATTACAGTTATGGAGCTTAGTATCTGTCATTCAGGCAGTCTGAGTAGAAGGTTAATCAATTTGATATGGTAACCCACCATGACTTTTAATTTGTGATACTGTTACAGCTTGAACCCGGCAGTCAAACCGAGCAAGCCCCTCCCTCTGCTGTATTTTGGTTGGGCCCTGAAGATACACGTGGCTTCAGATTTCTGACTATCTCAGTTGCTCCTCGTCCGGTACATTTTCAAGTTGTGACTGATTTCATTTTTAATATTAATAAATGCATATGCATTTGAGTGGTTTTCAGAAATATTTCGTTTTGTTTATGATCTTCCCGAGACATCTGTGGTCTGTTTATCTGTTCGAGAAGGAGATTTTGAGTTGAAGCTTGTAGGGTATTTCCTTTCAAAATTTCCGAGGAAGCTCATATGTTACTTTCCTTTCAGGAATCTGAGTACCATACATGTAAATTGTAAAATAAGAAAGATAGATGCTTATTGTTCAGATAGATGGAGCACGTGTTTTTTTTAATCAAATGCTGTTTATCCTTTTCGGATATATATATATTTTTTTCATAAGTGCAATTTAGTGACGCTATTTAATATAATTGTGATTACTCACTATCAAATGATAAAATAATCATTTATATGACAAAATGATGTATTTCCTCTACAATTTTTGATGTTGTAGTTGAACATGGGTTCCATATTTGTACATGTGTTGTGACAATGTAGTGCTCAGACTGTTTCAGGAAGACCACCACCAGCAACATCCATGGCGGTTGGGCAGTTCTTTAACCCAGAGGAAGGGAACAAAGATTTATCTCCATGGTTTATGCTTCAGTCTATCTATTCTCAAAAGGTTGTTATTTTCAGAGTGTTGATTGACTCATAGGTCATATGCAATTATATTCACTTCATTTGATTTATTTCTTGAGTTTTTCTTTTTATCTTTTTTTTCTTTAATTGCAAGGCTCAATTCCTACATTGGCAATTGTTCTATGTATGAAATTGGTAGGATATGGGCCCTATCTAGCTTAAGTCTTTGCTCTGTCGCTCACAGGAAGCAGTGCACAAGTCTAATAACAATGGTACTTCTTACCAGGCTGACCAAATATTATGCTTTTTGGATTGTTAAGCCAATATATATATATAACCAAAATAAAAGAAATAAATGAAAATTTAAGTACAAATGAATGTAATTATTATTATAATTATAACTATAGGAGTTCATATGGCATATATCTGAATAATTAAAGATATGTACGGTTAGTATATGATTAATGTCAGAATACAGGGTTGAGCCAGAAAAAAGCTTTTTCTACAGTTATAGGATTGGACTAAGGGTGTGTTTGGTTGGGGTGTAAAAATGAGAGGAAATTTTTCATAGATGAGTTTCATGCATAAAATTACATATGAATTTCATCTATGGAAATTTCCCCCCTATTTTTACGCTTGAACAAAACACACCCAAAGGGTCAACTTAGAGCCCTTCTTTGATTTTTATAGTTTTACCTTGGCTTTGGATGTGCTTATTGATCGTATCCAAGAACCAGCGCCACAGTATATTCTTTTGCAAATCATATAGTCCTGGCTGGAGATTTGAGAGAAGAAATAATTGAAAGTTATAGCTCGGAAAATAAGCTTTGAGGACATATGGCTTCTATTTAAATAGAAGCCAAATGAAATATATGGAATGTCAGTTCAGCAAGAGATGTGCTAATTCTAGTTTATTAGTGAAAATTGGAGGTCATAGCAGACCAAAAGTCTTGCAATTTGAGTATCTTGGGTTTATCATACAAAATGACATGTTAATAGATGGAGATGGAAACTATATGATTCAAGTAGGGTGGATGAAATGAAGGAGTGCTTTAGGTGTTATTTGTGATGGAAAGTGCTGCTCAAACTTAAAGGAAAAGTTTACGAGCTATTTGGATGCCGTATCTACGTGTCGGACATATGTCGATCTTATGTGACACAGAGATGACACATATTCCTATATATTTAATTTAAAATTTACTTTTTTTTTTATTTTGACATAGAAAAACAATATAAGAAAGGTTATACAAAGAAATAATACATAACTTTTTGAGTTTATATGAAAATAAAGTATAAATAAAGATTATATAAGTGATATTGTGAATAATATATCATTTCTTAAATTTTTTTTGTTATATATATGCTGTGTTTGTGTCCTATAAATTTTCAACTTTAGCATGTCACACGTGTCCATGTCGTGTTGTGTCAGTGTCAGTGTCTATGCTTCAAAGACCAACCATACCAAAAGTCACACGGTTTTAATATCTTGGTCCATCTTACAAAATGACTAGGAAATAGAGAGAGATGTAAACTATAGGACTTAAGTAGGGTGGATAAAATGGAGGAGCGCTTTGGGTATTATTTATGATTGAAAAGCACCACTCAAACTTTAGGGAAAGTTTACCACACAACTATAAGACATGGAATATTGTTGCGTAAATGAGAATGTCATGTTGGTGTGTTCATTTTATTGAATTAATGGACATAATAGACAATACTAGACAATATAAGATTAGGAACGATTGCATTCGAGAATTGTAGAATCTATTGTGAAAAAATTGTAGAATCTTGCCTTAGATGATTTGGGCATGTAAGGAGAAGACATGTGGAAACTCTAGTAGTGAGTTGATTGGAAGGAGGGTAGCCTAATCATTATTCATTAGAGATAAAGGAAGACTTATAGACGAATTCATGAACACAATGTCATCATGACCCTATCCAGTGAGAAGCAGCTTGGTTGTTGTTACTGTGTATGTTACTATTATTATTATTATCATTATTTTTCATAGCTTCAAGCTTATCTTTCACATGTTATGCAGGAGTTGTCATTGGAGGAAGCTCATCCTCTAGCAGTCAAATTATCATTTTCCGTCAGCTTGGGTCTTCTTCCTGTTACTTTGTCTTTGAAAACTGTCAGCTGTGGAATTAGAAACTCTGGACTTCCAGAAGAGGAAGCAGGAGACCTTGAAAGTAGTAGTAAGAATTCTGATCCACTCTCAGCTGGGTATTTATTTATAGTGTTATTTTTCCATTATGAGAACTATCTTTGGTGTGTTTGTTTTCAGAAGTTATATTGGACATGGGGTATTTCTGTATTCACTGTAGATAATACTCCTACCTGTATGTTAAAAGTCATCATTAGAGGTAAAAGAAATTTTGTAGGTCACTGAGATGTATGTAATGCCAAAATTTTAGTTGGTAACTTGAAATGAGGTGTGGGGAGTAGATTATGAGATGACCCTAAATTGTTATTGTTACTGTCTCAGCTCTAGGTGGAGGGAGTAGGATGGGGGTATAGGTTAGTGATTTACTTGGTCCTCCCTTCCAGCCATGGAGGGCATATATACTCCTTGGTCATTTAATGAGAAGTTACTATTGGGGCTGTTGAGAAACAGAGAAGGAGAGAAAACCATAGAATGAATCCGTGTGTCTTAAACTACACAACGGAGAAAATATATATAGACAATGTGTAATAAATACACAATAATTACAAAGATATATCTTCCCTAATTATAGATAATTCTGAGGATATTCTGATTCTAACACTCCCCACTCAAGTAGGGCATATAGATCATATGCACCTGGCTTGTTACATAGTAACTTATTCTAGGCCCTCTTAATGATTTGGTGAGAACTACGCGGGTTGGTCATTTGAATCGATTGTGAAACTTGTGGTGATGTCTCTGAGATAGAATCTTTTCTCACGATGAAGTGACAATCAACTTCAATGTGTTTGGTCCTTTTCATGAAAAAGCTGGATTTGAGGCAATGTGTAAAGCGGCTTGATTGTCACACACAAGTGCCATGTGCTTGGTTTCCCCAAATTGAAGTTCTTTGAGGAGTTGCCTAAGCCAGATAAGCTCACATGTGGTTGAGGCCATTGCACGGTACTCTGCCTCAGCACTAGACCGTGCCACTACAGTTTGCTTCTTACTTTTCCAGGATATGAGATTGCTCCCAATAAGTATACAATACTTTCGGAAGTGGAGCGCCTATCGAAAGCGGATCATGCAATCAGCATCGGAATACCCAGCTATATCAATTATGCCCCTTGTCTTCATAAATAAGGCCCTTCGGTGCTCGCTGACATACTTCAAAATCGCATGACATCGATGAGCTTCACATGGTGAGTTTAGGAATTGACTAACCACACTACTGCCGAATGAAATATGCGGGCGAGTAAATGTGAGATAGTTCAATTTCGACCAATCGTCTATATCTCCGAGGGTCAGATAGCGGCTCCCGCTGATTTGGTAGAAGCTTGACATTAGGATCCATAGGAGTATCAGCGGGTTTTTCAGCAAGTAAACTGTTTCCTCTAGAATGTCAATGACATATTTTCTCTGAGAGAGAACTATGCCATCTTTGGGTGTGCTACTTCAATACCTAGGAAGTATCCAGGTTTGCCAAGGTCTTTAGTCCTGGAAATGCTTGCATAGGTGTTGTTTGATCGTGTTATACCCTGAGTGTCGCTCCTGTAATGACAATATCATCAACATACACAACTAGGTAGATGCAACTCTCTGCAGTATGGCGATAAAACACGAAGTGGTCACCGCTCGAGTCATACCAAATTGCTTTGAACCACAGTGGAGAACCTTCCAAACCAAGCCTGAGAGGCTGCTTGAGACCATACAATGATTTGCGAAGGCGACAAACAAGGCCAGAAGACTCCCCTGAGCAACAAACCCAGGAGGTTGCTCCATATAAACCTCTTCCGCCAAGATCACCATGAAGAAAGGCATTCTTAATATCCCGTGATGAAGAGGCCAATGACACATAGCGACCATAGAGAAAGCAGGCGAGCGAAGCCATCTTGGCAACAGGGAGAATGTATCACCATAATCCAAACCAAAAATGCGAGTGTACCCTTTGGCTACAAGGCGAGGCCTTAAGGCGGTCAATGTGGCCATCAGGCCCCACTTTAGCGTAAAAATCCACCGACAACCAACCAGATTTACTGGGAGGGAAAGTCACGGTCCCAAGTACCACCCTGAAGTGCACACATCTCGATAATCATAGCTTTGTCTCACCCAGGATGGAAAGGGCCTCCTGCCAGTCTTAGGAATAGAACCACAGAGGACAAAAAGAAGACAAACAAGCATAATGTAGAGAAGGCAGGCGGTGATAACTCAAAATTTGTATAATGAGAGATGGGTTACGAGTGGAGCGAATACCTTTGCGAAGGAAATGGGAAGATCTGCTTGGCCGGGGCCGAAAGGCCGGAGGATCGGCAACGCAGGAGGAGAAGTCCACATCAGCCAAGATAGGCTCGGAGGAAGGAGCGAGTGTGACGGCGTAGGGTTAGGGCAATGGGTGGTAGAGGTGGGACAGAGACTTTTGGCCCAGGACCGACGGCGGCGATGTGAACTGAAGAGCGGGGTGGAGGTGAAGTGTAGGTGGTGGCAAAGGCACACAGGGTCACGGGAAGGAGTTCTCGAGAAGCGGGGAGAGGTGAAATGGTGAGATGACTCAAAGAAAGGAATAGTGTCAAAAAGAGTAACATCCGCGAGACAAGATAGCGACCGCAGAGTAGGAGAAAAACACCGAAAACCTTTTTGAGACCGAGTGTAACCAAGAAAAACACATTTAAGTGAGCGTCTGAGCTTGTCAAGACCAGGGGAGTTAAGTTGTGAACAAAACAAGTGGACCCAAAACATGTGGGGAAGGGAATGCAAGGGGTCATGAGGAAATAAGATGGAATGGGAACTTGGTAGCCCAAAGCAGGAAGAGCGTCACGATTAATTAAATAACATCGGTTAAAACGGCATCGCCCAAAAAGCGGAAAGGTACATGATGATGAAGGAGAAGAGTGCGTGTGGTTTCAATGAGATGACGATTCTTCCACTTGTTCAGCAACCCATTTGTTGAGGTGTATGAGCCGCAGGCGTCGGTGAAGAATCCCATGAGAAGCTAAAAATTTTGAAAATCGTGAGACAAATATTCTTTGGCATTATCACTACGTAAAGTGCGAATAGAACACCAAAATGAGTTTTATTTCTTCATAAAATGTAGTAAAAAGCAGAAAACAATTAAGACCGGTGTTTCAATAAAAATAACCCACGTCTGTGAGAATAGTCATCCAATAAATGTAACAAAATAACGAAATCCTAAACTAGACATGCGACTAGGACCCCAAATATTCACGAATGAACTAAAGTAAATGGAGATGCGCGACTAACACTATCTGGAAAATGACTCGGCGTGTGTTTCCCAAGTTGACACGACTCCCAGAGGCAAAGTGGAGAGTTGGTCGGGCTAGGCACCATGCGTTGCAAGTTGGCAAAGCTGGGATGTCAAGCGGGCATGGAGGGTGAGAGGATCGATGGTGAGGAGCAAACACTGGCGGAGCGGGAGCCAATAGAGGCCACGAGACTTCATCCGGTGCCAATCGTCCATCCCGTGCTCGGTCCTGCCAGTAAGCAGAGTCTTGATGAATGAAATAACACATTTGAGGGCTTTAGTTAACCGATAAATAGAGAGTAGGTTGAAGGGAGAACCGGGGAACATAAAAGCGAATCAAGCTGACATAGAAGGAAGGGGATGGGCGGTGCCCATCAGGGTGAGACTGTGTGAGAACCATTAGCTAAAGTGAGTGGGCAAATATCCGTAAGTAGAAAGCGTAGAAAATAAAGCCTTATGCAGGGAGATATGATCGATGGCGTGAGTCAAGAACCCAAGGACCCAAAGAGGCCGAGAGAGACAAGCAAAAGAATTACCAGAGTGTGCAATGCAGGCAAGTGGAACCAAAGTTACGCGTTGCTCAAACCACTTCAGAAATCGGCATAGTCGGAGAGCGGTGTTTGTGGAAGCAGATGAGTCCGAGGAGCGGGAACACCGGCTGGGCAACGTTAATGAGGCGCGGTGAGGATGCAAAGAGTAACAACGATCAATGGTGTGGCACGGCTTATGACAATGGTCACACTTAGGCGGGGCTTCAGAACGTCCCACGGCGGTACTGGGTGACGAGTGCGAGGTATCAATCGAGTGGAGGAAGGAGCAACCTTCGGCCGGTGGTTTGGGAACCCGAAGGAGAAGCGGACACCATGGAGAGAGTAGGCACGATCGGTGATCCCGAGCGATCACGCAGTAGCGAGAATACGAAGGTAAGCCATAAAGGGCCAAGAGCATAAAGAAAGAGCTACGTTGCTCGATTCCTTCTGCAGGAGTATCGCCAGGGCAAGAGTTCATTGAAGTCATGGAGTGCACCGTGAATCTTACCCAAATAAGAGGACATAGAACCATCAAATTTGGGCGAGAGCAATGATACCCATGAGATCGACGACAAACACGATGGGCGTTGAGTGTCATTGGTGAAGAGGTCTTTGCTGCAGCGCAAAGTATTCAATTCAAGTGACATGGGCCGAAAGATTTGTTTGATGGAAGGAGCAATGGTGGACTTGAGGATGCTACAAAGTTGGGCATCAATCTTAACCAGTGGCGCTTATCCAGGGATGTGCTGACCTTTGTGGTGAGGTGGTCAACATAGTCTGCCACCGCCAAAGTTTGATGTCGGATGCCGTATCATAGTTATTGCCATCAAGTTTATCCGATTGGAAAGAGCCACACTAACATAACTTCGTGAAGCGGGAGGATCGACCTTTTGAAACACCGCTTATCATCGAAGGGAAGAGTGCGACCATGGGTACAAGGCGAAGCGAGAATGGGAATTTTAAAAAGGTCACGCGTGTGTCGAACGCGGCTGGATCGCGAAAGCGACGGTCCGGAAGAGGAGAGCTGGCGTGAGTCAACGGCGGCGGGCAGACAGCCGGACCAGCGCCGCCATCTTGATGCCGGAAGCGGCGGTAACACCGCGAGAGAGAGGCGCAGCGTGGGAGCGCGTAGACGCCGGATGGAGCCCCTTGATCGGCTGAGGTTGGCCGCGCCGGTGAGGCGGTGCGGTGAGGTTGCGGCAGCGGCCGGGCAACGACGGCGGAGGAACAAATTGGCGGCGAGAAGCTTGGGACCGAAAAAAAAAAAAAAAAAAATTTCTCCGGAGGGCAGCGGGCCTCTCCTGACGGCACGGAGTAGGGTTTTCTTTCTGTCTAGGCTCTAGATACCATGTTGAGAAACAGAGAAGGAGAGAAAACCATAGAATGAATCCGTGTGTCTTAAACTACACAACGGAGAAAATATATATAGACAATGTGCAATAAATACACAATAATTACAAAGATATATCTTCCCTAATTATAGATAATTACAGATATTTACAGATTCTAACAGGGGCAAAGGTTATGGGATTAACTGGTGCAGATCATGGGTCATGATGAAGGCGGGCATAATGATCATGACAGGTTAAGTTGCCTGCACCATGAGGCCTGGGTAGATCACGAGACTGAGCTAAAGGGGAACCACGTCTGAAATGAGTCGAGAGTAGGGGAGAGTTGGTCGTCTTTTGGTTTTGGCGGGGAAATTAGTTTTCGGTGTCGATACCGACTGGTCCGGTTATTTTTATTAATCCAGTCAACAGTCATCATTTGATGATTGCTTATACCATCTAACAAGTGGATGAACTATTTAGAAAATAGTTTGACTTAATGAACTCTATTCCTTTCAGATTGACATATCTGGATTCTCATCAGTGGCAGTCAGTATACTGGATCCTCAAATTATTAGGCCATTAGTCTTAGTATATATTAGGTGGCATAGTACTATTACTTACGGCCACCTTACTATTTGACTTAGTTAATGGTATAAATGAGAGTATTAAATGAGTGTGTCACTAACATCATAAGCAATTTCATATATTGTTCGGACATGGTCATTTTCATCTCTCTTTTCATCCTTTTCCGCTGAGACCATACAATTTTAGCATCTACTATGCCATAACTTGATATAACTGACGTCCATTTATCATGGGACTTTCCTCATGCATGTTTTTATAGATTTGACAGGAATGGCTCTTGTCTGTGATATAGGGTTGCTCACTTGCTGTTTTAGAACCCGAGAGAAACTAACTAGGTTCAAAATTGAACATTAATCATTCTATGGATAATACCGATTTGTTGTGTGCTTCATGTCATCGGCAAAGGTTTGTACTAGTTGTCTCTATTTATATATATGTTTTTTCATATATTTTATTAACACATTAATTTTTGAAAATATATTACATATAATATTAAACTTAATATGAAATAATTTAATTATAATAAAAATAATTATAACTGCAAAATAATAAATATGCAATAATAATATTGTTTTTAAATTTTATAATTAAGTAATGAAATTAATTTTGATGTATTGACAATGTAAAAGAATTTTATACTATCATCCAATCACATACTTCTATTTGTAAAAATTTTAAGATAGTGGATGGTTAAGTCAAATACGTTTATTGATGTAACAATATGTGATTTAATGTATGCATAAAACTTTTTGATATTGATAGTGAATATAAATTAAATTCTTAAATAATTGATAACAATTATTATTTTACTATAACTTTTATTTAAACTATGGAAGAAGGCTTAAGCGAAAAATATCAAAATAAATAAGATAAAAAGAGTGTTATATATTAGTATCTTTTTATATGTTATTAAATAAATAAATATATATGAATAAATGACAAATAATATGTAATATAAATTATAATTATATACAGTAAAAATTAAGGCATAATTAAAACAATTATGATTAAAATACCAAAAAGTTAATTAATAATATTTATTTTTGAATTTTACAATTTAAGAATTTATAAACATTTACTATTTTTGTTATAATTTTTTTTTCTTATTATATTTTTACTTGGGAATCGTGATTGAAGTTATTTGTAATAGTGAAAGGATAATATTAGCATCTTACATACTACAGTTATGCAATGTCAAACTAAGCATGGTATTAAAATTTTAATTGGTCTTTACCATTTGGTTTTATCCTATCATGCATCCCAAATGCCAAATGGGCCATAACGGTACTTTATATTATGGTTGTCCTCAATGTGCTGGACAACTTATCTTTCTTTACGTGGTTGGTTATTGGGTTGGCTTATACTATTGAAAAGATTATGAGGAATTTTCTTTGGTTAGGTGCTTTGAATAAGTTGGGATCACTTGATGAGTTGTAAAGGTCTTGATAAAATATTATCTTCGTAGCTAAATGACTGGCATTTTCCTTTAGTGCTTGACTCCTTATGGCATCCAGTTATCTGGAGTAGGTAAGGTGTGGCGCGGATAGAAATGGTTGGGACAGCAATATAGTTTCCCAAGATTCTTACTTAGCCCCTGGGAATTAATTTCTTAAAGTCATACTAAAAAAATTTTGCTTTCCTCAAAGGCAGGTACTGCCTATTGTGTCAGCTTTTGGTAGGACCATTGGGTAGGAGTCTCTCCTTTTAATCTAGCATTTCCGTATCTTTATTATTTACCCCCTCTCCACAATTCTCGCATCCATAATTTTTAAGTGTGCAGGATTTCTCTTATCCTGGGACAATTCTTTTCGAAATTTAAGTGATTGAGGATCCTCAGAATTAATGATCCTTTCGGGCCCCCTTGGTTTTGTCCATTTGTATTGTAGCCCCTATAAAAGGTCTTAGTCTCTTGATCCCTTTAAGTCGTTTCCTTCTAAATTTCACTTTTAATTTCTAACTTGTTGATAGAGCTAATTCTCAAGGTGAGAGAAATGGTAATCTTTATTACAGCACTCCTAGTAAATCACCAAGGAGAAAGGGAGACTACAAGAATCCCCTAAGAGGAAGAGTTTTCCCCAAATCTGAGATATGAGTACAAAATGAATTCAACAACCAAAACAACCCTTGTTACATCTATTTATACTAGGCTAACTAACTTCTTTTCCCTCCAAAATTCCCTCTCCCTCAACCAGTCCTCAACTGTCAGCAACTGTCTGGTTGCTATCTTCTGCAGCAGGTGCTGCAGAAGGTTGTGTTGAACCAATACTCTGGCCATGAAAGCCAATCAACCCACATACTTGGCTTAGAACTGACAAATCAGCGGAGGTAGGTTTCTAGGCAATGATTCGTCACCTTCGTTCCGTTTGTGGATGATAAAGGTGCTGTACATAAGCTTCGTGCCCGCAGCTCTAAATAACCCTGACCAAAAGCTGCTTAAAAACAAGGGACCCCAATCAGTGATAATTGCGGCTAGAAATCCGTGAAGTCTGATCATTTCCTTAACAAAAACTTGGGCCACATCTTTTGCAGAAAGTGGATTTGTCAAGGGAACGAAATGAGCATATTGCATAAGGCGGTCAACCACAACCATAATGGAGTCCTTACCCTTAGGCAACCCGGAAATGAAATCTATTGATATCTCTGACCAAACCTGTTTGGGAATGGAATCGGCTGCAACAAACTGGCAAGAGAAAGAGCCTGATACTTGCTAGTTTGACAGGTTTGGCAGGAAGCCATGTAATCCTTCATGTGCTGCTGCATCCCTCTTCAGTAGAAAGTTGTGGACAGCTTCTTGTAAGTTCAGAAAAATCCCGAATGACCACCGGCAGCTGAATCATGCACCTCAGCTAAAAGAACAGGAATTTGGGACGAATTCCTAGGTAAAACAGCTCTGCCTCGATAAAACAATCTGCCATTTTTAAGTGAGTAACCTGGAAAAAGCTTAATGACAGCTTGTAGGTGCTGATCTGTCAATTTCAGCTTGTATTGTCTCCCACATGTTGGTAGTGACAACTGAAATTGCGTGAAGCATCATTTGGCAGGACAATGCATCCGTGGCCTTATTCTGAAGCTCGGGTCTATATTGTATCTTAAAGTCCAATCCCATGAGCTTGGACGTCCACTTCAATTGATCATCCCCAAGTAAGCGCTGCTCTGTGAGAAACTTAAGACTATGTTGATCCGTTATGATAATGAAATGCCTCCCGAGGTGGTAATGCCGCCATTTTTGGACAACTAGGACCACAGCCATTGGTGCTCTCTCATAGGCCGATCTCACTTGCTCCCTCTTAGACAAAGCTTTGCTAAGGAAAGTTATTGGTCTGCCCCCTTGAGAAAGGACAACTCCTAATCCTTGGCTAGAAGCATCCGTCTCTATCACAAAGGGCTGGGAAAAATCTGGTACAGCTAAAACAGGTAGCTCAGCCATAGCACTCTTCAGATTGTCAAAGGCTTGCTGCGCGTCATCATTCCAACTGAAACTATCCTTCTTTGTCAGTTGTCAAATACTTAGCCATACTCCCATACACTTGAACAAAACGTTGCTAGTATCCAGTGGGGCCCAAAAATCCCCTCAATGCTTTCACATCTTTAGGGACTGGCCAAAAGTACATAGCCTCGGTTTTCCACGGATCAGTCACGACCCCAGCTGCTGAAACAATGTGGCCAAGGTACTCCACTTGGCAGACAGCAAAATCACACTTTTTTATATTCAAAATGATTCTGAAACAGTAAATGAAAGACGGCAAAGAGATGCTAGGCATGCTCCGACTCCTTGCTATGTACAAGGATGTCGTTGAAGAAGACCAACACGAACTTCCAAAGGAAAGCACTCAAAGTGTCATTCATGAGGACTTGGAAGGTGGAAGGGGCGTTTATAAGTCCAAATGGCATAACAAGAAACTCGTAGGTGTGTTTGTTTCAAATTTTGAAAAAAGTGATTATGAAAACTAAATTTTATATATAATTGAAAAAGCTGAAAACCGATTTTTTTCAGAAGCTAGTAATTTTACCTTCTACGAAAAAGCTGAAATATTGATTTTTTTGAAATTTCGATTATTTTTTAAAAATTGTTCAAAGATACGAAAAATGATTTTTTTTTTGTCCAAAAAAGTGATTATTTGCCCAAATAATCAGAAACAAACACACCTGTAATGTCCCTCATGCGTGCGGAATGTTGTTTTCCCAATGTCTTTGTCAACCATCTGGATCTGGTGGTACCCAGATTTCAAATCAAGCTTGGAGAAAATGGATGCACCTGCCAACTCATCTAGCAATTCATCAATCACCGGTATTGGAAATTTGTCGGGAGTAGTAATCTTATTCAAAGCCCGATAGTCAATGCAAAAGCGCTGACTCCCGTCTTTCTTCTTGACGAGAATGATATGACTTGCAAAAGGGCTAAAACTTGGCTGAATGATTCTAGCACTCAACATTTCTTGAACTAAATGTTCAATTTCATTCTTTTGTCCTTCCTCAAAGCTATGGCATGATCATGAGATCGATGGGGTGGCAAACCCTGAAGAGACCCAAAAGGCGAAAGATACTCATCTAGTACTTGCTGAACACCCTAAAGAACCGCAAGTTCAGCCTGTAGTTGGTTGAAAATTGGCCAAAGTTGCACCATATAACCACAGCATTCACCCTTCAACTCCTTAAGAGCTGCTGCCCTCAAAGCCAATCCACTGTAGTATAGCTCCAGATCCCCTTGTAACACTGCCCAGTTATCCCCCAAATTAATTTTGAGCTTGGATTTGCCGAAATTAGTGTCTCCCCCAAAGTGTCCAGCCATGCCAATCCCAGCTCCAATTCTGAATCATCCAACTGAAACACATAAAAATCCTGTGTGACAATTAAATTCGGGAAGTGAATAGCAATTGCCTTGCACTTACCAACCCCTGGCTTTTGGTCCTCTCAAGCCACATGCACCACAAAATGCAAATCCAATTTGATAAGGATGTTTGCTTTCTTTGCAAAGTCAGGATCTACAAAATTAGGAGAAGCACCAGGGTCAGTGAGCACACGTATGCGATGACCTAGCACTGTTCCCTTTGCTCGGATACTGTGCTGACTCCCTTGGCCTGTCATAGATTTCAGTGACAAGTGTAATGGAGGATTTTCTTCCCCGAGTTCATCCTGAGCATCATGCCATTCCCCCTCAATATCCTCCTCCACAATTATAAGCTTCAAACTATTGATCTTGCAAACATGGTTTGATGTGAATCAGTCATCACAAAAGAAACAGAGGCCCTTTGCCCTCCTAGAGGTGTTTGAAGCTCTTTCTACCTGTACCTTCCTTTGACTGAATGCCAGAAGCCGTGGAAGAGGAGAATGGTTTCCCTCACTGCACTGTGCTCAAATTTCCCCCCACACAAGGCCAAGTATTAGGTGTGAATCATTGCAACATTCTATTCCTATTTTCTACTAACTCCTCCTTAGTTATCAAATCATCTAAGGATTCAAAAGAATGTAATTTCAATTTGGTGCGTACCTCAGTCTTCAATCTGCTAAGAAACATCCCCATCAAGTAGTGATTGTCAGTGATCTTGAGAGGGGTAAAGTGCAGCTCAAAACAGTTCACAATACTCCTGTATTGTTCCTTCTTGCTTCAAATCAAATAACAACTCAAACGGATTCTGTGCTAGCTCAGGTTGGAAGCATTTGATGACCGTATCTTGGAATCGCCGTCATGTGGGATTGACGGTAGCATTCTCCCACCAATGGAACCAAATGAGGGTTTTCCCTTCCATTGCGATCTTGGCAACAAAGAACCATTGGCTTTTGGGTACATTGTGAACTTGAAAGTACCGCTCCACGCTATCAAGCCATGCGTAAGCTTCCTAACCGTGGAAAACTGGAACTTCAAGTTGCCGCCACTGTTCCTTGCAATGGAAGCGCACGCTGTGGGAGTTTTCTTTGTTGCCCAAACCTCGTTGATCGCGCTGCACCAAGCTTGTTGATTGTGCCGCTCCTATGCATCGTGATCTTGAAAACCTTGCAGGTTTTATCGCGATAGCGCTGTTGTCTCAAATCGTGAGTGGGAGAAGATTCACAATTGAGGTGCCTCTCTATTGCATCGAACAGCACCATGAGTGACTTCAAGGTTGCAGAAATTCCTGTCACAGAAGCTGCGATGTTGGTGACCTTCTTGTGAGTTTCTTCATGTTGAGCTTGGATCACGCAGATTGAAGCATCCATTGCTCCAAGTTCGTTATTGGTTTTCGTAGCCATGGAAGCCCCAAAATTCCCCAAGATTCACAAGGAATTTGATACCAGTTGATAGAGCTAATTCCCAAGTAAGAGAAATGGTAATCTTATTGCAAAACTCTTGGTAAATCACCAAGGAGAAAGGGAGATTACAAGAACCCTAAGAGGTAGAGTTTTCCCCCAATCTGAGTACAAAATGAATTCAAACACCAAAACAACCTTTATTGCATCTATTTATTCTAGGCTAACAAACCAACCACCTTTCCCTCCAAAATTCTCTCTCCCTCAACCATTCCTCAACTGTCAGCAACTGACTTGTTGCTATCTTCTGCAGCAGGTGCTGCTGGGCCGGATTCGGGCCCAATACCACTCTGCTTATTTCTCCTGAAATAGACCCTTGTTATGTCTTGGGTCCCTAACACTCATTCCTTGAATAGAATCTCTTTCCAGCTCTTCAGTCATTGGTTATACTCCAAAACTTGATCAGATGTCTTGTCTTAGGCTGTTTATTTTCAATGAACATCTTTTTGCCACCATGGTCAGCTGAATCTAAAGCCATGCACTGGCACATAGTGAGAAGAAGAGGGAAAAAGGAAGTAGGGCATGAGGGAAAAATAGGGAGAAAATAAAAAATTTTAGTGGGGTTTTTCGTATGATTGATCCTATTCTTCTTTGACAATATAAGCAAAGAAATTTTGAACATACTGGATATCATCTCCTACAGTTCACAAAATGTTACCAAAAACTATACTTCCCCATTGATGCTAAAAGTTGGGCTGCTAACTTGACATGACTTTTCATTCCTACTGACAGTTACATGCATATATGTAAATTTGATCATTTATTTTTCTGCAGTGTTTTTATTATTTTCCTTTCAGCTGAGGTAACTATAGCTTGATGTTCAGGGCTCTGTAAATTGCGCTGCTTTCCACCTGTTGCACTTGCTTGGGATGATACATCTGGTCTTCATATATATCCAAATTTGGACAGCGAAACAATTTTTGTTGATTCCTCACCAGCCCATTGGGGTTCAATTCAGCATTCGGAGAAAACCATAGTTCTTCTACTGGTATTAATCACCTATTATGCGAATGAAACTGCTTTTCCTCTTTAATTAATGAACAAAGAAAGCAAAGGGTTATTTGTCATCGATTTGTGAAGGGATGACAAGCTTCCAAGTTTATGTTGCTAGCATTTTGCTGGGGATTTTGTGTAAACACAATGTTGAATTTCTTCACTATTCTGCAGGTTGACCCACATTGTTCTTATAAATGTAGCACTTCAATATCTGTCTGTGCTTCTGCAAGTAGGCTTCTGCTATTGTATAGTCCAGAGGTAATGAATATCTGTATGTTTGATTTTCATAATTGCTATAATCTGCATTATATTTATTAAGACTTAGATATTTGAATGCCTTTCTAAAAGATATGTACTTATATTTCCATTGGCAAATCTTTATCATTTATTTTCTTTGTATGTTTATGCATTTTTGAGTTATCTGAATTTGTAAACTGTTCATTCATCTGGGGCAGACCAATGTTTGCTTGCTTCATTTGGTTCTCTTTCCCCTTGTAGCTCGTCTTACATATTTGGATGCTAATGATGTAACTTTGTTCATTGGGCATTGTTGATGCAGATAATTGGTTTCTCTATTGCCGTTATTTTCTTTGCTCTGATGCGGCAGGCATATTCATGGGATCTTGATCTGCGGATACCATCGATGCTAACAGCTCTGGAATCCAACTTAACGATCCTCTCACATTTGTTTCCCCTAGCCATTCTACCCATTTTCTTCTCTTTTGTCCTGTCCTTGTTGATGTCTCAGCCATTTCCACCGTTTGCTAGCTTCATCGGCATCTCTCTAATTTGTTATATCTTCGCAAATGGGTTCGTAGCTATTCTGATTTTGATATCTCACTTGGTATTCTTTGTGGCTGCTGTTACACAAATTTTCATCAAGACAAGGTTAGTAAACTAGTTGTTACTACCCTAAATTGTACTAGTTATATATGTCTTGTAATTTCAAGCTGAGTAGCCTCGATCTTGGTGTCGATCTGGCTTACTGAATCACATTTGCTATGTATATCTAGATTTATTCCCTTATCTCTTGTAAGAGTTTTAGAATTTCACTGATCAATATTGGGATGCTAATCAAGCTGCTACAATCAATGATCAATGAAAATTATTTTTCAGGTGGCCAATGTGGGAACGAAGTGTTTGCTTTATATTTATTCGTTGGTTTGTCCATCTTTCCTCTAGCTTCTTTTCACTTAAGGTAAGGTATAACCTCATATATGCGTGTGATTTGTAGATCGTACATGTCAATGTTGTGTTTCTTATAAGCATTATGATTTTGTAGGTCTAATTTATTTATATTCAGTATTGTTGTGCTTAGCTGTCGGGGTGAAGGGGTGGTATAATGGATAAGATGGAGGGGCATAGTTCTTATACTAGGACTAGTTTTTTGGAGATCATATCTGCCTTATCCCATTACATTTGCCGCTTGAAATTCACACTGACCATTCAATGTTGATGCATACATTAAACAGGTGGTTAGGGTTCTAAGAGCAAATCCAGTACTTGTAACCGTGCTTGCTGCAATGGTCTTGGCATGCTTGGTTCATCCAGCATTTGGTTTACTTATCCTTCTCTTCTCTCATTTTTTCTGCTGCCACAACGCACTGTGCAGGTATATACATTTAATTGCATTTCTTTGTTGGGGTGTCTGCAGATGTAATCGTGACCATTTTATATTTGCCATAAATTGCTATCAATTTTATCTGCTTCATGTGTCGCTGAAATGTGCATTCTTCCGTATACCTTTAAGTTGGTATTCCTTATGGTTTAGCAAAATAATGTGCTATTGACCGATCCTTTATTTTCATGGGTGGAGGTGGGGGGAGGGGTCAAAGAAGCTGTCTTCTTACTGCATATCTCCCTTCCATATCCCATCCCATGCTACTACTATGCTGTTGCAACATTAGCTCAAAAAATTATGTAAATTAATGCCATTTCTAATCTTTTTGACAAATGGTAAGGGGAGTTGTATATGGGCATAAGAAAGTAGAATTAAGTGTGCCTGATCATGGGTCTATGCAGTGCTAGTTGTAGTAATCTTTTGGAGGTTGCGGTACAGTTCTTTATTTTTGTTCTTCCTGCTCTTGAGAGTTAGGAATTTCACATGAGGCAGGGTTGATCTTTGACTTCTATTACTGTGATTCATTCTAATAGTCCTCTTTCATAATGCGGGTTTGCGAAAATATTCCAGAAGAATTTTTTGAAGTTTTCCCCTCAACAGTAATTGCAGATCCTCCAAGCTATATTCTGCATTAAATTATTCTCTCTCATAATTCTTGGCAGGAAAGAAATCAGCTTGCATCAATACTCTAATGGGGTAATTTGTAAGGGAGGGCACTAATCTTGCAATCATTTGGATGCAAAACCCTGAAATAGTATTTTAGTTTTTATTTTTTTGTTTTGTTTTAGAAAATAAGAGAAAGAAAAGGGTACAAACAAGCATATATTGGTTAAAGTAATTCCATGGTAAGAACAATTAGTCATTCAGTCATCCAAGTTGTTTGGTTTAATTGAACTGTCGATGAAACCAACAAGGAGGAAAAATGCTTCTAGTTTGTTTGTGTGTGTGTTTGTGTAAAATATATTAGTGAATAGTGAATATATTATATTACAAGGTTTGATCAGTCAAAGGCACAGTGTGTGTGTAAAATCTATCAGTTGATTAGTGAATAGTGAATGTATTATATTACAAGTTTTGGTTGGCCAAAGGTACAAACCCTCTGGATATGTTTGGGAAGGAAAGAAAGGAAGGATAAATGTTGTATTTAAATAAATAAATATTTTAAATTGAAAAGTGAAAAAGTAAAATCATCAATAATTTCTTTTATCTTCTAGTGAATTATACCGACTTCCCCTGAGGTCAGGTGATACCCATGACATCCCTCGATTTGTCATGTCTACACTGACCCGGTATAGGGGGTATTCAGTGTTATGTTTATAGAGATGCTCAGTCCACATTTCACAAAATACAAGGATATTGGATGAAATATCATCTAAATTTCACGAGAGGTTAATGTATATTTTTACAAACCATAGAGTTTCTGCATAATATCGCCTACCTAAATCTCATGGGATGTTAGTGTATATTTTTGCAAATTGTGAGGTTTGTGTGTAAGATTGCCTAACATTAGAGGAGGTGGGTGTAACCCTTAATTTCTCTCTCTTATGGGACATTGTTACCCAGTTGAATGGTTAATCATGATATCTCTATATTAAATACTTTTTCATTAACTTTTGTAATTCTTCTAAAGAAAATAGGGTTCTAACAAGACGGGGAAACCAGAGGTGTTTGGGAAAAGAAATGGGCATGAAAAATTGATGTTCTTTGAAGATGCTGGACTGAAAATCTCCATTCTCCAGTATTAACATGACATCGTTGGCTTATGAAAGGAGGCTAAAAAAGTGGGTATTCTTGCCTTTGACAAGCGGCAAACACATAATTCGTCTTCATAGTTCATATACATTCTGGATTTGATTGACCTACGAGTACACAGACAGAATTAGAGGAATTAAATAACAAGGATAATAAATTGGGAAATATTTTTACGGAAGATGATATTTCATGTAAGCAACATATTAACTGGGAAATTGAAATACATTGCCTCACAGGATAAAATAATCCCGGGTGAAGATATTGAGATCTATTCAGTTTTAATTATTTGGAGAATTGGATTCATACAATTGAAAGTTGTGGGAAGAAGTGAAGTGATGAGGGAATTTGAATGGACATTAGTCCTTGTATGTTATTAACATACACACACATTCACGCAATTACCTTACCCAGTCTTTTAGTTGAAGTATGATATGGATGGCTTCATTTATTTTGCTGTATTTGTATTACTAACTTCGAGACCCCTAAAATTTTCCTTTTGTATTTATTACAGCTTCCTGACAGCTTCATGCCGCAGCCATGACCAAAATAATGATAGCTTTGATTCTAAGTTGGAGGGGTACAATGGATCTGAAAGGCTAAGATTCAAATTTGATGGTAGTTTTGACCGGACTTTCCCTTCAAAAGATGACCTCAACAGTCCAGATTCATCAAAAAATTTTGGCGACACCCAATTAGATGTATTCCACCATCGCCATGGCTTGTTGATATTGCATTTTATTGCAATGATGATGTTTGGCCCATCTGTGGTAGCTTGGTTTCAGGTAACTAGACTAAAGTTTTTGCTCTTTGATTTGGATAAAATGCACCTTGTCTTTTGATAATCAAAGTTAGTAATTCATGAATAAATCAATAAATACTTCTCTTCCATAATAACTGCTAGCTTAACAAGTTTTTACCGCAAAAATTTGACTATGGATTTTTTTTTTCCCAATATATTTCTTTATGTTCTTAAAAAACTTCGAACTTCAAGTCGCTAGGATTGAACTAGTGATGAGGGGCTTGGATGGTTTACCATGAGGTCATACGGTTCAAACCTCATTATCTTTCAAATGTACCAATAAGACAACTTGCAACTTCATAATATTTCTTCTTTCATCTTTTTCAAAAAGGATGATGTGATAATTACCTTGTTGTATTAATTTTAAGAACCATTCAGTTTTATCAATCCAACCTTTGTTTTTGTTAGATAGGTAAGTGCACACAGTTTTATGTAATTTGAAAATGATTTGTTACTTCATTTCACTACTTTGCTTTGATGCTGTACATTCTATTTATTTATTCATTCATTTCCGTTTGCAGAGACTGGCGATGGGTGAGAGTCTCCCGTGGCTCCTGGATTCAGTACTTTGCATAGGCGTCATACTTCATGGCATCTACACCGCAACGCCGGAGTTCAATTCTTTCTTCTTGCCCTTTAGTGGGGTCCCCATCCGCAAAGTTCGACTATACTTTATATATCTCATTGCTGGATACTGGTCCTATTTTTCTGCTCTGGCTTTGGCTCCATACAGAACATTTTATGCTATGGCTGCTGTGGGGGGCATTTCCTTTGCTTTAAGGTTGTTGCAAAGAAGGAACAGGGACAAAAAAGAGGTTCGTTATGGCAGCAGAAAGCATTCTCACCGGCACTAAACAAGTTTCAGTAACCGCTTTGTAGAACTAGATTAGATGATAATAGTATGTAACGTGTGCTCATGTATAATCTTTTTTGATGATGGGAGAGATGTGCGTCATTGAGATGGTGCGCCTAAGTCGATGCTGCTAGTGTTAGATATTTCGTGTCAAAAGGGAATTTTAGTGGTGAAATGTGGACTCCCGGTATTCTAGAGTACACGTGTGCCAAGGCCCTATGAGGATTTTCTGTTACTTGTGCAATTTTGCCTGAATATGAGGAAAGTAAAATCTTTGATGGTTATTTTAGTCGAAGTGTCTTTATGGTTTGAAAGCGTGTTTTTTTTACCCCATGAGAACGTGCTTGGTCATCTCCTCTTATCTGATGATTGGCTTGGAAATGCAACAGTTTTTTTGGAAATGCAAGAGTTTTAATAAGAGAAGAAAAGAGCCTTATTAAAATGAATAGATAAATAAATTTTGATCGTGTAGTGTTAAATTGTTCTAAGTTATCTAACTAGATATTTTCATTACATGATTTTTAGAGTAGTAAAGTGAGACGTTGTTAGTGTTAAGTTGTTTTATATTATTATCTATTTAGATATTTTCATATGCATGATTTTCAGGGTGGAAGAGTTAGAATTTAAATATATAATGTCAATATATATATATATATATATATATATATGTATATATATTATGTTATCAATAAAAAGTCCTCTTGGTCATATTGAATAGAGGGAGAAAGTAGAATAAGAATATTTGAGTGTTGTAATAATTTAGTTGCTGACAAGTTTTAGTGGATCTGACTGACCAGGCAAAAGCTTGATCACTCACAGAATGATTTTGATTTCTTAAAACTAAAATATTGAAATCAGATTGGAACATATTCCTTGTAACAATCCTTTAATATTTTATAAGGGCTGGTTGAGGGTTATAGAGGTGAAAGGTTAGAAAAGCTAAAAAGTCTTCTAAATATGTTAATCATAAAATCAGTTACATGTACTACTCGATATTAAGTGATTCGAAAAAAATGGTAACTGTTATTATGTCGGTTGTGTTAAAATATATGTATGGTGCATAAGTCTCTTACTCGTAAATAAAAAATAATTGACTAAATGAGCAAAGAGATGTGCAACTTTAAATGAAGAGCCTAAATCAATAAATCATTTTATTTTAAAGATGTTTTTATTTAGCACAAAGGCTTTTGTTTATTCAAATGTCAAATATGATGTCCATAGTATCTTAGGATGCCAGTGTATAATCAAATTACCTTGATTTTGAGTTCATAAGAGGTGGAATATTAATAAAAATAATATAATTTAATGACTTAATGTCCATAAAAATATGCACGTATTTAATAATAATATAGAGCGTCCTTAGTTCATTCGTCTTAAATATTCTTCTAGAAAGAAATGAAAGAAAATGACTTTAGATAAGTTTGATTAAAATAAAACTGGCATATAGACTTTTCGATTGATGCATTACAGAAGAGTAAGTGGATCTTGAGTTAATTTAGTCTCTTAGTGGATCCATAAAAGATCACTTCATAAGGAACATGTAGGTCCATAAACTTGGGAAAAAGACCACTTCATAAAGAAAGTATGGGCCATAAAAATAGGAAAAGACCACTTCATAAGAAAGAGCCCACCCAAAGATCCTTTCACAGACCCAGGCTTTTCCTGTAAATTTCTCCTTTTCATATTCTTTTCCAATCCTTTTCAACTTTCTTTCTCTTTTCCAGCGACCCCTATGTGCTAATTTGTTATCATTCAAAACAAATGAGCACATAGGGTTTTAGAGCTAACAACCTCCTTTTTTTTGATGATGACAAATTAATTTGAAGAAAATCTTTTGAAGAGATAATTGAAAGAAATATTATAGAAGTATAAGCATGATATATCATATTCTTTCAATTCTATCATTGAAAGTGATTTTTAGGAAGTCCTTTTTCTTAAGGCATGATGTGAATGTCAAAAATATTTTTGGCCTTGAGTGGCTTAAATCATAGCTATTGTTGTTTTAACTTGAAGCTTAGGTCAGGCTTTAAGTACTTTCTAAAGGGTATCAGAGAGTATGTTAACAAGAAAATGTTTAAGCTATGAATATACAACCAGCTTGATTTTTGGTCAAGGACTGAAAACACTTTCTGAAGATCTTTGTGCTAAAACACTTGACAAGTAATACTTGTGATATATTGTCTTAGTTAGGTCCATTTTTAGCATGTCTTTGACCAACCATCCTTTTCAAGAAAGCACATGAATTAAAACCAAAACAAATCAAGCATGCATAATTTTTAATCAAAGCACAGATATAAGCAATAGAAACTAATATATATAAACCACAGTTAAGAAGGTACTGGAGTAGAAACAAAGAAAACATAAAATGTTCATAAACAATATGCTAAAAGAAATCTCTAAATATGCTTCCCTTCAATTCAAACTCCCCCTGTATTTCTCAGCACAAAAGTATTTTTTTCAATATTCTTCTCCTTTTTTGTCATCAACTAAAAGAAAGAAGTGTGCTAAAAACTAGTAGCACCATCATCAGCCCTGATGCCTTCATGAAATATCTCCAGGAGCAACACTTCATGCCTTCGAGACATGGCTTCTAAATCGTTCAAATGGTTGTTAATGAGGCGTTGTTCTCGCAATATCAGTTGAACTTCTGTGTAGTTTTGCTGTGCTGTTAGGGGCGATTGGGTTGATGACGGGCCAGCTCCTTGAATAGAAGGAACAGGTAAAGGCAAAGCAGGAGGTTGTTATGGCCTTAGAGGAGAAGCAACAGTAGTAGAGTCATTCCTTGAAGATGTTTCCATCTCGGAAGAGGATTCTTGTTCATAATCTGAGGTCGTGCTATGATTATAGGGTGAACCCCCATATCTGATTATTATCTCAGTCCTCTTGGTATCATCTGAACTATCTTCAAGAATTATTATTTTCTGTTTGCCCTTTCTACCTTCAGCTTTTATGGTTGCTTTTTCAACCGCCGCATCTCTGATTCTTAAACTCCGTCTTCTGACACTAGAGGAAGCAGCATCGGTTGGTCTCCTTAGGGTTCTAAAAGAGATAAAGGTGTACTCAGTACCCTCTATATACTCATACCACTCATTGGCAAGAGGATAATGCATATGTTCAAAGATTTTTGTCAGTAGAATCTTGTAAGGAACAGTAGTGGTTTTCCTTTTCTCAGGAGAGATAACACTCAGAATATGATCGCTAAGTTTATTCTTCTTTTTGTTAATAAACAAAAGAGTAACATATAGTCCATCTCAACCAATAGGTGGGTGCCACCTAAATGAGGAAGCAAGGAGAACTGAATGATTGTAAAAACTTGCCTTGCATTTGAGTTTAGCAATGTTGTAGTGATTTTTCCTGGATGATATCTTGGGGAATTAGTGAGACATCTAGAGATCTCTTCTGCTGAAACACTAAGGGTTGTGAGCCAATCTGTTTTAGAGGAGCATCTAAGACTTTTGTCAGGAGCATGGATGATGTTTGAGAAATCCATGATGCTCAGTTCTATGTCAACTCCTCTGATGTATAAGGTTAGAACAGAGTTGGTCACCTGAACCAGTTAGGGGTAAAAGGCAGTGACTATCCCAAAGAAGACTCGGTCAGTAAGGTCAAGGAACCTTTCCCATCCCTGAAAGGAAACGATTTCCAGAAGGATGAGAACCTGAGCCATCAGTGTCTAAGTTAACCTTTTTCTAGGGGCTATAGGACAACAAGAGAAGTTTTCCTCATAATGGTCTTGATGCATCTATTCAGTGAACATTTTAAGTCTTCCCATTATAGCGATGTGACCTGAACAAAGCTTTCCTTCAGCCATGTCTGGATGATGAGTGTGATGGAATATCAAAGGTTGAAGCTTTGAAGCAAAGAGAGGTTATGAGAAATAGAGGTTCATTAGTGGATAAAGTGGTTTGGAGCTTAAGGTTTTGGATGGAAGATGGTAAATAAGGTGGTAACGTGTGTGAAATGGGGATTATCTAAGTGATGTGATATAACCGACTAAAGGTGAAGTGACGTGGGAGAGAGAGGCTTAAAAAGAGAGGGAATTGTCCTGCCTCATCATCCTCCTTTTAGAAATAAAGGTTTTTGACTCTTGAGGGCACTTTCTGAAGGACTTTCTTTTTGAGCTTCACTTCTCACTTTCTGACCCATTGATAAGCTCATTTTCCTATGTTGAAACCTTTTCTCATACGAAGCTCAAGCTCTTTGTTCTCATATCTTCTTTCTGATCAACCCATGTATTGTCTGAGATACTTGACTTCTTTCTAATCTACTTTTTGATCTTCAAGAATTATACCTGATCTTGCAAACTGAGATCTTTTCTTTTTGGGCTTCAGTTTTGAGAGATAAAGAAAGGGAGAGAGTACCTGGAGATGGTTTATACATGAATAATTATGCAGTCTTAAAAGCAGTTAAGTTCAAAAGCCTTTTCAAAACACAAAAACGATCTTTAGCTAATGGCTTTGTAAATATATCTGACACTTGGTCTTCAGTATTCACAAACATTAACTCAACATCTCCCTTTTGAACATGATCACGCATGAAATGATATTTAATATCAATATGCTTGGATCTGCAATACTGAATAGGATTCTTTACAATATTTATAGCACTTGTATTATCACAATAGATGGGAATTTTAGAATACCTCAAGTGATACTTCTTTAGCTGATTCCTTATCCACAACATCTGAGTATAATAGTTTGCAGCAGCCATATATTCAGCTTTAGTAGTAAAGAGAGCAATCTTGTTTTGCTTTTTGCATGATTATGTGATCAAGCTTTTTCTGAAGAAGCAGTAGCAACTGCTTGTGCTTTTCCTTTCAACTCTATCATCAGCAAAGTTAGCATCACAGAATCCTACAATATCACAAGAAGTACATTTCTTGTACCACAAGCCAAGATTAGTACTACCTGACAAATATCAGAGAGTTCTTTTGACAGCATTTAAGTGTAATTGTTTTGGGTTAGATTGAAATCTAGCACAAATTCCTACACTTAATTGAATGTTTGGTCTATTGGTTGTAAGATACAGTAGTGAACCAATCATTCTATGATGGTTACTTTTTGATACTTTCTCACCATTTTCATCAGCATCTATGATTTGAGATCGATGCATGGGGTTGCTCATTAGTTTTGCTTGATCCATATTAAATCCTTTTAATAACTCTTTTGTATACTTTTTTTTATAAATCAGGATCCCTTCCCTCTGTTATGTTATTTGCAAGCCCAAAAAGAACTTGAGTTCACCCATCATACTTATCTCAAATTCACTCTGCATTAATTTTGAAAACTTTTGATAGAGAGAATGATCAGAGGCGCCAAATATAATGTCATCAACATATATTTAAATTGCCAGAAAGTTATCATCTTGTTCAAGAGTAAAAAGAGTAGTATTAACATTACATCTCTTGAATCCATTCTTAAGTAGAAGGGTGCTCAGTCTATCATACCAAGCTCGTGGGGCTTGTTTCAGACCATAAAGAGCCTTTGTCAACTTAAAGAGATGGTTGGGAAGGCTTTTACTTTCAAAACCAGGAGGCTGCTTAACATATGCTTTTTCAGAGTGAAATCTGTTCAAAAACGTAGACTTGACATCCTTTTGGTAGAGAGTGAACCTCTTGTAGACAGCGAAGGCAAGTAGCATTCTGATGGCTTCAAGTCGAGCTACTAGTGTAAAGGTTTCATCATAATCAATTCCTTTTTGTTGATTATAACCTTGCGAAATCAACCTTGCTTTGTTTCTAATGACACTACCTGCTTCATCTAGCTTATTTCTAAACACCCATTTTGTGCCGATGATGGTTTTTCCCTTTGGTTTTTCAACAAGAGTCCAAACTTTGCTTTTCTTTAACTAATCCAATTCTTCTTGTATAGTGTACACCCAAATTTGATTACTCAAACCTTCTTCAATGCACTCAAGTTCAATAGTGGAGATGAAAGCGCAGTTTGACATATTTCTAAGGGATGATCTAGTTCTCACACCCTTAGAGATATCTCCAAGAACTTTGTTTTGAGAAACTGCTTTTAAATCAGAAACTCCCTTGTAGTTTCTTTGACTTTGAAGTTCTTTAGGTTCTTCTTCATCTTCAGATTGCTCTTCATAATGATAAAAAATGTCACTTTCTGATATTTTGGGAGACTTGCGTAAATTTTTTGAAATACTTGTGTTTTGGAGCTTACTTTCTGAAGTATTGTCTTTCATTATCTTTCTATCAGAAGTGCCCTAAAGATTCATCTTTACAAAGCTCTTTTCTAGATTTTCAAGATCATCAACAAAGTCTTTTCTGAGCTCTTTGAACTTGACATGAATGGTCTTTTAACCATGATGTTCTCTTGTTGTATACCCCTATAAGCTTTAGACACAGAAAGTAACCTAGGAAGATACCATCATCAGACTTTGGATCAAATTTAGCAAGTTTGTTCTTAGTGTTAAGAATAAAACATGATGAGCTGAAGATATGAAAATATGATATGTTGGGCTTTCTTCCCTTGCACAGCTCATAAGGAGTTTTCTTAAGAATTGGCCTAAGAAAGATTTTATTTTGAACATAGCAAGAGGCATTTACAGCCGCTGCCTTGAAACCTTTTGACAAACCACTTTCTAACAGCATAGTTTTGGCCATTTTTTGCAAGCTTCTATTTTTTCTTTCAGCTACTCTATTTTGTTAAGGAGCTGTAGGTGCAGAAAACTTGTGAAGAATATCATGTTCTTCACAAAACTCATTAAAAACTTTATTCTCAAATTCTCCTCTATGATCAGATCTGATAAAAGCTAATTTGAGAATCCTTTTCAATACAAACACATTTTGCAAAAGCTTTGAATCTTTCAAAAACCTCATCTTTAGAAGCTAGAAATATAACCCATGTAAATCTTGAGTAATTATTCACTATAACAAGGCAATATCTCTTTCCAGCTAGACTTGCAGTCTTGGTAGGACCAAAAAGATCCATATGTAAAAGCTCAAGTGGTTTAGTGGTTGAAATCACATGCTTGTTATGGAAAGAAGCTTTGGTTTGCTTGCCTTTCTCATAGAAGTCACAAGTTGAGTCTTTATAAAATGTGATTTTTTGAAGGCATTTAACAAGCTTTTTCTGATAAAGCTCAGAAATAAGCTTCATATGAGCATACCCAAGCTTCTTATTCCATAACTAATTATCATCTATGAAAGATGCGAGATATTTTACATTTTGATTTTTCAGATCATCTGAAGATAACATATATATCTTATGCCTTTTTTCCAAATAGAATTACTTGTTCTAAAGTGGGACTTACTACTTTGCAAGAATGAGCAGAAAAAATAACATTAAAGTCTTGGTCACAAAACTAACTAATACTTAATAAGTTGTGAGTCAGACCATCAACTAGTAAGACATCAGAAATTTGGTGAGAATTATCCTTACCAACATCTCCTATGCCTGTGAACTTAACTTTACCTCCATCTACAAATCTTACTAATCCTGAATTCTTGGATCGCAGATTTTTGAATCATTTTCTTGATCCGGACATATGTCTCGACTAGCCACTGTCCATGTACCATTTGTTTTTTGGTTCCACATGCGTCTTTAGGTAGACCTACAATAAACACATTTTTTATTTTAGATACCCATATCTTCTAGGGTCTTCTTGAGTTAATTTGCGACGAAGGTTGTCAAACCTTTTTGACATACTTCCTTTTCATAAAGCATTTGTCAGGTGGATATCCCTTCTTAAAACAGATAGTACATATGAATTTTCTCTTTTCTCTCTTGACAAGAGTTGACTTTCCTTTTTCATCAAACTTTTCTTCATTTCCCAATTCAGTCTTTTGAAAATATGGTTGTTGACCTCCAAGCATTAAATCAAGATTCTTTGATCCATTTACCATTTTTTCAAGGTCAGATTTAAGCTTTGAAGTTTTTTCAAGCTCAGAAATGAGCTTCTGAGTATTTTCACTTTTGTTTGCAACTTCAGATTCCAAGCTGAGTTTTGCATTTAAAACATTATTTTCTTCTTTCACAACTTCCTTTTCAAGCCTTTGATTCTCAACTTCTAACTTGACCATTTTGAGTTCTAAGATAGTTTTCTTGTGCTCCTTTTTCAAATCGAGATAATGTGGGGAAAGAGTTTGAGAGTCTTTAAGCAACCATTCATAGAGAGATAAGAGCTCATCATAGGAAAGATCCGAGTCAGTGTTATTTACATCGGAATCACTTTCTAATGAATATCCTGTCATGAAGCATAGATTGGCAATATCAATCTCCTCTTGATCTTCTCATTCCTCCTTATGTTCCCCTGATTTGCTCCAGGTGGCCAGCATGCCCTTCTTCTTTGGTGCAAATATTTTTTGTGGCCTTTAAGTTTAGGAAAATTCGGTTGAGATGACCTTTCTCGCCACACTAATAACAGATGGCATCTTCAAACTTTGGCTTCCCTTATCTATCCTTTCTAAAGTTGATATCTCTTCTCTTCTTTGTTTTTCTTCTCCAGACTTTGGACATTTTCCTTACAAGCATGGAAAGCTCTTTTCCATTTTCTTAATCTGATTCATCATTAGTCTCATCCTCCACATCAGAGGCTTTAGCAATTTTCATTGTCTTGGCTTTATATGTTCTTTGCTGAGATGACTTCAATACCATGGACTTGCTCATTTTACGGGATTCACCATGCATTTCAGAAAGCATAGCTTCATAGGTTTTTAGTAACCTAATAAGCACATCTAGGCCAAGAGTTTGAAGGTCCTTTGCTTCAGTGATGGCTATGACATTGGATAACCATTTAGCAAGGAGACTTCTTAAGGTTTTTCTAAACATTTTTGAGTTAGAATATCTTTTGCCAAGACCCTTTAGTTGGTTTACAATATACATAAACCTTGTGGTTATTTCATCAATGTTTTCTTGGTCTGACATTTTAAACTGTTCATATTGATGGACTAACATACTGATCTTAGTTTCTTTTACCTAATCAGTTCCTTCATGCAGCATATGTAGTCTATCCCATATTTCTTTTGCCATGTCAAAAGCAATGATTTTGTCGTATTCAACTTTACTTAGTGCGCACGTGAGTAAGTACTTGGCTTTTGAGTTTAGTTGAACTCTAGCTTTTTGTTGTTTTGTCCATATACTCCTTGGGATTTCTCTAGATATTAAGTATGCATCATCAATGCTTGGAGCTTCCTCCTTTAGAACATAATCTCCTACAAGTCAAGACTTGTGTATTTTATGAATAGCTCTATCCTGTCCTTCTAGTATGCATAATCTTTACCATAAAAAAATGGTGGTTTGTTGATAGAGTGACCTTTAGCAATATGAATGTTTTGTGCTATTTGTGCCTCGGATCTTTTTCCTCTGTAGTAGTTAGATTGCTCAACCCCTTAGAGACTAAACTTCGATGCCACTTCTAAGTAGAAAATCACATGAAAAGGAGGTTTGAATCATGTTTGAACTTTTCTTCCAACACTGAAGATCTGAAAAACTTTATCAAAAAGCTATCAAGTTGAACTTATAGCACAACAGAAAATAGCATCAAAAACTTTAGAATGTGAAATTTCTTAACTTAAGTAAATAACGAAAAATGTATGATGGCCTTTTCAAAAATAGATACTGAAACAAGAACATATATAGAAATAAAATGAGATGAAGGAAAAAGAAGAACCAACTCAAGGGATTTTACACTGGTTCAGCCAAACCTGCCTACATCCAGTTCTCAACAACCGTTGAGTTTCACTAACTCTTTCTCCAACCAAAGAAAGAACAAAGATAGTCTTTTCAGTAGCCTTCTCAAGTTATGTCCAGTGACAAGTATACAATCGCACTGTCACACACTAAGTAGTTATTCAATAGCCTCTTTAAGCTGAACCAAATAGTATTGTGCTAGCCTCTCCAAGCTAAAACCGTAAGCAGTAAAGGACTCTTTTACAATCACGTTGCAAGTAGTCTTTAATAAGTCTCTTCAAATTATCTCACACTGATCACTTCCAGATCAAGAATACAAAGGTTATATGTTGGGTTGCCACTCAAAGTAACTTACACTGAAGATTTTTTTGGATACACAATGAAAAGGACTTGGGAAATCTTGAACGACTTTTTTCTAGATGTACTTCCTTGGAAGAACATATGCTTTATAAAGTGTAGAAAGAAGATTTTATACACAAGGAAATGATTTACAAACAGTGAAGAATTTTACAAAGAGATAAAGGGAAAACTTGGCAGCATTTTTGCTCTATTTTTCAACGTTAAGTCTTGTATCTTTGAGGAGCACAACATCTTTATTTATGGAGGTCTTCCTTAAGACCGTTGCTTTGAATCAGATCTTCCTAGGAAACATGTTAATCATTCCTATGTGTCTTGAAAAGATAGTCTAGAAAAATAGCCTGTTTACTTGTCAGATCAGTTTTCAAAAGTTGTTGTGAAAGAAGAGGTTTCTGATATCCTTTAGAAACCACTTCTTACTTTTTGAACCATGGTTTCTGAAATCTTTCTTCTAGAGCATTTTGATAGTTGACTTCAAAGGTTGAAGAGATGATTGACCGGTTCTGACACCGAGATATGACTTTTCTAAAAGTAAATTCAAATTTTGAAATTCAAATTTTCCTTATTCTTCTTGTTGAAAACACTGCCTTACTGAGGTTAAGCCCTCTGAACTTCTATATCATTTGCTAGACGAGATATGAGTCTTCTTTTCCTCAATTAGTTGTCTGTTGATGATCTAATCTTCACGAATCAGAGGATTGAAGGTTGAAAGAACACTTGGGCTTCATGGATTAAGAGATTTCTTCCATTCTGGTGTACTTTCTAAAATCCAGTGCTACTTTCTGAAGACTTCTGCCTTGGTTTCTTGTTCTTGATTTGATTTCCTTTCATCCGTGAGACACGTATGCCTACTTTATACAATATAATATTCACTTTCTATTAGGCTCAATCTCTTTTCATGAGATAAATTATGTTTGCACATGTAAGTGAAATTATTCTCGTTTCAAGTGCATATTATGCAATCTGGAAATACCTGTTATACTTTGTCAAGAAACTCAAGTAAAGTAAGATATTAGACATTATTCAGAGTATTTTCTTCAAATTGGCTTTGTTATCATTCAAAATAAATAAGCGCATAGGGTTCTGGAGCTAACACCTATTACCCAGGCTAGTGAAATATTAATCCTTAAGAAAATACTCCAAGATACTATGATTTGCATACAATGGCCTAGCACTCTTAACCTCGAAATTAACCCAAAAATAGTAATCGGCCATACCCTTATTATGATTACCACTAACAAAGGGCCTTTCATTGACCTTGGCATTTTCTGACCTTTCTTTCAATATCTAAAAGAAAAATCGAAAGGACCTAATCTTCAAAAAATCACATGACATAGCCAAATCCAAAAAGAGACAACAGGATGAGAAAAAAGACCAGTAGTTACCTGCTCTAAGATTATGAAATTACGAAATAAGCAAGAAATGATAATGCAGAGAGTGAAAGTTACCTCTATATGAATAAAGTGATAAATGAGTTATGAATAAAGAATCAGTGTGAGAGCTTGGAAATTCCAAAATACGATAAATATCGAAATTGAAGCGCATTCAAAGAAAAAATAATAAAAAAGGAAACTTTACCTTTAATATTAGAAAAGAGCAAATTTGTAACACCCAATGACGAGGGCAGGAAGTGATCGCCAGTATAAGAAAAGAACAGACAAGGAGCGGCTCCTAGAAGGCTTCTAAGCCGAGGGCATGAATGAACCGATTACACACCAGAATGAGAGGGATCGTAAGATTGTATAGGTATAGGACTATACAGTTGGGGATGACTTATATAAATTAATTTGTACTACCTATACTAACAAGATGTATCTTCTTTTTGGTAGCTCATCACTAAAGAACTCCATGGTTAAGCGTTCTTGACTTGAAGCAATTGTGGGATGGGTGACCGCCTGATAGGTTTTCCTAGGAAACATGTGAGCGAGGACAAAGCATATTGAAAAGGCCCATCGTGGTTTTTGGGGATAGTCATCAATCCATAAAGTAGCCTTGGATGTTACAAATGATATTAGAGCAGCACCTTTCCTAGTACGGGGTGGTTCAGGGACGAACCAAGCGGAAATTGGTAGGCATATAATCCCCGATGACGAAGGCGGGGAGTAATCGCCGGTGTAAGAAAGGCCGGATAAGGAATGGCTCCTAGCAGGCTTCTAAGCGCAGGGGTACATGAATGAATCGATTACACACCAGAATGAGAGGGATCCTAAGACAGTATAGATATGAGACTATACAGTTGCGGATAACTTATATAAATTGATTTGTATTATCTATACCAACAAGATGCATCTTCTTTTCGGTGGCCCATCACTAAAGAACTCCATGGTTAAACGTGCTTGACTTGGAGCAATTTTGGGATGGTGACCTCCTGGGAAGATTTCCCAAGAAGCATGTGAGTGAAGACAAAGCACACGCTGAAAAGGCCCTATGTTGGTTTGTGTGAACAACGTCAATCCATAAAGCAGTCTGGGCTAATAGGTCAAAGCAAAAGTATTGATCAAGCTCAGAATACTTCCGTAGATATAATCTGAACTTAGGGGAAGACCAAACTATTTGTTAGTTGACCTATAGCTCGGCTAAATATGCCCTACATTGGCTTAGACCTAACAATCATGCCAATCTTATAACTTGGTCAAATATTGTTTGATCAAACCTTTGATTCCCAAAGCCCAATTTATAAGAGTTTAAACAAACATGTCATAAGGAATCTATTATAATGAAAAGAGAGATCTCATACCCAAGATATCCGAATAAGATATATTAAGTTATCACAATGATAAAGGATAACCCCATAGCAGGACAACTTTATAAAGGGGACACCAGATCAGAATGCAAGTAAGATCTCTATTCTAAATACATTGAGTGGAAAATATTTTGATTTGAACATTAGAGAACTAGCAAGTCTCTAATGAAGGACATGGCTTGGACCCACTAATACCTTGATCGTCATTCACAGGTCAGAACTGTATATTTATTATTATTAATTAAAGTTAGGTCATAATAGTCTTTTGAATTTCAAAGAGAAGAAAACAGCCCTGTAAAGCACCCCATAAGTGATTTAAAAAACACCCTAGTTTTTGAAAGCTTGGAGCAAAAGCACTACAGCTTCTTGATTTACCAAACAGAAAAATTAACCTATGTTTTCCATTAGCCGGAGCACCCATCTGAAGAGCATTACAAAACCCAGCCTTACTCCTCTAGAAGTTCTTGTCATTAGATAGATAGCTTGAAAATAGAAAATATGATCACATTCATTATTCTATTAGTCATTGTTTGAATATTGTTTTGATATAAAATGTTGAATCGAGCATTATCTTTACTGACCTATAGCTCGGGTCTAACACAAGTTGGGGGCTCCAAAGACATCCAATCTAATGAGTTTTAAGACCTGGCCCATAAGGGCTTGAACAAACAAATGGCCCTTATTAGCTCGGCCCAGGTGAGGCAAAGTAACCGAATAACCTCAAATATAAGGATCTAATCCACAAAGATATCCCCTAGTCTGTTACAATAGATAGATTTTTCCTCCCAAGATATCTAAGATATGATATTCAGTTATCCTAATCACAAAGTCCCCTACTCGGGAGGTTCCTTACTGATGACAAGGATGTGAAGATCAAGGTCATACTTGCTAGAGGTAGAGCTACGTTAGAACACATGTGAAATGCTAACTTCAAGTCTTCAGTGTCACATAGGCAACACCTCCTCCAATGACCTGAACACCATCAACCTCTCACCATCTTGCTTATTCATTGGTCCGTAAGCACTTCCAATCAAGGCAAAATTGCTTTGCGACTGGAATTGTCATTTGCAGAGGAAATGAAGATATATTAGATTGTATTTGGAATGACTAAATGTTAAAATTAAATTAATTTCACTAATTCTATTAAATTTGATAGGAATTCAAAATAAAAGAATCATATTCTCATGAATTTTCATATGATTTTTTATCTTTTAATATCAAAATAAAATATTTCATTTACAAATCAAATCACGTCAAATTTTACAATCTTTTCTACAATATGTAGTAGTGTGGACGCTTCTTGAGATCATTGGATATGCTAAGTTGCTGTGGCTACTAGGCTATCTTCCATATATGGGCTTTTGAAGGCACATGTCTAAATTATCTTTGGTGAGATTTTATCATCTTGTCACAATAGATATCAACTTTGACTATGATTCTGCGCTTTTAAAAAAAAAAACACGATCTATAATATCTTTCTAATGTGTCCAAATTCCAATCTAAAATAACGGATGAAAAAAAAGAAAAAACTAACACTAATCACGACAGATCGTCCAAGATTATTGACATCTCTCGAAAACTCAATATGCTGTATGATTACATCAATCATCCTCAATGCAAATTCTAAAGTTATAAAGAGAAAAGAAAAGAAAAGAGGCAAATTTTTTCACCCTCTTCGATCTCTGATGCGAAGATCCATGGCTCTTGATGCCAAGGCCCTCAAATTTGCTCTCGCAGAAGTTAACGAGGGCCTGCTGGAGTGTTCCTGGGTTCCCCTAAAAGCCTGCATGAACTCTTCCCTCTGCAACCTCAGAGCCAAAGCAGCATCCTCGTCTTGGCTTCTAGAAACCCCTCTTCCTGGGAAACATGTTAATCATTCCTTTGTGTTTTGAAACGATAGTCTAGAAAAATAGCCTGTTTACTTGTCAGATCAGTTTTCAAAAGTTGTTGTGAAAGAAGAGGTTTCTGATATCCTTTAGAAACCACTTCTTACTTTTTGAACCATGGTTTCTGAAATCTTTCTTCTAGAGCATTTTGATAGTTGACTTCAAAGGTTGAAGAGATGATTGACCGGTTTTGTCACCGAGATATGACTTTTCTAAAAGCAAATTCAAATTTTGAAATTCAAATTTTCCCTTTATTCTTCTTGTTGAAAACACTACTTTACTGAGGTTAAGCTTTCTGAACTTTTGTATCATTTGCTTGACGAGATATGAGTCTTCTTTTCCTGAATCAGTTATTTGTTGATGATCTAATCTTTACGAATCAGGGGATTGAAGGTTGAAAGAACACTTGGGCTTCATGGATTAAGAGATTTCTTCCATTCTGGTGTACTTTCTAAAATCCAGTGCTACTTTCTGAAGACTCCTACCTTGGTTTCTTGTTCTTGATTTGATTTCCTTTCATCCGTGAGACACGTATGCCTACTTTATACAATATAATATTCACTTTCTATTAGGCTCAATCTCTTTTCATGAGATAAATTATGTTTGCACATGTAAGTGAAATTATTCTCGTTTCAAGTGCATATTATGCAATCTGGAAATACCTGTTATACTTTGTCAAGAAACTCAAGTAAAGTGAGATATTAGACATCATTTAAAGTATTTTCTTTAAATTGGCTTTGTTATCATTCAAAATAAATAAGCGCATAGGGTTCTGGAGCTAACACCTATTACCCAGGCTAGTGAAATATTAATCCTTAAGAAAATACTCCAAGATACTATGATTTGCATACAATGGCCTAGCACTCTTAACCTCGAAATTAACCCAAAAATAGTAATCGGCCATACCCTTATTATGATTACCACTAACAAAGGGCCTTTCATTGACCTTGGCATTTTCTGACCTTTCTTTCAATATCTAAAAGAAAAATCAAAAGGACCTAATCTTCAAAAAATCACATGACATAGCCAAATCCAAAAAGAGACAACAGGATGAGAAAAAAGACCAGTAATTACCTGCTCTAAGATTCTAAAATTACGAAATAAGTAAGAAATGATAATGCAAAGAGTGAAAGTTACCTCTATATGAATGAAGTGATAAATGAGTTATGAATAAAGAATCAGTGCGAGAGCTTGGAAATTTCCAAAATAAGATAAATATCGAAATTGAAGCGCATTCAAAGAAAAAATAATAAAAAGGGAAACTTTACCTTTAATATTAGAAAGGAGCACAATTGTAACACCCAATGATGAGGGCAGGAAGTGATCGCCGGTGTAAGAAAAGAACAGACAAGGAGCGGCTCCTAACAGGCTTCTAAGCGGAGGGCATGAATGAACCGATTACACACCAGAATGAGAGGGATCGTAAGATTGTATAGGTATAGGACTATACAGTTGGGGATGACTTATATAAATTAATTTGTACTACCTATACTAACAAGATGTATCTTCTTTTTGGTAGCTCATCACTAAAGAACTCCATGGTTAAGTGTGCTTGACTTGAAGCAATTGTGGGATGGGTGACTGCCTGATAGGTTTTCCTAGGAAACATGTGAGCGAGGACAAAGCACATTGAAAAGGCCCATTATGGTTTTTGGGGATGGTCATCAATCCATAAAGCAGCCTTGGATGTTACAAATGGTATTAGAGCAGCACCTCTCCTAGTACGGTGTGGTTCAGGGACGAACCAAGCGGAAATTGGTAGGCATATAATGCCCGATGACGAAGGCGGGGAGTAATTGCTGGTGTAAGAAAGGTCGGATAAGGAATGGCTCCTAGCAGGCTTCTAAGCGCAGGAATACATGAATAAACCGATTATACACCAGAATGAGAGGGATCCTAAGACAATATAGGTATGAGACTATACAGTTGCAGATAACTTATATAAATTGATTTGTATTATCTATACCAACAAGATGCATCTTCTTTCGGGTCGCCCATCACTAAAGAACTCCATGGTTAAACGTGCTTGACTTGGAGCAATTTTGAGATGGTGACCTCCTGGGAAGATTTCCCAAGAAGCGTATGAGTGAAGACAAAGCACACGCTGAAAAGGCCCTATGTTGGTTTGTGCAAACAACGTCAATCCATAAAGCAGCCTGGGTCAATAGGTCAAAGCAAAAGTATTGATCAAGCTCAAAATACTTCCATAGATATAATCTGAACTTAGGGGAAGACCAAACTATTTGTTAGCTGACCTATAGCTCGGCTAAATATGCCCTACATTGGCTTAGACCTAACAATCATGCCAATCTTATAACTTGGTCAAATATTATTTGATCAAACCTTTGATTCCCAAAGCCCAATTTACAAGAGTTTAAACAAACATGTCATAAGGAATCTATTATAATGAAAAGAGAGATCTCATACCCAAGATATCTGAATAAGATATATTAAGTTATCACAATGATAAAGGATAACCCCATAGCAGGACAACTTTATAAAGGGGACACCAGATCAGAATCCAAGTAAGTAAGATCTCTATTCTAAATACATTGAGGCTCCAAAGACATCCAATCTAATGAGTTTTAAGACCTGGCCCATAAGGGCTTGAACAAACAAATGGCCCTTATTAGTAGCTCGGCCCAGGTGAGGCAAAGTAACCGAATAACCTCAAATATAAGGATCTAATCCACAAAGATATCCCCTAGTCTGTTACAATAGATGGATTTTTCCTCCCAAGATATCTAAGATATGATATTCAGTTATCCTAATCACAAAGTCCCCTACTTGGGAGGTTCCTTACTGATGACAAGGATGTGAAGATCAAGGTCATACTTGCTAGAGGTAGAGCTACGTTAGAACACATGTGAAATGCTAACTTCAAGTCTTCAGTGTCACATAGGCAACACCTCCTCCAATGACTTGAACACCATCAACCTCTCACCATCTTGCTTATTCATTGGTCCGTAAGCACTTCCAATCAAGGCAAAATTGCTTTGCGACTGGAATTGTCATTTGCAGAGGAAATGAAGATATATTAGATTGTATTTGGAATGACTAAATGTTAAAATTAAATTAATTTCACTAATTCTATTAAATTTAATAGGAATTCAAAATA
This sequence comes from Dalbergia cochinchinensis, assembly GCA_031216125.1. Lineage (NCBI taxonomy): Eukaryota > Viridiplantae > Streptophyta > Magnoliopsida > Fabales > Fabaceae > Dalbergia > Dalbergia cochinchinensis. Next base: position 30,157,361 of record CM062368.1, read on the forward strand.
AAAGAATCATATTCTCATGAATTTTCATATGATTTTTTATCTTTTAATATCAAAATAAAATATTTCATTTACAAATCAAATCACGTCAAATTTTACAATCTTTTCTACAATATGTAGTAGTGTGGACGCTTCTTGAGATCATTGGATATGCTAAGTTGCTGTGGCTACTAGGCTATCTTCCATATATGGGCTTTTGAAGGCACATGTCTAAATTATCATTGGTGAGATTTTATCATCTTGTCACAATAGATATCAACTTTGTCTATGATTCTGCAAAAAAAAATTTTTTTTAAAAAAAACACGATCTATAATATCTTTCTAATGTGTCCAAATTCCAATCTAAAATAACGGATGGAAAAAAAAAAAAAACTAACACTAATCACAACAGATCGTCCAAGATTATTGACATCTCTCGAAAACTCAATATGCTGTATGATTACATCAATCATCCTCAATGCAAATTCTAAAGTTATAAAGAGAAAAGAAAAGAAAAGAGGCAAATTTTTTCACCCTCTTCGATCTCTAATGCGAAGATCCATGGCTCTTGATGCCAAGGCCCTCAAATTTGCTCTCGCAGAAGTTAACGAGGGCCTGCTGGAGTGCTCCTGGGTTCCCCTAAAAGCCTGCATGAACTCTTCCCTCTGCAACCTCAGAGCCAAAGCAGCATCCTCGTCCTGGCTTCTAGAAACCCCTCTTCTTGATGACCTCGCTCTTTGGTTCCTTGAACTCCCACCACCAGTCTCTCTCTGCAACCTCCCAGCCAATGCTGCAGCATCCTCGTCCTGTGTTGTTGACACCACCCCACCACTTCTCCTTGAACTCACACCTCTGTTTGATGCTCTGGTTGATGCCTCTGTGCTCCCATTCCTTAGGTTATTGTAGAACTCTGTCTCTGGACTCACGCACTGAGCTGCTGCTTCTCGACTGTTTATGGCACCGGTTGCTTTCCTTGCTTCAACTTCCTGCGGAAACAGGAGCTGTATTGTGTTCCAGAGAACTGTGTTCACAGTGCAGGACCTTCCATTGCTGCAATTTCAAGAATAGTTTATATAAGTAGACCAAACGCTATATACCTAGAAAAATGTAGTCGAAATTTGTGACGGTAATTAAAGTTGTAATTTGATGAAAATAGAGTGGCCTGGCCTGTTTATTCATTAGAAAAGGTTAATAATCATTTTTCGTTTAAGAATACCTTATTAATTGCCTGCATTTGGGGCACCTTTTGCCACACTTGTCTGCGGCAGACCGAAGACATTTTCTACAGAAGCTGCAAGTTTTGAGACCTTGGTATCAGAAATCTGGGAATTCACAAAATTACATAACGGGCAAAACCAACTAAAATTGCTAACACAACTTCAATTTTGCCCAGTAAGAAATTCAGACAACTGGGGCGTTTTTGTCTTTTGATTTGAGATGTACCTGTGACCACAAGGAGTGGTACTTGGCTCAAAGCATATTTCCAAACAAATCTGCAGAAGCAAATCAAATATCATCATTTCATAACGCCCCTAAACAAGCATCACTCGCCTCGAATTCGTTGAACCAGACTCTTACCGCGCAGGAGAGCTCCTCCCTGAGCTTATCAATGCAGGAAAGAGCTGAACTGGAAGAAGAGACACCAGATCTCTCCTCGTTCAATTCATTCCCTTCTACTTTACTCGCCTCATTTCCACAAGTTTTCTTTCCTTTCTTCTTTTTACCGCTACTATCTGTACATTAACAAGATCACATGAATGAGTACGAAACACATGAAATGAAAACGCCCAAAAATGAACCAAAAAAACAAAAAAATTGAGACACAAGATAGATAACCCTTTCTAGGAGTCTCTTCTTCATCAAGATCAAGAACTGCCACCGGGGTTGCTCGTGGACTCCTCTGAGCTCTTCGTTTCCTAAACAGAGAGGACATACAAAATCAAATTCACTCTAATATTCACATTATTGGAACAATAACAACATTGGAATCAAAGTACCAATCTTTAACCCAAAAAACATAAAGAGACAGATAAACACACAAGGGGGTTGGCACTTGGCACTACCTTCTTGAATTGGAGGGTGGTGTCTTGGAGTTCAAGACAGAGCGCCTTTTGTTCTTGAAATCCCTATCAGGCGTGTCTTCGACGATGAGGCTCGCGAGCAGCAGAGCCTCCTCATCCCAACCGGCCATGGCCGCCGCCGATTTGAAACGCGGGCTGAAAAGGGTGTCCATGTTTTGACCATTCCCTTCCGTTGCAGGGTTCTTTTGGTTTCTGGGGCTCCGTTTTTGGTCTTCGCTAACCATTTTTCGGTGCTGGAATGGGATAGGAGCTGGGAAACCGAAGAGATCTGGTATCCCTGCAGAGCAGAAGAAGGGGATAGAGAAAGGGCCGAAGACAGTACCGACCACTACGAAGTGGAGAATATAATATTTCACTAACGGTCGAATTTCTTTTTTGAATAAGATGGCTGCGCTGCCAAACTGTAACGGCTGCAATTTCGGATGGATATCCCCATTGAAGTAATTTCCTTATGCCATTATCCAATCATATTTGTCATTATATTTGATTTTTATACGTATAACTTTAAAAAGTTATTTAAATAAAAAATTTTAATTAGATAATATCATAAAATAATTATACACTGTCAATAGGTCAAAATTAAATCATTTTAATAATCACTTACTTGTAAGCCTAAATTGATAGACCCTTCAATCTAAATATTCAATTTTAAGTAAATTTTTTTAAATCGTTATCTAATCATATATTATTATATCAATGGTTAAGTCTTACATATACTTTTTTAAAAATTATGCAAATGAGGTGATTTGGTTGAACGGTTGTGTGAAATAGTTTTACAAAGCCGGTCTATAGAAATTAAAACATTTCTTTTAAATTTACTTTTTATGTTAAAACCTTTTAAATTTTTTTCCTCTTTTTGTGACCTCCATGTACTTCCTTTGCTTTGCACGTATTATGTGAACAATGAAGTAAGAAATTTGCACATCAAAAGGTGGTTAAAGGAGGGCAATCCCCTTCATATATAGTATAAATAATTTTTTTTATATCACCGATTAAATGATAATCAATTTATGTTTGGATTGTACGAAAAAAATCACTTTTATATGAAAAATTGCTACAAAGAGTATGAAATAATGTTTGTATCATATATTATTTGATGTTTAGAGTTAATTGGGTAAAAAATATTATAATTTTAAAATAATCAATTTCAGTTTAAAATAAAAAAATTTCAAAAAAAATTGCTTATGATTATAAATTGTTTTTCAAATTTTTTATCTACCAATTTAACTCATCTAAAGTGAAAGATTGATATACCGATAAAGTGAAAAAATTGATATAGCAAGAAAGTAAGAGGTCAAGCACCCTCAAATTAATAGCTTTCAATATGTGTGGATTTTACTAAATGATTTATGGGTAATTAACTTCTCATTTATCCTTTGGTACAATGAGAAACTCAAAGTTACGTCATTTTTTTAGGAAATAGGTGTGTTGGATTAAACTTTATTTAATAAAACCTTTTTTTTATAACAAAACATTTGAAAAAAGAGGAGAGGAGGAAAAAAAAGAAGAAGAAAATTAAGCTATTAAACTTTTGTAAATGAATGAAGATTGTGCGCAAACCAAGTTCAAAGCCAAACGGAAAAGCATTGTGTCCCGAACGCTAGATGACTGGATCATGTTCTCTCCCATTTTTTTTAAAAATAATAATAATAATAATAAATATATAAAAGACATGGTTGAACACTTGAATAATTGGAAACATGGATCAATGAATCGATTCACGAGTGGACAAAGTTTAGCATGATTGATATAACAATAATATTAAACTTAGAAAGAGTACCAAAAATATTGAGCTTAGAAGTACTTTCTGTTGTAAACCAGCGAGCGACAAAATACGTATTGGCTTCAAGCACGGATGAGATAGTGTGGCAGACGCAGTGAACCAAAAAGTTCCTGCTCTACGATCTCTTTCTGAATGTTCCCTTTTACCGCCCCTGGATTTTCCCCACTCTGTTCTCTCTTTCACAATCTGCCTACCCTTTTCACTGAGAACTTATTTATATACATTTTTACCCTACTATAATTAATGTCAAAATTATTTAATCTGATATTAATTGATACTAACTAAAGAAAACAGATTAAACTAATTAACAAAACAAATCAAGTCATAACCAATCAATAAATTCACAATGAAATTAGTCTTAAAAGAGAATGATTACTAGAAAGATTTGATTTGATTTTTTGATTTTTTTTCAGCCTTTTTTTAATTTTAATTTTTAATTTTTTGTGAGTTTTTTGGATTCATAGAAAAAATTATTTTTTTATGACCTAACCAAAATTGGATCCTGGCACATCTTTTCCTTTTCTGATGACTTTAATCTTTGGAATCGAATGGTATACAACGATTTTGGCATGTGAGTTTTTTAGAATGACAAATCATCCAACAAGGGTATCAATTCTAATTGGGGCATTTTCAACTAATATATAGGATTTAGTTATCCTTTTTATATCAGAAAATGCATATTGCAAATCATTTGTATTATTCATAAATGTATAATTTGTTGAACTTCTAGTTTACATTGTCCTGTGTGGTGATTTAAAGAAAGCAAGAATGATGCTCTTCAATTTATTTTCTTTCTAATTATCTACTCTCTCCCCTTAATGATGGAACCATTATTTCATCAAATTGGCAATCTACAAGTTGATGTTAAAGACATCTCCTATTTGTATTTCAAGATCGTAGGCTATAGGGGAGTCATTCAACATGTATTCCCAATTTTCTTTGGGGCACCATTTTTTGAAGGGATAAAATGGGACAATTAGGACATATATTGTACATTCATAGTTCTTAAATGGGAACTATTTGGCTCCAAACCAAAATAATTTTGGGGGAGATAATTAATGGTAACTGATTATCCTTATACAAATGTGTGTTGCAATACATAAAATATTATGCTCTTAACAAGAAATTAGAAGATTTGTTCTCATGAGCAAATGGTCTAGTAATTAACTGAAGGTCTTTTATTCGTTAATTATGCTAGCCAACTCTTTCTATGTATGAACATGAGTAATTTGATATTCAACATTTATACTATTGGCCTACAAGTATTAAAAGCTGGAGAAGTAAATTCACTAGAATTATCGAGATAAAATATTTTCATTTGATAATCAAGAATTTGGCCTCTTAATAAATTAATTTATGCAAATAATATTGCAAGCTCTAGGTTGCGAGATGATAATGAACACATATGTAACCATTTGATAGATTCATCTATTATAACCATAAAATATCTCAAAGGAATGTTAAACTTGTAAATATGTACTTGTAGATATATTTCAATGTCATTGTTCATAAGTTTGTAGTAATAGAATGCTGCACCATGCAGTGTTATTGACATTCTCTAGTCTCCACAATTTTTAAACCCTCCTATCTTTCAATTGTTTATCAATATATATCTTCTGTTTTCAATCATAGATTTTGAAGTTATCACACTTACACTTAAATGCATAAGTTATGAGGCAAGTTTTCTTCTTAGATACCAGGTCATGAATGCCTAGAAAGTCATGGTGCATCAATTTTTTATGTTGTTTAGGATAAGTACGGCTTTTCTTATCAAATCATGCTAAAGTTGTGCTTTTTCTTTAACTTTTATTTTTAAGATAAGTAAATTGATCTCCTCAAGAAAACGAAAGACCAAAATAAGAGAGTAATTCTCAAATGCAATTTGTCGCCATCTAGAGAATATAAATAGGAATCCGTTTCAAAGTCTGGGTTTGTAATACTTAAGAGGGATGGTGATCAATGAACAATGAGCAATGTAACAGGGACTCTCCTTTGAGTGGATTGGTAGTGAATAGTCATGCCAACTTCCTTGGAAATGTGGTGGATGTCTTACAAAACCCTTCCCTTTTTTGTCTCATTTGAAGACACCGCTCCTTGCCCTCTAGACCCTAGGCGTCTACTTCCTCTTTTGCTATGCTGTCTTTTCCAGCCTTACTTGCTATCTCTTTTAATCGCCACAGTGATGTGCTCTGCCTTCTAGACATATGTCTCAAGACACTAAAGTGACATGTTGATGTGAGTGACATGTACTTTTAGTGGAGTGGGTCAAGTGGCTTTTCTCACTGCTTATGCTACCTAATTAAGATACATGCTATATAAGGATTGTTTTGCAATGTGATATGTGTGTGTGGTTTGCTTTGCCACCTAGAAATGGATTATCACTCTACAACCACTACTCTCTTTAGCTCTCTCAAGATGCGGCATCTCTTTTTTGGACCAGGAGAAGGGTCTTCCCACCTTCCCAAAAGGCCACCCCGGTGCACGCCCAACTTTCTTGAGCAGGGGTCGCACTACCCAAACCCATCAGGCCATATAAAGGTTAGTTCCCTTTAGGTCCTAGTTTAAGGCCATGAGCACTATAATTGATTGGGCGTCATCCATGCACCCATTCAATCCCATAGGCCTAAACCGAGGCCCAAATACGACCTAAACCATCATATATTTTTGGTGATAATACTAAAACAGCTTCACAAGAACGGTTGGGAACATTAGCCCCTTTGCGTATATGGGGTAATTGAAACCACCAAGATGCACACTCCACATGTATCCACCTTCTCGCAAGGGGGACTTGTAGAAACTGCCATTGTTCAAATTCATTTTGAGAGGGAACGGTTGAGGACAGTTCCCTAGACATATGATGACTTATCTTACTGCCAATACGTCCTATCTTAAATGAAGTTCTAACGGCCCCATTCTGAATTTTAAAGCCCATTTCTCTCTTTCTTTACTTCTCCTTTGTTCTTTACTATTCTTGATCATTTTCCCCGAATATCTCCTTCTTCCCTTATAGCTCGCACAAAAATGGCTGCTGTATTCTCTAACCCTCAGTCCAAGGACACGAGTGTTGCCTCCGACCCAGTGTCCACTAGTCCTCTATAGCAGAGCCTGACATTGAGTCTCCAGGTGAGGAGGTGTTTTCATCTCAAATCCCTGGGACCGCTCTATTAGGGAACCAGGAACGACTTCCCTTGCTTAAGGCTAACCTGCCTCCATCTCAAAATCGTGTTTAGGAGAAGGTCTCCTCTATCTGGAGAGAGATTTGCCTCCCCCTCCAGATTGCGGCGCTTTACTAGAAGATGACTTGACCTCTTCTGCTCCCATTTCTGATGAAGAAGGAAGCTTGTGTTGTCTTCCCCCTGAGATGTCATCTTATGCTTTTGCACCTTTTCTTTTAAGCTCTCGCCTTAATTGCCAAGAATTTCCCTAGGTAGCATTCCATTTGGATACCCCAATTTCCATAAACAAGGTTTAGTCTTCATGGGTCGATCACATTTTCTTGAAGGACTTCCTTTTTGTGGACAACCTATGAGAAGTTGGTGTCGTTGAGGCAATATAGGCCTCTAAGAAGATGGCTATCCTTCAAAGACCTGTTGACATAGTGTTACTATTGCAGAGGTGGAACTCTTTAACCCATACTTTTGTCACATCCTGGGGACAATTTTCTCCAACCCTAAAGGAAGTGGTGATTCTACTAAAATTGCCCCTATTTAGGAGTTTGGATCTTTCGTTCTATGACCTTCCAGGGCACATCGTGGACATGGTGAAGGAACTGTAGGCGAGTAATATTGTTGCAACTAATTATTTCCGTCTTCTTCTTTCCAATGGGAAACAGGCCCTCTCAGGCAGGGAAGAAACCTCCTCTAGTTATGCCCGTAATAAAAGGGGAAACTTTGATGATGATGAAGATGACTTACACACGGGTGGTGGCAAAGGCAAGGGGAGGAGTACTACATTAAAGTACACCTTTATAGGCAGGTTGAGACATTTTTATGGGGATATTCCCCATGGTGGCTCTGAGATCGTCTACGCTCTTCCTAGGGACCAACCTTTGAAACGTTCTGCCACCATAGTTTTCTGGCTTAGCTGGTTTATCTTTATAGGTCCTCCATGAGGCTCTGTCAGCCCTGGCATTTTTCTACTAACTGCCCAGTTGGTTAAGGGTAAACAACTCCCTTTAGCCCCTTGTACTTGGGTGGTCTTTATGTCAGATTAGACCAACTCCGAGAGTAACCCCTTATACTTGGGTGGTCTTTATGTCAGATTAGACCAACTCCGAGAGCAACTTTGCACCTCCTATGGTCGTTTTGGGATATACTGCTGCATTGACACCATTTTCCTTTCCTACTTTCTGTTTGAACATTTCCCTGCCTTCGGTCCAATCAGAAAGGTCCCTGAGATACCAAATGAGGAAGAGGCCCCCTTAGAACCTCGCTCTTGGTGCTAGTATGGAGGATGTCCCCGCTAAGCCCTAGTCAGCATAATAGATAGGGAGGGGGAGTTTTGCTTTCATCCTTATACATCTTCCTATTTACTTGGTGTCGAGAAACTGCATCCTATTTATTAGGACTCCCTTTGTAAGACTTGCAATGATGCTTCTTAGGGGCTCGAGGGATATTATGACTTTTGGGTAGCGTGTTCTTTTCCAGGTGTCCTTTGGCCTGATAGGGTTTCTCGGCAATTAGGCTGGGATCAAGCACCATGTAACGTGGGGTGTCCTTACATGTCTTTATAACATGCCATGGGGCTTGTCCTGTACTCACTACCACTTACCCCCTTTGACTCCTCTAAAGTGGCTTCATTTCAATGTGTGGGGCGTTCTATCAAGAGTTCTAGTACTTATTACCAAACTTTCAAGCCCTCAATCATTAGTTATAAAGCCGTGATAAGTAAAGCTCCTCTCGCGAGGATTGATGTAATGCCTAAGGACCCCTACTATGTGCCCTTTGTTTCTCACCAACCCAGGAAACCAGGTATGTTTCACCTCCCGTTATGTACACATTCTTCTTCTTTTTACTAACCCTTCACTTTGCATGCATTTCCTATTATCGTCCCTTTACTTCCATTTTCATTGCCTTTCTATAAATTTGTCTTTTTGTTATTTGTTAGGATCAAAGACTCTCGTTTCCCCTTCTTTTAAAAAGAAGCTTACCTCTAGGGAGAAGGTATTATAGGCTTAGTTAGCATTGGAACGCCTTAAAGGTTCCTTTGATAGTAAAAGGGCCAAAACCTGCAAGTCTTCTTCAACTGTGAAAGACACTATTTCAGAGCATCTATCTTCTCCTCCTAAGCCTAAGAAGCCTTCTTCCCCTTATAAAAGGACAAATTCTCAAGCGAAAAAATTTCTCCTTCGTTAGGGACTCGCTGATCTGCTTGTTTATTGACAAAAAGCACGCATTCGGTAGATGACCCTCCTGCTATTGTGAATTTGGGTGAGGAATCTGGTGAAGAAGTAAACAAGGAGGAAGACGATGGCGCTAATGCCACTACCCCTTTGAGAGAGCCTAAGCCTGTTAAAAGTGATAAAGAAATCACAGCTGATACTGAGAAACAATTGAAGACTTCGTGTCCTCCTTTTTCCCCAGATGCTAAAGGCCTAACCCAACACGAGAATGTTCCTCATCCTAGGTCTTTAGGAGAGGTGGTTCCAACTTTTTCAAGCCCCCTAGCATAGGATGTTCTTTCTTTGGATTCCTGGGTGAAGCCCCCTAGTAGTAAGGTCATTTCACTTGCCAGTAAAGATTTTATTATTGACCTTGCCTTGCTACCCTTCTTAAACTTTCCTTCTGATCACGACCTCGCTCCTATTTCTTATGATTACCTTTTACCGAAGGCTCCTTCTGTAGTAACTCGAGTTGTAGGAGGTACTCCCTGTACGCTTCTTCACCTACTATTCCTGACCCAACTTTCTCGCTAGCACTTTCTCTAATAACTGACCCCTTGCCAAAGGCCTTTACCTCATTCCCTGATGCCAAGGACCTTGAAGGTATCACAACATTGCGTAGTTTGTCTTATCCACGAGGTACTTGGTATTAATTGTAATTTTTGGGGTTATGGATGCTTCCCCTTTTTAGTTTAACTCCTTTCTCTTTTCTTTTTCTGGCAACACCTATCTGCTCACTACAGCCTGCTAATGGAGGCGATTGTCCTCGTGTTACCATTGTGATCTATATGGTTTCCCAAGGTATGATGCTCCTTCTTTCTCGTGCATGTGCATATTGTCATGTTACTTCATTTTCTGACTCCCTTTGTTATAATTGGCAGTGCCTATTGTGGAGGACTTTCCCTCTATGTTCCATGCTAATATGGCAGCTTTATGGTATGAGTTTGCTGCCTCCCATCCGAATTTCCAATTCCCTTTGACAAAGTCCCTTGTCTTTAGGAAAACGGTCTATCAGAATTTTGTGGTGGCGCATGCTTTTCTGACCAATCATACCTTGTTGGAACTTCTGGGGGATTATAGAAATATTGCTGTTTCTTACGTTCTTGCTCTTAAGGATTTTGGGTTTGGCAGTGCGTGGTTGGATGATGCATCCTACGTTCTTCAATGTCCTCTAGATACCACTGAGGATTTGCCACAAATAGTAGCTAAGAAAACTGTATATTCTGGTGAACTTAGTGCACTCAAACAAGAGGTTATTCAGCTCACTGAGCGTCTTGCGGTCATTGAGACAAGGGTTGAAAAGGTCGTGGCTGCAGTGAAAGCTTTAGGAGAATGTAGGGAAGTAGTGGAGGACGCTCGATGAACTTTGAACGTACTCTTTAGGATGTAATTCTTTACAGACTTCCTCTACCTGATAACTATTGTTCCCCCCTTCTTTCTTTCTTTCTTTCTCTCTCTCTTTCTCTCTCTTTCTCTTGATAGATCATTGCATAGTCAAGCCATTATGTGCTTCATCTTATTGTACCGACTGGCGATTATGTGTTGACTTCATTGGTCTGCGTTATTGGCTTTGTTGTTATACTGGTACTACCATGTGTGTTGCATCAACTGTATGCTTTGCCTTCGTGTTTTTTTTTATGTTGTTCAGCTGATTTCCTGTATTTACATGGAGGGCCTTTCACACTGTTTAAATATGTACACATTTCCTTGTACTTTGTGATTTCTCGTGCATAACTTTTTATCAAATTTGTCACCAATTACTGTTATTCGTTATGCCCTTTACTTTGGCATCTTGTAAGAATAACACAGGGGTCTTATAACCCCCTATTATCTCGAGGATGGCTTGTAAGATAGCGTGGGTTTCTAATTGTGCACATTTCTTTGCACCTTACCGACCCTAATTTGTTTTATCCTTCATGCATCTTTACATGGCACTCATTCTTTGAAGGAAGGGGACCACATGAATACATCTTTTAGGTCCCATGTCGTAGACCAATAGCACCTTTGTATTTAACATGTTAGGACATATCATTAGGTCTCCTTTGACTAATTTATTGGTCCCAAATTGTCAAACTAGAGGTTGCTAGTATCACGGGGCAAAAATGCATTAATTGTGTTTTAAGGTCATCCCTTATGCCCTGTACACCCTTAAATACCGAGACACTTAAGTGACAAGGTCTTTATGCACATCACTTTGCATCTTGTGGACCTTTTTCATGGTTCAGTCCTTCCTGCTCACTTCCTAGCATTTTCGAAAGGTATGATCCTTGTGCAGATTACTTTGCACCTTGTTGACCTTGGTTCAAGCTTATCATTCATGCTTAACCTTGCCACTTAAGAAGGATATGAGTATGCCCCTAGTGTCCCTTACCTTTCGACCTATAGAATTTTGGTACTTCACATGTTTGAATGCTGTAAAATCAAACTATTAGAGCCCCCTTTTTAGCCTTAGGGCCCTACATATTAAATTACCATTCTTATGCAGGGAAAAATATAGGCATGTTTTACAAACCTTTTTCCCCTAGCCTTTTGAAAATACCAAAAACACCCAATGTTAGTTATTTGTTTATAAACTGCATTAGGGTGCTAGTATTATGATCTTGCACCGCCTTTTTTTGGTCATATCAAGAAAGAAAAAATTACCCCTTTTTCAATATATGCAAAATTGAATCCTCTAATAGCATTGTTCACATTATTCATGGCAAACATTTCAGCATTGTCTGTCCTAGTGCTAAATTTCCAATATCTAATCAGCAAGATACATGTTTTTGAGTGCTATGATCATAACATTATTAAGCTCTAATCATTTCATCAATTACATCATAACATTTCTTATAGCATGGCACACAATTCATAAAGGAAATATGGAAGTTAGAAATGCAATTATTATTATCGCATGAACTCGCTCAACTAAGCATATCATTGTATAGGGGCTAAATAAGACTTATTTCTCTTAGGAGTATCTTTTTCTTACCCTATATTTCTTCTTTTCTTTTGTCTTGTTAGATTGTTATCGTGTATTTTCTACCCATTCATCATGTATGCATGCCTATAGGTAGGTACTTGTATATTCATATGCACGTCATAAGTTCATGTCTATTCATTTTTTCTCCACTGCATTATCCAAATAGAGGCAAGTCTGGATTTTCAAATGCAATTTGTCACCGTCCAAAGAATATAAATAGGAATCTATTTCAAAGTCTGGGTTTGTAACACTTACGAGGAATGGTGATCAATGAACAATCACCAATGTAGCAGGGACTCTCCTTTGAGTGGCTTGGAAGTGAACAGTAATGTCAACCTCCTTGGGAATGTGTTGGATGTCTTACAAAACCCTTCCCCCTTTTTATCTCATTCGAAGACTCGATTTCTTGCCCCCTACACCCTAGGTACCTACTTCCATTTTTTCTACGTTGTCCTTTCCAGCCCTGCTCACCATCTCTTCTAATGGCCAGAGTGATGTGCTCGGCCTTCTAGACACTTGTCTCTAGACACTATGGAATAAGGCACTAAAGTGACATGTTGATGTGAGTGACCTGTACTTTAAGTGGAGTGAGTCAAGTGGCTTTTCTCACTGCTCAGGCTACCTAATTAAGATACATGCTATATGAAGATTGTTTTGCAACATGATATGTGTGTGTGTGGTGTTTGCTTTGCCACCTAGAAATGGATTATCGCACTAAAGCCACTACTCTCTTTAGCTCTCTCAGGATGCAACGTCTCCTTTCTGGACTAGGAGAAAAGTCTTTCCACATTCCCATGAGGCAGCCCTTGTATAGGCCCAACTTTCTTGGGCATGGCTCACACTACCCAAATCCACCAGGCTACATGAAGGCTCCCTTTGGGACTTGGTTTAAGCCTATGAGCACAATAACTGATTAGGCGTCATCTATGTACCCATTCAATCTCATAGGCCTAAAGCAGGGTCCAAATATAGCCCAAACCATCAGATATTTTTGGTTATAATACTAAAACAGCTTCACAGGAACAGTTGGGGACACAATTACATCAAATATCCACCTCCTCATATCACACGTCTCACTCCAACAAAACAATAGATATAACTTTTGATTCCTAGACTAAGGCCTCCAAGCATCTCTTTACATAATGAAGAAAAACCCACATAAGGATCTCCTGTTTGGAAAAAAAATAGATACCCATACCGGTGGTATTCCAAGAGGACAGCAACTAAAAATTGAGAAAAAAGTGTGACGAATAACTTGAAAAGCATCTTCTTCACTGGCAATATAAAGCTAATTTAACATGCCAACTAATTAGTCTTCGTCTTCAGTGCACCTATTTGTTTGGACCATAAATACACTAATCCATCCCCTTTGGCATTACAATTAGGATTTTCATAGTACATAGTATCCTGGGAGAAGCTTCAAATAATTCTCAACCTATTCACATGCATGACCAAGATTAAGATTACAAATTATGTAAGATTCACTTATAGGTCACATACGCAGTAGCACATATGCAACACACACACATAGCCACACAACACACCCTAAAGAACTCCACCAAAAAAAAAAAACCGCATATACAAAATGAGCATACACAACATGCGCCACAAAACATCCATAAGGAATACTTCACTGATCATGACACCTATCCTATTCCGAGCTCACAAAGTAACCCTCCCAATATGTCTCACCCTCACAAAGTGTATCTCCTCAACTATGAAGCATGAACTCTGACATGCACATGGAACATGACACGATATGAACATGGGGGATACACCAAATTTTAAAAATTATATGACACAGACATGATATATATATATATATATATATAGTAAAAATTTAATGAGAATGATATATTATTTAAAATATCATTTACATAAGTTTCACTTATGTTTTATTTTCTTATAAACTCAAAAAGTTCTGTATTATTCCCTTTCTATAATCTTGTTTATATTGTTTTTTTCTATGTTAAAGTAAGAAAAATACATTTTAAATTAAATATATACAAGCTTATGTCATTATTATGTCATGTAAAATCCGATACGGACACGTGTCTGACACGTAGACACGGCACCCAATTGGTGTGTATGTGCTTCATAGCTCTTCAAAATTCACAGTTGCAGTGTATATCTCAATTGGCACATTGTATTTCTCACTTTTTGCCACACTCCCGCAAGAATTTAGGGCTTGTTTGGTTTGAGTTTTTAGTTTTTAGTTTTCATTTTTAGTTTTCAATTTTCAAGATTTTGTGAAGGAAAAACTAAAAACTGGAATTTATGGACCTGTTTGGTTTGAGTTTCCAGTTTTCAATTTTCATTTTCAGTTTTCTAGATTTTGTGAAGGAAATACTAAAAATTCTAAAAACTATAAGTTCTAGTTTTTAGTCTTCATTTCCAGTTTTTAATATTTCCTTTATAAAATATGAAAACTGAAAAATCGAAAACTAGAAACTCAAACCAAACCGGCCCGTTAAGTTTTCAGAATTTTTAGTATTTCCTTTACAAAATCTTAAAAATTGAAAACTAAAAACTAAAACCAAACAGACCTTAGCCTCTCAAGTGTTTCACTCTTTCTCTTGGCAGTGCTGTCTTCATTCGGTGCAACCTTCCGGAGCAAAGCTATGCATTATCTGTCATCGAAACACCTGCAAGAAACAATAGATAAACAACACACCCAAGGGTATGATTCCTCTTTTTGTACTGTACATGCCAAAGCACAATTATTTATATCCTCTCCAATTATTTTTTTTCCTCATAAAACTTGGCAGTGTATCACTCACAGATTGTGTTTCACATCATCCTCATAGTGTATCACTCACAGAGGTGTTTCATTCCAATACCACTATTTAATCATTTTATGTCACCCTCTTGTCTTGCTTTAATTCGTCTGCCCGTGGCTTGAAACAAAAACAACCAGCACCCTAATCTACCCTTGTGCTCTTTTCCTTTGTTCTATCTTTTTTGTTTTTTTTTTGTCAAGAATTTCTTCATTTTATCCGAATATACTTAATCTCTATCATAAATGTTTTATTGATTTCTTTTACAATCAATCATGCATGTTAACGTCTATATTTGTGTATGTGATTCTCGCTTTGCATTGCTTACAAGAGCTTAATTTGAAAATTCCTACAAAAATTTAACTTAATTCAAAATGAGAATTTGAAAAATGTTTGAAAAAAATATAGGCGTTGTTTAGAATACATTTGAAAAAAAAAATAAGAATTTGATTTGTAAGCACTTTTAATGTAATTTTTTTTAACACAAACATATACATCAACAAAAATGTTTAACTCAGTCTTCCACTATTTTGATAATTGTAACGAAGTAGACTAGTAGAAGGTTACCTGGGGGAGAGAATCTTATGAGAATGTTGTGTCCCTTTCTTGGAGCTTATGTGATAAACTCGAACTAGATGGCGGGGTACTTGCAAGGACTCCACCTAGGGTATCAATATGTATCGAGATAGGGGTATATACTTAGGATAGATTATGTACCAGATTGTTTTTTGAATACCCTTTAAATAAGAGGTTCTAATACCTGTTACCACGTTTTCGCCTATTTTGGGACGTGGTTAGTGGGTATGAACGCGGCTGGATAGTTATGAGATCATGGAGAATGTGTGATTAGGCGTAACAAGGTCAGATCATGGTCATGTGCCAGAGAAGGTCGAAGGTCATGCTTCATGCATCTGATGTACAACTTATGGCTTCAGACCCTTGCCTAGCCCTAATTCCTTTAAACTATCCTTTTGGGTTGGTCCTTTCCTGGCCCACAATAGTGTTGGGCTGAATATTGGGCCAGTATCAAAGGTTCATAACAATGCCTCCAACTCAGTGTTCGGCTATAGATAGCCGGATGCTGAGTAAAAGATGAAACCTAAGGTATCCAGGGTAGGGCGTGATTCGAGCCCCGAATCTTTGATCAGTTAGGTTCATAGTTATTTGTGGATGTTTTATGAGTTAAAGAAGAATAACTTTCCATGGTGGGATGCATAGACGGTATAGGGGCTCGAGGCAATCCCGGCGCCTCAAAGATCTGAGTATTTTCAAACGTCACGTCCGTTCATGGTGCAATTATACGTGGTTACAAGTGCATTTCCCGAGGTGGCGCAATGAATGATGCAGGCATGAAAATACGAGTATTCCCTCGAAAGATATATTGAAAAGATGTTTTTACCCCTACTAATACTCTTTTCTTCTCTCACGCCTTTTCTTCTTCCCTTCACTTTGTCATTTTCCTCTTTTTGTTACCTCATCATTTAGAGATTTTTTCGAAGAACTCCAACGATGCTGCCTTGTTCTCCATCATTGGAAAGCTTTGGCTCGTTCCAGTTTCAGGTGAGTATCCCGTCACCTTTTTTCTTTTTGCAATCGGTTTCTTTATTCCTGCCATTGTTCCATTTCTTCTTTTTATGGTTCCACCACTACTTTGGGATGGTTTCACCACCTTATCAGGTGGGTTGCAGCCAAGGCAAGGCAACGCCGCCATGACATTTCGGTTAGAGCTCCCTTTTAACGATGTTTCCAAGTATGTTGCTATGTGGATTGCTACTGTTTGGGGGCTTGCAAGGCCCTCTTTCCGCCGCTGCGACTGCCAGATACCCTTTACGGAGATAGGGGAACCATCGTAGGGTGATTTGTTTTTCTCTTTTCTTTTTCTTTTTTTTATTTTCTGGTTTGTGTTTTCGATCTTAGACGTGGTGGCTTCCCTTGTTGTAGGTTATGGGAAAGCGTGTAGTTACTGTACCTAAGTTCTTCGACCTCCGGTTACCCTTGCTGGGGACTATCTCTATCACTTTTCTATAGAAGTCCTTAGGACCCTTTCATTAGCTGATGAGGAGTATCTTTCTGGCTTCCGTCAAAATGTTCATCTTTTCAGGAGGTCGGAGGATGAGGGAAAGTATTCCTTGGAGGCTATGGGTTCTAATGAGAGAGTTTGCACACACCACAATGGTGATGATTTCCAGTATATGCGAATGTGTGACATCCTTTTTGAGAAGTTAGGAGTCCGTCTTCCATTTTCTGACTTCCAAATGATAGTTCTCCGAGAAATTAATGCAGCTCCCTCACAGTTGCATCCCAACAGCTGGGCCATGAGATCGTTTGTGATTTCCTCGGGGTTCCGCCTTTTCCTAAAGCCTTCCTTCACCTCTTCATTTTTACTAAACCCTCTAGTGGCTCTTGGATTTCCTTCTGAGGCTGCGTGAACAAGATGTTTGAATCTTTCGAGGAATCCCTGCACCACTTCAAAGAAGTTTACTTTAAAGTGCAAGGGGTTCCTCATCACCAACCCTTTTTTGTTGGCATGCCTCCGACTTTCGCTTTTCTTTATTTTTGGATAGTTGCCCCCCGTTCTTCGAGGATAACTGATAACTCGCTCAACGACGAAGAGGATTCCATTGTCGAATTTTTCCTTACATTATGGAGATTCAATCCTTTAAGCTTGAAAAAGATTTTCCATTCTTCTCCGGAGGCCATTGGGGGTTATCTTGGTTTGTTTCTGACTTTCCCTTTGCATTATTGTATATGGTTTAGGAACTTAAACTCATCTATTTTGTTTGGCAGGCGAGATGACTTCCCACTTAGGAGTAAGGCCTTTGCAATCAAAGATTCGGAAGAAGAACACATCGGAGTTGCATGTGCTTCCAGAAAGCCAGAGCACGAAAGTCTTTAGTTCTTCTACTCCTTTTTCTGAGGATGTTGAGCAGCCAAGCTCTAACAAACAAAAAATAGAGGTTGTTGCTACTTCACCGGAGAAAGGGAGATCTTATCTGGGGAAAGGATATACCTCCTCCCCAAATATGGAGATTTTGGACATAGAAACCAACCAGGGGAAACCTGCTGGTAAAAAGGGAAAAGAACCTGCACTGTTTTTAGATGATTTTCCATTTTCCTTATTTGTTGATGAGCACCTTTCTTCAGAGGGTACCCATCATCAGATGCTAGGCTCTGCTCTCAGCGGTCAACTTCAATGGGGCCAACACTCTCTCCTTCGGGCCGTGGCCCTTCTTCAACGCAGCGAGAGCCTTTCTTTGGATCTAGCTAAGGCCAAGAAAGAAAATAGTGCTCTATGCTCAGAGCTTGAAGGTGAGAAGGAGCATTTGGAAAACATCAAGGAGTCACTTAGGGAGTATATGAACGACAGTAGGGATATGATTTCTTGAGCTGAGGTTGTTGAGAAGGAGTTGGATGAGCTGAAGCTGAAACAAATGGCGTGGTTGAATGAGAAGGATTCCCTAACCACCACAGTGTCTAGACTTGAGGCTGATAATAAGAACTTGTTGGAGAAGACCAGGGAATTAGCTACACAGATTTTCAATCTCAAGGCTGATGCTGAGAAGACTGTAGTTGATTGGGAGAAAAGTTCCCAGGAGATTTTTGACAATACCCTGGCACAAGTAAAGATGTTGTGCCCTGACATGGAATTTTTGGAGGTCAAGATGTTTCGCATTGTTCGAGATGGCAAGATTGTAGACATGCTGGATGATGATGTTGACCAGCCTGACCTTTAATATGTTGTGATTTTTCTTTGTCCCAACCCTGCGAGGTCGTGTTTAATTGCTGTAGTGTTGACTTGTAATGTTTCGACCCTGCGAGGTCATGTTTAATTGCTGTAATTGGAAAAAATATTATGATCTCTGGGCTTAGCCTGTATAACAAGTAGTGCTATCTTTTAGGAATATGAATGAATGAAAAGGGTCTATGCTATTTATGGCCTCCATTTTCTATTTTCCAATACGTGCTTAAGAGACCTAGGATTACTTTTTCCTTAGGTGTATAATTTAAGGCAAGTTTAAATGGTCCACGAGGCTATGGCCTCTGATCTAGGATGATCTATACCCGGTTAGGAGACCTAGGATTATTCTTCCTTAGGCTCGTAATTTAAAACGAGTTTAAATTGACTACGTGGCTTTAGGCCTTCAATTTCAGACAATTTGTACCCGGTTTCTTTTCCTTGACCATTAATCCATAAGTTTTAGCATTTACCATTATCTTCGTGGTTAGGACCTCCAAACTTGGATAATTATGGCCTGGTTTAATCGATTTGACTTCAATTTGTGCTCGCCTGATTACGGCCTCCTTTTTGGTTTTGAGTGTTTTGTACATTCAAGATATGGAGTATAATGTGGTGCAGGGTTACGACCTCCGCATTTTTGATATGGTGCTTTGATGAAGTAACGAATAAATGAGAATTGCTTTAGTGATGAGTCAAACCACATGGCTTTTAGTCCAACCCGAATGTACATTGGCTCGGCCTCGTTAAAACCTCCTCGGGAAAAACCCTATGGGAAAAAACCCGAGATAGGAAAAAGAGTACCAGACCTCCGCACGATTTATACAAATGGTTAAACATAAAATCTCCTGAGGTTGGTGGCATTCCATGACCTTGGAACTTCCTTTCTTTCCATGGTTTTAAGTTTATAAGCCCCTTTTCTTAATAACTCATCAATTCGGTAAGGGCCTTCCTAGTTGAAGGCTAACTTCCCGTGCCCCAGAGGGGGAGGACCGATGTTTGCACGCCGGAGGACCAGGTCTCCTGAGTCGAAATGCCTTGGGATCATGCCTTTGTTATATCTTTTAGCGATCCATTTTTTCAGCTCTACTTCTTGGAGGTGGGCTTCTTCACGCACTCCTTCAATTAGATCAAGCTCTTCCCTTCTTTGAGCTTCATTGCTTTCCCCGGAGTATGCCAGCAGTCTTGTGGTTGCTTCTTCGATTTCTACTGGAATAACGGCATCAATCCCGTAGACCAACTTGAATGGGGTTTCCTGGGTAGATGAGTGCGGCGTTGTCCTGTTAGCCTAGAAAACACTTCCAAGTTCATCCGCCTATGCTCCTTTAGCCTTATCCAATCTTTTCTTAAGTCCCTGCAGTATGACTTTGTTCGTGGCTTCAGCTTGCCAGTTGGTCTGAGGGTGTTTGACCGAGGTGAAATGCTGAGAGATATGGAGGTCTTGTAGCAACTTTCTAAATTTCCGGTCTGTGAACTGGGTTCCGTTATCCGTGACAATGGATTTCGGAATGCCAAAATGGGTGATCATATTTTTCCACATGAATTTTCTACACTGAGTCGTTGTTATTGTAGAGAGGGGCTCCGCCTCGATCCACTTCGTAAAATAATCTACTGCAACGATTAGATACTTTAGTTGCCCTGGGGCTAAAGGGAAAGGTCCGAGGAGATCAATACCCCACTTTTTGAATGGCCAGGAGACTGTGATCGCGGTCATTTCTTCAGTAGAGGCCACATGAAAGTGAAAATGCTCTTGGCATTTTTGGCATGCCTTCACAAACTCAGTAGCTTCACGACTTAGGGAAGGCCAATAGTATCCTGCACGCAGGACTTCAGTGCTAGTGCATGTCCTCCGAAGTGGTTTCCATCTATCCCCTCGTGAACTTCTTGGAGAATATACTCAGCTTGTTCCTTGTTCAAGCATTTCAGTAATGGTTGAGATAACCCTTTCTTATATAGTTTCCCATCACCTATCGTGTAACAGGGGGCTTGGTAGGATACTTTCCGGGCTTCTCTTGGATCACTTGGCTGGATTCCGAGTTTAAGATACTCCAGGATCCTCGCCACTCATCTTGGAGACGACTGAATTGCTGAAATTTCCCTCATTTCCAATATGCTTGGCTGGCTGAGTGTCTGCAATATTAGACTCTTATTGTTTCCTCCGGGCTTGGTGCTTGGTAATTTTGACAAGACGTCGACCCTGACATTGTTTTCCCAAGGTATATGATTCACCTTAACCCTATGGAAATCAAAACAGAAGCTCTTGACTGCCTCCAAGTAGAGCTTCAATATCGGATCTCGTGCCATGTATGTTCCCCCGATCTGGGAGGTGATGATCTGTGAGTCACTGCATACATCGAGTTCCTTGATGCCTATGTCCTTTGCCAGGTTCAATCCTACTATGATTGCTTCATACTCTGCTTGGTTATTAGAGGTGGCAAAAATGAAGTTGATTGACATTTCAACTCAGACTTCGTCATTTCTTTCCAACATAACTCCAGCTCCGCTGCCATGGAGGTTTGACGATCGATCCACATACGGAGTCCAAATCTCAGGGCCTTTTTCCTCATCATCTATGAATTCTCGAATAAAATCGACTAGGACCTGAGCTTTGATAGCCGTTCTTGGTTCAAAACGGACATCAAATACTGTTAGCTCCACCAACCATGCGATCATCCTTCCTGTGAGGTCCGACTTTTGTAATTTTTGCCTTATTGGTTGATTCGTTCTCACTAGCATGGAAATACTGCCTGAGTCTATGAGATGTGAGGATAAGGTAGAAGGAAATTTTCTCAAGTTTCTGGTACCTTATCTCGAATCCATGTAATGCTTTGCTTGTGAAATATACTGGTTTTTGCTCTCCTCCATTCTCTTGGATAAGTACAGCTCCGACCGCAGTATTTCCTGCTGACAAATAGCTCACGAGAACTTCACTAACTTTTGGCTTTGACAGGGTTGGGGAAGATGCCAGATATTCCTTGAAGCTTTGGAAAGCTTGTTCGCACTGCTCGGTCAATTGGAAGCTTTTCCCTTTTTTCAGCAATTCAAATAGGGGGAGCGATCTCCGAGCTGATAGTGATAGTAATCTTGAAAGTGATGCCAATCTTCCTGTAAGTTTTTGAACCTCTTTAACCCACGTGGGCTTTTCATTTCCAGAATGGCCCTGCACTTTTCCGGGCTGGCTTCAATCCCTCTATGTGTGAGCATGAACCCAAGGAATTTTCCCGCATCCACCGCAAAAGCACACTTGGATGGGTTTAATCTCATTCTATGGGTTCGAATGCTGTGGAATATCTCCTATAGGTTTGGTATAAGACTTCCAGCTTCTTGTGTCTTTACCAGCATATCATCTATGTATACCTCCATCTTCCTCCCCAGATGTTTCCCAAACACCCTATTCATCAGTCTCTGATACGTGAATCCCCCGTTCTTCAGCCCGAATAGCATGACCTTGTAGCAGTAGTTGGCCATGGGGGTGATGAATGCTGTCTTCTCTTAATCTTCTGGGCTCATTGGGATCTGATTATAGTCGAAATAGGCATCCATGAAACTTAGGACTCTGAATCCGAATGCCACATCCACGAGGCTATCAATGCTAGGGAGTGGGTATAGATCCTTTGGGCGAGCTTTGTCTAAGTCCGTGTAGTCTATGCACATACGGAGTTTTCCATTGACTTTTGGGACTAGCAAGACATTTGAGAGCCATGTGGGGTAGAAAACCTCACGGATGAACCCAGCCTCCAGGAGTTCGGAATTCTGTTCCATGATCACCTTGGCTTTTTCTTTTGACATCTGTTTCCGCTTCTGGGCTACTGGTTTGGATCCAAGATAAACCGAAAGGTAATAACTCGTTATTTCTGGGCTTATTCCCAGCATATCTGCTGGTGTCCAAGCAAAGAGATCTGCATTCATCTTTAGAAGCACAATCAACTCTTCTTTCTCGGGGGATGGTAGGTGCTTATTTATTTTAGTTGTTTTGTTTGGGTCCCCTCCGATCTGAACCTTTTCCAACTCACCATCCGACTCTGGCCTGTTGTGCGTCTTCTAGCCTCACATGTCCAGCTCCACCATTATTACCAAGTTACTCTGTTCTTCCCTTCTTTTCTTTTGGGATCCGGTTTGCAGATTGGCGCTATAACACTGCCTCACTACCGTCTGGCTTCCCAGGATCGTGATGACTCCTCCTTCTTCAGAAGGAAACTTCGTTACTAAATGCGGTATGGATACGACTGCTCCAAGCTTGTTGATGGTAGGCCGTTTGATGATCGCATTATAAGCTGAAAGACAGTCCATAACCAGGAAATCAACCGGCACTGTTCTTGTATCCTTCTTCGTTCCTATAGTGACATGGAGAGTAACGTATCTTTCTGGCTTGGCTATGGCACCAGAGAAGCCAATCAGCTCATCTGGATAAGCATGGAGATCAGAGTCCTTTAACCCAAGCTTTTCAAAAGCTGGTTTGAATAATAGGTTTGCTGAACTTCCTTGAACTACCATGATTCTCTTGACTTTCGCGTTCAACATTACTCCAAAGATAACCATTGGGTCATCATGACCCGAAATGATTCTTGGGTTGTCGATGTCCAAGAATATCAACTCTGGAGATGGCTTTTTCTTCGTGTTACTGATTTCCAAGGTTGAGTCCACTCTTAGGACTTCCTTCAATGCTCTCTTCTGGGCTGATTTCGAGCATCCTCCTCCAGCGAAGCCACCCGCTATTGTGTGTATGGTCTTGGTCATTACCTCAGCTTGATTGTTATCCCGGGACTCATCGTGTTCCTTTCTTCGATCTCTTCTTCTGTTCTCTTCCTTTCTGCTTAGGGATTGGCATCTCCTTCTAGGGCTTCTCTAAGTGGCCACATACTTAGCCAGTTTTCCCGCTTTTATGAGCTCCTCCATGGCATCTCGGAGATCCCTACAATCCTCCATTTTGTGCCCAAAGCTTCCATGAAATTCACAGAATTTCGATTTGTCTGTGTTCGCTCTTGGTCTGATTGGTCGTGGCCTTTTGAGGCGTTCAGTGTTTTGGATTTCCTTATAAACTTGACTAAGGGACACATTCAGGGGTGTGTAATCAACAAACTGTCCGAGCTTCTTTCCTCGGAGGTCTCTTATCTCGTCTCGGACTACTTCTTTTCTGACCTCGTTCATCTTCCCCCTTGGCCAACATTACCTCTTCCATGTTAATATATTTTTTTGCTCTTCTCAGTAGTTCCTCTACATCCCTGGGTTCAGTCTTCGATAGAGATTGAGCAAAGGCTTCCGTTGTTAACCCTTGGATGAAGGCCACGAGAACCATTTACGGCTCTAGCGTAGCAATTTCCAAAGTGGTTTTGTTGAATCGATCTACGTAAACTCGGAGGCTCTCCTCTGCCCCTTGCTTGAAACCCATGAGACGTGTCACCGACTTGGGCCTACTTCTACTGGTGGAGAATTGAGCCAGGAACTTATCAGCTAGGTCGGAGAATCAATTAATGGATCTTAGGGGGAGTCTGTTGAACCACTTTAGCACCGCTTTCTCCAGAGTGACTGGGAATGTTCTGCACCTTACGAGGTCCAGTGTCCCATCTAGATACATTCGTAAGCGGAATATATCCAAGTGGTTCTAGGGATCCGCGGTACCATCATATAGTCTGATATCACTTGGGGGTTTAAAACCAGGAGGAAAGGCGTATCTCATGATTTCTTCAGAAAAGGTGGAGGTTATGTCCTCTCCTGCTCTTCCGTGATCCACCCTTTCACGAGCATTTCTGCATCGTTGGTTATTGTCTTCCGGGGCTTGGGAGATCCCTTCATTACTTCGACTTCGCCTTCTATCCTTTGTATTGTGGCCTTGACGCCTTCTTTCAATTTCTACGCCCTTCTGTCACGCCCTCTCCGAGGCGAGGGGGTGTTTTGATGGTATTCTATGGTACGAGGTCTGCGGTGATGCTCAGCCTCTAGAGCTTTAAGGCGTGCCTCCAGCCTTCTCACCTTTTCTTCTTCTTGCCGTAGCCTGGCTTCTGCCTCCCGAGATTTTTCTCTTTCTTAAGCGAGGCGGTCATCATCATCTTTTCTTCTTTGGAGCTCATTCTCCAATGCTTGTACACAAATGGCTTGATTGCACATCATATGGAACATGTCAGTAATCAGGGGGTCTGGGGGCTAAGCTTCTGCTTATGATGCCCTGGAAGCCCTGCTTAGGTCTAGGTACCGAGAGTGCAGCTCTAGCTGAGGCTCTATTTGGGACAAAGGCAATGTTGGGTGATGCTCAACAGGCATTTCCAGTCTATGCACGCTTGAACGTACTCACTGTTGCGACTCCAAGGCTCGTCCATCAGTGTGGAATGTTGATTCAAAGGAAGCCGTGCATCCATCTCGAGGGTGTTCCGGGAGTTCCAGGCTGCCGTCATGAAGGATGAGCCTTCCTGTGGTTTTGGTTCTAGCCATGGTTCTTCTAGTACAAATACAAGAGAAAGGAAAA
Source organism: Dalbergia cochinchinensis (assembly GCA_031216125.1). NCBI lineage: Eukaryota > Viridiplantae > Streptophyta > Magnoliopsida > Fabales > Fabaceae > Dalbergia > Dalbergia cochinchinensis. Next base: position 30,182,519 of record CM062368.1, read on the forward strand.
AAATTAGTAATCGTCGTCCCCAACAACGGTGCCAATGTAACGGAGTAGTCAAGTAGAAGGTTACCTGGGGGAGAGAACCTTACGAGAATGCTGTGTCCCTTTCTTGGAGCTTATGTGATGAACTCGAACTGGATGGTGGGGTACTTGCAAGGACTCCACCTCGGGTATTAGTATGTATCAAGATAGGGGTATATACTTAGGATAGATTGTGTACCTGATTGTTTTTTGAATACCCTTTAAATAAGAGGTTCTAATACCCGTTACCACATTTCCGCTTATTTTGGGACGTGGTTAGTGGGTATGAACGTGGCTGGATAGTCATGAGATCATGGAGAACGTGTGATCAGGCATAACAAGGTCGGATCATGGTCATGTGCTAGATAAGGTCGAAGGTCATGCTTCGCGCATCCGATGTACGACGCACGACTTATGGCTTGGGACCCTTGCCTTGCTATGATTCCTTTAAACCATCCTTTTGGGTTGGTCCTTTCTTGGCCCACGATAGTGTTGGGCTGAATGTTGGGCCAGTATGAAAGGTTCATAACAATAATCTTACAAATAGAAACATAAAATTGAACAATGTAAAACACAAGGCAATGCCGAAGTTGCTAGTCATAATAATTAAGTTCTCACTACAATTTCAAGTCTCTTATTGCAAGTGTTAGAACTGTTACTTGATCAAAGATATTTCAGGCTTCTAACACAATTTAAATGTTCAAATAAGGTTAACCCAACTGCCATAACTCAGGCTTAGAAAAGTATTCTATCACTTTAATTTATGCAATTAAAATCCTAAGTCTGTTATAGCAAAAACATTCTTCTCGTCTATATACATTTGCACATTTTCAATCCTCTTCGACACGCTTCAATTGTTAATTTAATTTTGAAGTTACCAAGCTGTTATATAATGTTTTGATGAAGAAAAAAATTAAACAGTATCCTGTTAAATAAAATAACTTATATTTATTTACAAAAATCACAATAAAATAATGAGAAAATTCATAAAAAAAATTTGAAGCTAAAAGTGAATAAACCAGTTAAACGGAGGCAAATAATACCAACTAAAATATAAAGAAACACTCATAATATTAGCATTTTCCTCTGAAGTAATAAATACGCCATAAAAATCCTAAACATCACAGGTGGTATACTCGATGAGTAGATAAATAATGTAAACAAAATTGCCAATGTATCTTCCTTGTAATTACATCTTCAATGAATTATCAAAGCCTCTTGAGTGGATGAGTTTAGGAAGAACTGTACTTCTCTTCAATATGCCGGGTGAGAAGTGAGATTCCATAATGGGAGGCGCTTGAGGCAGCATAGTAGGATGTTACGGTGAGTTGAGTGAACTTCGGAAGCACGTAACCTAACAATTTTCAGAGATATCCACAGTACTCATGGGTATTAAAAAGCTCATACTAGCATGTTGTCATCAATTCAATAAGAGTTTAATTTTAACCCACTAACAATATAAAAGAATTTTATACAGTTATCCGATCAAATCTCTCTTTTCATATGACTTTTCAAATAATGTGGGGTATAAAGTAATCATATTTGCTAATGTTTCATTATATAATTGAATGAATGTGTAAAATATTTATATTGTCAGTGCACTTTAATTAAATCCATACACTAAACTACAAGACTTCAACACCTCAAAAAGACTAGGTAGCACTTTAACACTTGGCACAAAAAGATTATAGATACTTTATATTATCACTCAAAAAGATTTCCACCTTTTAAATTATTGGTACTCTTGCAATATATAGCATTTGGTATATCAAAAAGCTACTACTTAGTATGTCTTCTAATAATAATAATTAACAATTAATTTGTTATTATTAATTATTATTATTATTATTATAATAACTAAAACTAAGATTATTAATAATTATAATTATTATATAATAATAACTATGAATGTTGATCAACGATTATAATTAAGATTAATTACTAATGTTAATCATAAAAATAATTATTACTAATATTAATTATTTATAATAATACTTATAATTATTAATTATTAATTTTTAACGATAGTAGTAGATAGTAGATAGTAGTAGTAGTAGTACTAATAATAATAATAATAATAACAACAACAACAATTATTTTAATAACAACAATAATAATAATAATAATAATAACAATAATAATAATAATAACAACAATTATTTTAGTACTAACAATAATAATAATAATAATAAGAACAACAACAACAACAACAACAACAACCACCACAACAATTGCATCATTACCACCCAAAACCTTAAACCCTAAATCCACATAGAAACTTCCCAAAAGGGTGATGCACATCACTGATAAGGTGACCATATAGATTATCTCGGTAATCTAGATTACCAGGAGTGAGATCTTACAAAACAAGACAATGTGGGCCTGATAATTTAAAGTCACCTTATCAATAATCCATATAGATTATTTCATACCAAATGCCTTATAGGTGATCTTTGTTGGTTGGTAATTAAAAGACAAAAGGGCCCAGTAATATACTATTATGTATCACCATTCTAACCCAATTAATAACTGACTCAGGAAACTTATAGAGCCAGTTCCCAAATATTACGTGTTAATAGGAAATCTCATCAAACCTAGTATGCAACAATGCTAATCAGCTGCAGGAACCTCACCGTAGACAGTAACCTAAGCAAATGAAGAAACCAGACCAAGAACTTAAGCAGTGAACGAAACCCAAGGACATATACACAACTAAAATCAAAACACAGGAGGGAACTAAGCGAAGTAATTGAACATTTTCTTCAGTAGTCTGAGATGCCAGTCAATCATATTCATAATTTATAAAAATAATGTATAAAAGAAATTAAATAACAAATCAGTTCTATTGTACACCTCTTGGTTGTAAATAATAGTTCAAGGGTAAACATTTTACTACCTGGCTCATGTCCCAAATTACAACTAGAGGTGCCATGGGTTGGATCAACTCGCGAATCCATGTGTTGAAACCCAACCCACAAAACACGTTGGCTTGGGTTGACGAGTTGAGTTGAAAAACCTCTAACCAACGAGGCATGACTTCGTGGTGGATTTAAAATTTTTCAACCTACCTCATCTTTTTTCTTCCCTTTTTTTTTCGGTCTTATGTAGAAGTGAAAAGTAATAAAAGAAAGAAAGTAGTAAAAAGTTAAAAAAAAAATGTAACTAAAAATGGATCACATCATTCTAAATCTTCTCAGGCCATGGAATACAGGGAATTTACCTCAAATCTTTCAATCATGTCAAATAAAAGGGAAACTGTATCCTATATCTTTGTCAAGCCAAAGAACAAAGGGACAATTTTTCTCAAATCCTTCAATAATATGAATCAAAAAGATCACATAATCTTAAATCTTGTCATTTCAGAGGAATAAATGGATAAAATGTCTCAAATCTTCCATAATATCAATTAATTATATCTAATTCTAAGTAGATTTCTACAAAAAAAAAAAATAATAAGCAGCCAATGCAAGGGTGCACCCATCAAGGTATAGACAAGAAAACCAACAACATAACTTTTCTACTTTCTTCTATCTTAGAGTAAGTTTTCAACAGTTTGTGAAAGACTTATTGATGCTTTCTTAAATTTATTCACGTATAGACTTAAAAGATTTTACATTTATACCAGTGGATTGATAGGCACTTGGATATCTATCAATCCACATTTTTAAAAATTAAATGTGAACTTTAAAAATAAAAAATTAAATTCTATAGTGAAAATTAATTTGAATATATAATATTAAAAAATAACGTTAAAGGTTATTGGATAGTTTTATATGCAGTGGCAGAAGTTATTGAATTTTGAAGTATTCTGGTGCAAGTTTGATGTAACCTTTGTTTCAAATACGTGTGGACTTGAAAAAACAAAAAACTTGATGTAATTAGGAGAAACCACAATCCTATATATCTTGTTCAAACAGGAAAAGTTTTAAAAAAATGCAAATCGGACATATGGGTTTTACCAATCCAACCCACTCACGAGGGTGAGGTTGGGTTGAAAGGAAATTTTGCTCAACCCAACCCCGCCTAGCCCATTATTTAAATGCGCGGGTGAGTAAAAAAAGTAACCCAAACCTACCCAACCAGATCCACGGACAGCCCTTATTACAACTAAGCAAAGAGTCATACTCTTATATGAACTAAACAAACATCTAGATTGTAGTGATATGAAGCACCAATACTGTTGAACAGATTTTCATCCCTAAACTACTGCTCTACCATATCTTATTCAGTTTGATCTGGTCTCCAAAAGTGGACAGGCGAGTGCGTTGGGGGCAGGAGAGAAATAAAAATTTGAACTCAGAAACATTGGCTATAATAAAATTTCTTAAGTATTCTGATGAAGTTTCTTTCAATAAACAATGTGTTAAAGGGATTGAAAATCATTTTCTATAGAAGGTTCAGTCCACATTCTTTTTAGATACCATCTGTTCAGTGTTGTCATTTGAAAAACTATTAATGTGGGCAACTAAGGCACTTTCCACAGAGGATAAACTGAACAACATCGTTAGGAATGTCTGAACTGCTAACATGCCTAAGAACCATTCCTAAGAACCCTTGGAAGTTCAATCTCCATTTTTTACCTCTAAATCATTAATAAAGGGAAGTAAAACCATAAAATGCAAGGTAGAAAACGATGTTAATCGCGATACATGTAATAATTAAGGCATTCAAGTTAAAAAGAAAAAAGAAAAAAACGAGAAGCAACAGAAGTAGAATAGCCTAACATTTCATACTTGTTTTTATGTTACAGTTATCATACAATAGCATTTGCCAGAACAAAATATTTAGCTATGGGATCTATAAATAGGCATGCTCAGAATGTTACCTCCAAATGCAGCACTTGCTCCTGAAAATATCAGCAATGGAGGGAGCTGGAAACATCAGAGAAAAGACATAATTTAGCTACAGAATATGATCAAGCTCTATGGTACACAATCTGCCAAATATAAACATAAATACACACACAGACATAGATTATGTAAGAGAGAACATTCAATGTGGGATAAAAGTGCACAAGAAGAACAGATATAGGGGCATTAGCGGGAAAATGGGCCAAAATCAGAATGTTGATTGTGTGTGGCCAGGTCACCCTAACTACTTGTGTCAATATGTTAGTGCGTGCATGGGGTGCTGAAAGTGTGCATGCAGTGTGGAAAGCAAATATTTGTATGGGAGTGAGGGTGAGATGGGGTAGGCAATTTGCCATAGGCTTGGAGCATTGGGCTGCTAAGTGCCCTGCATTGTTCTCTCATTTTCTGCATTTTCCTTCTGTTTACTTTCTCCTTCCTAAGCTGATATTGCACTGTTACTGCTCAAAGCGTGAATAATACACACACTACTCTATCTTTCATTGCCTATACCCGTGGCCTTTTATACTTGGCAAGTTGGCATCACAGCTCCCTCTTGGGAAGCTGTGGGAGCCTTTGCTAAAGCTGCAATGGAGGTTAAAATGGAGGAATTGGAGAGATGATAAGAGGAAGTGGTGCGGCTCATGAGGGGGTCAAACCATGCATGACCTGAGCACAATCTCCGCAAGGAACCACATTAAGTACATATTGGGACAGGGTCACAAAGGGGATTAAGGCCTCAGCCCTCTCCTTCCATTTGCAGGAAGCATCCTTCTAAGGCACACCACCAGGAAGAGAGATACTCCTGCACTACCGTGAGTGTCCATTAAGTCACCACACAAACTGCTTGGGGGAATCAGTTGCCTAGCTCATCTAGGTGGAGCCACCCTCCTTGCCACCATGACAAGAATTAGGAAATAGAGCTTCCCGTATTTGATGGTGAGGACGCTCTGGGCTGCCTAGTTCGGATCAGGAGGTATTATGCGATGAATGGGAAAGAAGTGGACAAGAAGATGTAGTCAGTCTTGGTGGTGTTTGAGGGAAGAGCAAGTTTAATTTCCTACTTGCAGGTAATTTAGGGAGGCAGTCCTGAGAAAATTTCAGCTTCAGCCTGGAGAAGTGAAGGATCCTTATGGTCCCTTGTTGAGGGGTGTAATTCATGCACTGTTACAGAAGAATGGAATTCCAGACAGGTTCCATTTAAAGGGCACTCCAATACTACAAAGATAGGCTGGTGGTGCCTAAGGATTCTCCTAGAATTCCCCTAATCTTGTAGGAATTCCATGGTGCAGCTATGGCTGTACATTCAGGCTTCTTTAGGACCTTTAAGAGAGTCTTATGTCTGCTGCAGTGGAAAGGTATGAAAAGAACCATAAAACAGTATGGGCAACAATGTGATGTTTGCGATTGAAATAAACACCAAACTCTCCCACTGCCCACTGCCCAGTCTGGGAGGATGTGTCCATGGACTTCATTGGAGTCTTCCAAAGGCGGAAGGGATGGATATGATGCTAGTGGTAGTGAATGGGCTTACAAAATATGCTCATTTCATTGGCCTAACATCCTCAAATGGATGAGCAGACATAGGTGGCTAACAAATGCCTGAAAAACAATTTAAGATGCTTTTCTGGGCCCCATCTGAAGCAATGGCCGAAATGGTTGTGTTGGGCTAAGAATTGGTTCAACACTAGTTGTAATGCTGCTGCTCCAGTCACCCCCATCAAGGCCCTATATGGAAGACATCCCCCAACCTTGCTGAGAAGTGAGAAATATTCTTCTGGTATTGAAGAAGTCAGCTACTGTATGAGAGGAATTTAACTCTAGATAAATTCATGTGGAAACTCTCTCAAGCCCATAACAGAATGAAGTTGGAGGCTGATAGAAAGATAAGGGAATTGGAATTTGCATGCGGGACATGGCGTATTTAAAGGTCCAATCATAAAAGCTGAAATCTCTGGCCACGAGGACTAATCAAAAGCTAAGTCCAAGATTTTACGGGCCTGTTGAAGTGTTGGAGAGGAATGGGAAAGAGGCCTATAGATTGAAGCTACCCCTAAATTCCCTAGGGCACCCCATTTTCCATGTATCCTTCCTGAAGAGGTGCGTAGGTACTAATGTGGTAGTGAGGTACCTCAACCATTGCCAGTCGAATTAACTAAAGACTGGGAATTGAAGATGCAGCAATGAGAGAAACTCAGGCAGGGGAATTAGAAGTCTTGATTCAATGGCAGAACATACTAAAATGAGACAGTTCATGGGAACCCGCAGCTGATATCAAGTTGAATTTTTCTTCATTCCACCTTGAGGACAGGTGGTAATTCATGAGGGGGTATTGTATGAGACCATGCTGCAGGTGGGATAAAAGTGTACAAAAGGAAAAGTTATTAGTGAGGAAATGGGCTAAAATCAGGATGTTGATTGTGTAGGGCCAGGTCACCCTAACTAACTTGCTGAGTTGGCAAGTTAGTGCGTGCCTTGGGGTGCTGAGAAGTGGTGACAAAAGGGAATATTTGCATGGTGGTGAGGATGAAAAGGGATAGGCAATCATTTGGCATAGGCTTCAAGCATTGGGCTGGTTAGTGCCTTGCATTCGTCTCTCATTTTCAGCATTTTCCATTTGTTTTCTTCTCATTCCTGACCTGATCTCACACTGATATCACTCATTGGGATTAGTACACACTGCACTCTATGTTTTTGTGCCTATTTCTATGGTTTCTTTCTCTCTCACACACACACACACAATGAAAGAATAAAAATGTTGAAAGGAAGTTCTATGATCAGCCTATTCCAAGCATCAACAAGGATAAAGCTTAGAAATCGTAATCTGTATAAAAATTCAGAAGCCAATTTATGTCTACATACCCCAGCTACAAAAGGCAGCCACTTGGGTCCCTTGAGACGATTTTGAAGGTATGGTAACCCTACAACCAAAGATCAACAAGTAATATTTTCAACAACAGTTATACTGCTTTAATTTTAATTAACCCTGCTCATAGTGTAAAGAGCCTTATACAATCAATCAATAAACCATATCATACGACCTTAAAATATTGTTAAGAGCTTGTGCTACAACTCAACCCCCTAAGTTGTAAAGACGCTGCAGATCTTCCTTGATTGTCGCAAGGTAGTCAAAGGTGCTAAAAAGCGCGCCTAAGGCATTAAGGTGGGGCAAGAGTGAGCCCCAAATTGTTTGTTCTGTTCATGTTCTACACTTAACTGAGGCGAGCGCTTATAGCGCTTTTTCTAATGCTTAACGCGGTCAATCAAGCGCCTCAGTGAAGTTCTCTGTTTTAAAATTTATAGTGTGAATACAACTTATTTAAAATTGAGGTCCCAACCTCGCAATCCATTAAAATATTCGGGACAATTAAAATCGTGTCACATTACAGCAACCATCAGTCACCGCTTGCATTTTACAGATTGAAGCAAGAAGGCAAAAAAATAGAGCAGCAGCACTGTATTACTCTGTAAATTCAGCACCACTTGAATATCTAAATTACAAGGAAAATAAAAATTAAATGGCTCCACCACTGCTCATTCTGAGCCAAACAACTCAGCCCTTTTTGACCACTGCTTGGAGGATTTCAGAGAGATTGAGTGTAGCTTTAGGCTTGCCAAAAGAAAAGCAACATATTTTTTTCTGATGAACTTTAAAATTTATAGTTATTTTTGGCTTGTAATAAAAACTTTTTTGGTTCTGAACTCTAACCGAAGATTATTATCACTTTATCATCAAGTTTTATTAATGATTTTAGTGTTTAATTAGTACTACAGAATGTTTAATCTATGAGATAAATTTATGCATAATAGTTAAGGATTTTAGTGTCTAATTAGTACTACAGAATGTTTAATCTATGAGATAAATTTATGCATAATAGTTATATATTTTGTTGTTTTGCAAAGCCTTTCTTCACTAAGGCATGTGCCTTTTGGTGCCTCTCGCCTCAAGACGTTATAAAACCCAAGCACCTTAAAGGCACTTTTCACCTTTGACTACCTAGGATTGTTGACAGTATTAGAAAATTTTATTCATACACTAGAAAAACTAAAATTACCGGTATTCCAACCATGAACTGTGCTAAGTATACCACCAATGCCGGAGCCAGCCTATTCAGCGGGAAACAAAATAAAACATAAACAGCCCATTAATATTAACTCGGTTAAAATATCAAGATTATCATCATGATAAATGATAAAATGCAAATCAAAGTCAAATGCGTATGGTTAATAAGAAAGGACACATTGGAATTTCAAACTTCATATTAAATCATGTACTCACAACGGCAGTGGCATCGTGCAAGACGGAAGTTATGGTCCATTCACTTTTTTCCTGGAAACACAGTGAAGTCAAATAATCAAATGTGTCATTCGCAACAGATATACAGACACGAAGGAAGAAGAGGGAGAGAGATTTACAGGATTAGGGTTGACAAGAGAGAGGCAGCGAGGGCACCGGGCAGAACCGAGGCCAGGATTTAGGGTAGGATCGTGGTGGAGATTTCCGCTTCTTAGTTTCTCTTCATAAACCTCTCGTGTCCCCATCTTTCTCCCTGTTTCACAGTCACAGCTGCTGCTAACCTTGAAGTGCTTTCTACTGCAGATAAATTATTTTAACTCTTAAAAAATGTTCGCTGAAAGATCATATCATTGAAATCTTGCATGCACAAATAACAGCCTAGTAAGTGAAGAAATTTCTCTTTTCTTCAACTTCAAATTCTGTGCTCTTGAACCATAAGACAAGGAACAAATCTTTCAACTTAACGACAGAGCTGAAAATTGAAACAAGATTTCTAAAACAATCCAAGACACAAGGTTACCGAAATGCCCATCTCAAAGAACAAATAAATTGAAACTTTAACCAAAAGAAAAAAAAAATATGAAAACAAAACTACAAGTGCACAAAAGCCCCAGACAAATAACAGTAAATAGAGGAAGGGCCAATTGAACCCAGATGACAGAGGAATGGTAGGGGAGAATACCAGAGTAAAGGTGGGAAGCAGCGGAGCATTTGGTCACAAACAATGCTGCGTTTGGTCGTGACCAGCGGTGCGAGCTTTAATGTGCGAGGCGCAGGGTTTGGTGGCAAGTAATGAAGCTGTCACCGAACTGGGGGAGACTGGAAAGGATGCTGTGCTAGGTCTTGACACGTGAGAGAACTAATGAGGGAAAGGAATGTTAGTTTAGATAAATGAAGGTGATTTCGTCTTTTCAATTTGTGAGGAACATTTCGCACCTCACCTGCTAGGGAAGGATGATGTATTTCTATTCTTGAAAATACAATATTTTTTCTGAAAATGTGTTTTCTATATGGAAAACAAACGTAGGAATATTTCATTTTCCTCAAATTCCCATGAATGTATATCTACGAGCATGGAACCCATGCTATGTATGGACCATATCCAATCATTTTGCGAAATATTACATCTTTTAATTCATTAACAAATGTATACGATGTTAACAAACGTATAACAAATGTATACAATGTTAACAAACCCAATGTGATTTCACAACAAACATAATAATCATCAAATAATTCAGGAAAAACAACTTTATTTGTTTTTAAATATAATTTAGGTTTGAAGAAGTATAATAAATATATAACATCAAATAGTAAATATGATTAATTCAAAGCATCTAACATAGCATGAGACGTATATATTATATACAACCGAAGAAGCACGGACACACCAACTTGGTGGCGTGTCTGTGTGTCTGACACGTGTCAGTGTCCGACACCCACATGACACCCATACGACACGTGTTGGACACGCATCTAATTAAAAAAATAATTTTTTGAGCTCGAACACACACCGAACAAGGCTGGACATTGTTCTAATTCATTGTGGACGTAGTTTGGACACCCCACAAACATGTTTTAGTTAGTTTCTTTATTTTTTTCAAATTTTAATACCAATATGAGTCCAAAATCAACCCTAGTTATTTAGTTGAATCTGTATTGTTGGGCCATTTTATTTTATTATATAACAAAATAAAAAAAATTATATATATATATATATGCCGTGCCCGTGTCCTGTAATTTTTTGAGTTTGGTGTGTCTCAGTGTCCATGTCTGTGTCGTGTCTGTGTCAATGTCTGTGCTTCATAGTATACAACCACTAATACCATGTAAGTAATGCAACTTTTGAAACCATAAATAATAAGTTTAAATTTTGTCAAACACTTCTTTGTATACAACATTTTGAGGGAAGCAAACCACTTGTCCTGCTTGATCACAGACCAGTATCTTGAGACCATACCTAGAGGTGTCAAATGAGCCAACCCATCCCTATTTGGCCCTCGCCCACATGGCTAGACCCAAAAAGCCCACAACTACAACAAGCCCATAGGGCCAAAAGCCCATTTGGGCCTTATGGGCCAAAACCAGCCCACAGGCCAACCAACTTATAAAAATTTAAAAATTCATCAATGCTTAAAATGAGTTGGCCCATGGGTTGGCTCACCTATGGACTAACCCCAACCCACCTATAAGTTAACCTTAGCCTACATGGGCTAGCCAATAAAAATATTTCATATTTTGATTTTTTTTTTTTTAAGTGAATTAGAGAAGCACTAGACTACATATAAAGATTTTGAATTTTAAATGATTGGTTACTAGTTACCACTAATCAAAAGTATATCAAAATACAAAATTTAAATACAAATAAAAAAAAAACAAAGTTTAATATTGAAAGGGTTAATCAGGCAAAAATGATATACAACCTATGGCAAGTAAATTGAAGAACTTTGATTCAGCTTTATCATTAATGTTGTACTTACATTAAAGCTTTCTCTTTCTCAGTTGTTTAATATTCCCCTTTTCACTGTATCCTGCATTAAAACTTTGATCTCAGTTTAATGTTCTGTCCCGCATATTCCTTGTGTTTTTCTTCTCTTCATCTTAGCGAATTTCTTCTTTTATCACAAATTGAGGATGCATTCAAAGAATTCACAAAAAGGGAGGATATTGCAATTGTGCTGATTAGCCAATATGTAAGTCATATTACATTGCTATAAAATAATCAGTGAGCTTGGGTTATGACTCAGCTATTTCTTTCCCCTCCCTAGTTATCAAATTTTCTTCTTTTCTTGACGTTTCTTGTTATATTCCTTCAACAAAGAACTAAGAGGAAAACAAAACAAGACTCTGTGCCAGCCACCCCCACCCCTACAACCCCAAAAATGTTCGTCTCATTCTCAAGCAGGACCAAAATCAACTCCCCCCTTAAGATACCAACAGGACATAAGACTTGCTCAAAATCCAAAACGATCAAAAAGAGAAAAAAGAAAATCACAGAACTGACCATCAAGCTTGCTCAACAGTATCAACAACCACAAAATGATTAAAAAAAAATACACAAATAAAAAAATGGATAATCCAAACACAAAAGCAAAATACTAAAGATTAATAATTAAAAAAGAAGAACTCACAGATTGATCCCGTGAAGTGCGAAAAGAGGAGGATCGAGGTGCGAGTCACGAAGAAGATGGAGAAGAAAGCGATTGAAGTGGGATCGAGGAAGAAACAGTGAGGGCAACGCGATGAATGCAGGATAAGGGAGAAATCCGAGGCGAAATCAGTGAAGGAGAAATCTGAGAAACACAATTTTGGGATTAGGGCTTATCAAATGTTCAAAAGTGAGAAGCTGAGAAATGTGTTTCAGGAGTTTGTGCGTTTCAGCGAGATGCTTCTCCGCGTTTCAGACTTGTGTGCTCCCACCGGGAGCGTGTGCGGTCATTTTAAACTAGTCGGGTAAAATTATATTTTTTAAATTATATGTTCGTAAATTGGAACGCAGTAATGCAATTATTCAGATTTATTATTTATGATTAAAAATTAATATAACATGAATAACATCAATAAATTATGTGAGCCATGAAAGAATCTGAAACTCATAATATAGTTATAATATTCATCTATATTCTTCCATGACTTAAAAAGACTCAGAGAAATATTTTTTATACTCATCATTTATGAGATATCGTATCGAGATATTTCTATTTATTATTGGATGAGGTGTGATTTGTACTTAGTTTGAGACCCACATCTCATCCAATGATAAATGAAAATGTATTGACACGGTATCCCATAAAATATGAGTATAAATAACACAACTCAAAAACTTATGATATAACAGAATATATGACTTAAAAGAACTAATGTCACTTTCATATTTATAACTATTATATCATAATACAGTTAATCTTTAATCAATTTAAGTGGTTCTCCATAACTCCTTAATTGCATGTGTCTAGTACAATGCTCATCAAAACAAAATCACTACTAATATCATTATCTTTCCAACATCCAAATACAAACCAATAAATTATAACATTCTAATATTGATACATTAACTTATACTTTTAGTACAAACCAAAACCATTCCAAACCAATATCATAACAAACCATAGTTTTGTTTCAAAGGACTAATATCCAAATATCCGGTAAATCAAACCTAAATAAGTAAAAAGAACAAATGAGTAAATAGTATAGTCAATGAAGTCACAATAACCATTAAACTACAAAAAATAGATCAAGGATTCTAATACCACATTAAAGGAAGTGGATACATTTGATACTGTGAAAAAAAAAGTTATACAATAATTAAAGGATTTAATTGGAATACGCTGACAGTATAAAGAAATTTTACATATTTGTCTAATCATGTAATGATACATTAGTAAATATGATTATTTTCAACCTCTACTATTTGAAAAGTCATACAAATAAATAGATGTGATTGAATGACAGTATAAAACTCTTTTACACTATCAGTGCATCAAAAATTAAACCCATAATTATATGCATTAAACTAACAAACGGATTGTTTCAAAAAATATGACCAAACTATAATTTCTGATATATTCTCATGCTATTCTAGTAGCATCCAAATTTTATAGGAGAAACTAAACATCACAATTATCTGCCTCCAAACTATCTCAATCTTACTAATCATTTATTTGCAAACACAATAATTTCCAATACCAAGGTTTGGAATTTGGCTTACCCATGCGATTATTGATTGAAATTTAATATAAATTGTAAGCTTTTTTTTACGGGAATATAAATTGAAATTAATTATAAATAAATTAGATAAATCAATGGTTATATAATGTTACGTTTGATATTACCTTGTCATGAATATGTTTTATCTCACCAATTTAAATTATCAATCAATATAAGCATGAAAATTGGACTATAGGTAATTTCTTTAATCATCTATATATCATGCCAGCATCATGTCTTAAAATAATAATATACAACATAGATGTTAAAAAATAGACTATATATCAAATTTCTTAATGAGTCATTGTGTTGCCTTCAAATAGTTCTTTATTATAATATCTAGTTTATTAGTCAATCTAGGATAAGGCACAAAAGTTATCTACTTGGAAATGATTTATTGGACACAAATACAATGACCATAAGCACTTTTCAAATACCTAACAAACTCATTATCACGTTAGGGTATGTTAGAGAAAATCATCTCATTGAAACATCTATTAGCAAATGTAAAAGAAAAAGGCTTTTAGACCAACTATTATTGCATCTATTTTTTCTCCTAATGAGTCTGAAATGATTCCAAATGTTAAATACAAATATAATTTCTCTATTAGTAAATAGAAGCTCATTATCATGTAAACAAAAAAAATTTGACATTTCAAACACAGGATCACTAAACTAACATCACGCTATTGATATATTAATTTACGCTATTGATACACTAATTTATTAGAACAAAAACATTAAATATACAATTCTCTTACTCTTTATATTCTGTTGATATCCAAATTACATTCCAAGTGAAATGAAGAAATGAAATTTAAATGGGTGGAGAGCTCTAGTTTGTGAAGCATGTCCATCAACGACTTTTGCTTCTATAATGCGAAATACTCCAAAGCAGCTGCCAAGGCATGAACATCAATGGGATAAATTATGGTAGCCTACTCAGTCAAACCCAAAAGGAAAAAACTTATTAGTTGCCTTATTTTACAATCAAATTTTGAATGCAGATCCCTTTTTTCACTTCAGTAAAATTTCAAGGAAACAAATACATAGATAATTATGAAAGCAGCTAAAGAACTTTGAACAAAAAGAATATAAACACTTAAAGATTTTTTTTTTAACTTAGTTCAATGTATCTTAGCTACTTGGAGAAAAATGATAACATAAGCAGCAGTTTTCAGTGCAAAGGAAGTTGATTCAGCCTCTGCAGTGCACCGATTCAAAAAAGCATCAAAGAAATCTCTTTAAATCTCTCATAACAATCAAAGCATCAGAAGATAAGAACAAAACAAAATTCTTATGTGTTCCTTAAGCAATAAAAACCTCATCCTCTGTGACATGTAATGTGCCTTAACATCAGATGAGCCATCAATTTTTATCCCCAACTTTAGCTAACATTTTACTGTCATAGCTGATGTGTTCCACATATATATGCATATATACATTTGTTAATCCCCAAGGCATCAATAAAACTATTTCTGATTGTTGTTTAAATCAAAACTTTATCTTTTACGTCATTATACCTACCTTAATACACATGACCTAATAGATGGACTTTTTTAATGTTACTCAAAGGAAACGTATGTATCATAGTAATAATAACGAAAGTTATGCAGAAAAATATGACAGAAGTAAAATAGAGTTTCATCACAACTCCTAATGTCAAGACAAATGTTTAAGTCATAGACAAATGTATCAAACTATACTGATTTCAAAGTCATAGACAAATTTCAAAAGTACCTCTGAATGCATATCAGCCATTAGGTAAGAAAATGTTACTCGAGATTCATTGAGTAATAGCAACAACCATGAACTAAGGTTAAGCACATGCCCCATAATCAAACAAATGGTGAAGCGAGCACTAAGAATGAACCACAAAAAGAACATCAATAGTATTAAATGACTTCAAAGTTTTAATTCAATAAGAATGACATTATTGATGCAAAGAACACAACAATCATGATTATAAGAAAACAAATTAAGTTCAAAGCCAAACTTTGAATCCATATTAGGCTTCATTCATCAGGTAAGAGCAAGAGCAATGAACTAAGGTTAAACTCATGCTGCAAAAGTTAGACAAGTGACGAAATGAGCATCAAAACTGAAATGACACGGAACAATGGAAAAAATGAATTCAGGGCTTTAATAAAAATAAAAATATAAATTATTTTATAGGTACAAAGAACACATCTAAAACCTAAATATTGATTCAATAAAAGTGTAAAAGGAATCAAGTCATAGGTTCCCTACCTTAATGTGACAACCTATTGTACCAAAAGCAATGAATTCAAATTATTGAGGAGCCTGTTAAGTAATTAGCAATATAGGAAAAACATATTTTCACTCGATAAAATGATATTTTTATCAATAACAAATAATTTTTAAAAGGTGTCTTAGACAGAGACCAAAATAGAAACCTACCACCTTCAATATAGAGGCTTGGCACATGGTTAGCAAATGTGTCATCTGCTCAATTTCATGAAAGGGAAAATTAGCAGCAAATCATTTTTTTAAAAAAAGAACCAATGCATAAAAGCAATGTTTCATAAAAATAAAAGCTACAGACACATCATAAGTGACCAAAATAAGAGCACTTACAGCAATCGCATTATGTATTACCAAAATGAGATTCACTATGATCAAGCCACTCCATCTTTCATCACTTTCCTTGTATCGAACCACCCATGGCAATCACCAGAGAACCTCCTACCCAGCCTCATAACTGCAATAGACATCAAATAAATGAAGGAAAAAGACCACGAACAAAGTATAACAAAAAGGACTATCTAACAAATATTTAATCTGATTAAAATTGTAATGAGGAATTGAAAATTCTAGCAATACTATTATTGTAAATGAGACCAATTGAACCATAGGCACCATTACCTAGCCATCCACGCTCAAATAGAACTTAATCAACATATCCATGACCTTTTTTGTGGTCATGACTTGTCTTATTATCAATCATAGTCAGAATTTTAATTAATGTCATGGTGATTAATTGGAAGAATCACATATAGCTAGTTCGATAACAATCTGTTTTGCTTATATCAGTCTCTCTATTCTCTTCTAAATCCTTCTTCTTACTCCCTAAAATCCAAATCCTTTTTAACCCTTATCTCCGGCAAAAAAAAAAACATGCAATTCGGTTCACCGAAAAAAAAATTGGGAATATTTGTTTAAACATGATAATTAACCATGACATTCAACTCGGGTGGATATGAATGATAAAGGCATAAAAAGGGTTAAGGAAACTTCATTTGAATAAAGTTGACACATAGCAAACCTGACTAATTCCACAATCCTTGATGTTGTCAACTATCTTGCCAGTACCATGCTCTCCTTGTGATATCCCAAGAATCGTACCCCCATACTTATGGATGACATTGACCACCTTAAGTGTTAAAGTAATGGTGTTCTTGGAATAAAAACATCTATAACCACCCTGTATAATATTTTGGATTCAAATCAGCAGTGCAACCTGTAACGCCCGGGGATTGCGAAGTCGGGGAGTAATCGCCGATGTAAGAAGGCACGGACAAGGAGCGGCTCCTGGCAGACTTCGAAAGCGGAGGGGTACATGAATGAACCGATTACACACCCGAATGAGAGGGATCCTAAGACTATATAGGTATGGGACTATATAGTTAAGGAGGGCTTATATGAATTGATTTGTACTACCTATACCAACAAGATGCATCTTCTTTTCAGTAGCCCAAACTGAAAGAACTCCACAGTTAAGTGTGCTTGACTTGGAGCAATTTTGGGATGGGTGACCTCCTGGGAAGTTTTCCCAGGAAGTGTGTGAGTGAGGACAAAGCACGCTGATTAGACCCGTGTTGGTTTGTGGGGACAGTCGTCAATCCATAAAGCAGCAGGGGATGTTACATTATGGTATCAGAGCCTGCACCTCTCCCAGTACGGTGTGGTTCGGGGATGAACCAGGCGGAAGCTGGTGGGCATGTAATGCCCGAGGATTGTGAAGTCGGGGAGTGATCGCCGGTGCAAGAAGGCACGAACAAGGAGCGGCTCCTGGCAGACTTCGAAAGCGAAGGGGTACATGAATGAACCGATTACACACCCGAATGAGAGGGATCTTGAGACTATATAGGTATGGGACTATACAGTTAAGGGGGGCTTATATGAATTGATTTGTACTACCTATACCAACAAAATGCATCTTCTTTTCAGTAGCCCAAACTAAAAGAACTCCACAGTTAAGTGTGCTTGACTTGGAGCAATTTTGGGATGGGTGACCTCCTGGAAGTTTTCCCAGGAAGCGTGCGAGTGAGGACAAAGCACGCTGATTAGACCCGTGTTGGTTTGTGGGGACAGTCGTCAATCCATAAAGCAAATAGGGATGTTACATTATGGTATCGAGCCTGCACCTCTCCCAAGACGGTGGGTTCGGGACTAACCAAAGTGGAAGTCGGGCATGTAATGCCCGAGGATTGTGAAGTCGGGGAGTGATTGCCGGTGCAAGAAGGCACGAACAAGGAGCGGCTCCTGGCAGACTTCGAAAGCGAAGGGGTACATGAATGAACCGATTACACACCCGAATGAGAGGGATCTTGAGACTATATAGGTATGGGACTATACAGTTAAGGGGGGCTTATATGAATTGATTTGTACTACCTATACCAACAAAATGCATCTTCTTTTCAGTAGCCCAAACTAAAAGAACTCCACAGTTAAGTGTGCTTGACTTGGAGCAATTTTGGGATGGGTGACCTCCTGGGAAGTTTTCCCAGGAAGCGTGCGAGTGAGGACAAAGCACGCTGATTAGACTCGTGTTGGTTTGTGGGGACAATCGTCAATCCATAAAGCAGCAGGGGATATTACACAACCAATGAATTAAGCAACTATTTCTGATAATTATTCTACTTGTATACGTTTATCAAAAAAGAGAAACTGAAAATATTCAATGTCAAAGGCAAGAAAGCACATGTGCCTCAATAATGGCCAATACAATCAACATTCAGAAACACAAACCAAAGGTCATAAAGAAGCCATTGACAAAGGAAATAAAGAAATCTCCCAAAAAAATCACTTTTCAGAAACGCAGATTGAAAATTCCTATAATACAATTCTGGCCTTATTTACCTCTGGCAATGGCGGATTCCTCTTTCTTGTGTTCTTTCTCTTCATTAACCATTTCTTGGCTTTTTGCTTATCCTCTTCCTTAGCAGCATTCAGCTCCTCATACCTCTTCTTATTACGCTTGTCCTTGGCGGCATGTAGCAGCAACGGAATCTCCAATAAGTGATGGAGGTTAGGGAGGATAGAGAGGAGGACAGGGTAAATGGGCGGTGTCAATGAGGTAGAAGCAAAGAAGGGAAGGCCAGCGAGGGTAGGGGAACTCATGGACGGGGAAGGGGTAGCAGTAAGGAAGCAAAGGATGAGGATGGTGGACCTGAGAAGCTTTTGCCAGTCAACGACGGCTTTCCGTGAGGAAGCCGGTGAAGGACCGGTTGATGGCGTCCTTGAGGAGACAAGCAGTCTTCATGTTGGTTTCTTTGTCGATGATGTAGTCCAGGCTTCGGTACTTGACCCACTTTAGCTGAACCTTGACCATGCCTCGACATTGCAGGTAATGGTGAGACAGCTTCAGCAATTGTAAGAGATAGTTTTTGTTAATAAAAGGGTTCATGTTTGCAAAAGAACTATGGAGTTGATTGATAAAAAGAAATCCTGATAAAACCCCAGCACATCGTTTATTTTTTTGTTTTTCAGTGAGTATTGAGCAGCAGGGGTGATAGTGGTGTGATTGGCTGTGGTCGAAGGTCATGGAATTTGAATAACCTTCAAATGTGATAGATGTGGGAAAAAGAGATAGGCCAGTTTCTTTTTGGTGGTAGAGCTAAAGAGCTTTTGCAAATCTACTTTTGATGTTATGTCTTAGCATTGTTTGCTTTAATTTCAGGGAAAGGGATGGATCAGTCTCCTTTCGGGTTCGATAGTCTCTTTCATGAGATGGTGTAAGAGTTGCTTGCTTTATGAATCAGGTGAAAAGAGAAACAATGGGTTTCAGAACTCATATCTTATCAAACTTATAAAAAGAGAGTACAAGCGTCTTTGGCCTAAGAAGCACGGACACACTAATTTGGTGACGTATCCGTATGTCGGACACATGTTAGTATCTAACACCCATATGATACTTATTGGACATGCCTTCATATGTATCCAATTAAAAAAATAATTTTTTTGAGCTCGAACATATACCGAACATGATTGGACACTGTTTTAATTCACTGTAGATGCAGCTTGGACGCCCCATAGACACGCCTAAGTTGGTTTCTTTATTTTTTTTTTCAAATTTTAATGCCAACATGAGCCCAAAACCAACTCTAGTTATTTAGTTCGACCTGTGTTGTTGGGTCATTTTATTTTATTATATAACAAAATAAAAAAATTATATATATATATGTTGTGTCCGTGTCTTGTAATTTTTTGAGTTTGGTGTATCTTTGTATCTGTGTTCGTGTCAGGTCAGTGTCTGTGCTTCATAGGTTTGGGCCCTTCCATCATCCAGCTTTATTGCTTGGTCTTCCAAGTGGTTCACGCCAAATTGAGTGTTCTATGCAATTGGAGAAATCCAGTTAGCATGTATGTAGAGCACTTTAATAGCCCTGTACAATTAAAAAAAACCAAAAAATTACAATGCAGGAGTTAGTGAGTGGAAACAAAGATAGAGCATCTATGTGGAAGAAATCTAATTTTGGATTTTACACAATTATAGCGTTTAGAGATAGTGTTGACAAATTTTAACTTTTGAGATGGCTGATCCATAGGTCATGAGGTTGACCCTTTGTTTTAATGGATTTAGTCGGTCAGGGGCTTATTAAGCCCCCTTAAACTATGGGTTGAAATTTTAGTGGAGTTAAAATGGGGGGCTTGGGGCCAACCCAAGGGCTTAGGGCCACTTTGATAGTACTAACCATGCCTATACTTTACTCTTGAAATAGCTACATACAATTGTCCATGTGAAAAACCAAGTCTAGGAAGGAATAATCTAACAAAGTACAAGTGGATGTTGCTGCTTTTTTGAAAAAAGCCTCATCACATGGTCATGAAAGAAGCAAAATACCACAGTTCTCTCAATAAGTAAAGTTGAATATATGGCTACTGCAAAGTACTGTGCACAAATACTTTGGATTTTATTTATAGTCATTGCAAAACAAAGAGACAATTGAAATTGTCTTTGTTGAAACTTTATAGGTATATTTGGATTCGATGGATTCAAATTTATTCTAGGTGTATAAACTTTTTTATCAATATTATTTCTTGTGGCAACTTGACAACCAATAATATTAACTCCTAACTCAATCACTATGAGTCGTTTACCATTGCACAAACCACCATTGCACAAACTAGTTGACCGATCAATATTTCTAAGCAACATCACAGGTACATCTTTCTTTAATATTTTTAAGTAACATCACCTTTTTGAATGTGATCTCTAATAAAATGATATTTTATATCAATATGTTTTGAATGAGAGTGTTAAATAAGGTTCTTTGCAAGATTAATAGCACTGATATTATTACAAAGGATAGGGATCTTGGAATACCTTAAGTGATATTTTTCTGGTTAGTTTATGATCCATAGCATTTGAGCACAATAGTTTGCAGTAGCCATATATTCAGCTTCCCCTGTTGAGAGAGCTATGATATTCTGCTTTTTTCATGACCATGTAATGAGGCTTTTTTCAAAGAAGCAGTAACATCCACATGTACATTTTTTGCCTGCTCTGTCCAACATAGCTAGCATCACATAAACCTATAATTTCCCTAGAAGTACCTTTCTCATACCATAAGCTTGTTAGCTCCAGAACCCTGTCAAAATATGCTAATCAATTTTGAATAGTAGCAAAGCAAATTTAAAGAAAATACTTTGAAGAATGACTAATAGTTGTCTTTAGTTTCTTGTAATATTATAATAGGAATCTATTATTTTGCAAGAGTAAGGCTTACTCAAATAAAAATATATTTCACTTTATATGTGTAAATATGTTTTTCTCATGTTACAAGATATGAACTAAAAAGGAAGTGAAATCATATCCTTATTCAAGCAACAGAAAGCTAACGATTTGAAAAAGATATGTTTCAAGACTTTAGAAAGTAGCACTGGACTTCAGAAAGTACGCTTACAATGAAGATATCAAGCAATCTTTGAAGACCAGATGTTACACTATCTTCAATCAATACAATCGCAAATCAGTCATCATCATAAAGTTTGGATAAAAGACCAGAAACTAAAGAATTCATCAAGGATTTGTTACTGCACATCAAAAAGCTCACTTCATTGAAGAGCACTGAGCATTACTGGAAATAGAGGGAAATTCAAATTTCAAATTTGAATTTGAAAGAGTCATATCTCAGTGTCAGAACTGATCAATCATCTCTTTTGCCTTTAAAGTCAACTATCCCAAGTCTTAGAAGAAAAAGTTCAAAAACCATGGTTCAAAAAGTAAGGGTAATTTCTGAAGGACATCAAAAACCTCTATTCTACAACGGCTTCTTCAAACTGATCTGACAGACAGACAGACTAAAATTCTAGAATATCTTTCCAAGACACAAATAGATGATCAATACGTGTCCCTAGAAGATCTTAACAAAGGTAACGGTCACAAGGAAGACCTTCTTTAAATAGAGATGACTTGCTCTAATGTAAATAAGAGAGACTCCGTGTATAAAAGAGAAATTTTGCAAAAATCTTTCCTCATCTCTCGTAAGGTTCATATCATAATGTAATCAAATCCCTTACTTGTAAAAATCTTCCTTCTACATTCTTAAATATATTTATGTTCTTCCTAGGAAGAAATGATAAAAGGAAGTCATTCAAGTTTTCCTAGAATCTTGTCATGTATATGTTAAGGAAACTTGAGTGTAGGTTAGTTTGAGTGGCAACCCAAACACAAAACCTTTATATCCTCGATCTGGTAGTGATTTGCTGTGAGATAGATTGGAGAGGCGAATATAAAACTACTTGCAACGCGACAGTGAGGTGTTCTTATTGATCATGGTTTAGCTTGGAGAGGCTAGTTAAAGACTACTTTTACCGTGTCAGTAATAGGTGGTTTACTGATCATGGTTCGGCTTGGAGAGGCTGGGAAGAACTACTCTGTTTAGCTTGGAGAGGCTGGTAAAGAATTACTCAATTTGTGGCAGCAAGGGTTATTTGTTGGTCACAAATGAGAGTTTCGGAAGACTAATGTAAAGACTATCCATTTATTCTTTCTCGGGTTGAGAAAGATGTTTTCGTGGAACCTCAACATTTGTTGAGTAATGAATGTAGGCAATTTTAGCCAAACGAGTATAAACCTCTATGTTACATCTTTCTCTCTTTAATCTTCTTTATTTCTTCTTCATTATTTTTCTTGTTATACATATTCTAAAGAAATGCTTAATTTTTTTTTTTATAGTCTTCTTAATTAATTCACTTTCTGAGATATGCTTCACAGTTGAACATAATCTAGTATAATGTTTTATGTTATCTCATTATTTGATAATTACTTCACAAATCTACTTTCTAAAACTACTGACAATCTCATTATTTGATAATTATTTCAGAAATCTACTATCTAAAACTACTGACAGAGTCTCTGCTGCACTATAAGTTTCACACTTGATAGTATTTGTTTTAAATGTTTCAGAAAGTAAAATGAAGGAATACACGATTCAACCCCCTTCTTGTGCACTTTTTTACCTTCAAGTGGTATCAGAGCAAGGCCTTTGAGGGTTTGAACAATCCAACGATTACAGAGGACAAAGATCTGAAGGGCAGAATGGTATATATCTACTATACAAGATCAATATATCATCTGACCATCTTTTGCTGATGGGATATCAGGACTTGTCTTAGCACACTCAATGTTTAAAGGGATTTCAAAAGACCAGTGGACAAGAATAACAAAAAAGAAAATGTTCAATTGTTCACTAAGTCAAGCTCTTGTTCATATAAGCACTGAGCTGAAGTTGAATATGTTACATATGTACTGCTTGTGACATATGAAAAGCTATATGGAATAGACTATGCATGATGTTTGAACATCTTAAATCATTTTAAGATATTCTTGACCCTAAGGTTGTCATATCAGATGCAATGCAATGCTAAAGCAAATGAAATTTCTAATGCTTCATATGAAGTGGAAAGATCTAGAAATCTGAGATTGAAAAATGGAATTGAGATCTCTCTATCTGTGAAAAATGTTAAAAGTCTATAAAGACTAAAACAACAAGACATCAATCTTAAGAAAGACAAAAGGGCAACAATTATCTTGAAGAAAGCAACCTGCTTATCGCAGTAAAAAGAAACATCATGTATCAAAAGTTTCAAGCTCAGAGTTTAACAAGATATATGTCAAAATAAAAATGAAGAGTATGCTAGACTCCTAGAAAAAGGATGAGTCAAGAAGTCAAGGTGTGCTAGAAAATGTTGTCATTCTGTGTCACATGACTAAGGGCACTTCAACAAAGATAAGCAAGGTAATTGTATCCGCATCTTATTCTTCATATCATGCATAAATTGCTTTATATAATGAGTTGCTAGAAGTTTCTTGAATGTATTCCTCTATATATCTCAAACCAGTCAAGGAACTCATAAGGTTGATATGAAAACTTGAGAAGATTAAGCCTGAAGCTAGAAAGTTGAAAGTAAGATATATTTCAAGGAGATTTCCTTTTTCTCAAGTTCTGTAAAACTAAAGCCTCCATATTTTATGTGAGAGATGTCAGAAAGTTATTTCTGAAATCTTGAGAGGACTTCGTGGCTTCTAAATATCTGACTTGGAACATTCAATATATTTCAAAAAACTTTGTTTTTGTGATAATAGTCAAAATCTATAGTTTCTAAAGGCTAGCTTGGGATATACAGAGGAAACAGAAGATGAAAAAGCTATGCGACCTCATCTACTATATTTATATCCTATTTTTGTTGCAAGAAGAGACACCTGCCTAACAAATGGTTCTTTGAAGAAAAATTTATTTGAAAGGTTGAAAAATCTCTTTCTTTGAAACTAACGAAAAGGACCCAAGAAAGTCTGGGAACCAAAATCAAATCCTTTTTCTGCAGGTATAACTGAAAAAATTCTGTAGTGAAGTATCAAGGAGCAAACAGATGATGATCATTCCAGATACCATTATTCTAAGCCTGAGAGTTTCTCTAAAACTTGAAGGATAAAAACTTGGTACTTCTAAAGTAGAATAATGAACAAGCTTAAAGAAGATCTTGCTAATAATCTCGATAATTTTGTGAAAAGTCCTGAGAAGATAAATCTCAAGGAATTTCTAAAAGCTATTAGATGAAAGCCAAAGCATCAGGAAGGAAGCTCTACGACATCAACACTTCAGAAAGTATGCTTGTATCTCCCAAGATAATCAGAAAGTAACCTTTCTAGACTACAAGAGGAGCAGTTTGAAGACGTGAAAAAAGTTGAAGAACCTCAATGGCATGGAAACTACAAAGGAGTTTCCAATTCTAAGGTAAATTCTCAAAATAGAGTTCTTGAAGACACTTCCAAGGGTATGAGGACTGAGATCATTCTCTAGATGTCAAAACTGTGCTTTTATCTCCACCAATAAACCTAAATGTATTAAAGAAGCTTTGAATAATCAAAGTTGGATAAATGTATGCTAAATGTGTTGACCAAGGTTGAGAAAAAGGCAAAGTCTATATAACATGTTGAAACATCATCATCAGTGCAAAAAAGATGCTCAAGGACAATTTGATAAAGCTAACATCATCAGGGCAAATGGCTACATACAGTTATCCTTATCAACAGAAAATGAATTATAATGAAGCCTTTGCACCATATGCTACTTGTTGCTGCTAACTTCTCCAGAGAAGGAGCTAAAAGAAAAAGCAAAAATAATTCTGTAATCTGTTGCACCTACATACTGTGGATAAGGATCAAGCTGAAAGACTATATCTTGAGGTATTTCATTTTACCTATCTTCTAAGATACAGAAGTGAGTCAATCATTCCTTTATAGGTACTTTCTGACACTTTCTCACCATTCTTATATGCATTGATGACTTGAGATGGATGAATGGGGTGATTATGGGTTTTGCTTGATCCATATTGGATCTTTTTAAAACCTCTTTTGTATATTTTTCTTGATGGATCAAGATTCCCTCTTTTGTTGTTTTATTCAAAGTTCATGGAATAAATTAACTCATTTTGCATTAATTTTGAAAACTTTTAACAAAGAGAATGATCAGTAGCACCATATATAATATCATCAACATATATTTAAACGATCAGAAGTGATTTTCTTGTGGAGAAGTAAATAGGGTTATGTCAATATTACCTCTTTTAGACTTATTCTTTTGTAAGAAAGTACTCAGTCATTCATACCAAGCTCTAGGAGCTTGTTTCAGACCATAAAGTGCCTTTATTAACTTAAGAACATGGTTAGAAAGGACTTAACTTTTAAACCCTAGAGGTTGCCTTACATAGACTTCCTCCAAAAGGAATCCATTTAAAAAGGTAGACTTCACATGCATTTGATATAGAGTGAATCCTTTGAAAGTTGCAAAAGCAAGTATCATTTTGATGGCTTCAAGCCTTGATACTGGTGCAAAGGTTTCATCATAATCGATTCACTCTTGTTGATTATAATGTTGTGTAACCAATCTTGCTTTGATTCTGATCATTTTCCCAGCTTCGTCCAACTTGGTTCTGAACACCCACTTGGTTCTGATGATAGTCTTTCCTTTATGTTTCTCCACAAGTGTCCATGTTGTGCTTTTCTTAAACTGATCCAGTTCTTTTTGTGTAGTATCTACTCAACTTTGATCAGTCAAAGCCTCTTTAATACATTTAGTTTCTATGATGGATGTGAAAACACAATTGGTTTCATTTCTGAAGGATGATCTGGTTCTAACACCCTTAGAAATGTCTTCAAGAATCTTGTTTTGAGAAACTATATTTAAAATCAAAAACTCCTCACTAGTTTCTATACCCATGTTGTTCTGTAGCTTCTCTATCATCTTCAGATTATTCATTTTCAAGTTCAAAAATGTCACTTTATGATAGCTTTAGAGTTCTGAGTAAGTTTTTTGAGTTGATAGTGTTCTGGAGCTTACTTTCTGAATATTGCACTTTCTCCTACTTTCTTTTTACAAGGTCCTTCTTGTATTCTCGTATTCTTTTGTTGTGTACCCTGTAAGCCTTAGAGACTGAAGAATATCCTAAGAAAATTTCTTCATCAAACTTAGGATCAAACTTTGCTAGTTTGTCCTTAGTATTAAGAATAAAGTAGTTAAATCCAAAGACATGGAAATATGAAATGATGGGTTTCCTACCCTTCCATAGCTGATAAGGGTTTTTTTTTGAACATTTGCTTTAGAAAAATTCTATTTTGGATATAGCATGAGGTATTAACAGCCTCTACCCAAAATCCTTTTGATAAATCACCTTCTAAAAGCATTGTTCTGGCCATGTTTTGTAAGCTTTTATTTTTCTTTTCAGCAACCTCATTTGATTAGGGAGTTTTAGGAGCAGAGAATTTATGAAAAATATCATGGTTTTCAAAAACATGATTTTTAGATTCTCTTCCATGATCTAATCTAATGGAAGTAATTTGAGAATCCTTTTTATTACAAATTCTTTTTTGCAAAAACTTTGAATTTTTCAGCCTCCTCATCCTTAGAAGCTAGGAATATAACCTATATAAATCTAAAAAAAATCATGCACTATGACAAGGCAATATCTTTTTCTAGCAAGATTATCAGTCATGGTTGGTCCAAAGAGATCCACATGTAAAAGCTCAAGTGGGCTTAGTAGTTGAAACCACATTTTGTTGTGGAAAGAAGCTTGGTCTACTTGTCTTTCTCACAAAAAATCACAAGTGGAACCTTGTCATAACTAATCTTTGGCAAGCCTTTAACGAGTGTTTTCTAAGAAAACTCAAAAATCAGTTTCATATGAGAATGTCCAAGCTTTTTGTGCTATAGCCACTTATCATCCATAAAAGATGTAAGACATTTTACATTGTGCTCTAAAAAGTCATCCAAGAGTAACACATAAGTGTTGTCAAGTCTCTTACTAGATAAAATGACTTGTCCAGAAGTAGGATTTATTATATTAAATACATTTGCATTAAACAAAATATTGAAACTTTGGTCACAAATTGGCTAATGCTCAATAAGTTGTGAGCTACTCCATTAACTAATACAACGTTAGAAATTTGGTGAGAGTCATTCTTACCAATGTTTCCACTACCAGTGACCATGGTTTTACCTCTATCAACAAAATTTACTGATTTATAGTTCTTTGGTTTTAGGTTTCTGAACTACTATCTAGATCTAGACATGTGTCTAGAGCAACCACTATCCATGTACCACTTGTTTTTTTCAACGTGCATTCTCAGACACACCTACAATAAAGTTAGGTTTTATTTTAGGTACCCACATTTTCTTGGGTCCTCTTGAGGTTGTTGTCTTTGGGGAAAATTTCCCAGCCTGTTTTACTACATTTGTTCTCATAAAGCATTTGTCAGGTAAGTGCTATTTCTTATGGCAAAAATTACAAGATATTTTATTATTAATTTTCTTTTATGATGTTGCTTTATTGCTCTCATATATTTCTTTGTCATACCGTATTCACATTTTCTAAAAGTATGGTCTCCATATTCTTGGACCCTTTTACCATATTTTCCAAATCAGATTTAAGAAGCTTTGAAGTTTTCTCAATTTCAGAAATTACTCTCTGAGCTTTTTGATCTTTGTTAGTAACTTCAACTTCTAAGACTTTGAGTTTTAAATTTAAAAGCTTGTTTTCCTCTTTTATTTCTTCCTCTTCAAGCCTTAGGTTATCAAAATATGTTTTAACTTTCTCAAGCTCTAAAACTGTTTTCTAATGATTCTTTTTGAGGTTGAGATAAATAGAAGACATGGTTTGAGAGTTTCAAGCAATGCATCTTATAAGGCCAACAATTCATCAGAAGAGATATCAGATTCAAAGGGCTTGTTTATCTCTATTCACCTTATGAAGTGTAGTTAGCCATGAAGCATATATTGGCCACACATTCAAGTTCTTTTTGGTTTTTTGATCTTTTTTTTCATCTTCTGAGTCACTCGAAGCTGCTAGAATCCCCTATTTCTTTGTAGAGAGCTTTTTTTGTGTGGTCCTTTGAACTTGAGATAGTTAGTCTTGTAATGTCCCTTCTCCCCATAGTTGTAGCAGTTCACACTTTCCAGCTTTCCTTTGCCTTTTATGTCCTTTCTGATATTGAGTTTTTTCCTCTTCTTGATTCTGCCTTTCCAGGCTCTAGACATTTTTCTCATAGGTGTGGAGATCTTATCTCCATCTTTTTCCTTAGATTTAACATGTGAATCTTCTTCTTTTGAGGTCTTAGCAATGTTTATTGCTTCGCCCTTGATCTATTTCTTGTGAGAGGACTTCAAGGCTATAGGCTTGCTTTTAGTCATGGTTTCACCATGAACCTTAGAAAGTACAACTTCTTGGGTTTTAAAAGACCCAATAAGAGCATCCAAGGTAAGAGCTTGAAGGTCCTTAGCTTCCATGAAGCTTGTGACCTTGGGAAGCCATTTTGCAGGGAGGTTTCTTATGATTTTCCTCACCATCTCAGAGTTTGAGTATTTTTACCTAAACCTTTGAGTTGGTTCACAATGTGCATGAACCTGGTGGTCATGTCATCAATACTCTCATGTTCAGTCACTTTGAACATTTCATATTAATGAACCAATATGCTGATCTTGATCTCCTTGAACTAATATGTCTCTTCATGCAGCATGTATAGTATGTCCCAGATCTTCTTTACTTTGTCATAGCCAATGATTTTGTTGTATTCGGCTTTGCTTTGTACACAGGTGAGTAGGTATTTAGCTTTGAGGTTCAGCTGAACTCTTACTTTGTGTTACTCTATCCACCTACTTTTAGGAACTTCTCTGAAGGTGGAGGGTGCATCTTCAAATCCTAGAACTTCTTCCATATGAACATAATTTCTTTCTTGTATAATCTCTCGCAAGTCAAGACTTGTGTATTTAATGAACAGTTCTATTCTATCTTTCCAGTGAGAATAGTTTCCACTATCAAAGAATGGTGGTCTATTTATGGAGTGTCCTTCTACAATGCCATTTATCCTCAAGATCTTTAACATCTACACTTGCTAGGATGCTCAACCCCTTAGAGGCCTGAGCTCTGATGCCAATTGTAAGTTGAAAATAACATGAGGAGGAGGTTGAATCGTGCTTTAACTTCCTTTTAAAATCTGAAAACACTTAAACAAATCCTATCAAGTTCTTCACTTGAAGACAATATATGTTAGTTTAGTTTAGAAAGCCACTTTCTGAACAAAGTTAGAACTTAGAAAAAATTTTGAAATGTTTTCATATATATATATACACACACACACATACATGAACAAAAACAAATATATAATATTAAGGAGATGAGAAAGGATAGAGAGATATTGACAAATAATTTATACTAGGTTGGTCAACCTTGCCTGCCTCCAATTCTTAACAACCAATTGAGTTCCACTAAATTAACCCTTTCTCAACCCTAATCCTGAGAAAGTAAGATAGTCTTTCAATAGCATTCTCAAGCTATTTCTAGTGACCATTGATCTTACACCACTGTCACTTCCAAGGTGGTCTTTGACTAGCCTCTTCAACCTAACTCCTTGACCAGTAATTCCTAGAGTTGGGTATATATAGGCTGCAATCCATGGACTAACTCATTAAACTCACAATCCACACAAAAATAGACCAGGAAATTTTTAGTCCGTCAACTTGTGGACTTTTTTGGTTCGCACTGCTTAATCCGCGCACTAAACGGGCCTGGCCCGTGGGTTCATGGACTAACCCGCTAGCCCGCATAAGTAAGGGAATGCTTCCATTTTGCCATATTTATTTATGATCTTGATAGATGGACTTAGGTGACTTGGTTTGTTCTATTATTTTTAGTATTTGTATTTGGTATTTGTTAGTTGGTAGTTGTTAATTCATATTCTATTGTAGTTTCACTATTTTTTATGATTGGAGGAGTTATGCATATTTGATTGTTAATATTTTGGATAATGTAATGAAAAGTATGTATATATATTTTACGAGGTAAAATATATTGTATAAATATAAATATATAAATACAATATAGTATAAGGTATAAAAAAAATTTTAAAAAATATGAAAGTAAAAAAATGGGTTGGTCTACAAGCAAAATATATGAACATAAAAGGGGTTACGCGGACTAGTCCGCGAACTCATGGGCTTATATTGGGTGAACGCAGACCAGGAAAAAATCAAGTCCATTTGTAAAATGGTCCGACCCGTTTAACTGTGGTCCATCACGAACCAGGCTAAATAGACTGGGCCGATCCACATATCCACCTCTAGTAATTCCAATCTAGTATCACTTTCAAGTAGTCTTCCACTAGTCTCTCCAAGCTAACTTTACAATGATCTCTAACGGATTAGGGTACAATGATTTGTTTAGGATTGGTTCACTCCAATCAGAGTGGAATAGTATAAGATCTGAAAATTTGAATGACTTCTTTTTAACAATTCTTCCTAAGAAGAAGATGTTATCTAATATAAACTTAGAAGATTCTTTTACAGAAGCAGAAACTGATTACAAGAAATAATGTCTTTATAGAAGAAGGAGGAGGAATCTTATTTTTGTATTCTTCGTAGAGTTGCATAAAAAAAAAACTTTTTTTTTAAGCACTTGACATCCTTTTATATTTGATATTCAATTTTAGATCGTTGCCCCTTGACCTATTTTCCTAATGATATGTGTTGATTTTCTTTTTGTGTCTTAATCATGCACTATAGAAGACTAGCTTGGCTGTGTCAGAGCTATTTTTGCAGCTGCAGAGACCGTTGTTAAATGAGATTTCTAAGTGAAGCTTCAGAAACTAATTTTTACTTTTTGTATGAGGCATCTAAACTTTTTTCTTTTAGAAGCTCAAGTAGCTGACCGAGTGAAAAGGTGAGATGTCACTATTAGCCTTTTTTAGATTTTGAATTTAATTCGAAATTTCCTATTCATTCTGTAAAGAGTGTATGGTTTCTGACTATACGTGCTTTCTAATGTACTTTTCAGTTTCTAGTTTTCTAGTTAATCTTCATTTCTTCAATCCAAGCTTGTTGATAGTCTTATCACTACGATTGAAGACAGTAACCATGACTTGTTTTAGAAATGGATAGATTTCTTGATCGCATATTACTTTCTGAATATGAGAGTTGCAGGTTGAAAAGTGCACAAGAAAGGGGTTGAATCATGCTTTCACTTTCTTTTGCCTGTTTCTGAAAACTTTAAACAAAGACTATCAAGTGTATACTTGAAGTGTAGCGGAAAACTTTGTTACTAATGATTAGAAAGTAACTTTTTAAACTAAGTTGAAAATATGAAAACTAGTTAAGAATAGTTTTTCATAAATGCATTATAGTGAATCACAAAGTAAAATGTAAAAGAGATAAAAGGAGTAGAGAGAAACTGCACAGAGAGTTTTTACACTAGTTCAGCCAACTTGCCTACATTCAATTTTTAACAACCTGTTGAGTCCACTAAATCAACCCTTTCTCAACTTTGAAAAAGTTAGATAGATAGCCTTCTCATGCTATTTCATGTGACCAATAGCCTACTCTATGTTAACCAAGTGGCCTCAATAAACACAAAAAGGGGGTGAATTGAGTTCTAAATGTTTTTCTTAGATATTACACTATAATGACTTTTTCAACAAGTTTTAAAAGATAGACTTTAAAAACTTATTTTAATGGATACAAATGTAAGAGATATAAGGGTGTAATTATGTGTATGAACAAGATTAACAAGATAATGAAAAGTAAGTTTGCAATAAATGTAAAGAAATAAGGGAAGGGAGATTACAAACTTGGTTGATATTGGTTCGGTCACCTCTTGTGGCCTACATCCAGTTCTCTCAAATAACCCGCTTGAGAGTTCCACTAACTTCAATTCCTTTACAATCAAAGACCACTCCTACACCTTGGGATCCCTCACCCTTGTGTTTGAGTCTCTAAGAACCAAGAGATGCCCCACTCTTGTTCTATCAAGGGATGCCTCACCCTTGTACACAAGCTTGAAAGAGTATTACAAGAAATCATTCTCTAAATAGAGTAGATGTTACAAATTGAGGTCCTATAAGATTTCTCAATAGTAAGACAATTTTTTTTGCCAAATATTGATCAAGAGGATTGAATGAAAAGAGTGATTGTTCAAATGATCTTTGTAATATGTTTTCTGTGTCTTAAAATCATAAGCTGGATATTTATAGAAAACAATTCATGTGGACCGTTGAGGATTAACCCCAAGAGATGTATCTCTTCAAAATACACCTTCTGGTGCATTTTTAAGTCTGGTAATCGATTACAATTACTGGTAATCGATTACACAGTTCAAATTTTCGAAAAGAGGCATTCATAAACAATTTTTAAAACATCTTTGAGATATTTCCTTTCAAATCAAACTTGTATTTTGACAAATCAAAACACATTTCTTCATTAAGAACATTTGAAATGTTTCAAAACAAATTCTCCATAGATCAAAACATGATTAACTTTAAAAAGGCCAAATAAGCTTACTTAAAGAGAAACCTTTTGACAAAGATAATCTAAGTCCTAACTATATTCTAACCATTTGACTTGATCATCACTTGTGCATATTCAAGGAATTTCATGTCATTTTGTTTTCATGCTTTTTGTCTTTTGCATTGCGTATTGACATCATCAAAACCTACAAAATAGCATTTATATTCTCCCCCTTTTTGATGATGACAACCATCGTGGCTGAGGACCAATAATAGATAACATGATTTATTTCGTTCACTCCCCCTAAGTATATGCATGGATTAGCAAAGACAAGTAAAATGAATTCAAAGACAAACACAACGAATAATAGATGTGCATGCTCCCCCTTAATCATTGAATACATCCTCACCATATATATATCTCCCCCTTTGGCATTGTCACAAAGCGATAGGTATACAATAACCAATAATCTCAGCAAACATCAAAACCCACAAAACAAAATCCAGGATATATAGTAAAATAGCATTAAAGTCCTTTTTCATAAACTAAAGCTATAGTCCATAAGTCAAATTACAAGTCTAACTACCAAACTAGTAAGAGTCAGATAAAAAATAATCCAAACAGTAGTCCAACTACAAGACATAATGTAAAAATATCAAAAGATAAGTCAAAAGAGCCAGTAAGAGAAACAGAACACTATGATGCATTGTCAGCAACTGAATCATCTTGAATACCAAGATGACGACGGATAGATCCTATATCCCTTTCTAGCCGAGTCATGCGTGAATCAAGAGCGTCAAACCGTTCTCCCACATAGACTCGAAGAGAACGTAACTCAGAGAGGAGTTCGGACATGGACGAAAAGGAGGAGTCCGAAGCCAAATTATGCGGAAGGGAAGGAGTTTGTTCGGCTTGATCCTCGTACTGAATGTCCCTTTTGCGAACCCATTGATCATCAATATTCTTCGCATAGCCAAATGAAGAGATGGCACCAGCACCAATAGCATAGGAACGCTGAACAATAACGAAGTGCTCATCATCTAATGGGACATCAAAATACTCTAGGAACATGGTGATCAGGTGAGCATACGGAAGTGGTGCATTTGCCCTAAGGGCCTTTTGAATCCGATAACGTACAAGATGTGCCCAATCAATTTGGTGACCAGTCAGTAGTGCCCAGATCAGAATAATATCTTCCTCAGTTAATTGCACAAGATTTGTGAGCTTAGGGTGTAGTATCCGAGCAATAATATAGTGCATAATCTGACTAAAATTCAAGGACTTCAAGCAATCTGATTATATCAGCCCCTCAAGATGATCATTCTACGGGCATCAATATTAGAGTAGTCCTACTTCCAATTAGAAATAATACGGCCCTCAAATTGTACACCACCAGAACTCAAATTTGTTATGTTATAAAATAGGCCTTGATCAATGACTATTGGAATTTTCTTAACTTCAGAGTAAATGCATCCATCCCTAATCTCCAGATTACAATAAAATAAACGAACTAAATTTGGAAAATGCCTTTCCCTAATAGTCATAAATTCCACTAAGTCATAGTTCTTGAACACTTGATAGCAATCAAAATTTTCACCCTCAAAGAACTCTCTATCTAGGTATTTTGGATCAATTATGTCTCTAGACTGAAAGGATGTGAAATACCTCTCTTGTTGGGTCACACTAGAGAAGAATTCTGAAATCCTTGAAGAGGAGAAAGAGGGATTTTGGGCCGCGGCTTGAATAGGGGGATTTATGGCGTTAGGCATGACTGGCCCGCAGAGAGAGCGCTGGAGGCGACCGTGGTGGAGGTTGTGGCGGTCCGGGGTACAGCGACGATGGTGCTCACGGGCTTCTTCCTCTTTGGAGAGGCCCGCAATGATTCAGCCATTGTTGTTGAAGAATGATCGGTGAGATTTGTAGAGGATGAAGAGATGAGTAATTTGGGAGTGATTTGAGTGAATTTGGTGTAGGAATGAGAGAGATATGGAAGAGAGAAGTTTGAGAGAGAAAGAGAGAGAAAACGCCGTTGAGAGGTGAAAGAGAGGGGTTTATCGCATTGGGGGAGAGAGAGAGGCTGTGCTTCACTAAAAGGGCCAGTGGTAATCATGTAATCGATTACATTGAGCCCAGAAAGGGTCTCAAGGAAACATGCTCTTTGGTAATTGATTACTGGACCAGTGTAATCGATTACAAAGGCCTAAAGGGAGCCCAACGTTTTACCTTTCTTTGGTAATTGATTACATACAACATTGTAATCGATTACAATCCTTTTTATTATTATTATTATTTATTTATTTTATTATTATTATTTTATTATTATTTAAGCAGCACAAAATTAATACATAAATTAACACACCAAATTAATCGAATTTCTAGCTCAGTTTGTAATGTAAAACAATTTTTCAAACTTGTATTTTATAATTATAATTTTAAAACAAGGTTAATATTTAACAAACAATATCACATAAAATTAAGTGATTACTATATATTTAGTATATATTATATGAAATAGACACATTATAAAACCTATAATATAAAACCTATAATACAAACACGTAATCAAGCAATCATGAAAATACTAAGAACAAAGATTAATTTAAATGCTTGAAGAGTCAATAATTCCTAATTCCCTTCTTATATAAAAGAAATTTTCTTTGGGTAAGGGTTTTGTGAATATATCTGCCAATTGCTTATTTGTTTCCACAAATTCTAAAACACAATTTCCATTTTGCACATGATCCCTTAAGAAATGATGTCTTATTTCAATATGCTTAGTTCTAGAGTGCAAAATAGGATTCTTAGACAAGTTGATTGCACTTGTATTATCACATTTTATAGGAATATGGTTAAGTACTAAACCATAGTCTAAAAGTTGTTGTTTCATTCAAAGGATTTGAGCACAATAGCTTCCAGCAGCAACATATTCTTCTTCAGCAGTGGATAATGCCACACTATTTTGTTTCTTATTATGCCAAGAAACTAATACAGATCCAATTAAGTGACATGTTCCAATAGTACTTTTTCTATTCGTTTTGTACCCAGCAAAATCAGAATCAAAATATCCAATTAAATTGCATGAGTTGCCCTTAGGATACTAGAAACTGAAATTTATAGTGCCGATTAAGTATCTCATGATTCTTTTAACTGCACTAAGATGTGATTCTTTAGGGTTAGCCTAATATCTAGCACATAGACAAACACTAAACATTATATCAGGTCTACTTGCAGACAAATAAAGGAGGGATCTAATCATACCTTTATTTTTTTTAATATCTACTGATTTGCCTCTTTCATCCTTGTCCAAGTAACAAGCAGTGCTTATAGGAGTAGTAATCTCTTTTGCATTGTCCATTCCAAATCTTTTGAGCAACTCCTTGCAATATTTTGATTGATTGATAAATATGCCATCCTTGGTTTGCTTGATTTGGAGTCCAAGAAAGAAATTTAATTCTCCCATCATAGACATCTCGAACTCACTTTGCATGATTTTAGACAATTCCTTGCACAAAGTCTCATTAGTGGCACCAAAAATAATATCATCCACATTTATTTGTACCAAGAGAATGTTGTGCTCCTTTCTTTTAATAAAGAGTGCAGTGTTAACTTTTCCTCTTGAAAAATCTTTTTCTAAAAGAAATTTACTCAACCTTTCATACCAAGCCCTAGGAGCTTGCTTTAAACCATATAAGGCCTTTTTCAATTTGAACACATGATTGGGTAAATCAAAACTTTCAAAACCAGGAGGTTGATCAACATACACTTCTTCTTGAATAAATCCATTTAGAAATGAACTTTTAACGTCCATTTGATAAAGTTTAAAATCCATGATAGATGCAAAAGCAAGTAACATTCTAATTGCTTCTAATCTAGCTACAGGAGCATATGTTTCTTCATAATCAATTCCTTCTTCTTGGTTATATCCTTTAGCCACTAATCTTGCTGTGTTTCTTACTATGACACCATTCTCATCTAATTTATTTCTAAAAACCCATTTAGTGCCTATAATTTGATGATCATTTGGTTTAGGAACAAGTTCCCAAACTTGATTTCTTTCAAATTGATTTAATTCATCTTGCATAGCAATAATCCAATGTTCATCAATTATAGCTTCATTAATATTCTTGGGTTCAATTTGAGAAACAAATGCCATGTGATTGCATGCATCTTTAAGAGAGTTTCGGGTTGTTACCCCTTTTGATATATCACCTATGATATTGTCAAGTGGGTGGTTCTTTGAAGTTCTCCACTCCTTTGGAAGATCACTTGTGCTTGGTTCCTCTTGAAGTAGAGTTTCCTTCTTGATTTCTTCTTCCTTGTTTTCGAATTTTCATGAATATGAATGTTTTCCAAGGTATCTACAAGATCATCAAGAATTTCCTTTCTCGACTTAAAGAGGTTAGTCTATCAAAAGCAACATGAATAGACTCTTCTATGGTCATAGTTCTTTTGTTATAAATTCTAAAAGCCTTACTATGTAGAGAATAACCAAGAAATATTCCTTCATCAGATTTGGCATCAAATTTGCCCAAGTTATCCTTGCCATTGTTCAAAACAAAACATTTACATCCAAATATATGAAAGTAAGAAATATTTGGTTTTCTCCCTTTGTATATTTCATAGGGGGTTTTCTTTAAAATTGGCCTTATTAAGGCTCTATTGATAACATAGCAAGTAGTATTTACTGCATCCGCCTAGAAATATTTAGGGAGATTTGAGTCATTGAGCATAGTTCTTGCCATTTCTTCTAAAGATCGATTTTTCCTTTCAACAACTCCATTTTGTTGTGGAGTTCTTTGGGCAGAAAAATTATGCTTAATTCCATGATCATCACAAAAATTTTCAAAAGAGGCATTTTCAAATTCCCCACCATGATCACTTCTTATAGATGCAATGTTAAGATTTTTCTTATTTTGAATAACTTTTGCAAGTTTACTAAAAGCATGAAATGCATCACTCTTATAAGCAAGAAACAATGTCCATGTATATCTAGAATAATCATCCACAATCACTAGAGCATAATAATTACCTCCAAAACTCATAGTTCTAGATAGACCGAATAAATCCATGTGCAAAAGTTGTAAAGATCTAGTTGTTGAGATAACATTTTTAGATTTAAAGGAAACCCTTACTTGTTTTCCCTTTTGACATGCATCACAAAGTTTATCTTTTTCAAATTTGAGTTTTGGTAGGCCAATTACTAAATCTTTTGAAACCAATTTATTTAAGTGATTCATGTGAATGTGTGCAATTCTTCTATGCCATAACCATGAATTATCTTCCTTACTTATGAGACAATGTGCATGATTTGAAGGAATATCTTCCAGGTTTATTATATATACATTATTTATTCTATGTCCTATAGGCTTTACTTGTCTATCCTTTTTACTTTCAATGAAGCAATACAGTGTATCAAATAATACCCAAAAACCTTTATTACATAATTGTCTAACACTTAATAGACTATGTTTAAGCCCATCAACAAGTAGAACATTTTCTATAGAGGTAGAGGGATCTTTACCAACTTTACCAACACCAAGGATCTTTCCTTTATTGTTATGTCCATACGTTACATGACCACTATTCTTGGGAGTAATATGTGTAAACTTTGATGCATTTCCCGTCATGTGCTTGGAGCATCCACTATCAATGTACCAACTTTTCTTCAAAAGATCCTATATCACAATATCATAATTTTGATTTAGGTACCCAAATTTTCTTGAGTCCTTGAGTGTTAGAGTTGGGCAAAGTGCCCTTTGGAACCCCCATCATTTTTCCTACTACATGTCCATTCTTTCTAATACAACATGTTGATGCACTATGACCTTTCTCACCACAATGGAAACATCTTAGGAATGGAGAGCTAGACATTTTTGATGATACAAAGAAGTTTTTGTAAAGCTTTTCTTGGCCCTTTGGATTGTATCCTAATCTGGCCTTGTAAAAAACACATCTTTGTTTGCCTAACAAAATGTCTAAATTATTTTTGCCAAAGGTAAATTTTGCAAGAGTATTTTTCCAATCATCTATCTCTTCTTCAAACTTTTTGCATGATGAGCATGAGTTGGATTTAATAGTATTCTCATACACTAAGCATTTAGTACAAGATGAGTTTGCATCAATTAATCCTAGAATTTCATTTTCAAGTTTGAGTTCTTCTAATTCTTTGTTTAATTTTGAAATTTCTTTTTCTAAGTTTGAAATGACTTTCTTGGAGGATGAAACAAGTTTTGCAAGTTTAATAGATTCTTCATGCAAATCATTAAAAGCATCTTGAAGTTCATCAAATGAAGGAGATAAATCAAGATTAGAGGATATTACCTCTTCATCGCTTTCACAATCTCTCGCCATGAGACTTAGATTTGCTACTTCATTTTCAAAGTCACTTGATGAATCCATATCATTCTCCTCCCATGTTATGTATGCTTTCTTTCCTTTCTTCTCTTTGAAAGATCTCTTCCCAAGTTTCTCCATTTTCTTTTTGTAGATAGGGCATTCCATTTTCATGTGTCCCGGTTGATCACATTCATAGCATCTTGGGATTGGAGAGGATTCTTCACCCTTCTTGAAATTCTTCTTAGGGTTGAAATTTGATTTTCTCTGATTCCTCTTTTTCTTTAGAATCCTGCCAAACTTTTTCACAAACAAACTAAAACTTTCGTCATTTTCATCCATACCTTCTTGTTCATCAATGTCATCATCATCACTTTCTTCATGTGAAAAAGATGAGACTTTAAGAGCAATTCCTTTATTCTTTTTGTCATTCTCTTCATGTTGATTGAGTCTTGTAAGTTCCAACTCATGTTCTTGAAGTTTTCCAAAGAGAGTGGCAAGAGACATAGTGGCCAGATCCTTTGATTCTGCAATAGTCGTCACTTTCAATTGCCATTGCCTACTTAAACATCTCAACACTTTGTTAATAAGATCCTCATTTGGAAATGTCTTTCCCAAGGAGGCAAAATGATTAACAATATGATTAAATCTCTTTTGCATGTCTTGAATGCTTTCATTTTGATTCATTCTAAAAAGTTCATACTCGTGTGTAAGAGTGTTTATTCTAGATCTCTTGACGTCACTAGTGCCTTCATGAGTGACGTGTAAGGTGTCCCACATTTATTTTACATTTTTACAATTTGACACCCTAAAGTACTCATCAATTCTTAAGGCTGAAATGATTATGTTCTTGGCTTTCAAGTTATATTGAACTTTTCTTTTATCCTCATCACTCTACTCATTTCTAAGTTTTTCAACTTTCTTATCTCCTGTAATATTTGTAGGAATGAAAGGACCATTTTCCACCGCATCCCATATATCTAAATCTATAGCTTCTATAAAGATTTGCATGCGGGTTTTCCAATAATGGTAACCATCACCATTGAAGATAAGAGGCCTATTAATAGAGTTTCCTTCAGGAAAGAAAGAGTTTGATGAGGCCATTACTATTCTTGAAACTTTTAAGCCTTGTACAAGAATCTAGCTCTGGTACCACTTGTTAACCAAGTGGCCTAAATGAACTCAAGAGGGGGGTGAATTGAGTTCTAAATCTTTTTCTTAGATATTACACTATAATGAATTTTTCAATAAGTTTTAAAAGATAGACTTTAAAAACTTATTTTAATGGATACAAATGCAAGAGATATAAGGGTGTAATTATGTGTATGGACAAGATTAACAAGATAATGAATAGTAAGTTTGCAATAAATGTAAAGAGATAAGGGAAGGGAGATTGCAAACTTGGTTTATACTGGTTCGGTCACCTCTTGTGGCCTACATCCAGTTCTCTCAAACAATCCACTTGAGAGTTCCACTAACTTCAATTCCTTTACAATCAAAGACCACTCCTACACCTTGGGATCCCTCACCCTTGTGTTTGAGTCTCTAAGAACCAAGAGATGCCCCTCTCTTGTTCTATCAAGGGATGCCTCACCCTTGTATACAAACTTGAAAGAGTATTACAAGAAATCACTCTCTGAATAGAGTAGATGTTACAAATTGAGGTCCTATAAGATTTCTCAATAGTAAGACAATTTTTTTTGCCAAATATTAATCAAGAGGATTGAATGAAAAGAGTGATTGTTCAAATAATCTTTGTAATATGTTTTCTGTGTCTTAAAATCTGTTAAGCAGTGATATTTATAGAAAACAATTCATGTAGACCGTTGAGGATTAACCCCAAGAGATGTATCTCTTCAAAACACACCTTCTGGTGCATTTTTAAGTCTGGTAATCGATTACAATCACTGGTAATCGATTACACAGTTCAAATTTTTGAAAATAGGCAACGGTCACCTTCTGGTAATTGATTACAATTGATGTGTAATCGATTACACATGTGTAAATTTGGATTCTGGTCATATTAGCATTCTGGTAATCGATTACATAATTATTGTAATCAATTACATGTGTGAAAAATTAGGTTCTAAGCTCAAGAACAACATTGTAATCAATTGCATTATATTGTAATTGATTACTTCAATTCGAGAACTTGAAAAACAGAAGTTTAACACACTTTAAGTCATTCATAAACAATTTTTAAAACATCTTTGAGATATTTCTTTTCAAATCAAACTTGTATTTTGACAAATCAAAACACATTTCTTCATTAAGAACATTTGAAATGTTTCAAAACAAATTCTCCATAGATTAAAACATGATCAACTTTAAAAAGGCCAAATAAGCTTACTTAAAGAGAAACCTTTTGACAAAATAATCTAAGTCCTAACTATATTCGAACCATTTGACTTGATCATCACTTGTGCATATTCAAGGAATTTCATGTCATTTTGTTTTCATGCTTTTTGTCTTTTGCATTGCGTATTGACATCATCAAAACCTACAAAATGGTATTTACACTCTACTATCACTTCCAAGTAATCTTTGACTAGCCTCTCCAAGCTAATCTTACAATGATGACTACTAGATCAAAATACAAAGATTTTTGAAGGTTGGTTCACTCTAACAACCAAACACTCAAGTTTTCTTTAGAATAAAACAGTGTATCACCTGAAAATTTGAATGACTTCTTTCTAGCAATTCTTCCTATGAAGAAAATGTTATCTAATAAGAACTTATAAATAAGATTTTGACAAAAAGAGAAATTGATTACAAGTAGTAATGATTAACAGAAGAAAAAAGAGGATTATTTCATTCTTGATAGATTTTCAAACCTATTAGCCAATAGTCTTAAGATGTTACTACTTGACCTCCTTTTATACTTGATCTTCAATTCCAGACCATTGTCCCTTGATTTGTTTTCCTTGTGACACATGTTGATCTTATTTTTGTGTCTTGGAAATGCAATCTAGAAGACTAGCTTGTATGTCCAGCTACTTTTGCAGTTGTAAAGGCCGTTGTCAAATGAGGTTTCTGAGTCCATCTTCAGAAATTGCTTTCTTACTTTTGGATGAGGTTTTTGAATGTCTTCTTCTAGAAGCTAGGACAGTTGGCCAAGTGGCCAAGTGAAAAAGTGAAATATCACTATTATACCTTTTTTGGATTTGTTTTTAAATTTGAAATTTGAATTTTCCGTCCCATTCTATAAAGTATGCATCATATCTGAGTAAACGTGATTTTTGAAGTGCTTACTCAGTTTTTGGTCTTCTCATTGATCTTTATTTCTTCAATTAGAGCTTGTTGGTGATTATATCATCATGATTGAAGACAATAACCATGACTTGCTTTAGAGCATGATAGATTTTTTCATTGTGTATTCTAAAGATGAAATCCACTTTCTGAATATCTGAATTTGGTTTCTTTTTTTGAAATCCTTTCTTCGTGTGTAAAACCTATTAATGTCCATTTCAAGGATTAATTTTTCACTTCATTTAAGTTCTAAATCTTTTTGAATGAGATTAATCATATTGAAACATGGTAACATGAAAATAAAACTTGTTAAAGGAAGTTATATGTCAATGAGAATGGTCCTATTGAGTGCTCAAGGAAAAGATTAGTCCTTCTACAAAATATTTTAGCAAAATTGGTTTTGTTATCACTCAAAACTTTAAGCAATAACACTTTCTAAAGAGTTCTGGAGTTAGCAAGAGTCACTCATTGAAGATCTGAACTTGTTTTCTAGCTTTGGAGATCTTTTCTTCGTGTGTATAACATACCCAAGTTTGTCTCTTGAATTATTTTTCACTTCATTTAAATTCTGAATCTTTTTGAATAAGATTTAAAGTATGTTGAAACATGATATTGTAAAAAACTTGTTGATGAAACTTGTATGCTAACGAGAATGGTTCTGTTGTGTGCTCAAGAAACTCAAGTAAAATATTAGTTCACCATCATCATCATCATCATGACCATCATCGTTATCCACTCCGTCTGACTATGAGCGGCCCTCAGCAATGGAGGGGAGTGGGATATAGGGGAATGAGATCCGGGGGAGTGTCTTGCTAGAGTTGGAGAATCCCGAAGCCTACATACCCTGAAAGAAGCTCATCACATCTGCAGTGATCTGCTGTTGCATCTTTCGAAGCTAAGCTTTCTCCTTCTTTGCTTTCTCTTGCTGCTGGTGCTCCAAGGAGAGCTTAAGCTCTCGAATCTCTCTCAACTCTAGCTCCACAATTGCTCAGCCTGC
Source organism: Dalbergia cochinchinensis (assembly GCA_031216125.1). NCBI lineage: Eukaryota > Viridiplantae > Streptophyta > Magnoliopsida > Fabales > Fabaceae > Dalbergia > Dalbergia cochinchinensis. The sequence goes on from CM062368.1 coordinate 30,226,481, forward strand.
CTGCTACTCCTCAAGCTGCTGAAAGAGTTGTGCCAGCTGCTGCTGCTAGATCAACTATGCCTGTTGCTGCAGCTCCTGGTTGAGGGCATGCACACGCTTCCTCAGGGCATCATCCCCAGTAGCTGACCCAATGGCAGAGGATGGAGATATACTCTCAGGGTAGTACCTCATCCCATATATGCAGCCCTTATAAGGGCCACCAACCATCTAGGCCAGACATCCTCCTCATTTGGAGGAGAAAGAATGTTAGCATCGAGCCCAGCCTCAGCCACTTGGGTCTGGTACTGGGTCAGTGCCTGCTCCCAAAGGTCAATAAACTTGTGCAAGAATAGAAAAAAGATAAAACACATTATAAGTAATCATTATGACATAAATGAAAATAATAATAAAAATTAAGTAAAGTTATGTATAAATTCAAACTTACATAGGTCATCTTGGAGCAAAGGTCCACCTAGACCTCTGCAAACTCATCACCCCTCTACTTACCCTTTTAGGTGTGGGTTTCTCGAAATAGCTCTCCTTGTGTCGAAGGACGGCTCAACTCCTTTGCCTGCATAAATAAGCATGATAAAGTCATAAACATATAGTATTTGCCATAATTCAAATATAGTAAATGTTATTATAAAATTTAGAAAGGTTAAAGAATTACCAAACTCTTGTAGGTTCCCTCCTGGGTTTTCGACCCACTTGTGTGCAGTAACCCCCTTTTTTTGTGAGGCTCGGTTTGCCTTTCCCTTATTCGACCTATCCTTAAAGGTCGGGTCACTAGCCAGTGGCACTGTAGCTCACTGAGTGTGGCATCATTCAGCCATGAGCTACTCATGTGTCCTTTACAGACATCATGAAACATATCCCGCAGTCGCTTAGAGGACCTAATCCTCCAAGGCCTCTTCATTACGTGCTCATGATTGGGCTGAATTTAGAAGGATCTCTACATATACAAATTCACAGCACACAAGCTATTATATATAAGCATATAATTAAATAATATAAACATATATTTTAGTAAAAATGAATAAATCATAGAATTACCTTCCACTCCATCCACCATGACTCCTTGACACGCTCAAGGATGTTAGTCCATGTAGGCCACAGATGGTTATACCGACTTTGTACAACCTCCCTGATCTTGTGGTGAGTCGGTGCAAACAGTTGAAAACTATTACATAGATAAAATAATCAAAAAACAATCAAAATATTTCCCTTATCATGAGCAATGTAAAACTAGAATGTAATAAAAACAAATTCAACTTACCTATCTTTACTGTCCGCTCTACCATCACCCCAAGAGGCCTACCATCTGTGTTGAGAGGCTTTCCATTTGCATCCCATGCCTGTGACCTAGTGGAAGAAGGAGGAATTTGATCAGATACAGGGTTGGGAGTCAGGCCAGTAGTAGGGTTAGGGGTAGTGGCAGGGCTACGAGAGGGGTCATTGATGTGAGTGGGCTGTGGGCGTGAAAACAGAGGAGGTAGGGGCCTGGCATACCCAGGAGTAAGCATCATCCTGAAGCCTGGGATGCTGATGGTAGGGCTTGAGGTAAAGGTAGTGGAAAGGGAGGTGGTGGGAGGGGTAGTGGTTGAGGTGGGGGTGGATAAATCGCCTTTCCGAGGTTGGCCTCTGCCTCTATCAGCGATACTGAAACAATTAAAAAATAGTCCATAAAAAAATAATTAAATCAGGATATTATTATAATTTCATAATAATATTGCATACAATATTAAACACCTCAGTTAATCTGAAAGTGTAGGGCTGTTTTCATTATCACTATATTGTTGATCACTAAGTGAATCATCAGCACTACTAGCACTTATTTCATCTTCATAATTTCTGATTGGGTGGTTACTTGTGCACTCAATTATGTCAACTTCTCCAGTAGTCAATGGAAGAGGGTTTTCAAGATTTTCTGCATCGATTACCCTCGAAGGGGGTGGATTATCCACTTGATAAGCATTTACAACAGTATCTTCCTTTATTTCAATCCTACCTCTTGGTTTTATCTTGTTTACAACCCTCCATTGCGATCTACTTTTCCTAGGATATGACATGTAATATACTTGTCTAGCATTTTGAGCTATAATAAATGGATAATGACTTCTATATCTTCTGGTATGATTGATTTAAATGAAATTGTAATTATTGTGTTATCCTGTCCCAGTAAGTTGGGTAGGATCATACCATTTACACTTGAATAGGACACATTTATTTGTGAGCTCACTAACGTTCTCAAACTCAAGGATTTCCTTAACGACACCATACCAATCACATTCTCCATCCCCAATATCACCTTTAACACAAACATCTGTATTGTCAGTTTTTCCCCGCATCCCAATCAGCTGTGTGAAACTTGTACCCATTAACATAGTACATGGGCTAACTTACTACTTTATTTTTCAGCCCCCCCATGCTAAATTAAACACATGGGGACATGTTACACCATTATTTTTTGTCATGAACCTACATACACAAAGTTTGAAATATCAAACAGACTTATATCAAACAAAATTAACATATAAGAACATATTGGGTTACATAATCTTAAACAAGTGGACTTACATGTAATCTAAACCAATCTGGAAATTGTTGAAGAGAATCTTGACCATGTAGTTGTTCAAAGTATCTATTGTTGAAAATATATTTTACGTTATTTTAAATATACATAACATCACACTTTCACTAAAAAAGGAATTGTTGACTTATAATTTGAATGGTTGCACTTTATTACAATTTATCAAAATATGTAAGTGTACAAAATTCCACTTCTGGGAAGTCAGCCATTGAGCCGTGCTCTTTCCAGCTGCTCAACCAGGTTAATTGAATATAGGCAAAGTTGGTAGAATAGAACACTCCCCTCCATCATTGTTACGACCAATCTGAGTTCTCCTAGATTGAACATATGGCTGAAAGTAAAATGAGAAGAAATTTAAAGCCCCTTTCACTAGATAACCTTGACATATTGATCATTCCACTTGAGACCTATTCTTCACGGTTCTTTTAAACCCTCCTATTTCCCTAATGGATACATCCACCTGTATTGAACTAGTCCACATACCCGTCCTTCACATGCCAAATGTATGGGCAAGTGTTCCATTGAGTCAAAGAACCTGGGAGGAAAAATTCTCTTTAATTTGCAGAGAATTATGGGAATTTTTTTTTTCATGACAAGCAGATCATTAACCCTAAGAGTAGAAAAGAATAAATCCATGAAGTATTGACTCAGCTCGGTTAAGGGCTTCTAGACAATATCAGGTAGCTCTCTAAATTCAATTGGAAGCAAACACTCCATGAAGACGCGACAATTATGGCTTTTTATGCCAACAAACTTACCCTGTGCAACATTGACGCACTTAATTAAGTTAGAAGCATAACCATAGGGCATTCTAAACCCCTTCAACCACTGACAAATAGCTTGTTTCTGATTGGAACTCAGAGCATATTTGGCATTTGGTTTATAGAAACGATCATCTCTTAATTCTTATAAATGCAAATCAGGCCACGTGCAATACTCAGCCAGATCATGCCTTGCTTTGTCATTGTATTTGGTTCGATCTGTATCCAATACAATATTCACAATGTTGTCAAACACATTTTTCTCAATATGCCTGACATCTAAACAATGACGTACCAAATTATCCTTCCAATACTGTAACTCCCAAAAAATACTTTGTTTTGTTCAATTATGGTATACCCCTTACCCTGGCCTTCGCACTACCTTTCTAACTTCTGTTATTTTTGGGAAATCCTTAACTCGATCCCATATTTCATGACCACTTAATCTAACTGGAGGCTCATCATGTTCAACACAATTACTTTTAAAGCCATATCTACTTCGCCTATATGGATCATTAAAATCTAAGAACCTTCTATGACAATCAAACCAAGATTTCTTTCCTCCATATTTCAAGGTGAATGCATTAGTATTGTCCATGCAAATCAGGCATGCTAATTTGCCTTGGGTCATCCATCTAGACAGCATTCCATAAGTTGGAAAATCATTGATAGTCTACATTAATGCAGCTCTCATAATGAAATTATGCTTTGTTGAAATGTCATAAGTAAGAACACCTTGGCACTACAACTCATTCAGTTCATCAACTAGGGGTTGAAGATACACACCAATCTTAGCTTTTGGATTATCAGGGCCAGGGATTATACATGTTAAGAAAAGGTAAGGATCTTTCATGCATATTTCAGGAAGGAGATTATAGGGCGTAACAACTACGGACAAATAGGAATAGGGCTTGCTAAATTGGTTATTTGGAGTAAATCCATCTAAACAGAGTCCCAATCTAACATTTTAGGGTCATAAGCAAAATCAGGATATTGTTGATTGAACTTTTTCCACGCTTCACCATGCAATGGATGCATCACCACACCATCATCCCTCTGATTTCATTGTGCCACCTCATATGAGAAATCAAGCTCATTGACGCATACAGTCTCTTGTGTCTAGGGATTAAGGGCAGATAGTGCATTCTTTTCTGAGGGCCATCCTTATATCTCTCATTTCCACATCTTTTGGGTTTAAACCTAGGCTCTTAGCAAAACTTACACTCAGTCAATAAAATATCATTTTTATAATAAAGCATGCAACCTTTCAAGCAACAATCAATCTTTATTTCCTTCAACCCAAGTTTACAAACTGATTTTTTAACTTGATAAAAATCTTTTGAAATTACATCGGGGTTCAAACTTAACTCATTTATCAGTGCAGCCAGCTGATCAAAAGAACTTTAGCTTTGATTCCCTTCGGACTTAATGCTCAACATTCGAACTGCCAATGACAATTCAAAGTGCGCACAATCCTCCCATAAAGGTTTATTGGCAACTTCTAGGAGACTATAAAACTGAGCGGCATCTTGGTTTGGCTCCTTGACTGAAGGCTGTGAATAACTAGCGGCAAATTCAGAACCAGCAATATCAAACACCATCTCTTGATGCTTAACTAGGTTATCCTCCCATAGCACATTACCCACGTCGTGTTGAGTTATATGGATCCCACTAGAACTATTTCTAGTTTAAAACACACTCACTTGATTCCATTCATTAACTACCTCCCCATGTTCAGTCCAAACCCAATAGTCAGGCATGAATCTCTACTTGTATAAATGAACCCTTATTGTATCATCATCCAAATACTTCCTACATTTGCACCTATTAAATGGACACATAACTTTTCCTTCATTAATAAACCATTGTGTTTTACATGCCATACTCATAAATTCTTCAACGCCACTATAAAATTCTGGTCTAATCCCCCTATTAGGATGCAATATATCGTACATCCAAGATCGATTTGAAGGTAACATTGTGCCTGTGATTAACCTTAGACCCTACAATTTTGTAAAGATGGTAAATTATTACTTTCAAATACAAATTTAACTGCTATTTAAATTTTTAGTATAGCTCTCTTAATCTTATTCTCTCACCCAAATATTCAAAACAAATTTTGACAGTATCTCCCCTTAAATTAGCAGCTTTCGTCGTCATATATTTCTTTTAATTAGTCTTTAAAACACATGCAATTGATCTATAAGTTTTATTTAAATTTTTTCTTATACAAATTCAATTGCCTTTTAAGTATTTCTTAATATAGTTACTTTTATTTAATATATTTTCCTAAATAAAAAGTTAACAAGATTTCAAAAGCATATCCCCTTAAATTAGAAGCATTTATCGTCAGATATTTATTGTGTTTGATCTTTAAAACACATACAATTGGTCTCTAAGTTATATTTAAATTATTTTTTTAAACAAATTCAATTGCCTTTTAAGTTTTTCTTAATATAGTTACTTTTATTTAATATATTATTCCTAAAAAAAGTTAATAAAATTTCGACAGCATCTCTCCTTAAATTAAGAGCTTCCATCATCAGATATTTATTGTATTTGGACTTTAAATCATATTCAATTGGTCTTTAACTTTTATTTAAATTATTATTTTTAAACAAACTCAATTGCCTTTTAAGTTTTTCTTAATATAATTACTTTTTTTAATCTATTATTCCCATAAAAAATTATAACAAAATTTTGACAGTATCTCCCCCTAAATTAGAACCTTCCATCGTTACATATATTAGTCAATTCAACAATTATAGATATTATTATAAAGATCAACAATAGAATAGATATAGTGAAACAGTTACATGTTAATAATTGTATACAATTCACATAATCCTAAAATCCGTTCTATTGCGCATTCCCTTATAACTCCATAACATGCATCCTGCAATCTTTGCAAACACAAAGGATCCCACAACAAACAAATCAAACAAATCGGGGAAGGACCTCTATGCCCTTCCTCTAGTCATGCAATCCCCATTTCCTACAACTCTATCTTAGAAAATATAAGTCTTTATATATTCTACATACATATTAAATCATTGAACGATATAAATAATAAGGATTGAGTTACTAACCTCTATAGTGGTTAAAAAAAAATACAAAATGTAGGAAAGCTCTGAGCGTCCAATCAAATCCAATCTTGAAAATTCAACATCATAAGTTTAAATCAATACAATTATATACATACAAAACATAAAACAACATAAAGAAAAAGAATGGCAAATCGATCCCAAAGTCGATAATCATTATGACCCTCAAGTAAAACTCTTACATTAACAAATTAAAAATTACTTGCAAATGCAACAAAACACAACACTATGGGCACTCATAAATAAACGAAAAAATTAAACCAAATCAAAAAATTAAATCGATTAAAATGCTCACTAAAGCCCTAGGATCGTAATAGTGGCCTCCATTTCTTGAAGGAGCTTCGATGGCGGTGAATAGAGCTCCGATGGTGGCGAACAGAGGGAAAAATGGTGGTGGTGGCAACTTAGAGAGAGAGGGGGGTTTTAGAGAAAGAGACAACCTTCACAAGTGAGGAAGAAGAAGGGTCACAGTGGGGATATATCCGAGGGTTAGTGATGGATGTACCAACGGGTATGGGATTAATGAAACGATACGTTTCATTATACCGATGGGTTGATGTAAATACCAAATGTTTGCGTGACAACTTGTGAAATTTCAAACACCCGTCGGTAAATCCGTCAGTAATTAATTGTTAATGAAACGCATCGTTTCATTTACCCATCGGTATAACCGTCAGTAAATTAATTAATAAATAATTTATATAAATTATAATAATTACCCGTCGATATTACTGTCAGTAAATTAAGTAATAAATAATTAATATTAATCATAATAATTACCCATCAGTATTGCCATCAGTGTACCTGTTGGATATTATGCGCTTCATGTGGCAGGTACTGTTCCACTATTTACCGACAGTAATACCGACGGGTATTCATAATTATTATAATTATTTCCCAAATCGCGTCAACCCGTAAGAAGTACTGTCGGTAATTATCGACAAACTCACACTCGTCGGTACTGGTTGTCAATATTCAGCGTCTTTCTGGTAGTTATGGCCTATAATGTGTAGAAAAAGGAATGCTGAAAGAAGAGCATTGCGCATGGCTGAACAAAGATAGAAGTCAATTCAAATAATGACATAGATTAAGTGTTTTTTTTTTAATTCCAGATGCGTATGTTAAATAATCCATTTAGATTATATTAAATTGTTTTTTTAAAGAAAATCTTCATTAGCATCTTTTGGAAGTGGGTCAAGTTTTGGCTTAATGCTTATCACCAAAAGGAACACAGTTACAATAGAATGCTACATGAAAAAATTTTAGGATAAAATAAATATCATGGAAAATGTTTATTATGGTGGCAATAAAATTAGGCGGAAAGTACAGAATAAGTCCAAGCTCATATAATAAACCTCAACATGATTTGGAAGCTTGACGATTTGAGTTCAATGAAAATGAGGGAGAAACATTATTATACTGCTTTCATATCAGAAAAGGGACTTGATATAGTTTTAGGCATTCATATGTATTTTTTGAATATATCCATTATAGTTACTTTGGCATTTTTGTTTTTTGGTTGGGGAGGGGGGTTGTGGAGGGAAGGACTTTGGCTATTATTTAGGCTTTAGATACCATTCTTATTAAAATTATTATATAGCTCTAATTTTCATATATCCATGGGCCTTGCTTATACATGGACCTTACTTATAATAACGAGAATACAATATCAAAAAACAAAATATTTCCTTTTTAACTATAAAAAAAAAAAATTGGGGCATCATGTTAGGATAAAATTCCCCAAGGACACATGTGTCGAGCATAGAAATCGTTTTAATGAAGAAGATTCAACATGTTCGACAGAACGGTGCTCACAAGGAAAAACACGAAGATGGAACATTGAAAAGTATCAACAAAGAACATTTGGATAGCTCGGGAAGAGAAGAAACTGTTGAAGGGATCAGAGCATGCTGAGATAAACGTCGACAGATTGGAAAGGCGTCAATAGAGGTTGAGGAACTCATACTTGTTATTTGTAGAAGAACTCAAGCTAGATAAGGGACCTCAAAGGCTTGGACTTGGGATTTCTTGTGAACAAATGAAATGTCGAAATGAAGGGCTCGAACGATTATTTAGAAAAGCTAAATTCTAGGAGATAAAACACATAATGGAGCAATTTTTCAAAGGAACGTGGGCATGGACGTGAAAGACCGAACCCGTGGTTGAAGCTCGAATTGATGCTTGTAGACATGTGGCAAATTTGTGTACATAGACTAAATACCCTCAAGTTTATAACGAAGGATAAGTTAATCCCTTATATTTGAAAAATTTCATATTAATTCTTCAAATTTTATAAATGGAGACAAGTTAATCTTTCTGTCAAATTATCTAAACTGTTAATAGAAATATCCATATATTTTATTAATTTACTTACATATACTGTTAAGTTTTATGATAGGTCATAATTTGCCTTACTATGCAAAACAAATGATAACTTAAAGTCAAAATCTTTCTTATAAGCAGAGAGTTATAGTGAGAAAGAAGATGAAAAAGAAGGTCTAAATGACTTTATTTAGAAGAGTGTAGCAATTTAGGACCATTATAAAAATTAACAGTATATATAAATAATTTAACAATACATGTAAGTAAGCTAATGGGACACGATTCAGATAACAATTTTATAGAATAACTAAGTTGTCCCCATTTGTAAAATTTGCGGGACTAGAATAAGATTTTTCAAATCTAAGAAATTAATTTGTCTTTCACTATAAATCTGAGAGACTAAATTGGAGTTTTAGTTTAGTTTTTCTTTATAAAAAAGAGTGGATTTGGACTTGTCGAGGCATGAGATGGTCATTATCATCAACCATATTAGCATTTTGACGCACTTGAGAACTAGACTCCAAAGACTAGGATTCCTAGCTGAACACACTTGACTTGCCGTACTCACTCATCATGTGTACCCTTATGCTTAATTAGAAATCCTGATACCCTCAAGTAATCTTCTATTTTATCTTAGTCTTCTTAGTTTATTCTTAGTTTGTGGTTGCTTTATTTTAAACTCGTAAATTTTTTACTTCACTTCTGCAATCGTCGTAAATTAAAGAACTAATATTCATTTTAATCTCTAACTCTTTACTCGTGAGTCATTTTAATTTCTAACTTTTAAAATAAGTTAAATTAGTCCCCAATATTATAAAATGTGAGTCAAGTTAGTGTTTTATTCCACTTTTATTTAACACTTTATCAATTAAATGATGATCTATAATGTTAAATGATATCTTATTATACCATGTGTCACCTGAAATAGAATAAAGTTTAAAATGACTTATATTGATATCTAAAATTACACACAATGAGTCATTTTATGATTTAGAATGAATATTTAAATAACTCATTTTGTATAATTGTAAACACAAAAATAAGTCATTTTAAACTTGATTTTATTTCGGATGACATATGGTATGTTAAGGTATCACTTAAGGTTACCTATCATTATTTAATTGATAGAATGTTAAATAAGAATGGTTTGAGACACTAATATGACTCACATTTTATAATGCCGGGGACTAATTTGACTCATTTAAAAATAAGCACTAAAATGACTTCTAAGTGAAAAGTAAGAGACTAAAATTAACATTAATTATAAATTAAAGTTTATTTCATTTTGCTTTTATTTCAATATCATAAGAAAAATAATATAAAATTACTTGAGAATTCACTTAGAGAAATCACTTCTGTTCCCTACTATAAAATTGTGGAGTAAAGCTTGGTTAGTGAATATTTATTTGTTTGCTCATTAACTATAAAAACCAAGTGAAACACGTCTTGATCCCCAACTCTCACCCCAAGTATGCGCTTATTGCCGCTACTTGTTGAGCAGATACTAGAGTACATACCCTAGCTTGGACCTTTCTGAGTAGGAAGATTCTTCCGAGGAAGAATACCCTTCTAAAGAAGAGGACTCTTCGAGTGGGGAAATTTCTTTGGCAGGATCAGCCCATGTTCATAGATTCAGATACACCCTTTCTACTACTGACTCTTCTAGTAGAGGAAGTAGATCAGCTAGTAGTCAAGGGTGAGGGTGTGGTTGCGCACATTATCTCTGAGGCTTCAAGAAATTAGTATAGACCTTTATGTTTATATGTTCTACTTTTATGAAACAACTATGTTACAATTATTCTTATTGTTCTCTTTAGTCTTCGGCTTTATTTACATCGCTTATGGCTCACATTTTTCACTTTCAGAAGAAAAATTTATCTGCTAATTTCACTAAGATGTTAAAAAAAAAACTGCAAAGGCATAAGTAATGATAATAAAGACCGTATTACAACTTAGGCATAGCATAAATTTATTAGGGTATTAGGTAGAGTATCTTTTTATATTTGTAAGTGCTATTATGTTTCTATTGGCACCAAATTTCACTAAGTGACAAACTGTCGAATTGGCATTTGATTTTGACATTTTGAAGGTTGGTCAAAAGTCTAACGTGGGATTCTAAGTTGTCAGATAATATGTCGAAAACTATGAAAGAGAACAACTAGGACAAAGCTTGGGTATCTAACTTGGCAACTTGACATTGACAAAATTCTGTTATTCGACGTTTAACAAGTCAAAGTCGAAGTTTGTTATTTGGGACTTAAAATATTTTGAGACCAATTGGAGGCTAAGAATGGCTAATGTTCATGTTCAAGGTTCGACAAGTCAAAGTAGGGGTTTGTCACTTGAAGACTTAGAAAAATTCTGTAGACATGGAAGACATTGTCATGATGACTCTAATGCAAGTGTTCATCAATTGGCGGTTACTGACGATTACCAGCAGTTATTGGTAGAAGCTTAACAAAGACGTGACAAAGTGGTAATCAAAGAAAAAATGACGAAGATACTAACTGTCAAATCCACATGGACAACATTTGGAGATAGCCAAGGACAAATGTCCAAATCCTAGAGACTTAGGTTGTCTATAAATACTAGTTCTATACAGATCGTAAAAGGTTGGAATTTTTACTTAAATACTCTCTCTTACACATCTTCAATGATAGAATAGAGTCCAGAGTTCACTAAATAATTATTCTTAACCTATTTCCATGCTTTCTTAGGATTAATCTATTTTTACTTTTTGTTCTTATTTCCTTTACAATTTATGTGTTTCATTTATAGTTTGTCAATCAATTTACTTTTTGTATTTCTTCTTCTTCTTCTTCTTCTTCTTCTTTTAATCTGTCAATTTAACATTATATCCATCACACACACGAATCACAACACAAATCACACTACATTGCATTCTACGTTCCATCTTCATTCATAAAAACAAGTTTGACACTCGATTTATTTGGTGGAGAACCCAAGAGGAGTAGTTTTTCGCTCCCTGAATCGAGATCTTAAAAGCAAAGATTGTCATCCAAACTCCTGGAGTTTGTCGATTCACGCCTGGTTTAGAGCATTTTGTCCTCTTGCACAAGGAGTTTGTCAATTATTTGTTATTGATAAGTAAGTGCTAAAATACTCCATAAACAAATTGGCATGCCTAGTAAGGCACACTAGTTGAAAAGAAATAAAAACGTATCAAATAAGAAAAGACAAAGTGTATACACTTGCGTAGTGGCACCGTTGAGTCAATCATGTCAAGAGCATCATCTTCATCCAAATGATCCCTATGACGAATCAATAACCCACCTCAAAATGAAAATGACAATGTCGATCTAACTGTCAATCTAGTCTGTTGAGGACAAGAAGTTGACAATGATGTTCAAAGGGTTAGACAACAAAATGTACTGGGGCATCATCATCTTCAGCATTATAATGTGTGCCAAATTCAAAATATTCAGCAAAATCAAAACATCACATGCGCCATCGAATCTGTTTTGAATAGATTTCGACTTTAATGTTAGCTTTGCCAACCAATCTCTCTTTGTGTCTACATTTTCAGACTATATACAACAGGTCGAAGTGCCTAGAGGTTGGAATATTCCCAAGTCCTTAACAAAGTTCTCTAATGAGAATGGGGAATCAACCGTCAAGCATATTGCTCGATACACTATAGAAATAGGGGAAATGGCGTCAAATGAACACTTAAAGATGCGTTTTTCCCTTCTTCTTTGACAAAAATTCTTTCACATGGTTTTCGAATTTAAGACCCAATTTTATTCTAACATGGGCTCAATTAGAAAGCAGTTTTCACAATCAATTTTTTCGAGGCGAAACAAAAGTTAGCCTGACTGATTTATTCACCATTCAATGTTTCCTAGGAGAAACTGTTGATGACTACTTGACCAGATTCAGGAATGTGCGAAATAATTACTTTACTCCTGTGCTAGAATCTGAGGTTGTCAAAATGGCTATAAATGGTCTAGGTTAAGACATAAGAAAGAAACTCATCAATTTACAGTTCATAGACCTTGGCCAATTGGCAGAAAAAGTGCATCAAATCGAGCAATTAAAAAGCGAAAAGGAAAGAATGAAAAAGAAACACTTTGCCGTGAAAAAGTTGCTTATGTCCAGGTAGACCAATCTGATGATGAGGTTGAAGGCAGTGGTAGCGAAGTTAACGTGGCTGAATTGAAATCAAGACCAACTTATGTTTGTCGGTCCCTAAGGCCAACTAGGAATAAAGAAAAAATGCTTTCATCAAAAATTTATTCTTTTGACATCACCAAGGTAGATCAAATATTCAATGTACTTTTAAAAGATAAACAAATAGTCCTCCTTGAGAGGAAGAGAATTCCTTCAATATCAAAATTGAAGGGACAAAATTTTGTAAATTTTATCAATCGACTGGACATGCTACTAACAGTTGTGTTCATTTCAGGGATTTGATCCAGAAAGTAATCGATGAAGGACATTTCACGTTTGAAGGAAAAGAAAAAACCATGAAAGTAGATACCGATCCTTTCAAGTCAATTCAAGTTTTGTCGAACCAGCTTTTGTTGACATTGATGTTGCTGGATTAGGAATGTCAAACCATAAAGCTAAAAAGAGATTTCAACATGAATACGAACTTGATTTCTTCGAAGCTATCGAACAAATAATCTACCCAAAATCAAGGGAAGATCTTTTGACGTTTTTGATCAAGCAAAAGAACAATGGTCGAGGCTTTCTCTCTATCTGAGGTGCAATGTTATCTTTGATCCAACTATAGCTACGACATATGAGAAACAGAGGATTGGAAAAATAATTACTGAAAAGGAATAGGAAAACCTGGAATTGAAAAGAAAGGTAGGCAGGTAAGTCGAAATTAGATTTTGGTTCTTTTGATCCTAAGTTTCTTAAACTTGGAACGGTACATGTCAATCAGAAAATGAAAACTATCGTGATGATGGATGGCAAACCCAATAATATGTAGGGTTGAACTCAAGTTCCTCCAGCCAGAGTTGTTCAAAACTAGTGGGTTAAGAACGTCCACCATGCTGACAAAGCTTCATCTTCCAAGAAGAAAAGAAGGCCCATGAGAAGGTATAATTAGGGGCAAAGGATGAATTCGAATCCTTATGTTTGGAGAAGAGTCAACAAAAAGAAAAATGAAAGTCGAGCCAGTACTCAAGTGAGCAAGCCCAATTCTCCTAATGACAAAGGTTTTGTTCCCCTGAAGGGTTTTGTACAACTTCAAAAGTTCAAACCATCAAGTCTTGAGGACCAAGTGTCTAAAGTAACTGAAAAGCACTTGTCACAGGAAGTGCTAACTACACACTCAGAGACTGGTCAAAATGAAAAGATAATCCCAGAGTACCAGCCATTGTCAAAGGCTGATCAAGGTGATAGAGTATTGCCGGAATACCACCCACTGACTTAGGAAGACTTGTTGACAAATAACTTTGAAACTGGTTTTGATGATGATTTGCATACCATTTTTAACATAAATTTGGTTGGAGTGGTTTCTGTTTGCCTGTAGAATATGCTGTCGAAGGAGCATAGTCAAAATAGAAGATAATTGTGAAGATGTTATCATCGGAGATGAATGTGTCTTTGTCTATGAGGATTTTTGCAGTGATCGAACCTTTGAAAATCCTGACGAAGTGATCAAGGCACTCCTGATACCATTGCACATAAAAGCAACAATCGAAGGAAGGATAGTCAATAGAGTGTTGATCGACAGTAGAGCAACTATTAGTCTAATGCCTGAAAGTATGCTGAAAAAGTTTAGCAAGAATGTCAAAGACTTGGTGAAAACCAATGTTACTGTGACTGACTATAATGGCAAATCCTCTACTGCCAAAGGTATGATGGTCCTGAATGTCAAGGTTGGCAGTGTTAGTCGAAAGACCATGTTCATCGTAGTCCCATCGAGAGGAATTTATAATGTTCTGCTTGGACGTGACTGGATCCATGGAGTTGGAGTAGTACCTTCGACATTGTGTCAAAAGCTCATACATTAGAACCAAGAAGGAAGGATCGAAGAGGTGGGAGCTGATGACAATTTTTGCTATGTTATGTGAATTTCAAAATTTACAACAAAAAGATCAAGCCCTTGGAAGTCGAAGGTGAATTTGATCCAAAGAAGATTGACAAGTGTGTCATTAATAATGAAGACTTGAAGCTGATACCCAGGACCAGGGTTGAAATGGTCCCAGATTTATATTAATTATCGAATTGTCAAACCAGATGGCTCATTTTTCGGCCTATATGGTAGAACAATTTACATGCACTACTGATGGTGCATTATTAGAGTATATTTATGATTCTAAACCTTTAGGATTCGAAAATACTTCTGTTTTATCTGACAATCTTAGGAGTAGAAATAAAAGTTGTGAAGTGTAAGACCCTCTTGAAGAAATCAACTTAGGCGAAGATGGTGAGAGAAGACCAACATGCATAAGCTAACTACTGCCAAAGGATTTCAAAGAAGATTTGGTCGAACAGCATAAGGAATTCACAGATTTCTTTTCATGGGAATATGCCACGAGCCACCTAGGGAACGTGACCAACACGTGAGGGATTAGGTTCCCACGGAAGCCTCAGATAGCATGACAAACTAACATGTATAAACAAATCAAATAGATTCAAAATATCTCCAGTTCAATTGAAATTTCATAATCTGACAATATTTCTAAAACATAAATCCTAAATAAGGAATTGCATAAAATTCATAACCTAGGCCGAAGCCAAACATACATAAATAAATGACTGAAATTCTGAAAATAACTAAAATAATATAATGCATGTCCGGGATCCTGCCTACACAACTATTGGAATGCTACTAGACTAACATAACCTATAACAAGCTCCACTCCAAGCGAAGCTCACCAAGAGAAACTGCAACACAACTGGAGAGGATCCTGTAGTGCAACTGAACCTGTAACTGTACCTGTAGGGGGAAGAAAAGAGAGGGGTGCGTTCATCAAAACTCAGTGAGTGAGCCTCCATTCACAACCCATATGGGACAACAGCAAAATATATAACATATACGTGCAACTGATATAAAATATTTTATATATATTTACATATATATGTACTAAAAGTAATAATTTAACTGAATCCATGACAATAATTAGTAGAGAAACAAGAATTATTTTGTACATAAATATCTGAGCTGAATAGCTGAATCTGAGCCAATGGCTAATCTGATCGGCACCTAACTAGGTCCCATAAATGGGCACCTTACTAGGTTCCTTACTATGGGTGAACTAATCCTCTAGCGAATCACTTGGTACCAAGACTAACGATCAGTTCTGTAGTCGTTAACTCGTTGATCTGTTTCTCACTATTTATTGGCCAAAAACTAATAGCGACAAAATTCATTGTTCTTACTGTTCATACAAAACTGGGATTCATGAAATTTTTTGGCTAATAAAATAAATCTAAATCATACATACAGTAAGTATGGTCCCATGAGTTTTCTAAGATAATAATTTATCATGATAACTACAAAACAACAATTTTTTAAAGTTTCTATAATCCATAAAGCATGTTCTCTGGGCATAAATCATTCTAAAATTCCATAAATAATTTATATAATATTGACAAAATAATAATAATGACTAAAAGTATGGTCATGAGCTTAAACCCACTCACCGTTTGTGGTTGGGAGTGTACTTTCACTGACAATTGGACCTTGGGGAGCAGGACTAGCACCAATAGCTGCCAATCAAAATAATGGAAACATAAACAATTTGATTTATTTGCCCAAACTGAGTTTGGGATGATGAGGAGGAAGAATAGCGAGAGCAAATCATACTTAATAGTACCTAAACTCATGGACTAGATAAAAAGGAAAAGGAATCGGCTAAATTCCATGGAGATAACTTACTGGAGGAGATTAGTCGGAGAAAATTGAGAGAACCACATTTCTTTCTCTGGGGAAAAATCTTTAGGCAACTAAGGTTCTTAAAAAAATATTTTGAAAGTATTATGATGTGTTAAATACGTGCTAGAAGACAATTATGTGATTGAAAACAAGACTCCCTTGGTGTCCCGTGCATGACGCCAAGTGCCTTCGCATACGCATTCAATAGGAGGGAAGAATTGTAGTTAGGGTATATGAATGAGCTTCAGCTTCCGCGCATCATTGTTACTTTTATATATATATAATAAAACTGACAAAGCAAGGCTTGCGTCTGTCCCGTCCCGTGCATATGTCATGTTATATATATATATATATATATATATATATATATATATATATATATATATAATAATAATAATAATAAAAATAATAATAATGAAATAATACCTCAACACTATATATATAAAATAATGCAACTTATATCATTACTTTGGAAGTAATACTAATAATAATAATAATAATAATAATAATTGATATACCACTAAATTTCATATTTTAAGATATTACATACTACCCCTTAAAAGAGATTTGGCCCCTAAATCTAAATGACATACCTTGAGGTGGAAAAAGGTGGGGGTACTTGATTTTCATGACTTCGGCTTCCCAAGTCGCTTCCTCACCGGAATGGTTCCTCCAGATAACTTTTACTGAAGTTACCTCATTTGAGCGAAGCTTCTTGATCTGCCTATCCACGATGGCAACTAGTTCTTCTTCATAGCACAAACTTTCATCGACTTGAATCGTTTGCAGAGTGAGCATGTGAGACTATTCGGGCATATACTTCCTGAGCATGATGACATGAAACACTGGGTGTATGGCTCATAAACTAGGAAGCAGTGCCAATCTGTAAGCCACCGCTCCAACTCTCTCTAAGATCTCAAACCAACCGATAAAACGAAGGCTCAACTTTCCCCACTTACCAAACCTTACTACCCCTTGCATAGGGGATACCCTCAGAAACACGTGGTCTCAACCCACAAACTCCAAGTTATGCCAAAGGTTATCTGCATAAGACTTTTGCCTGGATTGTGCTGCTAAAAGACACTCCCTAATCAACTGAACCTTCTCTAAAGTTTCCTGCACTAGGTCCGGGCCTAAGGACTTAGTTTCCCCAAGCTCAAACCACCAATGGGAGACCTGCAATGCCTCTTATACAAGGCTGGATACTTGTCTGATAACTGTTGTTATATGAGAACTCGATCAAGGGTAGGTGATCACACCAGCTCCCTCCGAAATCTAACACATAGGCTCTGAGCATATCTTCTAAGGTTTGTATCGTCCTTTCCGACTAGCCATCGGTCTAGGGATAGAAAGCTGTGGTCAAATCCACACGTGTCCTAAGGGCCTCCTAAAATGCCCTCCAGAACCATGAAGTGAACTGGGACCCTCTATCAGATATGATGGATACTAGAATACAGTGAAGTCTGACTATATCGTCAATGTATAATTGGACATACTGTGCTGCACTAAGGGTTGTCTTTACTGGCATGAAATATGCTAACTTGGTCATCCTGTCTACTATCACCTATATGGAGTCGAATCCCTTGGTGGTCTAAGGTAACCCGACTACGAAATCCATGCTTATCTTCTCCTACTTCTACTCTAGAATATCTATCTTGCTAGAGTAACCCCGCTGGCCTCTGGTGCTCAGCCTTGACTTGCTGGCACACCAAGCACCTAGCTATAAATTCACCGACATCTTTCTTCATACCATCCCACTAGAACAACTGTTTTAGATCTTGATACATCTTAGCCAATCCTGGATGCACTGAGCATGCTACACTATGGGACTCCTTCATCACCTTTCTCCTGAACTTACCCACTGTGGGTATGCATAAGCGGTTCCCAAAGTGCAACACACCCTCATCATCAACTGAGAACTCTATATTCTCACCCTTATGAACTTCCTCAACCAACTTAGCTAGCTTCGGATCTTCACCCTACTGTTCCTTAATCTGCTCCACCAAGGGTGACTGAGCCCCGATGTGAGCTAGAAAAGCCCCTGTATCACTAAGACCGAATTGAACTCCATCAGCTTCTAACTTGTGGATATCATCCACTAACAGCTATCTCACTGGCATTATGTGGGCTAAATTACCCACCCTACTTAAAGCATCTACCACCATATTCACCTTTCCTGGGTGATATGAGATTGTGCAATGATAATCCTTTAGCAATTCAAGCCATCTACATTGTCTTAGATTCATATCCTTCTGTTGAAATATGTGGTCGGTGAAGATCTCACAAGTCTCTCCATACAAATAGTGCCTCCAAATCTTCAAGGCAAAAACTACTGTTGCCATCTCTAAGTCATGCTTGGGGTAATTCTACTCGTGCTTCTTAAGTTGTCATAAGGCGTAAACTACAACTCGGCTATGCTGCATCAAGACATAGCCATGTCCAACTCTTAAAGCATCACAAAATACTGGAAAACCTCCTGTCTCTAAAGGTAATACCAAAACTGGCACTGTGGTCAAGCATGTTTTGAGTCTTTGAAAATTCTCTTCACACTCTTTTGTCCACTAGAACCTAACATTCTTCTATGTTAGCTTGGTCATAGGTGCTGCAATCCTAGAAAAGTCCTGAACAAACCCCCTGTAATATCCTGCTAAGCCCAAGAAACTACGAACTTCTTGAACTGTGGTAGGTCTCGGCCATTGCTATACTGCTTCCACCTTCTTCGGATCTACCAGAATACCACCCTTAGATACTACATGTACAAAGAACACCACTTGATTTAGCCAGAACTCACACTTGGAGAACTTGATGTACAACTGATTCTCCCTCAAAGTCTGCAGAACTACCTTCAGATGTTGCTCATGTTCCTCCGAATTCTTGGAATATACTAAGATGTAGTCAATGAAGACAATTTCAAAGTGGTCTAGAAATGGCTTAAACACCTTATTCATTAAATCCATGAAGGTTATTGGGGCATTGGTCAAACCAAAGGACATCACTAAGAACTCATAATGCCCATAGCAAGTCCTGAAGGCCATCTTGGGTATATCTCCATCCTTAATCTTTAGCTAATGGTAACCAGATCGAAGGTCAATTTTGGAAAAACATGTTGCCCTCTGAAGCTGGTCAAAAAGATCATCAATGCGTGACAAGGGGCACCGATTCTTGATCGTCACCTTGTTTAGCTGCTTGTAATCTATACACATCCTCATCGAGCCATCCTTCTTCTTGACAAACAACACTGGAGCACCCCATGGGGAGGTACTTGGGTGAATAACCCCTTGTCTAACAACTCTTGTAATTGCTCTTTCAATTCCCTCAACTCTGCTGGAGCCATGTGGTATGGAAGTATAGAGATCGGCTTAACTCCTGCCTCAAGATCTATTCCAAACTCTAATTCCCTTTCTGGTGGCATACCCGGCAAATCATCTGGAAACTCATTAGCCACCGAAACCATGCCTAAACTTGGCATCTCTGCCACTACATCCCTGACTGCAGCTAAAAACTCATAACTACCTTTATCCATTAGTCGTAGTACACTCATAGCTGATATCAAGCTCATCGATGTTGAACACCTTGCACCCAAAAACACTCTTGGCTTATCACCTGGGACCTCGAATCTTACCATTTTACTATAACAATCTAATATGGCATGGCATATGGCTAACCAATCCATACCCAAAATAATGTCAAAGTCAAACATGTCCAACACTTTCAAATTTGCTAGTGCTTCCATATCGCCAACTTTCACTCCGCATGATCTATACACTGTCTGACTAAGGATGGGTTCTCCCGAAGGTACCCCAACACAAAAAGGCTTTTCAAGATCCTCAGGGAATTTCCCGAACCGTATAGTAAAGAATGGGGACACATAAGAATAGTTGGACCTCGAGTCAAACAACGTCATGGCATTGAAGGAACATACTATTGTTATACCTATTACTCCTTCATTTGAAACCTGAGCATCCTGGCGGGTCAACACGAACAAACAAGGTTATCCTCCACCACCCTATCCTCTATCGCCTGCTCTTCTACCACCTGCTCCTCTACCACCTACACCTCTACCACTAAGGCCCCTGCCCCCGACTCCATGGCCTGTCAAAGTGATAGAGCCACCTTGGGTTGTAGACTGGAGAGAATGAATTAACATAAAGGGGATAGCTAACCCCTGACTAGAAGCTCCCAGAAACATCGGGCACTCCCTGTGCTCATGACCCAGCTGGCCACACCCATAACATACTGAGGAACCAAATAAACATTGACCCTGATGTCTCTTTTTGCAAGTCGGGCATACTGGATGTAACTACCATGAACCCTGTCCACTATGCTGAGTGCCCCCTCTACTCTAAGTCTGTGATGTAGCTGGGTGTGCTGGGATGGGCTCTAAGAAGATGACCCTACCCGATTGACCCTGCTGCTGGCCTTGATAATGGTGACCCTTACTTGAACCTGCTTCGCTCAAGAAAAAGCCATGAGCTCTAGCCTTCTTGTTGGCCACTGAAATTGCTCAACGCTCTACTAAGCTACTCTCAAGACCAATCGCTATGTCTACCACCTGAGCATAGTCCATGGTCCCAACGTGGGGCTGTAAACTGAGGAACATATCCCTGGGCAGACCCTGCACAAAACGTCTCACCCTAGCTGTCTCTATCAGTATCATGCTAGAGGCTGCTTGTGCCAGAAAAGTGAAACGATCATCATACTATGTAACTATCATGCCTCAAGTTAAACAGAGCTTTAAAACCTCCTCGATCATCTATGCCTGCCACTTCTCTGATATGAATCTCCGCATGAAAGCTTCCTTGACCTGTTCCCAAGAAAGTGAACTAACAATCCCATGCCTCTATGGAACTCCTGATACCATAACTCTGCTTGGCCTCCCAACTAGAAGCCAACTAACTCCACAACTCTCTATGAAGAACAATAAATAACACCAACTATCTTCTCCACCTGCACGAGAAATTCCTAGGGGTCTGCAGTCGTCAAACGCCCGTTGAAGGTGGCGGGTACATCCTCTTGAAATGCTTTAAGGCTGAGTCATCGATACCTCTAATTGGAGGCGGCTATGTAGTCGCCTCTAGCTTCCTGGTCATTACATCTGTCAAATTTGCCACCATTTGTTCAAAAGCTCTAAGGCAAGCACTATCACTTGATGTATCGCTCCTACAGCAACGGCGAAGACGCGAAGGGTGTACAGATGGCATGGTCACACCAGTGAAAGAGAGGACATATAGCAAGATCATGAGTGCCAAGAAAAGATAAACTCCTACTGAACCTAGACATGATTAATTCTTTCATAAAGGCCTCAAATAGTACTACATCAATGTAAATGGGCATATTTCCATTTACATAGATGCCATGTTATTTGTGGACACTTGCTCCAGTAATATGTAGGGAAACCAAGCCTTGATACCACTTTACCATGGCCCACCTAGGGAAAGTGACCAACATGTGAGGGATTGGGTTCCCACGGAAGCCTCTGGTAGCGTGCCAAACTAACATGCATAAACAAATCAAATAGATTCAAAATATCTCCAGTTCAACTGAAATTTCATAATCTGAAAATATTTCTAAAACATAAATCCTAAATAAGGAACTGCATAAAATCCATAATCTGGGCCGAAGCCAAACATAAATAAATAAATGACTAAAATTTTGAAGATAACTAATTTATAATGCATGTTCGGGACCCTTCCTATACAACTACTGGAGCACTACTAGGCTAACATAACCTATAACAAGCTCCACTCCAAAGCGAAGCTCACCAAAAGAAGCTGCAACACTACTAGAGAGGATTCTGTGGTGCAACTAAACCTGTAACTATATCTATAGGGGGAGGAAAAGAGAGGAGTGAGTTCATCAAAACTCAGTGAGTGAGCCTCCATTCACAACCCACATGGGACAACAACAAAATATATAACATATACATGCAACTTATGTAAAATATTTTATATATATTTACATATATCTGTACTAAAAATAATAATTTAACTGAATCCATGATAATAATTAGTAGAGAAACAGGAATTATTCTGTGCATAAATATCTGAGCTAAATAGCTAAATTTGAGCCAATGGCTAATCTGATGGGCACCTAACTAGGTCCTATAAATGGACACCTCACTAGGTTCCTTACTGCGGGTGAGCTAGTCCTCTAGCAGACCACTTGGTACCAAGACTAACGATCAATTTTGTAGCCGTTAACTCGCTGATCCGTTTCTCACTATTTATTGGCTAAAAACTAATAGCAACAAAATTCATTGTTCTTACTGTTCATACAAAATTGGGATTCATGAACTTTTCTGGCTGATAAAATAAATCTAAATCATACATACAGCAAATATGGTCCCATGAGTTTTCTAAGATAATAATTTATCATGATAGCTACAAAACACTGATTTTTTAAAATTTTTATAATCCATAAAGCATGTTCTCTGGGCATAAATCATTCTAAAATTCCATAAATAATTCATATAATATTGAAAAAATAATAATAATGACCAAAATTATGGCCATAAGCTTAAACCCACTCATTGTTTGTGGTCGGGAGTGTACTTTCACTGACAACTTGACCTTGGGGAGCAAGAATGGCACCAATTACTGCCAATCAAAATAATGAAAACATAAACAATTTGATTTATTTTATCGAAACTGAGTTTGGGATGATGAGGAGGAAGAATAGTGAGAGAAAATCATACCTACTAGTACCCAAACTCATAGACTAGATAAAAAGGAAAAGGAATTGCCTAAATTCCATGGAGATCACTTACCGGAAGAGAATAATCAGAGAAAATTGAGAGAACCATGCTTCTCTCTCTAGGGAAAAATCTTTGGGCGACTAGGATTCTTAGAAAAATATTTAGGAAGTATTATGATGTGTCAAATATGTGCTAGGAGACAATTATGTGACTGAAAACATGATGCAATTGGCATCCTGTGCACGCCTCCAAGTGCCTTCATGTATGCGTTCAACAGGAAGGAAGAATTGTAGTTTGGGTATATGAATGAGCTTCAGCTTCCGTGCATCATTGTTACTAATGCTAATAATAGTAATACTAATAATAGTAATAATAATAATTTATATACCACTAAATTTCATATTTAGGGATATTACAGAATATGACGAAATACATGGACCTAGTCATCGACTAGTCGAGCATAGATTATCCTTGAAACCTAATAGTCAACCTGTCAAATAAGCACCTCGACGATTTGCACCATTAGGAAGAAATCGAGAAGTTGCTCAAGGTAAAATTCATTTGAACAGCCAGGTATGTCGATTGGGTTTCTAATATTGTCCTTGTTATGAAAAAGAATGGCAAGTTAAGATTATGCACAGATTTTAGAGATCTAAATAACGCAACCTCAAAAGATGAGTATCACATGCCCGTGGTAGACATGCTAATTGATGCTGCAGTAGGCAATGAAATACTTAGTTTTATGGATGATTATTCTGGCTATAACCAAATTTTTATTGATAAAAAAGATGTGTCAAAGACAGCATTTAGGTGTCCTGGTGCTTTAGGTACTTATGAATGGGTAGTCATGCCTTTTGGACTTATGAATGCTGGAGCGACATATCAGAGAGCCATGAATACCATTTTTCATGAATTCATTGGCAATTTCATGGAGATTTATATCGATGATGTGGTTGTCAAATCTGACAAATAAAAAACACATCTCAAGCATTTAAGGAAAGCCTTCGATAGAATGAGAAGGAATGGTTTGAAAATGAACCCTTTGAAATGTACTTTTAGTGTGACTGTAGGAAACTTCTTGGGTTTTCTGGTCTAAAAGAAAGGAATTGCCATTGATCAAAATAAAGCTGAGGCAATAATGGAAGCTTCGCCCCCAAGGAACAAGAAACAGTTGCAATCTTTTCTGGGGAAGGTGAATTTCATACGACGCTTCATTTCTAATTTGTTTGGAAAGATAAGGATATTTACACCTTTGGTCAAGCTCAAGAAAGAACAAGACTTTGTCTAGACAAATGACCACCAAAAGGCGTTTGACATCATTAAGCTATGTTTGACAAACACCCCTGTGATGACGTCACCTAAACATGGTCAGACTTTACATTGCTGCTTCCGAAGCAACTATTGGAAGTATGCTGGCACAAGAAGATGACAATGGCAATGAACAAGTTATATACTATCTTAATAGAGTTTTGACAATGTTGAATCTGGATATAGTCCTCTAGAAAAATTATGTTTGTCATTGTACTTTGCCTGTACCAAACTCAAGTGATACTTGATCTTGAAAAAGGTCCATGTAATTTCCAAAGCTGACGTAATAAAATATATGTTGTCCTATCCTATTTTGCATGGTCGAATTGGTAAATGGATGCTTGCCTTGACTGAGTTTAGAATTAAATATGTACTAGCTAAAGCAGTTAAAGGACAAAATATTAGCTGATTTCCTTGTCGACCATCATTGTGATGAGTTAGACGAATCAATAGTAAATTATGTGGGTATAAATCCTTGGAAGTTATATTTCGATGGTTCAAGAGATTGTCGAGGTGCTGAAGTGCGAGGATAATGTTAGTCTCTCCAGATCATATTCCTACTAGGTTCATGCTCAAGCTTAAGTTTCCCTGTTCAAATAATGAAGTCGAATATGAAGCCCTTATTATTGGGCTTGACATGTTGTTAGCTAAGGGAGTAAAAAATGCCGAAGTTATTGGTGACTCTCAGTTAGTCATAAAACAATTATCGAGAGAATTTAGGTGTATTAGTGACAATCTAAGTACTTTGCGGCAGTTGCAAGCTTGCTATATGAATTCGACACTGTAATACTTTCACATGTATCTCGAGAATTGAATTTTGAAGCAAATGAGCTTGCTCAAATAGCTTGAGATATAGAATAAGACCATCGACCATGGAATCATTTGTCATAATTGAGCAAATTCTAGTCCCTTTTGATGAATGAGAAGTGTTTGTCATTGACCATTTGGATGATGGTGATTGAAGAAAGCCAATTGTCGAATATTTAACAAATCCTTAGCAAAGTGTCGACAGAAAATTAAAATATCAAGGCGCTTGAATTATGTTATTCTTGGTTACACTTTATTTAAGAAAGATATCGAAGGTGATTTATTGTCCTGTTTAGGGGAATCAGAAACATACGTTGCTTTGGCAGAAATACACGAAGGAATTTGTGGTACTCACCAAGAAGGACAAAAGATGAGATGGTCACTTCGTTGACAAAAATTATTTTGGCCAACAATAGCCAAAGATTGTATGGAATATGCTAAGTCTTGCCAAGATTGCCAAAGGCATGGCAATGTGCAACATGTTCCAGCATCAAAATTGCATGTCATTGTCAAACCATGACTATGTAGAAGATGGGCATTGGATCTCATTGGCCAAATTTACCCTTCTTCGTCAAAAGGCCATAAATTCATTTTAGTAGCTGTCGACTAAGGGGGATTCTCATATGAATGTGACAGTCAATGCCTATCCTAGCTTTTTTTTTTCTCTCAGAATTCGGACCCCCCGAATTCTATACAATGCACAGTAGTTTTTTTATTTTTTTTCCTTTTCGTTGCTGTTACTATTTTGTTAATTTTAATTATTTTTAATATTTATTTTTATTTATTTCTTAAAGAAGTTGGTTGTCCCAACTTCTACTATGTGTGCAGTATTTTTTCCTTAATTATTGTGCTTTTTTGATAATTTTAAATATTTTTAATAATTTTTTATTTATTTTATAAAGAGTTTGATTTATACAAATTCCTTTCTATGTACATCTATATACAGTATATTTTTAATTTTAATTTGTTAATTACGTTCTCTTAAAGTTTAATTATCTTCCAAATTTATTTTGTAATATTGTTGTATTTTTATTAACTTTGCTTTGGTATTACTTTTTTATTTTGTTATGAGTTTAATTAATTATAACTTGTAAATTTTTTAATTTTTTCTTTTAATTTTTAAATTTTTTGTTTAATTATTTTGTCGAAAACAATGTTATTTTTAGTTTTTGATATTTAATATTTTAATTTTTAGTTTTTATTTTTTAGTAAATAGTGCTATTTTTTTTTTTTACCCAATTCAGTTTGTCTGAACTGTGTTGCGTAAACTTTTTTTTAAAAATTTCAGTGTATTTGAATTATATGTAATAAATAGTAAAAAAAATTTCTCCTTTTTTTAAGGTGCAACCATTCGAATTTTTAATTTATAAAATATTTACCATTTTATAATTTTTTATTTTTTAAATAAATGAATAGTATTTTTTAAAACATTTTTTTTAAACACAATTCGGGGTTCCCAAATTGTATTCATTAAATAGTAATTTTTTTCTTTTTCTTTTCTTTTTTTTAAAGAATAACTAAAAATAAAATAAAAAAATGAAAATAAAAAAAATAAAAAAGGAATTTTTAATTTATAAAATATTTACCATTTTATAATTTTTTATTTCTTTAAATAAATGAATAGTGTTTTTTTAAAACATTTTTTTCTTTTTTTTTAAACACAATTCGGGGTACCCGAATTGTATATGTTAAACATTATTTTTTCCTTTTTCTTTTCTTTTTTTTAAAGAACAACTAAAAATAAAAATTAAAAAATGAAAAGAAAAAAAATAAAAAAGGTATTGTGCATTACACATAATTTGGTGGTGGGTCCGAATTCTTAAAAAAAAAAAAAGGTAGCGTAGGCATTGACCGTCGAATGTAGGGGAGTGGGCACCTTTTACTAAATGGGTCGAAACAGTTGCATTAAAAGATGTAACCCAAAATAAAATAATTGATTTTATTAGAGAAAGAATCATTTATCGTTTTGGCATTCCCGAAACTTTGACCACAAATCAAGGACCAATGTTCATAGGTCGAACAGTGCTTGAGTTTGCTAATACGAGGTCAATTCAACTCCATATTATGCACAGACTAATGGTCAAGTTGAAGTTATCAATAAAAGCATTATTGCTTTGATTAAAAAGCATATAGGTCGACAACCTCGCAATTGGAATAATACACTTAAGCAAATTTTATGGGCATATTGTAATTCACCCAAAGGTGCGACAGGGACAAGTCCTTATAAGCTCGTCTATGGACACGATGCTATTTTGCTTGTCAAAATTAATTTACAATCTGTAAGGGTATCAAAACAAAACGAATTACACATTGACAATTACCCATTGACGATTATCGGTGTTCTATGTTTGACAAATTAAACAACTTGGAACAAGATCAAGTTGTTGCATTGGAAAATATGATGCAACAAAAAGAAGCAATGGCCAAGTTCTATAATCGTCATGTGAAAAATAAACGTTTTGACGTTGGAGACTTAGTTTAGAAAGCTATATTGCGATTTGAAAAGAGATCAATAATTCTTGGCAAATGGTCCCCAAGTTGGAAAGGACCTTTTTGATTGACAAAACATTTTCTGGTAATACTTATAGCTTAGTCGATGTTGACAATGGACAAAAAATAATGTCAATTAATGGAAAATATTTAAAAGCATACAAACCAGTTATGTACCAAGACAAAATAAATAATTGACAATGCATGTAAATATAGGTCGATGATGTTAGATCAATTAAAAACGTAGGAGTAAATTGTTCAAATGCGACCAAGCAAGCATTTGTGAAAAGGGTCAAAAGAAAAGTAAACTTGACCAAGCGAGTGTTTGTCAGACCAACTAAGATAATAAAAGAAATAAAAATGACCAAATAAGTATTGCTCAAAGTTATAAATGAAAAGAAAAAGCTCGACACAATGAGTAAGTAAAATGAAAGTTGGGTCAAGGAAGAAGACTACGAAGTTTTAATTTCAGGTCTTGTTGGATTTGTAAAGTTGTTTCCTTGCTCGACTCTGCTTTCTCCAAATCCAAGTTAGCCTTTACGAGTTTTTCATTCGCATCTTTTTCTTTCTTCGAAAACTTTTCAAGTTTCTTGTCAAACTTACTCACGTGTTGCTTCCCTTCTGTTAAGATCTTGGTGAGATTATTAGTCTTGTTGGTCAACTCTTGGATTTGGGCTTGAAGATTCTATATTTCTTCTTCCAAAGCATTTTCTCGAGCCTCACCTTGATGTAAGCTGTCAATGATCATGGACTTTTGATGGTTGGTTTTCTCAATATTTCTGCAAGCAGAATCGACAACTTCCAAACCCTTTTGCCATTATTCAAAGGCACTCTATATCATGGCAAATACATCAAAGGATTGGGTGACAAAGTTTTAAAGAGAACTCCCCAAATGTTGATGTTGGTTAAGCAGGGTAGCTTGAGACAAAGAAGAAATAGTTTCAATTAGTTTGTGCTTAAAATCACCATCATTAACTAAAAAGCTGAGAGGGTGATTGAGGAGGTTCATGAAATTGAAAAGCTACTCGACGGGCAAATCGACAATAAAAGGGATGGTTGAAATTGGAGTAGGACTTTTCAACATATCAGTAATAGTGGTGATATTTTTTACACTCCTAGCCTTAGAAGCAGAAAGAATATCTTTGACAAAGACAGCATCAGAAAGAGCTTAGTTCAAGGTAGCAAGGAATCCTATGTCGAAGTCCTCATCATCATCACTGTCATCTTGATTTTGAACTTCTGGATGAAGGATGATGGTGATTGGCATAGCAGTCTCAACAATAACTGTTTCAGCAAGAGGCTTAGTAGAAATAGGAGTTGGTACTGGAACTTGACCTTGATGATCAATAAGAGAAGGGTTGGCAATGTCATCAATAGTATAGTCTTTGATTGACAAATCCCCTTTAATTTGTCCATCATAACTTCGCTTGTAACTTTGCTAGGATTAATTGTTGTATCCAATAGAGAACAGGCACACTGTCAAATTGATAAGAGAAAAGGTTAACACAAGATATCTGACAATCGAAGTTTGACAATGGCATAATTGAAGGTACCTTGTGATGAGTAGGGGGAATTTGACGAATCACCCTCTTCGTCATCATTGATATCGATTAAGTCATAAGTTTGATCTTTTACTGAGGATGATTCCCTAGGTCGAGTAGCAGCACACTAAACGTTTGACAAATGTAAAGTTAGAGAGATTGATTGCGACAAAGGATATATGCATATGAGATGTATATGTAACTTACTTTGTCAGAGAACATGAGTGAGGGAGTAGATGATTTGGAAGGAAGTGTAGATCCGGTCGTCCTAGAAGATTTTGGAACCCTAGTCATTTGTCCCTTAGTCAAAAGTCCGACCTTGGTCGACGTTTCCTTTACCATCGGTTTCCCAAGCCTAAAGACAAGTGCTTTATGCTTTCTACTATGAATACCTGTACCATCATTTTCTGTAAAGAAAGGGTTCAATTAGTCAAAAGCTCATAAAAAAAGGTTAAACAAGTGACAAATATGAAAATATTACCTTGTTTGGCTTCATCTTCTTATCCTTGCTGCAATGCACCAGAAGAGTGAATCAGAATATGCTTTTCAATTATTGGCAAATTGATGTGAATAGTGTCAAAGTATTCGCGCCACTAAGTGACGAATGATATACTTGGAAAAAAGCTAGGTTTGACAGCCATTGGGGAATGAACTTCTTTCCTCGACTCATTATCAAATAACTAGTAATTCAAGTCTTCCAAAGACGAAACCTCTGAATGGCAAAATTGTTCTTAAGGGTTGAGAGTCAAGGGTATTGGAATTGCTTGAGAGAAACCGAACTGTCGCACCATGAAGTTTGGAGCATGTAGAACAACTCCTAAAGCATTTAACCTAAGTAACCTTGAAAGGATCACTTGTGCGGAAAGGAAATTCGACCAAGCATCATCACTTCGATTCTGCCCTACTTCGGTATCTCTAATCATGGGATGAGTGAACCATGGTGGGCCAAGTTATCGAGTAGCAAAGAAAGTTAAGTTCATTTGGTTAGAGCCAAAAAAAGAAACTTTCATGTAGATATTGGAAAAAGTGCAGAATTCGTCAAAAGGTTTGGAATCTTTGGGTTTGGTGTGAAGTAAGAAACAGAGTCGAGGCCATTCACAGCCTCGATAGATAATAGCCGGTGGCAAATAGTTTAACTGGAGTTCGAAAAGGGCATTCAACCAGAGTTGGAGCAACCATATTGGACCTCTTGGGTTGAGAGACTTACTGTACCCAATTCTTGTGATGAAATTGTGAAGTTCGTCATAAAGATGGGCCAGAAGTAGTTTAGCAAAACAAAGCTTGTTACCTTGGTCTAACAGCATTGCCAATGGAAGATATATTGCTTGCATTTTCACACTTCAAGAACAGAAGACAATTGAGTTTAGCCAATAATAAAGGAAAGCGACGTGCTCACCATTACTCACAGGGCCAGTCCCCTTACTCTTTTTGACAAAGGTTGTGTATGACATATCAGATAAATCTAAAGTGTATTTAGACGGGTCTAGAGACTCCATGTTTGGGAGAATATCCATCCTTATGGGTCAAAGACCCATAATCGCAGCCACTTCGAACAAAGTTGGACCAATCATTCCACAAGGGAGATAAAAAGAGTTTGTAGTCAAATTCCAAAAGTAAATAATAGACCCTAACATACTGGTATTGAATTTAATGGGGTACTTGGCTAGTTGAAGGATATCAAATATGTCTAAACTTCTCCAAAAGGAAGTCTTTACCGCCTTCATCCTTTGGAGCCATACAAGAAAAGGTTTGGAGTTCTTGGGTTGGTTTCTAAACAACCTAGCATTGGAACCAAAATATCTATAGTAAAATTAAGGACGACTAGCCAAGATTTCTTGTGGTTTAGAGGAAAGATAATAGGTACCAATCTTGCTAGCTTGCCTAGTGGTCAATACATAACCTATATAAGCATAAGTACTTGCAGCTATAGAAAAGGGAAGAAGTACTTGGGAAGTGAGTTTGGGAGAGTTCTTCAGATCAGGGCCCATGATAAAGCCCTCGTCTTGATCAATCATAGGCTCCTGAACTGAAGCCACCAGTTGAGAATTCTTAAGATCATTAGGGGATAATCCAATAGGGAGAGTGCCTTTGGAGGAGTTGGATTTAGATTGGGAAGCCGTGAATGCAACAAGAAAGTGTAACAAGAAGATGAAGAGTTTCGAGAGCTCTAGAAAGAAGGAAAAGAGATGAACATTTGTTAATAATGATAGCATAGGGGCGAAAAAGGATGGCAGAGAGATATTTATGGCCTTGTTTAAGGCCTTAGGTTGGAGCTATAAGGCTTTAGGAAACAAGCCCATAATGAGACGTGAGCTGATTGGCAAAATCGTTCCAATTATCGTGCCATATTAATTGTTACTAGAAGGCGGTCATTTCAATCTTGGTGGGAATATTTAAAATTAAAATAACAACTCCTCAACTTCTTATCGACAAAGTTGCTCTTCGAAGTGAGAGTTGTGGGAAGCATCATGTTGGCACCAAATTTCACTAAGTGACAAATTGTCGAAATGGCACTTGATTTTGACAGTTTGAAGGTTGGTAAAAAATCTAGCATGGGATTTTAAGTTGTCAGATAATATTTCAAAAACTAAAAACGAGACCAGCTGTGATAAAGCTTGGGTATCTAACTTGGCAACTCGACATTGACAAAATTCTTTTATTCGATATTTGACAAGTCGAAGTTGAAGTTTATCATTTGAGACTTAAAATATTTTGAGACCAATTGGAGGTTAAGAATGACCAATCTTCATGTTCGAGGTTCGACAAGTCGAAGTGGGGGGTTCGTAGCTTGAAGACTAAGAAAAACTCTGAAGACGTGGAAGACACTGTCATGATGACTCTAATACAAGTGTTCGTTAATTGGCGGTTACTGACGGTTACCAGTGGTTATTGGCAGAAGCTTGACAAAGCATGACAAAGTGATGATCAAAGAGTAAATGACGAAGATAGTAACTGTCAAAGCTGTGTGGACAAGATCTGGAGACAGCCAAGGGCAAGTGTCAAAATCCTAGAGACTTAGGTTGTTTATAAATACTAGTTCTGTACAGATTATAAAAGGTTGGAATTTTCACTCACACACTTACTCTAAAATGTCTCCAATGACTACACAGAGTCCAGAGCTAACTAAATATTGTTCTCAACCTATTTCCTTGCTTTCTTAGGATTAATCTATTTTTACTTTCTGCTCTTATTTCCTTTACAATTTTTGTACTTCATTTATAGTTTGTTAATCAATTTACTTTCTGTATTTCTTCTTCTTCTTCTTCTTCTTCTTCTTTTAATTTGTCAATTTAACATTGCATCCCTAACACATGCGAACCACAACACAAATCACGCTACATTGCATTCTGTATTCCATCCTTATTCATAAAAACAAGTTTGACACTTGATTTTTTTGGTGGAGAACCTAAGAGGAGTAGCTTTTCACTCCCTAAATAGAGATCTTGAAAAGTAAAGGCTATCATCCAAACTCCTGGAGTTTGTCAATTCACGCCTGGTTTAGAGCAATTTAGTCTCCTGCATAAGGAGTTTGTCAATTATTTGTTATTGACAAGTAAGTGCTAAAATATACTGTAGACAGTTTCTTCAAAAAAAAAATTTTCTTCCACATCAATAAATAAATAATTAAATAAAAGACAAGTCAACAGTGCATGAAAGAGGTTAAAGAATGCTAGGATCTTCTTCTTGTCAAGATTTTTTTTTTGTTGCTAAAAAGTCAAAATAATAACCAAAAAAATCATGCCAGATATACTTTGTAAAGATATTACAAATTTTCAGCAGCTGAATGAACTGAAAAATTAAAAGTTTTGCAATAATATTTTACCATATAATTTGGATAATGATATTCCACTTGTAAATTATTTTTATCTTTTTTGGTTTTTTAGGTTAGAGATTGCTAGCGTTGACATGAATGTTTTCATCAGGCTTTAGCTTTTAGCTGGTTTCTTTGATGGTTTATGGGCTCTTTTTCTATCCTTTAGTCTGTAACTTTGTATTGTATAGCTCTCTTCTTAATGAGGTTTTTGACTTTTGAGCCATTTCCTTATGACTAGAGGGATGCTATTTAAATACTCAAAGAGTGAGTGTCTATTGAGACACTCATTTAATAATCATTGGATGTGATGTGATGGATAGAGTGTTTGGGATCTACCATCACATTCAATAGTTGTTAAGTGGATGTCTCAATAGACACTCATATTTTAGGTGTTTAAATAGCATTTTTATTATGACTATTATAAAAGGAGCAAAAAAGAAAAAGTTACGTCAACATCAATGGTGCCATTTCCTATTGCCCCAGCAAGTGCATATCTGGGACGATGTCCCTGTTGGATAACTTTATAGACTAAATACCTAATTTAGTCCCTCAGGTTTATAGTGGGGACAAGTTAGTCTCTCAGATTTAAAAAATCTCATATTAGTCCCTCAAATTTCACAAATGAGAACAAGTTAGTCCCTCCATCAAATTGTTATATGAACGTTAATAGAAATATCCATATATTCTGTTAATTTACTTACATGTACTGTTAACTTTTACGATGGGTCCTAATTTGCCTCACTATGTAGAACAAATGACAACTTAAAGTCAAAATCTTTCTTATAAGCAGAAAGTCATAGTGAGAAAGAAGATGAAAAAGAAGGTCTAAATGACTTCATTTAGAAGAGTGAAGCAATTTAATACTACTATGAAAATTAACAATACATATAAATAAATTAATAGTACACGTAAATACGCTAACAAGATACAGTGCAGATTATAATTTTATAAAAGGACTAACTTGTCCTTATTTGTGAAATTTGAGGGACTAAAATAAGATTTTTCAAATCTAAAGGACTAATTTATCTCTCATTATAAATCTAGGAGATTAGGTTGGGGTTTTAGTCAACTTTATATTATGTGATATCCAAGTTGTACTTAGATGATCCTCGACAACTTGAGGGTTTTGCGTCTTTATTTGGCTTTGTATCTGGTAATTCTACTTATATTACTTACAAATTTTGGCTATATATTATCGATAAATTATATTTATATTTATTATTAATTATCTTATTATATTTACAACGTGTAACTACAATTTTTAATTATATATATATATTAATTTTCAAACATTTAAATGGTATCTAAAATTACATGTACTGATATTATTCTTTAACAAATGAGGACGATACACATGCTAGTCAAACTGTTTATCAAAAAAATATAGTAGTCATCATAACTCGTGAGGTTCATTTAAAACTTGAAATTATATTCACTTTCTATCAAGTTATTTTTCATTGGGTAATGTTATTTTGACACCTAAAAAGTGGATATCTATTCAGACATCCATTTTATAACAATTGGATATGATGTGATCTCCACTTATCCTTAATATTCATCACATCCAATAGTTATAAAAGGTATCTAAATAGACACTCACTTTTTGATTGTCAAAATAGCATTACTCTTTCCTATTCCCAGTCCACATTAGGCATCATGGAGCTTGCCCGCCGTGTGATTCTGGATTCAAGTTTGCCTTTTCAACTCCTCATCTTATAGCGATTTTTTCTTCCTTTCGCATTTTTCGAAGAATTGATATAGCATTTCAAGGGATACGCAATGAGTTATGGCCTATGAGACATAGACACTGGTGTAGACATCAAACATGATATAGATATGGATATAGAGACACTTCAAATTCAAAAAATTACAAAACACTGACATGACATATATATATATATATGTATATAATTTTTTTGATTATGTTTGTATAATTTTTTTAATCTAATTAATTCTTATTTTTTGTAATTAATTGAAGAATTTTGAAAATGAAATGGGCCAACAGTACTGATCTAACTAAACAACTAGAGTTGGTTTTAGGCTCATATTAGTATTAAAATTTCTTAAAAAAATAAAAAAACTAACTCAGACGTGTCCACAGTTAATTAAAGCCATGTCTAACTCATGTTTGGCACGTGTCCAAGCACAAAATTTTTTTTTTTAATTGGATACATACAAACACATGTTCGACACATATCTTGTGAATGTCGGTTGGTGTCTCCGTATTTCTTAGGTTATGGCTCTAGGTTTGTAGGTTACCCGCTATGGTACTCTCGTAACAAAAATCGAATTATACACATTTATCAGTCATCAAAATGGGAAATATACCTATTGATGAGTCACCAAAATGGAAACCAATTCAAACTATACTCGTGCATGGATATTTAACCTCAAAATCCAAGAAGTGGGATATATATATATATATATATATATTCTGAGATTTAATTAATTTACCAACACATAATTGGTTAGAGCTTCCCTTAACAAATATCTGATTAATTTAATTTATATTAAATCAAAATCTCACTAGCTTTTGATTTTGAACGTTGACTGCGACCCCATTAGCCTATTGTCATTCCCATCCATTCAATTTTTATTTAATTTACCTAAAGTACCATTTTATTCTCTTTTATAATTAAAGTATTATCTATTGCTTCTTTTAATTTTAATAAATCTCAATATTATTAATTTTTGAATTTTTTAATAAAATTAATTTCTATACACTGATAATATAAAAAATTTTATATTATCATCTAATCACGTATTATCATAAAAAAAATGTGATTAAGTCTCATACTCACAAATTAAATAGTAAACAAATAGGGCAATTTGATTGGATAAAAGTATAATTTTTTTTACATTGTCAATATATTAAAATGAAACTCTTTTTAATAAATTGTTACTTGTTTTTTGTTATTTGGAAAAAAAATCAAATTTTGCTCATTCTTTCATACATATTAAATTCAATTTCTCACATGAACATAAAAAAAAGCTTTGCCTTCAAATGTTAATAACGCACCGTGATTTTTTCTTAGTATAACATTTTATAATTTTCCATTTTACACAACATACAATATTTCATTTTTTATTTTATATTGTATTTAAATATCATGAAGAATGGTATACTAAGAATAAGAGTGAACAAATGGAAATTGAGGTGATAGCCCCGTCCGCACCAACAAGAAATGTGAATTTCATAGAATCGTTTATCACAGAAAAAAGTGAAAAAAATAAAACTAATATTTAATTTTTTAGAAAAAAGTTATTTTAAGATATTCACCAAATTAAAGGTTAATTATCTTTCTCTTTCTTCTACTTTACAAGATACATTTTCATTTCTCTTTATATTTATATGCAATAGTAAAATAAAAAGAATAAAATGTTGTATGTTGTGTAAAATAGAAAAGTTTAAACATATATATTGTTATACGGAAAAAAAGTCACGTGGAGTTATTCATTTTGAAACATGACTATATTTTTATTTTAATGTAAGAAATTATATTGAATACATACAGTAAAAGAATGATCAAAAGCTGAAATTTTTTACAAATAAAAAAATCACAAAAATAAAAGTAACAGTATATTAAAAAAATTAATAATATTGAGGTTTATTAAAATGAAAGTAAAAATTACAAAAGAGAATAAAAAAGTATTTTAGACAAATTTAACAAGGGCGAACTTTAGCAAAAAGAGTAAAGATGAGAGCTAATACACATATTTACTACTTATTACAAGAGCTTTGTAAAAAAGTCCTTTTCTATGTTAACTTTTATTTTATTTTCATCAAAATTTAAAACTTTTTTGGGTCATTATTGTTTTTGACAAAAAAAAATTTATATTTCAAATTAATATATTCTATACCGTAAAATAATTATTAATGATCACACCAATTTAGATTTAGCAAGGTTCTGAAACCAGATTAGCTATCGAACTAGTCGGGGCAAGAGTTCAGAGGTTCAATTGGGGATCCAATCAGAATATAATCAGTATATAATAAAATATATATTTATATAAATATATAAAAATAATAAATAAAATATATGTCATAAAATAACTAAAAATTAAATTAGGTACCAATAAAACCCATAGAACATAATATAATTCATCTCTTAATCAAAATAAACATTATCCATATAGATTAAATCACTCAAGTTACTATTTTCCATATTAAAAAAGAAAAAATTAGGAAATATGAAATTTTAAGCCTTTTTTTAAAAAAGAACCCAAAATAATACAAATTTGTATTTTTTTTATAAAAAAAAATGGTTGAACCGATTTTTTGGCCGAGCCGATTTGCTCGGTTTACCAGTTCCTAAGCAATTCTTTACAAGGCAATTTTCAGGTACAACCCAAACTGAATAGCAGGCTGGTTCTCGGTTTAACTTGTTTGATCAGTCGATCTGATCCGATTTTCAAAACATTGTTGAGATTTAAGTTGCTTCTACTTTTCTATATATTATCGAAAAACTCACTCAAATACAATAAATGAAAACTTAAGAAAAAGTATATTTGAAAACAATTTTCTTTGATGAAACTTATTCAAAAACTACAAAATCATACAACCCGTCCCCTCCTCAGTGGCACATAAAATAGCGCTTAATAAAATTAATGTTTACCGGTTGGAGTGCATGTGCTATACGTTTGATAATATTAATGATCACATTTTGGATCTCCCAAAACAGCATATGAACGACGTTAAAATAATATTAATTAGAAGGGTGAATATGTATAAGGGATGATGTGTACCATACTAGTATATCACCTTGTCTCTTAACTATATGGTTGAGGGTTTGATTCTCACTTATAATAATGGAGTGCATTTTATGGTAGGTCGTTTCTTTTATTGAGAGTGCTTTCTTTCAATGAGGAATCGATCATTCTCTTGTCGTGGTGGATAGCTTAATTTCAATCAAAAAATAAGGGAAATAAACTTTGAACTTATTGTATCGATGCACACACTGACCCTTCTATATTATTTATACTCACAATATATGGGATACCTGTATAGATTCACATCTCATTAATCATTGAATAGTCACAATATATAAGACATTATGAATAAAATGTGGAAGAATCTTATATTTTATAAGTATAAATAATTTTTTTTTTATATTTTTTCTCTTTTTTTTTCCTTTTCTTATTTTTTTATCTTAGCTTCTCTCTCAATGAATCTATAGACTCACGCTTTTTGTGAGTACGAATAACACCCCTCTGTGAATAAGAAGTTGCCGGTACCGGTCTTGTCTGTTTTCTACCTTTTTTATCTTTTGGTTTGTACTATGTTTTTGGTGTCTGATATATTTTTTTTTTTCTACATCTCCTGTCTAGTTGAGAGTTTGTGATCGAGTTATGACCACATGTGTATTTGTGATCGAGTGATGACCACGTGGTATGATATATAATTGCTATAGAAAGACTTACTATAGCATCTACTGTAAATTAATCACCAGTGCTATGCAGCCCTCATTATTTTATCAACATAGATTGATGAATGGGAAATAAGTGTATAAACTGTAACATCATTCATTGAAAATACTAAAATATGCTTGTTGAAATAGAATTATTAATATAAATATATGTACCCACTCTCGACCAACTAGTCCAAACACGGTGTTTGGTGAGTGGTGGAAAAACGCAGTCCGTATCAATTTTTTATACCAAAGCACCAAACAAGATAAATCACCCTTGCATTTGATAGATTAGCAATGAAACAACGGCCAACGTCCATAGCCATGTTCTCCTTATACTTTCTTTTCTTTCTCTTTTTTCTTGTTATCACAAGAAGGAAAAGCATGAAGATTCTCATCACAAAATTAACATTGTTCAGAGTTCAAACTCCGGAAAGAGAAAAGGCCAGCATCATAGAGCATTTGCCACAAGAATTGGTATCCAACATCCTCTCAAGGCTGCCAGCGAAAGAGTTGCTGAAATGCAAGTACGTTTGCAAGTCCTGGTTCGATCTCATAACTGACCCTCATTTTATTTCCAATTACTATGTTATCTACAACAATCTCAAGCATCACTGTGATAGCCAAGAGAAGAATCTCTTGGTCATCCGCAGACCCTTCCTTTCTGGCCTTAAAACTTACATTTCTGTTCTTTCTTGTAATGTGAATGAACCCAAAGGGCCTGTTTCCTCTTATCTTCTGAACCCTCCCGTTGAATACAATTCTGACCACAAATATTGGACTGAAATCATGGGTCCTTGCAATGGCATATATTTCCTGGAAGGCAATCCAAATGTCATGATGAACCCTTCTCTGAGGCAGTTCAAGGCATTGCCCGAGTCCAATTTCACTAGTCCCCATGATGGTACTTATTCCTTCACTGGTTATGCTGGGTTTGGCTTTGACTACAAAACCAACGACTATAAAGTTGTTATGGTGAAAGATCTTTGGGTTAGTGAAACGGATGAGCGACAAGTTGGGCGTTGGACAGCTGAGTTATACAGCCTCAATTCCAACTCCTGGAAAAAACTTGATGTTTCTCTCCCATTACCCTTTGAAATTTGGGGCTCTTCTCGGGTTTACACCTATGTGAACAATTGCTTTCACTGGTGGGGCCATGCTGATGAGTTTGGCAAGACAAAAGATGTTGTTGTGGCATTTGACATGGTCAATGACGTCTTCAGAAAGATAAAAGTACCCAGTATACGCGGTGCTTCAGAAGAAGCCTTTGCAACGCTTGCACCCTTTGACGAATTCGCTACCATTGGGGTCGTTGTTTACCCGGTAAGAGGAGAAGAGAAGCGCTATGACGTGTGGGTGATGAAAGATTATTGGGACGAAGGGTCTTGGGTTAAGCAATACAGTGTTGGACCCGTGGAAGCGATTTCAAAGGTTGTTGGGTTTTATGGGAGCAACCAATTTCTCTGGAGAGACAGCAATGAAGGATTGGTGTTGTGTGAACCTGACTCGCAAGAAACAAAGGATCTTCGAGTTTATGGAAAGAATGATTCGTTAAGAGCTGCTAGATACATGGAAAGCCTTGTTTCCCTTCAAAGGGGAAATGAGTTTAGACGCCAATGCGTCTCATGTAGTTTGGCTCCGGGACCCTCCACTGATTAATCGTAGGCGCTGTTACTTTTTCTTTGAACTTAATTACCTGACATACCTGATAAATGTTTGTTTATATACTTTCTTAAAACGTGGTCCTTTTTTTTTCAAGTTGGAATTGCTCCTGGTGCATAACTTGTAAATTTCACTTGCTAAATATGAGAATTTCAAATCTGTGAAGGTTGAAAGTTCATCATTATCTTTCCCCATTAGAGAAAGTTTAAATGAAAATGCCTGATAATAATGTCCGATTGATTTTGGAGTTGTAGAAAGTGTTTAACTAGATCAGTACTGCTCTCAATTCCTATATAAGTAAGAAATGTCATGACTTATTGCTAGAGAACAATGACATCATTTGATCCTTGTATTCAACCCACCTAATGAAATAAAAAACTTACTTATTATTAATTAGATTTTGAATATTATATTTTTCCATTTATTATTGTCATTAAACTTATCTACAAATAAATTTTCTTTTCACCTGAAAAAATGCTTTGCATTCGATGGTGGTGTGTCTCCATCTAATTATCCATGCAAGTTGTACAACTACCTTTTCCATTTGCTAAAGGGCATTCCGGCCTTTAATTAATCCATCATCAGTGACCAAGCTTCATATTAAATTTAATATTAAGAAAACTTTGGGAATAGCAGTCTAAATTTTATCTTTCACACGGGCATCCGAAAAGCCCAGAGAGAGGATTTTTAATTTCTGAAAATAATAGTTGTTTTCTTTTCTTAATGCATGATTTGTCTGTCAAGTTGCTCAAAACATGATAAACTAATGCTACTAGCTTTTGTCTTAATTATTAAACTAGTATGGCCGGCTCACACTGATCTCATCCTGCCTTGAGAGTTTTTTAATTCTTTATTTTCTATTTGTACTTACCTCCTTCGGAGTTCTTTATGTACAAGGACAATGTTCAGCTAACGTAAGAGCTTGTTTTGTTTGTTTCTCAGCTTTGCTTTAATGAATGTGTTATTATTTTTAATTATAAAAGTATTACACTCCTTTCATTTTTAATTTTCAATATTTCATATATAAAAAAAAATATGAAAAACAAATCTTCTGTTATTTTTTAACAAAAACATGAAAATAAGAAATAAAAAATAATACAGCATATATTTTTGTAATTATATAGTAAAAATTATATATCAACAAAAAATAGAAATTTAATAATTAGTAAACATCTCCTAAAATTGTAACATTGTTAGAAATAAAGAAGATATCATATAATATCTTCAACATATATCTTAGAATATCAAGGAGTATCCTGGATGATATCTAAGGATTAGCTTTGATATTTACTATTATTTCGTGATTATTTCCTTATTTAATTAGGACTAGGGTGTTTGTATTGTCATAATAAATAAGGATAGGTGCTTGTTTCTTGTAACACACCATTCAATATATTTTCAAATTACCCTAAATATAATCTATATCTTTTCCTGATCTTCTGCTATCCAACACCCATAGTTTCAACAAACATCATTTTGGACACAAGTTTATTTTAGTTAAGAAAAAATCATGCAATAATTTATTAGACAAAACCCTCAAATTAATCCC
Organism: Dalbergia cochinchinensis; assembly: GCA_031216125.1. Taxonomy (NCBI): domain Eukaryota; kingdom Viridiplantae; phylum Streptophyta; class Magnoliopsida; order Fabales; family Fabaceae; genus Dalbergia; species Dalbergia cochinchinensis. The sequence continues at coordinate 30,268,368 of CM062368.1, forward strand.
CTTAAATATTGCATTAGACAAATTTTTCTCTGTAAAAAAAAATAGCCAAATAAGTTTCTGTCAATTTAAAACATCAGAGAAATCCTGAAAAATCATGAAAAATATCAAGTTGTTCTATAGAGGGACTAATTTATCCAATACTTAAATTGGTAGGGACTTCTTTGAGTTTTTGTTTTTGGTGGAGGAAACGAATTTGACCATTTTTTCTATAGGGGGTCAATTTAACAGACTTGAAATTTAAAAGAGAGTAATTTAAGGATTTTGTCTATTTATTATTATTGTTGAAATTTATGGTTGTATTAAATACTTAGAAATTTGCAAAACACAAATAGAATTATTGACAATATTATCAACATATAAAATACCCTTCTATAATTTACAAACAGAATTAAAGTAGGTATATTAATTAAAAATCACCACTAAAAGGGTTAAAATTATGTTGATTTTTAATTTTGAACATTTTTTAGATGAAATTTCCATAAAAAATAATTAAAAATAAATTTTCAAAATCCATCTATAGTAGAGAAATTTAAAAATATTTTACAATTAAATTCCGTCCAAAATCCCACATATTTTTTTCATTTTATTTTGTTTTTGCATCTAACAATTTTTCATATTATTATTTATTATCAATTGCACATTAGTTATTAATATTACAATTATTATAATTTTCAATAAATTTTATGAAATGGATAAAAATTGTAGTAAAAACCATAGATATTAAAATGAAATAAAATTTTAAATAAGATAAAATTAAAAAATTACAAATCCCATTATAATCTAAATAAAATAAAATAAATCTAAATACAAATACATATATGATTATGAGTAATGAATTGTGTCTGTGTGATACCCGGTGTATACATGACAGTGGATAAGTTTCGTACTGCCCTTGGGACCCATGGGACCCACCTGTGCTATCGGGAAAGCTCTGACTGGGCAAAGAGTCATGGAATGCAGGTTGAGTGCTGTTGCTACAAAATTCTACAGAACAGACTCGCTATAGTGAGTGGCAACTTCTTCGGGCTTGCTACACTAAGCGGGCCCGATAATAGCGCAGTGTAAAACAACGCAGTTTTGTTTTAGTGAGCCCCTAATCCTTTAAAACACCCAAAGGCTCGGGTTTTCTCATAGAAACCCGAAGTCCTCCCTCTTCCACTCTCTCCAAACCATTCTCTATTCAATCTCACTCCATTCCTTCTCCTTCCAAGATCAACAGTAAGAAATTTATGGGTTTTTATTGTCTCCTTCTTTCTCACCTTGTAACCTAGAGTATGGGCTTTGTTGTTTCTCTCATTGTTGTCAAATGGGGGTTGTTAAAGTTATGTTTGAGTAATCTAGAGGTTGTTGGAGTCTAATTTTGAGTTTTGTACGTGGCTTCAATGGTAGACGTTAGTGTCATTCCTCTTCCCCAAAGCTCCGTTGGTATTGATGCTATCACTTCTTCCCCTCCAGGTGAGTGGGTTCAAAGCCTATGACCCTTACGTTAGTCATTAGAGTTAATTTTCTTAAATTATAACATGATTGCATGATTCTAGAAAATGTTCAAAGAGATTAGAGACCCCGATTGGTTTGTTATATTTATTGAAATGATGATTTCCTACTAGATCATGACATTTATGTTTTAATTTTAAATCATGGGACCATTATTATCAAAGTGATTTTATTAAAGACATAGAGCATGATTATAGCTTGATTAGAGATTTCATAAATTGCCACGATGATTTCAAGAGTGAAATAATTATGAATTATAGAGTTTTATACCTAGAGAAATGTCATAATAGAGTTTTAGAGAAAATAATATGTTTTATGAATTAGAGACTAGACGGTAGCTATAAAGAAATAGACAGTGAATTAACGACTGAACCCCGATCGTTAACCTTGGTACCAAGTATTCCAAAGGGACAATCTCATAGAGTTGAGAATGGAACTTAATTAGGTTTCAAATTTAGATCCCAGATGGATCATAGAGCAAAGAACTTGTTATGACATGGTTGACATGCATAACTAAAGAATATAAATACATGTACATCATATGGTTATGAAAAACACTATCAAAGATCCCTGTTTCTCTAGTAGAGTACGGTTGCTTGTGTTTTCCAAAGAATCGCCTTTACAGATGTTTTGCAAATATATATGAATATGATTTTAGAGTTATTGCATAAATCAATTTTGATGATTATTTATAACTATTTATCTCCATTGTTGTTCCATGAGAGGGTTATGGGTGAGGGTCTGCTCATTGAGTTTTAGATGAAACTCATCCCTCTCCCTTTTCCATTATAGATACGTTAGCTACCGCGGGTTCTTCTTATCCACCTTCTCCCCAGCAGTAGAGAAAGTCGCAGTTGGTGAGCTTCACTTTGAAGTGAAATATCTTTTGGTATTTTATTTAGAGATAAAGTGCTCTATCATACGTTGCGGGTAGGGTTCCGGATCATAGAGATGGATTGGCATTGATTAATTATGATTATTTTGTATTTATGTGATTCTAGTTTTCGTGTATTTTGTATAGAGAGCAACTTGTATTTTGAATCATAGAGATATATTTAAAGTTTGGAAAATGAAATTGAAATGATTTATTTTTTTCCAACTTCAGAGAACCGTGCTAGAGTTGATTATGATATGTTATTGATGATGATTACATTTTCAAAGATCCAAAGGTTTATTAGAGATGAAATGATATTTTATAAACGGATTTAATATTAAAATATGCATATCGAGATACTTAGAAGTCATGAGGCTTACGTGGGAATGAAGATTCCTCATGTGCCAGTCACACGCTCAAATCAGGTCATGACAAAGTGGTATCAGAGCTCTAGGTTTCCCCTGCATGTCACTGCAGCATGTGTCCACCAATAGCATGGCATTTATGTAAATGACAGTGTGCCCATTTGCACTAACGAAGCATTACTCGAGGCCTTTAGAGTGGTTAGTCATCTCTAAGTTCAGAGATAGAGTCTTGTCTTCCTTTCAAGATCTGTGCGTCTTATCCCTTGTATTCATGATCTTTCAGATTCAGCACGCCTCTTCTACATCAATCTTCTTCATGCCACCTGTGAACACCCAATTTTGTTCAATCTTTTAACAATAAAATCCAAAAATTTGTATCTAGTTTACCTCTTTATTTTATTTACAGTTTCTTTAATTACTTCTTAAAAAAAAAAAAAAGGAAACAGGAGGTTCACAGACTTGTGTCCGATTCTCCTTTTACCCAATTCAGTCCGTGAAGCATGGGAAGGAGAAAAAGAAGAAAAATAAAAAAAAACGAATGATGATGTCTTGGATTTTTGTTAATTTTCTTTCGGTGAAGTTATGAGTGTCCAGAGAACATATTTACATATTGAGGAGAGGGGGAATGAAAAGAGGGAGAAGACCACCAAAAAAAAATTCAAACACAGAGACGTGAGAGACCTGCAAAGAAACCTGAATCCCAATCCAGCAATACAATCCAGCAGAAAAATAAAACAGAAGCAGGTACATATCATTATGATCAAAAAATAAAAATTAAAAAAAAGAGGAAAGCATAGGGGCCGCGGCCTCCTTCCACCACCGCCGCGGCCCCCTCCCCAAATGCCTCTTCCATCATCTTCTTCTTCCTCTCACTTTGCTCTCTTCCTCATTTCTCTACCTTCCCCCATGATTCCAACCTCCGTGAACCTCCAAACACAGACCAAGCCACAGCCAATTTTCATTAACAATTCATACAATTCCCAAAGTTCAACAATAGTCCATTTTACAAAAAAAATCCCAAATCAAGAGTCAAGATTCTCAGTTTATCAAAGAAAAAAAGAAAAGCAAAAACGGGAAGGAACCACCGCCAAGGCCACCGGTTCCCCTTTCCTCTTCCTTTGCTCAACGCGGCGGTCGGCTTCTCAACCGGCCTCCTCCGCCCAAGCTCGCCGAGATCGCCGCCCTCTTCCTCCTCCTCCCTTCATGTGGATCCTTCCCTGAAGCCTTCCCCTTCCTCACAGACCAACCGGCTCCACTCTTCCCCTCCGTCGTTCCCGATCTGCTTCTTCCCCGTCATCGCGTTCCCAGCGCAGAACCACCAGAAGAAGCGGCGCGAAGCTCAGCTCATGGAGTCCTACCGAATCGGCACCGTTTCGGCGTTTGTTCTTGGCCTCCGCCCTCAACCGCCTCTGCTCTCTTCGCGCGATCCTCCATGCGCGCCGGTGGCTTCGATTCCTTCCTCCGTCGCCGGATCTGTCTCGTCCTCTCCTTCACTCCACGGCCAGCTCCTTCCAAGCCACCATCGACGGTGAAGTGTCCCCCTTCACCGGGCCACCCTTTTCCTCTCGAAGCCCTCCCTCCATGCTCCCTCTCCCTTCCGCTGCCTCCTGAAGCTCTCTACCCCTTTGTGTCCGAGTGGGACGAAGAGAAAAAGTATCTGTGCATGTGTGTATGTGTCCGTGGTTGAAGGGAAGAGAAAGGAACAATTTTTGTTTTGCTATTTTAGTGTGTGTGTGTGAATGTCCTCGTGAGTGAGAGAGAGAGAGATGATTTTTTTTTTTTAGTGAGAGTGGGCCGTGAGTTTGGGTTTGGGTAGGTGAGAGAGTGTGCTGTGTGAGTGTGTAAGTGAGTGGGTGGGATAATAGATTGGGGAATTGGGGATTTTATTTTATTTTATTTTTAATTATTATTATTTTACCAGGTTTTGTTTAGATTTTAAATTTGAGTTTGGGATTGTGTTGGTGTGGTTAGTGATTCCTTTTATTTTAATTCTTGGGTTTAGTTGTTGGGTTTGAAATGGTTTTGATCTAAAATTAATTAAGGGGTTTATTTGATTCAAAATAAATACGTTTTTTAATTTGTATTGTGTTCTTTCTTTATTTTTATTTGAAGGGAGTTAAATGAATTAGTTATAAAAAACAAAATAAAAAGAAAGAGTGATTTAATATTTTCTTGATTTTTGGGGCGTTTTAGTCCTAGTATTCCTTAGTTTTTTTTAAAAAAGGGAAGGGGTAATTAGGGCCCTCCTATTTTGATCTAGTTTTTTTAGTTTAATTATATGTTTATATTTATGAATTAATTTTAATTTTTCTTATTTAATTAGTTTAAATACCTTATGTTCATATTTTGCTTTAATTAAATACATAATTATATTTATTCTATTTTAATTTAATTATCGCAAATGTTTATGTGTTTTACTTGCATTGGTCGTGTATTTGCGTTCATGGATTTTTTTTTTATGTGTTTTGCTTATTGTGTAAATTTCATTTTATTTAATTTTTTTATTTATATACTTATGTGTTATGCTTAAATTATTTATGTTTATGTTTGTGACTTTTTTTTAGTTATTTGTTATGTGTCTATGTTTTTTTAGTTTAATTGTTTTATATTCTATATGTTTTATTTAAACTAATTATTTTTGTGTTATAAATAAGTTTTGCTTGTTAGATCAATTATCTTATATATACATTTATTTATTTTGTTCAAATCTTTTTTTTTAAAAAAATATTAGAATTCTGTCTAAAAACTAAATAAAACCTTTTTAATAATTTGAATTAACTGATTGACTTTGTTAATCACACGCCCTAGAATATTTTGGTCATGATACTGATATTCAAAGTCTCTTTACAGAAATAGAGTTAATTTAACCGTGACGGTTTGTTAACTTTAAATTTTAGAATATTTTAGCTGTGACAGCTTAATATTCAAAAATTCCCTTTCGAAATTTATTTTTGTTTTTTCTACTTAATTTATTTGTAAATAATTTTTCTAACATTTTTCTATACTATTTGTGTATCTTGTTTTATTTATAAATTTCTTTATCCTAAATTTTATTTCAAAATATTTTATTTAGCTTTTGTTATTGTAGATAGAGAGTTAATTTAACCGTGACGGCTTGTTAACTCGATATTTCGAACATTTGAGTTGTGACAGCTTAATGATTCGAAATTTTCCTTAAAAATGCTTGTTCTCTTTTATATTTGTTTCCATTGATTTATAAAAATACAAAAAAAATAATAATATTTTTCTTCTTTTTCTCTTATTTGTAAATATTTGTAATTTATATACTTATTTTCAATTTAAATTTGCTCATCTATTTTAATTGCCTTGAAACAGAAAATAAATGTTTGAAAAAGGTTATTTATTTAATTTGCACAGTTAATTAAAGGTACTGTCTAAGGACGGGTGTACTAGGGTGCGTGGGATTAAATTCCTGCCCTTCCCTATACATAACCGACTCCCGAACTCAAACTGGTTTCCAAGACTATTTCTTTAAAAATGGGTTTTTCCAACGTTTTCCCAATTTTAAATAAACTTGGTGGCGACTCCAATATTTTCAAACAAACAAAAATTTCTTTCTTCGCCGTCTCCGTCGCGATCCCGGTTGCGACAGATGGCGACTCCACTGGGGAATTCCAAGAGAGTCAGGCCTATTTTAATTAGTTGTGCAAATTAAATATAGTCTCTTGATGTTTATTTTCCTTTCCTTATTTTACTTTGTCTAATATTGTATGCATCGTCTCTTTACAGAATTTCGTTTTTCATGTGTTTATTTATAGTGATAGCTTTATTTGTTAAAACCTTAGGATAGATGACTGTTAATTGGGTTTTGTACGTGTTTGTTTGAGTTGTTTTTGCAGGTATTAGTCATGGGTAGTCTTAGGATTTCAGGTTTGTATGCTCTCTTCACACACAACACTTACACGTTAATCACACGAGTGGGCCCCTATACCCGGGTCTGAGTGTAACTTGAGATAGGTAAAAGATTGTGTAGTGGTAGCCATTTTGGATGTTCATCCTGTTTGGTTATCGCGAAAATCTCATCTAGAGTGTGATTCTTTCATGAATGCCCTACATCTAGCGGTTCACCTGCTGTTGTGGGTAACGTTCTGAAACGAGTCTTAACTCTAGAGACCGCAGAACTCTGAGAATATAGACCCACCCAGTGAAAGTGTTCACAAGGTAGAACGACCATAGAACCATAGAATTAACCTCCAGAATTTACCTCACATAGGACACAAAGAGAGCGTGCATTTTCCTTAACTCCTTTCTTTGTACATAATTTCCTATCATTGTTCTTTGTGCATAATTTCTGTTCATTTCCTAAATTGTTTACTATTCCTTCTTTCATTTAAATCAAATTTTTCTTTCCATAATGGCAGGTTTGTTAGAAGGTTGAATTGAAATCTTATTGTGAGTATCTTTGGGAAAATGGAAACAAATATGAGACCAGACAGTCAGAAAGGTGAAAAGTTGAAAAGAACTCTACGTCTCAAAGCCAAGACACCTGACACTAAAAGCCTGAGGTCCTTGGGTCAATTGCTGAAGCTACCACAACACTTGTCTTTCACCAGAAATATGGAAAGATTTTGAATCTCTTAGAAGTGGAAGAGCAAGAAGAAGCAATCACAGCACTGGCACAGTACTATGATCCTCCGCTCCGATGTTTCACTTTTCAAGACTTCCAGTTAGCACCGACCATTGAAGAATTTGAGAAGATCCTGGGGTTACCACTAGAAGGAGAAAAGCCCTATCACTACCAAGGCCATTATCCTTCTTTACAAACCCTATCAACTGTCCTAAGGGTAGGTGTAAAGAATCTGCATGAAGCACAGAAGTGTAGAAATGGGACTTACGGATTCTCAAGGGATTATCTCGAAGAGCATATGCGCCGTTTAGCTCAAGTCGAAGACTGGGATGCTTTCATAGATGTACTGGCTCTCACTATCTACGGCACTATCTTATTTCCGAACATTGAAAGCCTTGTAGACTTTGCGGCTATTGACGTATTCCTTGCTCGCAAGTTCCATGGTCATAATCCCATTCCAGCCCTCCTGGCAGATGTTTATTGTACTCTGAACTTTTTCCATGAGAGAAATGGTAAGAGAATTTTGTGATGTTTACCAATGCTATATGTGTGGGCTACTTCGTACGTATCCCAAAGGAATTACAAAGCGCCTTGTCCGATTGAAGACCTACGAATGCATAACATCAAGAAGAAGAATGGACAAGAGTGGGCTCAAGACCTGGCCAAATTGGATGAAAGGATGATACGATGGTATCCTTGGAGGGAGGATGGTCAAACTCTGATTTATCAGTGCGGAAGCTTTCCAAATGTACCTCTCATGGGTACCCGAGGATGCATAAACTACAATCCTGTCTTGGTATTACGCCAGTTCGGGTATCCTATGATGGGACCTCCTTCAAGTCGCAGATTACTCCATTCGTCTCATATTATCAAGACTCCAAAGATATTGACCTATTCCAGAAGATCCGGTCCGCTTGGAACAAGGTTGTCAAGAAGGGAAAGGAACTGGGAGTTAGAAGTTGTGCTGTGAAAGAAAGTTATCATCAATGGGTGAAAAATAGGGCTCAAGAGATCAAGCTGCCCTTCAAAGTCATAACTATTACTCCTCTGGACAATGTATCAACCTGGGGTTTCCATGAAAATGAAGAAATCAAGAAAGTGAAGGAGAAACTAGACAAGGTTGAACAAGAAAAGGTGCAAATAGAAGCTGAGTTGAAAAGTGTTCGCCATAACTACATGACGTTAAAACGAGAAAGCACCGAAAAGGATCAAGCTCTAGACGGAACAAGCAAGAAGCTGAAGATGGGGCATGAACACATGATGAAAACTAAGGAATGCCTCAAAGTCGCCAAAGAAAGAGCATGGACTTCGGAGACAGGAGCGTGACAAAGTGCTAGCTGAAAATCAACAACTGAAAGATCTACTCCGAAAGGCCAAAATTGCTGAAGAAACTGCGTTAAAAGGTGAAGAACAAATGAGACAACAAATGGAAGAATTGAACAATGAGTATCAAAGGAAGATTAAAGAACTAAGCCAACACATGCATGATGAGATCATGGAATATAAAGTTGCTCTGGAAGAAGAAAAGGAAAGAGTTGCAAGTTTGGATTATGAAATACAACATTAGAACCACATTATTCATGAGCTGAAGACTCGCTTCTCAAACTTGGCAGGATTAGCTAATGCGGCCATCGAAGATGTTCCAAGATACTTAGGATTGGCCGAGCAAGGAATAATCCCTTTCAAGACCGCGATTGAGATTTGTAATTTTGTTGCTGAAAGATGTTGAGAAAAGCCTTTATGGCTTCATGATGTATTTTCTTTTCTCGTTTTGGAAGTGAATGTAAAACAAAAGGGGATGATAGTTACAATACCCCTTGATGAATAAAAATCTTTGTGTCTCTGCATTGTGTTGGTCTCATAGCGATACCCATGACTTAGTACTTTTGAACGAGACATTCTGAGGAACAGTTATCATCAAAGATACTCACATCAAGACTCAGTTCGATCAAAGATTTCTAACGAATAGCCATGTTTTAATCTTTTACTTTTCACTAAAACTGTTTTCTTGTATAGGTATAAATCCGTCACAATTGGGCACCCAAGGAAAACCGATATCGATCAAACTCGAATTCACAATACCAGAGCCCGGACCAAAATGGCTGGAGGGAATGGTGACGCAGAAAGGAGTATCCCAATCACAACTACTTCTGAAGTAGGAAGAAATCTGAGCGATGAAGTTGATACGGTGAGAGGAAAACTGAATGAACTGTCAAACAACCAAGGAAGATTGGAGGATATGATGCGGGCCATACAAGAATCCTTTAACCTATTGGGAGCTCATTCAACAAATGTGCAACCAAATACCACGACACTGGGTATGCCTGTGGTACCGGGTGCAGCTCTAAATGTCACTGTAGGGATGAATGATATGGGTGAAATCCCGAATAACTTCCATGGGCAACCACCGCCCACGATACCATTGGTAATCCCTATCGGTGAAGGCTATCGTTCCTTAGAAAATGTGCAAACTCATGAGCACGGGCATGTTACACCTGTCTGGGAGCAACCTCGTGTGGTCATCCGTAAGCCCATCCTCCTCGAGAAACGTGCAGAGGCGAAAAGGAAAGTTCAAAAAAGAGTGGATGGAGAAGATTCAAGAGCAGATTCAGGCTATTCAAGGACCTAGCCCCTATGGGTATGTGGAAGTTGAACAACTCTGCCCTTCTACTGATGTAGTAATCCCTAGGGACTTCAAGGTTCCTGACTTCTCAAAATATGACGGGACGGGTAATCCTCTTTTTCACTTGAAGAGTTATTGTACTAAGATGGCGATATGGTCAAAGGATGAAAAATTCCTCATCAACTTCTTCCATGAAAGCCTAATCGACTCGCTCGAGTGGTACATTCAACTAGACCACTCAAAGATTTCTAATGGGAGAGAATTGGCAGATCTGTTCATGAGCCAATACAAGTTCAATCTTGAGGTGGCACCTACACGGGAGCAATTAAGCTCTATACAGAAGAAGAAGGATGAATCATTCAAGCAATATGCTCAAAGATGGAGAGCCTTGGCTGCTCAGGTTCAACCCCCACTCATCCCGACTGAAATGTGTTCTTACTTCTTGGGAACCTTAGGATCCCCTTACATTGGGGCAATGGCAGGAGCAGCATACAAAGACTTCTCTGAGTTGATAACTGCTGGAGAAAGAATTGAAAGCTTAACAAAAGCCGGCAAGCTTCCCATGAGCAGTGAAGACACTAGGAAAAGTTTTCCACCCAGAAAGAAGGAGACAGATGTGAATTATCTGCATGGTCAGCAATCCTTCGTCCCACGATACACACCAACCCGACCACGATCATACCAAACCCTTATCCCTCATTACCCACCATACCAAGCCATACCGACCACAAACACTGTTCCATACCCCCGACCCCAAGTTAATAACATCCACATAAGGCCATACCAACCAACCCGCCCAACATATACCCCAGTACATCGACCAAATTTCCAAAACCAAAACCGTAATCGATTCCCCAACTTCCCACCTTTCCCAAAGCTATCTATTTCGAATGCGCATCTGTTTCAAAAGCTAGTTGATGCTCATCTCGATCTCGGCATATCCTGTGCACCCATTAGAACCACCATACCCAGCTTGGTATAACCCGAACCTGACCTGTAAATACCACATGGACATAGCAGGGCATTCTATTGAGGATTGCGAAGGTTTCAAAATAGCAGTAAGAAGGTTAATCGCTTGTGGGAGGCTAGACTTTCAAGAAGATTCAAAGCCGGACATTGTTAATAACCCGATCCCGAAACACGAAGGAGGAAGTCGTGTGAATGCCTTGGAGGTGGAAGAACCTCTAGTTAAGAAGGTTATGAGTCTCCGAACTCCTATGGAGAAAGTGTTCAATGGTTTGAAGGAGGCGGGGTACCATATCGCAGCATCTGCATCCATGATAAAAGAGAATGAGAAAGACGACATAAGGTCGAGCTGCATATACCACTCTGGAGGTTTTGGTCATGATATAGAAAGTTGTTGGGATTTCAAAGCTCGAGTATAAGAATTACTCAACCTGGGTGTGATTCAAGTGAAACAGAAATCGAATCTTCCTGAAGAGGTGAATGTGATCGATCGTTTCGTACTCCGCATCCCTCCACTGAATCAAGTTTTGAAACCAGAGAAAATAGTGATCACCGTGAAGAAACCAGCACCATTCAATTATGAGAATACACACGCTATCCCTTGGAACTATGAAACTAATGTGGAGACAAATGGAGACATAGGGGAAACTTCGAAAGCCCAAGTGATAGCAGAGGTAAAAGGAATAACAAGAAGTGGAAGAATTTACGGACCCGGAGAGTTGGAAAAGGGAAAGCTTGTTGAAGAAGAGAACGTGGGAAAGGGTTTTGGTGCAGACAGAAAAGAAAGAGAAGAAAATGAAGAAGAAGAGTTCCTGAAGATCATGAAACAAAGTGAGTACGATATACTGGAACAATTGAAAAAGACTCCTGCTAGAATCTCCCTGTTGTCACTAATTTTGTCATCTGAATCTCATCAAAAGGCAGTGCTAAAGGTCTTGAAAGATGCTTATGTGAAACCGGATGTCTCATTGGAGAATATGGTGAATATGGTGGATCCGGTAAAGCGTGTTAATATGATCACTTTCTTAAGTGAAGAGATCGTATCACAGGCTAACCCACGAGCACTGTGTATAACCCTTAAATGCAAAGGCTATATAGTACCCATAGTCCTCATTGACGGAGGGTCGGGATTAAATGTCTTGCCAGCATCGACATTGAGCTACTTGTCAATAAGCAAGGACGACATTTCACCATAAATGATGATCGTAAGAGCTTTTGATGGAGCGAAGAAAAACATACTGGGGGAAATAGTGCTGCCATTGGAGATCGGCCCAAGCCGATTTGAGGTTTTATTCCAAGTGATGGAGATCGAGTCTGATTACAATATGCTGCTGGGAAGACCATGGATTAACAATGTTTGTCTTTGTTCCTTCAACCTTGCATCAAAAGGTTAAGTACGCCGAAAAATGGTTCGGTCATTACGATCCATGGAGAGAAGAAATCATTATCTAAACTGTCTCACTTCCATATGTTGAAAATGTGGAGTTAGTGGAAAACAGCTTATGGCACAGTCTGGAGGTGGTGGGATTGAAGCAAGAACAGAATGAGCTCCCAAGGCAAAATGTCAATCAGATAGTGGCTCATATCATGATCAAAAATGGTTATCTGTACGGCAAAGGACTGGGACCACGGTTACAAGGTATCAAGACACCTCTACCTATCTCAGGGAAGCCTAACCGATTTGGTTTAGGATATGAGGCGTCATTGGAGGAACAGATCAAGACCATGGCTCTTGAGCAAAAGAAATCAAAAGAGAAGATGAAGCAGATCCCTCATCTGAAAGAGACATTTCCTTACCCAGCTGAAGTGATTGTGGCTGAAGAGAGTTATGAAGTTAGCTGTTGTTCAACCATCAATATGGTGAATGCCAAGAAGCCTTCGACAAAATAAAGGCTTATTTAATGAAACCTCCAGTTCTGATTCCTCCTACACCAGGCCGTCCTTTATCTTGTATCTTACTGATGTTACCTACTTCACTCGGGGCAATGTTGGGGCAATATGATGAATCCGGAAAGAAAGAGCAGGCCATTTATTACCTGAGCAAGAAGTTTAATGAATGCGAATCTCACTATCTGCCAATTGAAAGGACCTGTTGTGCGTTAGTATGGGCTTCCAAGAGGTTGAGGCAGTACATGTTATACTACACTACTTGGCTGATTTCTCGAATGGATCCGTTAAAGTACATATTTGATAGTCTTCATGTGTCATTGAGAATGTCAAAATGGCAAGTGATGTTATCTGAATTTGATATCAAATATGTTACTCAAAAGTCCATCAAAGGGAGTGCAATTGCTGATCATCTAGCTGAAAACCCTCTGGAGGGTGTACAACCCACTATGCTTGAATTCCCCGATGACGAGGTATTGGCACTAGAAAGAAAAGATGAAGAAGAGGGGAATGTGTGGAAGATGTACTTTGATGGAGCAGCCAACATGAATGGATGTGGAATAGGAGCTGTAGTAGTCTCACTTGGTGGGAAGCGATTATCCAGTTTCTATCAAACTAGACTTTGAATGCACCAACAACATGGCAGAATATGAAGCATGTGCAAATGGTTTGCAAGTTGCGATTGACTTGGGAATCAAAGAACTAAAAGTCTTTGGAGACTCTGCGCTCATAATCTATCAAGTTAATGGAGAATGGCGTACGAAGGATCCAAAAGTGGTACCTTATCAGAAGCATTTGTCTCAGTTAATTGAGCGTTTTGATGACATATCGTTCTCTCATTTAACTCGGGACAAGAACGATTCGCGAATGCTTTAGCAACTTTGGCGTGATGACTAACGGAGGTCCATGCTAATGTTCAACCCATCCATGTAGAAATGCAAATGAGCGGTGTATTGCGACAATGTGGAAGATTAGGGACTGGACCAACCATGGTATCATGATATCAAACAGTATATTCAAAGAAGAGAATACCCAGCAGGTGCAAATGAGGTGGATAAGAAGACGATTCGAAGACTAGCCATGGCTTTCTTCCTGAATGGTGAAGTTCTCTACAAGAGGAACTATGACACGACTCTCCTCAAATGCGTAGATGCTCATGAAGCTCGAATAATCATGACTGAAGTCCATGAAGGGATCTGTGGAACTCACACCAATGGACATATGATGGCACGCAAAATCATAAGGAGTGGTTATTACTGGTCCACTATGGAGAATGATTGTATCAATTATGTCCGGAAGTGCCATAAATGCCAAATATATGCAGATCGAGTCAATGCTCCCCCAGTTCAGTTGCATAGCAGGGTGTCTCCTTGGCCTTTCTCGATGTGGGGCATGGATGTTATCGGCCCAATTAATCCCAAAGCATCTAATGGTCATCGTTTCATCTTGGTAGCAATAGATTACTTCACTAAATGGGTGGAAGCTGTTTCATATACCAACATCACACAGAAGGTGTTTCTCAGATTCATCAAAAAGGACATCATCTGCAGATATGGAATTCCAGAAAGGATCATTACAGACAATGCTCCTAACCTCAATGGTGCCGAAGTTCAGAAGTTCTTTGAGACTTTCAAGATCAAGCATCGTAACTCAACTCCTTATAGACCTCAAATGAATGGTGCAGTGGAGGCTGCAAATAAGAATATCAAGAAAATCATTGCCAAAATGGTGGTGAATTACAAAGACTGGCATGAAATGCTGCCGTATGCTCTGCACGCATATCGTACCAACATACGATCAAGCACGGGGGCAACTTCTTTCTCATTGGTATATGGAATGGAAGCCGTATCTCTTATAGAGGTTGAAATCCCTTCGCTTAGAGTTTTAATGGAGGCTGAGCTGGAAGAATCTGAATGGAGGTGGCTTCGATATGAGCAATTGAACATGATCGAAGAAGGAGCTTGCGACCATTTGCCCACGGCGATTGTATCAAAGCGAGAATGGCTAGGGCTTTTAATAAGAAAGTCCAGCCCTAGAATTTTCATCCGGAGATTTGGTTAGAAGAAAATTCTCCTAACCAAGAAGACATGCGAGGGAAAGTGGGCTCCAAGATTCACGAAGGTCCTTACATTATCAAGCATGCATTCTCGAGTGGAGCGTTGATTTTGCAAAATATGGAGGGACAAGAAATTGCCTAAACCAATCATGATGATGCAGTTAAAAGATTTTACGCTTTGAAGAGATGTTTAAAAAGCTTAGGTCGAAAACTTCGAAAAGCGACCTAAGCAAAAGTTAGGGGCAAAGTAGAAGGAAAAGCTGTTAGGGTTGAAAACTTCAAAAAGAGCGACCTAAGCAAAAATTAGGGCAAAACTTGACAAAACAAAAGAGCTCGCTAAAATTTGAAAACTCAAAAGAGCGGCCTAGGCAAAAGTTAGAGTAGAAAAGATAAGCATCTTCGCTGGCAACTGAAACTGGGGCAATTTTTGAAAATCTAGCAAGTCAAGCAGATAAGTGCTGAAACTAGGGCAATTTTAAAAGGAATTTGAAGACATGTCGTTAGATATCATGGCTATGGCATTCAACTTGCTTTAAGAAGTCAATTGATTGAGCCACCAAGAACCTAAACTGGGGCAAAAATTTTGTGTCTCCCAAAATTTTATCTTTTGCATTTCTGTTATTCAAAGCATTTTGTCATCTAATACACCAGACAGTGAAAATGTCCATTCAGTTGATCCCTCCACCTTCTCTTTGAATGCATGTTTATTCATGATGTCTCAAGTAGGATAAATTTAAGCTTCAATTACGCAATCTAACAGTGTTTACAGCAATACATCAATGACTAGCGTCATAATCCAGAAATTTCAGTTAAGCTTGACAAAAAAGTAATCAACCTTCTGAAAAGGAAAATGGGATAAGAATAAAAATGAGCAAGGTCACAGAAGAAAAGAAAGCCTTTGTTGTGCGGAAGGTCAATCTTGAGATTATGAGTTTGATCGGTTAAAGTTCTCCTCGAGGCTTGCTCAATTGAGTTACGGTTAGTTTTTCAATATTGTATAAACTGAAGGTGAATAATTCAAGGCCTTTTGCATATGATTTGAAAAATGAAAAAAAAAAAGATTGTTTTCTTTTCCAAATTACATTTTAGTCGGCCTCAGATGCCAATTTACGTTTTCAGTCGGCCTCAGAGATGCGAGTTCACGTTTAGGTCAAGCCTAAGATACCAATTTTACATTTCAGTAGCCTCATTTGTAATTTACATTCGATCGGCCTCAGTTGCCAATTTACATTTTCAGTCGGCCTCAGTTGCCAATTTACATTTTCAGTCGGCCTCAGATGCCAATTTACATTTCAAATCGGCCTCAGATGCCAATCTACATTTCCAGTCGACCTCAGATGCCAATTTACATTTTCAGTCGGCCTCAGTTGCCAATTTACATTTCAAGTCGGCCTCAGATGCCAATTTACATTTTCAGTCGGCCTGGATGCCAATTTACATTTTAGGTGGCCTCGATGCCAATTTACATTTCAAGTCGGCCTCGGTTGCCAATTTACATTTCATGCCGGCCTCGGATGCGATTTCATTTATCGCCTCGATTTGCTTAATTTACATTTCAAGTCGGCCTCATTTGCCGATTTACATTTCGATCGGCCTCGAGATGCCAATTTACATTCGATCGGCCTCGGTGCCATTTTACGTTCGGTAGGCCTCGATTGCCAATTTACATTTCAAGTCGGCCTCGGATGCCAATTTACGTTTCAGTCGGCCTCAAATGCCAATTTACTTTTGATCGGCCTCGATTTGCCAATTCGTTTTTGTCGACCTCGATTTGCCAATTTACATTTCGAGTCGGCCTCAGATGCCAATTTTACGTTTTCAGCTGGCCTCAGTTGCCAATTTACATTTCAGTCGGCCTCGGTTGCAAATTTACACTTTCAATTGGCCTCAGTTGCCAATTTAGTTTTCAGTTAATCCCAGATTGTCATTTTACATTTCTAGTCAGCCCCTTTGTTGGTTTTAAATTTCAGTCAGTATCGTCTACTCTAGATTCTCGCTAGCTTGTGCATTCGTATTTCACTTTCTCGTATGTGCATATCCTTTGCAGTTTAGATTTTGATTGTTTATATTTCATGCATTTGTCGAACAAAATCAATGTTCATGTCTTTATTCATTCCTTATGAAGAAAATATAAAACTTAAGTTTTTCAGATTCTCTTATAAGAAATGAATAAAGAGGGGCAACTGTGAACACCCAATTTTGTTCAATCTTTTAACAATAAAATCCAAAAATTTGTATCTAGTTTACCTCTTTATTTTATTTACAGTTTCTTTAATTACTTCTTAAAAAAAAAAAAAGGAAACAGGAGGTTCACGGACTTGTGTCTGATTCTCCTTTTACCCAATTCAGTCCGTGAAGCATGGGAAGGAGAAAAAGAAGAAAAATAAAAAAAAAAACGAATGATGATGTCTTAGATTTTTGTTAATTTTCTTTCGGTGAAGTTATGAGTGTCCAGAGAACATATTTACATATTGAGGAGAGGGGGAATGAAAAGAGGGAGAAGACCACCAAAAAAAAATTCAAACACAGGCGTGAGAGACACTGCAAAGAAACCTGAATCCCGATCAAATGAAATACAATCGGCCAGGAAAAATAAAGCGAAGCGGTCACGTATCATTATGATCAAAAAATAAAAATTAAAAAAAAGAGGAAAGCATAGGGGCATGACGCTTCTTCCACTTGCTTACCCCCTCCCCCAAATGCCTCTTCCATCATCATCTTCTTCCTCTCACTTTGCTCTCTTCATTTCTCTGCCTTCCCCCATGATTCCAACCTCAGTTGAACCTCCAAACCACGGACTGACCACAGCCAATTTTCATTAACAATTCATACAATTCCCAAAGTTCAACAATAGTCCATTTTACAAAAAAAATCCCAAATCAAGAGTCAAGATTCTCAGTTTATCAAAGAAAAAAAGAAAAGCAAAAACGGGAAGGAACCACCGCCAAGGCCACCGGTTCCCCTTTCCTCTTCCTTTGCTCAGCAGCGGATCGGCTTCTCAGAGCCTCCTCCGCCCAAGCTCGCCAAGATCGCCGCCCTCTTCCTCCTCCTCCCTTCATGCGGATCCTTCCCTGAAGCCTTCCCCTTCCTCGCAGACCAACCGGCTCCACTCTTCCCCTCCGTCGTTCCCGATCTGCTTCTTCCCCGTCATCGCGTTCCCAGCGCAGAACCACCAGAAGAAGCGGCGGCTTCGGCTCATGGAGTCCCACCGAATCGGCACCGTTTCGGCGTTTGTTCTTGGCCTCTCGCCCTCAGCGCCTCTCTCTTCGCGCGATCCTCCATGCGGCGCCCGGTGGCTCGATTCCTTCTCGGTCATGGGATCACATCTCCTCCTCTCCTTCGCTCCGCGGCGGCTCGCCCGAAGCCACCATCGGCCGGTGAAGTGTCCCCGCCTTCAGGAACCACCACTTTTCCTCTAAAGCCCTCCCTCCATGCTCCTCTCCCTTAAGTTTCGCCACTCCCCTGAAGCTCTCTACCCCTTTGTGTCCGAGTGGGAGGAAGAGAAAAAGTATCTGTGCATGTGTGTATGTGTCCGTGGTTGAAGGGAAAAAGAAAGGAACAATTTTTGTTTGCTATTTTAGTGTGTGTGTGAATGTCCTAAGTGAGTGAGAGAGAGAGATGATTTTTAGTGAGAGTGGTAGTGAGTTTGGGTTTGGGTAGAGTGAGAGAGTGTCTTGTGTGAGTGTGTAAGTGAGTGGGTGGGATAATAGATTGGGGAATTGGGGATTTTATTTTATTTTATTTTTAATTATTATTATTTTACCCAGAGTTTTTTTTTATTTTGTTAAATTAGATTTTAAATTTGAGTTTGGGATTGTGTTGGTGTGGTTAGTGATTCCTTTTATTTTAATTCTTGGGTTTAGTTGTTAGGTTTGAAATGGTTTTGATCTAAAATTAATTAAGGGGTTTATTTGATTCAAAATAAATACGTTTTTTAATTTGTATTGTGTTCTTTCTTTATTTTTATTTGGAGGGAGTTAAATGAATTAGTTATAAAAAACAAAATAAAAAGAAAGAGTGATTTAATATTTTCTTGATTTTTGGGGCGTTTTAGTCCTAGTATTCCTTAGTTTTTTTAAAAAGGGAAGGGGTAATTAGGGCCCTCCTATTTTGATCTAGTTTTTTTAGTTTAATTATATGTTTATATTTATGAATTAATTTTAATTTTTCTTATTTAATTAGTTTAAATACCTTATGTTCATATTTTGCTTTAATTAAATACATAATTATATTTATTCTATTTTAATTTAATTATCGCAAATGTTTATATGTGTTTTACTTGCATTGGTCGTGTATTTGCGTTCATGGATTTTTTTTTTATGTGTTTTGCTTATTGTGTAAATTTCATTTTATTTAATTTTTTTTATTTATATACTTATGTGTTATGCTTAAATTATTTATGTTTATCTTTGTGACTTTTTTTTTTAGTTATTTGTTATGTGTCTATGTTTTTAGTTTAATTGTTTTATATTCTATATGTTTTATTTAAACTAATTATTTTTCAATGTTATAAATAAGTTTTGCTTGTTAGATCAATTATCTTATATATACATTTATTTATTTTGTTCAAATCTTTTAAAAAATATATTAGAATTAATAAAACTAAATAAAACCTTTTTAATAATTTGAATTAAGCCGAAGTGGCTTGTTAATCACGTCCTAGAATATTTTGGTGCGGCGAACGATATTCAAAGTCTCTTTACGAAATAGAGTTAATTTAGCACGGTTTGTTAACTTTAAATTTTAGAATATTTATTTGTGTGACTTAATATTCAAAAATTCCCTTTCGAAATTAATTTTTTTTTCTACTTAATTTATTTGTAAATAATTTTTCTAACATTTTTCTATACTATTTGTGTATCTTGTTTTATTTATAAATTTCTTTATCCTAAATTTTATTTCAAAATATTTTATTTAACTTTTGTTATTGTAGATAGAGGATTAATTTAGTGACGAACTTGTTAACTCGATATTTTGAACTGTTGAGTTGGCATGACTTAATGATTCGAAATTTTCCTTAAAAATGCTTGTTCTCTTTTATATTTGTTTCCATTGATTTATAAAAATACAAAAAAAAATAATATTTTTCTTCTTTTTCTCTTATTTGTAAATATTTGTAATTTATATACTTATTTTCAATTTAAATTTGCTCATCTATTTTAATTGCCTTGTTTGAAAAAGGTTATTTATTTAATTTGCTTGATTAATTAAAAGTGCAGTAGGGCGGGTGTACTAAGTGCGTGGGATTAAATTCTGCCTTTTTTACTCATACTTGAACTCCCGAACTCAAACTGGTTTCCAAGACTATTTCTCTAAAAATGGGTTTTTCCAACGTTTTCCCAATTTTAAATAAACTTGGTGGCGACTTCAATATTTTCAAACAAACAAAAATTTCTTTCTTCGCCGTCCCCGTCGCGATCCCGGTTGCGACACCACCTCTATCGTAGCAGTGGATCTTCTGTTTTAGAGGCCCATTTCAAGGCATTAGAGCAAGCTCTGGCCGCCCTCATAGGGACATTGACCAGGCAGACTGAGGCTGAGTTTCAGACACCCCCAGTCTAGACACCTCCAATTCAGCCACCTCTAGTACAGACACTCCCGGTTCAGGCACCAATTAGTGATCCAGACGACTTAGCATTAGAGCGCTTCAAGAAGATGGATCCACCCACCTTCCAGGGGTATCTCACAATAGAGGATCATCAAATGTTCCTTTGAGAGGTAGAGAAGATCACCGGAGTTATCCATTGCTCTTTTGAGAGAACAGCAGAGTTAGCTAGCCTTGAAAGGGGTAGATCATCGACTTTATAAGCATCTTCAATAGTATCTTCCTCTATTTCAAGAAAATCTTCATTTAGCATCTTTTGGAAGTGGGTCAAGTTTTGGCTTAATGCCTATCCCCAAAAAGAACACAGTTACAATAGAATGCTACATGAAAATTTTTTAGGATAAAATAAATATCATGGAAAATGTTTATTATGGTGGCAATAAAATAGTATCGCCTAACTCAACAAGTATTGGTCATAATACGCGAGAACGTAGGTTCAACTCAAAAGTCGAGGCTAGCGCTAACTGCTTTCTTAGCCGAAAAGTACAGAATAAGTCCAGGATCATATAATAAACCTCAACATGATTTGGAAGCTTGACGATTTGAGTTCAATGAAAATGAAGGAGAAACATTATTATACTGCTTTCATAACAGAAAAGGGACTTGATATAGTTTTAGGCATTCATATGTATTTTTTGAATATATCCATTATAGTTACTTTGGCATTTTTTTTTTCTTTGGTTGGGGAGGGGGTTGGTGAAGGGAAGGACTTTGGCTATTATTTAGGCTTTAGATACCATTCTTATTAAAATTATTATATAGCTCTAATTTTCATATATCCATGGGCCTTGCTTATACATGGACCTTACTTATAATAACGAGTATATAATATCAAAAAAACAAAATATTTCCTATTTAACCATAAAAAAAAACTGGGGGCATCATGTTAGGATAAAACTCCCCGAGGACAGGAGTGTCGAGCAAAGAAATGGTTTTAATGAAAAAGATTCAACATGTTCGACAAAACGGTGCTCACAAGGAAAACACGAAGATGGAACATTGAAAAGTATCAACAAAAAACATTTGGATAGTGATATGTACTCTCGCATCCAATATCAAAATAGTCTAAATCCCCTTATTTGTAGTATAAGTAGACTCAGGTCATTCTTCCTCAGGACACATCAGTTATGTTATCGAATTGTAAATACTAATAACAATAAAAAGACGGGAGTTTGTGATTTTTAGAATGAAACAGAATGAAAGGATTACAGAAACAGAAATAGAATAGAATCACACTTGATCAAAGAATCAATCCCAGACATCATGACTATTAGCAGAATTCATCACAGTTCAAAAGAGTTAACTTTGTATGCTACTCTGTTAATCCGAATCAACTATATAATCATACAGTTTTTACTCAACAATCCTTAAATCACAATCGCAATTTAAATGAATGTCAAATTACGTACAGTTTGGATTAACCTGAACAACCAATCGGTTATTCAGCCTTTACTTCAATTTCACTAACGAATTCAGTCCTATATCTAATCAGATATAATTCAAACATGATCATGTTAAATAACCAAATCTATAATCGAAATTGAAGTTTAGAAAAGGAAAGCATACATACAAATAAGATTTATACAACAGGAACTCTGAATTCAAACCAACTATCTATGATGTCAAGGATTGAGAGAAGTTTAGCTTTCCATGGACATCTCCATTGGAAAGCTCTTTGTATGAACACCTTGAGTTTGAAAGGAAAAACGAAAATACAAGTTTCTGGTTCTTTATTGTTGATTTTTTTTTACAGAATTGCAAAGGAAACAGAAATTTATAGGCAATCCAATGTCCCTACCCGGATTTCCACTTATCACTAACCTTATCTTATCCAGATTTTCCTGATTTCTGAAATCTGATCTAGATAAGATAATCCTCTCTGGATAAGCTTTCTAGAGACATATTATATGCATTAATTGGATCAGAAATGAGTGAGATATGCCCAATTATGTGAGGAAAGGTCTTGGACCCACCTAAGCATTAGCTCCAAAACTTGGAAGTCCAATTAAGCCTTGAAAAGGACCGAATTTGATGAAGCCTGTGAAACCCAAAATTATAAATCTCGGTCTTAGCTTTCAGGAGCCACCAAGATCACCTAAATCCGATATTTGTAGAGCCCAAAATGATCTGTGGAAGACAAAAAGGTCATAGTGAGTGTAAAATCCGAAATTAACCAAATTGCAACAATTAAATCCAATGAGGCCCAATAATGCAAAACTCAATTAAATCATTAGCATTAAACACATATAGAAGCTAATTAGGCCAAGTATGAACAATAATAGGTGCCTAAAAATTTCTCTCTCAAATTCCCCCACACTTAATCTTTTGCACTCCTGGGCAAAATCCAAAAGTTGAATCATAGGGACCTAAAAATTCACCATTGGAAATAAGAAACAAACACTTTATTCACAAGAATTCAGAACATATGTATGAACACATTCTCAACATCTCAAGAAGACAAATCCAATCAAAAGATGAACCAAGAGTAATAGAATCTCATTAGGCAAACTCTCAAATGTTTAGGCTTGTATTTACACTCAAAGCACATCATGAATATTAACACTACCATAAGCTTGACAAGCCTCTAACATCAACATTTGAAACACATGCACATAAAGATCAAAAGGACTTTCCAGGTTGTAGCAAGGTTAAGGTATGGGAAGATATAAGAAAGGATACTAGCTATCAACCTAAGAGACTAGAAGAGCCATGAGGAATGATTCCAAACAAACATGCACAGTTGAACTCCATTTCCATTTTGCCTTTCATATATATATATATATATATATATTCTTTTTCTTTTTCTCTTCTTCTCTTCTCTTTTTTTACTCCTGCCAAATATGCATTTCTATTATATTTACAACTAAACACAATTTTTTTTTTATCATTTTCATCATTTTTGTTTTTTTTTTCATAACGAATACATAGATGAAGTAAACAAAACAAAAAAACCTCAAATTGTTGGATAACTCCTACATTTATTTAAGAACCCATTCCAAAGCTCTTTTATTAACACTACCATAAGCTTGACAAGCCTCTAACATCAACATTTGAAACACATGCACATAAAGATCAAAAGGACTTTCCAGGTTGTGGCAAGGTTAAGGTATGGGAAGATATAAGAAAGGATACTAGCTATCAACCTAAGAGACTAGAAGAGCCATGAGGAATGATTCCAAACAAACATGCACAGCTGAACTCCATTTCCATTTTGCCTTTCATATATATATATATATATTCTTTTTCTTTTTCTCTTCTTCTTTTCTCTTTTTTTACTCCTGCCAAATATGCATTTCTATTATATTTACAACTAAACACAATTTTTTTTTTATCATTTTCATCATTTTTATTTTTTTTTCATAACGAATACATAGATGAAGTAAACAAAATAAAAAAACCTTAAATTGTTGGATAACTCCTACATTTATTTAAGAACCCATTCCAAAGCTCTTTTACTCTCTAAAGTTAAGGTGAATCATTGTTTTTCACTTTATGAGCTTGTAGTGAATTACAAAACAAAGGATGGTTTAAATAGGCTCAAATAGGCAAACAATGGAATTAATGCAAGGTAGGCTAATTTGGATAGTAGCATAGAAAAAAAATGGCCTAAATCATCTCAATACATGCATGTGAACCAAAAGCTTCAACAAGAGTTAAGTCAAGTTCTAGAGTGACTAACAAACATGAGTGAAAACACACAAGCAAATAAAAACATAATTATTCATATGTACAAGGCTCAAAAACTCTCAAGGGATAAATCTATCACAATTGGTCCATCAATTAATCATCAATACTTACTAAAAATGCATCCATATCATGCCATGAAAACTTGAGCACAAAATCAAAACAAACTCTTTATATATATATATATATATATATATATATATATATATTTATTTATTTATTTTTTTTTTTTTTAGAAAGACTTAGGAAGACAAAATCCTAATTCTAAAACACTCCCCCACACTTAAATTACACATTGTCCTCGATGTGATTACAAAACAAAAGATAAAGAAACTTGTGTAATTAAAGAGCGAAGGAGGAAAAACTCCCTTATTATAGTGAAAAAATTTGCACTTGAGGATGAGTGGGCTTATCCAAAGATAGCTCCTCTAGTTCGTCCCCTACCAATGCCAGGTTTTCATGAAAATACTTCAGACGGTGACCATTAACTTTGAAACTCTTGTCACTAGATTCACTTTTGATTTCCACTGTACCATAAGGAAAAATGTTAGTAACAACAAAAGGACCATCCCATCTTGAACGAAGCTTACCGGGCATGAGCTTAAGACAAGAATTGAATAAAAAGACTTTTTGGCCAATAGAGAATTCTTTTCTAGAAATCATCTTGTCCTGAAATTTCTTAGTTTTCTCCTTGTAAAATTTTGAATTCTCATAAGCCTCCAAACGAAGCTCCTCAAGTTCCTGCAACTGAAATTTCCTTTCAACACCTGTTTTATCAAAATCCATATTACAACACTTAACTGACCAATATGCACGATGTTCAATCTCCACCGGAAGGTGGCATGCTTTACCAAAAACAACTCGAAAAGGAGACATCCCTATAGGTGTCTTGTAAGTAGTCCTATGAGCCCAAAGAGCATCCTCAAGCCTGCGGCTCCAGTCTCTCCTATTCGGTTGCACTACCTTTTGCAAAATTTTCTTGATCTCCTTATTAAAAACCTCAGCCTGCCCATTAGTTTGGGGATGATAGGCAGTGGAAACTCTGTGGACAACCCCATACTTTCGAAGCAAAGCTTCCATGGTCCTATTGCAAAAATGACTCCCTTGGTCACTAATGATAGCGCGAGCCACACCAAACCTACAAAATATGTTAGACTTTACAAAATCTGCAACAACACGAGAGTCATTAGTCTTGGTGGCTTTGGCCTCCACCCATTTGGATACATAATCAACAGCAAGCAAAACATATGTAAATCCAAAAGAGGCAGGAAAGGGTCTCATAAAATTAATACCCCAAACATCAAAAACTTCACAAAAGAGAATAGGTTGCTGTGGCATCTCATGTCTACGAGTGATGGCAGATCCGGTTTTCTGGCACTGCTCACAAGTGGTAAAAACCTGATTTGCATCCTTAAAAATGGTAGGCCAATAGAAGCCAGAGTCCAGTACTTTCCTAGCCGTCTGCTGTGGTCCAAAGTGCCTTCCAACAGGGAAGCATGACAGAAATGAAGTACAGACTGGATCTCATGATCTGGTATGCACCTGCGAATTACCTGGTCACTATACAATTTCCACAAATATGGATCATCCCATACATAGTATTTGGCATCACTTTTTAATTTAGCAATCTGTAACCTAGATGCATGTTGGGGCAAAATAGATGCAACCAAGAAATTAACTAAATCAGCAAACCAGGGGGAAGTGGTGGTATCATGCAGCTGCATAAGTTGCTCATCAGGAAAATCATCTCTGATAGGCAAAAGGTCGGAATCCTGCTCGATCCTGCTCAAGTGATCAGCTACCAAGTTCTGTGTGTAACATCCTAATTTTTAACCCAATACTCTAGAACATATTTAGGTTAATCATTAGTCTATTACTCTTTTAGCCTTATTCCTTACAACCTTTCATTAAAATACTTAGCGGAAAATACAAATAAACTTTTCTTTTTGAGACTTGATAGCAAAATGCGAGCCGCGCACTAACCTAACATTCGTCATAACCATAACGTGCAAGAAAAAGTAACCACACCATTGATAATCATGAAACATAGTATTATACATATCAATCATAATATCATATCTTCATAGATACATAGACTACTAACATCATTGTACCATCATTTACATCAAAACACCCCCATATATGTGAAGTCATCCTTATCCACCTATGAGGTTGGATAAGTGTCAACCCAAAAAGTTAAGCTACCTATGCTCCCGCAGTGACCCTCCACCCCGTCTTCTAATGTGATCCTTAAGCACGAGCCTTAACAGAAGTCACAAACCTCGTTGTAATCCTCGTCTAGAGACGACACGGAAGAAGAGGAAGGGATGAGAAACTTATTCAAGATTCTCAGTAGGAATTCCCGACTCTAACACAAGTGTCATCGTCGTCGTCCCCAGCCACCTCGATTTTAATTATGAAAAAGGTGTACATGCATAAGGATTGGTTTTAGGCTTTTCAAATCTACTTATCCGAAGTGGGTGTCTTTTAGTATGTGTCTTAATGACATGAATACAACAGATATTTGATGAATGCATGACAATACCATATGCACATTAACACGAAAGTCATAATACTTGGGCACATCATAAGGAAACAAGAATCATGTATGTGGCATAAAGAGGCATAGTAATTTTCATGTGATATCTTTCTTATAAATAAAGCTCTTAAGTTCTTTTTCTTGAAGACTACCCTCTTAACATATCCACCAAAAGTCCAACCGATTCACCGGCCTGGCAATAATCTGGTCACCAAACTACGTCTCACCTATTACCTAGGAATGAGCTCAATCCTAACTAGTCGTCACTAAATTTAATATGGGCTAATAGAGGGGGCATACATAACTTTCTTGGATCACCTATCTTAGGATCATTTCCTTCTTTGAAACGCTCTACTGGTATCTAGTACACAGCGAATTGTCCGCTTTGGCAAGCTCAATGTCAATACCCTCACGGATTTGTTTCCTCCCCACCGTAGCGGGAGAAATGCGTCTCAGTTTTATGTCACATCTGTTCTGGGGGTGCTCGGCCGAACCGGTGTCACCCAGAACCTTTCCTGGGGGTGCTCGGCCGAACCGGTGTCACCCAGGAGTTTTCGCAAGCTTTTTCTCAAGTACTCAAGTTTGATGGGAAATTCGGCAGCGTAATGGCGTACACCGGATTTCCATCAAACTTGCTTTATGCCACCAAACATATAGAGCATGCATAGCCATTCAATACCAACATAAGGCATCATAATCATCGTGTGCATCATAAGCATCATAATATCATAATTTTGCATAACGCATCATGGCGTGAGCATCAACATATCAACACTATATACTCTCATAAACATACAACCTCATGAATTCCTCATATGAATAACATCATCATCATTTACATACCACATGCATCATCATAGAACATTCAAACGTTTACCCTTACGGTAGCTTATGCTTTGACCCTTACGGGTCTAAATCTTGAGATATAGTTCTCTAACATCCGTCGTTCATATGTTATGTACCTAAGGGCTCATAATAAATCATCATTCCTAATCCTCATGTTCATACTCAAATTTGAAAAGCATAGGGCAGAATTTCTAACTTGTGGTTACAGGGTTCTAGAACTTACGTTCTAGACCCTTTCACAGTTTCGTCTTCGCCTAAGGCACTATAAATTAAATCTAGATCAATTATGAGACATTCCTAAGCTTAGGGACTAGTTATTAATCATGTTTATCATGTTGTAAGGGTGCTGGACAGAATCCAGAAAAATAAATGTTCTAAGAGTTCTACATTTTGCATTTTTACGATTTTCTAGTTACTAGTTTCCTTATAGGTGCTAAAATTCAATTCTAATCCAAAAGTTACCAAGTTTTTCATGTCTAAACAATCCTAATCTGATTATGCTCCCATTAAAACAGTTTGGATAAGTTCCATAAACAAATGGGTCAAAACTATGTTAAATTCTAGCTTTACGGTATTTCTAGTTAGCTAGTTTCTTACCTATTATACATAGAATCATTTCTACATCATCATATGATATTTTCACACATTCTAACACATCAAAACATCATCATACAGTATCACACTCATCATATCAGAACCGAAAACATTTAGCTTCAGTAAAGGATTTAAATTGACATTTCTAGGTACATAAGTTAACTAGTTTCTCTTGAAATCAATTTAGAATTTCTAAAACTCTTTGAAAATCATTTTAATTCATCAAGAGGCTAAGAGAAGCCTTAGGTCAATGACCAAAATATATTTCATCTCCTAAAAGGGGATAAAGTCATATCTCATGACAACATAACCTTGAAAAGATTTGTAAAGCTTTAAGGAAAACTTAGAACATAGACTATTGGTCCTTGTAGCTAGATGAAAACTCATTGCAAGTCCATCATCACTACTTGGCCGAAAATATGCATTCAAAGAATGGTTTCACATTAAACTTTAACTTGGAATGAAATGGGCAAGTCTTTGAGCTCTAGGTTCTTTAAGTTATAACATAAAATAAACGTGCTCATGCTTTTCATTTTTAATCTTGCATACAAAATAAAGTGATGACTTAAATTAAATATGCAAGGCATCAACTTAAACGTGCAAGCTTGAAAGTAAATATGCGAGGCATAAACTTAAACGTGCAAGCTTGAAAGTAAATATGCAAGGTTTAATTCTTTATTTTAGTGCTCTTAACCCAACAACAATCGACTTTAAGGCCGAAATAGATAGGCATTTGAGAAATTAATTAGGTGATGATGCAAGTTCAATTCTTTATTTTAGTGCTCTAGGCCCAACAACAATCGACTTTAAGGCCGAAATAGAAAGGCTTTGAGAATTAAATTAAGTGATTATGCAAGTTCCATTTTAATCTTTATGTTCTTAGGTGATAGCTTGAAAGTAAGGATGCATAACAAGAATATAAATGTAAATGCAAGCATAAAATAAATTATGCAAGTTCATTTTATTTTATTTTTTCTAGAGCTCTTAACAAGGCTTTAAAGGAACTTAAACCTCAACCCAAACTCATCAAACCAAGATAAAGTAAAGTCTAGAGTTCTTAGAACTCAACATAACATTTTTAGAAATCAAAACATTTTGCATGTAAAAGAAAAGGAAATGGCCGAAATTTCAAAGAACAAAAGAACATTTTGAAACTCTAGAGTCCATGATCTTGATGATATATTAACACCAACATCATGAGACCTCATCATTGAGTCCTTAGAACCATTTTAAATCACCATCAAAACTAAAGTTCTCAAGAGTTCAAGAAAGGAAGAACTAGAAACATTTTTGCTCAAGAACAAAGATCAAGCTCTAGAGTTTGTTTCAAGTGATGAACATCATCATGAAACTCTCATCACCAAGCTCTCATTTCCTTGAACTTCAAGACCCATGGCCGAAAATGAGAAAGAAAAAGGAGAAGAAAAGAAGTTCTAAAAAGAATCAAGAGAAACTATAAACATAAAGCTTAGAACAAGAACTTTAAAGAAAGGAATACTTGAAAGAAAATCCCTACTTGGTGTGATGATCTTGAAGATGGAAGAAGAAGATGAAGATGATGAAGAACTTGAAGAACTTGAAGAACACTAGAACTTTGAGAGAAAAAGAAAAGCTTTGAGTGTTCCTAAACTTAGCAAATGATCTAAAAGTGGTGCAAGCTCCTCAAGGCATTCTATTTATAGAAAAATGAAACAAATGAAGGGTGCTCATGGAGGAGGAGGGCTTTGGCCATGTGTGCAGAATTGGAGGGCATCCATGAGTTCCATGAGGTGAGATAATGTGGTCTTGAGGCATGGTGAGGTATGACTCAAAGTATGGTGAGGTATGGTTCAAGGTATGGCCTCAAGCATGGTTCTTTGAGTGAGAAAACAATTAAACATGTGGCCAAAGGGGGTAAGAGTTTCGGCCATGTGCATCAGATTTGGGGGAGGATTTCTTGCATTTTAATTGTGGTTTAGAGTTGTGTTTAGGTGTATCTTTGATTATGCTTAAGATTAGGAATTTGTAAGAAAGTGTTTAGGTAAGGAAAATGGATAATTAAGGTGGTCTAGACATAATTAAGGAGTGGTCTTGCACCATTAGTGAGTTAGATCCTCAATTTAGAGTCTAAACAACTCTAGACACACTTCCTTGATTTAAGGAATTGGAGAGAGAAAACACTATTCAAGATTCCAAGACTAGGAATCTTGAGTTCTAAAAAGGGATTTAATCTAAGCAATTTTAGGTTCTAATTAACTTTAATAAATTATTTTGACTCTATATTAATTAGGGAAATTAATTAACCTTCGATTAGAGCCTAATATTGCTTAGGTTAGCTTAATTACGTCATTAGGCGTAAAAACACTATTCTAGGGGCAAAATCGTAATTTTGCACAAAACTGCCCGGGACCACCGGGACTTGAACAGAGACCTCTAGACACATGAAAACATGTTTTTAAAGCTCTGGGAAAAGTTTCGGGCACAAACGGCACTTCTACCCTCGTAAAAATGCTATAGGGGTATTTTGGTCATTTTGACCCGAAACTGTGGAAAACGAGATTTTCACTTCCGGAAGCATTCAAAGGCCATTCAATCCCCTTCAAATATTGAGTTGACCCTTCGAGGATGATCGAGTTGGTTACTCTCGAATTCGGATCAGGAAATGACCTCAGGGGCATTTTGGTCATTTCCCTCAGACAGAAAAATCGGGGCGTTACACTGTGCACCACTCCTATCTTTGATCTCTATATCAAACTCCTGGAGTAGCAACATCCAACGAATCAACCTTGGCTTTGCATTTGGCTTTTTCAATAAGAACTTCAATGCTGCATGATCTGGAAAGACAATCACTCTAGAACCAAGTAAATAAGAGCGAAACTTGTCTAATGCAAAAACAATAGCCAAAAGTTCTTTCTCAGTGGTAGTATAATTAGCTTGAGCTGTGTCTAATGTCCGTGAAGCATAGGCTATAACATGAGAAATCTTGCAAATTCTTTGAGCTAAGACAGCTCCAAGTGCAAAGTTAGAAGCATCACACATCAGCTCAAAAGGAGACTCCCAATTAGGTGGTTGGATGATGGGAGCTGTAGTGAGTTGCTTCTTCAGCTCATCAAATGCCTGCTGACAAGGTGTATCAAAAACAAACTCCACTTCCTTCTGTAGCAGCCTGGATAAAGGTAAAGCTATCTTGCTGAAATCTCGTATAAATCTCCTGTAAAAACCTGCATGGCCAAGAAAAGAACGCACTTCCCGCACAGACACGGGGTAAGGTAAAGAAGCAATAACATCTATCTTGGCTCTATCAGTTTCAATGCCTCTCCTAGATACTAAATGCCCTAAGACTATCCCTTTTGTCACCATAAAATGACATTTCTCAAAATTTAGCACAAGATTAGTCTTAATGCACCTATCCAAGACTCTAGACAGACTCTCTAAACATGCATCAAATGAGGATCCATAAACAGTGAAATCATCCATAAATACCTCCATGCAACTCTCTAAAAGATCTGAGAAAATACTTACCATACACCTTTGAAAAGTACCTAGAGTGTTGCATAGACCAAATGGCATCCTCCTATAGGCAAAAGTGTCGAATGGACAAGTGAAAGTAGTTTTCTGCTGGTCCTCTGGTGCTATATGGATCTGAAGATAACCTGAGAATCCATCCAAGAAGCAATAATGAGAATTGCCTGCAAGTCTCTCTAACACTTGATCAATGAATGGAAGAGGAAAATGGTCCTTTCTAGTGGCTTGGTTCAACTTCCTGTAGTCTACACACACCCTCCAACTATTTTGAATTCTAGTTGGAATTAATTCATTGTTCTGATTTTTCATAACAGTTATGCCAGTCTTCTTAGGAACCACTTGCAAAGGACTAACCCACTCATTGTCTGATATAGGATAAATGATCCCTGCTGCTAGCAACTTGCTGACTTCTTTCTTCACTACCTCCAAAATGGTAGGATCCAACCGCCTTTGTGGCTGTCTTACAGTTCTAGCACCATCCTCTAACAATATCCGGTGCATACAAGTGGAAGGACTGATCCCTGGAATATCAGCTAAAGACTAGCCAATAGTTTTCTTGTGATCTTTCAACATCTGCA
Organism: Dalbergia cochinchinensis; assembly: GCA_031216125.1. Classification (NCBI taxonomy): domain Eukaryota; kingdom Viridiplantae; phylum Streptophyta; class Magnoliopsida; order Fabales; family Fabaceae; genus Dalbergia; species Dalbergia cochinchinensis. The sequence goes on from CM062368.1 coordinate 30,300,571, forward strand.
GTAACTTATCTTCTTGATCCGGTTGGAGATCATTTGTTACAATAACTGGAAGCTTATCATTAGCCTCTAGGAAAGCATATTTTAGGTGTGAGGGTAGAGGCTTCAACTCTAAAGTTGGTGGTTGCATAATGGATGGTAATGGTGGTTCTTTCAATTCTGTTGCTGCAACATTCAAATCTGCACAAATATTTTCTACAGCAACAGTTTCTGCAGAATCAATCTCCACACTTTTGAACTCTTCACAATCAGCAAATTCATCAAAATCAGCAAAATCATCATATTCAGAGCTTAAATCTGTGTAATCATCAATCAGAAAATCAATGACATCAAGATAGAAAAGAGAATGCTCTTCCGAAGGATGTTTCATTGCATCAAAAATATTGAATTGCATAACATCATCACCAAACTCCATAGAAAGAGTTCTTGCATCTACATCTATCTTAGTTTTTGCTGTTTTCAGAAAGGGTCTTCCCAAAATCAGTGTGGGTCCATTGCTGGACATTTCATCTTCCATTTCCAGAATGTAGAAATCAGCTGGGAAAATCAACTCATTTACCTGAACAAGCACATCTTCAAGCACACCTGCTGGATGTGTAGTGCTCCTGTTGGCTAGTTGGATTACTACACCAATTGGTTTCAAATCTCCAAGCTTCAATGATCTATAAACTGATGTAGGCATGACATTTATGGAAGTACCTAAATCTAGCATTGCATTCCCAAATTTAGAGTTGCCTATGGTGCAAGGGATGGTGAAAGTACCTGGATCTTTGCACTTCTTGGGTATATTGGGCTGAATCAATACAGAAACATTTCTACCCATGCTCATCTTTTCATGACCGTTCAACTTCCTTTTATGAGTGCATAACTCCTTAAGAAACTTTGCATATTTGGGAATCTGCTTTATGGCATCCAAGAGAGGAATGTTGACCTCTACTTTCTTAAAAGTGTCAAACAGCTCCTTATCTACTTCAGCTGCTTTTCTTGTTTGAGCTATTATGTTGGGAAAAGGTAATAAAGGTATGAAATTAGAATCTGCAGCACTTGACTTTTTCTGAATTTCCATTTTTTCTGCTGCATCATTTTTTTCTGTTTTCTCGCTGCTAGATTCAATTTTCTGTTTCTCCATTTCTAACTCCTTACCACTTCTCAATGTAATGGCACTCACATTTCCTTTTGGATTGATGATTGATTGAGAAGGGATTTGGCCAGAACCTTCTGACTGCATTTTGTTGACTGAAGTTGCCAACTGTCCAATCTGTGTTTGCAAGTCTTGAATTGTAGAATTCACATTTTGCTGGAACTGTAGGTTACTGGTCGCCATATGTTTCACCAAATCCTTTAATGTAGGATCTGAATTGGTACTCTGCATGGGTTGCATCACATTCTGCTGCATATTCTGCTGCTGTCTAAATGGAGGTGGTTGGTACTTATTGCTTTGACTTGGACTTGGTCCTGCTATTTGAAATTTTTGTTGATGTGGTACATTTTGCTGCACAGGACCATATCTCAAGTTAGGATGATCTCTCCACCCTGGATTGTACCTCTCAGAAAATGGATCATACTTTTGCTGTTGTTAAGGTCTGTATGGTTGCTGTTGTTGCGGCCATCCAATGAACATTCCGGCCACTGCAGCTGAGTCTTGTACTCCTGGATCAATTTCTTGTAATGTAGGACATGCATCAGTATAATGACCTGTGGTGGTACATATGCCGCATACTTGTGAAGGACATCGATTTGCTGTATTGATTTGCTGGTGTTGTCCAACAGCTAGCTGTCTTACAAGAGATGTAAGCTCGATTATCTTATTTTTCAACCTCTGATTATCAGCAGTTACAGTCACCTCATTGACTCCCTTAGCTGGTGCAAAAGATCTTGAGCCAAACTACTGTGAGTTGGCTGCCATGTTAGCAATTAGAGTTCTTGCTTCTGCAGGTGTCGTGTCCATCAATGCTCCACCACTTGCTACATCAATCATATTTCTATCATTTTGAATCAGCCCTTCATAGAAATATTGGATGAGAAGCTGTTCATTAATCTGGTGGTGAGGACATGTTGCACACAACTTTTTGAATCTCTCCCAGTACTCATATAAAGTCTCCCCAGAGAACTGCCTGATGCCACAAATATCTTTTCAGATAGATGTTGTTCTGGATGCAGGGAACAACTTCTCTAAGAACAATCTCTTCATTTCTTACCATGTAGTAACAAAACCTGGATGAAGATAATACAACCAGTCCTTTGCTTCAGCATCTAAAGAGAAAGGAAATGCTTTCAACTTGATATGCTCTTCAGGCACTCCTTGAGGTCGCATGGTGGAGCACACAACATGAAACTCCTTAAGATGCTTATTAGGATCCTCTCCTGCAAGACCATGAAACTTGGGCAGCAAATGGATTAGACCAGACTTAAGCTCAAATGGCACCTCCAACTCAGGATATTGAATACACAAAGGCTGATATGCAACATCAGGTGCAGCCAATTCTTTAAAAGTTCTGTTAGCCATGTTATCAATACCAATTTCAGATACAAGAACACTGATAACAGATGCACAATTAGATACAGAATCACTTGCAGAATCACTCAAATTAACACCTTGATTACTACCAGCAACACTATGAAAAACCAAATTCCTATTCACTATATTCAATCTATGAAAAGTTCTATCTATTTCAGGATCATGTGCATACAATTCACCAGGACCAAACCTTGTCATGCACACATACACAAAAAGCACAGCTAGAATTCAGGAACACAACTAAAAATAGCCTATTATGCGAAATATAATAGAAATTGAAAATTCCTATCAATTAATTTTTTTAAAAAAATAAATAACACCATAGAAGTACTCTAAAATACTAGGGAAGTAATCTGACTAATTTTTTTCATTTTAAAAAATAGAAAAAATAATAAAAAATTAAAAAAGTGGTCTAAATGAAGGATTTTTGGAAAAATAAGCATAGCAAGACAATTACTCTGATAATTTCTTGGGTCTATTACTTTTTTTTCTGATTTTCTAGAATTTTGTTCGAGGTAAAATGAGTAAGTTGAAAAATACTTGTATTTTCTGCAGCAACAAGAAACAACAGCCTGCAACACCACTGTTAGTGAAATACAGAAGCAGAAATATGTGCAGAATTATTTGAAACACACATATATAACAAGATCAGATAACATAATATGCATCCCCGGCAACGGCGCCAAATTTTGATATGTACTCTCGCATCCAATATCAAAATAGTCTAAATCCCCTTATTTGTAGTATAAGTAGACTCAGGTCATTCTTCCTCAGGACACATCAGTTATGTTATCGAATTGTAAATATTAATAACAATAAAAAGACGGGGGGGGGAGTTTGTGATTTTTAGAATGAAGCATAATGAAAGGATTACAGAAACAGAAATAGAATAGAATCACACTTGATCAAAGAATCAATCCCAGACATCATGACTATTGGCAGAATTCATCACAGTTCAAAAGAGCTAACTTTGTATGCTACTCTGTTAATCTGAATCAACTATATAATCATACAGTTTTTACTCAACAATCCTTAAATCACAATCACAATTTAAATGAATGTCAAATTACGTACAGTTTGGATTAACCTGAACAACCAATCGGTTATTCAGCCTTTACTTCAATTTCACTAACAAATTCAGTCCTATATCTAATCAGATATAATTCAAACATGATCATGTTAAATAACCAAATCTATAATCGAAATTGAAGTTTAGAAAAGGAAAGCATACATACAAATAAGATTTATACAACAGGAACTCTGAATTCAAACCAACTATCTATGATGTCAAGGATTGAGAGAAGTTTAGCTTTCCATGGACATCTCCATTGGAAAGCTCTCTGTATGAACACCTTGAGTTTGAAAGGAAAAATGAAAATACAAGTTTCTGGTTCTTTATTGTTGATTTTTTTTTACAGAATTGCAAAGGAAACAGAAATTTATAGGCAATCCAATGTCCCTACCCGGATTTTCACTTATCACTAACCTTATCTTATCCAGATTTTCATGATTTCTGAAATCTGATCTAGATAAGATAATCCTCTCTGGATAAGCTTTCTAGATACATATTATATGCATTAATTGGATCAGAAATGAGTGAGATATGCCCAATTATGTGAGGAAAGGTCTTGGACCCGCCTAAGCATTAGCTCCGGAACTTGGAAGCCCAATTAAGCCTTGAAACGGACCGAATTTGATGAAGCCTGTGAAACCCAAAATTATAAATCTCGGTCTTAGCTTTCAGGAGCCACCAAGATCACCCAAATCCGATATTTGTAGAGCCCAAAATGATCTATGGAAGACAGAAAGGTCATAGTGAGTGTAAAATCCGAAATTAACCAAATTTCAACAATTAAATCCAATAAGGCCCAATAATGCAAAACTCAATTAAATCATTAGTATTAAACACATATAGAAGCTAATTAGGCCAAGTATGAACAATAATATATGCCTAAAAATTTCTCTATCAGATAGCTCGGGAAGAGAAGAAACTATTGAAGGGATCAGAGCATGCTGAGATAAACATTGACAGATTGGAAAGGCGTCAACAGAGGCTGAGGAACTCATACTTGTTATTTGTCAAAAAAGCGGAGGCTCCAGAGAAAGCTCATCGACATTTGAAGAAGAACTCAAGCTAGATAAGGGACTCAAAGGCTTGGACATGGGATTTCTAGTGAACAAATGAAATGTCGAAATGAAGGGCTGGAACGATTATTTAGAAAAGCTAAATTCTAGGAGATAAAACACATAATGCAGCAGTTTTTCAAAGGAACGTGGGCATGGACGTGAAAGACCGAACATGTGACTGAAGCTCGAATTAATGCTTGTAGACATGTGGCAAATTTGTGTACATAGTTTTTCACTATAAATAAGAGTAGATTTGGAATTGTCGAGGCATGAGATGGTCATTGTCATCAACTATATTAGCATTTTGATGCACTTGAGAACTAGACCCCAAAGACTATATTAGCATTGTCATCAGTCATCATCTGTGCCTTTATGCTTAATTGACAATCCTGACACCCGCGAGGAAGAATACCCTTCTAAAGAAGAGGACTCTTCGAGTGGGGAAATTTCTTTGGTGGGATCAGCCCATGTTCATAGATTTAGATACACCCTTTCTACTACTCTGACTCTTCTAGTAGAGGAAGTAGAGCTAGTAGTCAAGGGTAAGGGTGTGGACACGCGGTTGCGCACATGGTCTCTGAGGCTTCACGAAATTAGTATAGACCTTTATGTTTATGTCTTCTACTTTTGTGAAACAACTATGTTACAATTATTCTTATTGTTCTCTTTAGTCTTCGGCTTTATTTACATCGCTTATGGCTCACATTTTTCACTTTCAGAAGAAAAATTTATATACTAATTTCACTAAGATATTTAAAAAAAAAAATCTGCAAAGGCGTAAGTAATGATAATAAAGACCGTATTACAGCTTAGGCATAGTATAAATTTATCAGGGTATTACGTAGAGTATCTTTTTATATTTGTAAGTGCTATTATGTTTTTTCCCAAATAAAATTTTCTTTCACATCAATAAATAAATAACTAAATAAAAGACAGGTCAACAGTGCATGGAAGGGGTCAAAGAATGCTAGGATCTTCTTGTTTTCAGGATTTGTTTATCGTGTTGCTAAAAAGTCAAAATAATAACAAAAAAATCATGCCAGATATACTTGGTAGAGATATGACAAATTTTTAGCAGTTGAATGAACTGAAAAATTAAAAGTTTTGCAATAATATTTTACCACATAATTTGGATAATGAAATTTCACTTGTAAAGTATTTTTTTTTTATCTTTTTTGGTTTTCTTGGTCAGAGATTGCTGGTGTTGACATGAAAGTTTTCATCAGGCTTTAGCTTTTAGCTGGTTTCTTTGATGGTTTATGGGCTATTTTTCGATCCTTTAGTCTGTAACTCTGTATTGTATGGCTCCCTTCCTAACCAGGGTTTTGACTTTTGAGCCATTTCCAGTCATGTATTTAGATAATTAAAAGATGAGTATTTATTAAGACACTCATTTAATATGATATGATGAATAAAATGTGTGAGATTCACCATTATATTTAATAATTATTAAATAAATATCTCAATATACACTCATATTTTAGATATTTAAATAATATTTTTGTTAGGAATACTGTAGAAGGAGCAAAAAGGCAAAAAGTTACGTCAACATCAATGCGCCATTTCCTATCGCCCCAGCGAGTGCCCTTCTGGTACGATGTCCCTGTTGGATAACTTTATATTATGTGATATCCAAGTTGCATTTAGACGATTCCCGACGACTTGAGGGCTCGTCTTTATTTGGCTTCGTATTTAGTAATTCTAATTATATTACTTACAAATTTTGGCTATATATTACCGATAAATTATATTTATATTTATTATTAATTATCTTATTATATTTACAAGGTGTAACTACAATTTTTAATTTTATATATATGTGTATTAATATTCAAACATTTAAATGGTATCTAAAATTACATATACTGATATTATTCTTTTAACGAAATGAGGATGATACACATGCTAGTCAAACTGTTTATCAAATATATATATATATATATATATATATATATATATATATATATATATATATATATAATAGTCATAACTCATGAGGTTCATTTAAAAGTTGAAATTATATTCACTTTCTATCAAGTTGTTTCCCATTCCCAGTTCACATTAGGCATCGTAGAGGTTGCCCGCCGTGTGATTCCTGGATTCGAGTTTGCCCTTTCAACTCTTCATCATATAACGATTTTTTGTTCCTTTCGCGTTTTTCGAAGAATTGATAAAGCATTTCAAGGGATACGCAATGAGCTGTGGCTCTAGGTTAGTACTTAGTAGGTTACCCCGTATGGTACTCTCGTGACAAAAATCGAACTATACACATTGATCAGTCATCAAAATGGGAAATATACCTATTGATGAGTCGCCAAAATGGAGACCAATTCAAACTATACTCGTCCATGAATATTTAACCTCAAAATCCAAGAAGTGGGATACATATATATTCTGAGATTTAATTAATTTACCAACACATAATTGGTTAGATCTTCCCATAACAAATATTTAATTAATTTAATTTATATTAAATCAAAATCTCACTAGCTCTTTATTTTGAACAGTGACTGCGATTCCCATTAGCCTATTGCCATTCCCATCCACTCAATTTTTATTTAGTTTGCCTAAAGTACCATTTTAGTCTCTTTTATAATTAAAGTATTATCTATTGTTTCTTTTAATTTTAATAAATCTCAATATTATCAATTTTTGAATTTTTTAATAAAATTAATTTTTATACACTGATAATGTAAAAAAATTTATATCATCATCTAATTATGTATATTATCACAAAAAAGTTATTAACTCTCACACTCACAACTTAAATAATAAACAAATAGGACGATTTGATTGGATAAAAGTATAATTTTTTTATATTGTCAATATATTAAAATAAAACTCTTTTTAATAAATTGTTACTTGTGTTTGTTATTTGGGAAAAAATCAAATTTTGCTCATTCTTTCATACATATTACATTTAATTTCTCTCATCAACATAAAATATATATATATATATATATATATATATATATATATATATATATATATATATATATATATATAACTTCGCCTTAAAATGTTAATAACGCACCTTGATTTTTTCTTCGTATAACGTTTTATAATTTTCTATTTTACACAACATACAATATTTCATTCTTTTTTATTTTATATTGTATTTAAATATCATGAAGAATGATATACTAAGAATAAGAGTGAACAGGTGAAAATTGGGGTGATAGCCCCGTCCATTCGGAGAAACGGAGCGCCAACAAGAAATGTGAATTTCATAGAAATGTTTATTATAGAAAAAAGTGGAAAAATAAAATTAATATTTAATTTTTTAGAATAAAGTTATTTTAAGATATTCACCAAATTAAAGGTAAATTATCTTTCTCGTTTTTCTATTTTACACGATATATTTTCATTTCTCTTTATATTTATATGCAATAGTAAAATAAAAAGAATAAAATATTATATGTTGTGTAAAATAGAAAATTTTAAACATATATATTGTTATACGAAAAAAAAAGTCACGTGGAGTTATTCATTTTAAAACACGACTATATTTTTTTTTCAATGTAAGAAATTATATTGAATACATACAATAAAAAAATGAGCAAAAGCTGAAATTTTTTACAAATAAAAAAATCCCAAAAACAAAAGTAACAGTATATTAAAAATCATTTTAAAAAATTAATAATATTGAGGTTTATTAAAATGAAAGTAACAATTACAAAAGAGAATAAAAGAGTATTTTAGACAAATTTAACAAGGGCGAACTTTAGCAAAAAGAGTAAAGATGAGAGCTAATCAACATATTTACTACTTGTTATAGGAGCTTTGTAAAAAATTCCTTCTCTATGTCAACTTTTATTTTATTTTCATCAAAATTTAAAATTTTTTTGGGTCATTGTTTTTGACAAAAAAAATTTATATTTCAAATAAATATATTCTGTACCGTAAAAAATTATTGATGATCACACGAATTTAGATTTAGGTTGCTTCTATTTTTCTATATATTATCGAAAAACTCATTCAAATACAATAAATTAAAACATAAGAAAAAGTATATTTTAAAACAATTTTCTTTGATGAAACTTATTCAAAAAATACAAAATCATACAACTTGTCCTCTCATTAGTGGCTGTCACGACCCGACTAGGATCGTGACCAGTACGTGAGAAGTCCGATTCCCACATAAACCTCGTGATCTTGATACCGTACAATATGCTTACTTTCTCCATAAAACATAATTTATTCATAAATCAAATTAACTAATAAACTTTACCAATTTTAGGGGTAAACATCCTTTTCATAAATAATTTTCGTAACTGTAACTACAACATATATTTCACTGAGTACTCATATACAAAATAACTGTGGGTGATATGCTGTAAAATACAAAAGAATCATGGGATAATCAAAATACAAAATAAAATGACTATCTGCAGTTCGAGACTCTGCCCGTCACATCACTGGAGCACATCTACCATGAACAAAATAATACGGCTTCATGCCATTGTGAAGCTCACCCCAAATTGAATAAATACTACTGCTGAGGAGGTGGGAAGGGAGATCCTAAGCTACGTCTGTATCTGTGGAAAATAAAGAAGAGAGGGATAAGTTTTGAAATCAAAACTCAGTGAGTGGATCCTCACTCATAACCATGATGGGACAGAAAAACATAATAAATAAATAACAATAAAATGCATCGTTTATGAACAGTTCTATTTACTTTACATATTAATTATAATCTTTAAAATATCAAGAATTACACAAGGGAACAGAGTATCCATCAACTGTAGGGAGGATGTTTAGTCCCTAGCAGACAAAGCCCCTAGTAATGTGATCTCTTCGGTCCCTGGCGAACCGTGTCCCTGGCAGACAGATCTAACTCAAGGATGACTTACCCCTGATGGGCCTTGGTATACCAAAGTTAACGGAATAACTGCCGTTAACTCACAGTTATGTTCCTCTCAGTAACTTTCTCTATTCTAAAACCACTGAGATCATGAAAGCGGAGTTCTATGTTTCAAGTTCAACACTTATCATTACTAGAAATTCTTAAATCTCAACTCGTGAATTTTAGCAAATCTCATTTATTTATAATCAAATTAATTTAAAAATTAAATCATATGAAGCTTTTTATGAAATAAATATGGTCTCATGCATTTCTAAAATCATATTTTCATGCATAAGTTCAAGCAGAGCATTTCTAGTAAAATATATTCTTTACATAGAGCAATATCATGTAAGAACTCATTTTTAAATTTTCAAAACACTCTGCAATGTTAGCAAATAATAATATAATGACTAAACTAAGGCTATGAGATCAAATCCACTTATCTAGAGGGGTAGACTGTGAACCGCTGACACCGCAGGGACTTCGGATAGGAGGAATGACACCAACGTCTGCCATTGAAACTATAAAACTCATCAACATCCTATGGGAAACTCTAGATTACTCTAAACATATACCAACAACTTTGGGGGAGCACTCCCACTTGACAACAATGAGAGAAATAACTATACCCATACTAAGAATGTGAACGAATGGAGAGAACAGAGACAAAATCTAACAACATAAACATACCTTAATGATTTGTGAAAGCTAGATTGGAGAAAATGGAAGAAATGGGGATGAGAACTGAAGATTAGGATGTGTATGTGTGTTGGTGTGTTTTTGGTTTCTGTTTTGTGAGGGGGGAGGAGGCCGATGGCCTTTAAAATGCCAAAAAATGAAACAGCGTTGTTTCACTTATACTGTGCGGTCACAGGTTGCTCGCTGCAGTGAACATTCCTTGCTGCAGTGAGCATGAAGGCTCGCCTATTTGCTTACTTGCTGCAGTGAGCCTGTTCTGCATAATTCTGCAGGACCTGGTGCTACAACTTAGTTTTTGCATCTAGGGTCAATTCGGCTACTCGGGTGGGCCCCAAAGGATCCTAGGGCAGTACAGAACTTACCCACGGACATGTGTACCTCGGGTATTACAGTGGCACATAAAATAGTGCTTAATTAATGTTGACTGGTTGGAGTGCATGTGCTATATGTTTGATAATATTAATGATCACATTTTGGATCTCCCAAAACAGCAAATGAACAACATTAAAATTTAATAATTAAAAGGGTGCATGTGAATAAGGGAAATGAACAACCATAATGTGTGTCATGGTGGTAGCCCATCTTATCCCTTAATCATGTGATCGAGACTTCGATCCTCACATATGGAAATGAAGTGCATTTCATGGCCAGTCATTTATCTATTCGGGAGGGCTCCCACAGTGAAGAAATTAGTCACTGCTGTCAGTGGTGGATATGCCAATTGTTATAAAAAGACTTACTATAGCATCTATTGTATATTAATCACCAGTGCTATTTCAGCCCTCATTACTTTATCAACATAGATTGATGAATGGAAATGAGTGTATAGATTATAACATCATTCATTGATAATACTAAAATATGCTTGTTGAAATAGAATTATTAATATAAATATATGTACCCACTCTCGACCTACTAGTGCCAACACGGTGTTTGGTGAGTGGTGGAAAAACGCAATCCGTATCAATTTTTTATACCAAAGCACCAAACAAGATAAATCACCCTTGCATATGATAGATTAGCAATGAAACAACGGCCAACGTCCATAGCCATGATCTCCTTATACTTTCTTTTCTTTCTCTTTTTTCTTGTTATCACAAGAAGGAAAAGCATGAAGATTCTCATCACAAAATTAACATTGTTCAGAGTTCAAACTCCGGAAAGAGAAAAGGCCAGCATCATAGAGCATTTGCCACAAGAATTGGTATCCAACATCCTCTCAAGGCTGCCAGCGAAAGAGTTGCTGAAATGCAAGTACGTTTGCAAGTCCTGGTTCGATCTCATAACTGACCCTCATTTTATTTCCAATTACTATGTTATCTACAACAATCTCAAGCATCACTGTGATAGCCAAGAGAAGAATCTCTTGGTCATCCGCAGACCCTTCCTTTCCGGCCTTAAAACTTACATTTCTGTTCTTTCTTGTAATGTCAACGAACCCAAAGGGCCTGTTTCCTCCTCTTATCTTCTGAACCCTCCCGTTGAATACAATTCTGACCACAAATATTGGACTGAAATCATGGGTCCTTGCAATGGCATATATTTCCTGGAAGGCAATCCAAATGTCATGATGAACCCTTCTCTGAGGCAGTTCAAGGCATTGCCCGAGTCCAATTTCACTAGTCCCCATGATGGTACTTATTCCTTCACTGGTTATGCTGGGTTTGGCTTTGACTACAAAACCAACGACTATAAAGTTGTTATGGTGAAAGATCTTTGGGTTAGTGAAACGGATGAGCGACAAGTTGGGCGTTGGACAGCTGAGTTATACAGCCTCAATTCCAACTCCTGGAAAAAACTTGATGTTTCTCTCCCATTACCCTTTGAAATTTGGGGCTCTTCTCGGGTTTACACCTATGTGAACAATTGCTTTCACTGGTGGGGCCATGCTGATGAGTTTGGCAAGACAAAAGATGTTGTTGTGGCATTTGACATGGTCAATGACGTCTTCAGAAAGATAAAAGTACCCAGTATACGCGGTGCTTCAGAAGAAGCCTTTGCAACGCTTGCACCCTTTGACGAATTCGCTACCATTGGGGTCGTTGTTTACCCGGTAAGAGGAGAAGAGAAGCGCTATGACGTGTGGGTGATGAAAGATTATTGGGACGAAGGGTCTTGGGTTAAGCAATACAGTGTTGGACCCGTGGAAGCGATTTCAAAGGTTGTTGGGTTTTATGGGAGCAACCAATTTCTCTGGAGAGACAGCAATGAAGGATTGGTGTTGTGTGAACCTGACTCGCAAGAAACAAAGGATCTTCGAGTTTATGGAAAGAATGATTCGTTAAGAGCTGCTAGATACATGGAAAGCCTTGTTTCCCTTCAAAGGGGAAATGAGTTTAGACGCCAATGTGTCTCATGTAGTTTGGTTTCGGGACCCTCAACTGATTAATCGTACGCAGTGTTACTTTTTCTTTGAAATTAATTACCTGACATACTTGATAAATGTTTGTTTATATACTTTCTTAAAACGTGGTCCTTTTTTTTTCTTCAAGTTGGAATTGCTCCTGGTGTACAACTTGTAAATTATACTTGCTAAATATGAGAATTTCAAATCTGTGAAGGTTGAAAGTTCATCATTATCTTTCCCCATTAGAGAAAGTTTAAATGAAAATGCCTGATAATAATGTCCGATTGATTTTGGAGTTGTAGAAAGTGTTTAACTAGATCAGTACTGCTCTCAATTCCTATATAAGTAAGAAATGTCATGACTTATTGCTAGAGAACAATGACATCATTTGATCCTTATAATCAAGCCACCTAATGAAATAAAAAACTTACTTATTATTAATTAGATTTTGAATATTATATTTTTCCATTTATTAGTGTCATTAAACTTATCTACAAATAAATTTTCTTTCACCTGAAAAAAATGCTTTGCATTCGATGGTAGTGTGTCTACATCTAATTATCCATGCAAGTTGTACAACTACCTTTTCCATTTGCTAAAGGGCATTCCGGCCTTTAATTAATCCATCATCAGCGACCAAGCTTCACATTAAATTTAATATTAAGAAGACTTTGGGAATAGCAGTCTAAATTTTATCTTTCACACTGGCATTCGGAAAAGCCCAGGGAGAGGACTTTTAATTTCAGAAAATAATAGTTGTTTTCTTTTCTTAATGCATGATTGTCTGTCAAGTTGCTCAAAACATGATAGATTAAACTAGTATGGCCGGCTCACACTGACCAAGCTTTTGTCTTAATTATTAATCTAGTATGGCCGGCTCACACTGATTGCCTTGAGAGTTTTTTAATTCTTTATTTTCTATTTGTACTTACCTCCTTCGGAGTTCTATATGTACAAGGACAATGTTCAGCTGAAGTAACAGCTTGTTTTGTTTGTTTCTCAGCTTTGCTTTAATGAATGTGTTATTATTTTTAATTATAAAAGCATTACCCTCTTTCATTTTTAATTTTCAATATTTCATATATAAAAGAAATATAAAAAACAAATCTTTTATTATTTTTTTTAACAAAAACATGAAAATAAGAAATAAAAAATAATACAACATATATTTTTGTAATTATATAGTAAAAATTATATATCAACAAAAAATTCCTAAAATTGTAACATTATTAGAAATAAAGAAGATATCGTTTAATATCTTCAACATATATCTTAGAATATCAAGGAGTATCCTTGGTGATATTTAAGGATTAGTTTTGATATTTACTATTATTTCATGATTATTTCTTTATTTAATTAGGACTAGGGTGTTAGTATTATCATAAATAAGGACCATACAATATATTTTCAAATTATCATAAATATAATCTATATCTTTTCCTGATCTTCTGCTATCCAACACCCATAGTTTCAACAAACATCATTTTGGACACAAGTTTATTTTAGTTAATAAAAAATCATGCAATTATTTATTAGACAAAACCCTCAAATTGATCCCCTTAAATATTGCATTAGAAAAATTTGTTTCTATAAAAAAAATACCCAAATAAGTTTCCGTCAGTTTAAAACATTAGAGAAATCCTGAAAAATTATGAAAAATATCAAGTTGTTCTATAAAGGGACTAATTTGTTCAATATTTGAATTCGTAGGGACTTCTTTAAGTTTTCTTTTTTTTTTGTTGAGGAAACAAATTTGACCATTTTTTCTATAGGGGGCCAATTTAACATACGTGAAATTTAAAAGAGAGCAATTTAAGGATTTTGTCTATTTATTATTATCGTTGAAATTTATGGTTGTATTAAATATTTAGAAATTCGCAAAACACCAATAGAATTACTGAGAATATTATCAACATATAAAATACCCTTCTGTATTTACAAACAGAATTAAAGTAGGTATATTAATTAAAAACCACCACTAAAAGGGTAAAAATTATGTTGATTTTTAATTTTGAACATTTTTTAGATGAAATTTCCATAAAAAGTAATTAAAAATAAATTTTCAAAATCCATCTATAGTAGAGAAATTTAAAAATATTTTACAATTAAATTCTATAAAAAATCCCTCAAATTTTTTCACTTTATTTTGTTTTTGCATCTGACAATTTTTCATATTATTATTTATTATCAATTGCGCATTAATTATTAATATTGCAATTATTATAATTATCAATAAATTTTATGAAATAGATAAAAATTGTAGTAAAAACCATAGATATTAAAATGAAATAAAATTTTAAATAACATAAAATTAAAAAAATTACAAATCCCGTAATAATCTAAATAAAATAAAATAAATCCAAATACAAATACATATATGATCATGAGTAATGAACTGTGTCTGAAATGCCACCATGCTCTTTTGAGTCATCATTTGATGAGGAGGAAAAAGAAATGTCACGACCCAGCTTAGGTTGTAACCGGCGCATAGAAAGCACATTCCCTAGCAAGCCTTAGCACATAAATTTTTTAGAAAAATAGACAAAGGTTCCTTTATTTTTCAGGCATTTCTCAAAATATAGTTTTGTTCCTGCATATAATAATATATATAAATACAAAACTGGGGCATCAAGTATTTGTAGAACAAATCAGTTCAAAAACATAATACCATAGTAAGTTTACAAGTCCTTTCCCAAAACATAACCTGCATATCTAAATTCATATAAATTCAAGCATAAATGTAAATATGTCCAATGACCCTACTTGTGACAAATAGAGCAATTGACATGCTAATGGACACTATGCCAAAAGAATTTCAATAATAAAAGAATGTCTTCTCAAGAAAGTTCACCATTTCAAGAGTCAACTACCGCTAAGTCGGAGGAATAGGTTTAGAGTCATCACTTGTATCTGAAAGAAGGGAGGGTACAACGGGGTGAGTTTTGCAACTCAATAGCGGACAAAATGTATAAACCACACGAGACAATATGCAAATAGCTAATAAAACAAAAATAAAGCCATAAATCATATACAAATTCAACAATTGATTACTATAAGATAGACAGACTTTTAAAAACATCAATGTTTTTTTAGAAATTATTAGGCAATATTAATCAAATTCAGGATAAATAGAAGGATTCACACTTGGTCAGCCATTCCTTCGTGTGATCCTAAAACAGGACGGTCCTGCCCATGTGAGTAGCTGTACAACAAAAGGATCCATCGTGTGGTCCTAAATCAAGATAGTCAAGGTGCATCTAGGCTTACGCCTACTATCATTAACTACAGAAACTGCTAGAGATTTGTAGATTGAAAAATACACGAGAATGGGGGTTGAATTCTGCTTTCACTTTTCTTTCCTTTTTTCGTTTCTGAAAAACTTTAAACACAAACTATCATGTGTGAACTTGAAGTGCAACAATAATAACGTTAGTAGATTTCAGAAAGTAACTTTTTGGACTAAAATAGAAATATGTAAAACAAGTTTAAAAATGTTTTTCAAAAGAGCGTTTATAAAAAGAACAAAATAAATTGTAAAGGAGATTTAGGAAAAGAAAAGATACTGTATAAGAGTTTTTATACTAGTTCAGTCGATTTGCTTACATTCAATTGTCAACAATTATTGATTTCCACTAATCAACTCTTTCTCAACCTTGAGAAAGTCAGATAGTCTTTTAATAGCTTTCTCAAGCTATTTCACATGACCAGTGGCTTACTCTACTATCACTCCCAGTAGTCTTTGACTACCTTCTTCAAGCTACTTCACAATGATCGCTATTGGATCCGGGATCAAAGAATATGTTTGCGTTAGTTCACTCCAACTATCAAACACTCAAGTTTTCTCAGAATGAAACCATGTATGAACTGAAAACTTGAATGACTTCTTTTTAGTAATTCTTCTTTTCTTTCTGGGAAGATGTTATCTAATAAGAACTTAGAAAGAAGATTTTTGTAGAAGAATGAAACTGACTACAAGCATAGTTACAATGACTTTACAGAAAATGAAGGAGAGTTTTGTGTTCTTAAGAGCTTTCCAAAATGAATTAATCAAAGGTCTTAAGTTGTAAGGATATGATCTCTTTTTATACTTGATCTCTCATTTATGACCATTGCTCTTGATCTATTTTCCTAGGGACACGTGTTGATCTTCTTTTTGCATCTTGGAAATGAAGTCTAGACAAGTAGCTCGGCGTGTCAAAGCCATTTTTGTAGTTGCAGAGGCCGTTATCTAATAGAGGTTTTTGAGTCCATCTTCAAAAACTATTTTTTGCTTTCTAAACAAGGTTTATGAACTTTTTCTTCTAGAAGCTGAAACGGTTGTCCAAGTTAGATGTGTGATGTCATAGTTAGTCCCTGATTGACTTTGACTTTAATTCAAATTTTGAATTTTCCTGCCCTTTTTTGCAAAGTGCACCATTTATAGTAAACATCTTTTTTGGAGCGCTGTCTCAGTTTCTGAACTTTCCTTTTGATCTTCTGGTCCTCAATTAGAGCTTGTTGTAAATGAAATATTATGACCATGATCATTGAAGATGGTAACCACTCCGTGCTTCATAGATAGATTGAAATCTTCAATTGAATGTCACTTTATGAAGTCATGGGTTACTTTCTTAAGATTTGCATCTTGATTTCTTGTTCTTGAAAATTTTCTTTCATGCGTTAAGCATAATAACATCCATTTCTAAGATTATTGTTCACCTTCTTTAAATTTTAAATCTTTTTGAATGAGATTAATCATGTTTTCACATGTTTTTATTATGAAAATAAGGACCTTATTTTAGGGACTTATATGCTAACACGAATAGTCCTGTTTAGTACTCAAGAAACTCAAGTGAAAGATTAGTCCTTCTACAAAATATTTTCACAAAATAGAATTTATACATATTGCTCAATCAGTTCTCAATAATTCTATAATTGCGATTTCCCTAAACTTCCTAAGTCCTTTCCTGAAATCCATAACAGAAATAAAATAATTTTTCCATTATTCAAAATTCATGATTTTTAACTTTTCTTTGTGCAATACATATTTTGCAAATCAATATCATATCGTCTTATGTGTTAATTTTTGATAAAACACAAGCTAACATAATAGCTTCAAATTCCTCAAATATATATAATATAGCCAAAGGAATAATTTTTAGTGTCTAAATTATTAAAATATATTTTGGAACAATATAGCAAAAATAAAAATAATTATAGACATAATGTCTATTCACAAACTAGTTCCAAGGAATTGAAGACTGACTTTCAAGTGCCACCAATCTAACAGTTAATGCTCAACTGCCCTATAACCCTAGGAATAAGACAAACACAATGTTAGAAAGCTCATTGTACTATTAATTTGCATCAATTAGCTCAAATTGATACAAAACCCCAAATTCTAAATCCTAGAGTTCTAAAAAACCCTAGTTCCACCATTGACAACTAATATGGAGGTCAATAGCATCAATAGAACAAGATTAAGGCTTACCCACCACTCTAAGAAGAAGGAAAAAGAGAAGGAATGACCCAAAATTCGTAGCCTTTGTAACACCCTAATAGACTTGGACTCTATTAATGGTTACTTTTTCTCTTTGACCGATTTTATTTTAAAATTAAAGTTAAGATAAAATGGTAAACTTATTCATTTTTATTTTGTATAAATCTACTTCTTTGAAGATTAAGCTGATGCGTGAATAATACGTAAGTTGTAGTTTAGGTACGATAGGGATATAAAATTTACAATTGAAATTAATTAAGCGAAAGTAATTAACATTACATAATTTAATATGCTACACATAACATAAAAGCATAACATAAATATCCATAGTCTTAACATAAGCTTACATGACAGCACCCTTATGGGCAGTACAAAAGTAGTTTCCAATACAGAAATATAAATAAAAATAGTACACAACCATCTACTCCTAAACATTAGTACATAATAAAAGTAATACAACACATAGATAAATAGCAATGGGAAGTGCAACTCCATGTTATAGATCTCTATGAAGGTAAGGGAGTAGTCCTCAGCCTGACAGGCATCTAACCCAAAGCTCGACTAGTGGCATCGTTGTGTAAGTTGTAATAAAAAATGAGGATCTCCACTTTCTCATCCACTAGATCCTCTACAAGAGGGAACTCTTCCTCATCCTCTATAAAATCATCCATAAAGTGGTCAAAATCAAAGGCCATGAACATTTGTACATACATTTGCTATGTCTCTAGTATTTGCTCTAGCTCTAATATCTGCTCTGATACGATGTTTCTTTTGATACATGGCACATATACATTATCTGTTTGCTTTGATGTATATCTTGCTTAGCTAATCAGATATCTTGTCATGATGTATGCATTATAAGTATTAGCATTTGCTCATATATGCTTAATTGTTAGCACGCTATGATACTTAGCTATATCGATATCTTTTGTGTAATTAGCTCTGGTACATATCTTTTTTTTTGTATGCTTTGATAGATATATCCTTTTGTGCTATGATATGTATTCCAAGATAATGCTAATAGTGCTCTGATGTGTATGTCGTGCTACACAATCTTAAAGTTTTTTTGGCACATATATGCTCTATCACACATGTATATGAAGTTTTCTCACCCTCTGAAAACCATGCCCTGATAAAACTATTTTTAGTTTTCTTCCGAGCCTTAGAAATTTCTTTCACAAGCTCTGATACAACTGTGATCAGCTTTTTGTGAGCTTTAGAAACTTCTTATGTGTACAAAGTCTATATGTTGCTTGGTTTTATGCACAAAAATTGCATCATGTTTCAAAAAAAAATTATTTGGATAAAGATGTGCTAAGTATGGAATTAAAGTCAAAAGTATATATCACAAGTATTACTCACACTACTCAAACACATGCATTTTCAGAAAAGTCAAAATGACTAATCAAGTTGTGCATATTTAGAAAGCTTAAATGCTCATATCTTTTCTTAAACTTGTTCTGATACATCTCAGAAAGCATTTTGATTAAACTCAGAAACCTTAATTGAAATAAAAACAACTCTGATTTTAGTCATTTAAGGCTATGAAGCTTTTTTCTTCTATCTATATCATGCATTGAGAAAAAGACTCTCTAAAAACTATATCATATGGTTATTGAAAGAAATTAAATTTATCAAGCTCTATATCCTACTATATTTCTTTCAAAATCTCTTCAAAAGATTTTCTAAAAATTAGTCTGTCATCATGAAAAAAAGGGGGGGAGATTGTTAGCTCTAGAACTCTTCAAAAAACCTTAATGCAAAATGTTTTGAGTGGTAACATAACCAATATGGAGAAAATATTTTGAAGAAGGACTTATAATTCCCTTGAGTTTCTTGAAGCATCAAACAAGTTATTATGTTAGCATAACATGGTTCTTAAAGTGAAAATATTTTCACATGACATGTGCAAACATATTTAATCTCATTTTAAAAAGATTAGGACTTAATGAAAGTGAAAAATATATCGTGGTATGAACGTATACATGCTCAACATATTGAAGAATATTCTCAGATACAAGAAACCAAGGCGCAGATCTTCATAAAGTAGCACGTGACTTCAGAAAGTATATTTCAAGTGTAGATTTTGGTCTAACTCTGAAGCAAGTGTGTTTTACAACTTCAATCATCATGATCGCAATTATATCATCATCTAGCTCTAATTGAAGACTGAAAGATCAAAGAAATATCAAGAAAGTGATACCGCACTTCAAAAAGCATGTTTCACAATGAAACGGTGCACTTTACAAAAAAAAGAGGGAATTTGAAATTCAAATTTTAAGTCAAACCCAATCATAGACTAACGTAACATCTCTTCTGCCAACTTGGTCAATAGCCCCAGCTTCTAGAAGGAAAAGTTCAGAAAGCTCAATCAGAAAGTAAAAAGTAGTTTTTGAAAGTGGCCTCTGAAATCTCTATTTGACAATGACTTTTGCAATAGTTCTAACAACCCCAAGCTACTCCTCTAGACTGCTTTTCCAAGACACAAACCGATAATCAACACATGTTACTTGGACAACAGGTCAAGGGCAACAGTCATAAATGCAAATTATCTATAAATAGAGATGTTGTACTTACAAAGATAGAGAGTTTGAAAAAGAAGAGCTGAAACGCTTGTAATCAGTTTCATACTTGTAAAAAATTTCTTTCTACATTCTTACTAGATCTTACGTTTTTCCTAAGAAGAATCATAGAAAGATGCCATTCACATTTTCTAGGTCTATTGTTGTTCATCTTAAGAAAACCTGAGTGTTGGTTAGTGTTGAGTGATAAACCTAAGCACAAAACCTTTGTAACCTCGATTTGGTATTGATCACTCTGAGTTAGCTTGGAGAGGCTAAGCAAAGACTACTTGTAACGTAACAGTAGGAGTGAATTATTGGTCATGGTGTTAGTTTGGAGAGGCTAGTCAAAGACTACTTGGGTATGGTAGTAGAGTGTACTTGGTGGTCACGGTGTTAGCTTAGAGAGACTGGTTAAAAGCTACTCGGTTATGACTGTAGAGTCAGCTACTAGTCACTGGTAAGTGCTTGAGAAGGCTATTGTAAAGACTATCCAACTTTCTCGAGTTGAGAAATGTTTAGTGGAACTCAATTATTGTTGAGAATTGGATGTAGGCAGGTTATTTGAACCAATATAAAAACTCTTGTGCAGTCTCTTCTGTTAGCTCTAGAACTCTTGCGCTCATGTGTTTTGAATGATAACAAAACCAATTCAAAGAAAATACTTTGAAGAACAATTGATATCTCTATTGAGTTTATTGACAAAGTATAATAGGTCAAATTTGGTTAGTATGTTACAAAATTAAAGCAAGAATAATGTTTCACTTTGCATGTGCAAGAATGATTTATCTTACGGGAAGAGATTGAGCCAAATAGAAAATGAATGTTATTTCAAGCAAAACAATTATACATACTTATGGAACAAAGCATAGAAATAGATTTGAATTGAGAATAATTTCACTACACATGTACAAGCATGTTTTATCTCGTGTGAAGAGATTAAGCTTAAAACGAAGTGATTATTATCTCATGGAAAGAAAATGTAAATGCTTAAGGACTGTAGGAAATCAAGTCAAGAGCCAAGAAACCAAGGAAAGAGACTTCAGAAAGTAACACAGGACATCAGAAAGTACTCTGAAGATGAAGATATTAGAATATGTTCGTATGCAACGTGCTACTTAATCTTCAATCATTACAATCGCAAGGAAATCATCATCATGAAGATTTGATTGAAGATCTGAAAGCGAAATAACTCTTCAAAGGCATATTACATACATCAGAAAGCTTACATGTGAGTGGAGCAAAGAATGCTACAGGAAAGGAAGGAAAATTTGAAAATTAAATTCCAAATTTTCAAGTCAACCCCAATTTTAAACCGGTACGTCATCTCTTCTGCCTTTTTGATCAACGACCCTAGCTTCATGAAAAAGGAGTTCAGAAAGCTCGCTCAGAAAGAAGACAAGTAATTTCTAATGGAAGATCAGAAAGCTCACATTTATAACGATTTCTACAACCGATGTGACAGTTTTGTCAACCTCTCTTCTAGCTATTTTTTTCAAGACACAACTGATGATTAACATGTGTCACTTGAAGAACTGATCTATAGCAATGGTCACAAAGAAAGACCATTATATAAAGAGATGCTAAGCTTGAAAAACGTTGAGAAAGATTTGAAGATTCAAGAGAAAAAACTCTACAAAAATCTCTTCCCACTTCCTGGAATATTCAATCCTTATCGTGTAATCAGTTTTTATCATTGAAGTGTAAAGAAAATCTCCCTTCTATATTCTTAGTTAGATTTATCTTCTTCTTATGGAATAAGTAGAAGAAGGAAGTCATTCAAGTTTTCCTAGGATCCTTTTAAAATGTATCATCTTTAAGGAAACTTGAGTGTAGGTTAGTTTGAGTGGCAACCCAAACACTTAACCTCTGTATCCTTGATCCGTTAGTAATCAGAGTAAGACATAGCTTGGAGAGACTAAGGTAAAACTACTTGCAACATGATAGTAAGATGTTCTTGCTTATCACAGTTTAGCTTGGAAAGGCTAGTCAAAGACTACTTGTAGCTTGGAGAGGCTGAGACAAGACTACTTTCAACATGTTAGTAGAGATTGCTATTGAACACGGTTAGGCTTGGAGAATAATGTTAAGACTACTCAGATGGGCTTGGAGAGGCCAGTGTCAAGTCTACTCAGTTAGGCTTGGAGAGGCTAGTGTCAAGACTACTTGCAGTTTGAAGAGGTTGGGGAAAGACTACTAACAACATGCTGAAAGGGTTACCTATCAGTCACGAATTAGCTTGGAGAGGCCAAAGCCAAGACTACTCATGTTAGCTTGAAGAGGCTAGTACAAAATTACTCAAAATCCTTGGTTACAGGTGATATCTAAAATCCTTGGATGATAGCTTGGGAAGGCTAATGAAAAGACTATCCATCTTTACTTTCTCAAATTGAGAAAGTTGTTGTTATAGTGGGACCTCAATGGTTGTTAGGTACTGGATGTAGGTATGTTGGCTAAACGATATAAAATGCTTTGTGTCCTTTCTCGCTTACCCTGATCTCTTCTATTTTCCTTTATTGCTTTGTTATTTTATGATCGGTTTTATTTTTATCCTGCTTTTTTTATGCTGTTTCTTTATATACTGAGTGTTTTATTTAATAAGGTTCAGAAAGTAACTTTCTGAAATCACTAATTATATTTTCGCTGCACTTCAAGTTTTATACTTGATAGTAAATCTTTTTCAGAAGCTTCAGAAAATAAAAAAAAGATTAATGAATGATTCAATCCCCTCTTCTCATGCACATCTTCACCTACATCTTCTTCTCCTTCATCTCTCTTTTATTTACTGCCTTGTGTTTATTATTTTGCGTTTTCTGGAAAAACTAGCTCTTGCGCATTATATGACATATCTAAGTTTTGAATTTCTGACATAATTAATGCTATTTTGGCTGTACTTCAAGTTTAATACTTGATAGTAAATATGTTAAGTTTTTCAGAAAAAGAAAAGGAAAGAAAAGTGAAGCACGATTCAACCCCTCTTCTCGTGCATTTTGCTACCTACAAAAACAACCAAAGAAGAAAATAAATGAGCATTCTTTTTCTTTTTTTTAAAAAAAAAAATCAAAGATCAAGCTTTGAGCTCTAGAGATTATAAACATGATAGTTTCACTAACATCATCAGGAACACTCATTATCAAGCCATAACTTTGATCACAACCAAACCAAAAGAAAATAGTAGAAAAGAAAGGAAAACATAAGAACAAAATCCCTACCAAAAGATGTTTCTTACTTGTAAGATGAAAACATTTGTTCTTGTGAAAAGAAGAGAAGAAAATTCTTCTCTTTGTAGAGGATGAATTTTCGGCCAAGGTAAGGAAAAATAGGAAGAAGGGAATTTTATGGTGTCTTTGTGTATAAGGATGGAAGATTATGTGTTTGGAATTTGATCTAGGGTGGTAGTATGTTGGTTTAAGGTCTTGGAGCTTCGATGGAGAGAAACAATGGAGGTTTTTGAAGAAGAGGAAGAAGAGAGTTTGAGATGAAGAGAAAGAGAGGATTTTTCACACAACTTTCTGCTCAAGTTTAGCTAAAAAAGTGGACGAAGTAAAATGAGAGATTGAGTGTAAGAATGTTTGAAAAAAATCAAAATATGAGAGTGAGAAAGGGTATGTTTGTTCCGCCACATATGGGGTTGGTAGGAATATTTTTTTATGTTTTGTGACTGTTGGGATTAAGGTTAATGGTAGGTTTGATTAGGGGATAGTTAGGGATTGATAATCAGGTATTTAGGGCATTCAAGACAAGGCTAAAGGGGTGTCTTGCATGATTAACTAAGCTAACCTCAATTGATTCAAAATTCAAATGTAATATGTCCATAATCTTAAGGAAAAGTAGGAGAGATAGAGTATTTTTTTTATCCCTTACTTTTATTTTTTAGTCTTATAAAGCACATATTTGTCTCCATTTTACTAATCTTTTATTAAGAACGTGATTAAACTTTTTTTTAATGAATCTTGGACCTCAATTAACTCAAAAAATTATTTTGACTCAAAATTAATTAATAAAAATAATTAATTTTTAATTTGAGTCTAATATTACCTATATTCCCTTAATTACTTAATTAAGCTTAATTAGCACTAACTAGAGGTAAAATGGTAATTTTACATAAAAAAAATCCCTAGAACTCACCTAACTCACCCCAAACATTAGACATCCTCTCAAATTAACATATCCAACTCTCGGGTGATGACCGGGTCTGGTCATCACTTAATCCCGTGTTAAATTACCTCAAAGGCATTTTGGTGATTTTATGCATGAAAAAAAAATTAAGAATTGTGATTTTCACACTGATTGCTATCTAAAAGACATCTAGTCCCTTTCAAACGTTAAACTTACCTTTGAGGATAGTCGGGGCCGTCCATCCTTGATTTTTGTGCAAAATGACTTTAAAGGCATTTTGATAATTTTGATCAGATGGAAAAATCGGAATGTAACAGGTGTTGCTGTAAATGTTGAGACTAAGATTGAGGCCATCAAGAGGGATCTCCAAATAGACTAGGATAAAGGTTACTACAAAATTCTTTATAGAAGTGATTCTTTGGAAGCTATCCACCTCATCATGAATGTGGATTCTCACATTGCCTTCCATATCTTTCATCCTTCGATTCTAACTGTTTGTGACATTATGGCTAATGAATGGGAGGTTAGTGTGTCTCATACCCTTAGGCAAGCGAATTATTGTGCAGACTTTATGGCCAAGTTGCGCGCTAGTGACCTCAATGAAGTCATCATTTTTTAGCACCCACCTCCGGGGCTTTGGGGTTGTAATTCTTCTATTTTCTTTTTTTTTCCTTTGCACCATAAAAAAAAAGCATTCAACAGCTATGCAAGAATTGAGTTTTGGGTCTACGATACCCACTATGGTGATCCGAGATTATTATTGCAACAAGAAAAAAATTAAAGGAAAAACCTAAAATTCTCTTAAGTTTTACATTTTTAAAAATGGTTTGTCTATTAAAAAAAGATAAAATGATTCATCTAGAAAAATACTTACAAAATTCTCTGCTAATTAAAAATATAAAAAAAAATTAGTCCCTCCATATGGGGATTATTTGGCATCTTCATGACTCTTAATGGACTAATTTTTTTTCTTCCTAAAGGGATCAATTTGTCCAATATTTTAAATTAGTATGGACTTCTCTAAGTATTATTTTTAGAAGAATCAATTTATTTGACACAATATTCAAAAGGGATCATTTTAGAGTTTTGTCAAAATCAAAATATATACAAATGAGTCAAAATGGAAAATAATCTTGTACATAAGAATAGAGCAAAAAAAAAAAAATTCTTGTACATAAGAATATTTATTACCAACAATAAACAACGAGCATACATATCTTAATAAATTTAATTAATTTCTATGGATATTACGATAGCTCTCGAGAGAACATTCTCCGTACATTCTCTCACTAGGATGATACCATTTGGTGAACTTAAGCAAGAAAGAAAAAGGGTAAAGATAAGAGCTAGGAGTATTGTTGGATCAACTTTCTAACAAATGTCTTCTGGACACGCTTTTTTCATCAAAATAAAACGGTCTTTCTAAAGTAATTTTTTACAAATATTTCTCTACGAACTAATCATTTAACCCGTGTGCACAGGAAAAAAAATAAAAAATAAATTGTTAATTATTATAAAAAATAAATGATAATTTATTTATAGATATCTTATAGAAAATTAAGTATATAAATTTATTTTAAAAGTAAGTTAATAGTTAAATAATTAAATAAGTAGACAAAATATAAATGTATCATTCTATTTTATATTTTATATTGAATATAATATTTATAAGGTTGAAAGTATCTTGATAGATAACTTATAACTAACAATAAAGAGCTTATTTTGTGAAAATTTTACACATTTCGAAAGTTGAAATTATTGAATAAAAAAAGAGAATAAATGGATAATTTTACTATATCATGAGTCATTTATAGGGATGATAATGAGTATTCATAAAAAATGGGACATGTCTCATATACCTCTCGTCACTGTTTAAAATTTTCTTTCTCATTCTCATCCTCCTTAGAGGTCCTTATTTCCCTTTTTCCATGGGGATTTTGAATCATTATAGTACTCAATGGTTTATTAACAAATTTTAAAAAAAAAATTTAAAAATATTTTACAATTTGAAATATAAATATTTATAATAACAAATACTATTAATATAACATAATCCAAATTAAAATTAAAAATATATACATAATGCAAATATAATAAAAATAATTAAAAAATAAATATGTATTATCCCTATCCTTATCCCGTTTAATAAATAGGGACTTAGCCCCATAGATCATCCTTATAAAGGCAAAATATGTGTCAATTCCTTTCCCATTGGGTAATTCTTATGTGTACCCATTTTTAATTTTTTTTTATCATCCCTAACCATTTATATCTCTTTAGTAAATTAAAATATTTAATTTAAAAATATAAAAATATATTTTCTAATTAATAAAAATAATATATAAATTTAATTTATATGATTTCAATTACACATAATTTTCTTGTACATCCTTTTAATAAATTAAAATATCAATTTTAAAATATATGTTATAATTAATGTATAATAATTAGTAAAAAATTATTTATAATTCTAATTTATATAATCTTAATTATTAGAGTAGTATATCAATTATAATTTTTTAATAAAAACTAATATAATTATTTACTTTTTAAAAATTAATAAATATTTAATATCATTATCTAAGAAGTATAAATTATAGAATTAATTTTTTTTAAATATTTTAGTGTTAAAAAATTGAAGGTATTTTTTTCAAAAAAATTAGTATGAAAAAATTATGAAATTGATATATTGGAATGTTTAAGTTGTAAGAAATTAAATAGAATATAGTGATACATGTAAATAGATAATTTTTTTTATTATGATTTTCAAAAGTTCTAGATTTGAAATTAGAAAATTTTCCCTAATCCCATCTTCAGTTAGAATTTTGCCTCCATTTTCATGTACATCCCAGTTATGGGTCCTCACTTTTCATTTCACATGGAGATTTAAATCTCTATTAATATTTATGGGTTTATTAAAAAAATTTAAAATGAAAAATTTTAAAAATACTTTGATCTTCAAAACGTAAATATTTATAATAATAAATACTACTAATGCAACACAATTATAATAGGTTTGCTATCGTTAATACTATAATTATATATATAAAATTTTTATGGTATGATATATTGAATTATAATTTTGTTTATGCTATTTTTTTTATTTTTTATATTGATTTTATTAATGATAGAGATATGAAATTATGATTGGAAAAAATAATTCATAATTAGAAGGTAAATTAAATTTAAAAATTTACTTTAAGTATTAAGATTATGAAAATGGTAGGGTATAATTTTTCTATAAATAACACATTGAAGACTTTTTATATAATGAGTCTTAAATATTAATGTTATATCAATTATTATCATATTTGATTAAGAATAAATTTGGTATAAATTGAATTTGGAATTATTATCATATCAAAATTAATCAATTAGCAATTCATTAACAATTTGACCTACCCGTTTTCTTTACAAAAAATGTTAATTTTAAAGCTTATTTATTTTAAAAATATTTTTTTTATAGTTTTTATATTACCTTTATAATGTGAGGCTATTAATGATTCTTAATTTAATTGTAGATCATAATTATATTAACATGGGTTCTATCTTGGTGCAAAGTATAATATTTAATAATTGTAATATTTGATTCTTTAATGATTATAATATCTAATTTTATTTCATATGAAAAATAATTAATAAGTAAATTATAAATTAAGTTCAAAAAAAATTTTAGACATAAAGATTGAGAAAAGTAGGGCATAAATCACTGTATGAGTGACATGTGAAGTCTACATCACTATATAAATGACATATTTAATAGTTTTCATGAAATTAATCTGAAATATTAGTATAGTAGATTTATATAATTAATAAATTTTATTCAAAATCTTAATCATTAATAGTTTCTAATTATAAATAAGATTCTGATAAATTTCTATCATTTTTTTCTTTTTAAATCTTCTCCAATTTTTAAAATTTTTTTTAGTACTAACTTTTTTTTTTCAAAATTCATTCAAATCTTTTAAAGTATAAAATTATCAAATTCGTCATGAATCATATGATTGATTTTTTTTCAAAATTCATTCAAATCTTTTAAAGTATAGAATTATCAAATTCGTCATGAATCATATGATTATTTTTTTTTTCAAAATTCATTCAAATCTTTTAAAATATAAAATTATCAAAATTATTTACAATAGCTCAGAGGTTATTAAAGGTATAATTTTATGGTCATCCTAGGTGATCCTAGGATTTTCATTTTCACCTGCGTACATATATAAACTTTTTTTTTATTAAATTGATATATTCTTGGTCTTTAAATCATTAAATTAGTCTATATATATAATTAAATAATGTTATCACTAATGATACGAAAAAATATTCCGTCTTTAAATAATTAAATTCATCATAATCTTATTGTTAATAAAAAAGATAAATGATATAACCTAGCACATATATTTTATATCTTTCTTATAATTTATATACTTAATTTTATAAATTTAATATAATAGTATTCAAAAAAAAATTACTACTCGCATCAAATGTAAAAATTTTAGATGTGAAATTAATACTAAAATTGTGAAATTAATTTATCAATATGATTCATAATTTCAGCATCATAATAATTAAAGATATTTAATTAATGTAATGCAATCCTATTATTAAATACAAATGATTATTAATGATATGCTAATAATATGTAATAATTGTATTTTTATTTTTTTTAAAAATAAATGAATAACTTCTTAAAATATGTAAATCCTAAAATATTCTCATTGTGACACGTATAAAATTTTTCCTTAAATAACTTTAAAATATTAATATTATAAATTATAGATTTAATTTTGCTATACTGATTATATAAAAAAAATTTACGTTTTCATTGAAATATTACTGAATAACCTCTGTATAATGTAACATCATAAAAGCTCCAACTTACGCTTTAGTCATATTTTGGATCCTAATAATTTGTGACCTTTTAGCCAGAGTGTGTGTAGACCATTTTTGCAAAACTCCTTTGAAAAGGGCGAGCCTTGTCTTGTAAGATTTGGGCCGAAAGGAACGAGTGATTGATACACATGGAATATTATTAACTAGTCACGATACATATGGCGAGTAAGCACGATATAGCACATCCTATGTATATAGATAGAGAATTAAAAAAAGTCCCTTATCATCCTTCGTGAGTACACTCTTTCTCAAAAAAAAGAAAATGCAATTTATTCAAGGAGGAAAGTAAAAAAATGGTTGTTTGGAATTATTTTTATTTTGTGTTTTTAAAAGCAGTTTTAAAATAATATTTTAAAAATTATTTTGGTTAGCACTAATTGCAAATATACTATCATATTCTTTTTTATTTTAAAAAATAGAATTTTAAAAATATCTTTTAATTGTTTTTTAATTTTTAATTTTAAAATATAAAGCTTATTTTTTTATTTTTAAAAATTAATTTGAAAAAAATAATCAATCAACTAAATTTTTTTTATTTTTTAACTTTCAAAAATTAAAAATTATTCTGTAAAATATTTTTTAAGCAGCACCTAAGGTTCTACCAACACCAAGGTAAAATATATACCAACTCCCAAATTCTAAAGTAGTTCTCCCATGGGTCACATTAATTCGCGCGAGCCTACCACTATTGGCTGTCGGCTGCAGAGGTGGGTCGTCCTCCTGGGAAGGTGACGGCGACACAACCATCCACTCCTCTGATGGATCTTCCTTTAGCTCTTCTTTCATCATTCTCTGTCCTTGATGTGGCCAAATGTCGATAGCACTGGGCACTGTGATGGAAACGGGCTCAGGCAAACCCACAGGAGAAAAATACTTGTATCCACCCGGAGGAAATGCTTTTTCTTCCTCCGGGTGAGTTTCAGCCACAAACACATGTCAGATGAGAGAGAAGATATAATAAAAAAAGTTAGATGAGTGGTTGTATGAACTTCTCCCCACAGGAAGCACCTGACGAACTAAGACTTCTTCCTTGATGCTAGTACAACGACTACAGTAAAATCATGTGCGCGTGACAGTGGTAGTCGGGCGTGCGTAAAGGGTCTGTGCTTGCGGGCAATGATCGATGAGTCCGCGATACAGAAAAACGAAAGAGAGGTGCACAAGAAACATTATGGGCATGCTTCCTTTGAATTTTCAAATTTTATTTTCAATTTTTTAGTTTTTATAAAAAAAATATTAAAAATTTTAGGAGTATTTTGAAAGTGTTTTGTTATTTTTATTTTTAAAAATTGTTTTAGAAAACAGTTTAATATTTGATTTTTAAAAGCAGAAAAACTTGTTTGATAATTTAAATTTAAAAACAGTTTTATAATAATAAAAAATAAAAAACTAGTTCGGATAATTTTTTTAAAAAATAATTTTTAAAACTAATAAAATAAAAAATTATTTGACAAACTGCATAATAATAAATGACAAATTTTCTATATATAATAAATAAAGTCTTAATACAACTTTCTATTCTAAAAATAGTTTTAACACAACTTGATATCAATTTATATTTATAAATTCATTTATAAACTATTCATGATTTTCTTATATTCATATCTAATTTACAATTTGATCATGATATCTAACCAATTTGTTAACAGCAACAGCAACAACAACAAACCAAACCAAACCAGTTTCCAAACAATCCCAGTCTCATATCCCTTTCTTAAATCAATACAAATCAAACAACAATAATCCATTTCTAGCAACAAATCAACAATCATCACCATCGACAATAGATTTAGAATTTCAAAAAAAACAAAATTGAATGGAAAGCAAAAACAGAAACCGCCTTCTTCCTCATTCTTCCTTTCCTCATACGCCTCCTCTCTCATCGCCAAGGCGCAAGCTGAGGCGCAAGTGAGCCGGGTGGTGAGGCCGGCCGATTTCGACTTCGCGAGTAGCGGGCTAGTGGAGGCATGGCTGGGGGAGTAGGTTACAGTCAAGACAGAGCTAGGGGAGCAGGTGGCCGGGGAGATCATGTGTGTGAGTGGCGGGGCTGGTGGAGGTGTAGCTGGGGGAGCAAGTTGTGGTCGAGGCAGAGCTAGGGGAGCAGGTTGGCGGGCCCGGCAAATCTGGCCTTCACAGGTGGCAGGGGCCGGCTAATCTAGCCTTCGCAGGTGGTGAGGTCGACGGATCTAGCTTCTCGAAGCTTCACAGGTCGCGATGGCAGCAGCTGTAGTTGCGGCCAGGGGGAGCACCTCGCGGTGGATCTCACCTTCCAGAGTCTTCGAGTGGCAAGATCTTTTGTCGCCGGTGGGGGGAGCAGCTCGCGGAGCTTCACAGGAGCGGCGTCGGTTTGGGGTTGGTTCTCCAAGGCGAAGCTTCACAAGCACGGCACCAGCGAGGGGAGCACTCGTCGGATAGCACCAACCAATTCGTCGGAAGAAAGGGAGAGAAAGGGAGCTTCACTTGGAGTTCAATGTTTGCCAACGGGAGGAAGAAACATCCCACGAAAAAAGAAAAATGGGAGAATGGTGAGACAAAGGATTCAAAGACATGAAGAAAACAAAAGTTCAGTTTAATTACAAAAATGCCACCGCATTTTTGCCTATTCTGAAAACAATAAAACCAAAAAACAACTCAAATCTATTTTTGTTTTTTCAGGTTTTAAAATATGGGTTTGGTTTTTTTGTTTTTAAAAACAACTTTTACAAAACAAATACCCAAACAAGTTTTTTTGATCTTTTATTTTTAAAAGTCAAAAACAGTTTCTTAAAACATTAGCCAAACAGGCTCTTAAAAACTATAAAATCAAGTTTTCAGTTTTCATTTTCAGTTTTTAGTTTGTCCTTCATAAAATCTTGAAACTAGAAGACTGAAAGTGAAAACTGAAAACCCAAATAAAAATACCCAATATTTCTCGATATGGTCTATGCATACATGACATCATTTTCGTTTCTAACCATCTCAAGTTAATTTATTGAAAATGTGCTTAAGAATATTATCCTTTTAAATTTTGAAAAAAATCATTAGTAAAGGTGGATTCATTTTACGTGTCTCCTTTCATAGATATGTCACGATCATATATGCAAGGGGTATACTATGCATTAGAAGCTTTAAATGATAAAAAAGGTAAAAAAAATTGTTTTGGTCTGATTTAATTGGACCAACTAAGTCACCAAATTATATTAAATTTGGCTGAGTTAAACCGATTTAGTCTTGTTCATTAACAAGAGCAATTCAATGGATGACTCGGAGCGGCTATAGACTTGGTTAGGGGGTTCAATTAGTTGATTCGAATAGTCTTTTACAACTTTGGAAATAAGTACAATTGATACGATTGCAAGAGACAGAGGTCAAGGTCAGCGCACACGAAGACCACCAGCTAAGCTCGCGGACTATGTTTGTAATAAATAAATAATACAAGGGCTATAGTGTAAAAGGACTTGCATGGAAATAGCTACAGGTAGTTATAGAGAATAGTGTATAAATAAGAGAACCACCACCCATTGTAAGATTCATTCCTTTTAGTATCAATAAAACGAACCGAGAGTACCATCTCTCTTTTCAGAGCTTAGGCTAGCTCGAACAAGCCTATCATTGGTGCTTCCATTGATCTCGCACTCAAGACAACAATGGTGGATGCCTGTCGAATCTAGCGCTTGGAAGTAGATGTGAGGGAAGAACGCG
Source organism: Dalbergia cochinchinensis (assembly GCA_031216125.1). Taxonomy (NCBI): domain Eukaryota; kingdom Viridiplantae; phylum Streptophyta; class Magnoliopsida; order Fabales; family Fabaceae; genus Dalbergia; species Dalbergia cochinchinensis. The sequence continues at coordinate 30,333,838 of CM062368.1, forward strand.
AATAGCATCTCGCGATTCAAGCACAGAATGTGGCATTCTAGGAACTATCAAAAGCGAGGCATGCATCGTTTCAAGAAAGTGTAGATGCACAATTCCAGAAATTATTTACGATGTTTGAACAACAATCCTTGCTCGGAGACGCAACGAAAGAGCCAGTATAGGATCGCCATCATTCAACGGGTTTGTACAATTGTAATCCCTATCGTGACTTCAAAGTAGATCTTGCACAATTTGATGGCGAGAATGTTGAAGATTGGATCTTCAAAATGGAGGAATACTTCGAGATGATGAATACGCCCCATGCACAACGTGTTAAAATTGCTTCTTTCCACATGACTGGAGCAGCATATTCTTGATATATGTAGATGGCTCGAAATCACTTTCTTGATGATTGGCGTGAATTTACCAGAGCATTATGATACAGATTTAGTTCAGATTTTATGAAAATCCAAGAGAAGCACTGAAAGAACTCCATCAAATGGGATCAGTGGTAGAATATCAACATCAATTTGAGGTACTATCCAATAGAGTTTCTGGCCTCTCAGAATCATGGCTTATCAGCTTATTCATCTCTGGGTTACAAGATTACCTCAAGTTCCAATTGCGTCTTGTGAAACCTAATTTGTACCCTGAAGCAATTGCTATAGCATGTCTACATGAGCAGAACCATGTGGCTTTGAAAAATTCACTTAGAGAGAATGGCGCAGGGAGTAATCGTGCGAAAGGAGATTGGCATAATGCTTATGCGAGCACACAGTGCCCACACAGCACCCCCACTAAGTCGAGTATGGGGAATCCAGTAACACTACCTAATGGGTCAAGAACTAGTGGAGGACCACTACATAATAGGAACCTAAACCCCAATGCTAGAAAACCCAACATGAAGAAAATAAATGCAGCAGAACTGAAGGATAGATACAATAGGGGACTCTATTATTATTGTGATGAAAAATACAACCCTTCGCATAATTACGAGGCCCAATGCTTAGTGTTAATGGGCCGCGAAGATCTGGACGAAATGTTTGCCCAAGACAATGAGCACTATAAGGAGTCCACTGAAGATCCATTGCCAGGGATTAGCTTCAATGCCCTCAATGGTGAGTACTCTCCCTCAGCTTTGCGCTTAAAAGGTCAAGTTAACGATAAACATGTGCGAAGTTTAGTGGACAGTGGTAGCACCCTGAATTTTATCCAACCGAAAGTAGCCACTTGATTAGAATTAATACAGTCCAGTATAAAACCTTTTCGGGTATATGTGGGGAATGGTGACTTCATTCTGTGCTCAACAAAGAGTGTGGGCACTGTAGTTTCAGTGCAAGGAGTCAATTTTCCTATGGATTTATACCACTTGGAAATTACGGGGGCAGATATTGTCTTTAATGTTACTTGGATGAAGAGCTTGCACTGCGTGCTCCCCGATTTTGATAGGAATACTATGGAGTTCATGTTCAATGGGGAGCACAAGATTTTACAAGTAGAGTTCCTCTTACAACCAGAATCTCTTAGCCATAAAACCATGCAAAAATTGTTGGGGGCAGATGACATTGCTTCTGTGTGCCAATTGGAGTTGATAGAAGAAAAACCTAACACCACAGCCCAACCACTCCCAACCATCATTGAAGAATTGCTCCAACAGTATACACAGGTATTTCAAGAACCATCTGGCTTACCTCCATCTCGTGCAATTGACCAAAAAATTGAGTTGAAGCCAGGTACTAAACCAGTGAATTTGAAACCATACAAATATGCTCACTTCCAGAAGTCAGAAATTGAGAAATTATTTTCTGAAATGCTGAAGTCAGGAATCATACGAGATAGCCAAAGCACGTTCTTATCCCTTGTCTTACTAGTTAAAAAAAGGATGGAAGTTGGAGATTTTTCATCAATTACAGGGCCTTAAATGCTAATACAGTGTGTGATCTCTTCCCGATGCCCACCATTGATGAGATTCTGGATGAACTTCAAGGAGCTGTCTTCTTCTCTAAGCCGGATCTATGATTTGAATATCACCAAATACAAATGCGCGAGGTGGATGTATACAAAACAATGTTTTGAACACACAATGGTCACTTCAAATTCCTAGTAATGCATTTCGACTTAACAAACGCACCCTCAACATTTCAAGCCACTATGAACAACATCTTTTGACCATTCCTTCGCAGGTTCGTTGCTGTCTTCTTCGATGATATTTTGATATACAGTAAATCCTTGGAAGAACACCAAGGACACATTTGGATACAGTGTTGAAAATTCTGCAACAAGAAGCCTTGTATGCAAAACTCTCTAAATGTGAGTTCTGCCAAAGGTCAGTGCAGTACTTGGGCCACGTTGTGTCAGCACAGGGTGTACAGGTGGATGCAGACAAAATTACAGCAATAGTACAGTGGCCCACCCCATTGACAGTGAAGCAATTAAGGGGTTTCCTTGGCTTGGCAGGCTATTATCGCAAGTTTGTCAAAGGATATGCAAACATTGCTTGGCTATTAACCGAGTTATTGAAACATGATGCTTTCAAATGGTCTACAGAAGCTGATTAAGCTTTCACACAATTGAAAAAGGCCTTAACAACAACCCCGACCTTGTGCTTACTCGACTTCTCAAAGCTTTTTGTGGTAGAGAGAGATGCTAGCAACACAGTAGTGGGTGTTGTGCTCTCACAACAAGGCCATCCCTTTGCTTTCTTCATTAAGAAACTCTCCCCCTAGATGACTAAGGCATCAACATATGTGAGAGAATTTTTTGAAATCACACAAGTTGTGGCAAAATGGCATCATTACCTCCAAGGTAAGCGATTCTTAATTCGCACCGATCACCAGAGCCTTCGTGAACAAATGTCATAGGTGGTACAAACCCCAGACCAATAGTACTACCTGATGAAGCTACTAGGATATGAATTTGACATTGAGTATCGTTCAGGAAAATCAAACACCGTAGTGGATGCCTTATTGTGCCAACCTTAATTGGGAGAGAATCAACATGCAACTCTTCATGCTTTAACTACAGTGGAGGGATCCCTTATTGCTGCAGTACGAAGAGAGAATAAGGAACATGAGGAGTTGCGCGAGTTACATCGGAAGCATGTAGAAGGGTCCTTACCCAAAGGCTTTTCAATGGCTAATGAGCTCCTGCTTTTTCGTGATAAGATCTTTTTGCCACCAAAATCTAATCTCCACGAGTTAATAGCTCAAGAGTTTCATGCTACACCACAATGGGACACTCTGGGGTGCTCAAGACATACAAACACGTGTCAGAACAATTCTTTTGGCAAGGCATGAAGCAATATTTCATAAGGCACTGCTTGATTTGCCAACAGACGAAGTACATACCATCCAAACCAAGTGGGTTACTCCAACCACTCCCCATTCCAACAGCACTATGGAGTCAACTTACCATGGACTTCATCAGTGGCTTGCCATTCTCATCTGGGTTCACTGTGATTTTTGTGGTCATGGATCACCTCACAAAAGATGCCCATTTTGCAGCACAACAAAAAGGATTCACAGCTAAGACCGTAGCTTTTGTTTTCCTCGATACAACCATCAGATTCCATGGTTTTCCCCAAGGGATTGTTTCCAATCGGGACCCTATTTTCCTGAGTACATTCTGGAAACAACTAATGCTTTTTAGTGGGACCAAGCTGAGTAACTCAACGGCTTACCACCCACAAAGCAATGGGCAGTCCAAAGTAGTCAATCGAGGCTTAGAACAGTACTTGCAAGCATTCTGCACAGATCATCCCAAACAATGGCAGCAATTCCTATCTTTAACCGAACTCTGCTACAACACAACCTTTCACTCTGCCATTGGCATGACTCCGCACTAGGCACTATATGGATATAACCCTCAATTGATACCAGTGTATCTACCAGGTACAGCTTCCACAGAAGAAGCGGATGACGTTCTAACCATACGCCAAGAACTACAGGGTCAACTACAATGAAACCTCGCAAAGGCACAAGCTCGCATGAGTAAATATGCAAATGCCAAAAAGAGAGATCAAGAGTTTGGGGTGGGCAACTGGGTGTGGGCCAAGTTCCATCATTACAAACAACAATCAGTGACCAAATGCTTGAATTCCAAACTCCGTCGTACGTATTTTGGTCCCTTCGTCATACTTGAACGCATTGGCCCACTTGCATATTGCCTCCAGCTGCCAGCTGAGAGTCGAATCCACCCGGTTCTTCATGTTTCATTGCTAAAGGAGTATTAAGGATCGATACCACCAGCACAAGTTTTTCCAGTAGAGGGACCGGGAATTGAGGCCAACCCACAAGCCATCATGGCAGAGCATACTATCATAATAGAAACAAGATCACTCTACCAAGTCTTGGTGGAATGAAAGGATTGTCCATGGGAAGAGGCCACTTGGGAAAGCTGGGACGAGTTGATCGCAGCATTTCCGGACTCTGACCTCGAGGACAAGGTCATTTTTGATTGGGGGGCCAATGATACGATTGCAGGAGACGGAGGTTGAGGTCGGTGCACACGAAGACCACTAGCTAAGCTCATGGACTATGTTTGTAATAAATAAATAATACAAGGGCTATAGTGTAAAAGGACTTGCATGGAAATAGCTACAGGTAGTTATAGAGAATAGTGTATAAATAAGAGAGCCACCACCCATTGTAAGATTCATTCCTTTCAGTATCAATAAAAAGAATCAAGAGTACCGTCTCTCGTTCCGGAGCTTAGGCTAGCTCGAACAAGCTTATCAACAATGCTGGGTAATAGTATACTGATATATAATAATTTTTCCGACTAGGGTAAGAAGATTTGCAACATGTGAACATTGTATTTTGTCCCCCATTTTTTGTATATAAGAAAAAAAAACAAAGAATACAGAACTGAAAATTAAAAAATTTGATCAAACCTTTCCTTTTGCACTTTTTTAAAATTAATAATGTTTTTAAAATCAGCATCAATCAAATATGTTTTTGTTCAATCAAAATATCTTTTAATCAGTGTCAATTAAAATCTTAATCAAATCTTTTTAAATTTTAATTAAAATCTCAATAAAATCTTTTTCCCTTTAATTTCAATTATCAAATCCCAATTAGTTTTTATGTTTCAAATTATTCTCCAATAAGTTCCACACAAATGTTATAAATATGAGGCAGCACCATCCACAGAAGGCGGCACAATTTTTCATCAACATCCATCACCACCAACCTACCTTTACCAGACTTAGCACTCAGCGGCGGCATTCACAAACCCGTCCTCGACTCTCATATTCACCACCATAAAACACCACCACTCCTTGCACCACTAACACTTTCACCTATTGTCATCTCTTTCCCTTACCTAACAGCCACCATCCCACAACCATCAATCAACAACCCACCATCGGAAACAACCCATCACCACCACAAAGCCATAGCCTTTTAAACATCCAGTACTATTACCTTCCTCCACCGCAATCGTCATCATCACAACCCATACACCACCCGCTTCCATCATTAGCATCACAGCCGCAACACTATGTAGCCATAGTAACCTGCGACCTTGCCAAATCCACAACCACCACGTACCACCATTACCACTACAGCTCTCTATCATTACCCACAAGCCAGAAACCAAAACACAGTAGCTGCAGAACTGCAGCACCACTCTGCCAAGACAGCAACCTTGCATCAAGCCTTGATTGTACCTCCACCGTGTGGCCCATTCATGCTTCTGTCGTTCTCCACAGCTAGTCTCCCTGGCATCGGAACATAGTCGAAAAACCATGAAGTTGACCCTGTAGCTGCCATGGGGGCTGTCGCAGAGCGCAGAAACATCACACTTGCACCTTCGCTGGAGCCGCCCTCACATTGGAACACCATCGGAAAGCCCATCGTGAAGCCGCTAGTTTCTGCTACCCTGTGGACCCAAACTCTACCTATCCTCTATCTTCTTTTCTTTTTTTTTTTGTCGGGGGGGAGGGGTGGGTCGGTTTGCTGGTGTCGAACCTGGGTGCTGTACTTTGGGAGATGCACAAGGCTACTACTGGAGCAACGCCTCAACTGCTTTTCTTTTGGGTTTTTAAATTGTTTGTTATTGTTATTATGTTATAGGTTTTGATGATGCCAAAAAGCAAATGACAAAAAGATGGAAGCACAGTAGCATGGAGTTTCTTGAAGATAAACAAGTCAAATAATCAAATCAAATGGTTAAAATAATTAGGACTTAGATCATTTTGTTACAAGGTTTTGGTTCAATAAGATTATCTAGCCATTGATAAGTTAGTCAAAGTTTTAATCGAGTTCTTTTTTTGTGTTTTCTATTTGAAAGAAAATTTGTAGAAAGAATTATATAAATGTTTTAATGAAGAGTTTAACATTGATTTTGTTTAATGGAATGTTTGATTTGAAGAAAAATGTTCTTAATATGTCTAAAAATGGTTTTTGAATGAAAGAATTGTAGGTAGAAAAGCACACGAGAAGGAAGGTTGAATCGTGTTCTTTCTTTTCTTTCCTAAACGAACTTCTGAAAAACTTTATCAAAACTATCAAGTTGTGAACTTGTAATGCAGTAGAAAATAGCATTAAATACTTTAGAAAGTGAACTTTCTAAACAAAAAAAAAATAGAAATATCAAAGATAGCTTTTCAAAAATAGGCACAGATAAAAGAACAGATATGGAAGTTGTAGGTGGAAATGTGCACGAGAAGGGGGGTTGAATCATGCATTACTTCTTTTTGCATTTCTGGAACACTTGAAAACAAATACTATCAAGTGTAAATCTTGTAGTGCAGCAGAAACATAGTTAGTGGTTTCAGAAAGTAGATCTCTAAAGCATTTGTTAATAAACGAGCATCATAAAATAAATAACAGAACAACATGAACATAATTTCATCGTATGATTGAAAAATAAAGCACAACAAAGAAATATAAAGGAGATTAGAGGGGGAAAGATAGGAAACAAATACTTTTATACTGGTTCAGTCAAACTGCCTACATCTAGTACTCAACAAATGTTAAGGTTCCACTAAAAACATTTTTCTCAATCTGAGAAAGAACAAATGGATAGTCTTTACATTAGTCTTCCCAAGCTCCTATTTGTGACCTTCAGAAATCATCTGTTGTCACAAATTGAGTAGTTCTTCACCAGCTTCTCCAAGCTAAACTGCGTAGTTCTTCACCATCCTCTTCAAGCTGAACCGAGTAGTTCTACACCAGCCTCTCTAAGCTAAACCAAGTAGTTTTTCACCAGCCTCTACAAGCTGAAACTAGTGACCAGTAGTAACCTCTACTATCATATTGAAAGTAGTTATTCACCAACCTCTCCAAGCTGAATTGAGTAGTCTTGCCCTAGCTTCTCTAAGCTGCAAGTAGTCTTTGACTAGCCTTTCCAAGCTAAATCGTGATCAACAAGAACACCTTATTGTTGTGTTACAAGTAGTTTTACAGTAGCCTCTCCAAGCTATCTCATAACTATCATTACTAGATCGAGGATACAAAGATTAAGTGGTTAGGTTGCCACTCAAACTAACCTACACTCAAGTTTCCTTAACATACATATAAAAGTAGAGGTGTCAAATGGGCCGGCCCATCCCTATTTGGCCCTGGCTCACATGGGCCCGGGCCAAAAAGCCTAGAACTACAAAAAAGCCCACAGGGCCAAAAGCCCACGTGGGCCTTGTAGGCCAGAGCCAGCCCATGGGCCAACCCACTAATAAAAATTTAAAATTCATCAATGCTTAAAATGAGCTAGCCCATGGGTTGGCCCACCTATGGACTAGGCCCAACCCACCTATAGGTTAACCTTAGCTCGCATGAGCTAGCCCATGAAATAATATTAGATTTTAAAATCATACTTCTCTGTCATATGTGTTTTTGGTTCACAATAAGAATATGCAATTTCTCATATGCTAATTGAAAGTACATCTTAATCATTTCAGCTAGGCATAAAATTTCTAAGCCAACCTTTGGAGAAATCTAAGGGGGAACTATAGAACTCAAATAAAATGAACTTATACATACTTATCATTCATAATCATGAGCAAAGGCAAAGTGGAAGTAGTTTAACACCATATTTCTAATCAACAACATGAAGGCATGGACGAACTTTTTCTAAAGGGTACGCAAAAGCACACAGCTATAGAATTATCACTTAATAAAATTCATATAAAATTATTATGAAATTATTTTGGTAATAAATAAATAAATAAAATTCATATATTTCCCCATAACATTTAAGATATTTTAACAATGTATGAGATATTAATATTAACAAAATTGGTTTACTACATTTTTTATTATTTATGTGAAAATATAAATTTAATATACTTGATCATTCATAAAATGAGTCCAAAATAATAATATCATTTAATTTAAAAATATTAGGATAATTTATCCTCTTATAATATTTTTTTAAACCAAACCTCTTTATCATTTCACGATTTTGTTAAATTATTTTCTTCAACTAAATTGAAAAAAGACAGGAAAATAAAATCATGAATTGGACCAATCATATAATAATAAAAAACCATATAAGCCAATCACCAAGTGAATCAAAGCATTAAACATAGTCAAGGGAAAAATTAAAGAATTTTAATAAAATAAAAGATCACAAAAATAAAAAAAACAACAATGAAGTAATGAAAGACGTTTTAGGATAATTGAATAAAATCTCATTTTTCCACCCCTTGGTTTTTGGACTCCTTGAGTGAAACAGAGAACTAATACTTTCGTCAACATTCGAGAACAATTTAAAACTTCATTAGGAAATAATTAGTGATGCATTAATGAAGGAACAAAAAATAATTTTCATTAAACTATTTTTTTCTTTTGAAAAATATGATTGTTAAAATTTTAAGGAATTAGTGATCAAACATTCAAAACGAAATTGACTTCCTACCCTATCTTTCCATATATGATGCCATCACCACTTCACCAGTGACAACAAAGTAGCAAAGCTAAGACTACAACCCTGTAGAAGAAAAATTGAACACTACACTTCAAGCTGTTCCTACTTCCTAAAAGCTTCCTCATTAAATAGGGGCTGATCCATAGGCCATCCACTTGCAACCCACACATTTGGGTGGGTTATGTGGGTCAAGGCTTAAAGAGCCCACTAAGTGTTGTAGGCTGCTAATGATGGGGGCCAAATGAAAAGCGGTTGGGGCTAGCCCAAGGCCATGGGCTATTTTGACACTACTACATGAAAGGTTCCTAGGAAAACTTGAATGACTTCCTTGTATCATTTCTTCTCTAGGAAGAACATAAATCTAATTTAGAATATAGAAGGAAGATTTTTACAAGGAATCTGATTATACAATGATATGAATGTTACTAGAGATAAGGAGAGAATTTTTTTAGAATTTCTTTGCTTTGTACAGAGTCTCTCTCGTTTACAATAGAGCACAACATCTCTATTTAAAGAAAGTCTTCCATATGACCATTGCCTATGATTTGTTCTTCCAGGGACACATGCTGATCATCCATTTGTGTCTTGAAAAGATAGTCAAGAAGAGTAGCTTATCTGTCTGTCAAATGCAAATTCAAATTTCCCTCTATTTCGATAACGCTCAGTGCTCCACAGTAACGTGAGCTTTCGAACGTGGGATCAGATCCTTGATGTTGTGTTCACTTTTTGATCTTCAATCCAAGCATTTTGATGATGACTGATTTGTGATTGTGCTGATTGAAGATAATGTAACATCTGGTCTTTAAAGATTTGCAATTCATGTAAGCGTATTTTCTGATGTCCAGTGCTACTTTCTAAAGTCTCAGGACTTGGTTTCTTGTAGTGTTGAAATCTTCTTTTGATCATTAGTTGTCAATTGCTTGAATAAGGATATAATTTCACTTCCATTTCAATTCAAATCTCATAACATGAGATAAACATGTTTACACATGAATAGTGAAATATATTCTCATTTGAGTAAGCTTTGCTCTTGCTAAATGATAGAAACCTGTTATATTCTTACAAGAAACTCAAGAGAAACATCAATCATTTTTCAAAGCATTTTCTTTAAATTGGCTTTGTTGTCATTCAAAATAAATAAGTGCATATTGATAGGGTTCTGGAGCTAACAATCTCCCCTTTTTTGATGATGACAAACCAATTTGAAGACAATCTTTTGAAGAGATATTGAAAGAAAAATTTAGGAAATATAAGCATGATTTATCAAATTCTTTCAATTTTATCATAGAAAAAGATTCTCAGGAAGTTTTTTTCTTAAGGCATGATATGAATCATATAAAAGCATGTTTGGCCTTAAGTGACTTTTAATCATAGCTGTTGTTGTTTCGCTTGAAGCATAAAATAGGCTTCATGCACTTTCTGAAAAGGTATCAGGGCAGATGTTAAAGAGAAAAATGTTTAAGCGATGGATATACAACCAACTTGATTCTTGGTCATGAAAAGAAGCTTCTGAAGATCTACGTGCTTGAAAAACTTAATAAGAAATACTTGTGATATTTTATCTTTATTAGATTCATTTTCAACATTTCTTTATCCAAAAGAATTTTTGAAAGGAATGCTCAAGGATATATGATAAACATAAAAGGGCGTTCATGATTTTGGAGAAAAACACACTAACGCTTATGTAGTTTCTGATACTTAGAGAAACCTTTTAAAGAGATAATATCAATATATTGCTATGAGAGGTTTCAGAAGCTCATTAGGGATCAATCCCTGAATTAGCAAGGATGAGCTTTTGTATTGAGCTATGAAACTTTTCTCATAAGTATCAGAGCACGAAAAGATATTTTCAAAGTGAAGGTATATGATCTTTTAAAACAAATTTTGTCTCATAAAAAGAACATAACACATTTTGACATATCAACATAGCATACTTCGAGAAAGTTCTAAAGCTTGTTAACTGATCTTAGTTGTTTCAAAACATGTAAGCGCGAGTTTTTGAAGACTTGTCAGAAACTATTCACAACTATACTTTGATCAAGTTATGCTCAACTGTTTAGAAACATCTCATATATGTGTCAAAGATAATGTGTTCTATTAAAGCTTTAAAGAAAATGATTGAACTCATTATACATATCAAGGCTCAGCATATTAATACAAGTATTAGAGCAACAAACAACTTGTGCTCCTAAAGATACTTTGCCAAAACTAACCATAAAACGCATGTAAGCTAAGTATCCAATGTATATATGAATAAACAAGTCAAAGCATATGCATAGGAGATAAGAACCAAACATCTATCAGAGATATATATGATTAGCTGAGCATAGAAAGAGCATCAGTATTAATTAGAGCTTAAGAAGAAAACATATGTATGTAACAAAGTTTAAAAGAAACAAAGCATGAGACATATGTACATCAAAAACATGAAATATGAGTAGAGAAGAAAGAACAATATGTATAAGAACATAAAAAAAACAATTGTCAAGAGATTTACCAAAAAAAAAAATTTGAAAAAAATGCATGCTGATCAAAATTCTCTGAGCTCCCCCTCAGCATAAGCTCCCCCTGAATTTCTCAGCATAGCCTTTATCCCATAGCATAGCTCCCTTTGAATTCCATTGGCGCATGATTTTCTTCAATATTACTCTTTTCCCCCTTTTTGCATCATCAAAAAGGAAGTGTGCTAGGAAATAGATGCTGTAGAAACTGAAAAGTCTGTAGTTGCATATCTTCCAATTGTCTGAGTTAAGCACCATGCTCTACATGAGTTGCCTCAAAATGATCCTGTCTAGAGGAAATTTCCCTTAGATTCCTCAGAATGATCCGATAGCTTACTGAAGATGCGGTTGAGGATGGAGACGGTAGATTGATGGGTGCAGGAGCAGCTTTGGGAGAAGGTTCATGAATGTCCAGTGGCACATTCTCCCCTAATTTAGGCGATCTACCTCGAGAGTCACTTTGTGCAGCAGTTGGATATGGAGAGGTATTGCATGATCAGTTATAGATGTGGCAGGAGCAGAAACAGAGGCAGTATGAGCAAAGGTAAGCTCAGAGATAGTAGCATTAATATTAGGTATTTGAGTCAAGGAAGGAGCAGCAACCTCTTGAGCAGGAGCGGAGGAAAGAGGAATATCTTGATTCGACACAGAAGCAGCATCATCTTGCATTGTAGGTGTTTTAGCTTTAGACATCCTAACCATTTCTTCCTCCATTGGGGTAATGCGGATGGAAGAAGGAGGTTGAGGCACTATTAGAATGATTGTTGTCTGTGGTGCTAATGCTTCTTCCTCAGGCTCTTCCATAATTAGTTCCAAATTGGAGAAAACCTCTTTAACAAATAAGTATAAGCCATCCATACCCTTTTCTTTTGATTGTGGCTTTGGATCCTCAGAATTTTCCATGATCTCTTGCACTTGACTTACAATAATAAAATCCTTAGAGTCATCAAGAATCATTTCATTAGAAACAATAGGTATAGGAAATGAGGTATACCCAAATTGTTGAGACATGGGTTTTGGAGGCAGCTTTTCAATAACTATAAAGGATTCAGGAATAATATTGACTCTTTTGCTGCTTGAGCCCTAAATTCCTTAAGCCTCTTGTAGTTTCCTTGTTTCTTCAAGTCTTATTTTCTCTTGCAGGATCCTTTGCTCCTTAAGGATGAGGTCAGCTTCTTCTTCATCATTAGATGGCTTAGGCTCCCTTGTTGTAGCTGCAGTATGCTCTGCTTCACTCATATCCTTTAAAATAAGTGCAGCTCCCTAAATCCCTTTTGGCAGAGACCGATCCTTTTCTTCTTGAGCTTTCTTTCGAATGGGATCTTGTCAGGTCTATCTTGAGGTAGGTCACCTTCTAATGTCTCTATCTTTTTTTCATAAGGCTTTTGAATTTTTGTGAGCTTCTACCTCTTGGTTGACTTCCCTTTGCCTTTCTGAAGAAATTTGGATAGAGCCTCTTCAGACTCTTCTTTGATAAATGTCTGCTTTGATTCTTCTAAGTTCTCTGAGCTACTTTCAGAGAAGACAAGTGTTTTCTTAGATTTCCTTTTCTTTTATTCTCTTGTTTCCTTCTTGCCCTTTATATCCCTTTTCTCTGCCTTGGCCTCTTCAACCAGAAGGTTTGTCTTTCTTGAGCTAGTTTTCACAGGACTGGATCGGGTTTTCTTCTTTGTCTTGAAGGAGTTGATGGTGTGATTAATTCCTGGAGCATATTCAAATCATTCTTCCATAAGAGGATATCAGAAAGACTGAAAAATTTTTGTCAACAATATCCCATATGAAACTCCAGCAGTTCTTCCTTTCTCCTTTGTAATGGCACTAAGCATGTAGTCCATTATCAACTTAGGCAAGTTTACTTTTTGTTTGGACATCAAATAGAAAAGTAGCATATAATCCATTCCCAGTAAAACATCTATACTTCCTTACCCAGGAAGAATAGTGAACTGAACCACAATGAATACTTTCCTTACCCTAGAACTACGTAAGGTAGTAGTGATGTTACTAGGTTTATATTTTGTTGAATCGGTAAGGCATTTTGAAACTTCCTTGACACTTACACCAAGGGAATTGAACCAATCTTCATCAGCTAGACAGTTGACTCTAGCAGCAGGAGCCCTAACCACAGCAACCAAGTCAGACAGCTCTATTTCCATGAAGACATCCCTAATATTGGTTAAGAGAGTGGTTCAATTCTTTGCTTCTAGAAAGCAATAGAAACCAGTGACCATTCTAGGAAAAATTCTATCAAAAATGTTTAGAAAGTGTTCCAATCCTTGGAAGGAAAACACCTCTCTAAGAGTTAGAACTTGATTTAATAAGGCGTTGTTTAGCCTTTTTCCAAGAATTGCAGTTCTTCGACAAAAATCTTCCTCATAAATCTCCTGCAAATATGATTCATTGAACATTAAGAAGGGTCTTCGTCTAGATGAATCTCTATCTATTTCTCATCCTTCAGCCATAGGAAAAAAAACTTTGAGATGATAAAGGGTAAGAAGGTGTTAGGGTTAAAGAAAATGAGATAGAATTGTGGTTGTAGAGATGAGGATTTTGTTGAGTAAGGGTTTGCGGATTCAGAGAAAATGTGAAGAAGTGATTATAGTTATAGAGAAACGGTTAAGTGTTTGAGGTTAAAGGTGATGGCAAAAGAGGCGACTTATTCGAAAAGATGAAGGTAAAGGTGATATGTGAGACGTAGGGATTTTAAGAGATGTGACGTGACTTAAGGTAAAATGATGTGGGAGAGAAAAACTCAAAAAAGTGGGAATTATCCTACCTTTTTATCTTTTTTCCAGAAAAAGAGTTTTCTGACTTTTGATAATACTTTCTGAGGCTCATAGTTTTTCTCTTTGACCCTCTGAAGACATTTCATAAACTCATCACAAGTTCATCTTTCTGCACTGGATTCTATGCTCTCATATAACCATTATTTTCTAACCCTTAATATCTTCTTTTTGACCAACCGATCTTCTTTCTGAACACACCATCTTCTTTATGATCAACCCAGCTTCTTTTTGATCTTGCAAATTGATAAAATGTTCCTCACAAAGATCTGTGGTCTTTACAAACTGACATCTGGTATACTAGCTGATTCTCTGATCTTCCAAACTGACATATTATATCTTCAAGAGGATACTATGACTGATGACTTCTGATGGCTTGCAAGGACTTCAAATGGGAGTTATGAAGGGAGAAATGCCCAGAGATGTTTTATGCATGAATGCTTATGCTGATGTGAAAACTTTTAGAAAAGAGGAAAGCTTTTTGAAAGACAGAAAAACATTCAAGAGATCTTTAGCAATAGATATTCTAAATACTTCTTGAGACAAGGTATACAATATGCATATCTATTAACTCAACATCTCCATTTTAAATAGGATTACACATAAAGAGTGTTTTGGAAAAACAAACTTGTATTTAGAGTGCTGAAAGGATTTTTGATAAGATAAATAGCACTAGTATTATCTCGGAAGAAAAGGAAAAGAATTACCTCAAGAGATAGTCTTTCAGCTAATTTCTTATCAGCAGTATCTAGGTGCAAATATTGTAGCGTTACTTGTGCTTTTTGTTTTAGCGTTTTCTCTAGAGAAGTTAGTAGCAACAAATAGCATACTGGTGCAAAGGCTTTATCATAATCCATTATCTGTTGATAAGGATTACCTTTTGTAGCCATGCTTACCCTGATGATGACAACTTTTTCCATATTGCCCTTGAACTTCTTTGTACTGATGATGATGCTTCAACATGTTGTGTAGACTTTGACTTTCTCTTGAACTAGTCAACATATTTAGCATAGCTTCGATCCAACTTTGACTACTCAAAGCTTTTTCAATACATTCAGGTTCAAGGTGGTGATGAAAGCACAATTGATATATAACCAGGGGATGACTTGATTCTCATACCCATGGGAGTCACTCTATGAACTTAGATAATAGAAGACTGTCTTTAAAACAGAAGCTTCCATGAAGTTTCTGTACATTCAGATTCTTTAGCTTCTATATTATCTTCATATTGCTCATATTGTAGTCCAGAAAGATTACTTTCTGATCATCTTGGAGGGTCCGAGCATACTTTCTGAAGTGTTGAGGCTCTGGAGCTTACTTTTTGGAACTTCATTGAGATACATTTTCTCAGGGCTTTCTTTCAGATCATCGAGATTGTTAGCAAAATCTTCTTTAAGCTTTTTCATCATCGTACTTAAGAGATTCTTGAGAATTTTATCCTTCAAGATATTTGATGACTCTCTGATACAGAACGTGATTTCTAGAATGATCATCATCTATTTGCTTCTTGAAACTTTAGCTAGAGAAATATTTCAGATATACCTAGAAGAAAGGGATTTGATTTTGGTGCCCAGACTTCCTTGGGTCCTTTTTTATTAGTTCTAGAGAAAAAGAATCCAACCTTGCTAATAGAATTCTTTTTAAATAATCATTTGTTAGGAAGGTATCTTTTCACTCAGTAGGAAGAGATACACGTCAGATCTTTAGAAGCCATGAAGTCCTCTCAAGAATTCAGAAATAACTTTCTGACATTTTCATATGACTTTTTGGAGGCTTCATTTTTATAGAGCTTGAGAAGAAGAAAATCTCCTTGGAGTATATCTTACTTTCAGTTTTCCAGCTTCAGGCCTGATCTTCTCAAGTTTTCATGGCAAACTTATGAGTTCTTTGATTGGTTTGAGATACATAGAAGAATAAGCTTGATAAACTTCTAGTAACTCATCACATGAAGCAGATAATATATTATAAGAAAGATAAGATGCAAATATATTTACCTCGCTTATCTCTGTTGATGTTCTTTAGTCACGAAGCATAGAATGACAGCAAGTTATAGCACATCAAGACTTTCTGACTCATCCTTTTTCTCTGTCTAGCACATTTTTCCTTTTTATGTAAGGATATATTTGTTAAGCTCTAGGCTTGGAAATCCTGATACATGATGTCTATTCTTATTATGATAAGCAGATTGCTTTCTTAAGATAATCTTTGTCCGGATTTTTCATTCATGAGATTAATGTCTCTTTATTTTAGTTATTATAGACTTTTTACATTTTCCACAGATAGAAAGATCTCATCTCCATATTCAATCTCAGATATTAATATCAGATTAAGCAATTTTCATTGTTTTAGCATTCCATAGTATCTGAAATGACAACCTCAGGATCAAGAATTTCTTGAAACATTTTAAGATCATCAAACAACATAGTCTGTTTCATATAGCCTTTCATATGTGACAAGCAATACATATGTATTATATTCAACTTTAGCTTAGAGCATATATGAATAGAGGCTTGACTTAGTGGAATAACTGAGTTATTTTCTTTGTGTTGTTCTTGTCCACAGGTCTTTTGGAATCCCTTTCACCATTTGAACAGACTATCTCATCAATGAAAGATGGTCAGTTGATAGATTAATCTTGTGAAGTGGATGTATGCCATTCTGTCCCTCAGATCCTTGTCCTCTGCAATCATTGGATTGCTCAACCCCTCAAAGGCCTGGCTCTGATATCACTTGTAAATGGAAATGTTCACGAGAAGGGGGGTTGAATCGTGCATTGCTTCTTTTTACATTTCAGAAATACTTGAAAACAAATGCTATCAAGTGTAAACTTGTAGTGCATCGGAAACATAGTGGTTTCAAAAAGTAGATCTTTGAAGCATTTGTTAATAAATGAACATCATAAAATAAATAATAGAACAGCAAGAACATACTTTCAACGTATGATTGAAAAAGAAAGCACAATAGAGAAATGCAAAAGGAGATTAGAGAGGGAAAGAAAATTAAATTTGTTGAATTTATTTATTTAGGGGTGCAATGAAATGAAATTTATGTGAATATTATGTTGTAGGTTTTGATGATGCCAAAAAGCAAATGACAAAAAGATGGAAGCACAATAGCATGGAGTTTCTTACAGATGAACAAGTCAAAATGATAAGTCAAATGGTTAGAATAATTAGGACTTAGATCATTTTGTTAAAAGGTTTTGGTTTAATAAGATTATCTGGCCATTGATAAGTTAATTAAAGTTTTAATCAAGTCATTTTTTTGGTGTTTTTTATTTGAAAGAAAAGTTTTTGAAAAGATTATATAAATGTTTTAATGAAGAGTTTAACATTGACTTTGTTTAATGAAATGTTTGATTTTGAAGAAAAATGTTCTTAATATGTCTAAAAATGGTTTTTGAATGAAAGAATTGTAGGTAGAAAAGCACACGAGATGGGGGGTTGAATTGTGTTTTTTTTTCTTTCCTAAACGAACTTCTGAAAAACTTTATTAAAACTATCAAGCTGTGAACTTATGGTGCAGCGAAAAATAGTGTTAGATACTACAGAAAGTGAACTTTTTGAACAAAAAAAATAGAAATATGAAAGATAGTTTTTCAAAAATAGACACAAATAAAAGAACAGATATGGAAGTTGTAGGTGGAAATATGCACGAGAAGGGAGGTTGAATCGTGCATTGCTTCTTTTTGCATTTCAAAAACACTTGAAAACAAATACTATCAAGTGTAAAACTTGTACTATAGCAGAACATAGTTAGTGGTTTTAGAAAGTAGATCTCTGAAGCATTTGTTAATAAATGAACATCATAAAATAAATAGCAGAATGACAAGAACATAATTTCAATATATGATTGAAAAATAAAGCACAACAGAGAAATGTATAGGAGATCAGAGAGGGAAAGATGAGACACAAATATTTTTATACTAGTTCAGTCAAACTGCCTACATACAGTAATCAAAAAATGTTGAGGTTCCACTAAAAACATCTTTCTCAACCTAAGAAAGAGCAAATGGATAGTCTCTACATTAGCCTTCTCAAGCTTTCATCTGTGACCTTTAGAAATCACCTACTGCCACAGATTGAGTAGTTCTTTACCAGCTTCTCCAAGTTGAACCGAATAGTTTTGCATTAGCTTCTCCAAGCTGAACCGAGTAGTTCTTCACCGGCCTCATCAAGCTGAAACCCTTGACTAGTAGTAACCTCTACTGTCACGTTAAAAGTAGTTATTCACTAGCCTTTGCAAGTTGAATCAAGTAATGTTGCCTCAGTCTCTCCAAATTGCATGTAGTCTTTGACTAACCTCTTCAAGCTGAACCATGATCAGCAAGAACACCTTACTATTGCATTGCAAGTAGTTTTACAATAGTCTCTCCAAGCTATCTCATAGTGATTACTACCGGATTGAAGATACATAGGTTAAGTGTTTGGTTTGTCATTCAAACTAACCTACACTCAAGTTTTCTTAACATATACATGAAAGGTTCCTGGGAAAAATTGAATGACTTTCCTCTATCATTTCTTCTCTAGGAAGAACATAAATCTAATTAAGAACATAGAAGGAATATTTTTACTAGTAAAGAATCTGATTACATAATGATATGAACCTTATTGGAGATGATTAAAGCATTTTTTCAGAATTTCTTCACTTTGCATGGAGTCTCTCTTGTTTACAATAGAGCACAACATCTCTATTTAAAGAAGGTCTTCTATATGACCATTGCCTATGATTTATTCTTCCAGGGACACATGTTGATCATCCATTTGTATCTTGAAAAGATAGTCTAGAAGAGTAGCCTGTCTGTCTTCATATCAGTTTGCAGAAACTATTGTGGAAAAGAGATTTTGGATGTCCATCAGAATTTACTCTTACTTTCTGAACCGTGGTTTCTAAACTATTTCTTCTAAGACTTGGAATAGCTGACTTCAAAGGCAAGAGAGAAGATTAGCTGATTCTGAGATGGGATTTAACTCTTTGAATTTCAAAATTCAAATTCAAATTTACCTCTATTTCTAGTAACACTCAGTGCTCCACAATAACTTGAGCTTTTTGACCTGGTATCAGATCCTTAATACTATCTTCACTTTCTGATCTTCAATCCAAGCATTTTGATGTTGATTGATTCGTGATTATGCTGATTGAAGGTAGTGTAACATCTGGTCTTTAGAGATTGCTTGATATCTTCATGTAAGCATACTTTCTGATGTTCAATGCTACTTTCTGAAGTCTTAGGACTTGGTTTCTTGTAATGTTGAAATCTTCTTCTGATCATTAGCTATCAATTGCTTGAATAAGGATATAATTTCACTCACATTTCAGTTCAAATCTAGTAACATGAAATAAACATGTTTACACAAGCATACTAAAATATATTCCCATTTGAGTAAGCCTTGCTCTTGGTAAATGATAGAAACTTCTTATATTCTTACAAGAAACTCAAGAGAAGCATCAATCATTCTTCAAAGCATTTTCTTTAAATTGGCTTTGTTGTCATTCAAAAAAAAATAAGCGTATATTGATAGGGTTATGAAGTTAACATAGGTAAGATAAGAGATGAAGGAAAAGGAAGATAAAACACAAGATATTTTATATTGGTTCGGCCAAACTTGCCTACATCCAATTCTCAACAACCATTGAGTTTCACTAAATTTTTCTCCGATCTGAGAAAGAATAAAGATAGTCTTTACAGTAGCCTTTTCAAGCTATGTTCAGTGACCAATAGACAACCCCTACTATCACAAACCAAATAGTTATTTACCAACCTCTTCAAGCTGAACCGAGTAGTTTTGTACTAGCCTCTCCAACCTAGAACTGTGATCAGTAATACACTTTTACTGTCACATTGCAAGTAGTATTTGACAAGCCTTTTCAAGCTATCCTATACTAATCACTACTGGATCAAGGATACAAAGGTTATATCTTTGGTTTGCCACTTAAACTAACCTATACTCAAGATTTCTTTTAGATTTACATGGGAAAGTCTTGAAAATACTTGAATGATTTCTTTCTAGATATTCTTCATCAGAAGAATATATGATTAATGAAGGGAATAGAAAGAAGATTTTATGAACGAGGAAATGATTACAAGCAGTAATGAAATTTACAGGAAAATGAAAGGAATCTTGGCAACGTTTCAGCTCTTTTTAATCAAGATTGAGTACAGTTCTTTGAAAGCACAACATCTCTATTTATAAAGGTCTTTCTTGTGACCATTGCCTTTGATAAGATCTTCTAGAGACATGTGTTGATCTTCTATTTGTGTCTTGGAAAGATAGTCTAGAAGTGTAGCCTGTCTATCTGTCAGATGTAACATTCCCAATTTTTCTTAATATAGTATTACATTATTATAGCTTTTTATTAAATAGCTTGAGGATCTATTTTTAATAAGAAATATTCAGGGGTAATCATAGATTATAGAAAGAATGTAACTTCTTATTATAAAATTACAAAAAATGTCATTAATGATACAGCTAACAAGAAACTTAGAAAAGTTTAGAAAGTATCAAAAAAATTATAACTATATTTCTAAAAATAATTTTGATGATAAATATCAATATTTGGTAAATTTGTATAATATTAGTATTATTACACAAAAATAACTTAATTTAGAATGTAAAACAAGCTCCGAAAAATCCTAGAAAAAAATTCTAAGTCTTATAAATTTTTTAACTAATTTATGATATTAGATAAAGAGGACCACGAAATGGGATTCTTCATTAGACCATAGGTAGTATTAAAAATCACTTTAATATTTATTTAACTAATTTTGACTTAAATAAAGCTTAAAATATCTAATTAACTACTTAAAACTTTAAGATAATTTTTATAAATCTTGATTAATCTCAATAATATTCTTACATGACACCTAGAATTGTCTAGAAATCAGTCTTATCAAAAAATAATAATATTTATAATAATATATATTTGAAAGTGAAAGATATTTCCAAAGCTAACCATTTTTTACTAAGACTTTCAAAAATGGTGAGCTTGTTCCCTTATCACGTTGGACAAATCAAAACCCACTTGGAAGGCTGTAAAATTTTTTTACATATTTTATTTAGAGATAATTAGATATTAATTAATTTTAAAATGGACTAAACTAAGGTAAAAATACATAAAAAAATATTAAAAATTATACAAAAAATTTATAAAAATTATAGATAATGTATAAATAAGGTAAATATATGTTCTTGATAATAGATTAGAAAAAAATAATTTTTGTGATTATTTTATGAATTATTTAGTATATATAACTTTAAGATAAAAAAATATAAAATTTGTCATTTTCATATATTAATCATTCAAGACAACTTGCCAACCTTTACAACTTTATTAGAGATAAGATTCAGACATATGGGCTGTCAAAGAAAAAGATAGTAATAATTTAATGATAGTTAAATAAATTATTAGTTAATTGATTTCTAATAAAACTAGTAATAGTTTAAAATACCAAATAAAATACAAATGATTATAAAAAATTTGTATGAATTTCGTGAATCCATGTATTACATCTCTAATAACCTTATGATGATATTTAGTTAAAAAAAAGTAATAATAAAATTATTTACTAATTAATTAACTTAATTAAGATTGACTAGTTTAAGTAAATTTACCTTATTTTGAATAATTGATTATTAAATTATATGTAAATATATTAAAATTTAATAAATATCTTTAAATCATGTCATTAACATTTTAGTATGTCTTTAAATGATAATTGAGAATTTATTAAATTATTTAATGTTAACTTTAATATTTAATTAATTAAACTAATTAAACATGACAAATAAATTATGAAATTATTAATATTTAATCCTAGCCTTTCTCTATAAATAGCACACCTCTAAACACAACTCCACACTTCATTCTTCAGCCTAAAATCTATCAAAAATTGTAGTCACCATTTCTCTCTTCATTTCCTTTATTTTTTACAAAAGTAGTTACAAAATTTTAGCAAAAACACCTCTAAACCATCATCTCTTCTTATCATCATCCAACACCAACACTTCACAGCCCTATATATGAATTTTAGCCCTTAGAAAAGGCTTAGAGAAATTGAGGAAGTTGCTGGTTTAGCCTTGGTGTAGCTACGTTTCTAAAGCTTCGAGAACATGTAGGGGTTTTCTTTCACTTCTAAGCTTCATGTATGATTTTCTTGTATGATATTGTGCTATATGATATTCAAAACTTATGTTTATTGTTTTTAATATTTTTGAATGATTTGAAAGTGGTGACATAAAATACTTAAACTATGTGTATATGATGCATATTTATTATGTAATTGAAAATTATGATTAAAGATCATTTTTAAATTTTGATTATGCTTTCTTCAAATATCTAAATATTGTGTAAATTTGTTTTAATGTGTTAAAACATGTATTTTCAATTAATAAAGCCTTGAGCATAAGTTGTGGTATTTAAGGTGATATAACTTGGTTTTGATCTCATTATGTATTGATTGTAAAATATTTTTGATTTATAAAAGGTGTTTTATTTAATTCATTATAATGAATGAATTCTAAACCTTTGAGCATGTAGTATTTAGTTTGGTTTATGTGTTATATTTCTTCTGTGACCATTAAGACTTAATAAGATATAAAAAGACACAAAAAAAAATATATTTATATTAATCATGACCTTTACGAGGAACTTATGAATCTATAAACATTATATGGACTATTATGAATCTTTAAGACTCACTTGGACTTGATTTAGACAGTTATGATCATTATATTTGGACTCAAACTATGGACCTTGAACTATTGACCTTGAATTATGGATATTGGACTATGGACTATGGACTATAAATATTTGACATGATTATACATTTATTAACACAAGGAAATATTATTTACAAAGATTTTAAGTTATGGTCTCATTAGGAATATAGCATGTAAATTAGCTAGTTTCTTGCTTGAAGTGGTTTTTCTAATGGGTATAATTTTGCTTATATTTTTTTTAATATTTCTTGAAAGATTCGATTGCTCTTTTACTTTGCTCTACGATCATATTTTTATATAGATGAAAAGTACTTTTACCATATATATATTTTCTAAAGATAGATTTAAAATAATTTTTGTATGTACATAGACCTATGGAATTAGTAAAGTTATTATATGAATATTTGAAATTGAATTATTGCATGATTAAAACTAAGATAAGCATATTTTATTATAAAGAAAGTAGGTTTATTATAATAGTATGATTTGATGCTTCATTGATAATTACAGAGAAAAATGGGTTTTATTAATATTTTAAGAATCCTATGTTGTTTGGATTTATGTGAAAATATAGAAAATCTTATGGTCTGTATGTGAATATCAAAGAAATTGTGAAAACTTCATGTAATTTTCATAGTTTATGAATTCTATATGCACTATGAAAAAGGGATACATGAATAAGTGATACTTCGGGCCCTGCCTGGTAGCTGATAAGGACTTAGTAAACACTTAGTCTTACAGTTGTTAAATGACACCTCGGGCCCCGCCATGTTAGCGGACAAGGACTTGGTGTATATTGCAGTAATGTCTCGAGCCCTGCCGTGTTAGCGGACAAGGACTTGGCATTCACTGATCTAACTAGGGGATGCCCTAGTAATGAGAGCTCTCACAGATCTGATATGAAGCAAACCTTACAGACTATAACCATTAAAAGGAAACGTGATATTAAAAAAAAGGGGAGTTTTACACTTACACTTCTTCTACTGTATTTTATTATGATTGAAATTATGCACTTCCATCTTACTTGACAATAGTAAAATATAATTTGAATTAATATGAAAGATTGCATTTTGCTACACTCCTGCGTTATTCTTAGCCTTTTTGGGATGAAGTAGGACTCCCCTGGAAACATCACCCTACTGGGAGACTTCTCTCAACCCTTTTCTTTGATGTTTCCAGATAGCATAGATCGTCATCAGTAATGAAATGGATGTAGCCTTGGACTTAACTTCTAAATAATCAGATTCTATCATGTGTGCTAGATAGAATATTTACTATATGTTACTAGACTTGGAATATGTCATATTGTTGTATTGAAGTTTTCTTTATGTATCTTGAATATTTAATGTGTACTGTACCCTGTGAATTGATGTTAACAATGAAGGGTGTTTTCTATAGATGATAGTTATCTAAACTGTGGAAATTAGTGATTAATAAATAATAGTATTAAGATAGATTCTTTGTCGTTTAAAAATCATCCTTAGGTCACTGGATGTAAGTGTATCACTATGAATGTGCAGTTTGGAAAGGTTCTGGCTAAGGAAAGACTTGGTATTTAAGCGTGTCCGTTGTGACCCACCTCTCTTTCCTGGGAGCCTACCAGGTACATGAATTACAGTTGATATACATTACTCCAGTATATGACCATAAATAATAAACATTCATAGAAAAACAAATTCTACAAATGTATGATGTCCAAAATAATTATTTAAGGTCAAATAATTTAGATTTTAGGAGAGTGTTACATCACATCAGTTTGCATAACCCGTTGTGGAATAGAGGTTTCTGATGTCCTTCAAAAATCACTTTTACTTTCTGAACCATGCTTTCTAAAAATTTTTTTCTAAGACTTTTGGATATTTGACTTCAAAGGCAAAAGAGATGATTAGCCAGTTTTGACATTGGGACTTGACTTTTTCAGATTCAAATTTCCTTTCATTTGCTTGTATATTGCACTATTTTACTGAGTGTAAACTTTTTGAAGAGCAGTAATATTTCCTTGATGAAATTTGAGTTTTGTCTTCAATCACTATTTGTTGATAAACCAAAATGTTGTGAAAGTGATGATTAATGATAGTAGAATACTTTGGCTTTATAGATAATGTGATATTTTCCTTTCTAGTGTACTTTCTGAAGTCTAGTGCTACTTTCTGAAGTCTCAAAAGCTTGGTTTCTTGGATCGTTGATTCTTCTTCAATTGTTAGCTATTTTCTGCTTGAATAGGGATATTATCTACATTTCCCTTTCAGTTCACATCTCTTATAATGTGATAAATATGTTTGCACATGCGATGTGAAATTTATCCTAACCTGATTAAGTTTTGCTCTTGCTAAACGATAGAATTCTGTTGTGATCTTACAAGAAACTCAAGATAACCGTTAGTCATTCTTCAAAGTATTTTCCTTAAATTGGCTTACCATTCAAAACTAATTAGCTTAGTTTGACAGGGTTCTGGAGCTAACAATCTCCCTATTTTTGATGATGACAAACCAATTTGAAGAAATTCTTTTTAAAAAGAGATGAAAGAAACATTACTGAATTATAAGCGTAATAGTTCATATTCTTTCAACCCTATCACTAAAAGTGATTTTCAGCAAGTTCTTTTTCTTAAGACATGATTTGGATCTTATTAAAAGTATTTTTGGCCTTATGTGACCTAAATCATAGCTGTTATTATTTTACTTGAAGCTTAGGCCAGGCTTAATGTACTTTCTGAAGAGCACCAGAGCAGTATGTTTAAGAAGGAAAACGTTTAAGCCTAGATTACACAAATAGCTTGATTTTCAGTTAAAAAGGAAACTTTCTGAAGATCTTCTTGCTTGAAATCTAACAAAACATACCTGTGATATTTCATTTTGATTAACCCTTTTATATAGCACAACTTTATCCAACCATATTTTTTCAAAAATGAATGCTCATTATTGTGAATATAAATATAAGAAGGATAAGAGCTTTTTCAAAGACATGTATCAAGGTTTGCATAACACATGTATCAGAGTAGATAGAACATATGCATAACATAGAGATAAGCAGCAAAAATTGATATATATATATATATATATATATATATATATATATATATATATATATATATATATATATATATATATATATATATATATATATATCAAGCATAAAGAGGTATCAGAGCAGAAAAAAGGAACAAAAGAAAATGTTCAAATCATGCCCAAAAAAAAATCTCTGATTATGCTACCCCTTAGCAAAAGCTCCCCCTGTATTTTACAACACAAAAGAATTTTCTTTATCACTTTTCTTCTCCCCCCTTTTGTCATCAATAAAAAAAAAGAAAAGAGGAGGTGTGCTGGAAACCAGTAACATCATCATCAGCCTCGGCGTCGTACTTCACAAAGTATTTCCAATAGCAATTCTTCATGCCTCTTAGACATGGCTTCTAAATTATCAGGCGATTGTTGATGAGGCGTTGTTCACACAACATCAATGGATCTTTAGTGTAGTTTGGCTATGTTGATGGTGGTAGTTGGCTTGATGAAGGATTAACACCGTGGGCAGGAGAAGGGTTAGATGCAAATAGGATAGGAGGCTCTTCCGCTCTAGGAGAAGACTCAGCACCAAGAGACTCATTCCTTGAAGATGTTCCCTTCATGGAAGTAGATTCTGTATCCGAAGAGTTTGTCTCTTGTTCAGAATCTAAGATCATGCTATGATTACAGGGTGAACCACCATATTTGATGATGATTTCAGGCCTTTTGCTGTCATCGGAACTATCTTCAAGAATAATTATTTTTCTTTTACCTTTTCTGCTTTCAGCTTCTATGGCTGCTTTTTCAATAGCTGCTTTTTCAACAGCAGCATCTCTAATTCTTAAACTCTGTCTCCTAACACTAGAGGAAGGAGCACCAATTGGTCTCCTTAGGGTTCTGAAGAATTTGAAGCTATACTTCATACCTTCTATATACTCATACCACTCATTTGCAAAAAGGTAATGCAAGTATTCAAAAACTTAGGTGAGGAGAACCCCATATGGGACAATAGCTGTTTTCCTCTTCTCAGGAGAGATAGCACTCAACATATGATCAAAAACAAGCCTAGGCAAGTTGATTTTTATTTTTGTTAACAAACAGAAGAGTAATACAGTCCATCCCAAGCAATAGATGGGTGCTACCCAAATGAGGAAGCAAGGAGAACTAAATAAATGTAAAAACTTGCCTTGTATTTGAGTTTAATAGTGCTGTAGTGATCTCACTCGGATGATATCTTAAGGAACTGGCAAGACATCTTAAGACCTCCTTTATTGAGAGTCCAAGAGTTATGAATTAATCTCCCTCAGAGGAGCATCTGAGTCCTTCGTTAGGAGCATTGATGACCTTAGAGAGATCAGCGATGCTCAGCTCTATATCAACGCCTCTGATATATGAGGTTAGCACAGAGTCTGATACTTGAACCAACTGGGAGTAGAAGGTGGTGACCATCCCAGTGAAAACTCGGTTTGTTAGCTTGAGAAACCTTTTCCATCCTTGAAATGAAAAGACTTCTAGGAAAATGAGAACTTGAGCCATCAACTTATGAGTCATGCTTTTGCTAGGAGCTACTGGCCATTGAGAGAAATTTTCCTCATAGTGATCTTGATGCATTAGTTTACTAAACATCTGAAGCTTTCCTATAGAGGGAATGCGACTAGAACAGTGATTTCCTTCAGCCATTTCAGGATAATGTTTGTATGATAGAAAAGGTTGAAGCTTGAAGAAGATAGAGGTTACAATAAACAGAGACTTGTAAGAAAATGAAACGGTTGGATGTTTTGAGTTTGAGATTTGAGGATGATGGTAAACAAGGTGGTAACATGTGAGAAGTGGGAAGTTATTTAAGTGATGTGACGTAACTTATTGAGGGTGAAGTGACGTAGGAAAGAGAAACCTAAAAAGAGGCCCCGCCTTACTATCCTTCTTCAGAAAGAGAGATTTCTGACTCTTAAGTGCACTTTCTGAAGGGCTTTCTTTCTGAGATTCACTTTTTACTTTCTAACCCATTCTAGACTCATCAAAAACGATCTTTAAAAACTCATCAAAATCCTTTTTCTGATATGAATCTTAAGCTTTATGACCTTATATCCCTTTTTTATCAACCCATATACTTTCTGAAATGCCCATCTTTTTTCTAATCTACTTTCTGATCCTCAAAAATGTACTCAGTCTTGCAAAATAAGATCCTTTTCGTAGGGCTTCAGCCAGGGAGTAATGAGAGAGAGATAGAGAATACCCAGAGATGGTTTGTGCATAAATGATTATGCAGTTTTTTTAAAAAGAAATTAAATTCAAAAGCCTTTTCAAAACACAAAACCGATCTTTAGCTAATGGCTTTGTGAATATATCTGATATTTAGTCTTCAATATTCATAAACATTAACTCAACATCTCCATTTTGAGCATGATCACGAATAAAATGATGTTTAATATCGATATGCTTGGATCTAGAGTGCTGAATAGGATTCTTTGTAAGATTTGTAACACTTATATTATCACAATAGATAGGGATTTTGGAATATCTCAAGTGATAGTCTTTTAGCTAATTCCTTATCCACAGCATCTGGGTGCAACAATTTGCAGTAGCTACATATTCAGCCTCCGCAGTAGAGAGCGATTGTGGTCTGCTTTTTACACGACCATGTGATCAAACTTTCTCAAAAAAAGCAGCAGAAACCACTTATGCTTTTCCTTTCAACTTTTTCTCTAGCAAAGTCAGCATTACAAAATCCTATAATATCACAAGAAGTACCTTTCTTGTACCACAAGCCAAGATTAGTAGTACCTAACAGATATCAAAGAATTCTTTTGACAGCATTTAAGTGTGATTGCTTTGGGTTAAACTGAAATCTCGCACAAATTCCCACACTTAATTGAATGTCTGGTTTACTACCTATAAGATATAGTAGTGAATCAATCATTCCATGATGATTACTTTTTGATACTTTTTCACCATTTTCATCAGCATCTATGATTTGAGATAGATGCATAGGGGTACTCATTGGTTTTGCTTGATCCATATTAAACTTTTTCAACAAATCTTTTGTATATTTTTCTTAATGGATCAAGATCCCTTCCTTTTGTTATTTTATTTGCAAACCTAGGAAGAACTTGAGTTCACCTATCAAACTCATCTCAAATTCACTCTGCATTAATTTTGAGAACTTTTCACTGAAAGAATGATCAGAAGCATCAAATATAATGTCATTAACATATATTTGAACCACCAGAAAGTTATTATCTTATTCAAGAGTAAAAAAAGTAGTATCAACATTACCTCTCCTAAACCTATTCTTAAACAAGAAGACGCTTAGTCTATCATACCAAGCTCATGGGGCTTGTTTTAGACCATAAAGAGCCTTCGTTAGCTCGAAGACATAGTTGGGAAGGTTTTCACTCTCAAAACCAGGAAACTGCTTCACATATGCTTCCTTTGAGAGAAAACCATTCAGAAACGTACACTTGATATCCATTTGATAGAGAGTGAATCCCTTGTACGTAGCAAAAACAAATAGCATTCTAGCGGCTTCAAGTCGAGCTACTGGTGCAAAGGTTTCATCATAATCAAATTCCCTTTTGTTGATTATAACCTTGTGTAAACCAATCTTGTTTTGTTTCTGACAACTTTGCCTGCTTCATCGAATTTATTCCTGAACACCCATTTTGTGTTAATGATGATTTTTCCCTTTTGTTTGTCAACAAGAGTCCAAACTTTGCTTCTCTTAAACTGATCCAGTTCTTCTTGCACAGCATCCACCCAACTATGATCACTCAAAGTTTCTTCAATGCATTTAGGTTCAATAGTGGAGATCAAAATACAGTTTGAAATATTTCCAAGGGATTATCTGGTTTTTACATCCTTAGAAATATCTCCAAGAACTTTATCTTGAGAAACTGCCTTTAAATTAGAAACTCTCTTGTAGTTTTTGTGATTTTGAAGTTCTTCAGCTTCTCCTTTATCTTCATACTACTCTTCTTGATTATTAAAAGTGTCACTTTATGATATTTTGGAAGACTTGAGCAAGTTTCTGAGATATTTGTGTGCTGGAGCATACTTCTTGATGTTTTGTCTTTCACCATCTTGCTATCAAAAGTACCCTTTAGATTCATCTTTGCAAAACTTTCCTCTTGATCTTCAAGATCATCAGTAAGGTCCTTTCTGAGCTCTTTAAACCTAATATGAATGGTCTCTTCTACGCATAATGCTCTCTTGTTGTATATCTTGTAGGCCCTAGACATAGAAGAGTATCCTATAAACATACCATCATCAGATTTTGGATCAAACTTTACAAGTTTGTCCTTATTGTTCAGAATAAAACATGATGAGACAAAGATATGAAAATATAATATGTTAGGCTTTCTACCCTTCCATAGCTCATAAAGAGTTTTCTTGAGAATGTGTCTAAGAAAGATTCTACTTTGTTTATAACAAGAGGTATTTGCAGCCTTTGCCTAAAATGTAACGTCCTAATTTTTAACCTAATACTCTAGAACATATTTAGGTTAATTATTAGTCTATTACCCTTTAGTCTCATTCTTTCAAACCTTTCATTAAAATACTTAGCGAAAAATACGAATAAATTTTTCTTTTTCGAAACTTGAAAACAAAATGCAAGCCGCGTGCTAACCTAACGTTTGTCATAACCACATCGTGCAAGAAAAAGTAATCACTCCATACATACCCATGAAAGGTACCATTATACATAACAACATAATATCATCACAGCTTCATAAATACGTAAATTACTAGCATCGTTGTACCATTATTTACATCAAAACATGCACATATATATGAAGGGATCCTTATCCACCTATGAGGTTGGATAAGTGTCAACCCAAAATCTAAGCTATCTATGTTCCCACAGGGACCTTCTGCTCAATTTGCTATTGAGACCTTTAAGCACGAGCCTTAGAAGAAGTCACAAACCTCGTTGTAATCCTCATTTAGAGACGACACAGAAGAAAAGAGAGGGATGAGAAACTCATTCAAGATTCTCAGTAGGGATTCCCGACTCTAACACAAGTGTCATCGTCGTCGTCCCCAACCACCTCAGTTTTAATTATGAAAAGGGTGTATATGCATAAGAATTGGTTTTAGGCTTTTCAAATCTATTTATCCGAAGTGGGTGTCTTTTAGTATGTGTCTTGATAACATGAATGCAACAGATATTTGATGAATGCATGACAATACCATATGTACATTAACATGAAAATCATGACACTTGGACCCAACATATAGAAACATAAATCATATACGTGGCATAAAAAGGCATAGTACTTTCCATGTGACATTTTTCTCATAAGTCAAACTCTTGGATTCTTTTTCTTAAAGACCACCCTCTTAACATATCCACCAAAAATCCAACCGACTCACTGGCCTGGCGATAATCTGGTCACCAAACTACATTTCACCTATCGCCTAGGAATGAGCTCAATCCTAACTAGTCGTCACTAGATTTGATATGGACTAATAGAGGGGGTATACATAACTTTCTTGGATCACCTATCTTAGGATCATTTCCTTCTTTGAAACGCTTTACTGGTATCTAGTACACAGTGAATTGTCCGCTTTGGCAAGCTCAATGTCAATACCCTCACGGATTTGTTTCTTCCCCACCGTAGCAGGATGAATGCGTCTTAGTGTTATATCACATCTGTTCTAGGGGTGCTCGGCCGAACCGGTGTTACCCAGAACCTTTCCTGGAGATGCTTGGCCGAACCGGTGTCACCCAGGAGTTTTCGCAAACTTTTCTCAAATCCTCAAGTTTGATGGGAAATTCAGCAGCGTAACAGCATACACCGAATTTCTTTCAAACTTGCTTTATGCCACGGAACATATGGAGCATGCATAGCCATCCAACATAACCATAAGACATCAAGTCATATAGTCAAACTCATCATAGCATATACATCATCACATCATTGCTTTAAAATTCTTAAAAGATAGCATGCTCCTAATCAGTTTGCCGGAATCAAGGACCGGGCTCAGCCAATACATATGTCATGCTTAAGTCATTCTCATAATTAATTATACATCTACTTGAAGTCATAAAGTTCATTATGTCTTGGGACCTACAATGTCTTATGCTTTGACCCTTAGGAGTCTTAAACTTGAGATACAATTATTCTAACATTTGTTATTACCCTTTTATGCACCTATGAGTTCACAACGAATTATCCTCATTAATGTTTATGCTTAGGAGCAAATCCAAACAGCTCCATATAGATTTGACAAATTATAAATCTTGCAGTTACGGGGGTTCTAGAAACTATGTTTTAGACCCTTTCTCGGTTCCGTCTTCGCCTAAGGCGCTATAAATTAAATCTAAACCAATTATGAGGTATTCCTAAGCCCTTGAACTAATTATAAATCATGTTTACTACATTATAAGGGTGCTGGACAGAATTAGAAAATTAAATATTCTAAGAGTTCTAGAATTGCATTTTTTACGATTTTTTAGTTGCTAGTTTCTCTATAGGCTCTAAAAATCAATCCTACATCAAATGTTACCAATTTTTTCATAATTAAAAAATCCTAATCTGATTATTATCTCACTAAAATAGTTTGGGTAGAAACTAAAAATAAATGGGTCATAACTATGCTAAAACTCAACTTTACGGTTTATCGGTAAGACTAGTTTCTTTCCTAACATGCATAGAAAGGTTCCTACCTCAACATATATAACTTTTGCACATTCTAACATATCAAAACATCATCATACAGCAGTAAACATACCATGGCAAAATCGAAAAGCATAGGTTCCAAAGAGCACATAATCTCACATTTTTAAGACATATAAATTACTAGTTTCCCTTGGAATCGTTTTAGGACTTCTAAAACTCTTTGTAAACCATTTTACTTCATTAAAATCATTGTAAAATGAGTAAGGGCAGTAACTTATTTAAATTGTTCATAGTTGGAATTTAAAACATAAAATTTTGCACTTGAATCGTTCTTTGAGTTCACCTATGCTTAAAAAAATCCTAAGACATAGGTTATTGGCGCTTGTGACTAGATGAAACTTACTCCAAGCTCATCATCATCACATGGCCGAAATATGCAGCCATAGGGATGTCTCCATAACCAAACTTTAACTTGAGATAAAAGGGCAAGTCTTTAAGCTCTAGGTTCTTTAAGTGATGATAAAATATAAATGCGCTATGCATTCCATTTTATTCTTCATTAGAAAGTAAAGTGAGAGCTTCAAAGTAAATATGAAATGCAAGAACTTTGAAATTAAATATGCAAGACTTGAAAGTAAATATGCAAGGCTCAAAGTAAATATGCAAAACTTGAAAGTAAATATGCAAGTTCAATTCTTTATGTTAGTGCTCTAGGCCCAGCAACAATCGATTTTAAGGCCAAAATAGAAAGGCTTCGAGATTAATTAGGTGATATGCAAATTCTTGTTTTAATCTTTAAGTTCTTAGGTGATAACTTGAAATATAAACGTGAAATGCAAAGCTTGAAACTTAAACATGATAATGCAAGTTCTTTTCTTAGATCCTTAGAGTTTAGTGATGACATAGAAAAATAAATATGAAATGCAAGAACTTGAAATATAAATATGAGGTGCTAGAAATATAAATATGCAAGTTCATTTTTACATCTTTACTAGAGCTCTTTCAAGACTTTAAAGGAACATAAGCCTTAACCCAAACTTATCATGACAAGATAAAGCAAGCTTTAGAGTTCCTTGCACCAAGGTTTACAAAGAAACCATATGGTATGAACATCATCATCAAGCTTTAAGGAATGGATTAAAAGAAAAGCAAATCATACACCAACTTTATTTTTAAGAATCAAAAGGGATCAAGTTAAAGAACCAATCTTTGGGGTTTTAAAAACTATCTCACCATGTCTTTGGTGACAAAACTAAAATATCAAGGAAAAAGAGACCATGGCCGAAACCATGAAGAAGAAAATATAAAACTTTGAAACTCTAGAGGCCATAATCTTGATGATACATCAACACCAACATCATGTGCTCTCATCCTTGAGTCATTTCCCAACTAACATAAGCCTTTAAAATCAAAACTAGGACCAAGGAAAAAGAAATGGAAACCGAAACTAGAGAATGAAAAGAAAAGGAAAAACCGAAACATGCTTGGTCCAAGAACCAAGTTCCAAGCTCTGGAGGTATCACAAGTGAAGATTCTCATGATCTACATCTTGAACCCTCATCATCAAGCATCATTTTCTTTAAAAAGAAAGGCTCCAAGGCCGAAATCAAAGAGAAGAAAAAGAAGTTCTAAAAGCCAAGAAAAACTAGCAAAAACTCATTTTTTTTGACAAAACTTTAAAGAATAAAATCCCTACCTAGTGGGGTGAGGTTGAAGAAGATGAAGAAGAAGAAGAAGAAGAAGAAGTTGAAGAAGAGGAACTCTTGAAACTTGAGAAAAAAAGAAAGCCTTTGAGTGTTCTAGAAAACTAAAACTTGCCAAGTGACTAAAGGTGTCTCAAGTTTACTTATGTATGCTATTTATAGAGAAACAAAACATGGGGAGGTGAGTGGAGGGAATGGTGGCCAAAATATTGAGAGGAAAAAGGAGGGAAAATATCTCTTGGTTGTATCATTTCAAGGTAAGGTGTAGGCATGGGTTTAGGCATAGGTTTAGGCATGGTTCTTTGAGTGTATGAGTGAACAAACTTGTGAGGTATAGGGTATGAAGTGGCGCCACTTATAGGGGAATCCAAGGGGAGGAAATTGTTTTATTAATTATGGATTAGTGATGTGTTTACGTGTATTTTTTGGATTAGGCCTAAGATTAGGAGTTTATAGTAAAATGTGTAAGTGAAAGGATAGGTAATTAAGGCTATATAGGTTATGATTAGTGGACATTCTAGCCTTTTAGGGGAGTCTATCTCTATTTATTCTAGGCTTTCAACTACATCCTAGGCTTCCTTTTGAGGTGTAGAGGGTGAATAGTGAAAATACTATTCAAGATTCTATATTCTAGAAGCTTTGAGTTCTTTAAAAGAAAGCAATCTTAGGTTTTAATTAATTTTAATGACTTATTTTGACTCTAGATTAATTATGAAAATTAATTAACCTTCGATTAGAGCCTAATATTGCTTAGGTTTGCTCAATTACATCATTAGGCTCAAAAATACTATTCCAGGGGCAAAATCATAATTTTACACTAAAACTGCCTGGGACCACCGGAACTTAAATAGACACTTTTAAACACATGAAAAACATTGTTTTTAACCTTCGGGGAAAGTTTTGGACTCAATGGCACCTTTACCCGCATAAAAATACTATAGGGGTATTTTGGTCATTTTGACCCGAAACTGTAGAAAATGAGGTTTTCACCTCCGAAACCGCTCAAGGCCATCTAATCCCCTTCAAACATTGAGTTAACCCTTCGAGAACTGCCGGGCCGGCCATCCTCGAATTCCGGGCAGAAAATGACCTCGGGGGCATTTTGGTCATTTTTCTCTTAGACAGAAAAATCGGGGCGTTATATAAAAACCTTTTGACAAGCCACTTTCTAGAAGCATTGTTTTGGCCATTTCTTGCAAACTTCTATTTTTCCTTTCAGCTACCCCCATTTTGTTGGGAAGTTCTAAGTGCAGAAAACTCATGAAGAATGTGATGATTTTCACAATACTCATTAAAAACATGATTCTCAACTTCTCCTCCATGATCAGATATGATATTATTGATTTGAGAATCTTTTTCAATACCAACACATTTTGCAAAAACTTTGAATCTTTCAAAAACTTCATCCTTAGAAGTTAAAAAGATAACTCATGTAAATCTAGAGTAATCATCCACTATAACAAGGCAGTATCACTTTCCAATGAGACTTGCAGTCTTAGTTGGACTAAAAAGGTCCATATGTAAAAGCTTAAGTGGTTTAGTGGTTGAAACCACATGCTTGTTATGGAAAGAAGCTTTGGTTTGCATGCCTTTCTTGCAGAAGTCACAAGTTTTATAGAAGTCACAAGTTGAGTCCTTGTCAAATGTGATCTTTGGAATGCCTTTAACAAGTTCTTTCTGAAAGAGCTCAGAAACAAGCTTCATATGAGCATGCCCAAGCTTCTTATGCTATAACCACTTATCATCTATGAAGAATGCAAGACATTTTATATTTTGATCTCTTAGATTATCCAAGCATAATACATACGTATTATGATGCCTCTTTCTAGATAGAATCACTTGTTCTGAAGTCGGACTTACTATTTACATGAATGAGCATTAAATATAGCATTAAAGCCTTGATCACAAAACTGACTAATACTTAATAAGTTGTGAGCCAGACCTTCAACTAACAAGATATCAAACATTTGGTGAGAATTATTCTTACCAACATCTCCTATGCCTGTGACCTTAACCTTATCTCCATCTACAAATTTTACTGATCCTGAGTTCTTAGGTCACAAATTTCTGAACCATTTTCTTGATTCGGACATGTGCCTCAAACAGTCACTGTCCATATACCACTTATTATCAAGTACCACATGTGTTCTTAAACAGACCTGCAATAAATGCATTTTTCAATTTAAGTACCCAAATTTTTTTGGGTCCTCTTATGTTAGTCTAATGAGAGGATTGTCCAACCCTTTTGACATAATTCCTTTTTATGACACATTTGTCAAGGGGATACCCTTTTTTAAAGCAGATAGTACATGAAACTTTCCTTTTATCTTTCTAGAGAAAGGTTGATTTTCCTTTTCCATCAAACTCTTCTTCATATCTCAATCCAATCATTTGAAAATATGGTCTCTGACTACCAAGCATTAGATCAAGATTACATGATTCATTTGCCATCTATTCAAGGTCAAATTAAGGAGCTTCGAAGTTCTTTCTAGCTCAGAAATGACCTTCTAGATCTGTTCATTTTTATTTTTAGCTATAGATTCTAAGGCATTGAGTTTTATATTTAAAACTTTGTTTTCACTTTTCAGTTCTTCTTTTTCAAGTCTTAGATTCTCAGCTTCAGTTTTGGCCATTTTGAGTTCCAAAATAGTTTTCTTATGTTCCTTCTTTAGACTAAGATAATGTGAAGAAAAAGTTTGAGAATCTTCATGCAATTCGTCATAGAAAGATAAAAGTTTATCACTTTCTAATGAATATCCAGCCATGAAGCATAGATTAGCAACATCCATTTCCTCCTGATCTTCTGACTCTTCCTTGTCTTCCTCTGATTCACTCCAGGTAGCCAGCATGCCTTTCTTCTTGGGTACGAATCTTCTCTGTGGACCTTTAAGTTTGGAACAATCTAGTTTAAAATGTCCTTTTTGCCACAATGATAGTAGATGACACTTTCAGGCTTTATCTTTCCTTTCTATATTTTCTGAAGTTGATGTCTCTTCTTTTCTTGGCTTTTCCTCTCCAGACTTTGGACATTTTTCTTACAATGCAAAAGCTTATTTCCATCTTCACTGTCTGACTCATCATCAGTCTAATCTTCCTCATCAAATGTTTTAGCAATTTTCATTACTTTAGCTTTGTTGGTTCTTTGATGAGACGACTTCAATGCCATAGACTTGCTCTTTTTACTAGATTCACCGTGCATTTCAGAGAGCACGACTTCATGGCTTTTAGGTGACCTAATAAGTGTATCCAGGCCAAGAGTTTGGAGGTCCTTTGCTTCAGTAATGGTTGTGACCTTAGGCAGCCATTTGACAGGTAGGCTTCTTAAAATTTTTCTAACAATTTTTGAGTTAGAATATATCTCTTGCCTAGACCTTTTAGTTGGTTTATGATATGCATAAACCTTGTGGTCACTTCATCAATATTCTCTTGATATGTCATTTTAAATAGTTCATATTAATGAACTAACATATTGATCTTAGTTTCTTTCACTTGATCAGTCCCTCATGCAGCATATGCAATCTGTCCCATATTTCTTTTGTCGTGTCACAAGTAATAATTTGTCATATTCAGCTTTGCTTAGTGCACATATGAATAAGTACTTGGCTTTTGAGTTTAGTTGAACTCTAGCCTTTTGTTGCTCTGTCTACCAACTCCTAGGGATTTCTCTAGATAGTGAGGGTGCATCATCTATTCCTGAAACTTCCTCCCTTGGAACATTATCTCTTTCTTGTACAATCTCCCACAAGTCAAGACTTGTGTATTTTATGAACAGCTCTATTATGTCCCTCTAGTATGCATGATCTCCACCATCAAAGAATGGTGATGTATGGATGGAGTGATCTTCAGCTATGTGAATATTTTGTGTCATTTGTTCTTCGAATCTTTGTCCTTTGTAGTCATTAGATCGCTCAACCCCTTGGAGGCCAAGCTCTGATGTCATTTGTAGGTAGAAAAGTACACGAAAAGGAGGGGTTGAATCGTGTTCTTTCTTTTCTTTCCTAAATGAACTTCTGAAAAACTTTATCAAAACTATCGAGTTGTGAACTTGTAGTGCAGCGGAAAATAGCATTAAATACTTCAGAAAATGAACTTTCTAAAAAAAAAATAGAAATATGAAATATAGTTTTTCAAAAATAGACACGTATAAAAGAACATATATAGAAGTAAGATATAAGATGAAGGGAAAGGAAAATACAACATAAGAGATTTTATATTGGTTCGGCCAAACTTGCCTACATCCAGTTCTCAATAACCATTGAGTTTTACTAAATCTTTCTCCAATCTTAGAAAGAACAAATATAGTCTTTACCAAGCTATGTTCAGTGACCAGTAAATAGTCCCTACTGTCATAAACCAAGTAATTATTCACCAGATTCTTCAAGCTGAACTAAGTAGTCTTGTACTGGCTTCTCCAAACAAAAATCGTGACCAGTAATACACTTTTACTGTCACATTGCAAGTAGTCTTTGACAAGCCTCTTCAAGCTATTCTACACTGATCACTACTAGATTAAGGATACCAACGTTATATGTTTGGATTGCTACTCAAACTAAACTACACTCATTATTTCTTTAGATTTACTAAGGAAGGTCTTGAAAATACTTGAATGACCTTTTTCTAGATATTTTTCCTCAAAAAAGAATATGATCAATGAAGGGTGTAGAAAGAAGATTTTATGAACAAGAAAATGATTACAAGCAGTAATGAAATTTACAGGAAGATGAAAGGAAAATTTGGCAGCATTTCAGCTCTTTTTATCAGCATTGAGTACTATTCTTTGAAAGCATAGCATCTGTGTTTATAGAGGTCTTTCTTGTGACCGCTGCCTTTGATCAGATCTTCTAGGGACACGTGTTGATTTTCTATTTGTGTCTTGGAAAGATAGTCTAGAAGTGTAGCTTGTCTGTCTGTCAAATCAGTTTGCAGAAGCCGTTGTGGAATGGAGGTTTCTAATGTCCTTAAGAAATCACTCTTACTTTTTGAACCATGCTTTCTGAAATTTTTCTTTTAAGACTTTTGGATAGTTGACTTCAAAAGTAAAAAAGATGATCAGCCGGTTCTGACATCAGATTTGACTTTTTTAAATTCAAATTTTGAAATTCAAATTTCCCACTATTTCCTTGTAGATTGCATTGTTTTACGGAGTGTAAGCTTTCTGAGGAGCGGTAATATTTCCTTGATGAAATTTGAGTCTTCTTGTCTTCAATCACTATTTGTTGATAAACCAAAATATTGCAAGAGTGATAATTGAAGATAGTAGAACACTTTGGCTTTATAGATTATGTGATATTTTCTTTTCCAGTGTACTTTCTGAAGTCCAGTACTACTTTTTGAAGTTTCAAAAGCTTGGTTTCTTGGATCATTGATTCTTTTTTAATCGTTAGCTATTTTCTGCTTGAATAAGGATATTATCTACACTTTCTTTTCAGTTTACATCTGTTATGATGAGATAAACATACTTGCACATGCAATGTGAAATTTATCCCCATTTGATTAACCCTTACTCTTGTTAAACGATAGAATCCTGTTGTGATCTTACAAAAAACTCAAGACAACCATTAGTTATTTTTCAAAGTATTTTCTTTAAATTAACTTTGTTGTCATTCAAAACTAATTAGCTCAGTTTGACAGGGTTCTGGAGGTAATAAGAATAACTTAAAGTATGTTAAAACTTTAATTTTTCAATTTTTGGAACTATTGTAATTGATTAACATGATGTTCATGCACCCAGAAATTTGAAATTTGATCCTTGTAATCGATTACATAGACCATGTAATTGATTACCAGTGTTTGACCATTGCCAAAATTCAAAAATTTAAACAATGTAATCGATTACCAGACCCAGAAATATGCAAAAAGGTGTGTTTTGAAGAGACACATCTGTTGGTATTAATCCTCAATCATCTACATGATTTTCTGTCTATAAATACTCATAATTTAACACATTTTAAGACACAAAAAACATACTGCAAAGATCATTTTAACAATCATTCTCATTTATCAATCATTTGTTATATACTTCACCAAATACACTTATTCTAGAGAAACCTTCTAGTGCTTTAATTTCTAATATTTCCTCTAGTTAGAAGATGAATTCAATATTCTTTTATTAAGTTTATGTAAAGGGTGAGGTATCCCTTGTAAGAACAAAAGTGTGGTATCTCTTGGTTCTTTAGAAACTCAAACACAAGGGGTGAAATATCCCAAGGTTTATGAGTGCTCTTTGATTGTAAGGAATTCAAAGTTAGTGGAACTGTTAAGTGAGTTGGTTGGGGGACTAGATATAGGTCACAAGAGGTAATCGAACTAGTATAAACTGAGTTTGCATTCTTTCTTCCCTTTTCTCTTTGCGTTTATTACAAGTTTACTTTTCATTATCTTATTCATCTATATAGTTAAAATTCTAAATCACTTTGTCACAACGTACCCGGAAGGCGCCGCGACGAGAATGACAACCAAATTTAAAAAATGGGAGTTGTCATCAATTTTAATTTTGGCTAAAATTGAAAAACCTTTTAATTCGGAAAACTAGTCTTTTTGAAAAGATTTGAGGTTCAAGAATCTAATTATGATGAGGGAAGGGTAGAAACTTAATTTCACTGCACCTCTAATACATCCGTATAAATACGGTTACCCTATAGCTCATTATGTAAATTATTTATAACTTGAAAACATTTATTTTTCCCAAAAAAAAAACAATTACATATGCACAAAGAAATAAAACCAAAATTGAGACAAAAAGAACAAATTTAATAAAAGAAATGTTTTGGCTTGATAGTTGTTGGCAATGCTAATGTATCCTCTGGTGCAATAAAGAACTCAAAGCCACGTCGTTCTTGTAGAAAATAAGTGTGTATTGACGGGTTTAATTATGAAAGAGGAAAAAAGTGTTGATATGGAACCTCATGGATATCAAAACCTAGAAATCTCAATACACAATTGATATAGAAGATAAGATTGAAAACCAAATAAAATGCTACAAGAAAATCACTCTACATTGTAATCTTCTATCCGGCTTTCTAATGCAACAAGTTAAGGGAATCACTCAACCTCAATTGTACGTACAAAGTTTCTGAAAAGAAATTAGGAAAATTTTATTCAAAATCAAAAACTGATAAACAATGGCTGTCAAGTTTGGAGGTATTTATGCCTTTTATTTAGGTTAAATTAATTTCTAACCCTACTAGGATAGGCCCAAATTACAACACTAATAATTGGGCTTAACAAAAATAAAAATAAAACAAGTCTTGAAACATTTTAAAATATAAAATAATAAACTAAATAAATTACACTTGACCAACATGATCGGAATATATTGTCAATGCAAATTCACTAATAATAATATTTCTTTCTTCTGGTGTTGAAATGTCCATTTTGCCTTCCTAAGCTCGTATCATTCTCTCCTTCCTCAAAAAAGATTCATCCTCGAATCTTGTAGTCGTTTCTACTTGTCCTTGCCAACACCGAACATGGTCCAGGGTCAAATACAACATCTTCAAATTCTTGCAACAAAGAGACAAAATGACATGAGAAATTTGGATGAATTGTAGTAACAGACAGTGAAACTTTTTTGAACCAAATTGGAGCAAAAGCTCGAATGCCAAATAAAACACCATGCAAATCCTTCTCCTTTACATATAAACATTGTATCCCCTCAACTTTATCACCTTGCTCATTTCTCACACGTTCTACTTTCGTTGTACACACTAATGAGCTTTTTTCCGCATGTTTTTCTCTCGTGGCCTCTATTTGTGGTTCTTTTTCTAGTACCTCATGCTCTAAATTCCTATGAGAAGATTGTCCACTGTTGATTTGAGCAAGATACACTTCATTGAGAGATGATGGCACAATAATATGTGTATTGTGTTCTAGAGTGTCCTCCTCATGAACTTGTAAACCTAATGTAAGCCTATTAGCAAGAGGTTCACCATGCTCAACATTGTCAACATGTTCATCGTTAGCAGAGCGATCTTTCAAGGATGGCGTGGTATCACTTTCAACAGACTCAGAACCACCATCAGAATCAGACACAACTTCACCTTTAATAACATCCAAGATTCTTTTGATTGGGCAGTCTTATGCACAAGGACCAAATCTCAAACATCGAAAGCACATAATATCAGCATGGCCCGAAGTGGCAATAGAAGATGAATTAGAAGTACATTTGTCATGGTGTGATTTCGGATACTTCTTCTTCATATTATCCCCAATTCTTTTATGCCAAACAAAATTAGTTGCATCAAGCGCCCCCACAAATTGTCTATGAGAAGAATCATTGTGACGATATCGGTTCCGTGGAATAGCCTTGATGCTTCCATTGGACTTAGATTGTGACACCTCCTATAGTCGCGCTTCCATACCATCTAATCTGCTATGTATTTACTTAATGGTCATGTACATGAGCTTTATGGCATTCACTCTATCAGCATTTTCATCACTCCCAAATATGTTAATAGCTATTTAAACAATCTTCAAAGTAATAAAAGAGACAACTTCACAAAACACTCACTCACGTGTTTCACTCAAAAGTGGACACCCGTGTTTGCACTCAATATGGCTTTTACCCTCTTTTGTGCTCAGCACTCTTATTTGTTATCACTCTGGACCCCTTATAAATGTTGCACTTCAAAAACTAAACAAACTCAAACAATATAAAGTCCTAAGCAATATTTAAATGGCACAAGGAATAACCAAAGATTTAGAAAGAAATAATGAGATCAACTCAAAAGAAAAAAAATGGCCTAAAACAGATAAAATAAAATTAAAAAAAAGAAAGAAAAATGAATCCAAATTTTTTTTCAGCACAGTTTTTGGCTTTTTTTAGCGCCTCACTGTTTTTTTTTCCAATTTCTATTTTTTTTTGTGTTTTGTATTTGTAAACTGAATATACCTCAAGGACTAAGTGGCAATCAATGAAACAAAATACTGGGACAAGGAAATGCTTTTATTTTTTTTTTGTGAACTGGAAATTAAATGAACGAAACAAAATAGACAAAGATTGAAAATAAAAGAAAGAACCAACGTGAAACCAAAAACAACTATAATAGAAAGATGGAATTCAACGTGAACCCGGAAAAAAAAAAGAGCAAGAAAGATTGACGCAAGAAGAACAAGAGAAAATGAATTAAAAAAAAAGAATTTGAGGAATGAGACTGACGCAATAAGACTACCAACGTGATGCAGTAAGACTGATGCAACAAGAACAAGAGAGAAATTAAAAAACGAAAAACGCGAAGACACAGCCAAAGAAAATTTGAGGTTTTTTTTTTTTTGGTCGAAACGAAAATCAAAACAAAACTCAAAATAGATAAATAGGAATTTATCCAACACTTGAAACTGATACTAAATGATGTGGAACCCGGTGGATATTAAAACCCAAAAACCCCAACACACAATTGATATGGAAGATAAGATTGAAAACCAAATAAAATGCTACAAGGGAATCATTCTATCTTGTAATCTTCTATCCGGCTTCCTGATGCAACAAGCTAAGAGAATCACTCAATCTCACTTGTACGCACACAGTTTCTGAAATGAAACTGGGGAAATTTCATTCAAAAACAAAAACTGAGAAACAATGACTGTCAAGTTTAAAGGTATTTATACCTCTTATTTAGGTTAAACTAATTTCCTGACCCTACTAGAATAAGCCCAAATTACAACATTAACAATTGGGCTTAACAAAAATAAAAATAAAACAAGTCTTGAAACATTTTAAAATATAAACTAATAAACTAAATAAATTACATTTGACCAACATGATCGAAATATATTGTCAATACAAATTTACTCAGAATAATATTTCTTTCATCTGGTGCTGAAATGTCCATTTTGCCCTTCAAAACTCGTATCAAGTGTGTTGACCGATTGTATTTGTGAAAAAAGATTTTTGATTTTTAAATTATGGAAAAGGGAAACCCACTTGTGCACATGATTCAAGGTAGTACTAGATTATTCAGTAAACCTTTACAATAGAACACTTATGAAGGAAGTACCGGCTTCTCAATCCCACTTGTTAATTGCTGCATGGATAAAACAAACTTTTTTAATTAATTTTTTTGAAATAGTTTTTTCAAGGGAAAAGAAAAGAAAAAACAAAACTCACTAAAAGCCTAGGACAAAAAGAGATCAGCCCTAAAAAAACAAACAAATAGCCCACAAAAAAAAATTTAAAAAAGTAGTCTAAACTACTAGCCCAAATACACTAAACACCCAAAAAAGCAAGGGAAAAAAGAGATTAGACCAAATACAAAAAAATAAAAGAAAAAGACCCAAATTAAACTAGCCCAAATTCACAACAAAAATCAAACAAA
This sequence comes from Dalbergia cochinchinensis, assembly GCA_031216125.1. Lineage (NCBI taxonomy): Eukaryota > Viridiplantae > Streptophyta > Magnoliopsida > Fabales > Fabaceae > Dalbergia > Dalbergia cochinchinensis. The sequence continues at coordinate 30,378,327 of CM062368.1, forward strand.
ACCCAGACTCTGAGAGAAAGAAAAAAGCGAACTTGACCCAACAAAACAGAAGACTGACCAAAAACACGAACTTTGGCGTAAAACCCCTAAGCTTAATTACTGGACCATTATTTCCCCCAAAAGAAAAAAAAAACAAAAAAACAAAATAAACTAAACTAAACTAAAAGGCTGGGGTAATGGAGGTGACAGCGGCGCGCAGAAGCAAAGGGAAGAGCGGAGCTCGCGGCATCGCCGGCAGAGGCAACAGCGAGGAGGGCGTCCAGGCGGCGACGTATGCCTGAGACGGCGGCAGAGGCGGGATGCGGTGCGGATGGCGTCGCGCGGTTGTGGCTCCGGCGATCCGCGACCTGGGCATGGGGAAGCGGAGGTTCCGACCGAGGAGCAGAGGCCGCGATTCAGCGTGGAACTTCCCGCAACGGTGGTTGACCAATCGAGGAAGAGGCGCGATCAAGTTAGAGGCCAGCGACGGCGGCGGTTGAGGTCGCGGCCCCTAAGGCTTCATGTTTTTTCTTCCCTTCTTTAGTGTTTTTTTTCCTTTCTTTTTTATTTTATGGCTGAATGATGTTGATGATGAGAAGATGACAAAAAGAGAGAGGAAAAAAAGAAAACAGAGAGATACCGCAAAAAGTAACCACCGTGTTCTTGAATCTCCTTGCCTGGCTTAACAGTTGCTCCCTGTTGCTCTCAGTGCTGCTCTAATTGCTGTGTTCTTTGCTCAAAAATCCAACCCCCTCTGCACTGCTGGACTGTCCCCTTATATTCATGCTCTTGCATTTCTATCACCCTTAATGCTTGATTGATTTTTTCCATTTTTATGCAGATCCGGGATTTGATTAGGATGATTGGGATTCTATTTTATAATCTGATTCTGATTGCACAATTATTTCTTGATCACCTTCAATCTCCTTTTGATTTGCATTCAAAATTAAATGTTGTGTTCTCTCCGTGAGCCAACGGGTACAGTTAGAGAGGAAAAGAATAGGCCGACCTTAACAGTATGGGATAAGCTAGGGACCTAAACTATGATTGGGCCAACTCTCTCTTTCTCTTTTTTTTTTTTAATGAGAAAATGTAAAATTTACCCGGATGAAATATGGTGTTCAAACACTTGCATTTTCATCTTTTCAATCAAGTCTTCAATATGATTTTTTAAATGTCACTGGAAAAGGGTTTAGAGTATGATAATAAAAAAAAAAGAGTTTGAGAACTCAATTCTATATATGTAGAAAAGCGAAGGAGAAAAAGAGTTGAATTATGCTATGCTTTTTCTCTTCCTTTTTAGTTTCTGAAAAACTTAATCAAAGTATTATCAAGTTGTGAGCTTGAAATGCAGCGAAAATAGCATTAGAAATGTTAGAAAGTGAGTGTTTTAAATTAAGAAAGTTAACTAAACGCATAAAAGAAAGTTTTTTATAAAAAAAACACAATAAATATACTGAATGCAATAAATAAATAGAAGATGAAGGAGAAGATAAAGATATTGTACAGGAGTTTTTATACTGGTTCAGTTAATCTGTCTACATTCAGTTTTCAACAACAGTTGAGTTTTCTAAACCTCTTTCAAACTAGAGAAACAACAGGGATAGTTTTTACAATAGTGTCCCTAAACTCTCACTAGTGACCAGTAGACAACTTCTGCTATCATAAACCAAGTAGTTATTCACTAATCTTTTCAAGTTGAATTGAGTAGTCTTTGACCAGCCTATCCAAGCTAAACTGTGACTAGTAAAACATCTTTATTGTCGCATTACAAGTAGTCTTTGACTGGCCTCTCTAAGGTAACTCACACTGATTGCTACTGGATCGAGGTTTCAAAAGTTTGTGTTTGGATTTGCAACTCAAACTAACCTACACTTAAGTTCCCTTAAGATTTACAATAAAAAATCTAGAAAAAACTTGAATAACTTCTTTCTTGCTATTCTTCCTTGGAAGAACGTATGAACAAGGAATGAACGTAGAAAGAAGATTTTTACAAGTAAGGTAAAATAATTACAAGATGTAATGAGCTTTACAAGAAGATGAGGAGAAATTTTCATAGAGCTTTTGCTCTTTATGCAGCGTCTCCTCTTTTCTCTGAAAGCACAACATCTTTATTTATAGATAGTCTTCCTTGTGACCATTGTCCTTGATCAGATCTTCAAGTGATACGTGTTGATCATCCATTTGTGTCTTGGAAAATCAGTCTAAAAGAGTAGCTTGTCTACTTGCTAGTGCTGCTATAGAAACTGTTGCAGAAGCAAAGTTGAGGTTTTTTTTATGCCCTTCAGAAACTACTCTTATTTTCTGAACATGGTTTTTGAACTCTTTCTTCTAAAAGTTGGGGTAGTTGACTAAGAAGAGATGTCATGCCAGTTCTGACACTAGGTTTTCACTTCAATTTCAAATTTCCTTCATTTTCTAGTAGCACACACTGTCTCATTGTATGTGAGCTTTCTAGAATGTGGTAACATTTCCTTGATGAATCTTTGGTCTTATTATGTTCAATCAGAGCTTGTTGATGATCAAATCATTATGAGAGTGATGATTGAAGATAGTAGAACACTTTGGCTTCAACGTTTAATTGATATCTTCATTTCATATGTACTTTCTGAAATCCAGTGCTATTTTTTGAAATCCCAAATCTTGATTTCCTATTATGGTTGGTTTTCTTCAAATTGTTAGACATTTTAAACTCACTTTTGGACATAATTATCACTTTCATTTTGTTCATATTTCTTAAAACGAAATAAAACATGTTTACACATGTAAAATAAAATTATTTTTACTTAATGAAACCTTGTTATGCTAACGATAGAACTTATTTAGCTACTCAAGAAACTCAAGATAAACATTAATAATTCTTCAAAATATTTTTCTTAAATTGACTTTATTATCATTTAAAATATATTCATTAAAGCTTTTAGAAGGGTTCTAGAGCTAACAAATTCATCCCCTTCTTAAGTTCATTGAGGCCACTTGACTAACAATTTTCATATTTTCTTAATCATAATTAGGCTACCGAACTCAAATCTTTTTTTCAAAAAACCAGTATTATAAATTAAAAAAATTTCAATTTTTGCCAAAAACAAACTTGGTAGCCACTTCATCTTTTTCAAATTTATTTATTTTATAAATAATTTTTTTAATCATCACTTTTGTTATGTGCAAAATGATAAGTCCAATTTATTTATTTTCTCTTATTTGCCCTTTTTTCCTGCTTATCCTCGGTTGCTCGGACTAGCCGCCCCACTCTCTCTTTTTCAGATTTCCATTCGTCTCCCCTTGCTTAGATATTTTAAACCAAGGGCTACTTCAATCATTATCAATATTTAACGGTCGCTTTAATTTGGCGAAGTTATTTAATGTTTATATATCTTAATTATTAAATGTATTATTATTTATGAAATACACATAGGTAATTATATGAAAAATATGATCAAAATAAAAGTATTAATATGTCATAAAAATAAGATATTAATCGTGTATTTGAATAAATTTTTATTGATAAAACAGAACAGAATTAAGGAGAAATTTTAACTTCGAGAAACAAATAGTATAAATAAAATGTCATATGATTATTGCATCAAGGCTTAAATATATTTTTATTTCTGAAAAATGAGTGAATTTTAATTTTAGTCTATGAAAAAATTTGTTTGGTTTTGGTCCAAATATTTCTAAACCTGTTTGGTTTTGTCCTAGTCATGTATGATTATGGATTGTCATGTGGAATTAAATGAGCTAATCTTCTATTAGTCAGTTCAATATTTAATATAAACACTTTAATGATAGGGATCAAAACAAAACAATTTTAAATATGTTTGGATCAAAATCACATAATTTTTTCACATAACAAAACCAAAATTTGTTTATGTTCTAAAGACCAAAAATATATTTAAGTCTTTAATCAAATTATTTTATTTATATGTCATTTTAAATAATAAAGAATGATCATCATTAAAAATGCTCTAACAATCAACTATATTTATTAATATGTGAATATATAAGCAGATAACTATTACATGGTGTATAAAAATTTAATCATTAAAAAAATAAATTAAAAGAAAAAGGAAGAAATTAAATAAAATTATCTTTTTTTATTTACAAGAATATAATAAATTTTTATTGAAAAGTAATAAAACTAAATGATTATGCTATTATAAATTATAGTAACTTTTAATTTCTCTGTTCCACTTGATTTTCTCTATTCTACCTTAATTTTAGAAGAAATAATAATGTGCTGTGAAGGGGAAAAGAAAAAGGACCAACAAATTTTCCTCAATTCTTTTTTTTCTTTATTATTAATATTTAAACTCTCAAATAAAAGTAATTATTCCTTTTCTTATCATTTTCTTTTTGTTTTTTTTTGACTTACCTATCATCCAAATCTTGTGTAAATAGTAAACAATATAAAACAATAGCCCTTTCCTTCTCTGAAAATATCTACATATTTCTTATCAAAAACTAAATATCTAGCTACTTTTCTGACTTTTGGCCATTGGAATGTCCAGTCCGGCACGAAAAGAAGAAAACTACATTTAATACACTACCAAAAAACCTACATTTAATACACTTGTACACATCAACGTGAAAAATGTTATTTTAATTTATATTTTATAAAATATTATATCAACACATTTATATATATTATTAAATAAAATATGATATCTAAATTAAATAGAATTTATATCTAATTTAAAAATTAATAAAAATATATTGATATAATATTTTATAAAATGAGTCAAAATAATATTATTAAAGTAAGACAACTCTCTTCCAAAAAATAAAAAATTTCTTGTACAAGCACAAATATAAGAATAATCTGTAAGTCATGCCCACGAAAGAGTGGAATCCACAGATAAATAAGATCATTTTTAATAACGTTGATGAACTCATATTTATTTGTTATGAGCATCTATAAAGATAATAAAAATATTTTTCTAACACCTAAAAATAGATATATTATTAAAATATTTAATTTATTATGGTTGAATATAATGACAATCTCACTTTTCTCTATTTATCTATCATATCTAATAGTGATAGAATATATATCTTAATTAGACACCTATTTTCTAATTTTAGAATAAGTAATACTATTTTGACACTCAAAAAATAAATATTTATTTAAATAGCCACTGAATATAATAAATATTAAACATAAATAAAGATCACTAACACATTTAATAATTATAAAATAAATATTTAAATAATATTTATTTTTTAAGCGTTAAAATATTATTATTTTTTTAAAATTAGCAGTGCTCTAGAAACAGTGGACTAGAGTTCCGTCTCTCTCTCTCTCTCAAAACAAATCGAGAAAACTCTCCCCGCTCACGGCCAAAATTGACCCGGCACATGCCGTGGAATCAGTCAACAAAAGCCAACCATGTCCTTACATTCTCTACGTCTGTGGACCCCTTCACTTATTTTCTAGTTAACCCTGGCAAACTCGCCATCCACAGTTGGCTGCTGAAGGACGGCAAGAAAAGGATGGTGGTCAGCCTGGAGCATCTGCCTGGAGAGCTAGTGTCCAACATCCTCTCCAGGTTGCCGGCGAAGGTGTTGCTGCTGTGCAAGTGCGTTTGCAAGTCCTGGTTGGATCTCATAACCGACCCTCATTTCATTACCAATCACTATATTCTCTACAACAGCCTAACTACTCACTGTGAAAGCCAATACGAGGAGGAGGAGGAGCATCTCTTGGTCATTCGCAGGCCCTTCCTCTCCGGCCTCAAAACTTACATTTCCGTCCTTTCTTGGAAAGTCAACGAACCCAAAGGGCCTATCTCCTCTGAGGTTCTAAGCCCTCCCTGTGAGTACAACTCTGACCACAAATACTGGACCGAAATCTTGGGTCCCTGCAACGGCATATATTTCCTAGAAGGCAATCCGAATGTCATGATGAACCCTTCTCTGAGGGAGTTCAAGGCTTTGCCTGAATCCCACTTCACTAGTCCCTGTGGGACTTACTCTTTCACCGATTATGCTGGGTTTGGATTTGACCCCAAAACCAACGACTTCAAAGTTGTTGTGGTCAAGGACCTTTGGTTAAAGGAAACAGATGAAAGACAACCCGGTTACTGGACAGCTGAATTATTCAGCCTCAATTCCAACTCATGGAGGAAGCTTGACGCCGCTCTCCCACTCCCCCTTGAGATTTGGGGCTCTTCTCGTGTTTACACCTACGTGGCCAATTGTTTTCACTGGTGGGGCTATGTTGATGAGTTTGGCAAGACAGAAGATGCTGTGCTTGCATTCGACATGGTCAATGAGTCCTTCAGAAAGATTAGGCTGCCACAAATACGGCATTCCGAGGAAGATTTCGCGACTCTTGCGCCGTTTGATGACTCCACTACCATTGGCGTGATTGTTTACCCTGTGAGGGGGACAGAGAAGTGCTTTGACTTGTGGGTGATGAGAGATTATTGGGATGAAGGGTCTTGGGTTAAGCAATACACTGTTGGGCCTGTGCTGGTGGTTTATAAGCTTGTGGGGTTTTATGGGAACTATCGGTTTCTCTGGAAAGACAGCAATGAGAGATTGGTGTTGTATGGGCCTGGCTTCAAACAAACAAGGGATCTTCAGGTTTATGGGAAGTATGATTCCATAAGAGCTGCTAGGTACACGGAGAGCCTTGTTTCGCTTCGAAGAGGAAACGAGGTTACACACCAATGTGTTCCATGTAATTTGGTTCCTGATCCTCTGCTAAATCACAGGGAGAATGACCTGGTTCCTTTTTTATAAATTAAATTATGTCTGTTGTCTGCTTTGTTGCATGTAGATCAGAGACTTGCTTAGTTTGTCTTTGTCGTGCTAGTTGCTAGGTGAAATTACTGTAATCGGATGATAGCATATCATCATGTATTAGATATATCTTAGTATCCTTCTTGAGAAATAAAATGAGCTGTTTGGTTGGCCGGAAAAGGGTCGCTGTTAAAATTTTAGCTGTCTAAATATAGGGAATTGGAACTCTAGAAAGTTGAATGTGTGTCTACGCCCTTTACACTCCCACCATTGAAGAAAGTAAGTAGAAATACTTGATCTTTTCTGCTTGTTTTCGGAGTTGTGGAGTGTCCAACGCAAGGGTGATGTCAATCTGAAGAAGCAGGCAACACCAGGTTAAGCCATAAATGCATTTGAATTTTGGTGTCAAATTTGGTTGCGATTGTGATTGCGCTGCGATTATTGTGATTGCAAAAAATTGTGTAAAAATGCAACTCCTGCCGCGCAACGCAGTTGCAGGCACCATCGAAGTTGCAATATTTGCAATCACTTACGGAGCGCAATTTTAAGCCAACTCTGGGGCTGTCTAAAGTCTCAGTTGGTTCAAACAGGTTATTACCTGTCTTCAGTAAGGCCTTCCTTGCATCCAGTGAAGATAAATGAATTCCTTTTATAGTTAAGAGCTTACAAACTGGATATTTTTGAAGGAGGTATGTCTCTGAAGTTAAATGAGAACATGGACTGCTATGATTCCAAATGGCTGTGTCAGCACATGATCAATATGTATCAGTAATAGTTTTCCTCGTCTAACCTGCAGTTTATGATTCCACTGCTCTTGTTCTCATTCATATATTCTAAAATAAAGATAAAGCGAATTACACTTGTTAATTATTATAGGATATATTCTATTTTTATTTTCGCATCAATAATTAAAATGATATGACCAGCAATAGGCCTCAGTACAGTGTTTTGGTGCTCGCTGCAGTGCACCGGTCAGTACCTCTTCGTCGGGGGATCAACGTTAGGCCCTTCTATCTCAAGCTAAAAATTACAAAGATAATCCCACTTTAAATTTTAATCTTCTTTTGTTGCCACTCGTATTTCTAAAAAGAAAACGTTGAGATTTCTACGCAACCAGCACCAGTTAAAGGCTCCGCCTTTCTCTGAAAATTTGTCTATTTAACACAACCACCAAAACCCATCCCCAAATTTACTTTGTTTTGTACCACATGCCTAGAGTCTCCACCAACAAGTATTAAGAGTTAGATTTAAGTGTACATAGTTAAACTTTGCTTATAGTGCCAACCAGAAATGGAATTTGCTCCAGGAAAAAGACACCTAGAATTTTAAATTTTAAATGCACCAATGAGAAAATGCAACCAGAAATGAACTTTGCTGTCTACTGTGTCAATCACAGACTCACAGCAGCAACCAACGCATAAAGCTCATATTTTTAACCTCACATATATGAAATTTCAGTTTTGGTTTAATAGGGTCTTGCTGAAAGATGAAAATGCCTGGAAGAACCTAATAAATTCTTCTACCTATTTGTGCTCAAGATCTCTGTTGGTCATTGAATGTGATAAAACCAATTCATGGTGTGATGTCAAGTTTAGCCTTGATGATGATCTTGATGTTTAGAACACTGCAGCAGCAATTGGTATGGTGCTGTCATGGTGGTTGACGAACGTGGCAAGGCTAGGCGGGTGATGATGTGTGGGACAGATCTATCTCATCAAGAGGCGAAGAGGAAAAAGGAGAGGGATAAGATGAGAATTTTAAATTCTATTTAATAAATTATATATAATTGCATATTATATATAATATTATAAGTATTATTTTGAGATCACGTGTTTAAATCCTATTGGTTAACAGTGAGAGGACTGGCCTCTACCTTAGGGGGAGGAATTCTTGACCGGCAGTACAATTTCAATCGAGAGAGGTTAAAGTTCAAACTATACGACAAGACAAATGTTGAAATAGTTTATGGCAACAGTTCCTCAGCATTTTAGTATCTCGAGAGCCAAAAAAGAAACAAATAGAGAGGGTGGGAGAGGAGCAGAGCGCCAATTTCGGGTAAAAAAGGAGAGAGTGCAAAGGGTAAACAGAGCAAAAATGCACAATACTGAATGGCCTTTTCTTTAGTTACCATGCCTCATAGCCGCCTCCATGCTCTGCATTGAGAAGATCTTGTATCCTGCCGGGTCCTCCATGTGATCAGCCACCGTTCAATTTAACCAATCGTTCTCCGTCAGGAAAGTAGTTCGGATTTATCCAAAGAAAGGAAAGTAGTTCGTAACGGTACCTCTTAGCATTTATTGTCTCGTGTGCCAGCTCTCTAGCAATAAATTTGCTTCCACAACTTTTGTCGGTTTTGAAAGGGAACAGATCTTGTGCTAAGAGGAAGAAAATTGATGATATGGTCCCAGTGTAGAAATTGACTTTCTACTAACGTTTCTTGTGGAAAGGTTCCGTGGCAAGAGTTTTACCCTATAATTTTATCTTAATATTTTTTTTAATAAAGTATCACTTTCGTCCCTGAAATTATATGTGTAAGTCATTTTCATTCCTAAAATTTGAAAATTAACTCTTTAGTCCCTGAAATTATATTTCATAGGTCACATTAGTCCCTGAAATTTAGAAAGTATCACTTTAGTCTCTGAAATTGTATTCCGTAGGTCACATTAGTCCCTAAAAAGTTAATTTGACCAGGGACTAATGTGATCTACGAAATACAATTTCAATGACTAAAGAGTTAATTTTTCAAATTTCAGGGACTAATGTGACCTATGAAATATAATTTCAAGGACTAAAGAGTTAATTTCCAAATTTCAGGGACGAAAGTGACTCACGCATGCAATTTCAAGGACGAAAGTGACTCACGCGTACAAATAATTTTATCTTAATATTTTTGAGTAAAGTATCACTTTCGTCCCTGAAATTGCATCCGTGAGTCACTTTTGTCCCTGAAATTTGGAAATTAACTCTTTAGTTCCTGAAATTATATTTCATAGGTCACATTAGTCCCTAAAATTTGGAAAGTATCACTTTAGTCCCTGAAATTGTATTCCATAAGTCACATTAGTCCCTAAAGAGTTAATTTGACCAGGGACTAATATGACCTACGAAATGCAATTTCAAGGATTAAAGAGTTAATTTTTCAAATTTCAGGGGCTAATGTGATCTATGAAATGCAATTTCAGGGACTAAAGAGTTAATTTCCAAATTTCAGGGACGAAAGTGACTCACGCATGTAATTTCAAGGACGAAAGTGATTTACGCGTACAATTTCATGGACGAAAGTGATACTTTACTCTAATATTTTTTTTAAAGATTATAGGATATATCGATCCTTAATGATTTATAAAATAATTTAAATTGGTTGTTGGTTTAATTTGTTCAGTGTTAGCTTTAGAATTTGATGGACTTAACAGCTTGACTCATGACAACTGTAATAGGTGTAACTCCTAAGTTAGATGCAGTTTTGAAAAACTTTAAGGAGATAAGGTTTTGTCCTTACTAATAGCTATAGGTTTTAGCCTTACGGTAAGCACTTAATCTAGTAAGTGGTATCAAAGCTTGGTCATGGGTTTGAATCCCCTGACTAACATAGGGGAGAGATTGTTGATTTAATTTGTCCATCGTCACTCTTAGGAATTGATGAACTTAATAGCCTGACTTATGGAACTTATAATGGGTGTGGTGCAGCATCCCAAGGTAGATATAGTTTTGAGAAATAAGTCCAAAATTGGTGTTTAATAATAATATAAATAAGACAAATAAGTCCATTAAAATACTGAGTATTGACTAATTTGTCTCAGTGTCCATTTGGCGTGTAAAATTAAGTATGAAATTGGAGTTTATAATTGAAATTAGACGACCTAGTTTCAAATTTTATGTTTGGTAGCTATTTTAGAATTAGAGTCATAGTTCCATATGACAAATGGAATTGAAAAATAACTAATCCAAGCATTTTCTAATTCTTAACTCATATTTTAAATCTTGCCAATTCCATATCTCATAATTGTTATCATTCCTCAACTATTGTAACACCTCGAAATTTATTTCAAAAATTTTATTTGAACTTTATTAATCAGAATTTAATGAATTGAATAAAAATTAGTCTTGATAAGAACGGCTTGTTGAAAAAAAAAAGGTGAATAGTGATTGTGTGGGTCCTGCAGGCTCGTTGAGACCACTGACACCCAGGAATCAGGACCAGGAGATGCCCGAGAATGAGAAAATATAGAATTAATGTTACAAATGGTTAGGAATGAAGATTTTAAACCCAAAATTAAATTTCAAGCAATATATGTTTTACGAGACGGTATTTTACCCATTCGATTAAATTACGATGTGTAGTTTCTTACACTGTATGAAATTTACAATGTAAGTAGGATACCTAAGGTGACAAGTGTGTGGCTTGAGAAATGCCACACCATTGCCTTTATGACTAACCAATGAGAACATTATGAAAATTGCATGCAATTATCTTTAAGGAAAATCATTTAATAATGGAAAATTAATATGTATATTGTTATAAATACACAAAACAAAACATCTTAAACATCTTACCATTCCTTCTCTCAATTTTTGGCCAGCAACCCCAATGCTCAGCCATCTTCATCTTCTTCCTCTAGGAAATACAAGAACCCTAACTAAAAATCTCAAAGTTCACTCAAAAACGCCATAACCAAAGCATCAATTATCACCTACCTCTTGTAATCCCTAAATCAATCATTTATAGAGAATCCTCACCTCACCTCACCTCACCATCACTTGTAGTTGTTGATTTGTCTATTTTAAAGGAGGGTTTGATTGGTTTAAATCAAAAATTGGGTGTAAAGCTTATGAGGAAAACTAAGAATAAAAGGATTAAAGCTTCCAAGGGCCAAGTAAGGCTTTCTTTGGGCTCTTTTCTTTCAAAAATTGTTCTGAAATTTTCTGATTGAATTGGCTTGGTATTTTTAGTTACATTGATTGATAATATGTAGATATTGATGTGTTTAATTTGGTAGAGTGATTGGATAATGTTAGAAAATCCTTTTTGCAAAAATATATTATGAACTATGTTGCGAGAAATTTTGATTTTAAGCAAGCAGGTGAAATTATTTGATTTTTTTGACTTAGTTAGAGACCTTATTTTGAACTAAAATTTGTATGTGATGAAGTTAACATGTTAAGGTATCTTTAGTATTTTTCTTCAGTCATTTTAAGCACTTTTACTATTTTTAAAATTTGAAGTCCCTAATCAAGTTTTATTTTGTTATGTGTATATGTTGTGAATATATGAAAAGACAGGTGTACAGTAAGATTTATAGAAGAGCTTCCTCTTGTATTTGACTTATAATAAATAAATACTTGTTTTCCTATTATATATTTTAATAGAATTACGAATTAGTTATTGCATGATTCGATCAATTTTGCTATAGATATTTAAGAAAGGTCCGCTAATTTATAAGTAACAACTCCTAAGTTTAATGTCATGACTTAAGGATGATGTTATACTTAAGAGGGTATTATAACTATGACCACCTCTTATTACTCGCAACCAGTGGCCACCTGCCCGCCATTGGTGGTTGACCCTCCACTACTCGTCACTGGTGGCTAACTGCCTGGCATCGATTGCCAACTGCTTAACACTAGTGGCTGAATACATTGTCCTTCACTGGCTTACTTGCTGCTGGACTCTAACCACCTATTCGCCACCTATAACACTGTAATATTCAACCCAATATGCTTAGGATGAATTCAAGTTATTTATTAGTAGTTGCTCTTTTGTTTTAGTTCCTAACCTTATAACTTTTAAAATACTTAGCGAAAATAGGGGTAAATTTTTATTTTTCAATTAAAAGACAAAACGTGAGTCACGTATGTGTAAGGACGATTTACTTGCTACGTAATCAAATAGAATAAACATCACACTTTCATACATACAATTTGAAAGCATAAATCCATAATAAGCATGAACACACATATATGTAATACTACAATATCCACATATTAAGGCGTTCCTAGTAGAAACATAAAAGCAACATAAACTACATAACATTCCACCTACAAGGTTGGAAGCTACAAATATCCAAGAACTAGAAACAGAACATAACATAATACAAGTTTAAACACAAACATAAATAATGAAACATAAAGGCAAATACTACATCTATTCCTCAAGCAACACCTATGACTCCAAGGGGAAAACTATCCTAATAACAAAATTGTCGTCATGTTGCATGCCATCCACATCTAGCGCCAAGGAGAGGGAGGAAAGAATCCACTTCTATTTGCTAGAACTCCAAGAAGGGCAACATAAGCTCCTCGTCGCGGTATTGTATGGGTATAATGTAACACACTAAAAATTATTTAAAAATTAATTCAAGCCTTATTAAACGTAATTTCAAAAATCTAACAATTCCAATATGATGAGGATGGTCCAACGTATTTGTAAAAAAGAAAAAAAAATATGAATAGTATTTTATGGGCCCCGTAGGCCGGTTGAGACAGCCAAACCCTCAGATTCGGGACCTGGAGGTGTTCGAAATTGGGAGAACATGGAAATAAGGTTAGAAATAGTTAGAAACGAAGCTTTTATACTTAGAATTAAATATTGAGTAATGTTTGATTTCCCGGGTACACAGTTTTACTTATTCGGTGAAATTTCGGTGTGCAATTTTTAACACCAAAAACTAGTTAATCTCTACAAAATAATGAAGTTTATCCCTTGCCAAATGAATGGCTAAGATTTCATCTTAGATGAAAGATCAAATCTTAGCCATTGATATTAATTTCTTTTAATGAAAAGAAAAATGCTTTATGTTTAACTAATGAGATTACACCTTATTAGATAAAGATAACTCATCTACCCTCATTATTTCCTCATTCAAGTTCGTTCACCAAAGAGAGAGATCAGAGGACTCTATTTTCTCTTCACAAAAAGCTTGAAACCTTGAATTTCAACCTCCAAAATCCTAGACCAAATCTTGTTAGAATCAAAAACTTCCTTAAGTAAATTTGTTCTACACTTCAACCTCCACAAATATAACCAATTAGATTCTCCAAAACCTCACTTCAATAACTCACTCATCACTGATTAAAGGAGGGTTTGAGTGTGTTTCAAGAGATTTGGGGTGGAGAACATCTATCTTGAAGTATACAAGAGACAAAGAGACATTAGCTTTCAAGAGTAGGGTTTTCTTTGGCCTTTTTCTTTCAAAATTTTTCTGAGAATTTCTAACTGGTTTTAATCCAAAATTTCTAATTATATTGGTTGATATTATGTTGATATTGATGTGTTAATTTTAGTAGTGTTTGGATGAGGTTAGAAAATCATTTTTGTCAAGAGAAATTTTGGATAGATTGTTGGATTTTCGGATTTTAATAGGGCAGGACTTGTTCACAAATTTTCTGGTGCAATTGTGTTAATTTTTATGAGCTATAAAAATTATATATTGAAGTTAATATCCTAAGATAACCCATGATTTTTCTTGGGTAATGTTAAATGTAACATCCTCTACTGTTTTGTGGATTGACGACTGTCCCTATAAACCAACACGAGTCTTTTCAGCGTGCTTTGTCCTCACTCACACGCTTCCTAGGAAAACTTCCCAGGAGGTCACCCATCCCAAAATTGCTCCAAGTCAAGCACGCTTAACTATGGAGTTCTTTCAGTTTGGGCTACCGAAAAGAAGATGCATCTTGTTGGTATAAGTAGTACAAATCAATTCATATGAGCCCTCCTTAACTGTATAGTCCCATACCTATACAGTTTCAGGATCCCTCTCATTCGGGTGTGTAATCGGTTCATCCATGTACCCCTCCGCTTTCGAAGTCTGCCAGAAGCCGCTCTTTGTCCGTGCCTCCTTGCACCGGCGATCACTCCCCGACTTCACAATCCCCGGGCGTTACATGCCCACCAGCTTCCGCTTGGTTCGTCCCTGAACCACACCGTACTGGGAGAGGTGCAGGCTCTGATATAACATCCTCTACTGCTTTGTGGATTGACGACTGTCCCCATAAACCAACACGAGTCTTTTCAGCGTGCTTTGTCCTCACTTACATGCTTCCTAGGAAAACTTCCTAGGAGGTCACTCATCCCAAAATTGCTCCAAGTCAAGCACGCTTAACTGTAGAGTTCTTTCAGTTTGGGCTACCGAAAAGAAGATGCATCTTGTTGGTATAGGTAGTACAAATCAATTCATATGAGCCTTCCTTAACTATATAGTCCCATACCTATACAGTCTCAGGATCCCTCTCATTCGGGTGTGTAATCGGTTCATTCATGTACCCCTCCGCTTTCGAAGTCTGCCAGGAGCCGCTCCTTGTCCGTGCCTCCTTGCACCGGCGATCACTCCCCGACTTCACAATCCCCAGGCGTTACATTAAAGACTTTCTCTATTTGAAAAAAAAATTCATGATTCTTGAACATTGTTGCTGGAAAATCCCGGTTTGAAGCAAGGAAGGAATTTTGTTGAATTTTCTGATATATTTAGAGATCTTGGATTTAGCTGAAAATTTTATGAGATGTAGCTAACATGTTAAGGAGTCTTTAGTAAAACTTTGGAGCAATTCTGGGTACTTTTTCTATGTTAAAAAAAATCAAGAACCGAAATTGTACCTATGCTACCTGAACTATTGGAACTGCAGCTGTAAATTTGTCTATTTTTGTTAACGTAGCAAATGATTGAATTATCACTTAAAAGTTTTATAAAATATTAGAGACATCTTGAGGTTTTACTAGGATTTTTATTCCCAATTTTCTGGTTTCATTTACTATGGTTAAAAATTAGGGAATTCAGGAATTTAGTTGAGAATCAGTGGTCTTTGACCACCAAATTTATCTAATTTTATTAACATAGTTAGAGAACTCTTTTCACTATAAAATTTTTATGGAACCTTGTGGACACATTGAGGTGTCATTGAGAATTTTTATAGCCTTGAATTGGTTATTTGGTATGAAAAATAAATTGTGTTACTTGAGTGAAAAATCTGCCAATATGCTGAAATTGTGATAATGCCTTGAATTAGTGACCTAATAACATTTGGTTCAAGTTTGATGTGTATGAATGCATGTCATGCACTTCCAAGATTATGTTATGATGAATGAATGAATGATATATATAGGTTTGAAGTATTATGAGATTAGAGAATTATGTTCATGCATATAAAAATGTGATGCATGTATATGTGAGCTTGAGGATGATGTATATGCTAAGTGAAAAATGAAGTCTCCTTTAATGTAAAAAGGGCACGACAAAGTCCCCTTGAATATGAAATGGGCATGGAAAGGTCCCTATTAGGGCATGAAAAAGTCATCTTTAGTGTAAAAAGGGCATGGAAAAGTCCCCATTAGGGCAGGAAAAAGTCCTCTTTATTATGTCAAGTGCATGAAAAGATCATTGCAATTACCATATGTATACATATATTTTGTTAAATTATTGGTCTTGAAGGAATTCCTATGATCTTGAATGTTATGAAATACATGTTTTAAGTGACTGAATAATAAAAGAGACCCACTTCAGAAAGGTGATTTTATAACTTTAAAACGAACATTTGATATATATTTTGCATGCTCACACTTTCTTAATAAATCGAAGTGGCTGAGGCGATGACGATGACATTATGATTGTGTAATTAGGGAGTTGCCCTACTGAGAATTTTAGAATTCTTACCCCTATGTGTTTGCGTTCCCGTGTCGTCTCCAAGTTGATCCCAAAAACAAGGAGGCTACTTTATGAAAGGAAATTGGATTTGCAGTAGTTTACAGCTGAAGTTTGTACAGACTGTACTTAGTCATATGTTTATGTCTGTATTTATAATAGAGACCGGATGTGTATTAAAGCTCATAGAAGAGCTTCCTTTTGTACTCAATCTTATAATCAATAAATGTTTGTTTCTTAGTCATATATGTTAATAGAACTACGATTTAGTTATTTCACGATTCAATCGAACTTGCCATAGATATTTAAGAAAGGTCTGTTAATTTATAAGTAACAACTTCTTAACTTGGGAGGATGTTACATATAGGCATCTGCACAAAAAGCTCTCCTCCACCACTCGACCTCTTGCAACAACTTTTACGATGACCTACGCCTATGAAATGGGAAGAATCATTATAGGACTACTGAAAAGGGGACTCCTTGAAGGAGTTGATCTTGAAAGTGAAAGTTGGGCGACAAGACATGTAATTGGGTCAGCCAAACTCCTATGATCTCGCTACATAAGTGCCTATATAGCCCTCAGACAATAGATGAAGATATCAGATAGGTGTTCATTAGGATATGGGGACTCGAGAGTGAACTAGGCACTGTCAGCAAGGTATGCAAAGGGGCACCTCAAAAACATAACAAACAGTGCATCGGCCAATGATATGATCCTTGCAGCTCATGGCCATAGTGCATTTCCCACATCGGCATTTCAATGAAGATCGTGAAGGACACCATCACTATATGAAGACGAAGATGGAAAAGGAAGAAAGAAGGAATGAGAATCTTATACGAGAATCGCAGTAACATTTTGCCTCCATACACATGTAAGATTATCAACGTCCTCAAGAACCTCAAGTTTCATTGTGAAAAAGTAGGTATGATTAAAGCTCATTTATTAATTTTCTGAAAGCCATTGGTTGAGGCTCATGTCGTTTAGCATGAATCTTAATGTCATGAATGCATCATACTATATCATGAATGCATATCAATACCTTATGCAATATTTTAATATATCATGGAATACTATAAAAGAATAAGGAATATAAATAGCTATAACATACAAATTTCCTCTTTTTTTTCTTAGGTAACTTATCTTTCTTAATCTTTCCTTGGGAGGCCACCCTAGTACTTTCTCCTTATTGAGAATTCTAAGGTCATGGGCTCACACCTAGCTAATCATTACTAGCTTACACTTATCCCTTTTGATAAGGTATTTCCTAACCCTATGGTGTAGCTCAGAAGGCACTGGATCACTTTCTACTAAGCCCAACCTATTACGAAAAAGGATCATATCCTTGGATCACCTTCCCTTGCCAGTATCTTACTGGGGATCGAATAGACATCTCCGTGTATTTTATGTTATCTTGAACATGTCTTTAGATATGCAAACATTAACATGTAAACATATCATAATCATGCTATATCTTATAACACATCATAAAACCATGCATCTCAACATGTATCATCAACATTAACACAATGCCAAATAGTCAACACACTATTCATAGAAGCATGCATCATCACATGTTCATAACATTCTTATATCAATAGCTCATTGAATATAAATATGCTCCTATCCAATTGCCAGTGATAAGGACCAGACTCAGTTAATGCATATGCAATGCTCACAAGTATACAAATAATCATAACATAAACCAAAGCATGCATAGTAGCAAGTCACAGTTTCATATAACATCACATATTCAATAAACTAGCATTCATAACATATTATCTGAAGCAATATCATGTGCTAAACAATATAAAGGCATGAGAAAATAAAGAAATTTCATTTAGCCCAATTTGGGGTCAAAGTCAAATTTTCATAATTCTTGGAGTCAAAGTGTAAATTCCATAATTTGCCACTTTTCTAGAGACTAGACTAATTTTACACTTTTAGAAAACTTTTTGCTACCTTAGAACTATTTGAAGATAAACTCCAAGGTCATTTGGGCATTTAGCCAAAATACCACCTTTTGACTCTTTTGGGTTTTCCAACACTCATGAGGCCTTTTATACTTTCATAGAAACTTTTCACACATATGATCACAATCTATATGTCATGAAATCTCACTCATACCAATCAACTAAAAGAACATGTAAAACTAAAATGAACATAGCTTTTTATATTTAGAAATCTACTCGATATGTAAAGTTTTAAACATACTTATGAACACCAAAAGACTCAAGAATAATTTTTGCAAGCAGGCACATAATTTCTAGCACTAAAAATAGAACCAAATTAAAATAGTAAGTAAAACATATTGAAACAGTAACAAAAGCATTTTGCAATAAGAATGTAAAATTATGCTTTTATCCTATCTTTACTAGTTTTATTTCAAGACTTTTCTTAAGAGTTCTAACCACCAAAAGGCATCATAAATACCTCATAAAACATCATTTAAACTAACACAAAAATATTGTACATAGATAAAACCTTTATATGAAGCAAAATAAGTTTCTTAATTTGTATTTTAACCCCTAAATGACCTATAATGATTACAAAATTACTTTTTCACATTTTAACCACAGTAATACATAAATTACATCATCAAAACAAATCATATCCTTTATTATATGGTGCATCTATGACATCATCATCAAACATCATCCATTTTCAAACTTGTGTTTTATTCCACTAAAACCAATATAAACTCCATAAGATAACACTTTTATGCTCATAAAAACAAAGCTAGCCAAACAAAAATCACAATATATATTCAAAATCATAAATCACACTAAATAAATGAACCAATTAAAACACTATTTTAAGCCTCATAACCTTAAAAGGACCAAAAATGAAAATAAACTTAGCCTCCAAGTGCTCATATGAAAGCATATTCTTACAAAAGTGTAAGATAAGTAGTGTTTAGCCTTCATGGTGCATGAATAGATTTAGGGCATTATGATCAAGGTATAAAAGGACCATGATCATATGAACTCATCATCAAGCCCATAAAGAATATTTTTGATGAGAAATAGAGCTTTTCTCTTGGAGAACAAAGACAGCCATTTGGAGATCTCTAGAGATTTCAACATGGAGAACAAAGTTCTACCATCAGAAAGCTCTCATCATCAAGATTCATGGATCATCCTCATAATCAAGAGAAAAATAAAAAAGAGATAGGAACAAGTACATAATCCCTACTAAGATGATGATCCAACTTGATCAAAGGCACAATGAAGCAAAAATCCTCCCCTCCTCTCTTAGTCTTGCTCACAACCTGGTATAGATGGTGTGGGTGGAGTATGTTTTCAATGGAAATTGATGGATTATGGGATTAGTATAGTGTTTAGGTGGTGAATGAAGGTATTAGTATGGTAAAGATGTGTGTTTAAGGTTTAGTTTTTCTTCAAGAATGGTGAAGAAATCAAGAGAAGAACAGAGTTTTTGAATAGAAAAGTGAAAGAATTTTTTTGGAGCTAAACTTGGAGACCAAGTTTCTCTAAAAAACCAAATACGTAGAGACTGTATGAGGGATTAGAAAGTGAGGTGTCTTAAATATTTGCAAACAAAAAAAAAAGTGAGAGGGGAAATACAAAGGGGGCATCGCGGCCTTCATCATGGGCTAGGGGTAATTTTTTGCAACTTTGTGAGTAAAGGAATTAGGGTTAGGGATAAAATATGGTTTCTAGAATAATTAGGATTCAAAACAATTACTACTTAGGGACACTTCATATTGATCCAAGGGCTAAGATTTAATCTTGAATGTATCGATATGTTTAATCCATTCTAATGAGTGGTATTTAGGCCTAAGCAACAAGAGTAGTAGAGATAATGCAATCTTAAGTGATTTTCGTCCTTTTATGCCACCTTACCTTTATTACTTTTGACTCTAATATAAAAGTAAGTATATTTAGTAATTCTAATCACACGACTCACTTCAATCAATTATTTTAACTCAATATTAATATATAAAATAAAATTACCTTTATCTTGAGTTTAATAGTGACTATATTTCCTTAATTACTTTGATTAAGCTAATTACTATTGATTAGGGATAAAATGGTAATTTCACATAATATTTACCAAAACTTTACAAATAAAAAATAATCATCATACATCCTCATAAGAACATATATCTAATCCTGGGGTTGTGACTGGGTTATTTCTTACTTCATTTATGAGAAAATTATCTCATAGGTATTTTGGTAATTTTATTCAAAAAACACAATTTTGGCTTTTTGCATCCATAAGCATGCCAAACACTTCTAATCCTTTGAGAATAAACATGCCATATCATTCTTGAAATTTGCACAGAAATGGTCTTAAGGGTGTTTTGGTCATTTTGTACAAATAGTGAAATCGAGGTGTTACACTGCTAACATCAGCCACGTGTTTCCTACCACCCATTGCCAATTGTTTGCCTACCACAAACTTAATATAATGAAAATATTTTTAAGTTATAGATCACATATCCAAGCAATTGAAATTGAATTGAATATAGAATTCTAGTTTTGAATTTAAAATTCTAAACTTCCATTCTAATTCAACGTGCTAAACTAACCCTTATATATTTTAATTACAAAGGACCACAAAATGTATTTTTTGTAGTAATTCGTCATGTACCAATTTGTTAAGGATCAACTTACATATGGTGAAAATTATGGTAGATCACTATCCAAAAAAAAAAAAGAAAGCTATGGTAGTTCAAATGAGGTGTGGTTTACTAAAAAAAAATTTAACTTCATTTACAAAAATATAGCTAAATACATTCAAAAGTATGGTGAATGAATTTAATCACATTCAAAAGTACTGCTAGAGCTTAAGGATAAATTCTACCATATAGTGATAAGATTGTTTGTTGTATGTGACTGAATATTGGGCAGTAAAAGGTCAACATGAAACTAAGCTACATGTGGCAGAGATGAGAATGTTGCGATGGATGAGTGACCACACAAGACATAATAAAATAAGAAATGAATATAGTAGGAAGAAAATTGGGGTGACGCCTATCATAGAGAAATGGTAGAATCTCGTCTTAGGTGGCTTGGGCATGTTTGGAGGAGACCTATAGAGACCCAAGTGAGGAAAGTGGACTAAATGGAGAATAGCACTATAAAAAGACATAGAGGAAGATCGAGGAAAACTATAGGGAAAATAATCAAAAGAAATTTAAATGTCAATGGTTTTCACATAAATATGATATATGATAGAGCTCTGTTATGCCGCCCAATCCATATTGCCAGCCCCACTTAGTTGGCAAGACTTAGTTGTTGTTGTAACTGTGATTAAATGCCTGGTGTAAGGTTCACCACACTTCATCTGGTGGTGCACCTTTCTATTCCTTTTATTTTGATAATAAACATTTGTAGGCAAAAGAGGTTATAAGTCAGTTGGTAGTTTGCAGAAGGTCATAAATCAAACTTTGTGATCATTATACTTCTGATGTAAAATAAAAATCTTGAAAAGATAAAAGCCAGGTTATTCTATTTCATTTGATGGCACTGTCTAAAAGCTTATAATAAAACAAAAATGAACTTCTAAACAAAGACAACAAAATAAAAGTTGATAGTAAACATTAGATCAATGCTATAATGCTATTTTGTCCTATTAGTTGAACCCATGGATATAGCCAAGAGCCAACACATTTTTTTCTTTGAAAGATAAGAATTTTATGGAAAGGAAAATTGATAAGTAGAAAAGGTGCCTAGTACGCCAGCAGTTTTAGTAATTGCGTGGACGATCTTGCTTGTCTTCTCAAGTATAAATTTGGGAATGACATCAAATTAAAGGTCCTTGACACATTCAAAAGCACAAGTAAGGTTTTATAAATAAAAATTGTTCAGATGTGTCAAACAAGTGACATATAAGGCACATAGTAATCTATCGACTAGTGGAAAATAAATGTTCTTGAGGCTGGATTTGGTTGGGAGTAAAACTATAGAGAAAATGAAATTTTTATGGGTTAGTACTATATTAAGCGAAATAGTACCCTACAGTTGTTGGTCAATGCACAACTTGCAGTTGCCTAAGTGGTGAGACATGCTTGATAAATTCAATTGTATTTAACCACATTTCATACATATGGCTAATTGAAATCAAACAAGTCACTAAACACCATCTCCTCCTTTTTTCTTTTCTGCCACCACTATCACAACTCCCTCCTTAAGCTCCATTTCTACAATGCCAGCCTTCTCTACATCAATATCATCTTCGCCTCACGTGACACCCTCTACCAACAACCACCCCTCCCTCAATCTGGTTGTCTTCAAATCTAGCTATCCAATTGAAACAAGGCGCAAACTTTGCAACTTCAAGGAGCATCTAGCATATGGAGCATGGAGTTTGAGCAGGGAGCAAGATAGCTAGCTTATGATGCCTTATTTTCGTGATGATTTCAGAAGATTGATGTTGGTGGTTGGTAGTGAGCTTAGTGATGTTTGGGTTGGGCGCGACTGTGAGCTTAGTGATGTCATCGACGAGTGCGAGGTCAAAGTTGAGATGGATGATCCTGCATATGCATGATGGGAAGAGTTTGGCGATAAGAATGTGCGGTTGAGAAGGAGGAGGACAATGACTTGGATGAAGCGGTGATGAAGGGCTGGAGGAGTATTGGAGGGCGAAGAAGGTTGTAGCCATGGAGTCACGAAGGAAGGTGGAGTAGAGCATGCACGATGTCGTTGCCTGGACCCCACTTGTATGCGTGTCATTTTCCCATTGGATGCCAAAGCCAACTACAATAACTGTGTTGATCTTCAACTTCATGTGAGAATCCACCTTATATTGTATATATAAAATTGCAATTGTAAACAATGCTACAATGCACCTTACTTTTCATGAATCTTGCAAGATTAATGGTGGATTAAAATGGGCTGCATTGATGCACTTTTTTATAAATGGTGTACTATAGCATTCTTTAAGTTTAGTCAAATTGAAAAAAAATTGTTAAATGTGTTTTTGGTGATGATTAGATTTATTTTTTCAATGATTCTGGAATGAATCGAATTTTTTTTTTATTATCACACATAAAATTTGGTCACTTTTGGAATATAAGGAATATCACATAGATAAAATCTAGTCACTTCTGAAGTGATAATATTTTATCTGCATGACTAGAATCCAATAAATTTTTTTGGGATCATACAGAAAAAATGTGATCAATTTTTAAATGCATTTAATCGCATTTATAAAATACAGTTAAATAGAAAAGACATTATCATGTAGCACATATGAAAAACATATGAATACACCCTCACTCATCCACCTTTAATCTTATAAGGTGCATCATGCACCTTGCAAGTAAAGTGTATAAAAGATAATTAAATTACACATAAAGTTCATCTATGAAGGAAAAAAAAGTTACTATTTCAATTTTTAAAATGATATACTTCTTCTATGGCAAAAGATAGTTATGGTTATATATATATATATATATTTGATTAGTAGGACTATTAGTGAATTAATATGACTTGTTACATGAGAGAAAAAATTCATTGATATACAATATGTTCAAGAATTTTTTTTGGCTCTAATTTGTGAGAAAAGAAGCTTACTAAACTTTTTTATGATCTCTATGTTATCATCAAGACGTTTCATTTGCATACTAGTATTTAAAAATTTACTTAGTTAATATATTTGTCGAGAAATGTTAAATCTTTCTAATTAATATGTAAAATCCTCTTAATTTAAAATCCCCCTTAAATGTATTTAATGGTCATTGAATGGTTGAAAACTATAACTCGAACTATTATAAATGCAATTTAAAATAAAGAGAACTGATCATTAGGAAAATATATAATTATTCTATATTTGCCCCCTAATCTTTTAGTCATCTTCCCCGCCACAGGACTTCTATTAATTGCATCAAACTGGTTCGGGTGATGTGTTGAGTGAGTTGGACTCGCAAGGAATAACCCAAGATTCAATCCATGTAGAAGACAATTATATTGTTGGAAGGGCTTTTAATCAAGACTGTATCGAGAGTAAATATAACAAAAAGACCAAAAACTTTTGGGATAAAGTTTTTGGTCCAAGTGGGGGCATGCCAGTCTCTGACTCGTAGGAGGATTGGCCCGAATTGGTGAGTATACAAAAGGTATAAACTATCATACTCTTCATAACGTACGCATCTAACAATATTTGCAAGAAATGCAATTATTGATCCAAATGTTCGTTGAAACTATGGTGTTACCTTTAATAACTATCTACAAAATTTAAAAAATAAAAAATAAAATTAACTAGTTCATCTATACAAAATTGTACAGCATTGTTACGAGAGATAAAAATGGAATTCACAACAACAACAACAATAATGATAAAATACAAGTTCAAGAAAAATAAAAACAAAGGAAAAAATCACCTGTTTTCTCCCCTAGGTAGGGTTTGAAAGTAATCATATCATTAATGGCCTTTATGCTTTCGCCACCGTTTCATTTTAACATGATCCTCAAATTCATGTTGCCAAGGTAGAACATGAGTGCGCCGGTCAATAAATTTTCTCAACACCCAGTTCCTCAGCCTCATATCCTCAACCTCACAAAATCGATTCGGCCAATCTGTCGGTTCAACCGCTCTGGTCCCTAAACCAGGAACTCTATCCTTAGACCCTTCATTTTGCTCATTCTTCCAATCCGCCACGTATGTTGCAACCCTCCTATAGAACTTCTCCTTGAACACATTCCAAACTTGGTACTTGTAGTGGTTAATTACCATGTCACGTTTCTCAACATCAACGAACACAAATGGGGTATTCAGGTGGAAATGGTGCACCACATTGATTAGGCTTTGGTTTAGTGCCTCAGGCCTTACTATGCTCTTGTGCCTCTCGGAACCTAAAAGTCGACAAGTGTACCCAACCATCACCCCTTGACGTGGCACTTGTTTCTGGCCTGAAGGCCCAAAACTGTAGCATTTTGTCCTAATCTCACCTATGTTTTTGGGCCTCGCATGGAGCTTGATCACTTCGTGCAAGCCCCCTTTTATCTTCACATTGAAGAACTCATCCACGTCAATGAACCCAACCCACTCACATGAGGCTCGAGCCCGTAGTGCACAATGGGCAAACCCTGCCTCCTGGGTCTTGACCCAAGGCCAAAGGTGCCGTGTGATGTTGTGGCCAAAGCTCCGCAAAAACTCAACCACTCTCTCTATATCATCATCACTATTGTTGTCATATATGAACCATCGTTGGACCCCAATTTTGGAATGGTACATCACCCACTCTTTCAAGAATTGTGCCTGGTTGCGCAGCATAGTGCATAGGCATAGCTTGTGGGCTTTCCGTTTCGATAAGCTACGTGGTAGTTTGAGCATGGGCTTGGCTACGGAGGGAAATATTTTGCCTCCTCTGATTCTTAAAGAAACTTTGATAGAATGAGCTTGGGCTACAGCTTCGGCTTGGGCTCGGGCTTGGGCTTTTCCGTTTAAGACACTCATGGGTGTTTCACATCTTACAATCTCCTGGGCAACTGATATGACGCCAGATGATAGCAAGAGTTTCGGATTCTTGAAATCCCAGCCGTAGACGCATTGAAATTTGGAAGGTTCTAAAAGCCTCTCAGGGCGGTGATTGAGGCCCTTCACAAACACGATGGTGGTGTTGTCACGATCGAAGAGGGCTTCATAGACTAATGGATCCCACCCATGGGTGGACGAGTCTTTCTTCATTGGAATAGGAATATTTGATTTTGACATAAGTGACACCGTGTAGCCATGTGGAGGGAGCAGACACCTTATGATCTGCTCACGGCTTTGAGCCATGTCAACTTGAATCGGCAACCGAGTAAGCCGAGTCTTGGAGTCGGATGAGTCAACAGAGAAATAAACGCAGTGGATGTCTTGTTTGGAATAAAAGTGACAAGATGGAGGGTAATTTAGGAAAATTAGTGCCTGATCTGGAAGCATAACTATATCTCGTGTTGTTATTGTCGGTGGAGAGTCGTCGGGTTTTGTCTTCACGGTTGAAGTTCTCCATTTTAAGGCCGTATTCTGGTGAAACAATTCTGTTCATTGGATAAATAAATAAATGAAATAAATTGTGAAAATAACGTTGGAGAGAAAAAGAGAGAAGGGCACATCATAGTAATAATAAAAGAACCTGGGATGTAGAACGAGCGAATCGATGTGAAAGTGAGAGTGGTGCAGAGGATGGAAAACAAGACAATGATGAGGGTGCACCAGAAGAACGTGCTCCATGAAATGACACCGTTGTGTTTCCTACGATCTTTCATGAAAGTGGAGGCAAATAATGTTCTTTGGATTGCTTCATGTCATTTAGATTGGATAAATGTGTGATACAATTTCCTTTATTTCATTCCTTATTTGCTTTCTGGGTTTTAATTTGCCTTTCTAGGAAGAGGAAAAGAGAAAGAAGGGAATGAAAGGAGAGTGAAATTTGGAGATTGAATGGATGTAAATTGAGAAGGGGGAGGGGGACAGATAAACTTTGTCTAAATTGTAAACCTTTGTTTTCTTCTTGTCTTGCCATTCTTGAGCATCGCTACACGTCGTGCGGCATCCATGCAATCGTTAGATTATTAGCGGTAGTTGTGCTCTTCTTCACTTTTGTTTATACGTAAATTCAAAGGACAACCATCCAAATAATGCATTTTTCGATCCTTTCAAATTTACTGTTTTAATCTTCGTTTCATTTTTCCTTTTAGTCTATATTAATAATTCAATTGTTTTGCTTTCAAATAACTCGAGTGACTATTTTTTATTTTTAATGTTTTTAGATCTTGATTGGAGGGTCGTGTTACATTGGTCCAATCTATGTTTTAGATCATCTCATAGTCCACGATTTATAGCATTAGACATCATTTCAATTGTCGGGATTCAAAATATAATAATTATATAAAATTATAAACTAAAGTAATAAATTTTAAAATTAAATATAATAAGTCTAAAATTACAATACAACCCATTTAACTCTTTTCTTTCTTCTTTCCAGCTCTTACCATCACTATCCTTTAACTCCCTCTAGCAATCATCAGAGGAGGATGGTGGCCTCATGTTTGACTCGATGACGGCGGCGCAATAACTACAGTGGTGGTGATCATGAAAAATCTTTCGGCCAAAATCACCGATCACAACAGAAGTTATATTTTTCTTGTCCATCATCTAACCCTTCTTGTAGCCTTGCTTGATTGAGAATGTAACCACCGCCACCACCTCCTTCTTGCTCTGTCGAGCCATCATTCTCACTTAGAAACCTCCGCCCAATGTTGACCATTGGTTTCTTCTTGCTTTACAAACCGACAAATTGCCTATGCTCTCTTCTTTTTCCTTCCAATGTTAATGCCCATGACCTAGTTCCAGCTTCTTATTACAAATTAAATGGTTCTTTGAATTAGCACTTCAATTTCATCGATAGTATATACATACATTTTTCTTTCACAAACCAATTAAGTGAAGTCATATATGGAATTGTTATGAGTTTTCTAATAGACTACGTGATTCATGCTTTTATATAGTAACCAAATTCATGGTGCATTTGTATTAGACTTTTTTTTTGGGAAAAATCACTTTTTTAACACTTTTTTCATGCTTCAATAAATTTTTAAAAATAATAAGAATTAAAAAAAAATCAGTTTTAAGCTTTTTCAAAAAAGCTAAATAGAGTAGCTTTTAAAATAAAAATCAATTTTCAACTTTTTCTATTATATATAAAATTAAGCTGTAGAATTATTTTTTTAAAAAAAATTTGAAACAAACGCACCATCAAAGTTAAGTTTGAGAGCAGTAGCAATTATTTTGCTAATTTTGAACCTTTTTGCCATATGTATTCCTCTTTAATAGGTTCTTTCATAATTTCAACTTTTGTGCATGGGTGAAGTTGGATTGACATTAAAACAACACATGAGTTTCAGGACTTCCATTTTGTTTGACATGTGAAGATTTAGTTGGGTGTCTTGCACAGCCAAAACTCATGGTGGAGAGCAGTTGCTGTAGGAGTTTTGGTTAAGTGGTGGTTGGGTGGTTTGCTAAAGGAAGCTTGAGATGAGGTGGGTGAGTGGGGATAATTTGGAGGTAAAGTAGAGGTAATTTGACAATTTCAATCTTTAAAGAGGTTGATCTTGAGATGGTCTAGAAGATAGGTTGGACCAACATAACACGACCCCTTGATTCAATGATATATAAGAAAATAAATTGTGTTTAACAAACTAGTTGTGATGAAATCTAAAATATACATGACATGTCATTTATAGATAGAAAATATAACTTTTAAGATATCTTTTAGTCCTTCTATTTTACTTCATTAGCAAAATAAAAATAAAAATCACATATATTAAGAAAATCATAAATGAACCTTGGTAATAGTATAAAGTTGTGTAAATAAACAAGATTACTCCTATTAAAAATTAAAAGTAAGCAAATACAATTAATTAGAGTAGGTTAAATGCAATTAATTACACTAAGGGTAGTATTAGTATAGAAATTAATGTTTCATTGATATGATAAATAAATGGATAAATTGAAATTAAAAAATCTCAAAAAACTGACAAATGGAGTGAGAAAAATGAGGACATAAACATTTTGTCACTAGATAAAAGAGCAAAGAGAAGATAATCAATCCAACACAGCCTCTAAAATTATTTCTAGAACTAAAAGTTACCTATAATTGCAATAACAAAATCCAAATTAATTATCATTTAAATATGAGAAAGATGATAATGTATGCAGCATACTTGAACAGGAAAATTCTATTTCCATACCCAAAGCATCTATCCCTTATGCATGCAAACTATATGGAGTTGCTAAATTGATTCTCCCTCTTATAGCAAATAAAAAATGCTGACTCAACATTCTCATTCTCTTTTCACCATCTTCCTCGAAATTTGAAACTTTTCCATCTTCTCCCCTTTAAAGCCAATTGAAACTATAGTATTGAGAGCAATATCTAGTTCCATAGAAACATCATCATTCAATATTCACTATTAACAGTCCACAATAATATCATTTAATGTGATATTAGAAGGGATAACAATTGTTAGTTTGATAAATACATAAACAAGGAAGATTTGTTTTTATTGAGAAATAGTTTTATTTTTTAAATGAAAGGTAACAATACAATAAAGGTAGTAGTTGGGTAGTTAGTGGTTTAGTAGTGTTTGCATTGGCTCCACTTGTTTCACATGTGAAGACTAATACCTATTTATAGCCCTTTGCACTGCCAAGAAAAAATGGTCATTATGTCTCCTTAAATTTATAGAACAATATAAATTTTTGTTTTGTATTATGAAAACTTTAAAACTTTTAGAATTATCTAGCAAAATGGTAAGACCCTGATTTTTGTTTGCACTAATTACCTTGGATGTAAGGTGATGATTACCATTAATCACCGTCAAATAACTTTGTTGAAGTTAATTCTACATGATTGTATAATGCTTGAGTGATATTTGAAGTTAAAATGAATAATTAGCTCCTAATTAGCATTAATTGGGGTTAATTAAGGATGTTATGAGGGACTCAAGTTGAGACTTTCAAACTTGTTTTGGGATCGCATTGGGATCATTAGATGTGCTGGATGAAGATTCAAAAATAAAAGATACAACTTTATCATAATGTTGTCCAATTTGACCTTTGCTTGGTATTTTGCAAATATGTCAAGCAATAGATGTATGATTGTTTAACTTTTGTAGTGTTGGAAAGCTAATGCAAAGCTCTACCATCGCTATTTCTATGTTTAAGGCCAATTTCCAACTATTTTGGGCGCTAAGAGTGATGGGAGATCCTCCTCGGCCATAGTTTTGGGTCGGTGTAATCGTTTACAATGAATCATAAGAGCTTACAACATGAGTTTAAGTGACAACAACATGTTTTCAGTGTTATTTTGCACGAAAACCCCTTATCTTATCCTTTTTCTGTCTAAAACTCTTTCTCATCTCTCTGAAATCCTCCTCCACCATCTTTAAATATATTCCTATAATTGAACACAAAAATCACTTTCTAAATCTCTCCAAACACCTACTCACTTCTTCTTCTTCTTCTTCTTCTACTTCTTCTTCCTCCTCACTTCCACATCTATTTCTTTCACCCAAGCCATAATTTTTTGAGTATGGATTATAATCTTTGACCTATACTATTGTCAAACATATTAACCCCATGTATTTTGGAGCATAAATCTCTCCACCTTCTTTGTAGCAATTTTGGTTTTGGACAAGGAGGGAACAAAGAGAAGGATTTTTATATTCTCAACCTATTAGAGCTTTAAAGAGTCAAGTTCTTGTTCATCACCTTGGGTGTTCTTGACCTTATCCTTAAATTTTGTTAGTGTCATTGAACCCTAAACCAAGGGTTTGGTTGGGTTTTGGTTTGTAACTATATGAATTAGTTTGTTTGGAGATTATTGCTATCTGTATGAATTTTTGTGATAAAAATTGAAAAATTTTATTTATGTTGACATATACATGTGGTGACCATGAGGGATTATGGGTTTTGGAGTTGAGTTTTCACGTTTATGTTGAATGGAAAATTATTACTACTTAATTTAGGTATTGAATCAAAGTTTTAACAACTTATGATAATTGTAAATTGTCCACATGATTTTTAGTCCTATAGGTCTTCAAGGCGTTTTGGGTTTCTATTTTTTTCTTTGGAAAAGATTATGAAAATAGGTTTGTTTGAATGATGAAAGCTACGTTTGGATTTTGTTTTGTTGCAAAAATCATTTTTACAGCCCATATTCTTGGGGATCCATTGGGTATTTGGGTTGAGCTTTTGATGTTTTGGCAAGAATGTGTTTTAAATGGGTATAAAGGGTATTTGTGAATCCAGAAACAAATGTTTAGGAATGCCAGGAAATTTTTACAGCTTATAAGTGATGTTTTGGACTTGTTTATGGGGTTTTGGATTTCACTAGTATGTTTTGGCAACTCTACAGTTACTCTTATGTAGAGATATGAATTTTAGAAAAGAAAAACAAAACTATGGGTGTGTGGCATAATTGTAATGGTGTGGGCGATTTTCGGCCTAAATAAGGATCTTGGTTGAATTATGGAATCTGAGACTTAACTGGTACATTTCGGTAATTGGATAATCATCCTTATGAATAAATTAGGGGCTATTAGAAGTGTTTTTATGTTTTTGTTTTCCTAAGCTGTTTTAAAGAATAAGTTTAAAGTTAGTTTTGAAGAATAGAAAAACTAAAAAGTCTGTTTGGTAATTATTTTCCCAAAACAATTTATAATAATAAAAAAATATTTGGATTAATTATTTTTTAAAACACATGACTGGGGCTGTTTCACAGTGGAGAAAGTGAGATCTGAAACAACAAGAAATGGGGAAAGTGAGATACACTTGAAAAAGGGAAAGTGAAGAAAGCTGCAATGATTGCAGAAGGTGTCGCGATTTGGCTCCTTCGGTGACAGGACGTGACTCAATAAAGGTACTAGTTCATAGCAGCAGCAGTGGCGCGAGGCAGGGGCGATGAGGCACGAGATGTGATGCTAGACAAAGGCACGAGGATAGTGGCATTGTTTTGCTTTGGGTTCACGGTGTTAGACAGAGGCTCAGGGTAATGGCTTGGCGACAGCAGAAGTGGCGTAAGGCAAGGTCGACAAGGCAGGGGCGGCGATGGCAGGGGTAGAGGTGGTGCTGTACTGGTGATGTTTGTTGCAAGGGCATGAGATAGAGATAGAGGAAGCGGGGGCACAGGATGTTTGTTCCATTTTCTTAGAAGGAGAGATTTAAATAGGGTTTGCAATTATTTACAAAATTGCCACCGCTTCTTCTCTTGTTTTCTAAAACAAAAAACAGAAAACACCTTAAAACTATTTTCTATTTTCTATTCTTAAAACTCATTTTTAGTTTTTCTATTTTAAAAACTCAACATGACAAAACAACTTACCAAATGTGTTTTTCTATTTTTTTATTTTTAGAAAATGAAAATTGTTTTTAAAATTGCTTAGCAAACAGGAACAATTTTCTATTCTTAAAACTCACTTTTAGTTTTTCTATTTTAAAAACTCAACATGATAAAACAACTTTCCAAACGTGTTTTCTTGTTTTTTTTTTAAAAAATGAAAACTGTTTTTAAAATTGCTTACCAAACAAGCCTTAAGAGTTTTAGAAGTGAAAAATCTAATTTTGGTTAAGAGTTTCAAAAGTGAAAAATCTAATTTTGGTTGTGTCTAAGTGAATTGTAATCTTGTATGTGTTTTAGTCTAAATGAAGACTTTTGTGATTTGGGTTTGAAAATTAGTGTATTGATTAGATTGATAGTGTATTAAGGTTGGGATAATAATTTGAAAGTGTAAACTTGGGATTCTATGAAGCTTTTCATAATTATAAAGTTATTTGCGAGTCTGGGTTCATAAAGGGATTAGAGGATAGAAGATATGATTTCAGGATGTGTTACGTTTAAATGGTGTGCTTGGCCTTATTTGGTGGCATATACAATGCAGAAACTATTTATGTACGGTTGGACAATTAATTGGAAAGTTGTGTTTCTCATACCATTTGTACCTTTTTTATGCCTTAAGATCTTTTGTTATGTGGAATACTTTAGTTGAGACCAATCACTAGATTTCTGACATTTGGACTGTGTTTTTTATATTCATGTTTGGATTTGTTTGTAAACTATAATGTCTTTAGGGATATGTAGTTGGGACTTAGAATTAAGTTGGTCATGTAAAATGAGATATTGTGAAGTGGAGAATGCAATAAGGACCATGAAACATAACCTAGCCCTATTTTATTACAAAGTAAGGATTGGAGCAATAAAATAAGATAAGAATATGTCTTATGAGCCTTAAGACACAAACTATGATGAGTGATAAACACATTTTGTAAATAATTTTCCTCTTACACTAGGTAATTTTGCATGCAATTCGAGTATAACTTCCACGATTTTATTAGGAAATTGCAATTGAATCTCTTCGCACTCAATTTTGAAATGTGGCTCTAATTTATCAGCTTTATGCATATTTGGTTTTGTCATTGATGAGTCCTCTTACTTTTACAAAGGGATTTGTGGATTTCAGGAGGATCATCTTTAAGAGTGCAATGTTGAGTTGGAGCTTTGGAACATGCTTTGAAGAAGAAGAGTTGGGAGGAAAACTGGGAGCAAAACGAGAGAAATTTGCCATTGGACAGCATCGTTGTAGCTAGTTTGAGTCGCTGCACTGAGCCTGGGGTTCATAGTTGTAGGTATGAAAGTGCGCAACAAGGGGGTTGAATTGTGTTTTGCTTCTTATTCACATTTGAAATAATTAACAAAATACTATTAAGCATTAAGCTTAACATGTAGAGAAAATAAGATTAGTTATTTCAGAAAATAGATTTCTAAAGCATAGAATAAGTAACAGAACAGCTAAAACATTATTTCAGCTGATATTAAACTGTAAGGCATAATAGAGAAAATAAAGAGATTAGGGAGAAGAAGATTTGACACAAATATTTTTATACTGGTTTAGCCAAATTTGCCTATATCCAGTACTCAACACACGTTGAGGTTTCACTAAAAAATCTTTCTTAACCTCAGAAAGAAAATAGGATAGTCTTTATATTAACTTTCCCAAGCTCTCACTTGTGACGAGTATACAACCCCTACTTTCATAAGCTGAGCAATTATTCACCAATCTCTCCAAGTTGAAACCTGTGACCAGTAAACAATCTTTATTGTCACAAATTGAGTAGTTATTCACCAGCCTCTCCAAGCTAAACTGAGTAGTCTTTAACCAGCTTCTTCAAGTTAAACCGTGACAAGTAAAACACCTTTACTGTCATATTGCAAGTAGTCTTTGACTAGTTTCTCAAAGCTAACTCACATCGACTACTATTGGATAGAGGATACAAAGGTTTTGTGTTTGGGTTACCACTTAAACTAACCTACATTCAAGTTTCCTTAAGATTTACAGTGAAGGACCTAGGATAACTTGAATGACTTCTTCCTATCATTTCTTCCTAGGAAGGACATATATCTATTCAAGAATGTAGAAAGAAGATTTTTATAAGTAAGGAAACTATTTACATGATATGCTGAACTTTACAGGATATGAGGAGAGATTTTCACAGAGTTTTCACTCTTGTGTCGCGTCAATCTCCTATTTCATTTGAGCATAGTATCTCTATTTATAGGTAGTCTTCCTTGTGACTGTTGTCCTTGATCAGATCTCTAAGTGACATGTGTTGATCATCCATTTGAGACTTAGAAAAGTAGATTGACAATTTGTCAAATTTGTTATAAAAGCCATTATGGCATTGAGGTTTCTGATGTCTCTTCAGAAAATACTCTTACTTTCTGAACGTCATTTGTAAACTCTTTCTTCTAGAAGCTAGGTTAGTTAATCCAATTGGCAGAAGAGATGACACACCAGTTCTGACACTGGGTTTGACTCCAAATTTGAATTTCAAAAATTCAAATTTCCCTCATTTTCCAGTAATATTCAGTGCTCCACATTCAAGTGAGCTTTCTACTGTGTGGTATTAGTTCCTTGATAGTTCTTCGATCTTCTAGTCTTTAATCCAAGCATTATCATGATAAAAGAATTGCGATCATGATGATTGAAGATAATGTAACTTGTTCTCAGAATTTGCTTGATATCTTCATTGTACTTGTACTTTTTGATATCCAGTGCTACTTTCTGAAGACTTATGCCCTAGTTTCTTATTCTTGATATGATTTTCTTTAATCCACAAGACATGTATGCATACTTTGTACGATATAATATTCACTAAACGAGATAAATCATGTTTGCACATATAAAGTGAAATTATTTTCGTTTTAGGTGTATGTCATGCACTCCGAAAATACTTGCATACTGTGTCAAGAAACTCAAGGTAGACATTAGCAGTTCTTCAATGTGTTTTCTTTAAATCCGTTTTGTTGTCATTCAAGACATATCGCCTTAAAGAAACTTTCTGGAGAAATTTTTCTTGAATAGAGAAACAACTAATATTTGTGATATTTCATCTTGATTAATTCCGTATTCAACACATCTTTATCCAAACAAATTTTCAAAGCAGATGCTCAAAGATATATGATAAATGTAATAGAGCATGCATGATTTAGATAGAAAACATACTGATGCTTATATAGTTTCTGATGCTCAGAGAAACCTCAATACAAGCTTTATCAGCATATTACTATGTGAGGTTTCTGATGCTCATGAGAGATTAATCCCAGTTTTAGTAAAGCATAGATGAGCTTTTCAATATGAGCTGTGAAACTTTTCTCATAAGTATCAGAGCATAAAGGAAAATTTTATAAAACAAAACTTTGAGACCTATGTTCATGCATTTTATGTAAACTTACTCACTGATGCATATGAAACGGATCATAACACATTTTATGACATATAAGTGTAGAACACTCGAGTGAGTTTTGAAGCTCACAAGTTGATCATAGGTGTATTAAAGCATGTAGGAATAAGTTTATTAAAACCATTAGAAACTATACAAAATTGTATTTTGATCAAGTTATACAGAGCTTTTTGAAAACATCTCATATGTAAGCAAAAAGAAGTGTTTTAAAAGGAAACATTTTTAAGCATGTCATAGATATCGAGGCATATCAAATAGATACAAGTATCGGAGAAACAATAGAGAGATTTTGTGCTTTTAAAAGATACTTCTTGGTGCTAGTCACAACAACACATGTAAGCTAAAAAACCTAGCGTGTTAAAGAATAATCAAATTAGAGCACACACATAAGAGATAAGAAGCACATATCTATCAGTATGATATATGATTAGCTAAGCATAGGTAGGCATCGATATGTATTAGAGCAAGACAAAAGGCATAAGCATGATTTTTGAACAGATATAACGAGTTGTATAAAACAAGATAAACTATGTGTCAAAATATAAGAAAATTTAAAACAATAAAAGAATATGCATGCTAAGAAAAAATTCTCTGAACTCTCCCTTACTATAAGCTCCTCTTGAATTCCACAGCATTTGATTTTCTTCGACATTCTTTTGTTTTCTCCTTTTTGACATCAATAATAAAAGAGGTGTACTGTAAACCAGGAACATCACCATCAGCCCTGGTGCCTAACCTCATGAAGAATGTCTTGATAATTTTGAAGAATCTAAAATAGTAACTCTTCATGATGTCAAAGTTGGGCAGCCTGCTCAATATTCGTAGCTTCAACTCGATATACTAGGGCAGCAATTTCTCTGAAATGTCTCAAGATAAATTTGTCAAAATGAGAGTTTGCTGGAGGCTTGGTTGAGGATTGATAGGGCAGATTAATGGGTGCAGATGTTGGTAGAGCAACTCTTGGAGAGGGTTTAGGAATGTCTAGGGGTACAATCTCCCCAGACTTAAGCAATTTAGCCTGAGTTTCAGCATGTGCATTAGCAGGAGGTGGAGAGGATGAAGCATGATCATTTACAGAGGTGGCAGGAGCAAAAGTAGGCTAAGGGATAGCAGCAGTAATAATTTCAAGCATATAAGCCGACACAGAAGCAGCAGCTTCTTTACTAAGAGGAGCTTCAGCTTTGGATGTCCTATCCCTTTCTTCTTCTATTGGAGAATGCAGATGGAGGAAGAAAGTTGAGGCACCACTAGGATGAGGGCAGATTCTGGTTCAGGTGCTTCCTCGTCAGGCTTTTTGACAATGGGCTCTTCAATTATAGGCTCCATTTGAGACTCCTCAGCCATGGATCTAGGTTTGATTAGAGCACTCAGTCTAGCCTTCTCACTACTAAGCAAGCCTCTTTCTTCTTCTGATGAGGATGCTTATACTAGTTTTCCTTCTTCTATATCTTCTTCATCTTCGTCAGAGTCACTAATAATGACTCTATAGCCAGCTTCTTCATCTTTTGCTATTTCCTTCTTTAGTATGGAGATTCTGGGCTCATATGTAGGCATCTATTTGCATTTGAGCCAGACTTCTCTTTTATTGATGAATTTCACTGGTTTGGCCGCCATTTGAGTTTCTTATGGTGTATACTCCTATTTTCTTTTTATCCTTCTTTCTTGAGCCCGAGAATGAAAATCAAATTCTTATAGTGTCCCCTTGTTCTAGGATTTTTCCTTGTTTGTTTAGATCCTGAAATAGTGACCTCTTTCTGGAGGTTCTAAAAGAGGAAGGTATGAATACTATTCCTTCATGTATTCATACCTTTCTGTAACAGGAGGAAAATGCATGTGCTCGAAGATTCTTGTAAGCAACATTCTATACGGGACACTAGCTATTCTCCATTTCTTCTTTGAAGTGGCGCTAATCATGTAGTCCAGTATGAGTCTTGGCAAGTTCACTTTCCTCTTTATGATAAGATAGTATAGGAGCATGCAATTGTGCCAATAAGCGCATCTGTGCTTCCTATATGGGGTAGAATAGAGAATTATACCACAAAATATATTTTCCTAGCCCTAGCACTTGGCATAGCAATAGTGATTTCATTTGGCTTGTGAATAATGGAATCAGTAAGGCACTTAGACATGTCTCTTTCATATCCCTAGGGAATGAGCCCAATTTAGTGAAATGCTACAGATGATTATGGTATTTGATGCCTTGATGATCTTAAAGAGTCCTGAAGGAGTGATTTTGATGGCACAACCTCTTATCATAATCTTTAAGGATGAGACAAAGTTTCCTTCCAGATGGGAGTAGAAGGCAGTAACCAGTCTTGGGAAGACTCATTAATTAATTTCCAAAAACTTTTCCCACTTTTGAAATGAAAAGACTTAATTAGGAATAGATATTTCTTCACAAAGATCCTTTCGCAAAAACTTCCCAGGTGCCTTTATTTGATGCAAAGTGCTTTTCATAGTGATCATGCATTTATGTATCATTGTACATATGAAAAGAAATTCTCTCTGCAGCAGATTGGTAGTGGTTTTTCTTTTCAACCATTTTAGTGATGTTTGTGTGAGTATGGTAGGGAAAATGATTGAGTCTTGAAGATGATGAGCGGTAAGAAATGGAATAAGTTTGTGTGAGATTGAGAATAGTTTAGGTTATAGAGTTGAGGGTTTGAGAGAAGAGAGTTATGGTTATAGAGAAGAGAGTAACAGAGGAGATGAAATGGTTTTAGTTAGCATTTTTGAGGATGAAGATGAAGGTAAAAAGGGATGTGTGAGGAGTGGGGGTTAATTAAGTGATGTGACGAGACTGATTGAAGGTGAAGCGACGTGCAAAAGAGAAACTTAAAAGAATAGGAATTATCTTGCCTTTTCATTCTTCTTCAAAGAAAGTGGTTTCTGACAGTTGAGAACACTTTTTGAAGGGTTTTCTTTCTAAGCTTTACTATTCACTATTTTACCCATTGGAGACTCATCACGTACTCATCATAAACTCATTTTCACATGTTGAATTCTATGACCCTATATATTTTTCATTTTATGATCCTCATATCTTTTTTCTAATCATCACACATCCTTTCTGATTTCTATATTCTTTCTGAACTTGCAACTTGATTTTCTGATCTACAAAACGCTTAGTTAGTTTTCTGATATCTCAACTGATTGAGTGTTCTTACAAACTGATGTCTTTTGATGACTTTGCTTGGCCTTTAGTTTGAAGTTACAAAGGGAGAGAGTACCCAGAGATGTTTTTGTATGAATGCTTATGCAGATTTGAAAACCATTAAGTTTAAAAACTTTTTCAAAACACAAAAACAATCTTTGGCTAAATGGTTTTGTGAATATATTTGATACTTGGTCATCTGTATTCACAAACCATTAACTCAACATCTTTTTGGACATGATCACGAATAAATAATGTTTAGTATCAATGGTCTTGGATCTAGAATGCTAAATGGGATTCTTTGGAATGTAAATAGCACTAGTATTATCATGGTAGATAAGGATTTTGGAATTGTAGCATCCTAATATTTAACCAAATACGCCCAGGATGCATTCAAGTTAATTATTAGTTATTACTCTTTGTTTCAGTTCTTAACTTTTAGTTTGTTAAAATACTTAGCAAAAATATGGGTAATTTTTTTTTGAAACTTAAAGTGAAAAACATGAACCGCATGGATTTAAAAGAACTACATCGTACGATACGCCAGAAAGTCAATAAGAAATTAAACACGCCATAAGCAAACATGAATCCAAGTGAATACAACTCATAAGCAGAATACAACATCATGGAGGAATTCATTAATAACATCATAGGTTCCATAATACATAACATAATATAAATACTTAAAAAGAGTAGCATCATACCCACCATGAATGGTTGGGTTAGTATAGTCATCCATAAAGACAGAAAAAGAAAAGATCATTGAATGGATAGCAAGGTCCCTCCTCTCCACTACTACTACTGGGGTATACCTATAATAGATAACCTCCAAGATACAAAAGAAGGCTATCATTGCCATGGGAAAAGCATCGGCACACCTAGGTCCACTGTTCGCTCCTATTACTACCCTTCCTAGAGGAAGGAAGGTACCCAATCCACTATGCCAGCTCATCGGACGTAGCCAAGCGGTGAGCCGGACGGACGTGAGCTCCTCAATGTGGTCGCATAGCTACCCTTGCTTCTCTCCTACGCTGGGTCACAGTAGCCTCGCTATGGCCTCCGACATCTATTAGGACAGTCGATGGGGAACCCTCCGAAGGGCATTGAGTAGCCGAGTCCTTAGATAGGTCGCACTGAAAGTCCATTGTGGGTGATTGAGGAACATACTCCGGGAAGTCACGGATGGCAGAAGCGACAGGATGGGTGCTACGGGTCCGCTCTTCATGAGGATGAGCATGCTCGAAGACGAGGTCATCATCGAAAGGAGAAGTAGGAGAAAACTGAAAGCTAGAGACTGGATGTGCAAAAGGGCGCTTCATGAACACAAAAAAGACGTACAACACAATGACCCACAAAGTGATATGACCGATGGGCCACGTCATTGTGCATCTCCCAAGTGAGCGCGTCAATGAAGATCATGAATGAAGCCATTGTCATCTGCAGACGGGATGGAAAGAAAGAAGGGATGGATGAGAAACTTATAAAAAAATCTCAGTAGGGCTCTCACCTCCTAATCTATTGTCATCATCTATATCCTCAGAAAGGTCGGGTTTTGTTATGAAATAATGGGCAAGTATGTAAAGTCCAATTTAATTAGTTCCACATATTATTAATCCGAGACCGGTCAATTTTAGCATGCGTTTTGATGCAAAGATGCAACATGAGATACCATGAATAAATAACCAATGCCACAATCAATGTCATAAACTAGAGGATGCAGAAACTCTATAACATTATCTTTTTCTCATCAATCTTTTAGGTGATTTAAGCTTCTCATTCTCTTATCCTTGGGGACCACCCTACAATTCTTTTTTAAGAGATTTCTAGGTTATGAGCTCATACCTCACTAGTCGTCACTAGCCTACACTTATCTTCTAGATAAGCTAAATCTTGACTCCTAGAGTGTGGGATAGGGGGCATAGGGTCATCTTTCATAACCTTTAATTTGGGGAGTCTAAAGGATCACCTCTCATAACCTTTAATTTGGGGAGTCTAGAGAATCATTTCCATATGTTTTATGTTACTGTAAACTTAGCATGTTGTTTAATGATGCAAACATGAACATATAATCACATCACCATAATTCATCAATCAACATATAAAGGTAAATGTGCTCCTACCCAGTATGCTGGAATTAAGGACCGGACTCAGCTAATACATATGCTATGTTCAACAAGGTTTATATTCACATACATGCGGTATTAAAGATCATCATAGATATTATACACATAGCCATGTTCAAGTTATCGGTAAGCCCTTAAACGGGTCAAACTACAAATCGGGTTAAGTTAACATTAGTAATTATTCTTTTATGCATCTAAGAGATTAAGTACTATGATTCCTATCGATTTTTAATCTCATAAACATGACTAAGCAGGGTTGTAATGTAACACCCTATTCTCTTTAGAAATTAAATGAGGTTTTATTAATGAGAATTTTAAGATTTTGATAGATGTGGAAATGATGAGACTGATTCAAGGAAGCAAAAAAAAAAATGTGAATAATATTTTGTGGGCCCCGCAGGTCCGCAGGACAGTCGAAACCCTAGAATTGGGCCCCGGAGATGCCCAAAATTAAGAAATTATAAGATTATGTTTAGAAATAGGTAGGAATAATGATTTTATACCCAAAATTATTTTTCGAGCAATGTTTGATTTCTCGGGTACATTGTTTCGCCCGTTTGATGAAATTTCGGTGTTCGATTTCTAACACCGAAAACTAGTTAATATCTACAAATAATGAAGTATATCCACTTAAATACCAAGTGAATGGCTAGGATTTCATCTTGGATGAAAGATCAAATCCTAGCCATTGATTTTAAACCCTTTTAATGGA
Source organism: Dalbergia cochinchinensis (assembly GCA_031216125.1). Lineage (NCBI taxonomy): Eukaryota > Viridiplantae > Streptophyta > Magnoliopsida > Fabales > Fabaceae > Dalbergia > Dalbergia cochinchinensis. The sequence continues at coordinate 30,419,926 of CM062368.1, forward strand.
AAGAACTATATTTTATTTTTCAACCAATCAAAACACTCCTTAATAGATATATTTAACTCACCTAATCTCATCTTTTTCACCTTCATCTTCGGCCGAGTGAGGAGCATTAGAGAACCCATTCCTTTTTCATCTAAAAACCTTTGCTAACTTTGAATTTCAACCTCCAAAATCCTAGACCAAATCTTGTTAGAATCAAAAACTTCCTTAAGCAAACTTGTTCTACACTTCAACCTCCACAAATATAACCGATTAGATTTTTCAAAACCTCACTTTAATACCTCACTCAGCACTGATTAGGGGAGGATTTAAGTGTGTTTCAAGAGTTTTGGGCTGGAGAACATCTATCTTGAAGTATACAAAAGCTAAAGAAACATTAGCTTCCAAGGGTAGGGTTTATTTGTCCTCTTTTGTTTCAAAATTTACTTTGAAAATTCTGATTGGTTTTGTCCTAAAATTTATGATTTTATTGGTTGATCATATGTTGATATTGATGTATGAATTTTGGTGGAGTATTTGGTGTTGTGAAAAAATCATTTTTATCAAGAGAGACTTTGAATTAGTTTGCTGGATTTTCGGATTTCAACAAGGCAGGACTTGTTGACAAATTTTCTGGTGCAATTTTCGTTAGTTTTATGAGCTATAAAAATTATATGTTGAAGTTAACATCCTAATACACCCCCACGATTTTCCTTGGGTCATGTTAAGGATTTTCTGTGCTTGAAAAAAATTCATGATTCTTGAACATTGTTGCTGGCAAATCCCGGTTTGAAGCAAGGAGCAAATTTTCTCGAATTTTCTGATATATTTAGAGATCATGGATTCAGTTGAAAATTTTATGGGATGTAATTAACATGTTAAGAAGTCTGTAGTAAAACTTTGGGGTCATTCTGAGCACTTTTTCTATGTTTAAAAATTCAAGAACCGAAGTTGTGACTATGCTGCCTGAAATATTGAAGCTGAGGCAGTAAAATTGTGTGATTTTATTATCATAGTAAACGATGGAGTTATTCTTTGAAAATTTTATGAGAAGCTGATAATACATTGAATTGCAACTGTGAGTTTTATTTTGAGTTGATTTAATCAATTGGCGGGGTCGAAAATTATGAGAGTTCTGATCTAAGCTGTGAACAAGTGGTCTCTGACCACCAGATTTACAAAATTTATTTGATAAGGTTAGAGAACACTGTTTGTTTGGAAATTTGTACAGGGCCTTTTAGACACATTGACGTGTCATAGAGAATTTTTATGGCTCTTGAATTGGTCATTTGGTGTGGAAATTAAATATTGTTCTTGGAGTAGTAGATCTGTCAGGGTGGTGAAACGGTGAGAATGTCTTAATTTAATGATGGTATGGCATTTAATTCAAGTATATGGTATATGTATACAAGATAGCTATTTTAAAGAAATGCTTATGAGACTCCAATGGAATTAAATACTTATTTGTGATGTAAGAATGCCCTTGAATGAAAAAAATATATGATATGAGTATTATGGTGATAGAAGAGAAAATATGACGGGTAATTGTGCAAATTTGTAACATATGGGGAAAATAGAGACAAGGCTTATGTGGTTGATGGAGGAAGAAAAAAGTAAGAGCTTCCCTGGGAATTTGATGAGTCGGTAGACGTATTGACATATAGGAATGAGCTCATGTCCTAGTAGTCAATAGTTCTTGTGGAGTGATTCCACTATAGACATCACTTGATGTGAGATTAAGCCTTCCCTATGTTAATAAGAAAAAGAACAATGCACAAATCATTATTATACTTGTACTTGATTTTACATGATGTATATACCTTGATATTGATACACATAGTTTTGCATGAGTATTCCCACATGAATGAGCTTATTATGTTTCACATTATACCTGAGGGAATACCCTATTGAGGATTTTATAATATTCTCATCCCTACGGTTGCGTTTACTTTGTGTTAATCAGATCCAGTAGATGCCGTCACTAGTGTTTTACCTTGACTTACCACAGTGGGTGTGGTATGATGATCCTGCTCTCGACTCTCTATATGTAGTGGGTTACTCGCAAGTTCGTGTCTATGTGTTTTTCGGCCGTTTCTTTAGTACTTCAGTATTTACAGCTGACTTTGACCCTGCTTTCCTTTATGATGGTGTGCCTCTCCACTTGGCACACCCAGTGATTTTTGATGTCCCACCTGCACCCCTTCCAGCAGATGATCCCTCTTCATCCTCGTCTTTAGACTCAGACCCACCGGAGGGTCTTGATGCCCTGGGCAAAGGTGATGCTATCATACCGATGGCCAATGGTTTCATCTAGTAGGACGTGAGATCTTTAAGGGCTCATGATATGTATATAGTGGTAGTTTAGTACTAGTGACCCACTAACCTGCCGATTGATCGTATTAAATATTGTGGGGTTTATTTCTGTTTGTATAAAATTTTGCTATACCTCAACTTTGAGCAGGTTAGATTAGATACTGGAGGTGTTCCTTTCTTTTGTGAATTGAGTTCCTGATGAGCTTAGAAGTTAGCCAGTGTAGTATCAGTACAACACAAACTTAAAAATGATGTTCATATATGTATATGCGAGTTTGGCGATATATGTGTATAAATCATTTGATTTCCTTTCTTTCGACTAGCATAGATCATGAATGTAAGTAATACTTTTCTCATTACTATGTTAACGCTCGAGTAAAACATGGTAGTTGGGAGGGTGTTACATGTAAATTTTTTTAGATAGCACCTAAAACTAAATCATCTCAGGGTTCTAGAAGTTATGTTTTCGACCCTTTCTTGTTACTGGCTTTTCCTAAGAAGCTAAAAGTAATTCCTATACCAATTATGAGGGATTCCTATACATTTATTAGGTGTTAAACATACTTTTACCAAATTATAACTTGCTGGAAAGAATCCATAACTTCCATCTTTAAGGGTTCTAGAAATCACATTTTTGATCTTTTCTAGTCACTAGTCTTTCCTTAAGCGCTAAAAATAATTATTACACTAATTATTAACAACTTTTACACACTTAAACAACCCTAAACAGCACCATACAGTATTGAATCAGTTTGGGCAGTAATCGAAAATGGAGTTGTCAAAGGCTTTTGAAATTATAATTCCACATGTTTCTAGTTACTAGTTTTTACCTAAGGTGCCAAGGATGATTTCCACAAAAATTACTAGTAATTTTTACACATAACAGAAATAAAAGAATCAAATCAGTAGCCATATTTTAACTTCTAAAAGCGTTGGAAAGTTGCAAGATCAAGCATTTCTAGTAACTAGTTTTCTTCAAAATCAAACTAAGGGATCATTGACACAAGTTTTGAACCTTAAGATAAAATAAAATTCCATTTTCAAGACCAACACTAGTCATTGCCAAAAATACTATCGAGAGAGGTAACCATGACTAAAACTTCCATTAAAGATATAAGGGCAAATCTTTGAGCTCTGAATATTTAGGTGATGGCAATAAAATAAATGTGATATACAACCTCATTTTAGTCTTTATTATTAGGAGGTGATGGCTTGGAAAAGTAAATATGATATGTAAGACATGAAATAAAAATATGAGAATGCAAGTTTAATTTTAAGTCTTTGGAGCTTTAGGTGATGACTTGAAACATAAATATGAAATGCAAAGCTTGAACTTTAAACACGAGAATGCAGGTCCATTTCTTTAGACTTCAAGATTTAAAGTGATAACTTGAAAATAAATATAAAGTGCAAGGCATTGAAACATAAATATGAGATGCAAGAGTTGGAAATATAAATATGATGCAAGTCCATTTTTACATCTTACTAGAGCTCAGGCCAATACTTTAAAGAATAATACTTTCAACCCTATTTTATCTTAACAAATGGAAGTCTCTCATCATTATGGTTCCAAGAACCTTGTTTCCTTAGACTCACCATCAAGCTCAAAGGAAAAACCAACAAAGAAAACCAAATAACATTTTCACTTGCTAGGAACTCTTAAAACCAAAAATGAAATATTGAGCTTTAGAGGTCAAACAAATGATGGTATCATAACCAACATCAAAGATCCTCATCATCAAGCCATGATTTTTGAACACCAAAGGCCAAAAAGGCCAAAAAAGAAAAGGAAAGAAAAAGGAAACTTGAAACCAAAAAAGAAAGGAAAGAAGAGAACCAACACTTCATCATTCATTCAAACCCAAAATAACCAAAGAAAAAGAAAAAGACTCAAAGTGAAAAATCCCTATCAAAGGTAGCTTCTTGTTGCAAAGAAAGAGCTTCGTGTTGTACAAGAAAATGAGAAGAAAAATCTTCTCTTGGGTTCAATATAGGTTTCAGCCAAAGGAGAAAGAAAAGGAAGGAAAGTTTTTCTTGAGTTCTTGTTCTCAATGATGGAAAGATTGTATTTCTTGAGAGTTGTTTGTGGTAGTTTGAGGTTGAGAAGTAGTGGTGGGTGGTGGTTCTTGTCATGGTTGAGGAAGAAAAAGAAATCTTTAAGAGGTGAGAGAAGGGAGAATTTGAGAGCTCTTTTTTTTTACACAAAGCTTTGGCCAAAAAGGTGGATAGGAAGAAATGAGAGTTTGAGTGTTAAATAAAAAACTACATAAGGGGTATGGCCTATGGAGTGGCCGGCCATGAGGAAAGCATGGGGGGAGGGAGATATTTTTATTTCTTTTGTGTTAGGAGTTGTGTTTAAAGATAAATTTGATTATGCATTTGGTTAGGAATTGATAAATGAATGTTTAGGTAAGATAACAAATGATTAAGGCCATGCAAGACAAGATTAAAGAGTTGTCTTGCTCAATTAATGGGAATCCACTTTTATTAGCAAGGAATCTTATCACATCATAGTTCCTATGATTTAAGGCATTGGAGAGAGATAACACTATTTCAAATGACATGACACAAAGTGTAACGCCTCGATTTTCTGTCTGAGTGGAAAATGACCAAAATGCCCCTGAGGTCATTTTCGACCTGAAATTCGAGGATGACCGACCCGGCAGTCCTCGAAGGGCCAACTCAATGTTTGAAGGGGATTGAATGACCCTTGAGTGGTTCCGGAGGCGAAAGTCTCATTTTCTGCAGTTTCGGGTCAAAATGACCAAAATACCCCTATAGCGTTTTATGCGGGTAAAGGTGCTGTTTGAGCCCGAAACTTTCCCCAGAGGTCTAAAACAATGTTTTTACATGTTTCTAAACATCTGTTTGAGTCCCGGCAGTCCCGAGCAATTTTAGTGTAAAATTACGATTTTGCCCCTAGGATAGTGTTTTTGAGCTTAATAATGTAATTAAGCAAACCTAAGTAATATTAGGCTCTAATCGAAGATTAATTAATTTCCATAATTAATCTAGAGTCAAAATAAATTATTAAAATTAATTAGAACCTAAGATTGCTTAGATTAGATTTAAATCTCCTTTCTAAAACTCAAGATTTCACTCTTGGAATCTTGAATAGTGTTTTCTCTCTCCAATTCCTTAAATCAAGGAATTGTGTCTAGAATTGTTTATACATTAAAATGAGTTTATAACTCACTAATGATGCAAGAATACTCCTTAATTATGTCTTGACAACCTTGATTACCTATTTTCTCATCTAAACACTTCCTTACAAATTCCTAATCTTAATCCTAATCAAAGATACACCTAAACACAACTCTAAACCACAATTAAAATGCAAGAAAACCCTCCCCATGGCTGATGCAATTTTGGCTCTCTCTCTCTCTCATTTACAACACATGTTGAATTGTTTCTCACTCAAAGAACCATGCTTGAACCATACCTTGAACCATACCTCACCATACTTTGAACCATACCTCACCATGCCTCAAGATCACAACATCTCACCTCATGGAACACATGGGGCTGCCCATGAATGCTGTAATGGCTGAAGCCTCCCTCCCTCATTGCACCTTTCATTTGTTTCATTTCTCTATAAATAGCTTGCTTGGGTGAACTTGCATTATTTTGGGTTCATTTGCTAAGTGTAAGTTTTCAAAGAGCACTTCAAAGTTTCCTTTTTCTCTCAAGTTCAAGTCTTCAAGTTCTTCAAGTTCTTCATCCTCTTCTCTCATCCCAACCTTCAAATCACTTGGTAGGGGTTTTCTTTCAAGAGTTCTTTGATTTAAAGTTCTTAATTTCCTTATGTGTTCATAGTTTCTCTTGAATCTTTTTTGAACTTTTTTTCTTCTTCTTCTCCTCTTCGTTTCAGCCATGAGGCTTGAAGATCAAAGGAATGAGAGCTTGATAATGAGGTTTCATGATGATGTTCATCACTTGAACAATCTCTAAAGCTTGATCTTTGTTCTTGAGATAAAGATGTTTTTAGTTTTTCTTCTTGAATCCTTGAAACCTTTTACCTTGATGATGTTTTAAAATGGTCACATGAACTCAATGATGAGGACTCATGATGTTGGTGCTAATGCATCACCAAGATCATGGTCTCTAGAGTTTCAAATATTTCCTTTTCCTCTTAAAAGTTTCGGTTCCTTTTCCTTTTCTTTCTTCACATTTTCGGCCATGATGGCCAATAAGGTTCACAATGGCTTGATGATGAGGGCTTCTAGATAATGACTATGTGTTTATCACAATGGGGTCTCTAGAGCTTGAGTTTTAATAAAAATGTTATTTATGTCTACATGTCAAGAAAAGAAGCTTTGTGTTTTTAAGGAACCCTTGAGGTTCACTCTTGTTTTTACTTTATCTTGTCATGATAAGTTTGGGTTGACGTTTAAGTTCCTTTAAAGTCTTGTATGAGCTCTAATAAGAAATAAAATGGACTAGCATTCATATTTAAATTCAAGCTTATGCATTACATATTTACTTTGAGTTTTGCATTCATATTTATTTTCCAAGCCATCACTTAAAGTTAAAGGATAAAGAATGAAGTGCATCTCATATTTATATTCTTGTCTAGCATATTTACTTTTCATCACTAAAGAACATAAAGATTTAAAATAAGAATTGCACCATCACCTAACTAAATCTCAAAGCCTTTCTATTTCGGCCTTAAAGTCGATTGTTGCTGGGCCTAGAGCACTAAAATAAAGAAATAAACTTGCATATTTATATTTTAAAGTTTTGTATATTTATATTTCAAGTCTTGCATATTTAATTCAAGCTTTGCATATTTATGATTCAAGTCTTGCATATTTACTTTAAGCCCTCACTTTACTTTGTAATGAAGAATAAAAATGAAGTGCATAGCATGTCTAAATTATGTCATCACTTAAAGACCTTAGAGCTCAAAGACTTGCCCATTTTATATCAAGTTAAAGTTTAATATGGGAGCATTCTTTGAATGCATAATCTCGGCCAAGTAGTGATGATGAACTTGGAATGAGTTTCGTCTAGCTACAAGGGCCAACAATCTAAGTTTTAAGAATCCTTTTGAATCTCATGAATTTGTTTGAGTTTAAGACCAACAAGGTTCTATGAATTTAACTCTCTTTAAGGAGGGATCAAGTGGTCACCGACCTAAGGATGTTTTAGTCTCTTTTATAAAATAAATTGGTTTGTAAAAGAGTTTTAAAGGTTCTAATTTGGTTCCAAGAGAAACTAGCACCTTATATGTCTTAGAAACATCAAGTTATGCACCTTCTTGGGGACTTGGTGTTTCGGCCTTGTCATGATGACTTTGTTGTTGTGTGATGATGTTTTGATGTGATATAATGTGTGGAAATTATGTATGATGAGGTAGGAACACTTCTATGCATGTTAAGAGAGAAACTAGCTTTCTAGGAAAAACCGTAAAGTCAAGATTTAGCATAGTTTTAATCCACTTTACCTTTGGACACTGCCCAAACTATTTCAATGGGAATATAATCAGACTAGGATTGTTTAATCATGAAAAATTTGGTTACAACCAAAGTAGGATTGAATTTTAGCACCTATAGAGAAACTAGTAACTAGTAAACCGTAAAACCGCAATTCTAGAACTCTTAGAACATTTAATTTTAGAACCTGTCCAGCAACCTTATAATATGGTAGACATGGTTTATAATTAGTCCTTAGATATAGGAAGGTCTCATAATTGGATTAGGTTTAATTTATAGCGCCTTAGGCTAAGACAGAACCAAGAAAGGGTCTAAAACGTAAGTTCTAGAACCCCGTAATTATAAGTTTAAGGTGCTGCCCCTAAGGAATGATGATGTTCAGGTTTAACAGAGAGTATAAATAATAATAAGATTTGTTAAGAGAGAACCCTTAGGTGCATAAAAGGTCGATAGAAGATGATAGGTTAATTACATCACAAGTTTAAGGCCCGTAAAGGTCAAAACATAAGATACTGTAGGATCAAGAGCATAATGGATTTTTAATGTTGCTTGTGAACGCATGAGAATGATTTGATGTCTTATGATGATGTTGAATGGTTATGCATGTCCTACAAGTTTCGTGGCACAAAGCAAGTTTGAAGGAAATCCGGTGAGCGCCGTTATGCTGCCGAATTTCCCATCCAACTTGAGAATTTGAGAAAAGTTTGTGAAAACTCCTGGGTGACACCGGTTCGGCCGAGCACCCCCAAAACAGATGTGACGTAACACTGAGACGTATTCCTCCCACTACGGTGGGGAGGAAACAAATCCGTGAGGGTATTGACATTGAGCTTGCCAAAGTGGACAATTCACTGAGTACTAGATACCAGTAGAGCGTTTCAAAGAAGGAAATGATCATAGGATAGGTGATCCAAGAAAATTAAGTATACCCCCTCTATTAGCCCATATTAAATCTAGTGACGACTAGTTAGGATTGAGCTCGTTCCTAGGCGATAGGTGAGATGTAGTTTGGTGACCAGATTATCGCTGGGCCGGTGAATCGGTTGGACTTTTGGTGGATATGTTAAGAGGGTGGTCTTAAAGAAAAAGAACTTAAGAGTTCAACTTATGAGAAAGATGTCACATGAAAAGTACTGTGCCTTTTATGCCACGCATATGATTTATATTTCTTTATGAGGAGCTCAAAAGCAATGATGTTCATGTTAATGTGCGTATGGCATTGTCATGCATTCATCAAATATCTGTTGCATCCATGCCAGTAAGACTCATACTAAAAGACACTCACTTTGGATAAATAGATTTGGAAAGCTTAAAACCGAACCTTATGCATGTACACCTTTTTCATAATTAAAACTGAGGTGGCTGGGGACAACGATGATGACACTCGTGTCAGAGTCGAGAATCCCTACTGAGAATCTTGAATGAGTTTCTCATCCCTTCCTTATCTTCCGTGTCATCTCTAGACGAAGATTACAACGAGGTTCGTGACTTCTTCTAAGGCTCGTGCTCAAGGGTCACACTAACAAATGGAGTAGAGGATCGCCGCGGACGCATAGACAGTTTAGCTTCTGGATTGATACTTATTTAACCTCATAGGTGGATAAGGATGACTTCACATATATGGGCATGTTTTGTTGTAAATGATGGTACAATGATGTTAGTAGTCTATGTATCTATGAAGATGTGATGATATTATGATTGTTATGTATAATACTATGCTTCATGATTATCAATGGTGTGGTTACTTTTTCTTGCACGTTATGGTTATGACGAACGTTAGGTTAGTGCGCGGCTCGCGTTTTGCTTTCAAGGTTCAAAAAGAAAAATTTATTCGTATTTTCTGCTAAGTATTTTAAAGTAATAAGGAAGCTATGACGTAACAGACTAATGATCAACCTAATTATGTTCTAGAATATTGGGTTAAAAATTAGGATATTACACAAAGTCTTAGATTATGGAAAGGATTTTGAATTTCCCTAAGTAATCTTAGGCCTTAATTAACCTCAATTAATTATTTTGACTCTAGATTAATAATTAAAATTAATTAATCTTTAATTAGAGCCTAATTTTGCCTATGTTTCCGTAATCACACAATTAAGCTCATTATGTCCTTAATTAGGGGCAAAATGATAATTTTACATGAAAGCTCCCCGGGATTGTCCAAGCTTGAACAGATGCCATGCATCCTTAAAAATGAATTCCAAACTCTCGGGTGAAGTCCCGGTCCAAACGGCAATTAATTCTGCATTAAATTACCGTAAGGGTATTTGGTAATTTCGCGTGTAGAAAACCAAGAATAAGATTCTTCACCTCTATTAACATGCATGACATACATAATCCCTGTTCAACATTAAAACAGCCCTTTGAGGATGGCTGGGATTGACAATCCTCATTTCCCAGGTAAAAATGACCTTAGGGCATTTTGGTCATTTATACACAGAAAAAATCGGGGCGTTACATTACTCCCCTCCTTAAAAAGAATTTTTCCCTCGAAATTCATTACCTGAGAAAAGCTCGGGGCAAAGCGTCTACATCTAGGATTCCAGCTCCCATGTGAATTCTTCCATTTTTCCTCGTCCCCATGCTACTTTGACCAGAGGTACGGTTTTATTTCGCAATTGCTTGACTCCTTTGTCCACGATCCTCGTAGGTGGTAGGTTAAAGGCCAGGTCCTCCCTTAATTGTACTTGTTCAGGCTCTAACACATGGCTAGGGTCGGGCTGATACTTCCTCAACTGAGAGACATGGAATACGTCATGAAGGTTGGAGAAATTGGGTGGCAAGGCTACTCGGTATGCTATGGATGTAACGCTCTAATTTTTACTGTAGTGTTAAAATTACTAAAATACCCCTAGGTAATTTTTGCACGTAATTCGAAGCTAAATAATCCTCAATAAAGGAATATAACATTAGAGAAACATTATAAGAAACTTGAATAGCGATTCGTGTGAAAGTCGCAAGTCCCGATTTTCCTGTATGTGTAAAATGACCAAAATGCCCCTGAGGTCATTTTTACCTAGAAATCAACGACAACTAATTTAGATTATCTTTGAGGACTTAGTTTAATGCTTGATGGGGATTATATTACCTTAGAGATAAAAATCTCAATTCTCAATTTTTATCACACGTAAAATTACCGTTTTGCCCCTGCAGTTATTTTACATGAAATTATGTAATCTTTGGATTCGGTTTTCATTCAAAGGTTCAAAATGTTTGTTTCAAGTATAATTTGAGAATGTCCAGTGATTACAAGGAGTTTTTATGTGAAATTACCTTTTTACCCCTAGTTAATGCTTAATGAAATTACTTAAGTAATTAAGGTAATATTAGGCTCTATTTCAATTCAAATTATTTTTATTCATTAATCTCGGGTTAAAAATAATTACTTGAGGTAAAAATAATTACCTAAGATTAACAAAATAATTACTAGAGGTAACTAGAGCCTAAGAATTGTTTTGGGAAATTTAATTTCCTTTCTTAATTACAAAGAGCTCATAAAACCAATAATGCTAAGATTAAGGAAATTCTAATGTATTTACTTTCTTTACCTTAAGATTAAAACTTAAGTTACTAATTGATTTTCAAATCAATTGAGATTAACTCCATTACTAGTATAGGATTATCCTTTTACCTAGTCTTGAGTTATCTTATGTAACACCCCGATTTTTCTGTCCGAGGGAATTGACCAAAATGCCCCTGAGGTCATTTCCTGACCCGAATTCGAGGGTAACCAACTCGGTCATCCTCGAAGGGTCAACTCAATGTTTGAAGGGGATTGAATGGCCTTTGAATGCTTCCGGAAGCGAAAATCTCATTTTCATGATTTGAGTCAAAATGACCAAAATACCCTATAGCGTTTCTGCGGGTAAAGGTGCCGTTTGAGCAGAAACTTTCCCAGAGGTTTAAAAACATGTTTTCATGTGTCTAGAGGTCTCTGTTCAAGTCCCGGTGGTCCCGGGCAGTTTTAGTGCAAAATTACGATTTTGCCCATAGAATAGTATTTTTGAGCTTAATGACGTAATTAAGCAAACCTAAGCAATATTAGGCTCTAAACGAAGATTAATTAATTTTCCTAATTAATCTAGAGTCAAAATAATTTATTAAAGTTAATTAGAACCTAAAATTGCTTAGATTAAACCTAAATCTCTTTTTAGAACTCAAGATTCCTAGTCTTGGAATCTTGAATAGTGTTTTCTCTCTCCAATTCCTTAAATCAAGGAAGTGTGTCTAGAGTTGTTTAGACTCTAAATTGAGGATCTAACTCACTAATGGTGCAAGACCACTCCTTAATTATGTCTAGACCACCCTAATTATCCATTTTCCTTACCTAAACACTTTCTTACAACTTCCTAATCTTAAGCATAATCAAAGATACACCTAAACACAACTCTAAACCACAATTAAAATGCAAACACAACCCTACATGGGCTGATGCATTTCGGCCAGCACACCTCCCCATTGGCCACATGTTTAATTGTTTTCTCACTCAAAGAACCATGCTTGAGCCATATCTTGAACCATACCTCACCATGCTTTGAGCCATACCTCACCATGCTTTGAGCCATACCTCACCATACCTCAAGACCACATTATCTCACCTCATGGAACTCATGGATGCCTCCAATTCTACACCTCATGGCCGAAACACCTTCAGCCCATTCACACCCTTCATTTGTTTCATTTCTCTATAAATAGAATGCCTTGAGGAGCTTGCACCACTTTTAGATCATTTGCTAAGTTTAGGAGCACTCAAAACTTTTCCTTTTCTCTCAAAGTTCTAGTGTTCTTCAAGTTCTTCAAGTTCTTCATCATCCTCATCTTCTTCTTCCATCTTCAAGTTCATCACATCAAGTAGGGATTTTTTTTCAAATATTTCTTTTCTTGCCTAGATGTTTCGGCCATTTCCTTTTCTTTTATATGCCTTATGGTTTGATTTTCTAAGGATGTTGTTTTGAGTTCTAAGAACTCTAGACTTTACTTTACCTTGGTTGGATGAGTTTGGGTTGAGGTTTAAGTTCCTTTAAAGTCTTGTTAAGAGCTCTAGAAAGATTAAATGAACTTGCATAATTTATCTTATGCTTGCACTCATATTTACATTCTTGTTATGCACCTTTACTTTCAAGCTATCACCTAAGAACATAAAGATTAAAATGGAACTTGCATCATCACTTAATTTAATTCTCAAAGCCTTTCTATTTCGGCCTTAAAGTCGATTGTTGTTGGGTCGAGAGCACTAAAATAAAGAATTGAACTTGCATCATCACTTAATTAATTTCTCGAATGCCTATCTATTTCGGCCTTAAAGTCGATTGTTGTTGGGCCAAGAGCACTAAAATAAAGAATTGAACCTTGCATCTTTACTTTCAAGCTTGCACGTTTAAAGTTTATGCTTCGCATATTTACTTTCAAGCTTGCACGTTTAAGTTTATGCCTTGCATATTTAATTTATGTCATCACTTTATTTTGTAAGCAAGATTAAAAACAAAAAGCATGAGCACGTTTATTTTATGTTATAACTTAAAGAACCTAGAGCTCAAAGACTTGCCCATTTCATTCCAAGTTAAAGTTTAATGTGAAACCATTCTTTGAATGCATATTTTTGGCCGAGTGGTGATGATGGACTTGCAATGAGTTTTCATCTAGCTACAAGGACCAATAGCCTATGTTCTAAGTTTTCCTTAAAGCTTTACAAACCTTTTCAAGGTTATGTTATCATGAGATATGACTTTATTCCCTTTTAGGAGATGAAATATATTTTGGTCATTGACCTAAGGCTTCTCTTAGCCTCTTGATGAATTAAAATGATTTGCAAAGAGTTTTAGAAATTCTAAATTGATTCCAAGAAAAACTAGTTAACTCATGTACCTAGAAATGTCAATTTAAATCCTTTACTAAAGCCAAATGTTTTCGGTTCTGATATGATGAGTATGATGCTGTATGATGATGTTTTGATGTGTTAGAATGTGTGAAAATATCATATGATGATGTAGAAATGATTCTATGCATAATAGGTAAGAAACTAGCTAACTAGAAATACCGTAAAGCTAGAATTTAACATAGTTTTGACCCATTTGTTTATGGAACTTATCCAAACTGTTTTAATGGGAGCATAATCAGATTAGGATTGTTTAGACATGAAAAACTTGGTAACATTTGGATTAGAATCGAATTCTAGCACCTATAGGGAAAACTAGTAACTAGAAAATCGTAAAAGTGCAAGTTTAGAACTCTTAGAACATTTATTTTTCTAGATTCTGTCCAGCACCCTTACAACATGATAAACGTGATTATTAATTAGTTCTTAAGCATAGGAATGCCTCATAATTGATTTAGATTCAATTCATAGCGCCTTAGGTGAAGACGGAACCAAGAAAGGGTCTAAAACGTGAGTTCTAAAACCCCGTAATCACAAGTTAGGAATTCTGCCTTATGCTATTCAAATTTAAGTGTGAACATGAGGATTATGAATGATGTTTAATTACGAGCCCTTAGGTGCATAAAATATGAGCGACGGATGTTAGAGAACCATATCTCATGATTAAGACCCGTAAGGGTCAAAGCATAAGCTACCGTAAAGATAAACGGTTGAATGTTCCATGATGATGCATGTGGTATGTAAATGATGATGATGTTATTCATATGAGGAATTCATGAGGATATATGTTTATGTGGCATAAAGCAAATTTGGAAGGAATTCGACGTAATGCCATCGTGCCGCCAAATTCCCGACAAATTTGGGGACTTAAAGAGATTTTTGAAAATTAAGGTACTAAGATGAGTTCTAGGATGACACCGGTTCGGCCGAGCACCTCCATAGAACTCATGTGACATCGGTACCATTTTATACTCTTAGGTGACACCGGTTCGGCCGAGCACCCCTAAGAGTTTTGCCCCCTAACTCGTACTCAGATAGTCGGGATTTATGATTTATGATACGCTTATCGTTAAGTGGTAAGTAAGAACCAGTGACGACTAGTTAAGGTATGAGCTCATAACCTAGATGTATGACACGTTCTGGGTGACACCGGTTCGGCCGAGCACCCCCAGTTCGATTGTCTTTTAGGGTGGCCCATGAGGAAGAGAAGTTTCATGACTATGATTATGTCACTAAGTTTGTCCCATATGAATGTTTCTATTGCCACTTTATGCCACTAAGTATGATGACGCTTGATGTTATGTTTTATGTATGTGCATTAGGTAGTGCCATGCATACATCTTCTATTATGTTGCATTCATGACATTACGATCATCCTAAAATGAATGGACCTTGGCTAAAGTATATTTTAAAGTTTAAAATGAACTTAATGCATGTTCAGTCATTTTGTATAATTAAATCCAAGGTTCCTGAGGACGTAGATGATGACACCTAGGTAGTAGGAGGCCCTACTGAGATTCTTTAGCAAGATTCTCACTCCCTCTATCTCTTTCTTTCCGTCACGTCTTCAGATGGCGACGTTCGTAGTGTTCGTGGACACGCCGACATGGGAGGTGCACCATGACCCAGACCACGGGTTATTCCATTTTGTGGGTCGATGCACGGTTAGAGTATTCATGTTCATGGGTCGACCCTTCACTCCCCATGTACATTCCCATCATTTCTCCCCTGTCTCACCTTTTGGCGATGACCTGGTGTTCGAGCGCGCACGTCCCCTAGAGGAGAGGCTTCGCCGTACCCCACCATCCGCATCCGCCGCTCGAGACTACCCCCAGTATGTGCCCCGTTGTCCGTCGTCTTTTTTGGAGACAGATCCTTTCGAGGATTCGGCAACCCAGGTACCCTCCGAGGGGTATTCCCCCACCATACCCATGGACCTTGGGGAGGGTAGTGAGCCTTCCGTGACTCAGCCGAGGCTTGCACGATGACCGGAGATGAGGCCACGCCGTGGAGGTCACTCTCGATCCCCGTTCCGCCTCTTTACGCCCGAGGAGCTCGCCCAGTTTCCCGGATACTTGCCTCGTTCGCGAGACGGACGTCAGTAGGAGGTGACGATCGACCGATGGAGTACCCGGTTAGAGCACACACCACTTAGATGGGGATAAACCTTCTTTTGTTTAGAGGTTATCCCATTAAATGCACTCGGGTAGGGGAGTAGATCGTGTTTATGTTTATGTTGTATTTCCTTTCATGTATTTCCCTTGTACTAAATTAAGTCCCACACTTATAAGTGGGCAAGTTATATAAATATAAGATGATATTCAGTGTTTTCCCATGATGTGCCTTTATATGCTTTATGCTATGACGTTATGAGATGTATGTTTTGTTCTTTACGTGTTACATCGCATCATGCGGCTCTCACTTTATATTTCAAAAAAATTTACTCGTATTTTTCGCTAAGTAATTCAAAGTTAAATGAGGACTATGAAGTAACAGACTAATGATTAACCTAATTATGTTCTAGAGTATTGGGTTAAAAATTAGGATGTTACATCTTACACACCTAGTTTTACCATTTTCACAAAATTACCAATTTCTAAATCTACCACATAATAAAATAAGTTATCCTACATGTCCTACCATGAATGAAAGAATAAAAATTGTCCCCCATTGTTCCCATACCAGCTGTGAAGTCCATATCCTCATTATGCCTTCATTTTATTTTATTTCAAAGAATTATGCACTCAAACAACATCATGACCATACCACGTGTTCGTTGAATTGTCTTGCAATTTTTTTGAGCAAAATACTGATTGCATTACAGCCTAGAAGGCCACAATTTAGCACCCCCAAATGTCCTATAAATATGTGTTTATTTCAAGCCAAATGCACATACAAACACCTATACTTGTTACTTGAATTGTTTGGTGTAGTCTTGTTCACTATTTTGGCCAAAAATCCTCTATATTCTCTCTAAACTCAAAGCTCTCTTCTTTTTCTTTCTCCACCTCCAAGAGACTTCATTCTTGATATTTATCCAAGTTCCCAAGGTGAAACAAGCACATACATACCATAAATCAACCCCTAAGCACCTAAACCTTCCATATCTAAACAGAAGTATACAACAAAAATCCTTCCACCATTCCATCATCACTTGGCCGAATATATACCATCATTAAGATCAGATTTTGTCTTTGATAACTCATAGAAGATCAAGCTTTCTCTTTAATAAACAAGAAACAACTTGGTAGGGATTTTATTTCATATTCTTTCCTATGCTTCTTCCTTTTTTTTTAGTTTCTATGACTTAATATTGACCATTGTTTGGTGATGAGGAATCATAGTGGTGGTTGGGAACTCATCATTTAAATGACCTCTACAACTTAAGATTTAATTCTTGACGTCAAAAGATTAATGAGAGAATTGCTAAGTCTTGAGTTTTGAGCTTAATAAGATATAAAAATGAACTTGCATCCATGTTTATGTTTCAAGTTTTTGCATATCATATTTATATTCCAAGCTTTGCATAATCATGTTTATATTTAAGGTTTTCACTTTAAATCTTGAAGATAATAATATGGACATGTATATCATGTTATATTTCAAGTCATCACCTTAAATCTTAAAGATAAGAAAATGGACTTGCATATCATGTTTAAATTTCAAGCCTTGCATATCATGTTTAAATTTCAAGTTATTACTTTAAATTGAAGATAATAACATGGGTTTGCATTTAATGTTTAAATTCCAAGCCTTGCACATCATGTTTATATTTCAAGTTATCATCTTAATCCTAAAGACTTAAAAATGGACTTGCATCCTCATATTTATATTTCCAAGTCCTCACCTTATAATGATAAAGATTAAAATGGGACTTGCATAGCATGTTTATGATTTTAGTCATCACCTAAATCTCTAAAGCTCAAGACTTGCTTCTTTTATCTTAAATGGAAATTTTGTTCATGGACACTTTTCATCTATATGTTTTTGGTCCTCATATAATTCTGATTTAAAGCTTATTATATTTTATTTTTAGGTATGGATCTTGTCTTTAAAATGCACAAAGAAATTTTGAAAGATTTAGAAATTTCAAAGGATTAGGAATATGGTTTATCTCATGATTTTAGATGGTAAAATTTTAGTTTCTGATATGATCTCTTAGAACTGGAATGCTTATTGATTTATGATGTTTAGATGAGTCTAAATCACTAATAATTGTTATAAAATTGTTTTTAACATTTTGAGAAAAACTATTAACTAAAAAGGATCAAAATTGTGCTTTTATGAAGCTTTAAGAAGGCCAGTGTCACGACCCGACTTGGGCACATGACCGGCACGTGAGGAATCCTCATTCCTACGTAAGTCTCGTGATCTCTGAGTCCCTCTATATGCATAAGTTAATATAAAATCCTTTTTCCAAATCATAAATTCGTCTCTGACATATATATCTAACTTTTTGAAAAACAAAACATCATAAATACCTTCATAATCAAGCTCTAATATATATATTTCTGATACAAAATACACGAGTTGCTCTTAATACAAAATAAACCATAGAACTCATAACCATGAAAATACAAAATATTCATGATAAAACATGTCAGTCTATCTCTATGGTCCAGGACCTTGCCCGTCATCCACACTGGAGCACTCTATCTCTAAACAGAATACCATAAGTACTTCACTCACAAAGTGAAGCTCACCAACTGGGAGTTCTCTATTGCGGGGGAGGAGATGGAAGAGAAGAACTCGCAGCGTCTACTGCACCTATAATGAAGGAAGGGAGAGAGGTAAGTTTCATCTAAAACTCAGTGAGTAAGTCCCCACCCATAACCCTCTTATGGGACAGCCAAGGAATAAATAATAATACATATATATTCATCAAACTAGTTAATGCAATAACTCTAAAGTTCGTATTCATAGGAATAACAAATAGTTCTAAAATCATTATTCTGTAGAAATCATAAACCATAGTATGCTAATAAAGAAACAGGAATCTCTGGTTATGCCCAATTCATGTGACATAACAAATCTCTGGTTATGCATAGCATAACAAAGTCTCTAATCTCTGGGGCACCTAAATAGGTCCCGTTCATTATTTCTCTGGCCCTAAGGCGACTTGGTATACCAAGGTTAACGAAATAACTGCCGTTAACTCACAGTCTGTTTCTCTATAGCTACTGTCTAGTTCAATCAGAAATCTAAATCTTTTCTCTATATCTCATAAGTCTTCTACCCTAGAGTTCACAAGCTCTAGCATATAAATATTCTCTATTCTGAAAATCATCACAGTATTTAACAAATCTCTAAATATATACTTTAGCTTTTTGATAAAAAAACCACTTTAACAATAATGGT
Source organism: Dalbergia cochinchinensis (assembly GCA_031216125.1). Classification (NCBI taxonomy): domain Eukaryota; kingdom Viridiplantae; phylum Streptophyta; class Magnoliopsida; order Fabales; family Fabaceae; genus Dalbergia; species Dalbergia cochinchinensis. The sequence goes on from CM062368.1 coordinate 30,438,883, forward strand.
CCCATGAGTTTTCAGAAAAACATATATATCTCATGCTATAATTTACTGAAATTAACTTTAATGATCAATATAAGGAGCATAGGATCTGAACCCATTCACCATTTAAAGCCGAGAGTATGTGGGCCCCACCAACTTGACCTGAAGAGCTTGGAATGGCACCAACAACTGCCATGGAGCAACCATAACACTAGATTAACATCTAAAAATCTTTAGAGAACTATATTCTAACTCTACTAAAATTGGGGAAACACCTCTACTTGTCAAAAATGAGAAAAATAATCGGTCCAAATCCAAGATTATGAAGAAATAAAGACATAATCTAATAACATGAACTTACCTTGAAGCTTGGAATGATGGATTGGAGTAAATTTGAGAGAAAGAGAGAAAAATGGAGGGGGAAGGGTTTCTGATCGTCGAAATTGGGGGAGGAAGAGAGTAGCGAATGATTTATACTCTCAGTAAGTGAAACACGTCATTCTGTACTGTTTCTAGTCTACTGACACCACTATAACGGTCTTGACCGCTATAGTAGTACCTCAGTCCGCTGCACTGCTGGAACAAGTGCTGGTGACCGCTATAGCGATCCTGGACCGCTATAGCAGTGACAAAAATCCCCAACTTCTGTGTTTTTCAGTCATTCCAGCATCTGAGTTGTTCCAACACTCACTTATTTACATTTATGTTTGTCCTCATTTATTTTACTCTCCATTAACTTTAAAACATAAATGTAAATAAGGAAATACCCCCCATTTGGATTCAAATAAAATATCACAAAAATCAAAACTCCATCAAATCAGAATCCAAATTTTGGGTTTTAGTTCAAATCCGGGAATTTTCGAGATTTTCTAAACTTGTGGGCTAACAACGAAACATTTGCAGGCTTCATAAAATTCATTAAAAATCACTCTTCAACTTGTTTTCCCCTAAGGAACAATTACCGGGACTTTTGATCATAAGAATATGGTTCTATCATATAGCCCTCCAAGGAGGTGTAGGATCCAGACTTAGTAAAATTCCGGACCCAACGGTGGTTCCCAGGGAATCCTTGAGGCTATACAGAACCTTATTGCTGACCCGTATACCTCGGGTATCACAGCCAGTTTTTCTGGTACTGTTCAGCCCTGTTCACACTATTCACTACTTATCATTTCTGTTCACACATATAAGAATCACTAATATTTGTTATAAAAATTATTTTTTAGCAATTTGGGAAGAACTAGTAACTAGAAAGGATCAAAATTGTGATTTTATGAAGCTTTAAGGAGAATAATTTTTTGATTCTGTTCAAGGGTTGTTCAAGGCTGTTCATGTTGTTCACATACTAAAAAATTACTTATATGATGTAAAAATTGTTTTTGGTATCATAGATGCATAAAAAGGTAATTACAAGTGTTAGTTTGGGCCATTTTGTAAAATGTGAAAAGTTGTGTCTTGAACTATCAACTATATTATTTTAGGCAAATGTTTTTAATTAGAGCAATTAATGATGTTGAATGTGTCCGTGAGTTCAAAATATCATTTATGATGTTTAGAAATTTTTTTTAGAAGTTTTGGTTGCTATTAAATGTTCAAAATGAACGATTTTGCACTTTGACTACTAGAGTATAGCAAAATTTGGCCTATGATCCAAAGTGGTTCTTATGATGAATGTAAACGAATTCAAAGTGTTATGAGTCTCTGAAATATATAAATTAGATTTGAGGATAATTAGTTTGAAAATATGAGTTAAAAAGAAAAATTACATTTTGACTTGTAATCTTTGAGAAATTGCAATTTCGACCCTTTTTGGAGCTTAAGCATAAATATTGTTAACTTGATGAGATTAGTGTGGATGATATCCAATGGAAGTTATATTCATGTGTTTTAATCAAAAACTTATACTTGTGCATAGTTACTAATTATATATGTTCAATTCTTTATTGATGTTAGTGACGATTATTAGTATAATGCATACTTATGTGTTCAACTTTCATAATGAACTGTGGCATGAATATATCTATGCTTGAATAATGGAGATGCATGATTTATTAAGTTTATGAGCATGAAATATTGAATGATGAATTATGATTATGTGTTCATGCTTGCATCTCTAAGTAACATGCTAAGATTAAAGGTGACACAAGACACAAGGAAATGGTCCTCTAGACTCCTCGAATTAAAGGTTATGAGAGATGATCTAATAAGGTTAATGCAACATAAAATATATGGAAGTGATCCTCTAGACTCCCCAAATTAAAGGTTATGAGAGGTGATCTAAGGAAGTAATGAGAAAGGCAAGAAAGTGATGTATTTTTCCTCCTCTATTACCCTATATGAAATCTAGCAACGGCTAGTTAGGTTGAGCTCAATCCTAGGCAATCGGTGAGGTGGAGTTTTGGTGATGAATATAAAATCGCCAGGGAAGGTGAGATGGTTAGTTTGAGGTGGTTACATAAGAGGATGGTTGTTAAGAAAGGAATTTGAGAGTTCCACTATGAGAAAGTAAATTATCATGAGTTCTCTTGCCTTTCCCATGCAAGCTAAATGTTATAGACTCATCGGGTTTGTTATATCATGCATTCTTTTACCTGTCACTCAATCACATAATTTGAATGCTAAGTCACCTAAGAGAGTAAAGTAAAGATGTATATTTGTTGTGCTTACTCACATGATATGGTTAGGTGACTTTAACTTCTCAGTTTAACTTATGTTTATATAATTATCCTTATCTTGTGATTTGGTTTTGAATGTTACAAATCCATGTTGCAAGTATGCTTATGTTATTTACATATGTTACTTATGGACTAGAGGCATTGCCATGCATACACGAAATTCATGACATTAAGATTCATGCTAAAAGATATGGGCCTCGGCTTATGGAATTTGGAACTTAATAAGTGAACCTTTTGTATGCTCATATTTTCATAATGAAACCCGAGGTTCCTGGGGACGATTATGATGACACTTGCATTAGAATAGGGAAGCCCTACTAAGAATCTTGTATAAGTTTCTCATCCCTTTTTCTTTCTTTTGTATCGTCTCTAGACAAGGATGATGGCGTAGCTCGTGGATTTTTCTAAGACGCGGACGAGGGAGTTGTGCTACAAAAAGGATCAAGAAGGTTGCAATGGGAGTATGGAGATAGTTTCCTTTGGATATTGGCTTTAAGGTGATCATACCCTTTTTATCTGCTCGTGCTTTAGTCTCTTGATGGATGTGTAGTGATGTCCTCTATGTTTAGAGGACGTGACTATTATGATATAATTTTGATGTGATAATATTGTTTATGTCATGATATTCTATGGTTTATATATATATATATATATATATATATATATATATATATATATTGTGATGTTGTATGTATCTGTGACTTGTCTTTATCTTTTCTTATTTATAAGTAAGATGAACAACATTAGTTACTTAGCATGTGTGGCTCATGTTTTATATTTTAAACAAAAAAGAAAATTTGCCCATAGTTTTACTAAGGTATTTTTCAAGAGTTCGAATTAAAACCTGGAACAAAAGAGTAATGACTAATAATTAATTTAAATGCATCCTAGGCGTGTTAAGTTAAATATTAGGGTGTTACAACAGACCTGACTCGACTAAGGATTTCGAAGGGAGCAAGAAATCTGAGGCTCAACTTTTTGACTCTCATGGCTCGTCTTATTCCTATTGTAGGGGTTATCTTAAGGAACATATGTTCTCCCTCTTGAAATTCCAACGGTTTCCATCTGTCTGTATAGTTTTTCTGTCGACTTTGGGTAGTAATAATATTATCCCTTATCTTCTTGATCTGTTCTGTTGTTTCCCTTACAACCTCAGGTCTTATCATGCCTTGCTCTTTGGGTTCATACTAACATGGAGGGAATTGACACTTTCTCCCATATAAAGCATCATATAGTGCCATACTGATACTTGCATGATAACTATTATTATATGCAAACTCGATCAATGGTAGATACTTATCCCAACTTCCTCTTTGGTCCAACACACACGCCCTCAACATATCCTCCAACTTTAAGGGTCCTCTCGGATTAGCCATCCGTTTGAGGGTGGTAAGCTGTGCTTAGGCACAACTTTAAACCAAACGCCTTCTGAAAGGCTCTCCAAAAGCGTGACGTAAACTGCGAATCTCGATCCAAGAATATTGGCAACAACACTCCATGTAACTTCACAATCTCTTGGATGTTCAACTGGGCTAGCCTATCCAAGGAGTAAGTCACCTTGATAGGTAAGAAATGGGCCAACTTAGTCAGTCGATCCACGATTACCCATATGGTATCATGACCCGCTTGGGTCCTAGGTAGCTTGTCATGAAATCCATCGAGATGCTATCCTATTTCCATTCAGGGATCGACAGGGGTTACAACATTGCAGACGTTTTTTGGTGCTTAATCTTCACCTTTTGACAGACTAAGCACTTACTTACCCATGTCCCCATGTCTTTTTTCAATCTGAGCCATCAAAACATCTTCTTCAAATCCTGGTGCATCTTGGTGGGCTGGGGGTGAATAGTGAAATGGCTCTTATAGGCCTCCTCCAAGATCTCCTTTCAGAGGTTACTACTTGCCAGTACACAAATCTGGCCTTTAAACTTCCATAGTCCATCAGCTCCCTAGGTAAAACCCTTCAGCCTTCCTAACTTTACTGCCTCTATAGTCTCCTTGAACTCCTCATCCTTTTGTTAGGCTCGAGTAATTCTTTCCTTGAATTCACTCGTTACATTGAGGTGGCATACTCTCATGCTCTCAGTGGTCAATGTTATCCCTAGGTTCATGTCTCTAAACTTTTCTATCAGCTCTGTCTCCTTTACCGTCATATGTGACAGGTGTAATGACTTCTGACTCAAGGCGTCATCTGCCACATTGGACTTGCCGGGATGGTAGTTCAACCCAAAGTCGTAGTCCTTCAAGAATTCCATCCATCTCCTCTACCTCATATTCAACTCCTTTTGATAAAAAAAATTACTTGAGACTCTTATGATCAAAGAACACCTCAAACTTTACTCCGTATAAATGGTGCCTCCACACCTTCAAGGCAAACACCGCGGTAGCTAACTCAAGGTCATGGGTGGGGTAGTTTGCTTTATGAGGCTTGAATTACCTAGACGCATAGGCTACCATTTGCCTATTTTGCATCAACACACATCCTAAACCTCTCCTAGAAGCATCACAATACACCTTAAAGGGCATATTGGGGTCAGGTAACACTAGCACTGGGGTTGTGTTTAGCTTCATCTTCAACTCTTCGAGACTCTTTTCACACTCGGGAGTCCATAGAAAAGGGGCATTCTTCCTAGTAAGCTTGGTCAAGGATAAGGAAATATGAGAAAGTCCCTTAATGAATCGACAGTAGTAGCCAACTAGCCCTAAAAAGCTCAATACCTCTGTTACCATAGTAGGTTTCTCCCAGCTTATCACAGTCTCTATCTTACTAGGATCTACTGCTATACCACCTTTTGACACTACATGCCCTAAGAATTTCATTTCTTCTAACCAAAATTCACACTTAGACAGCTTGGCATGTAGTTTCTTTTCCTTCAGAATCCCCCAAACTAACCTCAAATGACGCTCATGCTCCTCGTGGGTCTTCGAATAGATGAGTATATCATCTATGAAAATGACCACAAACTGATATAAATAGGGTCCAAAAATCCTATTCATATAATCCATAGACTCAGCAGGAGCATTAGTTAGTCCAAACGACATAACCGTGAACTCAAACTGTCCATACCGAGTTCTAAAAGCAGTCTTAGGTATGTCCTCATCCCTTACTTTAATCTGGTGATAACTTGACCTCAAATATATCTTTGAAAACATAACTGCTCCTCTCAATTGATTTATCAAATCATCAATCTTAGGTAAAAGGTACTTGTTTTTCACCGTCACTCGGTTCAACGGCTTATAATCCACACACAACCTCATACTCCCATCCTTCTTCTTGACAAACAATATCAGAGCTCCCCATTATGATGCATTAGGCCTCACAAAATTTTTCTCTAACAGCTTCTCTAGCTAGGTTTTCAACTCGGTTAGCTCCAACGGGGACATCTTATAGGGTGCTATGGATATAGGTCTAGTTCCCGAAACTAACTCTATAGAGAATTCTATTTCTCTTACTGGAGGAAACTCGAGTATCTCCTTTGAAAATACCTCGGGATAGTCTCTTACAACGGGCATCTCATCAAAACCCTGCTCAGAGTATACATTACTAGAGGCTAGGAGAACATATCCTTTACTCATTTCCCTATAACAGCTGACATCTATAGTATTTATGTAAAGGTTTAGGGATCTACTAGACTCTCTAGGGATAGGAAGAAAAATGACGGACTTGGTATAACAGTTCAACATTACACAATTATGTAAAGAAAATCCATGCCGAGAATCATATCTAACCCTTGCATAGGTAAACAAACTAAATCTAGAACAAAAGGTCCATTTTCAATAATAAAATAGCAACTCAAACAACATCTACAAGTTCTAACAGGTTTACCAGTGGAGGTAGAAACAGTAAGGTCAAAAGGAAGTTCTGACACAGGTAATTATAAAGACTCAATACTAGCATGTGATATGAATGAATGAGTTGCATCAGAATCAAATAGTACAATTTAGGTCCTACCATTCATTTCGCACTTACCTTCTATGAGGTTCTTGGACTTCATCAAGTCTTCAGAACTAACGGCAAAGACCCTCCCTTGGCGTTGTGGCCTGGGGTTCAGAGCCGTCGGGTTCCTCTTCAGCCATTCCCGTGCATAGTGGCCTGGTTTTCCGTACTTATAGCAAACCCCCTGGCCCAACCAGCAGGGTCGATCTATGTGTGGTTTCCCACACTTGGGGCATACAACAGTAGGTGTAGGTCTTGGAGGTGCAGTCAGAGTCCCCTAGGGCGCCTTGCCTTTGGGACCACTTGATCCCCCTTGATGATATTCCTTCTTGGGGCCTTGTGGTTTGAACTATGGTCTGAGCTGCGGCCTGGGCTATGGTCTAATTGGCGATTTAAACCTTGCAGCTTGCGGTGCTAGCCTCTTGGCGAAGTTGTCTTCTCTGGGTGCGCTCAGCTTCTTCTGGCCATCCTCGATAATGCGGCACTTGTTAACTAGAGTTAGGAAATCCCTGATATCTAAGTACGCGACAACGATGTTAATCTCCGGCTTCAGTCTGGCTTCATACTTGACGCACTTCCACACCTCGTCGGGGTTCCCTAGAAATATTCTAGAGAATTTGCTCAGCTCCTCAAACTTTGTGGTGTATTGTGCGATGCTCATGTCTCCTTGTGCCAATTGCATAAACTCGATGTCCTCAGCATTCCTTACGGACTCCGAGAAGTACTTCTCGTAGAAGTGGGCTTTGAACAACTACCAGTCAATTGGCGTCCAAGACGCCTCTAGCAACCTTTAGGTGCCGGTCCACCAGAACTCGGCGTCCACCTTTAGCATGTAGGTGGCAAAGGTCACTTTCTGCTCCTCTGTACATGTGATTACTGGGAAGATCTTTTCCATGTGCTTGATCTACTCATCGATGATGTTTGGGTTTAGAGCTCTTTGGAACAATGAAGGGTCTGCTTTTCGAAACTCCTTAAACCTGGCGTGCTTAAGATCCTCAATAGCATTGGGACTATGGCTAGCATTGCCCCATTGCTCCATCTGTTCAAACATCATCCGCATGGCCCTAGCCATGTCTCGGAGAGCTTCAGTAGTTTCATTATCCCGACCATTCGCACTTAAAGCCCTAGTTTGTCGAGGTCGCGCCATTAGTTCCTAAGCATACAAAACAGAAAACATTGAGGTGATCAAGCTCAATACTTCATGTAAAGTGAGCTAGTTACCATGGCACGTTCACATACAATAGTCATGCATCTCTATCCTAAAACTTATCCTATTAATAAAGCAACTACTCATGACATCTCTAACGTATTATGTATAAAAAGCATACTCAATCCAATCCTCCGGCTTTGTGAGAACCGAACTGCTTTGATACCAAAATGTAACACCTTAATATTTAACCCAACACGTCTAGGACGCTTTCAAGTTAATTATTAGTTATTACTCTTTGTTTCAGTTCTTAACTTTTAGTTTGTTAAAATACTTAGCGAAAATATGGGTAATTTTTTTTTTGGAAACTTAAAGTGAAAACCATGAGCCGCATGGATTTAAAAGAACTACGTCGTACGATATGGTAGAAAGTCGATAAGAAATTAAACACACCATAAGCAAACATGAATCCAAGTAAATACAACTCATAAGCATAACACAACATCATGGAGGCATTCATTAATAACATCATAGGTTCCATAATACATAAGATAATATAAATACATAAAAAGAGTAGCATCATACCCACCATCAATGGTTAGGTTAGTACAGTCATCTATAAAGACAGAAAAAGAAAAGATCACAGAATGATAGCCAAGGTCCCTCCTCTTCACCACTATTACTGGGTTGCACCTATAGTAGATAACCTCCAAGATATTAAAGAACGATATCATTGCCATGGCAAAAGCCCCGGCACCCCCGGGTCCACTACTCACTCTTACTGCTGCCCTTCCCTAGAGGGAGGAAGGTACCCAATCCACTGTGTGAGCTCATCGAGCATGGCTAGGCAGTGAGCTGGATGGGCATGAGCTCCTTGGCGTGGTTGCATAGTCACCCTCGCTCCTCTCCTAAGCTGGGTCACAATAGCCTCGCAACGTCCTCTAGCAACCATGGGAGCATTCGGTGCGGAACCCTCCAAAAGGCACTGAGTAGCCGAGTCCTCAGATAGGTCGTACTAAGAGTCTATCATGGGTGACCGAGGAAGATGCTCTGGGAAGTTGCGGATGGCAGAAGCGGTAGAATGGGTGTAGCTTGTCTGCTCCTCATGAGGACAAGCACGCTCGAAGATGAGGTCATCATTGAAAGGAAAAGCAAGAGAAAACCGGAAGCTAGATACTGGATATGCAAAAGGGAGCTCCATGACCACAAAAGACATATAGCACAATGACCCACAAAGTGATATGATCGATGGGCGGCGTTGCAGTGCATTTCCCAATTGGGCACGTCAACGAAGATCACGAACGAAGCATCGTCCTCTGAAGACGGGATGGAAAGAAAAAAGGGAGAAGAAACTTATAAAAGAATCTCAATAGGGCTCTCGCTTCCTAATCTAGTGTCATCATCTACGTCCTCAGGAACCTTGGGTTTCGTTATGAAATATTGGGCAAGTGTGCAAAGTCTAATTTAATTAGTTTCAAATATTATTAATTCGAGGTCCGTCTATTTTAGAATGTGTCTTAATGCGAGGATGCAACATGATATACCATGAATAAATAACCAATGCCACAATCAATGTCATAAAGTAGAGGATGTAAAAACTCTATAACATGATCTTTTTCTCATTAACTTTAGGTGACTTAAGCTTCTCATTCTCTTATCCTTGGGGGCCACCATACAGTTCTCTTTTCAGAGATTTCTTGGTTATGAGCTCATACCTCACTAGTCGTCACTAGCCTACACTTATCTTCTAGATAAGTTAAATCCCGACTCCCAGAATGTGGGATAGGGGGCATCAGATCACCTTTCATAACCTTTAATTCAGGGAGTCTAAAGGATCACATATCATAACCTTCAATTCGAGGAGTCTAGAGGATCATTACCATGTGTTTTATGTCACCTTAGACTTAGCATGTTGTTTAATGGTGCAGACATGAGCATATAATCACATCACCATAATTCATCAATCAACTTATCATGCTCATAAAACACATCAACTATGCATCCTTAAATATCTCAATCGTAATTACCAATTCACATAAACATGCCATTATCAATATTTTATTAAAGGTAAACATGGTCCTACCCAATATGCTGAAATCAAGGATCGGACTCAACTAATGCATATGCTATGTTCAACAAGGTGTATATTCACATACATGAGGTATTAAAGATCATCAGAGATATTATACACATAGCCATGCTCAAGTTATCGGTAACCCCTTAAACAGGTCAAACTACAAATCGGGCTAACCTAACATTAGTAATTATTCTTTTATGCATCTAAGAGATTAATTACTATGATTCCTACTGATTTTTAACCTCATAAACATCATTAAGCAAGGCTGTAAAGTTTTGTAGGTAGCACCTAAAACTAAACCATTTCGGGGTTCTAGAGTTACATTTTTTACCCTTTCTTGTTACCGGCTCTTCTTAAGATGCTAAAATTAATTCCTGTACCAATTATGAGGGATTCCTACACATTTACTTAGTGTTAAACATTTTTTTACCAAATTATAACTTGCTGGACAGAATCCATAACTTTCATTCTTAAGGGTTCTAGAAATCACATTTTTGATCCTTTCTAGTTACTAGTTTTTCCTTAAATGATAAAAATAATTATTACACTAATTATTGACAAATTTTACACACTTAAACAATCCTAAATAGCACCATACAGTACTGAATCAGTTTGGGTAGTAATTGAAAATGGAGTTGTCAAAGGCTTCCAAAATTACAATTCTATGTGTTTCTAGTTACTACTTTTTACCTAAGGTGCCAATAATGATTTCTACAACAATTACTAATAATTTTTACACCTATAAATGTAACATCCTAATTTTTAACCCAATACTCTAGAACATATTTAGGTTAATCATTAGTCTGTTACGTCATAGCTTCCTTATTACTTTAAAATGCTTAGCGAAAATACTGGTAAATTTTTTTGAATTATAAAAGCAAAATAAGAGCCGCACGACATGTTAATTAATAATGCACGAAAGGTAACAAAGCACGCATCTCATAGTAACATGGCATAAGCAAGTAAAGGCACATCATAATAACATTGAACTGCATATTTATATAATATATGATATGCTCACTCATAAAGAGTGAGACTTAGTTTAATACAACTGGAATATAGATACATGGAAATGAAAGTACAACAAAGGCGTAAAAAGAAACTCTCCTAACTCTAGTGCGCCTATAAGTGGATAGCCCCAAAGACAAAAGAAGGCTACCCTAGCCTAGTCAAAGCTCGAGCACCAGAACCGCGATGGCCGTCTCCTACTGCGGGCCTCTCTGAAAAGGAGGGATGTACCTGATCCACTGGGCTATCTCGGCCGGGGTGGCGATGCGCTGCATCGGTCAGGCATGAGCTCCATGGCGGGGAATCATCCTCATCCGTCCTCCACGTACAGGCTGAGTGACGGAAGCCTCGCTACCCTCCCCAACATCCATCGGCACAGCGGGGGAGGATCCCTCGGAGGGTACCTGAGTGGCAGAGTCCTCCGAAGGGTCCGTCTCGGAGAATGATGAGGGCATCGGTGGGTAGTCTCGGATGACAGAGGCCGTTGGTGGGGTACGGCGGTTCCGCTTTTCTTGAGGGCGTGCGCGCTTGAACACAAAGTCATCGCCTTAGGATGAGACAGGAGAGAATCGATGGCTATGTACGGCGTGACTAAAGGGCCGTCCAATGAACATAAACACTCGAACGATGCAGCGACCCACAAAATGGTACGACCCATGGTCCGGATCATGATGTACCTCCCAGGTTGGGGTGTCCACAAAAACCACGAATGTCGCCATCTGAAGACGTGACAGAAAGAAAGAGATAGAGGGAGTGAGAATCTTGCTAAAGAATCTCAGTAGGGCCTCCTACTACCTAGGTGTCATCATCTACGTCCTCAGGAACCTTGGGTTTAATAAACAAAATAAGTGAGCATGCATTAAGTCCATTTTTAGGTTCTAAAACATAGTTTAGCCAAGGTCCGTTCATTTTAGCATGATTCTTAATGTCATGGATGCAAACATATTAAAGAATGTATGCATGGCTCTACTTAATATAAGAATAATCATCATATCTTTAAGAACATCATAATAGTGGCATAAAGTGGCAATTAAATTCTCTTTGTGACATAATCATCATAACTTCCTCATAGGCCACCCTAAAAGACAATCGCTCTGGGGGTGCTCGGCCGAACCGGTGTCACCTACAACGTGTCACATCTCTAGGTTATGAGCTCATACCTTAACTAGTCGTCACTAGTTCTTACTTATCAATCCCGATAAGCGTAACATAATCATAAACATAATCCCGACTTATCTGAAATGCGGGCTAGGGGCATTTCTTGGGGCTGCTCGGCCGAACCGGTGTCACCCAAGAATTAATCTTGGTACCGATGTCACATGAGTTCTCTGGAGGTGCTCGGCCGAATCGGTGTCATCTGAGAACTCATCTTAGTACCTCATAAAAATTTCATAGGTTTTCAAAAACTTTCTGAGTCCCGAATTTGTCAGAAATTCGACGGCATAACTGTAGCGTGCCGAATTTCTTCCAAATTCTTCTTTATGCCACATAAGTCAATCAAACATGCATCCTTCATCATAAATTCATGCATTCTCATAATCATCCTCATACTTTCACAAGCAACATTAAAATTCGTTATGCATTTGGTCCTACGGTATTTTATGCTCTGACCCTTACGGGCCTTAAACTTGTGATGTAGTTAACCTATCATCTCCTATCAAACTTTTATGCACCTAAGGGTTCTCTCTTAACAAAGCTTATTATTATTCATGCTCTCTATTGAATCTGAACATCATCATTCCTTAGGGCCAACACCTTAATCTTAAAATTGCGAGGTTCTAGAACTTACATTTTAGACCCTTTCTTGGTTCTGTCTTTGCCTAAGGCGCTATAAGTTAAACCTAAACCAATTATGAGACATTCCTATGTCAAAGAACTAATTATAAAACATTTTCTCTACATTATAAGGTTGCTGGACAGATTCTAAGAATTAAATGTTCTAAGAGTTCTAGAATTGCGGTTTTACGGTTTACTAGTTACTAGTTTCTCTATAGGTGCTAAAATTCAATCTTACTTCAAATGTAACCAAATTTTTCATGATTAAACAATCCTAATTTGATTATATTCCTATTGAAATAGTTTGGGTAGTGTACAAAAATAAATGGGTTAAAACTATGCTAAATCTTGACTTTACGGTTTTCCTAGAAAGCTAGTTTCACTCCTATCTTGCATAGAAATGTTCCTACCTCATCACACGTAATTTTTACACAATATAACACATCATAACATCGTCATACAGCAGCAAGCTCATCATGGAAGGATCAAAACATTAAGTCCTAAAAGGATACATAACTTGATATTTTTTTTAAAACACATAAGTTGCTAGTTTCTCTTGGAATCATTTTCAAGACCTCTAAAACTCTTTTGCAAACCATTTTATTTTGTGAAAGAGACTAAAAACATCCTTAGGTCAGTGATCACTTAATCCCTCCCTCAAAAGAGTTAAATTCTTAGAACCTTGTTGGTCTTGAACTCAAACAAATTCATGAGATTTAAAAGGATTCTTAAAACTTGACTTATTGGTCCTTAAAGCTAGATGAAACTCATTCCAAGTTCATCATCACCACAAGGCCGAAATCATACATGCAAAGAATGCTCCCTCATTTAAACTTTAACTTGAGATAAAATGGGCAAGTCCTTGAGCTCTAAGGTCTTTTAAGTGATGACATAATTTAAACATGCTATGCACTTCATTTTTATTCTTCATTACAAAATAAAGTGAGAGCTTAAAGTAAACATGCAAGACTTGAAATATAAGTATGCAAGGCTTGAAATATAAGTATGCAAGGCTTGAAATAAATATGCAAGACTTGGAATATAAATATGCAAGTTCATTTCTTTATTTTAGTGCTCTAGGCCCAGCAACAATCGACTTTAAGGCCGAAATAGAAAGGCTTTAAGATTTAGTTAGGTGATAGTGCAAGTTCTCATTTTAAATCTTTACGTTCTTTAGTGATAAAAGTAAATATGCTAGGCAAGAATGTAAATATGAGATGCACTCCATTCTTTATCCTTTAACTTTAAGTGATGGCTTGGAAATTAAATATGAATGCAAAGCTCAAAATAAATATGTAATGCATAAGCTTGAATATAAATATGAATGCTAGTCCATTTATTTCTTATTAGAGCTCATACAAGACTTTTGAAGGAACTTAAACCTCAACCCAAACTTATCATGTCAAGGTAAAGTAAAAACAAGAATGAACCTCAAGAGTTCTTTAAAACACAAAGTTTCTTTTCTTGGAATGTAAACATAAAAAATATTTTTATTAAAACTCAAGCTCTAGAGGCCTCTTTGTAATGAACACATAGTCATCATCTAGAAGCTCTCATCATCAAGCCATTGTGAACTTCCTTGGCCAATATGGCCGAAACCTTAGAGAAAGAAAAAGAAAAGGAACTGAAATTGTTGGAGAAGGAAAAGAACATTTGGAACTCTAGAGGCCATGATCTTGATGATGCATAAATAGCAACATCATGACTTCTCATCATTGAGTTCATGTTAACCATTTTAAAACATCATCAAAGTGAAAGGTTTTCAAGGATTCAAGAAGAAAAACTAAAAACATCTTTAACTTCAAGAACAAAGATCAAGCTTTAGAGATTGTTCAAGTGATGAACATCATCATGAAACCTTGTCATCAAGCTCTCATTCTTTTGATCTTCAAGCCTCATGGCCGAAAACAAAGAGGAGAAGAAAAAGAAAAGAAGTTCTAAAAAGATTCAAGAGAAATTATGAACACATAAAGAAATTAAGAACTTTAAATGAAAGAAACTCTTGAAAGAAAATCCCTACCTAGTGATTAGGAGGTTGGAATGAGAGAAGAGGATAAAGAACTTGAAGACTTGAACTTGAGAGAAAAAGGAAACTTTGAAGTGCTCTTTGGAAACTTACACTTAGCAAATGAACCCAAAATTATACAAGTTCACCCAAGCAAGCTATTTATAGAGAAATGAAACAAATGAAAGGTGCATGAAGGGGGAGGAGCTTCGGCCATCAACCTCATGGGCAGCCCATGAGTTCCATGAGGTGAGATAATGTGGTCTTGAGGCATGGTGAGGTATGGTTCAAAGTATGGTGAGGTATGGTTCAAGGCATGGCTTCAAGCATGGTTCTTTGAGTGTGAAACAATTTAACATGTGTGGTAATTGAGAGAGAGAGGGCCGAAGTGCATCAGCCATGGGGGGAGGATCTCTTGCATTTTAATTGTGGTTTAGAGTTGTGTTTAGGTGTATCTTTGATTAGGATTAAGATTAGGAATTTGTAAGAAAGTGTTTAGGTGAGAAAATGGGTAATCAAGGTTGTCAAGACATAATTAAGGAGTGCTCTTGCATCATTAGTGAGTTATAAATTCATTTTAGTGTATAAACAACTCTAGACACAATTCCTTGATTTAAGGAATTGGAGAGAGAAAATACTATTCAAGATTCCAAAAATGAAATCTTGAGTTTTAGAAAAGAGATTTAAATCTAATCTAAGCAATCCTAGGTTCTAATTAATTTTAATAATTTATTTTGACTCTAGATTAATTATAAAAATTAATTAATCTTCGTTTAGAGCCTAATATTGCTTAGGTTTGCTTAATCACATCATTAAGCTCAAAAACACTATTCTAGGGGCAAAATCGTAATTTTTCACTAAAATTGCCCAGGACTGCCGGGGCTCAAACAGATGTTTTGAAACATGTAAAATCATGGTTTTAAACCTCTGGGGAAAGTTTCGGGCTCAAACGGCACCTTTACCCACGTAAAACGCTATAGGGGTATTTTGGTCATTTTGACCCGAAACTGCGGAAAATGAGACTTTCGCCTCTGGAACCACTCGAGGGTCATTCAATCCCCTTCAAACATTGAGTTGGCCCTTCGAGGACTGCCAGGTCGACCATCCTCGAATTCCGGCCCGAAATGACCTCATGGGCATTTTGGTCATTTTCCACTCAGACAGAAAATCGGGGCGTTACATTACTCCCCTCCTTAAAAAGAATTTCGTCCTCGAAATTCGTACCTTAGAAGAGCTCTGGATACTTGGTCTTTATCTCCGATTCTAATTCCCACGTGAATTCTTCGGTCTTGTCCCGTCCCCATGCCACTTTCACCAAAGGAACAGACTTGTTCCTCAACTGCTTGACTCCGCGATCCACGATCCTCATTGGTGGCAGATTGAAAGTTAGGTCGTCCCTTAACTGTATGTGCTTTGGCTCTAGGACATGGCTAGGGTCGGACTCGTATTTTCTTAACTGGGAGACGTGAAAGACGTCATGGAGATTAGAAAGGTTGTGGGTAAGGCTATTCTTTAGGCTACTGGCCCTACTTTTTGAAGGATCTCAAAAGGACCAAGGAATCGGGGGCTCAACTTTTTAACTTTCATGGCTCTTCCTATGCCTGTAGTGGGGGTGATCCTAAGGAACACATGTTCTCCCTCGTTGAATTCCAATGGCTTGCGCCGCCTATCCGCATAGCTCTTTTGTCTACTTTGAGCTGTAAGCATCCTATCCCAGATTCTTTTGGTCTGCTCCGTCGTTTCCCTCACTATATCAGGTCCTAACATGCTCTGTTCCCCGGGCTCATACTAGCATAGAGGGGATTGACATTTTCGTCCATATAGGGCTTCGTAGAGTGCCATACCGATGCTTGCATGATAACTGTTGTTATATGCAAACTCGATCAGTGGTAGGTACTTGTCCCAACTTCCCTTTTGATCCAGAACATAGGCTCTCAACATGCCTTCCAAGGTCTGGATCGTTCTTTCTGATTGTCCGTCTATTTGTGGGTGGTAAGCCGTGCTCAAACACAACTTCAAACCAAATGCCTTTTGAAAGGCTCCCCAAAAACGTGACGTAAATAGCGGATCCCTATTCGAGATTATCGTCGACGGCACTCCATGTAATCTCACGATCTCTTAGATGTATAGCTGAGCCAATTTGTCTAAAGAGTATGTCACTCTAATAGGCAGAAAGTGAGTCGACTTGGTTAGTCGATCCACTATTACCCATATGGCGTCATGGCCAGCTTGGGTCTTAGGCAATCCAATCACAAAGTCCATTGATATGCACTCCCACTTCCATTCGGGGATTGACAGGGGTTGCAGCAAACTTGATGGCTTTTGGTTCTCGATCTTCACTTTTTGACACACCAAGCACTTACTAACCCAGGCGACCACATCCTTTTTCAATCCGGGCCACCAGAACATCCTTTTTAAATCTTGGTACATCTTGGTAACACCAGGATGGATGGTGAAATGGCTTTTATGGGCCTCCTCCAAGATCTTCTCTTGAAGGTCACCATCTTGTGGCACACAGATTCTTCCTTCAAACCTCCATACCCAATCAGAACCTTGTTCGAATCCTTTAAGTTTTCCCGCTTTAACTTCCTCTATAAGCTCCCTAAATTCCTCGCTTTCCCTTTGTGCTAGCATGACTCTTTGTTTAAACCCACTTGTTACGGTAAGATAGCACATTTTCATGCCCTCATTGGTCACAGACATCCCCAAATTCATATCTCTAAACTTTTCTATTAGCTCAACTTCCTTGACCATCATGTGAGATAGGTGCAATGACTTTCGGCTCAAGGCGTCGGCGACTACATTAGCCTTGCCGGGGTGGTAACTTAAACCGAAGTCATAGTCTTTGAGGAACTCCATCCACCTCCTCTGCCTCATGTTTAGCTCCTTTTGATCAAAGAGATACTTGAGACTCTTGTGATCGGAGAAAACTTCAAACCTTACACGATATAAATGGTGTCTCCACATCTTCAAGGTGAACACTACGGCTGCTAACTCTAAGTCATGGGTGGGGTAATTTGCTTCGTATGGCTTGAGTTGTCTTGACGCATAGGCTACTACTTGCCTATTTTGCATCAACACACAGTCTAAACCTTTACCCGAGGCATCGCAATATACCTCGAAGGGTACATCGGGGCTAGGTAGAACCAAAACTGGGGTTGTGGTTAGCTTTTCCTTAAGCTCTTGGAAACTTTTCTCACACTCGGGACTCCACTCGAAGGGTGCATTCTTCCTAGTTAGCTTGGTCAGGGGTAGGGCAATTTGGGAGAATCCTTTGATAAACCTACGGTAGTAGCCTGCTAAACCCAAAAAGCTCCGTATTTCCGTTACGGTGGTTGGTCTATCCCAATTCATTACGGCTTCTACCTTACTAGGATCAATGGCTATACCTCCCTTTGACACAACGTGCCCTAAGAACTTAACCTCCTCCAATCAAAATTCACACTTAGAGAGTTTTGCATACAGCTTTTTAAGTGAGAAAGCATGGCTAGGTATGGGTTCAAGTATGGGTGCAAGTATGGGTCAAGCATGGTTCTTTAAGTGAGAAACAAATCAACATGTGATGCAATTGGGGGAGGAGGTGGCCGAAACATGCATCAGCCATGGGGGAGGATTTCTTGCATTTTAATTGTGATTTAGAGTTGTGTTTAGGTGTATCTTTGATTAGGATTAAGATTAGGAATTTGTAAGAAAGTGTTTAGGTAAGAAAATGGGTAATCAAGGTTGTCAAGACATGTTTAAGGAGTGGTCTTGCATCATTAGTGAGTTATAAATTCATTTTAGTTCATAAACAACTCTAGATACAATTCTATGATTTAAGGAATTGGAAAGAGAAAATACTATTCAAAATTCCAAGATTGGAATCTTGAGTTTTAAAAAGATATTTAAGTTTAATCTAAGCAATTTTAGGTTCTAATTAATTTTAATAGCCTATTTTGACTCTATATTAATTATGGAAATTAATTAATCTTCGATTAGAGCCTAATATTGCTTAGGTTTGCTTAATTACGTCATTAAGCTCAAAAATACTATTCTAGGGGCAAAATCGTAATTTTATACAAAAACTGCTCGGGACCACCAGGACTTAAATATACGCTTTTAAACATGTAAAACCATTGTTTTAAACCTTCGGGGAAAGTTTCAGGCTCAAACGGCATCTTTACCCGCGTAAAAATGTTATAGGAGTATTTTGGTCATTTTGACCCGAAACTGCAGAAAATGAGATTTTTGCCTCCGAAACCATTCAAGGGTCATCCAATCCCCTTCAAATATTGAGTTATCCCTTCAAGGACTGCCGAGCCGGCCATCCTCGAATTCTGGGCAAAAAATGACCTCAAAGGCATTTTAGTCATTTTCCTCTCAGACAGAAAAATCGGGGCGTTACAATAAACCCTTCCAAACAGCACATAACAGAAATAAAAGAATCAAATCAGTAGCCATATTTTAACTTCTAAAAGCGTTGGAAAGTTGCAAGATCAAGCATTTCTAGTAACTAGTTTTCTTCAAAATCAAACTAAGGGATCATTGACACAAGTTTTGAATCTTAAGATAAAATAAAATTCCATTTTCAAGACCAAAACTAGTCATGGACGAAAATACCATCAAGAGAGGTAACCATGACTAAAAGTAAATATGATGTACAAGACTTGAAATATAAATATGAGAATGCAACTTTATTTTCAAGTCTTTGGAGCTTTAGGTGATAACTTGAAACATAAAATATGAAATGCAAAGCTCGAACTTTAAACATTGGAATGCAAGTCCATTTCTTTAGTCTTCAAGATTTAAAGTGATAACTTGAAAATAAATATGAGGTGCAAGGCATTGAAACATAAATATGAGATACTAGAGCTCGAAATATCAATATGATGCTGCAAGTCCATTTTTACATCTTACTAGAGCTCATTCCAAACTTTAAGGAATAATACTTTCAACCCCATTTTATCTCAACAAATGGAAGTGATTTTTAAAGTCTCTCATCATTATGGTTCCAAGAACCTTGTTTCCTTAGACTCACCATCAAGCTCAAAGGAAAAACCAACAAAGAAAACCAAATAACATTTTCACTTGCTAGGAACTCTTAAAACCAAAAATGAAATCTTGAGCTTTAGAGGTCAAACAAATGATGGTATCACAACCAACATCAAAGATCCTCATCATCAAGCCATGATTTTTGAACACCAGAGGCCAACAAAGCCGAAAAAGAAAAAGAAAGAAAAAGGAAACTTGAAATGGAAAAAGAAAGGAAAGAAGAGAACCAACACTTCATCATTCATTCAAATCCAAAATTACCAAAGAAAAAGACAAAGACTCAAAATAAAAAGATCCTTACCAAAGATAGTTTCTTGTTGCAAAGAAAGAGCTTGGTCTTGTACAAGAAAATGATAAGAAAAATATTCTCTTGGGTTCAATATAGATTTCAGCCAAAGGAGGAAAAAAAGGAAGGAAATATTTTCTTGAGTTCTTATTCTCAAAGATGGAAAGGTTGTGTTTCTTGAGGGTTGTTCATGGTGGTTTGAGGTTGAGAGGTGGTGGTGAATGGTGGAGGAAGAAAAAGAAATCTTTGAGAGGTGAGAAAAGAGAGAATTTGAGAGCTCTTTTTTTTTTACACAAAGCTTTGGCTAAAAAAGTAGATGGGAAGAAAAGAGAGTTTGTGAATGTTTATATGTTAAATAAAAAACTACATATGGGGGGGTATGGCCTTTGGAGTGGTCAGCCATGAGGAAAGCATGGGGGGAGATATTTTTATTTCTTTTGTGTTAGGAGTTGTGTTTAAAGATAAATTTGATTAGGCATTTGGTTAGGAATTGTTAAATGAATGTTTAGGTAAGATAACAAATGATTAAGGCCATGCAAGACAAGATTAAAGAGTTGTCTTACTCAATTAGTGGGAATCCACCTCTATGAGCAAGGAATCTCATCACATCATGGTTCCTATGATTTAAGGAATTGGAGAGAGAAAACACTATTTCAAATGACATGACACAAAGTCTTAGATTAAGGAATGGATTTTGAATTTCTCTAAGCAATCTTAGGCCCTAATTAACCTCAATTAATTATTTTGACTCAAGATTAATAATTAAAACTAATTAATCTTTAGTTAGAGCCTAATTTTGCCTATGTTCCCTAATCACACAATTAAACTCATTATGCCCTTAAGAGGGGCAAAATGGTGATTTTACACTAAAACTCTCTGGAACTGTCTGAGCTTGAACAGATGTCATGCATCCTTTAAAAATGACATTCAAACTGTCGGATAAAGTCCGAGTCCAAATGGCAATTAATCCTGTGTTAAATTACCGCGGGGGTATTTTGGTAATTTCACGCGCAAAAAACCAAAAATAAGATTCTTCACCTCTATTAACATGCATGACATGCATAATCCCCGTTCAACATTAAAACAGCCCTTTGATGATGGCCGGGACCAGTGATCCTCATTTCCCAGGTAAATATGACCTTAGGGGCATTTTGGTCATTCGAATACAGGAAAAACCAGGGCATTACAGGAATACCTCAAGTGATAATCCTCTAGCTGGTTCCTTATCTACAATTTGGGTGTAGCAATTTGCAGCAGCTATGTATTCAGCCTCAGCAATAGAAAGAGCGATTGTGTTCTGCCTTTTGCATGACCGTGTGATCAAGCTTTTTCCAAAGAAGCACAGTAACCATTGGTACTTTTTCTCTCAACTCTGTCTCCAGCGAAGTCAGCATCATAATAACCTGCATTTTCACAAGAAGTATCTTCCTCATGCCATAAGCTAAGATTAGTAGTACCTGATAAATATTGAAGAATTCTCTTCACAGTATTTAAGTGTGATTGCTTTGGGTTAAATTGAAATCTAGCACAAATTCCCATACTTAATTGAATATCTAGTCTATTAGCTGTGAGGTATAGCAATGAACCAATCATTTCATGATAATTACTTTCTGAAACTTTATCACCATTCTCATCAGCATCAATGATTTGAGATGGATGCATAGGTTACTAATTGGTTTAATTTCTTTAAAAGCTCTTTTGCATATTTTTCTTGATGCACCCTTTTGCTATTTTATTTGGAAACTGAGGAAAAATTTGAGTTCACATATCATGCTCATCTTAAATTCACTCTGCATTAATTTTGAAAAATTTTCACAAAGAGAATGATCAATAACCCTATATATGATGTCATCAATAAATATTTGAATATCAGAAAGTTATTATCTTGTTCAAGAGTAAACAGAGTAGTATCAATATTACCTCTCTTGAACCCATTCTTCAGTAAAGAAGGTGCTTAGTTTCTCGTACCAAGCTCGAGGAGCTTGTTTCAGACCATAGAGAGCCTTTATTAGCTTGGAGACATGGTTAGGGAGATGTTTACTTTCAAAACCAGGAGGCTGCTTTACATATACTTCCTCAAAGAGGAATCCATTTCGAAATGTAGATTTAACATCCATTTGTTAGAGAGTGAATCCCTTGAAGACAACAAAAGCAAGTAAAATTTTGATGGATTCAAACCAAGCTACTAGTGTAAAGGTTTCATCATAATCAATTCCCTCTTGTTAATTATATCCTTGTGCAACCAATCTCGCTTTGATCCTGATGATAGTGCCAGTTTCATCGAGCTTGTTTTTGAATATCCTTTGTACTGATGATGGTTTTTCAACAAGTCATTCTGACTTTTCCTTTCTCAAACTGATCTAGTTTTTCTTGTATAGCATCCACCTAACTTTGATTATTCTAAGCTTCTTCAAAGCATACAAGTTCGATGGTGAAGATGAAAAGCACAATATGACATATTTCTAAGGGATGATTTGGTTTTCACACCCTTGGAAATATCTCCAAGAACTCTATTTTGAGAAACTACTTTAAATCAGAAACTCCCTTGTAGTTTCTATGGCTTTGAGGTTCTTCAGTTTCTCTAACATCTTCATATTTCTTTTCTTCATGTTCAGAAATACTACTTTCTGTCTGCTTTGGAATTTTGAGCAAGCTTTCTGAAGTGCTTATGTTCTGAAGCTTACCTTCTGAGAGTTTGTCTTTCATCTTACTACTATTAGAAGTTTCCTTTAGACTTATTTTCTCTAGGCTTTCTACAAGATCATCAAGATTATCAGCAACATCCTCTTTAAGCTCTTTCATCATCGTATGTACAATATTTTGAGTTCTTATCCATTAGGTTCCTGATTTACTCTCAGGTTTAGGACATGGTGTCTGGAATGGTCATCATCTATTTGTTCTTTAATACTCCAGCCTATGAATCTTTTCAGACATATCTGCAAGGAGAATAGTGTTTGATTTTGGTATCCAAACTTTCTTAGGTTCTTTTGGTTAGTTTCAGAGGAAGAGATTTCCCCACCCTTCTAATCAAATTCTTTCTCCAAAATTATTTGTCAAGTGGGTTTTCCTTTTTGTTGCAAAGAGTGCAAAAGACAAGGTTTAGATCTTAGATGAGATTGCATAATGTTTTCTCTCCTATTTCCTCTTTATATCCCAAAATTGTTTTCTCTTCATATCCCAAAATTGTTTTCTAAAACTATGGACTCTAATCTTTAGCATAAAAACAAGGTTTTTGAACTATATATCAAATGTTCCAGGTTAGATCATAGAAGCCGTGAAGTCTTCTCAAATTCAAAAATAGCTTTCTAACATCTTTCACATTTCTATTTGGGGGCTTCAGTTTTATAGAACTTGAGAAGACAAATCTCCTTGTAATATTTCTCGCTTAAGCTTAAGCTTTTCAGCTTCAAGCTTGATCTTCTCAAGTTTCAAGGCAACTTTCTGAGTTCTCTTTGACTGGTTAAGATATTTAGAGGAGCTTGAGAAACTTCTAGCAACTTATCATAAATGCATGTAATAAGTAATATGAAAAATTGAGTTCAGATAATTTTACCTTACAATCTTCTGTTGAACCATACTCAAGCCATGAATCATAGGTGTGTAGCATCTTCCAGCTTATCATGGCTTTTTGATCCATTCTTTTCATTTTCAGAGATATTCTAGGTAGCTAACAAGCCCTTCATAGTTAGCTAGTTGCTCTTTTACTATTTACTTTGCCGCTTTTATCTTTTCTGATATTGACGTTTCTTCCTTCTTTGGCTTTCCCTTTTTAAGCTTTTAGGCATTTTTCTCATAAGCATAGAGATCTCGTCCCCATCATTAATCTTAGATCTTTCATCAGTTTCTTCTTCTTCATTGAATGTTTCAGCAATTTTCAATGCTTTAGCTATATTCTACTTCTGATATGATGACATTAGGGATAAAGGCTTGCTCCCTTTTATGGATTCATTATGCATTCCAAGAAGCACATTTTCATGAAATTTATGAAATCGAAAAGAAAGCTTTCAAGACAAGAGTTTTAGAATCTTTGGTTTAAGATCTTCATGCAGCATGTATAGTTTGTCCTATATTCCCTCAGCTATGTCCCAAGCAATTATTTTGTCATATCCAGCTCTACTTAATACAAATGCGAGCGAGTGCTGGGCTTGGGAGATCAACCTAACTATTGGCTTTGCTGTGCTTGTCCACCTACTTCTTGGGACTTCTCTTGATGTTGAGAGTGCCTTAATAGGTCCTAGAAATTCATCATACAAGATGATCAGTTTATAGAATCTTTTTCTATTGTGTGGATTCATGCCATTCTATCTCTCATATCTTTGTCCCTTGCAATCATTAAATTGTTCACCCCTCAAAGGCCTTGCTCTGATACCACTTGTATATATAAAAGTGCACGAGAAGGGGAGGCTGAGTCATGGTTTGCTTCTTATTCATGAAGTACAGCGAAAATGAGATTAATTATTTCAAAAAGTAGATCTCTAAAGCATAGAATAAGTAACAGAACAACTATAACATTATTTCAGCAGATATTAAATTGAAAGGTGTAACAGAGAAAATAAACGAGATTTGGGAGAAGAAGATTTGACACAAATATTTTTATACTAGTTCGGCCAAATCTGCCTACATCCAGTACTCAACACACTTTGAGGCTTCACTAAAAGATCTTTCTCAACCTGAAAAAGAAAACAGGGTGGTCTTTACATAAGCCTTCCTAAGCTCTCACTTGTAACCAGTAGACAACTCCTATTTTCACAAGTTGAGTAGTTATTCACCTGCCTCTCCCAGTTGAAACTTGTGACCAGTAAATATCCCATACTGTCACAAATTGAGTAGTTATTCACCAGTCTTTTCAAGATGAACCAAGTAGTTATTCACCGAGCTCTTCAAGCTGAAACATGTGACTAGTAAATAACCCTTACTATCACAAATAAAGTAGTAATTCACCAGCCTCTCTAAGCTAAACTAAGTAGTCTTTGACCAGCTTCTCTAAGCTAAACCAAGTAGTCTTTAACCAGCCTCCAAGCTAAACCGTGACCTGTAAGACACCTTTACTATCGCGTGGCAAGTAGCCTTTCTAAGCTAATTCACACCAATCACTCCTAGATCAAGGATGCAAAGGTTTTGTGTATGGGTTGCCACTCAAACTAACCTACACTCAAGTTTTCTTAAGATTTACAGTGAAGGACTTGGGGTAACTTGAATCACTTCTTTCCATAATTTATTCCTAGGAAGAACATATATCTATTTAAGAACGTAGAAAGAAGATTTTTGCAAGTAAGGAAACTGATTACATGATGTGATGAACCTTACAGGATGTGGTGAGAGATTTTCATTTTTGTGCAGCATCAATCTCCTATTTCATTTGAGCACAACATCTCTATTTATAAGTCATCTTCCTTGTGATCTTTGCCCTTGATCAGATCTCCAAGTGACATGTGTTGATCATCCATTTATGTCTTGGAAAATCAGTCTAGAAGAGTAGATTGATAGTTTGTCAGATCTATTGAATAAGCCATTGTGGAGTTGAGGTTTTTGATGTCTCTTCAGAAACTACTCTTACTTTCTAAACATGGTTTCTAAACTTTTTCTTCTAGAAGCTGGGTTAGTTGATCCAGTTGGCAGAAGAGATGATATACCAATTCTGACACTAGGTTTGACTCTAAATTTCCTTCTTTTTTTTCCAGTAACGTTCAGTCCTCCACATTCAAGTGAGCTTTCTGACGTACGGTATTAGTTCCTTGATAATTCTTTGATCTTATAGTCTTCAATCCAAGCTTTACCATGATGATTGAAGATAGTGTAACATGTTGTTCTCAGAATTTGCTTGATATCTTTATTGTATGCATACTTTCTGATGTCCAGTGCTACTTTCTGAAGACGTATACCTTGGTTTGTTGTTCTTGATATGATTTTCTTTAATCCGTAAGATATGTATGTATACTTTACATGATATAATATTCACTTTCTATTAGGATCAATCTCTTTAAAAGAGATAAATCATGTTTAAACATGTAAAGTGAAATTATTCGTTTCAAGTGTATGTCATGTAATATGAAAATACTGTATACTATGTCAAGAAACTCAAGGTAGACATTAATAGTTCTTCAAAGTATTTTCTTTAAATTAGTTTTGTTGTCATTCAAAACATATCACTTTAAAGCTTTCTAAAGGGTTCTAGAGCTAACAATAGCATCATCAGAAGATAAAACAGCTTCGGTGCAATGACTAAATCTCACTGCAGTGAGATATAGTTGTTGCAATGAGCCTGTAAAGAAGCACTAGAGCTAATATTGAAGTCCAGTCTTTGCATTGAGTTTTACTCACTACAGCAAGTTTTGCGGCTCAAGTTTGAAATTTGAATATTGCATTTTTTCCCTACTTGGGCTCTTTTTTAGCAATTTTAAGGATGATGTAAGGCCCATAGGCTCAAAAGCCAAGGCATTCTGTGCCATTTTAGGAATAGAAACTAGGTTAAGAGGAAGGAAGCTCTCTCTTATTTTCTTTTTCTTTTTCTTTAAGAAAACTTGCTCATACCTTTCCCTTATTTAATTTTTTGTATTTCTTTAGCATTTATTTTCTTTTTTTTTTGTAACCTTCTTCATGGAGGAGTAGTTTTCTTGCTAGCTCAAGGGATTCAAGAGTGAGAGTTTATGTTTTGAACTATTTTGGGTTTTTAATGGAATGCTTGGTGTAGTTCTCTTTCTCTCTTGTTTTTCTTTCTCTTTCCATGCTTATTGATTTGATATGTATATTGAGTGAAGTGCTTTTGTTGTTCATATGATTCATGATTTGTAAGCATGCATGCATAAGCTAATTGATTGGATGCATTCTAGTTGATTAATTAGAAGGTATTTAAGTAACCAAGAGGGTAGAGTTGATTCTTGATTTTGGATTCAGCTATGGCAATTGGTGTTTAAATTAGCTCATGCAATTAGGAATTGTGGTAGTAATTAACTACGTGTATATATTACTTCTTTCCATTTTAGTTGATTGGCTTTGAGGAAAATTACTTGTCAATTTTGTGATTACATGATTGACAACATAGCTTCCTACCAAGTGTTTGTCTTTTTGCTTATGTTAATAATAAACATTCCCTTGTTTGAGAATCGCCTAGGTTAGCTCTTTTATCATTACTACTTTCATTCATTTTCTATTTTAATTTCTTATGGAAAAAAATTCCCCCTTAGAACTCCAATTAATTAGTGTTGCTTCCTTGTGAAAGGATTCGTATTGAACACCACTCTTCAGTGCTCTTGTATAGCTTGGTTTGGGATTTTTTTCCTTTTTAACTTGGTGTTGACAATGGGTAGCCACTAATGAGATATGTGAACATCTTAGGATTTAGTATTGAAAGTAACAAATACATGCCTTCTATCTCAAAGTTGTGCATGAGATTTCAAATATGTTGTTCTTGTCTCTTAATTTTGCATGAGATTTCATGTGTATGTTTAATATCTCACAATGTGCCTAGGATTTCCTATATATGCCTATGTCTCATAATAACGCATGATATTTTCGTATGTCGAAGTGTTCATGTCATGAAAGTATCTTGAGAAAGAAAGTTAATGATATTGGTTTGATATAAGCATATACGTGTGCAAGAAATATTGATAATAAAAAGAAAATGGAAGTGAATGAACCTTGTCTACCCCTATTTTAAATTTAGTGACAACTAATTAGGTTGAGTTCATCCTAGGTGATTAGTTAGTTTGGAGTTTTCGTGACCATATTTGAATCATCAGGACGATGTTATGGTTGGCTT
This sequence comes from Dalbergia cochinchinensis, assembly GCA_031216125.1. Taxonomy (NCBI): domain Eukaryota; kingdom Viridiplantae; phylum Streptophyta; class Magnoliopsida; order Fabales; family Fabaceae; genus Dalbergia; species Dalbergia cochinchinensis. The sequence goes on from CM062368.1 coordinate 30,466,560, forward strand.
GAGGTCACGAGAGAGGCTGGTTCATCTATGCAAAGTGTTAGGATGTTTGAAATATGAGAAAAGTTAAAGAACAATGATTAATGTATGGTGTACATGAGCATCCTTTATGAATTCTTTGCTTACATGCTACAAGATGCTCTATGATTTATATTGTTTCATTCCATGAACAAGCATCCATTATGAATTATGCTTCATATCCATGATTTTAAGGCAGAATGCATTCATGCATAAAGACCATGAATTAAAGAAATGCTCATTTTGAATTTAAAGATTTTGAACTTAAAAATAAACCTTGATGTATGCACACTTTTCTTAACAAACCAAAGTGACTAATGACAACCACGATGATGCCTTATCTACTTTTGCCCTCTATTAAAAAATCTAGTATTTGTCACCTTTTTTATGTGTAGTCTTTAGAGGAAGCTGAGGAAAAGATCATGTTGAAGAAGGACCAGATGATACATCAAGTTGGTTCTTAGGTCCCCATGTCTTATTAGCTTTAGTTATATTTAGCTTACCCATTTTTAGTTTATAGATTATGTGTATGTATGTGCATTTAATAAGTGATCGGGAAGTTAGATCAATTTACTATGTTTGTTGTATATCTTATTTGATACTTTATGCGAAGTAAGCATTCAGATTGATCAGGCATATGATGCTTAATATGACCAGGGTATGCTTTCATGGATTTATGATGCTTTGATATGTATGAATGAATTATGTGTGCTTTTAATTCTCCACAATTTATGACTAACAGGTGTAATTAGTTATTAAGCCTAATGCTCCGAGGCTTAGTTTTATTTGAACATTTTTTTTTAAAAAAATATATTTGTTTTCAACATGACTTATTTTAAAAAGAAAAATTTATGAGATCAAAACATAATAATTTATGATTAACCTTAAAACAACTCGAGTGTAAAAGGTTAAAATTTAGGCTGTCACAAAAACTACTATAGTTGACTAAATTTGCATCGCCAACTAATTGCTAGACTATTCTAGAAAATGTGCATGCCTTTTCAACACTCCTTGATGGATATTTGCATGACTCCAAGTATCTTTGAGAAAATGATACTTGATAAACTATATGTTTTGTTCTGCTGTGACATACTAGGTTTTTTGTCATTGCTATTGTAGACTTGTTATCCCAAGAATTCTATATTGAACTTGTAATATTCTAGGTCTAGATCCTTTTAAGAAAGCCATTCCAAGTTGGAGGAATGCCTTCCCAAGCTTAGAGTAGATAATGCAAAATTCTACAGGATCTACAGGCCATGGACACAAGTTTTTCACTCCTTAGACTTAGGATATGCCTACCACTTCTCTTAATCTATACCCTATATGTTCTTGAAGGGCTATATGATAGAAGCATTTTCTTGAGACCAAAAGTACTAATGATTATTTCTTAAATAAAAATGAGTTAAATATACCAATATTTAATTAATTTTAGGGAACTATTACCCTTTGTGTTTTTTGCCCATAAATTAATAAGAACTCCAAAATTTAAACTAAAGCCCAAAAATTGAATCTTGAATTATAAAAATTTTGACTTTTTAATATTTTATTTTAATTCAAATTAGATATTTTCTTATTTATATTTATGTTTTAAAAATAAAAATAAAAAAACAAATGAGTATGAGACAACACCTTCCCTCCAAAAGCCAAACATGATTCCTGAGCCCTCCATTTGGGAGATGGTAACTAAAGACTCTTACTCATTCTTCTTCCCATTTGGCCTTTGTAACATCCCCTGCTGCTTTATGGATTGACAACTGTCCCTACAAACCAACACGGGTCTTTTCAGCGTGCTTTGTCCTCACTCGCATGCTTCCCAGGAAAACTTCCCAGGAGGTCACCCATCCCAAAATTGCTCCAAGTCAAGCACGCTTAACTGTGGAGTTCTTTCACATTGGGCTACCGAAAAGAAGATGCATCTTGTTGGTATAGGTAGTACAAATCAATTCATATAAGCCATCCTTAACTGTATAGTCCCATACCTATACAGTCTTAGGATCCCTCTCATTCGGGTGTGTAATCGGTTCATTCATGTACCCCTCCGCTTTCGAAGTCTGCCAGGAGCCGCTCCTTGTCCGTGCCTCCTTGCACCGGTGATCACTCCCCGACTTCGCAATCCCCAGGCGTTACATGCCCACCAGCTTTTGCCTGGTTCGTCCCCAAACCGCACCGTACTGGGAGAGGTGCAGGCTCTGATACCATTTTGGTAAACAAAAGACTGGCCCTTGAAGACCAAGACTACCGCGATGACCTGCCCGTAAAGAAGCAGTTTCAATTAAGTCCACATAAGGATAAACAACAAAGGTCAACCACAAACCAAGATTGTCCAAAATGTGGGAAGAATCATGGGGGTAGACCTTGCTTAGCTGGGCAGAACGTATGCTATCGTTGTGGAAAGCCAGGACACATAATGAGAGAGTGTCCAAATAGAAACTCAAAACCCACTACAAAGCTACAACACCAGAGTAGGGTCTTCACCATAAGTGCTGAGGGGACGTCACCACCCAAAAATCCGACCTAAGGTAAGGATGTTTTAGGATTCGATTATTACCTTTTGACTGAATTATTTGAGTTGTGTGTGAATTCCTTGCATGATTTATGAAATTTTTTCTTTTGAATTGTTTTCAAATGAATTTTGAGGACAAAATTCTATTTTAAGGTGGGTGGTAATGTAACACCCCGAAAATTATTTAAAAATTAATTTGAGCTTTATTAGTCATAATTTCAAAAATTTGATAGTTTGACCAATGATGAGGATGATCCAACGGATTTGTAAAAAAAAAAAAAACCATGAATAGTAACTTGCGGGCCCTACCGGTCCGTCGGGAGAGCCGAAACTATAAAATTGGGACCCGGAGATGCCCGAAATTGAGAAATTATATGATTATGGTTAGAAATAGGTAGAAATAAAGATTTTATACCCGAAATTAGGGCCTGTTTGCTTTGCATTTTCCAGTTTTCAGTTTTCCAGATTTGTAAAGGAAAATCAAAATCAAAACTAAAAACTGAAAATCGAAATTTTCGCTAGCTTTTTCAGTTTTTCCTTTACAAATCTGGAAAACTGAAAACTGGAAAATGCAAAGCAAACAGGCCCTTATTTTTCGGGCAATATTTGATTACCCGGGTACGGTGTTTCACCCGTTCGGTGAAATTTCGATGTGTGATTTTTAACACCGAAAGCTAGTTAATCTTTGCAAAATAATGAAGTCTATCCCTTTGAATGCCAGATGAATGGCTAAGATTTTATCTTGGATGAAAGATCAAATCTTAGCCATTGATATTAAGTTCCTTTAATGAAAAGCAATTATGCTTTATGTTAACCAATCACAATTTTTCTTATAAGATATATATGAGCAAAATTCTTCTCCAAGAAGCCATTGTCATTGTCATCCTCAGCCAGCATCTAGAGCATCAGAAAACTCCATTTTTGCTTCTTCAAACACAAGAAAACTTGATTTCAAATGCCAAAAATACTAACCTAGAGTTCATAAAACCACAAAGTTCCTTCACAAAACTTGTTCTACACCTTAAACCCTACAAATCTAACCGATTGAAATCTCAAATCCTCACCTTAATACCTCACTTCCCTACTGCCTAAGGAGGGTTTAGGACTGAAATTGGTGTCTTGAAGTGAAGGGAGATCACTTAGAACATCCTTTGAAGTATCAAGCTCAAAAGCTTTCAAAATAGGGTTTTCTTTGGCCTTTTCCTTTCAAAGTTTTTCTGAGCAATTCTTACTGGTTTCAATCCGAAATTTCTGGTTAATTTGGTGGATATTATGTTGTTATTGATGTATGAATTTTACTGAAGTATTTGGATGAGGTTAGAAAGATCATTTTGTCAAAAGATGTTGAGTGATACTTGCTGGATTTTCGGTTTTCTGACAGGCAGTGTATGATCACGAATTTTCTGGGTTTGTTGTGGGCATTTTCATGAACTGAAAAAAATATATGTTGTAGCTAACATCTTTATCTAGTCCCACGAATTTTCTTGGGTTTTTATTTTGAGTAAAACTGCATTAAAAAAATCAAGAACTGAAATTAAGCATATGCTGCCTGAAATACTAGAACAGAAGCTGTAAATTTTGCTAATTTTGTTACTATATCAAATGATAGAATCATCACTTTAAATTTTTACAGAGTATTATAGACATATTGAGGTTTTACCAGGATTTTTATTTATAATTTTCTGGGTTCAATTGCTAGGGTCAAAAATTATGAATTTTGGTTCTTGAGCTGAGGTTGGATGGTTTATGACCACTAAACTTTTAGAATTTTGTTACTATAGTTAGAGAACTCTAATTACCCTGAAATGTTTACAGGATCTTGGTGACACATTGAGGTGTCACTGAGAATTTTTATAGCAATTTAATTGATCATTTGGTATGAGAAATAAATTGTGCTACTTGAGTGAAAAATCTGCCAATGTGCTGAAGTTGTGATGATGCCTTGAATTAATGACCTAATGGCATTTGGTTTAAGTTGATGTGTATGAATGCATGCCATGAACTTCCAAGATTATGTTATGAGGAATGAATGAATAATATATATAGGTTTGAAGTATTATGAGATCAGAGAATTATTTTCATGCATATAGAAATGCGATGCATGTATATGTGAGCTTGAGGATAATGTATGTGCTAAGTGAACAATGAAGTCCCCTTTAGTATAAAAAGGGCACGAAGAAATCCCCAGTAGGGTACGAAGAGATCCCCAGTAGGGCACGAAGAGGTCCCCAATAGGGCACGAAAAAGTCCCTCTTTAGGGCACGGAAAAGTCCCCTTTATTATGTCAAGGGCACGAAAAGATCATTGTAATTGCCATATGTATATGTATATCTTGTTAAATTATTGGTCTTGAAAGAATTCCTATGATGTTGAATGTTATGAAATACATGTTTTAAGTTATTGAATAATAAAAGAGACCCACTTCGGAAAGGTGATTTTATAATTTTAAAATGAACATTTGATATGTACATATTACATGCTCACACTTTCTTAATAAACCGAAGTGGCTGGGGCGATGACTATGACAGTATGAATGGGTAATTGGGGAGTTACCCTACTGAGAATTGTATAATTCTCACCCCTATGTTTTTGTGTTTCCGTGTCGTCTCCAGGTTGACACAGAGGACCGAGGGACTGCTATGCAAAAGAACTCAGAAGTGCAATAGTGTAGTAGTTAATGCTTGTATTATGTTGTATTTAGTGGAATGAACATGTGTGTAAATATCTCAGAGAACAAAGGTGTGTTAAAGCTCATAAAAGAGCTTCCTTTATGTACTGAACTTTGTATTAAATAAATATTTTGGTTTCCTTGCTATATATTTTAGTAGAATGATGACCTAGTTATCTCACGAATCAATCAAATGGCTATAGATATTTAAGAAAGGTCCGCTAATTTAGAAGTAACAACTCTCGGGTCTGATGTCATGACTTAAGGATGATGTTGTACTTGGGAGGATGTTACAGCCTTCATCTTCTCCTATCCCCCATGGAAACAAGACTTTTGAAACTCAAAATTCTATGTAAGTTTCATAAACTTTTCCTAAAAATAAACCCATATTGTCTCTATTATTAAATAAGTGTTCATTTTGAAAATTTTACTTTTCAATAAATAAATGTCTATTTTAAAAATCTAAGCAATATTAATTAGTTTTTCAACTATAACCTTATTAAAGAGTAGTGGAGGAAATAGAGTAGTAATTAAGAAAGAAAGAGGAAAACAATGAGAGTGATTTAGTAAAATATACATAAATTATCCTAACATCAATATTTTACCAATCATTTATTTAATTTATGTGTATATTTAAAATTGGACACTTGTTTGAGAACAAAGATGTTAAAAGAGTCTTATTATATATTCTAACTTATTTTTCGATATCAAACAAGACATCTATTTTTAAAATAAGTGAGAGATTTAATGGTACATGGTTTTATTAAAATAATTTATTTTAAAACCCTTTTATTCACATGGCCTCCCATTAATGTATGTCTTTAATTATTTTTTTCGTTGTTGGTATTTCTTTTATATGTGAAGTGAGAATCATCATTTTAGTCTTTAAAAGATTATATCGCTGATAAAATAACTCCTGAAAGAAACTATATTTGCTTGTAATTCTTTAAAGATCTATCTCATTTGACAAATTTGCTCAAATATCAGGTGATCTTTATTTTCATTAACAAAACTAATTTTTTCTAAGATTATTTTGTCAAATATATGATCTTTTAGGAGAATAAAGTAATGGTTTTGTATTGTCAACTTGATATAAAAAGTGTTATTTTGACAAATATATGATCTACTTGGGGGTAAAATAGTGTTTCTAAAATGTCAACTTGACATAAAACATACTATTTTTGTTTACAAAAATGAATATCAATTGATGTTTAGGTCAATTTGTCAAGCATGATAGATATTTAGAGAGACCTGTCAAATATAATTTCTTGTAAGAACTATTTGTTGAACAATACACTCATTCAAAAACTAAAATGGTAGTCCTTCCATATTTTAAAAATATTTCTATGCATAAAATAGAGAATTTTGTTGTCAGAATTTGGAAAAGGAAGAAAATATTGTTAGAAAATGAGAATTTGCTGTACAATGTGACAATTAATGTGCTTCTTATAAATGACTCAATTTCGATTTGAGTCTCTCATCTTGGAACTCATTCTTAATCGTAGATAAACTGCATTTGCCATAATGTCTGACCACAACTCGGTGGCTATTGCTAGCTTTGTTTAACTTCCTCTCTAATCATGCTTGCTAAAATTCAATATGACAAGTTAACATCTAAAATACTACATGACTATTAAAAGAGGTAACATAAAAGTGTAGGTGAAGATGTGCACGAGAAGGGGGGTTGAATCATGCATTGATCCTTTTTTGCATTTTCTGAAGCTTCTGAAAGTAATTACCATCAAGTATAAAACTTGAAGTGCAGCGGAAATAAGTTAATAGTTTCAGAAAGTAGCTTTCTGAACCTTACCGAATAAAACACTCCCTATTAAAAGAGATAACATAAATAGAGACAGATATAATTAAGATCGATAGTGAGTTAACAATGCAACAAAGATAAAAAAAAGGAGATCAGAGTGAGAAAGAAAGGACACAGGGAATTTTATACTAGTTCAGCCAACCTGCCTACATCTAATACTCAACAACTATTGAGGTTCCACTATAACAAGAACTTCCTCAACTTGAGAAAGTAAAGATGGATAGTCTTTACATTAGCCTTCCCAAGCTATCATCCATGGATTTCATAAATCACCTGTAGCCAAGGATTTTAAGTAGTCCTATACTAGTCTCTCCAAGCTAACATGAGTAGTCTTGTACTAGCCTCTCCAAGCTAACCCGTGATCAGTAGCCACCCCCACTGTCACGTTGTAAGTAGTCTTGACACTGGCCTCTTTAAGCCAAATAGTGAACAGTAGCCAACCTCACTGTCACGTTGTAAGTAGTCTTGCTCTAGCTTCTTCAAGCTGCAAGTAGTCTTTCCCTAGCCTCTCCAAGCTGCAAGTAGTCTTTGACTAGACTTCAAGGATAAAACTGACTACATGATAAAGATAGAATATTCCAGGAAGTGGGAAGAGACAAAGTTTCCTCTCTTGAATCTTTAAATCTCTTAACGTTTTTCAAGCTTAGGATCTCCTTATATAATGGTCTTTCTTTGTGACCATTGCCATAGATCAGTTCTTCAGGTGACACGTGTTGATCATCAGTTATGTTTTGAAAGAAACAACTAGAAGAGAGGTTGACAGAACTGTCACATCAATTGCAAAAGGCATTATAAATATGAACTTTCTGATCTTCTATCAGAAACTACTTTTCTACTTTCTAAGCAAGCTTTTTGAACTGCTCCTTTATGAAGCTAGGGTCGTTGACCAAAGAGGCAGAAGAGATGACATGCCAGTTTGAAATTGGATTTGACTTAATAATTTGAAATTCAAATTTCCCCCCCTTTCCTATAGCATTCTTTGCTCCATATACAGTTGAGCTATCTATGTATGTAATCAGCCCTTGAAGAGTTGTTTCATCTTTTGATCTCCAATCAAATCTTCTTTATGATGATTTTTTTTGCGATTGTGATGACTAAAGATTAAATAACAAATTGCATATGGACATGTTTTGATATCTTCATCTTAAAATACTTTCTAATGTCTTGTGCTACTTTTTAAAGTCTCTTTCCTTGGTTTCTTGTAGCATTGTAGCCTGCCTCTGATCATTAGCTATCAAAAGCTTGGATAAGGATATAATTTCACTTCTATTTCATAACAAATCTTGTAACATGTTTACACATGCATAGTGAAATATATATACTCATTTGAGTAAGCTTTGTTCTTGCTAAATGATATATACCTATTATAATCTTACAAGCAACTTAATAGAGACATCAGTCATTCTTTAAAGTATTTTCTTTGAATTGGCTTTATTATCATTCAAAACACATGAGTGTAAGGGTTCTGGAGCTAACAAAAATTTCACTCTCATTGTGTTTAAATACTTCTCAACCAATATCAATTGAATTCTTGAGATTTTTCAGGTCACTAAATGCACACACACTAGGGATATCAGTACTGAAATATTTTAACTAATTGTTAGGGCGAGTGATTGACATCCATTTTGAATCATTGGATGTGATGTTAGTTTCCATATACTCTATCTTTACTTCATATACATTCAATAGTTATAAAGTGGGCATGCAATGAACACCCACTTTTTTGTGTTTAAATAATATTTCTGAATAGTTAGTGACCCTAATGTCTCCCCTATAGGAGAATATTGGGTTTTGAATTGTTTCTTTATGCATAGGATATGAAAGCCCATGAGCCTTTTTTTTGTCACACTTTAAGGTTCTTTGATTCCATAATCTCTCACTAAATCCATTGATCAAATGCATAATGAGAGCAACAAACAATTTGGTGTTAATTTTATCGGATTAGATACTAATACCTTGTTTGGTAAAGGTTTTTAAAAATCATTTTTTGATTTTTAAAAGTAAAAAAAATAAAAACTTGTTTGACTGGTTTCTCAATACTTATTTTAAAAATAAAAAAACATAACTCCTATTTTAAAAACAGAAAAACAAAAACTGTTTTGAGATTTTCTTCAAAACTGCTTTTCATAACTCTCATCTTCAATATTCGATTTTAGAATAAAGAAGAAGAAGGAACAGTGCTAACAGTGAGCTCCTCTACCACCACCACCACGACCACCGATGACACCTCTGTCTTTCATCATTTTCTCACTGCCTAGTCGCACTATCATGCAACCACAACCATCGCGGCCTCTTCCCTTCACAAACCACCTTCGCCACTTATCCCTTCAGATCTGCCTTCATACCCGCCACGAGCTCCGCAGCTCCTTTGCGAGAATGAGCCCAACAACCACGTTTGCCTTCCATTACTGCATAGCCACCATTGGGCACAAGTCGCAGTAGAATCGCTCACCGCTGTTTCGCTTCAGATCTACCTTCATATTCCTTCCTCGTTTCCCTGCCTCCCACGCCTCCACTACCCATCATTGTCCTTCCCGATGCCAACGTGTGCTTGCTGTGGTGAACTGCCGGGACGCGATCCACCTCCGCTAGTGTATAAGACCAGATCCACTGCCTTCGCTGCCTCTACGACCCTCCTTCTTTCTTTCTTTGCTTTTCTCTTTCTCTCTTTACTTCTCCATTCTTCTCATTATTGTGGTTGCTGTTCTTTGTTGATTTCACTATTGACACCAAGTTGTAAATTGATCTAACTATTATTGTTTGTTGATCTTTGTTGTTTTGATCTTCGTAAATTAACACCAAGCTATCCTTTGTAGAAATGTTAATTGCCAAACAATTTTTTTGTTTTATCTATTTTAAAAGTTGTCTTTTAAAAAAATTACCCAAACAAGTCTTCTTGTTTTTTATTTTTAAAAAATTAATTTAAACTTGTTTTCAAAACAGTTTAAAAAAAATAAAAATAAAAATAATCCCAAACAACCTCTAAGAATTCAGAACACCCATAATAGATATAACATGAACAACATTAAAGTGCCTACCATTTGAAGCCATATTACAATATGAGATTGATTTCCTATTTATTCTCCGTCTCTTATGTTAGATGTCATATCAATAAAGTAGTAGCCATCAATAGTCTTGAGATAGTGGAGTGGTGATCTTGTCAATAAGTGAATATATAGCAATTAGATCGATCTTACCTATTGGTTACTCGATCCGGACTTTCACACCCTTCTCAACCCCCATAATTGAGCCTAAACCCAATAACACATGTAAATCTTAAACCCATTATAGATCATATTATAATAATGAGAATCTTGAGGAAGCAATCAAACTATCTATTCAATTTGTGTTACTAAAAAAAAAAAATACCATCAATAAATGAGTAGCCCAAACCCAAAAAATTCCAACATTATTTGGCACTTGAGAAATGATACATGACTATTTTTATACCTACACTAACTACTTCCACCAAGCTAGATGACAAAATAAATGGATGGGGATTGTATATTATGGAAGGGCAAAGTGTGAAGAGGAAAGAAGAAAGAAAAAGCAACTTCTTCCTTCTTTCATGATCTATCATCTCCCTTTTTTTGTTTCTTTCTCTCTCTCTCTCACCCAAAAGTTTTTATTTTCTCTCTCTTTTTCACATTTTTCTCTTTGTTATTTGTCATTCAAGAGAGGAAAAAGAAAAAGGATAATCAACATCTATTGCTAGCACACAAAACTAATCCTCACGGATGAAACTTAGCTCATTCCATTTGATTTCTCATGTGTTCGTGGTTTATGTCTCAAGACATGGATTTTTTTTCCCAATTTTTTCAGTAACAAAATGAATTGAGAATGGCTCCACTAGAAGCTAAGATTTGTCGTTATTGTTGAAAATTGGAGTTGAAAAATTATAAACACGTGTTATGAAAAGTTATAAACCAGTAGCAAAAAGTTATAAACCATTGCACAAAAAGTTGTAAACCAGTAGCAAAAAGTTGTAAACTAATTAAGAACACATACTAAATAGGTTGCTGAAAACTGGATTTGAAAAATTGTAAATGTGTGTCACGAAATGTTGTAAACCAGTATGCAATAAAGTATAAACCATTGTACAAAATGTTGTAAACTAGTAGCAAAATATTGTAAACCAATTGAGGACACACACTAACCAGATATTGAAAATTGGAGTTGAAAAATTGTAAATGCGTGTTATCAAATATTGTAAACTAGTATGTAAAAAGTTGTAAACCAGTAACAAAATGTTGTAAACCAATTGAGGACTCTAAGTTTTCATAATTTTTATAGAGACCTAAATATAATAATAAAATTAAATTATAGTCATTAACAATATATTTATTAGTCATATTTGGTGCTTAATTTGATTTGTTGTGGAAAAAAAATGTAAGATCATTTATATATATTCACATATACATATAATGTCATTCTTAAAGACATAATCTAAGTTTTTAAAACTGTACTAATAATTTGTATTAATAAAATTCATAATTGTATGAATATAAAATAGAAGTAAATAATGTACTAATAAAATTTAATTTAAAGCAGAACCATGTGCTGATTGCCCTGCCGAGGAACCACCAACTGCCTCGCTTTCGGCACCCCTTTCTGAGTCATGTGCGAGGGTGAGCACAAGATCTGCCAATGGTGGTAGAGGTGGAGGTGGAGGTAAAGGCACATGCCCAGGAGTGGGTATCATGGTAAACTTCCCATAGGCACGGGGTGGTGGCATAGAAAGGATAGAAGTAGAGGTGTGAGCGGCTGCGGTGGACACCTGAGTGAGAAGGATGATTCTTTAATTGTTTAGGACACCTTTCCCTTTTCCCTTATTTTTTCCTTTAGGTGTCATATTTGAAAAAGAAACAACATATGAAAAATCAATTCATAATATAACAATTTAAAATGAAAAGAATGTAATAAATTAAGACTAGATACATCACATTTAATCTGAAATTTGAGGACTATCTTCATTATTCTCAATCTCAATATCATCCTCAAACTCATCTTCCTCGTCTTCGCCATCCTCCTTATCACTACCATCACTTTCATTGCTTTTACTCACTAATTGATCACTAGAAGAGTGAATTATCTGAACATCAGCCGAGTCAAAATGTAAAGTTGGCAAAGTTCCCATATCAACGACTACCTGAGAGGGAATTAGGTCATTCACTTGATAAGCATCGTCAAGTAGTTCTTTGACCTCAACTCGACCCCTAAGTTTAGTTTTCATGACCATCTTCCAATCCTTTCTGCACTTTCCAGGGTATGGTGCATAATATACCTGTCTTGTATTCTGGGCAATAATGAAAGGATCATATGCAGTGTATCTCTGAGTATGATTCACCTTAATAAGTTTATATTGATTGTGTGTGCGTGTTCCGTCAGGATGTCTGGGGTCATACCAATGACAAATGAAAAACACTACCAATTTTGAGGTCCATCACCTACATATTCAATCTCAAGTATTTGTTTGATTACTCCATACTAATCACTCTCCCCATTGCCTGCATCCTCTCTGACATATATCCTTTTATTGTCTGTTGCTTTCCCTTGACCCCATTTAAATGTATGAAACTTATATCCATTTACATAATACATTAGCCAACTGTTTGCTTTGTTAGCAAGACCCCAAGCCAAACTTCGTAAATAAGGACATGTTACATTATTATTTTTTATCAAACACCTACATGAATAATTGAACTTCAAACATCAACAAAAAAGAAGACAACTAGAACATGAGTATGAATTTTGGATTAAATGGTTACTAGATAATTAGGTTACATACAAAGGATCTGAACCATGCTGGAAATTGTTCAAGGGTGTGTCACTCATCAACTTGTTCAAAATACCTGTAAATTAAACATTGCAGGTAAAATAAGATTTGATGCATGACAGTGTATCAACAATTGAAAGTGATACATTGATATAGCTTACGTCTTAAATGATTGCACTTCATCACAGTTGATTAAGATATGCAAATGCGTTGCATGTTTCTCTCTCTGATAGCCAATGTGGTTTGGACTTTCTAGCAGCACGTCCTTGCTAATTGAATATAGACAAAGTATATTGAACTAAACTTTCACCCCCATCATCATTCCGACCAACCCTTGTTCATCTAGACTGAACATGAGACTCAAAGTAATAGGAACAAAAAAAAGATGTCTTCTTCGAGATATATGCGTCACATATGGAACCTTCTACTTGAGTTCTATTTTTAACAGTTCTCTTGAAACTTCCAATATTTCTTTCAAACGAATACATCCATTTATACTGAACTGGTCCACACACTCGTGCTTCATATGCCAAGTGTACAGACAAGTGCTTTATAGAATCAAAGAAACCGAGATGAAATCTTCTCTCTAATTTGCACAGAACTATAGGGATGTTTCTCCCCATAATGAGGAGATCTTCAACCCTCAGAGTGGACGAGCGTAGGTCTCTAAAATATCGATTCAACTCATTCAATGGTTTATAAACAGGGAGAGGTAATTCTCTAAATACAATAGGAAGTAAACACTCCATAAGTACATGACAATTATGACTTTTCATGCCAAAAAATTGTCCTTGTGCAAAATTGGCGCATCTACCTAAATTTGAGGCATAACCGTTAGGCATCCTCAACTCCTGCATCCACCTACACACAACTTGTTTTTGCACAGAAGTTAGTATATAACTGGCCTTCGGCTTACACACATGACCATCTGGGAACTTCTGTAAACTCAACTCAGGTCTCTTACAATAATTAGCCAAATCTTTTCTTGCTTTCGTATTGTCCTTTGTCTAATTGGTGTCCATCACAGTATTTATGATATTATCACACACATATTTTTCTACATGCATTACATCAATATAATGACGAACTATATTATCCCCTAATAAGGCAGCTCCCAAAATATACTTTGTTTGGTCCAATTATGATCTACCCCATATCCTGGTAATCGTATGGATTTTCCCAGTTCAGTTATCTTTGGAAAGTCTCTAACTCTATGCCAAACTTGGTTACCATTAAGCCTCATAGGAGGCTCATCACATTCAACCATCTTTTTTTTAAATGCGTCTTTCTTACCCCTAAATTCATGATCAAGGTCCAAAAACCTCCAATTACAGTCAAACCATGAGTTTTTCCGACCATGTTTCAATGTGAACGCTTTTGTATCCTCCATGCATATTGGACATTCCAATTTTCCCTGCGTTATCCAACCTGACAACATTCCATAGGTCGAAAAATCATTGATAATCTACATCAATGCTGCCCTCAGCAAGAAATTTTGTTTCGTGGAAATATCATAAGTTTGTACACCCGAATACCACAGCTCTTTAAGTTCATCAATCAATGGTTGGAGGTAAACATCATTCTTGGCTTTGGGATTATCGGGGCCAGGGATTATACAAGTTAGAAACATGTAAGGATCTTTCATGCACACTTTAGGAGGTAGATTTTAAAGTGTAACAACCACAGCCCAGCAGGAATTGGTTTGGTCAAAGTGTTTCCTGGCTTCACCATGGGAAGGGTGGGTCATGACACCATCATTTCTCTTATTCTCAAAGTGCCATCTCATGTAAGGTGCTGAACTCATTGAAGCATACAACCTCTTTAACCTTGGAATTAAGGGCAAATAATGTATTTTTTGTAGGAACATCCTTATATCTTCCATTTCTAGATCGTTTTGGTTTAAACCTAGGGTTTTCACAAAATTTGCATTCGGTTAAGTCTGCATTATCTTTGTAGTACAACATACATCCCTTCAACCAATAATCTATTTTTTCTTATTTTAGCCCGAGTTTTGAAACTAATTTCTTGGCCTGATAAAAATCCTTTGGAATAGAACTAGGTTGTTGACTAATCTCACTCATCAATGTTGCCCATTGGCCAAATGAATTTTGACTTTGGTTTGCTTCTGACTTTATAGCTAACATCCTAACCGCTAGAGACAACTTCGAGTGTACACATCCTTCCCACAGAGGGGCCTTATAGCCTCTAGTATAGAGAAAAATTTCTTAGCCTCGGCATTAAGAGCCTCGACAGAAGGTTCATAATCTGCATGAATTTGAGGAC
This sequence comes from Dalbergia cochinchinensis, assembly GCA_031216125.1. Lineage (NCBI taxonomy): Eukaryota > Viridiplantae > Streptophyta > Magnoliopsida > Fabales > Fabaceae > Dalbergia > Dalbergia cochinchinensis. The sequence goes on from CM062368.1 coordinate 30,481,624, forward strand.
CAACTACATCATAAATCATTTCCTCATAGCGTCTAGAGTTATCCTCCCAATTAATATTTTCCGTGACATGCTTGTCAATATTAACTCTACTTGAACTACTTCTAACATAGGCATTTTCAATACTAGCATGTTCAAAATTTTGTGTCGCAACTTCTCCATGCATAGTCCAAACCTAATAATCCATCATAAAACCATCCTTATACAGATGATACCTAATGGTGTCCATAACAAAATATTTCCTACATTTGCACCTAGCACAGAGACACCGAACTTTCTATTCATTCATAAATTGAACTGTCTGACAAGCCACCCTTATAAATTGTTCAACTCCTGCCTAAAATTCAGGCTTGATTCCCCCACGACTAGGGTGTCATACATCCATAGTCTGTTTGTGGGATCATGGTTCTTGGATGTGTAATTTAACCTAACAAATTCATTTAAAGTTTCAGAAATTAAAATTTTGTTTAATTATAAATATCTTTCAACAAACTATCTTATGAAAGTAAAAGTCTTATAAGTAAATGGATTGTGGTCTTTAACATCACAGAATATTTTCTATGTGTGAGTTTTTAACTTAACAAAAGATCAGCAGAACCTTCCCTTAAAATAAAATTCCAGTCTTTAACTTAAAAAAAAAAATCGACAGAACCTCCTCTTAAATTCAGACATCCCAAGAAATTGATTTCAACATATATATATATATATATTCAAATAAAGTTCATAAACAATCAAACAGTCATTTAAAGATCCTAAAACCGTTCTAGAGCATACCTCCTTATAACATCACAACATGCATTTCCTGCAATCTCCGCATACATAATCAATCTCCATAACAAACAATGCAAACAAGTCGGGGAATGACCTCTACGCCCTTCCCCCAAGTCATGCAATCCCAATTTCCTACAACTCTAACTTATAAATCATAAGTCTCTATCCCAACAAAAATATAATTAAATAAAGAGAAGAAACAATTACTTACCTCAGAATTGTCGGATGGTCCTTATATATGACTTAGCTCTTTGAATGAATTCTTCTCTTTGTGCCTAACAGAAGTAATAACCTTCAAGGAGCTCCTGAAATTAGTCATGCATCATTAAGATGATCTAAACACATAACCGATCAGGGTTTTCCAACAGAAATAATGAGTCCAAAAAATTGCTATATCAACAGTGATACAATAAAGGAATTTGTTTTTCTATATAACATCAAAATTCATAAAAATCCCTTACACTTGTTGGTCATTTTAAAGGTAGGTAAAATTCAAGAATAAATATTTTATCAGTGTCAGAAATGAAAGTCAAGAATCTTCAACATTATCAAGAAATCACTATCAATAAATAGAGTTATGCACACCTGAGAAGGCTTTCACAGAGGTAGTGGCTTTCACAATGATGGCGGCAACATGCGACTTCTCCAGCGGCAACAAGGCTCGGCAGAAGCAATGGTCGCTCGATGGGGGGGCTGTGGTCGCGAGGCGGGGGGGCTGGCTGGGGTCGCAAGGTGGAGGGGCTAGCCGGGGTTGCTGGGCGGAAGGACTGTGGTCGCAAGGCAAAAGGGTTGGTTGGGGTTGCTGGGCTAAGGGGCTGGCTAGGGTTGCGGTGCAACGCGAGCGGTGCCAGCCTCTGACATTGGACGACGGCGGCGAGGTGTAGATTGCGGGGCGCAGGCAGCGGGGTGGGGCTTAGTGTGCGAGGAGCAGACTGTTGCAAAGGGGTTGGGGTTACGGTGCGGTGAGGGCAAGCGGCGGCGGGGCGCGGGGTAGCGGTGCACACGCAAAGGTCGGCGGTACAGGTCTTAGAGAGAAACAAAGAGAGTTGAGAGGAGAAAGAATGTTTCCTTTGAAATGAAAGATATACAAGCTTCTGTAATTGTATTACCAACGGATTTTCAAATTATCGACAGAAAATCCATCGGTAATAATCAATTTCAAAAAAAATTAAAAAATAAATTATCAATGAATTTTCCGTCAGTAATTTTTAATTCCAAAACAATTAAAAAATCAAATTACCGATGGATTTTTTCGTTGGTAATAATTAATTCTGAAAAAATTAAAAATAAAACTACCAATGAATTTTTGTCTGTAAATTTTCATTTATTAATTTATAATTCCAATTAATTATTGAAAGATTTTTCGTCGATAATTTTTAATTCCAAAAAAATTAAAAAATAAAATTATCCACAGATTTTTTGTCATTAAATTTTAATTTTATTAATTTATAATTCCAATTAATTACCGACGGATTTTTCATCAGTAAAGTTAAACTCAAATAAATTTTTCACAATCCGCTGGTAAAAAAATTTTGAAAAAAAGTTTAAAATAAAATTACCAATGGATTTTTCGTCGATAAATGCGCGTCATTCTTTGCGCAATATGGCGCTAAAATTACCGACGGATTACCGATGGAAAATCTATAGGTAACGTCCTCAGAGCAATTTTTTTTTGCTCGGATTTCTCATTTTCAATCGGTATTACTGAGGAAAAATTCTATCAGTAAAATCCGTCAGTAACCTGGGTTTTTCTTGTAATGTATGTTAATTAGTCTAATAATAATAATTATATTTATTAATTTAGTAATGAGATTGTTGTGTTTACTAAATTTAGTTTAATTTACATAATCAAATTATTTTTTAAAGTTTTATAGTTTAATATAAATACTATTTAAAAGTTTGAATAGGTGAAAATATAGAATCCTCAATTGGTTTACAATATTTTTTTACTAGTTTATAACTTTTTGAGTAATAGTTTACAACTTTTTGCATACTAATTTACAATATTTCATAATACACATTTATAATTTTTCAATTCTAGTTTTTAGTAACTTATTTAGTATGTATCCTCAATCGGTTTACAATATTTTCTTATTGGTTTACAACTTTTTGCTACTGGTTTATAACTTTTCATAACACGCATTTATAATTTTTCAACTCTAGTTTTCAACAATAACAGCAAATCTCAGCTTCCAGTAGAGTCATTCTCAATCCATTTTGTTGCTAAAAAAAATGGAAAAAAAAAATTCATGATGAAGAATGAAGAAAAAAAGGTGAGAAAGAGAGAGAAAATGAAAGCTTTTGATGAAAGAGAGAAACAAGAAAGAAAAAGATGACAGGTTATGAAAGAAGAAAGACGTTGTTTTTTCTTTCTTCTTTCCTCTCCCACTTTGCCTTTCCATAATTACACAATCCTTATATATTTATTTTATCATCTAATTTGATAGAAATAATTGATATAAATATAAAGATGATCATGTATTATTTCTTTTCCCTATTTGCTAAACCATAACTTCTAATTTTGAAGTTCGTGGCCCGGCCATGTGTACCAAACGGTACATCAAGTACATTATTATTTCTCGTTCAAACCATTGATTGTGAATGGTGATTTTCTCTAAGATTTTAAACCTCGGGGAAAACGAGAACAGTCAGAAGTGTAACATATACATGATACAGTGACAAAGATAATAATACAGGATAGCTGATTATGAAGCACCTTTTTAACGATGTGACACAAAACTTGGTTTATCCCATTTTATAATCTCCATATACTGCTGTCCTCCTCCAATTTCAATAATATAAATTATGATTAACAAGTAGGATAGTTTTGCCGTGTCGTATTAACCACCAACTTATATGGTTATATTCATCAAGTTTCCCAAGTTCTCAAATGAATCCGCGGGTGGAAGTTCAGGACAATTGGGCATAATTGGGGAAGGCATCTATGTATACTGAAAGATGAAACGAAGGTTGCGAGCAACGACAAAGCAGGCCAGCTTTTTGGGGTCCAGGGAATCCCATCAAACTCAATATATTATTTTAATGAGAGAGGTTGCAACTGACATGGACTAGGGTACACATCAGAAAAGATTTTGGCACCCAATAATGAAATTTGTCAACGGGGGTTCTCACGTTTAAGCTCTTTCAATTTTCCCTTGTGAAAGTATGTGTGGTTGAAGTGGACTCATTCCATTGTCTCAACAAAGGGGCGGTGAGTGGTTACCACCATTTTATAATGACAACCCTTCCATGCTTTTCCTTGCTTTAGTTTCAACTCAAAGTGCTTTCATAGCAATCATTTATCTCCCCCCTCTAAGGACATCCTTCTTCTATTTTAATGTATGAATGAACTGGCAGCATCTTTTGCTTGAATCTTAAAGCTCACTTCATAAGTTCCTTCCATTTTCGTGTTTTAAACTTGTTAGTTTGTGAGCTCTCAAAGGGATATATCTTGATTTCTCAAGGGTAAGAACTTCCAAAAAATGGGAAGACAGCCTTGTTGTGATAAGGTTGGTTTGAAGAGAGGTCCATGGACTATTGAGGAGGATCACAAGCTCATGAACTTCATCCTCAACAATGGCATCCATTGCTGGAGAATGGTGCCCAAGCTTGCAGGTATATAAATTTTCTTTACTACAATGACACAATCAGAAAATATATATATATATATATATATTGCTAGGTTTTTTTATTTTTTTTCATAGAAATCATAATAATCTTCGAATAAAATGGAGAGTTATCACTTGCTTATTTATCTAAGTGGTAATAAATATATCACATTATTCTGGCAACTAAATTAGATAAAAAAAATTTCTATGTAGCATTTTTTTTCCTTCTTTATTATTGTATTAAAGGAGTATCTGACTCTGTGTATTTTGCATGGTGGTGAAGGTCTGCTAAGATGTGGGAAGAGCTGCAGATTGAGATGGACTAATTATCTGAGGCCAGACCTCAAGAGAGGTGGCTTTACAGAAATGGAAGAGGATCAAATTATACAACTACACTCACGTCTTGGTAACAGGTACATTATCCGTTTCTGAATGGTCACTTTGCCAAGAAGAAAATAAAAAAATCTAAAGAATTTTGGACACTATATGTGACGAAGCTTGTGATACGATGCTAGCTTGGTGTAGTCATTTACAAATTTCATTGGACGCATATGTTTTCTAACACAATAAAGCACATTTTCCAGGTGGTCTAAGATTGCTTCACATTTTCCCGGGAGGACGGACAATGAAATCAAGAACCATTGGAACACAAGAATCAAGAAGAAGCTGAAGCTCCTTGGACTGGACCCCGTGACCCACCAGCCAATTGAACAAAAGGAAAACAATGATGAGGACAAAAATAATAAGACCAATCTACAGCCAACTATTTCCAAAGGGTCTGAAGAAAATGAGGAGAATAAGTGCTTCGGCAATGATTACACCGAGGACATGACTCAAATGACAAGAACAGAAGGGAAAAGAGAAGAAAACAAGGTGAATTGTGATGATACCCCTGAATTTCTAAACAATTTTGAAATGCTATGCTCACAGTTGGACTTGGGAACATGGGTGGCACAAGAAGGGAACATCAGTACTAGTTCTTCTGTTTCTCTGGATGATTCTAGTTACCTTTCTATGGGTCATGAATCTCCTTACCCTCAGGAAAAGTCCTTACAGCAATGGGTTGAAAGTATGGATTCATTTCTCTCGTGGGATGGCTTCAGTGCCGTTGACCAAGATATTTTCTTCTAGAGATTGTTATTTAAATGCCCAAAAATCCCAAACACCTAGGCGCTTCTCTTACAAAAAATATGGGACTCACGTCTGCATTTATTATCCACTTGTTCTCTCTTCATATTATTCCTTCGATTTGTTTTAAGATGTTGGGTGTCCATGCATCTTAGGGTGTTAAAATAACTTTTCTCTTTCTTTTTGAAAACACGCAACACACCCAAATTTATTATATGTACTCATTATATATTAAATATTGTGTTAGACTTACAATCTATCCATCGGCAGATTGGACTTGAATGAAGTGCATATCTATTTACTATGTTATTTGTACTAATTATATATTAGATATCATATTGACAACTCATATCTTATTTATTATTAGAATAGATTGTTAGTCGATATTCTAGTATTATAATGTATAATAAATATAAATAAAGTTATTCCATTATAAATAGAGCACCTTCTTTTACAGTCTCAACTCTGAAGCAAAAGGATGTGCGAAAGACTAATGTAGAGAATATTTCCACTTATCCTTGCATTTTCTTGTTTCTTGCTGCATTGACGGCTAACTTTGTTAATGGGATAATGGTTTGATATTAGATGCGGATTACATTTTGTAATTGCATGTTCCTTCAATGTATTGCTTGGATGGAGCTCCTCATAACGTTCGACCCTCTCAGTCTCCACATATATGAAGGCTTGCTAAGATCATCACTTTTATTTGTCTCCTCTACGATTGTTGATTTATCAAAGTACTCACTCATCATGAAGTGTCCATCGTTTTCGATAAGTATTCTTTATTGAACATATCAATTGCAATAAATTTATAATTGTTGTGGGAGAAAAAATCATAAATAAAATAAATGTATAAAAATATTTTAAAAAATTGTCCAGATGTAATTATTAATTATAAAACTCGAGTTCATTGTTTCGGCTGTCTGCTATGGACTCGTAATGATGGTCTATGGAGAAGAAAGTAACCATATTTAATTCGTTCCTTAAACCTCCTTAAGTAATTAGTGTGTTAGGGACCAATTGATGACTGGTGCAACTTTATAATATACATGCGGCAGCTTACTTTAGATATTATTTCTTTAATCAGCATTTGGATTTTGATGATTGGGAATGAGTCGTGCCAAGCACTGAAAATTATTCGTGCGGAACATTGGCACTTTTTACATGCATGAACCTGGGAGCAATTAAAGGATGTGACAATGAGCATGAGATCCACGATGAAATAATGAGTCCGTTTGGATGCAACAAGCACTTTTTATGTACTCGTTGTCTGTATAAATATTAGATACCTTTATTAAATTATTTTTTATTAAATTTAATTTTTAATGATTATATATTGGATTAAATAATTTAAATTAAAATATAAATATAAATTAGTAAGAAAAATTAAAAAAATATTTGTTTTTAGTAAAATACTTTTTATCTGATTCGAGAATTAAATTTTATGTCCTCAATTGTAATTTTATAAGAAAATTTATTTGTTGAATAGATAAAATACAAATTATTTTAAAGATATTCACAATTGAGTAATATAATATATGAAATGATTCATAGATTGATTACAATTTTGAATTTTTCATTTGTTTCATATTTTTATTATGAAAGTTTCACAAAGACTTTTTTGTTTTTTTTTCGTGTGTCATACAGATTTAATATAAGATATGATCGAGGAATTGAACTTTGCTAATATTAACTACATGAAACAAAAAATTTATAACAATTAAAGTTGAATAAAAAAATTATTTATAAACGAAAACTAAATATCTTTTTGTTAATGTAATTTTTTAAAAGCTTCCTTATACACAACATTATTAGTTGTGTTAGCCAGTTGATTTATTTTCATTTTGTTTGATTCAAAACCTTTAATTTTTTCTACTCTTAAAGCGTTACATAAAGCTGGTCATGACTAAATTAAATATTGGGTTTGACAATAAAAATCAATATGAGAAGGAGTTTGTCCTTGACTTTTATTTATTGTCGTAGTGAAAAATGACAAAACAAATAGAAATTGCCTTATTTGAAATTTGATAGACAAGTTAGAATTAGATGGTACCATACTCGTTTAGGAAATGAAAACATTATGACCATAATTTTTCCTTTAAAAAACCATGTATTGAATGACATTCATCTGTTTATTGTACAAATTAATTGATGACAGTAATATGTTATTTGTAGGCCCTAGAGCTAATGATTATATGTATCAATAATTTCTATTATTGGCATCTTATTATTCTTTTATCCATAATTTTTATACATTTATAAGGTGGAAATAGGTAAAGCTAGGTTTGGCTTTATTTAAAGTAAATAGGGTAGGTCTGTATTTCTAAAATAGAGCTTAAGTCTAAGCCTATTACCTGACATAGGCCTTTTTATAGCCTATTAACTGACATGGGCCTTTTTTATGGTCTTAGCCTGGTCTGACCTAAAAACCTATCTAGAGGCCTATTTGGTTATAAAATATTTTAAAAAAACCAAACCGCCTATTCTTAAATAAGCCAAAATACTATTAAATATATCAAAAAATATATTTTAAAATAGATTAAAACAGTTAAGTTAGTTAAAAAAAGATATTTTTAAATAGATAAAAAATATTTCTATAATCATTAGATATTTAAATAATAGTAATATAAATAACAATAATAATGATATAAGTAGGTCAGCCTGTTAAGCCTAATAGGCTATTTTTATATCCTGGAGCCCAGTCTGATTAGCTAAAAAGACTTTTTGAAAAGTCTTAGCCTAGCTTATTTACTAAATAGGTCAAGCCTAACTAAACCGAATGTAGGCTACGCCAAAGGCCCTTAATGAGCAGCCTAACCTACTTCTACCCCTACATTTATTATAATAAGCCTATAAGATACTTATTAAATACTTCATTATCAAGAGTTGAGAATATGAGTGATCGAGTAGTTTAGTACAATTTCCTTAAAATAGTTCATGATTGTAGGAATTCTACTAGGCATCATTATTCTGAAAAATTGTCACCTGTATCTATTTCCATGATTAGGATAAGAGGTAACACCCCAAAATTTATTTAAAAATTAATTTGAACTTTATTAGTAAGAATTTTGAAAATCTGATAGTCCTAGCAATGATGAGGACAACCCAACAGACGAGTTGAAAAAAATTTTCCAGGGTGGGTGTAAATAGTAACTTTCCGGGCTCGTAGATAAATAGTAACTTTGGAACCGAGACCAAAGACGACCCCGAGGCTAGAGGAAACTAAACCCGAGGACCAAGATAGAGTGTTTGGCTTGGGAACCATATAGAGTATTAGGCCTAGGGTCTACGTAAAGATATTTTAAATTTCTCCGGTACGGTGTTTTATCGTTTAATAAAGTTTTGATGTGCGTTTTTTAACACAATAAAAGTGACTTGGAGGCTAAGTACTTTCTACCAATCATATCTTGCAAAGTGGATGGCAAGGGTTAAAATTTGGCAAGCAAGTTTTAATCTTAGCTTTTCATTTATTATAATTTTACCCAATGGCCAATATCTCATTGGTTCGATGAAATTTTGGTGTGTGATTTTAACACCGAAAAAGTAATTTGCTCAGTAAGTTGAGCCACTTATCTTGAGCTAGATGGATGGCCAAGATCTATTCTTTGACTAAGAAATCAATCTTAGCCATTCACATAATTTATTTTCCAAAAAGAATGAAAGAAAAGCTTAAAACTAGATAAATACTACCACCAAACTTAAGATAAGTATAACACACCAATCTTATCACTCCATCATCACCCAAATTCGCCCAAGAAGCAAAAAAACAGCCTCCATTGTTGTTTTCTCTCAAACTTTAACTTCAAATTTCCAAAACCCTAGTTTATAATCACCTAAACCAAAAATCTACTTTACAAAACGTATTCTACTCATCATAATCTACAAAGCCAATTGATCAGAATTTTGAATCATCTCCATTCTCCACCTTGAGATATCATAACCCACTATTGAAGAAAGGGTTTAATGCTATTTAGAAGGCCTTAAAGTGAGCAAAACCATTTTTGGAAGATCATTTTCAACTAGAAGCCCCAAAGCTTCACAAGTAAGGTTTTCAGCCTCTTTCTTTCTCAAAATTTTCTCTGCAAGTTATTGAATGGTTGAGTTTGAAAATTTTGGTTTTAATATATGTATATATGTGTGTGTGTGTGTGTGTGTGTGTGTGTGTGTGTGTGTGTGTGTACATATATAGAAATTGTTGTGTTTACATTTGTGGAGTAGTTTGATGCTATTAAAAAATCATTTTTGTCAAAATAAGTTTCAAACTAGGCTCCCTAGAATCTCTAGAGTTTCACAGGCAGAAGATGGTTCACGATTTTTCTAAAGTATTTGTAGATATGTTTTTACCCTAAAATTTTTATGTGATGAAGCTAACATCCTAAAGTAGTTCATGATTTTTCTTGAGTCATTTTAATGACTTTGACTATTTTTGAAAAACAAAAAATTGAAGCTGTTAGGGTTGCTATCAGAACAACAAATTCTAAAGCTATGAATTTATCTAATTTTGTTACTATATCAAATGATCAAATTTTCCTTTCAAATATTTATAGGTGTTTTATACACTTTGAGGCTCAACCATGAATTTTTACAGAATTTAATATGTTCATTTGCTATGGTAATAAAATTAGGGATTCTAGCTACTAGCTGAAATTAGGTGGCCACTAACCACTAAATTTGTATAATTTTGTTGATATATCTAGAGAGTTTGTTTTCCCTTGAAATTTTTACAGGACCTTGGAGACAAATTGAGGTGTCTTGAACAACAATTTTTGTAGGTCTTTTTATATATTTTGATATGTGAACTAAATGTATTAATTGGATGTGAAATATGCCTGTTTAGTTGAAAATGTGCAAATGCCTCTAATTGATGATACAATGGCATTTGATTCTAGTATGACATGAATACTTAATTGTGAATACTTGAACTAAGTCTTCCCTATGTCGATGAAAAGAGAAAAATGCATGGAATTGAGTTCTATAGTCACAAGTAAAATCAGATATTCCCTTCGATGTGTCAAGGACATGTGTAGTATAGAAGATGTATATGAGATCCCCTTCGACATATCGTGGGTACGTAAAGATAATTTCACTAAAGATCACTGTATTTTATCATATGCATACTCATATCAAATTGAATTATTTGCTTAGAATTATTTACTGTGTTTGAGCATTATGATATATGTCTATTAAGTGATTGAATGCTAAAAGAAAACCACTTTGGAAGGATGCTTTTGAACTTTAAAAATGAACTTGTGCTATGTAATGCATGATCACAATTTTTTCCTAATAAACCAAAGTGGCTAGAAAGAAGACGATGACATTTATTATTGTGTATTTGGGGATACCCTACTAAGAATTTCATAGTTCTCACCCTATATGTTTGTGTGTTCCCATGTCATTTCCAGATAGCATAAGAGAATAACGAAGTTGCTCATGCTGGAAATGCATGAATCAGAATTGATCGATGGCTGAAGACCACTAGTAGTTTTTGTTTTATAAATGTTTAAGTAATATAGATGTCTATTAAAGCTCATATAGAAGAGTTTTTTCATGTATTTGGATATGTGATCTATAAATATTGTGTTCCCTTTTTACATATTTATGTAGAGTTATGGATTAGTTACTGCTTAATTCACTCCAATACAATATAGCCACTTAAGCAAGGTCCGCTAAATTTATAAGTAATAACTCCTAAGTATAATGTTGCACTTGGGAGGTGTTACACAAGAAACTAGTAAAGATGAAGTAATGAATCTCATACTATACAACTTTAGATGTTGTCATAACATTCTTGAAGGGTACCAACAAAACCTTAAACCTTAAACTCTAAAAAAAATAGGGCTACCACAAATTTTAGTTATGAAAAAATTGGAAAACCTTTTATTTGATCAAAACTAGTCTTTTGAAAATATTTGAGTCTGGGAGTCCAATTATGATTAAAAATTAAATAGGTGGAAACTTAATCTCAATGCAGCCCTTAATATATCCATATAAATACAATTGTCCTAGAGCTCATTATATAAATTAATTTATATCTTTAATAATATTTACTTTTCCTCAAAAAAATATTGTTATGTATAAAAATGAAATAAATAAATTAAAGAAAATAAAAGAGAGCAAAATTTAAAGAAAAATTAATTTTGACTTGTTAGTTGTTGGCTATGCCGACATATCCTCTAGTGCAATGAGAAACTCAAAGCATTTTTGTAGAAAATTATTGTGTTAGATGGATTTTAATTATAAATAAATAAAAATCTGTGTTGATTGATTTTAACTGTTAAAAAGGATTTTGATGGACAATTTATTTTTAAAAAGTGAAAAAGGATTTTGCGGGACAATTTATTTTAAAAACCATAAATTTACTTTTGCATAAAATTCAAGATAGCAGCGAGCTATTTAATAAATCATTACTATCCAACAATATATGAAGGGGGCATCCACCTCTCAATCATAACTATTAATTGTTACACTGATTAAAAAATTATTTTTATTTATTTATTTTTAAAAAAAAAGGACCTAAAAATTAAAATTCCCAAGACAATTTTTTATAAAACATAACTTAACAACCCAAACTAAAAAAGAAAACCTAGCCCAAAAGAGGTAGTGGATACTATGCTAATTGGAGGGGTAGGATAAAGTTGTTCATTAAATACACAAGTTATGACTTGTGGGAGATAATATAAAAAGGAGATTATGTTCATACGGAAGAAGTTCCAGGAATTGAAGATGCACCCTCCACCTCAAAAGAGGTTCCCAACAGTAGATGGATAGAGCAACACAAAGCAAGAATTTAGTTGAACTCTAAAGCTAAGTATCTGCCCACATGTGCACTAAGCAAAGCTGAATATGACAAAATCATTACTTGTGATGTAGCTAAGGAGACCTGGGAAAAAATCCACATGTTGCATGAGGGAACAGATCAGGTCAAAAAGACCAAGATAAGCACATTGGTCCATCAATATGAAATGTTCAAGATAACAAAACAAGACACTATTGATGACATGACCACCAGGTTCATGCACATTGTGAACCAGCTCAAAGGTTCGGGTAAAAAGTACTCAAACTCAGACATGGTAAGGAAAATCTTGAGATGTCACTGAAGATAAGGATCTCCAAATACTTATGCTATTTGAAGTTCATGGCGAAGCCATGAAGAAGAGTAAATCTATGGCTTTGAAGTGCTCTCATAAGACGTAGATCAAGGGAAAAACAATGAAAGTTATTAAAACCTCAGAAGAAGAAGAAGAATAA